>CM042690.1:87520987-89920987 GCA_023614405.1 Avena insularis | reverse complement strand
TGTATGTACACGATTGCTAGTGGTTAACTGATCTCCGGATCTGACACTTCCAGGTCCGTGTGTAATTGCATGTCTTTGTGTCTCTACGCATCACTCATTCTCTAATGAGATGGCTTTGTATGATTTGGTCTTTCGGTGTGACCTTTAGTTCTTTGGGGTTAAAACATGTTGATAATATTGTCGCACAATATATCTTCATAGTATTATCCCGCTGTAAACTACACCTAGTTTGATAACAAACTACTTGACACAAATGCCCTCTTTTGCTGCTATAATAGCAGTCATATACTTAGCCTTTTGTTGAAGTATCTGTCACAATGTTTTAACTTTGGAACTCATCCAAATCCATTATGGAACTCACTTTCCATTATATTGTGCCACCCTTAGTTTAGATTGAGATAAACTTAATTTGTACTCTGTGACAAAACTAGTATCAATGTAGTACTTTTACAATGAACTAATCATCTATTTGTCACTTCTACAAATAATATACTCTTAGTTCTTCCAAAAGATCATAAGAATATCCTTACTATCGTCCAATGATCATCTTATGAATCATTATGGTATATGCTCATAATATTTATAGCATAGGACATATCTGGATTTGTACATATCACAGTATGATTGATATAAATACTCTTTGTGATTTCATACATCAAGTATCAATCTATACTTGAATCTTTGTTTCACTTACCAAGTGCCAATACACTTGAATATATCATCAACATTGAACTCTTTCAATCCTTTACGTGCAACAAGAACCTTTCTTGTAGTTTCTATATTGAATTCATTCAATATCTCGTCTATGTACTTCTGGCACAACCATATTAGCGTCTATTGATGCCAAATATTTGGGTTTTGCCTAAGTCTTTCATCGGGATGAAATTCTTAATATGTGTTAATAAAAGATACATTATTTCCAATCAACAATATGTCTTCCACATAATGTATTAGAAACATGTCTTAGCGCTCCACTTAATTTCTTGCAAATGCAAGCATCTTCATTGTCTCGATGAAATTAAACTCTTTTAACAGTTTCATCATAGTGAAGATTCCAACTCCGCTATGCTTACTTCAACCATTGAAGTTTGCATATGCTTTTAACATCCTTTGAATTAACAAAACCCTTTGGACCGTGTCATGCACACCTAGGTAACCATTCTATTAGAAGAACTTGTTTTGTTTATTCTACTACCACAGAACAAATTATATGTAGTGGTTGCTACATTAATCCGTCTAGACTAAAACTCGCTATGAAAGATCAAATCTTGTCATATACAACCTTTGAACATTGTTGTGAACTCTTTCCCAACATGTCGACTATTTCATAGATGTGATACATCCATGTCTACTTCTTTATAGATCCAAACACAACTGTAAGGTCTTACACCTTTCTCGAGGGTCCTTCAAGTTCAAAACTTGATTTCTCGTGTATGGAACTATCACGGATTATATGGCTTCAAGCCATTTGACGAGTCAGGCCCATCATTGCTTCTTTGCATGTAGTAGGTTCATTATTCTCAAATAATGATTCAACCCTCAAATCTTGGTATTTGATTGTTCATCCGACCTACTTGTTTCAATAGAAACTTAGACCTCCGTGACCACAACCTTTGAGGCACGTGAGCCATGAGCATTATTGCCTCCGGAACACTTTTTCGGTCTGCGCATAACTCTGCACATATAGCTAAGGTTCCTTTAACCTTATCAAAGTTCTATTGTCCTCCCACTTAACTTTTCACGAAAAATTCCTTCTCAAAGAAACTTGACGTTCTAAGCGACAAACACTTTTGTCTCCGGTGTTTATGGAGGAATACTTAACATTTATACAAAGACAGGTTCATCCGACTTTGGTTGCACACATCTTTCTTATGCATAGCATACCAATGTTTAAGAAAGGACTACTTGGGTTTTATCCCAAACCATAACCTTATATGGTGTCATTTCAACGGATTATGATGGAGCTCCTTTTCAGTGGAAAAACGGTAATCACTAAAGCTTTTAATCTTTAAAATATAATGACAGTTTTATGAATTACACCTTCGATCTTACCATGTCAAACAAGGTTTAATTACATACCTCGAACGCTCCATACCCTTATGGTGTTTCGGGAAATGCAAATCCACGGACCGATTCCTTAAATCTTAGGTATTATGCTAAACTTGTAACTTAAATATCTTCCTTTATGATCTTATCATAAACTATTTATATTCTTGTTACAATGATTTTGCACTTCATCTTGAAAATCTTTCGAACTTTTCAAATATTTCACACTTCATCCTTATTAAGTAAATATTCACATATTCACTCAAATTTTCGGAGAAAGCATATGAAGTTGAAATCCATCGCTCTTGACTACACATAATGGAGTTCGTACAACAATATGCACAAGTTCCAATAAGCTAGTCTTTCGTTCCCTTTTGGCCTATGAACGAAGTTTTAATTATCTCTAGGAAAGTTTCACAAACGTCATTTGATCAAAAATCAAAAGACTCCAAAATTCCATCCACATGGAGTTTCTTCATGTTTTCTTTCCAATATAATTTAAATGGCGATGTCACTTCCTAAGTGATCTTTCAATCAATTTGTCTTTCAACAATTTTAGCACTAGTCTTATGGATGTGATTTATCCAACGAGATTTGTGAATCATCCATCTTTTATGGATTACGGCAATTATTTGAACAACCCTTTTGTTCTCATAATACCTGATAAAACAAATCCTGAAGGCAAGCTTTGATGTTTAACGAGCAACACAATAACCCTTTATTTGTTTCCGATGAACATCATCACATAGTCTTTGCTAGTTACTTAGGCCATTGTAGTTCATGAATTGTGTTGTTTGTGACGATTCACACCAACAAATTCAGTATCAAATACTTAAGAACCACATTGTTTAATAAGCAAAGAATATAGCCATAACACATATATCATCTATATACTTAAACTGAACAATTCTAGTCTTTTATTTTCTGCCATATACTTATGAGATTCTCTTTCAGTATTTCCTTTTCTGTTTGAAAGAATCTATCAACATCAATAGTGGAGTCATACTTATGACACATAGTCCAAAGCGTGTATAGTTAAATACCAATGTCTTTGAACTTGCACTTTGAAGTAGATCACCATTATCAAATATTTGGTGTTCTTTCAAATTCCTTTCTTTAGTAATCTCTTGGTGTAGTAAACATTTTACCTACATCTAATATTCACCCTCATCATGGATTTATCCATGATCTAGCTACTTTTAGCTTGTAACGGTGAATCGCGAGTATAATGTTGCTCTCCAAAACCTTTTGGAAGATTAGGACAACTAGTGTCTCCAACCTTTTGCAAATTCTCATCCAAATATGAGAACATGAACTTTTGCCATATTATACTCTATCATGTTGTAACCAAAACTTCATTTCAGATATCACAATATCTTCCACACATCATGGTTTCTGAAACAACTCTTTCAGATCCTAGATAACCTTGATATTAAGACAATCCTTTGAATATCAAGAATCATGGAGACAAACATGATACTCAAACACTAACACTTGGAATTGTCACTCTTGTTTTAATACTAACTATTAAACTTTATGGAGTAACCGGAAATTACTGAAAGTTTGCAATAGGACTTTTAAACTTTAGATTAACACTTCAAAACAATACGACACCAGTTCGTAAAGTAACTAACCAGAATTCTATAGTTCTATCATCTCAATTATAACTAAGCGCAAGGTGGTAAACAGATGCCAATGACTACAACAACTATGCAAATTCACTTTGATTTAGTTTATGATAAATTGAGTTCTAATTAATAATTAAATTAATCTAGGTGAACTCCCACTCAAAACAATATCCCTCACATTGTTTTAGTGATCACACGAACCAAATCCACCACATCAAAACCGATCATCACGAGAGTTGATATAGCTTCAATGGCGAACAATCAACATGTTCATCATATCTACTATATGACTCATGCTCTACCTTTCGGTAATCCGTGTTCGTGAGGCCATGTCTGTACATGCTAGGCTCGTCAAGATCAAACCTTAGCTACCGCATAAGCAAATCTGGCTTGCTTACGTTGTATTCACCAGGAATCAAAGACACCCGATCATCACGTGGTGCTTGAGCAGCAAGCTTTGTAGCGGTGCATACTAAGGGTGAATACTTTAGAACTTGAAATTTATGTGCATGAGGGATCATCTTATAATGCTACCGTCTACTAAGCAATACAAGATGCATAAAGGATTAACATCACATGCAATTCATAATATGTGATATGATATGGCCTTTCTTCTTTGTGCTTCCGATCTCCATCTTCAAGCACGAACATGATCTCCATCATCACCGGCATAGCATCAAGGTCAATGACGCTTCTTCATGGTTGTCGTCCACCAGCTTCAACTATTACAACTATTTTGAATAGACACGCAGGTCTTAAGAAATTAAAGACAACCATATGGCTCCCGGTTGCCAACTTACAATAAGGAACATTGCATACATCAAATATAATCACAATCATGGCCATATCACATCATCGCACACCTGCAAAACAAAGTTAGACGCTTCTACTTTCTTTGCATGTTTTACGTGGTTTGGGGCTTTCAATAAGTGTCGTTCTAACTTACGAACAAGAACCACAACATTGATACTAGCATTGTTGATTACCCGTTGTAAATTGGATCTTTACTATGCTAGGAGAAACAGGCACCCATAAAGCCACTTATGCAATACGAGTTGCATGTCAAGCGTGGAGCAAGTCTCATGAACGATGTCATGTAAGGTTAGCCGGGCTTCATCCCAACATACCGCAAGATGCAAAGTACACAAAAAGCAATCTACAATAAAAGCATCAACGCCCACAATGACCATTGTGTTCTACTCGTGCAACAGATCTACATATAGACACGGCTCTGATACCACTGTAGGGGTTCGTAGCATGGAAAACAAAAATTTTCTATACAAACAAACAAGCCAAGATCTATCTACTAGATTGTAGCAGTCGATAGAGGAACTCACCTCGAAGATTCCAAAGCGGTTAACGAGAGCAGATTCTCGTGGGTGATGTAGTCGTACTCTTTCCGATCTCAAGATCGCAGAGACGATCCTTCTAGCGCCACGTTAGGCAGCGCTCCCTTGATCGGTCACACGTTCGGTACTCGACGAAGACCTTCCTCTCCTTGTTCCAGTGGCTGGAGGTTGTAGCACTCTCCTCGCGATTCCGCAAAGACAACTGGCGTGGTGCAGGAAGTAGAGGGAGATCCTGAGGCTTCGCCTTAAGCCGGTGCGAGTTTGTTGGAGCTTATGAGAGAGGCTATTAGTGGTCTAGTAATTAGACACACCAATTAGAAGGCTCTAAACCAATTAGACGGCTCTAAACCGCTGGCTAAAGCAATTAGAAGCTCTAAACCAAAACGGCTCTAAACCGGAGATTAGAGGTGGAAACTTGTGTGTGCTAGGAGGAGCCCTGCCCTCCTTATATAGGTGGGAGGGCCGGCCAAGGGAGGAGAGTCCCTCCCAAGTCGGCTTGGTGGGCGCCCGGCCAAGGAGGAACCCTCCTCCAATTCTGCCTCCACCAATCCTCCTCTCTTCCCACTTCCCAAAATTGCCGTTTGAATTTCAAACTAGCCGTTTGACTTTTCAATTTAGGATTTAAATAAACCCTTTATTTTGGACAGCAAGAACACCTAGTACATGATGCAATCATTCCAACTTACAATGACACCTTCATGTACCTTCCCCGAGTGCCGGACATTAGGGACCTTCTAGAATGTTCCCGATGAAAACACGAACCATTCCCCAACTCGAAATGGGACTTTCCTTATATGAATCTTATTCTCGGACCATTCCGGATCTCCTCGTGATATCCGGATCCCATCCGAGACTCAACAACATTCGGTCTCTTTCTCATAATACCATAACTACTCAAACAACGTCAATCCTTAAGTGTGTCTCCCTACGGTTCGTGAATTATGTGGACATGATCGAGACACTTCTCGATCAATAACCAATAGAGGAATCTGGAAATTCATATGGCTCCACATATTTCTACGATTACTTTGCATCGAATGAACCACTTACATACGATACCAATTTCCCTTTGTCTCACGATATGTTACTTATCCGAGGTTATGATCGTCGGTATCTCGCATACCTAGTTCAACCTCGTTCGATAAGTACTCTTTTCTCGTTCCGTGATATGTGATCCCTTGAGCCAGTCACATGCTTGCAAGCTAATTGGATGACATTTCACCGAGAGGGCCCAGAGTATATCTATCCGTCATGTGGATGGACAAATCCCACTCTTGATCCATGTGTCTCAACCAATACTTTCCAAACACTCAATGCCACCTTTATAACCACCCTGTTACGGTGTGGTGTTTGATGACATCAAAGCATCCATCCGGTAAAGGTGATATGCATGATCTCATGGTCGAAGGAATTAGGTTACTATGTATCAGAAAGCATATAGCAATTGAACTATTGAAATGACTTGATCTTTATGCTACGCTTATCTATAGGAGTATGTCCACCATATCATTCTCCTAACGATATGATCTTGTTGTTGATAACATCTCAATGTTCATGATATGGAAACCACAATCATCAATCAACCAACAAGCTAGTGAAGTATAGAGGCTATACTAGGGACTTCAAATTAAGTTTACAAATCACACAAGTATTAATGGTTTCCTTGTTAATACTATTATAGCATGAATGTAAACATTTATCATAAGTATGAAGATATGATAATAACCTACTTTATTATTGCCTCTTGGGCATATCTCCAACATCGATTGCAGTAATCGCAGCAGTAGCCTTGGGGAAGATTGGTCGAAGCAGACGGCGGCGAAGACGACGATAGGCAACACCGCCCGACTTGGATGGAAGACGAGCCGTGATACAGAACTTGAGCAGTCGTGCAGGGCGCTTTCCAAAAACCTTATTTGCCCTCTCCCGTACAGGATCGCAAAGGCGAGTGGTTCCGGAGACCTGCTCTCCCGTCCGCCGGTGCACGCCGGCAAGCGGGATGGAGTAGACTACGGTGGCGGCGCAAGCAGAGAGGTTGGCAAACCCTAGATTGGTTTTTGGTATGTGCGTGGTGGAAGCCGCACGTCGTGGACCAAGCCCATGTTGCGCACGTTCGAGTCGGTTACAGATAGCCCACGATCCGGGAGCGACCCGAATAGGCTAACTGTTGACACGTCTGTCAAAACCGCACAAGTTTTCCCAAGCAGCAAAAATAAAGCTCGGCTCGATTCCCGCAACCAGGAGGCTGCTGCTGGCGTCGTGGTCGTGACGGCCAAGCGTGGCGTGAAGGCCGTCGTCGGAGGAGGAGGAGCACGCGTGTAGTTCTCCTCTTCTCACTCACTTTACTAAGTGGTGAACCACTCCACCTTATAAGGTGGTGTAACTCTCCTCCAACTTTCCATGTGGGACTAAACTTTAGCTCCCACTCCACTCATATGTGAGCTGCCACCAAATTGGGCCAAATCACACATGGGCTTCCACACACATAGGCTTTGAGGTTTAGGAAAAATCTGAAATCTATATGGGCTTATTTACTTAGCCCATTATTTCTAACAATCCCCACCAGATCTCAAATGTCCATTTGAAGATTTGCCAATTCTTGCTACTTGTTTATATACCAGCGTTTCAGCAGAGACTGTTAAGTTGAACTTCTGCCTAGAACCTTGAGCTACGTCTATCAGCAACTTGAACAATGGACGAACCTTGAATTGCAAGTTTGGTACTTTTAGATTTCACACAAAGTCATAACTAGTACCTGGCTGCCAGTAGCCTACCCCGCGGGTGTAGCATATGCGTCATACTACTTGGTCTCTTCATGAGTTTACTAGAGATCACCCAAATCTCATAGATTAAGCATTTAACAATCGAACTTCGATATATGTGTTCTTTCAAGAATGCTCTGTAGGACAGCATATTTGCTAATCATAGCCAACAGAAACACATTAAGGCATGTTGCCAACCTGCCTTACAGCTTTGAGAGTTGTACATCTTCACATAGAGAGGGTTGTCTAATACTCTCCTCCGTCACACCACTAGCTTGTTTTTCCAGGTCCTAATTCACTGGATCTCACGATCAAAAGGTTGGGTTACCACTCGTGTAACATCCATGGGTCTCAAACCCATCTCTCTTGATGCACTTTCTATCACGTTTCGTGATAGTCCCTTTGTAAAGGATCTGCCAGTTTTGTCGGTTTGAATATATGTAACAAGAATTACTCCGGAGTTTCTCAATTTCTGCAGGACTTCAGCGTCTCTTGGCGTGTCTTGATGACTTCGTTATCCTTAGAATTGTTCACTTTGACAATAACAGTTTGATTATCACAATTCAAGAGGATGGCGGTATAGGTTTCTCAACCACGGCAAGTCCATCAAGAGTTCACGCAGCCATTCGACTCTCGATGGGTCTGTGTTCAGCAGCAAATTCTGCTTCCATAGTCGACCTTGTCAATATGGTTTGTTTGCAAGATCTCCATGATACCGCGCCACCTCGAAAGGTAAATACATACCCACTAGTGGCGTAGAGTTCATCTACATCCGAGATCCAGTTCGCATCACTATATCCTCCGAATAGTGTATCCCATAACTCATTGTACCACATAGATAGCGCATGACCCTTTCAAGTGCACACCAATGTTCAGTACCCGGGTTAGACATGAACCTACTCAACTTGCTCACAGCAAAAGAGATGTCGGGTCTTGTCGCGCTAGCTAAGTACATGAGTGAGCCAACGATTTGAGAGTATCTCAATTGTTCTTTCGGCTCTTTCTTGTTTTTTCGTAATGTCACACTGGGATCATAAGGTGTTGGGGAAGACTTGCCATCAACGAAACCGAAACGGCTCAAGATCTTCTCAACATAGTGTGATTGCGTCAAAGTAATCCCACTCTCGTGCTTAATCAGCTTGATATTCAGAATAACATCAGCTTCTCCCAGATCTTTCATATCAAAGCTCTTTGACAGAAAGGACTTAACTTCATTTATCACATTCATGTTTGTACCAAAGATAAGGATATCATCCACGTACAAACATAATATAACCCTTCGCCACCACCATGGCTATAGTAGACGCACTTGTCGACCTCATTAACGACAAAGCCAGCGAAGTTAATGTTACGTCAAACTTCTCATGCCATTGATTAGGTGCTTGCTTGGCCATATAAATATTTTAACAACTTTACACCTTTCTCTCTTCACCTTTTACCACAAACCCATCAGGCTGATCCATATAGATCTCCTCTTCCAACTCTCCATTGAGGAAAGCTGTCTTAACGTCCATTTGATGAACGATAAGACCATAAGAGGCAACCAGGGATAGTAGTACTCAAATGGTGGTCAGTCCAGCAACAGGTGAATAGGTGTCAAAGTAATCTTCACCTTCTCTCTGGGTGTAGCCTTTTGCTACAAGCTGAGCCTTATACTTTTCAATAGTACCATCAGGCCTTAGCTTCTTCTTGAACACCCACTTGCAACCCACAGGCTTACATCCATGGGGTCGTTCTGATAGTTCCCAAGTTCCATTAGAAAGAATCGAGTCCATCTCATTATGAACAGCTTCTTTCCAATCATCTGCATCAGGAGATGCATATGCCTCTGCAATGGAAGTGGGAGTATCATCCACAAGGTACACAATGAAATCATCTCCAAAGGATTTTGCAACCCTCTGTCTCTTACTCCGTGTAGGAGCTTCATTGTCATCCTTCTCTAGGACTTCTTCCTCACGTGGTTGCTCAAAATTCTCACTAGATGCACTAGTTTCAGGAAGTATTTCAGAAGAAATTCTAGCAGTGCTATGCATGTCTTTCATAGGAAACATATTCTCAAAGAATGTTGCATCACGAGATTCCATTATAGTATCAACATGCATATCAGGAACCTCAGATTTAACTACTAAAAATCTATAGCCTACACTCCGCGGAGCATATCCTAGAAAGATGCAATCCACTGTCTTTGGTCCAAGTTTGCGTTTCTTAGGAATCGGTATGTTGACCTTAGCCAAACACCCCCAAGTGCGCAAGTAAGAAAGTGATGGTTTTCTCCCAGCCCACTCCTCATAAGGGGTTTTATCTTTATTCTTGTTAGGAACTCTATTTAGGACATGATACACTGTCAACAAGGCCTCCCCCCACCATGCCTTAGATAAACCAGCGGTGGCTAACATGGAATTCACCAAGTCAGTCAGCGTGCAGTTTTTCCTCTCGGCAGCCCCGTTTGATTGAGGCGAGTAGGGAGGCGTCCTTTCATGAATAATGCCATGTTTCTCACAGAATTCATCGAAGATTTTGGGGAAATATTCACCACCACGATCCGACCTAAGACGTTTGATCTTTCTCTCTAGTTGATTTTCAACTTCGGCTTTATAAATTTTAAAGTAGTCTAAAGCTTCATCTTTTGTGCGTAACAAATAAACATAGCAGTATCTAGTCGCATCATCAATCAAAGTCATGAAATATCTCTTTTTACCTTTTGTCAACACACCATTCATCTCACAAAGATCAGAATGTATGAGCTCCAGAGGTGCCAAGTTTCTCTCCTCGGCTGCCTTGTGAGGCTTTCGAGGTTGCTTTGATTCCACACAACTATGGCACTTGGAACCTTTGGCAATAGTGAAATTTGGAATTAAACTCATATTGGACAACTTGGACATCAAACCAAAATTAATGTGACATAAACGAGAATGCCAAACACTGGTATCATCATTAACACCGTCACAAATATGGTTTACGCACTTATTACAAAAATCTGAAAGTGAAAAGCGGAACAACCCTCCGCACTCATATCCTTTACCAATAAATTGTCCATGTCTCGACACAATGACTTTATTAGACTAAAAAACAACCTTAAACCCATCTCTGCATAGAATGGAGCCGCTAACGAGATTCTTGTTCATGGAAGGGACATCTTTGCGTTCTTCACCGCGATCTTTCCCGAAGTGAACTTCAGATCCACCGTGCCAACACCATGAACAGAAGCATGTGACCCATTCCCCATTAGGACGGATGAATCCCGAGCGACCTGATAAGAAGTGAACATAGAGATGTCAGCACACACATGAATATTAGCATCCGTATCAATCCACCAACATGGTGATTGAAAAACTGAAAGAACAATAAATAGATTACCATACCCATCAGCATTGCTAGCAGTCACGACGTTGACAGTCTTCCCCTTTTTCCCTTTACGATCTGCACGTTCTGGGCAGTCCTTGGAAAAGTGCCCGAGCTCTCCACAGGTAAAGCAACCTAGCTCGACCTTGTTCGGCTTCTTCTTCTTCTTAAAGGTTGTAGTCTTTTCAGGCTTGTTGAAGGAGGGCTTATAGTTCCCTTTGTTCTTGCCGAAGGTCCTCTTCTGCACCATGTTGGCGCTAGACTGACCCTCGCCTCCTTTCTCAGCAGTGTCCTTAGCCCGAGCCTTCTCCTCAACATCAAGAGACGCTATCAGGTTTTCAACCGATATCTCTTGTCTCTTATGCTTGAGAGTTGTGGAGAAATTCCTCCATAAAGAAGGCAACTTTGCAATGATGCACCCAGCCACAAACTTGTCAGGTAAGTTACACTTAAGGATTTCAAGCTCCTTGGCAAAGCACTGTATCTCATGAGCTTGTTCGACTACAGAATGATTGTTAACCATCCTATAATCATGAAAGTTTTCCATGATGTACAGTTCACTGCCAGCATCTGTTACACCAAACTTAGCGTTCAGTGCCTCCCAGAGCTCTTTGCCATCTTTGAAGTGCATGTATACATCAAACAACTTGTTATCAAGAACACTCAGAACGCATCCCACAAAGGCAAGATTGGTTTCCTTGAACTTGTTCTGATCTTGTTCAGATATAGTTCCTTCAGGTAAACCCTCACTAGCCTCGAATACTTTCAGATTTTGCAGTCACATGGTGGTCTTATACTGCCACCTCTTAAAGTGAACACCGGTAAACTTTTCCGGCTTTATCGCATCGGCCAAGTGTCTCATGTTTATCTCGGAAAATTGCCTATAATAAGATTTTTGGATTGTTGGATAATTAGACACAATTTCCGTGATTAATTACAGAATATTAAACATGATAAACAACAAGATGAATGGAATCAGGCAGCAGACGCGTTACGCACGCTTCGATTTAAGTAATGTCGCAGCACCAGCGGCAGCGCTGTGCTGCGTGAGGCGCGAGGCGGCGGCGTCGTCGGAGGAGGAGCGCGCGTGTAGTTTTCCTCTTCTCACTCACTTTACTAAGTGGTGAACCACTCCACCTTATAAGGTGGTGTAACTCTCCTTCAACTTTCCATGTGGGATTAAACTTTAGCTCCCACTCCACTCATATGTGAGCTGCCACCAAATTGGGCCAAATCACACATGGGCTTCCACACACATGGGCTTTGAGATTTAGGAAAAATCTAAAATCTATATGGACTTATTTACTTAGCCCATTATTTCTAACAAGAATCAGTGGCAATTCTTCAGTAGATGGCTCCGTCCGTCCGTCGCGATGCGTGTAGAATTCGAGGACGTCGGCTCGTGCTACGCCGTCCAGGGAAACCCACTGGGGAGCAAGGCTACCCGGCGCCGAGGCGGAGGCGGAGCAGTCGTCGACAAAGACGACGCGCTGCCGTTCTCCGTCGTCCTTCTCTTCTCATCCGTCGGAGACAAGCCGCCGTCGTCGTCCGAGGTTGATATGCTCCACGGAGGGGTCGCCGGCGGGCCCGCTTGTGCGCCGCTGACGCTCTCCATCGATCCTTGGCTTCCTTGGGTTTGGTCGCTTGTTGTATCCGACTCGTGAAGAGATTTTTATAGGGTTCCCTGATTTTGCTCTGACTTGGTATAGGTTCGCTGTTCGCACCCTAGTTCGTTTCGGATTACTCTTCCCGAACTTGAGGAAACGTGTTCATGTCACAAGAGAGGCAAGCAAACCCTAACAGTTAGTAGTAGCCAAGCCAAAAATCCAATTGGCGTGAAGAGAATAGACATATGGAGAACGGCGGCGCACCGGCGACCCCTCCGCGGAGAATGGTAACCTCGGAGGACGACGGCAGGTCTCTGATGGATGAGAAGAGAACAAGGACGGAGGACGGCCACGCATCGTCTTCGTCGACGGCTCCGCCTCCGCCTCCGCCTCGCCGGGGCAAAGTAGCATTGGGCCCCAATGGGCTTCCCGTGGACGGCGTGGCACGCGCCGACGTCGTCGAATTCTACACGCATCGCGACGGTGCCATCTACACAAGCACCGGTTCCTTGGCCAAACTTTATCGTCTCCATGATACCAGCGGGAGTACGTACTTGTGGCTTTTCTTTATCCCAAATTTCGATTAGGACATGGCTACTGGAGTACATATTTTGCATTACTCTCCTTCTGATCTCTCAAAACACAATAGGAATTCCCTTGGCCAAAGTTATGCTTCTGTAACACATCACAAACACATGCAATGTTTATGTGTTGCCCCAGAATTTATTATGTGATAGAAACCGCGTGTCGTCAGTTAGTTTAAACCGTGCTTATCATATGACCCTATCACCGTACCCAAATTACGATTATGATATCCCTGTATTAGAAACTGTTAAGTCCTGCATTACCATATTTGATCATATATAAGTTATGAATCCATTTCTAGTTTCGGACAACACTTGGTATCATCTGCTCGTTCGTTTTTTTTTTGTTCCTTTATATTAGAAGTTGGGGTTAAAAACTTTCTAATGCATGTACAATGTTCCTATTGCTGGTCTGGAGTCAATGCTGAGGTCAGAGCCGACGGAGTATTGCTCGCCAAAATGGAGGTTCTGTAAAACACACGGTCCCTCCACCATGATGCAAATATTCTCACTCAAGCTGGCATATCCTCCGCCGGTTGGTGACCAAGTTCAGGTGTACGGATTCATGGCTATCCGCGACACTCTGGACCCTCTGCGTAACTACATCTTCAACCGCAACAGGGACGATCCTTTCATCGTGGAACAAGAGGATGGACTTATTCAAATGTCTGGCCCAATCCGGTGGCACGACATGGCGCTAGTCGAGTTCGACATGCGGATCAAGAGAGGGGATAACGAAGAGGACGATCTGCAGCTCATCGACGGTGCTGTTTGGTTCAACGACCGAACCTCGACACACGCTAGAGTGGCCACGAAACGCATCGATGGCGACTACGTGTTGTGTACGGGGGGATTTTCTGGAATCAACTTGACTTATCTATTCCACACAGGTTAGAAATATACATAGTACATTTTACATTCTCATCCCTCCTATACTTCTATTACTACACATAAGTACACCAACACTCCCCCTCAAGATGAGGTGAAGATGTCAATGAGCCTCATCTTGCTACACATATTTACAAATGAAACTACACTCACACCTTTTGTCAAGATATCTGCTAGTTGACCCGATGACCTAACATAAGTAATTTTGAGTACACCTTCATCTAGCTTCTCCTTAATAAAGTGCCTATCTATCTCAACATGCTTAGTTCGATCATGATAAACCGGATTGTGAACCATGTTAATAGCAGCTTGGTTATCACAATACAAGCAAATGCGTACGTCAACAAACAGTCCAAGCTCTGACAATAGTATCCTCAACCACATCAGTTCACACAAACCTGATGCCATAGATCTGAACTCGGTTTCAGCTGTTGAGCGTGCAACCACACTCTGTTTTTTACTCCGCCAGCTAACTAAATTTCCACCCAAAAATATGCAATAGCCAGCGGTTGACTTTCTGTCATCTAGACATCCAGCCCAATCAACATCAGTATATCCTTCTATTTTAAGATGCCCATAATTAGAAAATAAAATTCCTTTACCCGGGCACCCTTTTAGATACCTTAAAATTCTGTATACGACATCCAAATGGCCAGTTCTAGGGTCATGCATGTATCTGCTCACAATGCTGACCGCATATGCACTGTCTGGCCTAGTATATGATAAATAAATTAAGCGCCCCACCAATCTTTGATATCTACCTTTGTCCACTGACTCACCAGAATCAGCTGATATTCGAAGATTTTGCTCAATAGGTGTGGGTGCTGGTCTACATTCTAGCATTCCAGTCTCAGCGAGTAAATCAAGTACATACTTCTTTTGAGAGAGATAAATACCTTATGTACCATAAACAACCTCAATTTCAAGAAAGTAGTGGAGATATCCTAGGTCTTTGACTTCAAATGAACACGCGAGTGCCTTTTTTAACTTCGATATCTCTTCACTATCATCACCTGTAATCACAATGTCATCAACATAAACAACCAAAATGGTAACCCTGTCATTATGGCGCTTAAAAAATAAAGTATGATCTGCATTGCTTTGTCGATAGCCTAGCTTGCACACTTCATTTCTGAACCTCCCAAACCAGGCTCTAGGTGATTGTTTAAGCCCATACAATGATTTCTTTAATTTACACACCTTTCCTTCAGTCTCTTTACTACTAAACCCTGGTGGAATCTCCATATATACTTCTTCATGTAAGTCCCCATGAAGAAAAGCATTTTTAACATCCATTTGATACAGTTTCCACTTATTATTTGCTGCTATCGATATGAGGGTCCTGATGATATTCATTTTCGCCACAGGTGCGAATGTTTCATCATAATCCACCCCATATGTTTGGCTATACCCTTTGGCTACCAACCTGGCCTTATATCTTTCTACCTTTCCTTTCGAATTTTGTTTCATAGTAAATACTCACTTACAACCAACAACCTTTTTATTAGGAGGAAGAGTAGTAAGTACCCAAGTGTTATTCTTGTCAAGTGCTGCCATTTCCTCCAGCATGGCATCTCTCCATTTGGGGCACCTCTTCGCTTCCTGCCAATCATGGGGAATAGGTACAGCAGAGTCAAGTGCAGCAACAAAAGCTCTATACTGAGGTCCCACAGGGGAATATGAGACATAATTAGAAATATCATATTGGGACAAATTTGGTGGCAGTTTCCCAGCAGTGGAGCGGGGTTGTTTTCTTTGGGCTATAGGGATATCTAGATCATCGAATGGAGCAGAAACTGTGCCATCACTTGTAGAGGGACTTGAACTTGAGTCGTGCAAATCTGGTTGCACTTGAGCTTCATGATCCTGACTCAATGGGGTATCTTTCTCCTATTGCACTTGATTATCCTATCTCCGTCTTCGTGAGTACACCTGAAGGTCTTGTGGCCACCTTGTCCTTTCAAATTGATGTTCTTGCTGCTCCCCCTGGGTGTGATCTTGTTCAACATTTGATGTATCTCCATCTCTACCATCAGGCTCATCTCCGGTTGGAATTACTCCAACAATCATCTTATGAGATGCTACTTCATTATTTCTTTCTTCTTTGTCTCCCCCTGTCTTGCAATCTACATCAAGATTATTATCGGTAGACAAATCAGGAAAGACATCAGATAAATCTGTTGGTTCGCCATAAAAAGGTTCATGCTCCCTGAACACAACATCCATACTCACAAACATTCGCCTTTCAAATGGACACCAACATTTATACCCCTTTTGTTTGCCAGAGTACCCCACAAACACACACTTTAATGCCCTTGGATCATGCTTGCTCACAGAAGGTCTATAATCTTTCACAAAGCACACACACCCGAATACCTTTGGTGGAACCACATAAGAAATATCACCAGTTAAACATTCTATTGGGGTTTTATACCCAAGCACTCTAGATGGCATTCTATTTATGAGATAAGTTGCTGTCATCACTGCCTCTCTCCATAGAAATTTTGGAACATTCATAGTCATCATTAGACACCGGGTAACCTCCAAAAGGTGTCTATTTTTCCTTTCAGCCAATTTAACACTTTGTTTACCCATCTCAAGAACATAATCATGAAATTCTCCATAGGAACCAGCCATATGTCGAGATGCACCCGAATCAATCAGCCATGATGTACCATTGTATTCAAGCTCTCCAGCAATCGAGACATTACCACAATGATCAGCAACAACTTTGCAAAATTTTGTATCACCCTGTTTCATACCCTTGAACTGGTACCATTTCTCCAACTCATCCATTGTCATTTTAACTGTAACAGTGTGGGAATTTTCGCCACTTTTAGTTGTCCCCATTCCACTAGCACCGGCAGGGTGTGCAACTCCACACTTGTTACAAAATTTACGGAATGCTACAGCTTGAGTTTGGACATAACCAATCCCCATTTCGTCGCCAAGATTTTACAGCACCATTACCAAGTCTTTTACCTCTGCCTGATCCATTCAATACCATCTCCTGCTTACTAAGCCCACCAAACAGAGATCGATATTCTGCAGACATAGCTCACACCGAGTAGTCACCAACACTGGGACTCCTCCACCACAGCTATGAGCGCCGCTGGCTGCTGATTCACCACTGCAGCCCTCTCTTCCCTGCTCTTCTCAGTTTATTTGCAGCTACAACAATTTTAGATGCTACTCACCTCCTCTCTGTTGGCATACACAGCAAAGCTCCAAGCACTTGTGCTCTTCAGCAAGCAACCGATCCAAATCAGCTTACCCAATCAATCCTGCAGCTGCTTCCTCCTAATGGTTCTCCCCACAGTGGGAGCTCTACCAAATCTCCGCCTCTGGACGAGCACGAGACTCCGCCTCACCCCTTCTCTCAACTCCTCTGCTTTGCTCGCCAGTGAATCACGCCAAGGCAGTCAGCTCCGGCAGCAGATTCGCCGCAGATTCGCCGCCGACGGCCAAGTGGTTTCCGAGCTCTCAGCCTCACGTTCTCCACGCAGACCCTGTCCGCCCACAGCACTGTGCCACCGGTAAAGCTACCCCCGAAGACGACCAGCGCGCGTGCCGACGTCCGCCGCCTCCGCCTCCGCAGCGCCTCCGCTGCCCCTTCTTCGAGCTTGTCTCCTCCTGCAGTGGGCGCTGGATTCTCCGCCGCACGCTGCCAACTCACCGCCGGCAAGGGCCGACCGGCGACTCCTGCTCTGATACCATGTTGTGTATTGGGGAATTTTCTGGAATCAACTTGA
Organism: Avena insularis; assembly: GCA_023614405.1. Taxonomy (NCBI): domain Eukaryota; kingdom Viridiplantae; phylum Streptophyta; class Magnoliopsida; order Poales; family Poaceae; genus Avena; species Avena insularis. The sequence continues at coordinate 89,903,029 of CM042690.1, read as the reverse complement.
CTTCTCTATTCCACACAGGTTAGAAATATACATAGTACATTTTACATTCTCATCCCTCCTATACTTCTATTACTACACATAAGTACACCAACACTACGGCTCAGTGGACATATGCTATGCGCTCCTGCACAACTCGATGGAGGCCACAGTGCAGATCGCGGTGTCGCAGCTCCTGGGTGGCTTCAGCATCCACGCCACGGTGTTTTATATCAGTGGTCTGGTGCACCAGGAGATGCAACTGTTTGATGGCATCATCCCTGGTCCTCATGGTTGTCAGATATATAAGCTAGATAAATGCGTGGTCGGTAGTGGTGGTGATACAGAGGATGAACCATATAAGTATATGGTTTCTTCAGCTGGTGGTGATCCGAGATATGAGCCAGAAAAGTGTGCGCGTGACGATGGTGAGAGATACGAGGTAGGTAAGTATGTGATTGCTTTTCCTAGGTCCGGTAAGTTGGCTCTGAAGCTGAAGATCTGTCAGAGCGGTGGCTCATCGGATTTTGATGAAGTTGTGAGATTCTGTATCAGTCCAGCTTTCGACCTCGCCTTCGCGACCATACACGTGAAGGTATCTTGGTCGACATTGCCTCGGCCGCGCCTAAGGTCCGGCTGCATGCTGCCGTAGGTAGGTTATATGTGTTGATGGTGAGTTCTTTTTTTTGATTGATGGTGAGTTCTTGCACACATACATAGCAGTTTCACAATGTACCGCAACTTTGTTTATGTCTGCACTTAAAAAATTTAGGGTTATGCTACCGAATTTATATCCGTCTATGTGGAAGAATTATCGCTAGCCTTGTGGTGTCCTAATTAATACACTGAGATCAAAGAACCCTCAAGCAACTAAAGGAGGCTCCCACGAAATTTATTGCACGACACCAGAAATCACACGAAGAAAAGCACATCCACACACAATGATGCACTGAGATAAAAGGAGAAACGGAGATATCAATATGGGTTCGGTTGGTCCGGCTTTGCCAAGAAAGAAATATTCCCTCCGATTTCAAAATATAAGATGTTTTAGTTTTGTGAAATAAGTGTATCTAGACATGTTTTAGTGGGTAAAACATCTTATATTTTGAAACGGAGGGAGTACTAAAAAAGATCGTGGTGCACCGAGAGAGGTGGGCTTGGGAGGCGGCGAGATGTGGACGTCGATGTGGTGTCCCTGATTCGTTCATTGTCGCTAAGGGCATGTACAATGGTTGATAAGACTGTCTTATCTTAGTTTCGACATGTAAGCTAGATATAATCATACAACATACCGTACAATGGGTTATTTTTTAGTCTTATCTTTAATAAATAGACATCCTAAATTTATGGTGAGAGAGATTATTGCTAAGAGATCATCTCTTAGCTAAGAGAAAGCAAACCTTTTTTAGTTCTCTCTCCTCCATGTCACCTATCATCCTACATGGCATTGGTATGATATAACTAAGATATAAATATTGTACATGCCCTAAGCCTAGAGAGGACGTGGTCGTCCACGTCCTCTCGCGTAGCACGTGCACGTCCACCTCCGCCGTTTGACTCCGACGTCCACGTCCCCGCTACACACGCGCGGAAGGAAGCGAGCGAGTGATCCTCGTGCGATCCCGAACGGCAACGCAGGACGTAGAATTACACAGGCAAAAAAAAAAAAAAATCTCCGAAGAACTTCCACACGTACGGCCGGACCGGGCTGTGCTTGTTGATATCTAAACACGCGTACAGGATCTTGCCAGTGATGGAATCCCCACTACATTGCCGTTGGGACTAATATTTCCATCATGGCTCTAAAATATATTTATCTCCATCGATGTAACTTTGCGCCTGCTTCACTTGACCACTAGTTGGAGCCAGTCGTAATTAAAGTCAACGTTTATTTCTTCCACTCAGAGAATGTATACCATGGGCACAGATACGTAAAGGCTTTGTCTATTTATACGGTGTTGTCGAGTCACAAAACCAGAGCCAGTTGATCCAGCGTAGCCATGCATGGAGCCGCTCGTGTCCTCCAAAATGCTTGCCCCCCTCACTATACTTATCATAATGGCCACTGCCGCTGCACTTGCATCAGCGGCGGCCTTGCTACCATCACCGAAACAACAAGCAGGAGCACTTCTCGCCTGGAAATCCACCCTCACCAACGAAAGCCAGCTCGCCCTGCTGTCTTGGAGAAACATGTCTTCTGTTAGAGTATATATTTGTATATTGTAGTTTCCTTATATGTTAGGGAACTTTCTGTATATTTGCACCTATACATGTACTACATATTCTGGCCTTTGGCCCTTTGGTAATACAAACATCTATTACCCTAACATGGTATCAGAGCCGTAAGGCTTTTTTCTCTCGCAGCCGCCACCGTCGCCCGCCCCGACATCCCGCCGCCGCGCCCGGCCGCCACCGCCGACTCCGCGTCCGGCCACCTCCCGGCCGCCGCGCTCCGTCCCCGGCCGCTCGCCCTGCTCCGTCCCCGGAGCATCCCCGCTCCGCTCCCCGCTGTCGTCGCGCCGCCCGGCCGCCCGTCCCCGGCCACCTCCGTTCCGTTCACGTGATCTGACTCCTCCCGATCTCGATCTGTTCTGAGAAAAAATATCGACAGAGCTATGTCTTCCTCGTCGGACTATGTTGTGATTCCTCGCTGCCCGGTGATTTTTGATGGCGCGAATTATCCTGATTTCGCTGTCTTCATGCGCGTCCACATACGCGGTCTTCGCCTTTGGGGTGTGCTTTCCGGTGAGGTCTCCTATCCACCGCGCCCCGTTGCGCCTACGGCACCTATTGCACCGACACCCGTTGCCCTTGATGGGTTAGTAGCATGGAAAACAAAAAATTTCTACCGCAAGAACGAACAAAACCCAGATCTAATCTAGATAAAAGCCAAGATCTAATCTACTAGACATGAGCAACGAGATAGATCGGTACTAACCCTCGTAGAACCGAAAGCGTTAACGAGATTAGATCTCGTGGATGATGTAGTCGATCACTTGCCGATCTCAAGATCGTGTGGACGATCCTTCCGGCGCGCGTTAAGCGGCGCTCCCGTGAGATCCTGCGTGCGGAGTCGAAGCAGACCTTCCTCTCCCCGTTCCAGCGAGCAGCGGAGGTAGTAGATCTTCTCCACGGAATCCCAGCAGCACGACGGCGTGGTGGTGGTGGTGGAGATGAGAATTCTGCAGGGCTTCGCCTATGCCTGTGCAGAAGAAACGTGGAGGAGAGAGGCGGCTGAGATTGGGAGTTATGAGACAAGGTGCAGAGGCGCCTCCTTCTATTTAAAGGAGGAGGCGCGCTGAGGAGGAGTCCTAGTAGGACTCCCTCCTCCTTGGGCCGGCGGGTTGGGGGGAGGAATCCTCCTCCCCCACGAATCCGTGTCTTTCCCCACTTGGTTTCTTTGATCCCTTTCTTGGTTTTCAAGCAAACTCCAAGAAATCCTCTAGAACCTTCCAAAACATTCCGAAACCTTCTAGAATCTCCATACAAACACTCCGGAACATCTCCTAACTTAGAAAATAATCCCCAATATATGAATCTCATTCTCCGGACCATTCCGGATCTCCTCGTGATGTCCCGGATCCATTCCGAGACTCCGAACAACATTCGGTCTCCAACGCAAATTCCATATCTACTTCAAACAACTTCGAACCTTAAGTGTGTCACCCTACGGTTCATGAATATGCAGACATGATGAAGACACCTCTCCCATCAATAACCATCAGCGGGATCTGGAGATCCATAATGGCTCCCACATACTCAACGATTACTTCGTGATCGATTGAACCAATTAACATACGAAACCAATTCCCTTTGTCTCGCGACATTCTACTTATCCGAGGTTTGATCGTCAGTATCTTCATACCTAGTTCTTTCGATTCTTGATAAGTACTCTTTACTCGTTCCATGTTATGTCATCCCTTGTGACCTAGTCACATGCTTGCAAGCTATCTAGATGACATTCCACTGAGAGGGCCCAGAGTATATCTATCCGCCATATGGATGGACAAATCCCAATCTTGGTCTATGCGCTTCAACACATACTTTCAGAATACCCAATGACACCTTTATAACCACCCGATTCTGACGGCGTTTGATGTCATCAAAGTACCCATCCGGTGATGGTGATTAACATAACCTCATGGTCGAAGGATTAGGTTACTATGTATTTCAAAGCTTATGTCTGAACTTAATGACTTGATCTTATGCTACGCTTACTATGGGTGTGTGTCCATCACATCATTCTCCTAATGATATAACCTTGTTATTAATCACATCCAATGTCCATGATCAGGAAACCATGATCATCAATTAATCAACAAGCTAGTTTAACAAGAGGCTTACTAGGGACTCTTTTATGTTTACAAAACACACAAGTATTAGTGTTTCCTAATAATACAATTATAGCATGGGATGTAAACATTCATCATAAACACAAAGATATAATAATAACCTCTTTTATTATTGCCTCTTGGGCATATCTCCAACAGTCTCCCACTTGCACTAGAGTCAATAATCTAGATTACATGGTAATATACCGAACACCCATGGCGTTCTGGTGTTGGTCATGCTTTGCTCTAGGGAGAGGTTTAGTCAACGGATCTGCTACATTCAGATCAGTGTGTACTTTGCAAATCTTTATGTCACCATCTTGGACATACTCGCGAATAGCATGAAAACGTAGCTTGATGTGCTTCAGCTTGCTATGTGACCTTGGCTCCTGCATTAGCTATGGCACCTTTGTGTTGTCACGATAGATGGCCATCGGGTCTAACATCGGGAACCACGCCAAGTTCAGTAATGAACTCCTTCATCCATATGCCTTCTTGTGCAGCCTCCGAAGCAGCTATGTATTCCGATTCAGTTGAAGATTTCGCCACAACGCTCTGCTTGGCACTCCTCCAGCTTATTGCAGCACCATTCAAAATAAATCATTATCCATTGTGACTTGAGTCATCTGGATCGGTGTTCCAACTAGCATCAGTGTAACCGTTTATAACAAGCTGTTCATCACCTCCATAAGAAAGAACCATATCCTTAGTCCTATTCAGGTACTTTAGGATATTCTTGACCGCTATCCAGTGTTCCATTCCGGGATCACTTTGATATACGCTAGTCAAACTAACGGCATGTACTATATCAGGTCTCGTACGACATGGCATACATGATAGAACCTATGGCGAGGCATAGGGAATTTTATTCATCTTTTCTCTATCTTCTGCCGTAGCGGACTTTGAGTTTTACTCAAGGTCTTACACGACAACATGGGCGAACCCTTTCTTGCTCTCTTCCATTCTAAACTTCTTTAGAACTTTGTCTAAGTATGTACTTTGTGAAAGCGCTATTAGGCGTCTTGATCTATCTCTATAAATCTTGATGCCTAGAATATATGCCGCTTCGCCAAGATCCTTCATCGAAAAACTATTATTCAAATAGGTTTTGACGCTATTAAGAAGTTCTATATCATTCCCAATCAACAATATGTCATCTACATATAGTACTAGGAATACTACAGAGCTCCCACTCACTTTCTTGTAAATACAAGCTTCTCCATAAGTTTGTATAAATCCAAAGTTTTTGATTACTTTATCAAAACGTTAATTCCAACTCCGGGATGCTTGCTTCAGTCCATAAATGGAGCGCTGAAGTTTGCATACCTTGTCAGCATCTTTAGGATCGACAAAACCCTTGGGTTGTACCATATACAACTCTTCCTCAATGTCACCATTAAGGAACGCCGTTTTGACATCCATCTGCCAAATTTCATAATCGAAATATGCAGTGATTGCTAACATAATCCTCACAGATTTTAGCTTCGCTACTGGTGAGAAAGTCTCATCGTAGTCAACTCCTTGAATTTGTCAGAACCCCTTTGCGACAAGTCGAGCTTTATAGACGGTAACATTACCATCAACATCTGTTTTTCTTTTGAAAATCCATTTGTTCTCGACAGCCTTACGGCCATCCGGTAAGTCCACCAAAGTCCATACTTGGTTTTCGTACATGGATCCCATTTCGGATTTCATGGTTTCTAGCCATTTGTCAGAATCTGGGCTCACCATAGCTTCTTCATACGTCGCAGGGTCATCGGTGTTGTCCACTAACATGACATTCAAGGCAGAGTCATACCACTCAGGAGTGGTACGGACCCTCGTTGATCTGCGAGGTTTAGTAGTAACTTCGTTCGAAGTTTCATGATCATCATCATTAGCTTCCTCTCCGATTGGTGCGGTGACGCGAAACATCTTCGGTGCTGCGCTACTCTCAACTCCGAAAGAAGGTTCAACAACCTCGTCGAGTTCTACTTTCCTTCCAGTCACTTCTTTCGAGAGAAATTCCTTCTCCAGAAAGGATCCATTCTTAGCAACGAAAACTTTGCCTTCGGATCTATGATAGAAGGTATACCCAATTGTTTCTTTAGGGTATCCTATAAAGATGCATTTCTCCGCTTTGGGTTCAAGCTTATCTGGCTGTAACTTCTTTACATATGTTTCGCAACCCCAAACTTTAAGGAATGATAACTTAGGTTTCTTTCCAAACCACAATTCGTACGGTGTCGTTTCAACGGATTTAGATGGTGCCCTATTTAAAGTGAATGCGGCTATCTCTAATGCATAGCCCCAAAATGATAACGGTAAATCTGTAAGAGACATCATAGACCGAACCATATCTAAGAGAGTTCGATTATGACGTTCGGACACACCATTACGCTGTGGTGTTCCTGGCGGTGTCAACTGTGAAAGTATTCCACATTTCTTTAAATGCATGCCAAACTCATAACTCAGATATTCACCTCCGCTCGAGCGCGAAACTTAAACTTAATCTTCTTGTTACGATGATTTTCCACTTCACTTTGAAATTCCTTAAACTTCTCGAAAGTTTCGGATTTATGTTTCATAAAGTAGACATACCCATATCTACTCAAGTCATCCGTGGAAGTGAGAACATAACGATATCCACCACGTGATGCTACACTCATTGGACCGCACACATCGGTATGTATTATTTCCAATAAGTCTATAGCTTGCTCCATTATACCAAAGAATGGAGTCTTAGTCATTTTTCCCATTAGACATGCTTCGCATCTTTCAAGTGATTCAAAATCAAGTGATTCAAGAAGTCCATCAGAATGGAGTTTCTTCATACGCTTCACTCCAATGTGACCAAGGCAGCGATTGCCACATGTATGTAGAATTATCATTTAATTTTATTCGTTTAGCATCTATGTTGTGAACATGTGTATCACTACTATCGAGATTCAATAAGAATAAACCATTCATCTCAGGTGCATAACCATAAAAGATATTACTCATATAAATCGAACAACCTTTATTTTCAGACTTAAAAGAGTAACCGTCTCGCAATAAACAAGATCCAGATATAATGTTCATTCTTAACGCAGGCACCAAATAACAATTATTTAAATTTAAAACTAATCCCGATGGTAGATGTAGAGGAGGCGTGCGCGGCGATCACATCAACCTTGGAGCCATTTCCAACGCGCATCGTCACCTCGTCTCTTGCCAGTCTTCGTTTATTCCGCAGCTCCTGTTTCGAGTTACAAATATGAGCAACCGAACTAGTATCAAATACCCAGGCACTACTACGATTAATAGTAAGATACACATCTATAACATGTATATCCAATATACCTTTCTTTTCGATGTTGCCGTTCTTCAGATCCGCCAGGTATTTGGGGCAGTTACGCTTCCAGTGACCAGCACCCTTGCAGTAGAAGCACTCAGTTTCAGGTTTAGGACCAGCCTTGGGCTTCTTAGCAGGTGCGGCAGCTTTCTTGCCGTCCTTCTTGAAGTTGCCCTTGTTCTTAGGCTTGCCCCGTTTCTTGAAATTGGTGGTCTTATTGACCATCAACACTTGGTGTTCTTTCATGATCTCCACTTCAGCAGTTTTCAGCATGGACGATAGTTCAGGCAACGTCTTGTTCATGCAGTGCATATTGTAGTTCATCACAAAGTTCTTATAACTTGGTGGCAGTGATTGGAGGACACGGTGAATCCCCAATTCATTAGGAATCGGTATCCCCAACTCTCGGAGTTTGTTTGCATGCCCATACATAGTGAGCACGTGCTCGCTAACAGAGCTACCCTCTTCCATCTTGCAGGTAAAGAACTTCTCGGAAGCTTCATAGCTTTCCATGGCCGCGCGAGTCTCAAATATGAGTTTGAGCTCCTTAATGATTTCAAATGGGTCATGGTGCTCAAAACGCTTTTGAAGCTCCGATTCTAAACCGTGAGGATGGCACCTGAAGCGTGGAGTAGTGATGTTTCGAGTGGCATAAACATTCTTTCGTCATCGGTGGCATCTTCTGCGGTGGGTCACCTAAGCGGTGCTTGAGCACATAGGTCAACTGACCAGCCACGAGGGCGATCTTGATCCACGGAACCAGTCCGTGAAATTGCTTCCATTGTTCTTAAGCTTTTCTTTCTCTAGGAACGCATTGAAATTGATGGAAACATTCGCCATAACCTACAACAAATTTGCAAGTAATTTAGACTAAGTTTATGATAAATAGTGTTCAAATTTAATTCTTAAATTAACTAGGTGAACTCCCACTCAAAACAACATCCCTCGCAGTTGTTTTAGTGATTACATGAACCAAATCCACTACACGAAGTCCGATCATCACGTGAGATGATGTAGCTTCATCGGCGAACAATCTTCATGTTCATCATATCAATCATATGACTCATGCTCTACCTTTCGGTATTCCGTGTTCCGAGACCATGTTTGTACATGCTAGGCTCGTCAAGATTAACCTTAGTTTCTGCATGTGCAAATCTGGCTTGCACCTGCGTTAGAGTCTATCACACCCGATCATCACGAGATGCTTCGAAACGACGAGTCTTAGCAACGGTGCCAACTAAGGACGAACACTTTATTACTTGATATTTAGTGAGAGGGATCATCTTATAATGCTACCGTCGCGATCTAAGCAATACAAGATGCATAAAGGATTAACATCACAGGCAATTTATAATTTGTGTGATATGATATGGCCCTTTCTTCTTATGCCTTCGATCTCCATCTCCAAAGCACGGACATGATCTCCATCATCACCAGCATTGCGTCAAGGTCCGTGGCGCCGCTTCATGGTTGTCCATCTTCACTAGCAACTATTACAACTACTTGGAACAAAGCTATTACAAGATGAATAGACACGCAGGTCTTAACAGAGTTAAAGACAACCATTAGGCTCCTGCCGGTTGCCATATTACAACAAGGATCATTGCATACATCAAATACAATCACAATCACATGTAGGCCATATCACATCACAAAACCCCTGCAAAAACAAGTTAGACGCCTCTAATTTTCTTTGCAAGTTTTACGTGGCTTGGGGCTTTCGACTAAGAACGCATCTTACCTCTGGCCCGAACCACAGCGTTGATACAAGTGCTATCAAGTGCAAAGTGTAGATTTGATCTATACTATGATGGGAGACAGACACCATAAAGCCACTTGTGCAATACGAGTTGCACGTCAAGCGTGGAGCAAGTCTCATGTACGATGACATGTAATGTTAGCCCGGGCTGCTTCATCCCACCATACCGCAAGATGCAAAGTACACACATAGCAAAAGACGGCACGAGCACCAACGCCCACAACCTCATTGTGTTCTACTCGTGCAACAGATCTATGCATAGACAAGGCTCTGATACCACTGATGGGTTCGTAGCATGGAAAACAAAAAATTTCTACCGCAAGAACGAACAAAACCTAGATCTAATCTAGATAAAAGCCAAGATCTAATCTACTAGACATGAGCAACGAGATAGATGGGTACTAACCCTCGTAGAATCGAAAGCGTTAACGAGATTAGATCTCGTGGATGATGTAGTCGATCACTTGCCGATCTCAAGATCGTGTGGACGATCCTTCGGTAGGCGTTCGGCAGCGCTCCCATGAGCAGTCCTGCGTCTTGGTCGAAGCAGACCTTCCTCTCCCGTTCAATGAGCAGCGGAGGTAGTAGATCTTCTCCACGGAATCCCAGCAGCACGACGGCGTGGTGGTGGTGGTGGAGATGAGAATTCTGCAGGGCTTCGCCTATGCCTATGCAGAAGAAACATGGAGGAGAGAGGCGGCTGAGATTGGGAGTTATGAGACAAGGTGCAAGAGGGGGCGCCCCCTCCCTTCTATTTAAAGGAGGGAGGCGCGCCTGGGGAGGGGGAGTCCTAGTAGGACTCCCTCCTCCTTTGGGCCGGCGGGTTGGGGGGAGGAATCCTCCTCCCCCACGAATCCGTGTCTTTCCCCACTTGGTTTCTTTGATCCCTTTCTTGGTTTTCAAGCAAACTCCAAGAAATCCTCTAGAACCTTCCAAAACATTCTGAAACCTTCTAGAATCTCCATACAAACACTCTGGAACATTTCCTAACTTAGAAAATAATCCCCAATATATGAATCTCATTCTCCGTACCATTCCGGATCTCCTCGTGATGTCCCGAATCCATTCCGAGACTCCGAACAACATTCGGTCTCCAACGCAAATTCCATATCTACTTCAAACAACTTCGAACCTTTAGTGTGTCACCCTACGGTTCATGAATATGCAGACATGATGAAGACACCTCTCCCATCAATAACCATCAGCGGGATCTGGAGATCCATAACGGCTCCCACATACTCAACGATTACTTCGTGATCGATTGAACCAATTAACATACGAAACCAATTCCCTTTGTCTCGCGACATTCTACTTATCCGAGGTTTGATCGTCAGTATCTTCATACCTAGTTCTTCCTCGTTACTGATAAGTACTCTTTACTCGTTCCATGTTATGTCATCCCTTGTGACCTAGTCACATGCTTGCAAGCTATCTAGATGACATTCCACCGAGAGGGCCCAGAGTATATCTATCCGCCATATGGATGGACAAATCCCAATCTTGGTCTATGCGCTTCAACACATACTTTCAGAATACCCAATGACACCTTTATAACCACCCGATTCTGAGCGTTTGATGTCATCAAAGTACCCATCCGGTGATGGTGATTAACATAACCTCATGGTCGAAGGATTAGGTTACTATGTATTTCAAAGCTTATGTCTGAACTTAATGACTTGATCTTATGCTACGCTTACTATGGGTGTGTGTCCATCACATCATTATCCTAATGATATAACTTTGTTATTAATCACATCCAATGTCCATGATCAGGAAACCATGATCATCAATTAATCAACAAGCTAGTTTAACAAGAGGCTTACTAGGGACTCTTTTATGTTTACAAAACACACAAGTATTAGTGTTTCCTAATAATACAATTATAGCATGGGATGTAAACATTCATCATAAACACAAAGATATAATAATAACCTCTTTTATTTTTGCCTCTTGGGCATATCTCCAACAGCCCTTGCCCTCGATGCCACTCAGCCGGTCAAGGATGCAGCCCAGAGTGCTGATGATACTGCTCGAGATGATTATGATCGAAAGGTCCAGGAGCATTCTACTGCTGTTGTGACTTACCGGATGGACCTGACTGACTACACTCAGTGGATAGATGAGGATGCTCGTGCTGCTGCTGTTCTCACTTCCAGTGTTCTGCCTCGATGTCTTTGAGTTCATGGGTCTTCCCTGCTGCTTCTCGATGGGCTTTTCTTCGTCAGTCTTATCAGCCGTCCGAGATGCTCTTTATCCGTCGTGGTTCGTCAGAGCATGATCTTAAGCGGTGATTCCACTATTGATGAGTTCTATACTCGAGTCTGCTATTTGGCGTCGACTTGACTCTCTTCATACGGTATGTGTAACACATGTCCTATTTGTCGATTATGCGCTGTGGATCTGGAGTTTCAGGCGTCTTTGAGTTCTTGTCACGGCTCCATAAGGAGTTTGAGCAGCGTCGTGCCCGATTGCTTGCCCGTGGTCGTGTTCCGCTCTACGAGGTCTTGGCTGAGCTTCGTCTTGAGGAGACTTCGTCTTCGTGGTGTTGTTCTTCTTGAGGTTCCATCTGTTCTTGCTTTCGTGGTCCCCCGTCGCGGCTTCGTCGCGGTCTCCAAAGACCGCCGCTTCTCTTCGCTCGCCCAGTGGTCGAGTCAGCCTTAGCAGCCTCGTGGTTCTTGTCCTGCGCCCACCGTGGCAAGCCTGGCCACGATATCTCTAGCTGCTAGACGAGGATCCCGCTTCGTCGGCGATACCATGCTCGTCGGCAGCTGGTTCTTGGGATCTTCGCCGTTGCTTATGGACCTCCTGCTGTTGCCTTTATTCAGGATATTATCCGTGGTCTTAAGTTACGCTCCGCTCTGAGGCTCTTCCTCGTCGAATCTGCTGGTTACGTGCCTAGCTCTTTCCGCACCATGGCGACCACCACCTTCTACACAGTCAGGTACGTCATCCCCATGGTATCTGGATTCTGGAGCTTCTTTTCATATGACTTCTGCGTCTTCTATTCTTTCTGCTCTTCGCTCTCTTATTTCTCCTGTCCGTGTTATCACGGCTGATGGTACCTCTCTTCCTGTTTCCAGTCGAGGCACCCTCTCTACTTCCTCTTTCTCTGTTCCTGATGTTTCTCATGTTCCCGGTCTTAAGATGAACCTTTTCTCTGCTAGTCAGCTTACTGATTCTGGTTGTCGTGTCATTCTTGACGCTGATTCTTGTGCTGTTTAGGACCGTCGTACACAGGCGCTGGTTGGAGCTGGCCCTCGCAGCCTTGATTCTCCGGGGATATGGGAGTTAGACTGGCTTCGCGTTCCTTCCGCTGACACTTCCTCTGCCAGCTCTCCTTCGGTTGCTGCTTCTGTCACCGGCTCGTTTCAGCAGTGGCATCATTGGCTGGGTCATCTTTGTGGCTCCCGTTTATCGTCATTAGTTAAATGCGTGGTATTCGGGTGCATCTCAGGAGATGTGTCTTTACATTCGTGTCAGGGTTGTAGGTTAGGCAAACAGATCCAGCTTCCCTATCCTACTAGTGTGTCTGTATCTCAGCGACCTTTTGATTTAGTTCATTCAGATGTTTGGGGTCTGGCTCCCTTTGCTTCAAAAGGGGGGCCATCGATACTATATTTTGTTCATTGATGATTTTTCACGGTACACCTGGTTGTTTTTTATGCGCTCTCAGTGAGGTGCTTCCTATTTATCAGCGCTTTGTGGCCATGGTTCGTACTCAGTATTCCACTCCTATTCGTGTGTTTCGTGCTGATTCTGCAGGAGAGTATATCTCCTAGCACCTGCGTGGCGTCCTGGCTGAGCAGGGCACCCTTGCTCAGTTCTCGTGTCCCGGTGCCCATGCTCAAAATGGTGTCGCCGAGCGTAAGCATCGTCATATTATTGAGACTACCCGTGCTATGATGATTGCTTCCTCTCTTCCGCCGCATTTCTGGGCTGAGGCTGTTGCTACGTCGACTTACCTCATTAACATCCAGCCTTTTGCTGCTCTTCAGGGTGGCATTCCTCTCGAGCGTCTCTCTGGTACCTGTCCAGACTACTCGACTCTTCGTTTATTTGGTTGCGTTTGCTATGTCCTTCTCCCTCCTCGCGAACGCACCAAACTGACCGCTCAGTTTGTTGAGTGTGTTTTTCTCGTCTATAGTGATGAACATAAGGGTTATCGCTGTTGGGACCCCGTTGGTCGTCGGATGCGCATCTCTCGTGATGTCACGTTCGATGAGACGCGTCCTTTCTATCCTCGTCCCACCTCTGGTACTTACCCGGTGGATGATCTCTCTTTTCTTCTTTTTCCTGATACACCTCCCGCTGTCCCTTCTCCTCCACCTCCTCCTTCTGATGCGCCTCCTTTGTTTTCAGCGTCATCCTCTCCTCCGTCTAGTTCCCCTAGTTCTCCTCGTTCTCCGGCTTCGGACCCTTCCTCCGCTGTTCCTTCTTCCTCCTCTTCTGATGAGTCGTCTTCCGCGGATGAGCTTCCCTCTTCACGGCCTATTCGTCAGCGTCGTGCTCCAGACCGTTACTCTCCTAGTCAGTATGGTCTCTCTTTCATCTCTGAGCCGACTTCTTATCGGGATGCCACGTGTCATCCTGAATGGCAGCTTGCCATGGCTGAGGAGATCACTGCGCTTGAGCGCACTGGCACCTGGGATCTTGTTTCTCCCCTTTCTGGTGTTCGTCCTATCACGTGTAAGTGGGTCTATAAAATTAAGACCCGCTCTGATGGATCTCTTGAGCGCTATAAAGCGCGTCTTGTGGCTCGTGGCTTTTAGCAGGAGCACGGCCGTGACTATGATGAGACTTTTGCCCCTGTGGCCCATATGACCACTGTGCATACTCTTCTTGATGTTGCTTCTGTTCGACGCTGGTCTGTGTCCCAGCTTGATGTTCAGAACGCTTTTCTTAATGGCGAGTTGAGTGAGGAGGTTTATATGCAGCCTCCTCCTGGGTATTCTGTTCCCGATGGGATGGTTTGTCGTCTTCGACGTTTCCTTTATGGCCTAAAACAGGCCCCTCGTGCCTGGTTTGAGCGCTTTGCCTCTGTGGTGACTGCTGCTGGTTTCTCTCCTAGTTTTTATGATCCAGCCCTTTTTGTTCACACTTCTCCTCGTGGACGCACTCTTCTCCTTCTCTATGTTGATGATATGATCATTACTGGTGATGATCCTGAGTATATTGCCTTTGTCAAGGCTTGTCTGCGTGATCAGTTTCTTATGACTGATCTTGGTCCTCTTCGCTATTTTCTTGGGATTGAGGTTTCCTCCACTTCTGATGGCTTTTCTATCTCTCAGGAAAAGTATATTCAGGATCTTCTTGCTCGTGCTACTCTTGTGGATGAGCGCACTGTTGAGACTCCTATGGAGCTTAATGTTAAGCTTCGTCCTACTGATGGTGATCCTCTTCCCGATCCCACTCGTTATCGCCATCTAGTTGGGAGTCTTGTTTATCTTGCTGTCACTCGTCCTGATATCTCTTATCCTGTTCATATTCTGAGTCAGTTTGTCCTTCGTTATCTTCGTGGCACGATTAGCTCCTACCACTGTTCACTACAGTCATCTCCTCCGTGTCCTTCGTTATCTTCGTGGCACGATTACTCGTCGCCTTTTCTTCCCTCGTTCCAGCTCTCTCCGGCTCCAGTGCTACTCGGATGCTACATGGGTGAATGATCCTACGGATCGTCGTTCACTTTCTGCTTACTGTGTGTTTCTTGGTGGTTCGCTTGTTGCTTGGAAGACGAAGAAACAGGTAGCGGTTTTCCGTTCGAGTGTTGAGGCTGGGCTGTAGGCTATGGCTTCGGTGACTGCTGGGGTGACCTGGTTACGGTGGTTGCTTGCAGATTTTGGGGTCTCTGTTATGACACCCACTCCACTTTTGTCGACAAGACAAGGTGCTCGAGATTGCGTGATCCGGTCAAGCATGAGTGACCAAGCATATGGTGTTGATGCTTTTATACACGTGCTCAAAGTGCGATCAGGTTGTTGCGCTTCATTATGTGCCTTGGACTTGCGGTTGGCGATTTCTTTACAAAGGCACAAACCCGCAGACAAAGATTTCTTACTCTCCAAACTCAGTGTTGTGGATCCACCATGAGTTTGAGGGGGGGTGTTAGAGTATATATTTGTATATTGTAGTTTCCCCATATGTTAGGGGGCTTTCTGTATATTTGCACCTGTACATGTACTACATATTCTGGCCTTTGGCCCTCTGGTAATACAAGCATCTATTACCCTAACATCTTCGTCGCCCTGCGGTTGGCGAGGCATCACGTGCGGTGCACACGCGAGGCACCAGCGTGGACACCGGCCGGTGATCACTGGCGTCTCCCTGCGGGGGATGCTACTAGGAGGGACGATGGAATCCCTGGACTTCTCAGCCTTGAGGACCTTGACCAGCCTCGACCTATCACAGAACCGTCTTCATGGGAGCATTCCTTCGAGTATCAAGGTCCTCACGGATCTCGATGCTCTCCTCCTTCAAAGCAACAAGATAAGGGGCTCAATTCCAACTGCTCTTGCAAACCTCACGAAACTCTGTTTCTTAATGCTCTCTCACAAAAATTCTCTGGTCAAATTCCTAGGCTAGTAGGGAGCATGACTAATCTTGTGGCTCTAAACATCTCACAGAATTACTTGGTTGGTCCTATCCCTCATGAAATCAGTCACCTAAATCACCTATCTATCTTAGATTTGGCAGATAATGGCATTTCAGGTCCAATCCCAAGAAGTTTAGGTGATCTAAAGAAACTCACGACCTTGTACCTTGATGAAAACCAACTTACAGGCCACATCCCTCTAGAGCTAGGTCATTTGGTGAAACTAGAGAACTTAGCGCTTAGCAACAACTCATTCACAGGTTCTTTACCAACAAATTTAAGTAATTTGACTAAGCTCACTAGTTTCTATCTTTGGGGCAACAAATTTACTGAACATATTCCTCCAGAACTAGGTTTTTTGGTCAACTTACAGGAGTTGATGCTTGGCTACAACCAACTAACAGGTTCCATCCCAAATAGTTTAGGGAACTTGACCAAACTCACTACCTTACAGCTTCACAATAACCAATTTTTTGGACACATCCCACGTGAACTAGGTTATTTAGTCAACTTAGACCACTTGATGCTTAGTTATAACAATCTAACAGGTTCCATCCCAAATAGCTTAGGGAATTTGACCAAAATCACTGCGCTATACCTTTCTAATAACCAACTTTCTCACCACATTCCTCCGGAACTAGGTAAGTTGGCTAATTTGGAAGACTTGGAACTGTATGAGAACAAACTAACTGGTTCTGTCCCAAGTAGCACAGGAAATATGACCAAGCTCACCACCTTGTATCTTTACAGTAACCAACTTTCAGGACACATTCCTCTTGAACTAGGTAATTTGGCCGTTTTAGAGGACTTGAGACTAACTGGAAATAAACTAATATAGTTTCAATACCAAGCAACTTAGGAAATTTGACAAAACTTACTACCTTGTACATTGCAAGTAATCAACTTTCTGGATATATTTCTATGGAACTAGGCAACTTAGTAAACTTGGAGGACCTAGAACTAAGTGAAAACACTCTTTCAGGTTCCATCCCAAACAGTATAGGGAATCTGACAAAACTCACTACCTTGAACCTGCTTCAGAACCAACTTTCTGGATCTATCCCTCAAGAAATTAACAAGATAACGAGTCTAGTTATCTTGGAACTCGCTTTCAACAACCTTTCTGGTGCCTTGCCATCTGGTCTCTGTGCGGGAGGCCGACTACAGAGTTTGGTTGTAGCTCGAAACAATTTGATTGGATCCTTTCCATCAAGCCTGCTAAGTTGTACAAGCCTAGTCAGAGTTCGTCTTGATCAAAATCAACTCGAAGGGGATATCACATTTATGGAGGCTTATCCAAATCTTGTCTATATTGATATCAGTTCAAATAAACTATTTGGTAAATTATCTCATCATTGGGGTGAGTGCTACAAACTTACCATGTTGCGTGCATCACACAACCATATAGCTAGAGTAATACCACCAAGCATAGGGCAATTATCAGAGTTGCAGATACTGGATTTTTCATCAAACAAACTTGAAGGACATATTCCGCTAGAAATTGGTAGTATCACGATGTTGTTCAATTTGAGCCTATGTGATAACTTGCTCCAAAGATATCTACCTCAAGAAATTGGATCACTAATGAATTTGGAGTATCTCGATTTATCATCAAACAACATAGTTGGGCCAATATCGGGATCGGTCAAGCATTGCTTGAAGCTTCGTTTCCTAAAGTTGAGCCATAACCACTAGAATGGTACCATTCCTATTGAACTAGGTATGTTGGTAAACCTACAAGATTTGTTAGATATGGGTGAGAATTTTATTGGCGGTGCTATTCCAACTTTGTTGAGTGGTCTCAGAATGCTTGAAGCCTTGAATCTTTCTCACAGTGCATTGAATGGAGGCATTCCTATGTCATTTTAGAGCATGACCATCTATTGATGTGTCATACAACCATCTGGAAGGGCCAGTGCCAGAAACTAGGCTCTTTGAAGGAGCTTCAGCTGAGTGGTTCATGCACAATAATAAATTGTGTGGTGTGGTCAAGGGTTTGTCCCCTTGTAACCTTATTCGTAGAGGAGGACAGAAAAAGGTACAAGACAATTTTATTTGCTACACGATGTGCTATTGCATCTGTAGTGGTAATCACTACATTGGCATTCCAATGTAAGAAGAAGAAATCCAAAGAACCAAGTCTGATTGATGTACTGCAGAAAAAATTGTTCGCAATCTGGAACTATGATGGAGAAGATGTGTACAAGAAAATTGTTGATGCCACGGAAAATTTTAATGACATCCACTGCATCGGAATTGGTGGTAGCGGGGTTGTCTATAGAGCTCAGTTGCCAACAGGTGAGATCTTTGCAGTAAAGAAGATGCGAGTGATTGAAGATGATGATGATGTTTTTTTTCATCGTGAAATAGATGCATTGATGCATATTCGACATCGCAACATCGTGAAGTTATTTGGATATTGTCCTGCTACCCAGGAAAGGTTTCTTGTGTATGAGTACATGGATAGAGGTAGCTTAGCATCATGTCTAAATGTCACGGAAACTGCGGTCAAATTGGATTGGACGAGAAGGTTAAGTATTGTTAGGGATATTGCTTATGCTTTGTCTTACATGCATCACGATTGCTTTCCACCAATAGTCCACAGAGATATCACAAGCAGCAACATTTTGCTTGATGTGGAAGGCAGAGCCTGCATCTCCGATTTTGGCATTGCCAAAATACTAGATATGAATGCATCAAACTGCACAAGGCTCGCCAGAACAAAAGGATACCTTGCCCCAGGTAAAATTATGTCTTTATAATTTTTTAGCTTCAACATATATTTAATAAGGAGTATAATGGACCATATATGTTCTAAAATATTGGTGTTGCAGAGCTTGCGTACACAACAAGGGTGACAGAGAAGTGTGATGTCTACAGCTACGAGGAGTTTTACAGTACCCTGGTACTCCTGTAGGCAAAGTCGGAGTACCAGAGAAATCCTACCGTTCATTCTTAGGGGTATTCTCGGTACTGTACCTTAATCTCACACAACCGCACGCCCCCCGATTCCTATTCCGTTGCATGGTTGCGCGGAGGCTGTAGATCGATGTCACCTTCTCTTCAGGCCGGTGAGAGCCGCCGTTTCACTGGGCCGGCGGTCAGCTATTTCAGGTATAGATCGATTTGGTTTAAGGGAGCCAGCACGCATGGGCGTGATGCGGCCGTGTGGGCATCGATATGGAAAACGAGATACGCTTCTGATGCCAGTTGCCATATTAGCAAATGATTAGTCGAGTTCAAAATCGTTCATGGAAGAGCACGTTGAATCACTAGAATCGATAAGAAACTAATCCAGCGTTGTAGTACTTTAGATTTTCAAATAGATATAGCTGCAGTAGTACATCTTCAATCTCATGCTCCTCCTTAATCATAGCCGATAGGAGAAAGTGGAGGGAGTGGGTGGCCTGCTCTCAAGTTTCAACACAAGACAGGGAAGGGATGCACGCCAGGTAGGTTGGACCAAGGTAGAAGACGAAGTATGGTCGTCAGATCGAGAGAATGAAGGTTGATTAGTGTCCTTTTTTTCTTCCAAAACGGCCTCCAGAATTGAGGATACCTCTTTCGTATATCCCATGAATCTACATGGCTTAATAATTGAATAATTAACAATTCCTAATTTACCCCTGAGATATAAGTACTCCTCAGTTTTCCTAGGCGGTACTCCCTATGCGGTGAGTTGGAGTACAGATGAATCTCACCCACCAGATCATACGAAATTGACGGTTTGTATTAGTTTCGTGGTACTGTAAAACTCCTCACAGCTATGGAGTGCTAGTTCTGGAGTTGTTCATGGGACATCATCCTGGTGAATTTCTTTCCTCCGTCTCATCCAAGACTAGGAAAAGAATATTACTCAGGGATTTGCTGGAAGCAAGGTTACCACTACCTGACGCTCCGATTCCTAGTAAAATCTTTGAAGTTATCACAACTGCCGCTCAGTGCATAGAGGCTAAGCCATCGGATCGTCCAACGATGCAGGATGCAGTTAAGGTGTTCTCCATAATTGGAGGACCTACTAATTTTGATTACCTGCACAGTGACATCGTCATCCCCAACTGCTGGTCGTGAATGTTCCTAACAAACGGACGTGTCTTCCGTGTATTATAGACTGTTTCTAGTTAACCATTTGTATTCAAGATAATTTGTTTTCCTATAGCTTCATTCTCTAAAATATATGATTTGTGCCGACCATACAATAGTTTCTTGGTTATTAGCTACTCCAACGTACATGTAAATATTTGTACAGAAAATTTAGTTCATGCTGATGTAAATATCTGGTGAAATCTAAAATAAATATCCCATTTTATCCTTATAGAGGAACCGGAGCCCATTCAAATTATCATTCCATATATTAGATTAAACTAGTTGAATGCCCGCATTGCCACGGTTACGAAACAATTGCTAAATACCATAAAAACCATTGTTGTCTCACGAGAATTATTAATACCATAAAAGGGTTCGCTAGCATCTCATGTTTATGGTTTATTAATAATTTAGTAAACCATTGCTGAATGCATGTGCTTTGCAACGGATTATTCTAAATTGATTATGTGTTCAAAATCGTATAATAAATATTGTAATTTCTTTTCACTAAAACATATTAGGTTTCACTTTTGAATTTCTTTTAAGGCCATTTGAAATATGAGATGTTTCGCTCCAGAATTAGTTCCCTTGCTCCGGTCTTGAAAGACGAGAGAAACTCACTACATACTTTCCAATCTTATTTGTTTGCTTAATATTAGGGATATTGTATTGGACATATGACAATATATTTGATTGAAGATAACGAGAAAACAAAACAAAAACTATCATCTATTGATGGGCACTACACGAGACTATATTTAAATAAACCATTCTTTACAAAAGAAACCTAAGTATTATGTGTACTTTTATAAAAACAAATACCCATAAACATCTACCTTCTATGAACTATGACATGAATCATGTTTAATCGTTGGATATGCTATAGACAGTAGATTTAGTATTCTGTATATCACGAATTCTGAACTACGTATTACATTTACTTCTCTGGACCGTTGTATGTGCTATTCACAAATTCTGAAGATTGCACAAAATCTTTGGGATGACTGCAAACACAATATTAGGGATCTGCTCAATATAGAACACATACACCTATCTGGTGAAACCTTAAATAAATATCCCATTTTATCCTTTTAGAGGAACCGGAGCCCATTCAAATTATCATTCCATATATTAGATTAAATAATTCTTGCAGAAAGCCTTCTAATGCGGTCATCAGGAGGACACTAGTTCACATCAGAGCATACCCGACATCTCCGAGGCCGTATGCACACACGCACCCTGAACGATTGTGTGTAGGATTTCCGTGTCATGGGGGTGTCATGGGGATTGGGGCGTGACGCCGCACGACCCGATCGTTATTTACAAAACGAGGGGCATGACCACTTAGGCCCCGCTTGTTTCGGCGTTTACTAGGCAAAACGGCTGGCTAAAACGACGGGCGTAAATGTTTCCGTAAACGTGCTTGGTTGACCTTTTTTTTCCAGTCCGTTTATTCTGTCGCTGTGTTTCTTGCATGCCGGGCGCGTACAATTTCACAGACCTCTGAGTCTTCGCTTAAATTCCATGTGGTTTCCAGGGCACAACAAAATCCGGACCGAAATATTCACGGAGATGTAATTTGTTTTGACGTATGGGACAGGATCCAGGCCACCTGCGTGAAACAAACATAGTGGGTCTGGCATTACGCGAAGTCATATATCCACGACATGGCCGTATCTTTTTTGAACAAAACCCTCACAGGCAGTAGTGTCTTTTTATATCTGACGACGGCAAGCTCCAAGGATATTGGTTGCATCAATCTTAGAGATCGAAATGTCTTGTGAATTTCTTTTTGTGTGTGTGGTGGGTTGGAATTTTCTAGACATCCATCCTCCCTCGATTGTCTTTTTACGCGAAGTCATCATCTTCACCTCTGTCAAGTTACTGCTTCAGAGCTTTGGCGAAGCATCCGACCTTCTGACCAACTTCACAAAAATCTCATTCATCCCATTTCACTGAGCCAGCATAGACCTTGATGTGCTAGCCTCCACTCTCTAGTTTCCAGTGCAATCTTTAACCTGCTCCTACCTAGGAATGCCTTTATCTGACCCGCTCCTATGGAAAGTCAATTTGTAACCTTCCTTAGAGAAGCTAGCCGGCAAGGTGAAGGGCTAGAACAAGGGAAATTTCTCCCTCAATGCGAGACTCTTGCTAGTCAAGCACGTCCTCTCAGCTATGCATATTTTTTTCATTTGCTAGTCATTGACCCACCGGTGTGGTTGATCAAGGCTATCGATAAGATAAGTAGATGGTTTTTATGGAACAATGACGTGATCACCACCTGTGGCAAGTTCTTGGTTCGTCGGGGCGCAATCTACAGATCAACAGATTTCGGTGGTCTCGGCATCTCTGATGTAAAGAGGAAAGGCATCGCACTACGGGTCAGATGGTTATGGCAAAGCTGGACGGAACCGGATAAGCTATGGCAAGGACTGCTAGTCACCAGCGACGCTAGGGCCAAAACCTTGTTCAACGCGACGGTTAACTTCAAACTTGGCAATGGTCAGAGAATCGGTTTCTGGCATGTCCCGTGGCTGGACGGGTCGTGCCTGAAAGACCTGGCTCCCAATTCTATTCAAACATTGCACCATGCGCAATCTCTCGATCAGCGAGGCTCTGGCGGATGGTAAATGGATTAGGCACTTCAAAGGCATCTTATCACGGCCAGCGCTGCACCAATTCCTAATGCTCCATGATAAGGTGGCAAATGCCCAGCTATTACTCGGCGTTCCTGGCACGGTGACATGGAGGTGGACCAGTGATCGGCAATACTCCACCACCTCTATCTGCTTACTTCATGCAATTTGAAGGATCAATGAGGTTTGGTTTCCAGGATCGACACGGTCTGGAGCAGTGATGCCCCACTCAAATGCCGCCCCTCAGCCAGAATGAGATGGACCTCCTCTCATGGCTTCGTTATACCCTGCATACACAACCAACGATCAGTTAGAAATCATCAAATCATGGATTGCCCTGGTGCAGCTAGCCTCGTGTGGAACTTGTGGAAGGAACGCAGCACTCGGGTCATCCAAAACACGGCCATGTCACTCAGAGGAGTCCAAACTACGATCCTAGGCGATGCGAGGAACCAGAAGAATGCTAGCAAATCAAAAGCGTTGGATCTGCTACATAGACCAAGAGAGACGGACTGATAACCTTTATGTTCGCTACCTATAGTCTAGTTTAGTTTTGTTCGGTTCCTCTTGTTTTCATTTTTCTTCTTTGGTTTTCTTTTTACATCTTGTACTCTCTATCTAAATGCAAAAGAAAAGCAAGTCAGACTGCCTTTTCGTAAAACAAAAAAAAAAGCAATTTTCAAGTGAGATTAATCCGACATGTCAGATTTATTAGAGCGTTGCAGTGACTAAATTAAGCCTGCGTTTAAAGGTGGCATACATCAGCTCAGGGGTGAATCTGGGAAATTTTGGCGATGGGTTCAGCCATTGTAGAGGTATGAAAAGCGTGCAATGTTATAATAGTTCGGACATTAGGAATGATATACAACATTAGGAACTCCAGTTAGATGACATGAAAAACTAAACCGCAACTCGCCAATTCGCAAAAGAAAGTCCCATGGTTTCTTCTATAGCTTCTTGGTGTGGAGACTAAACAAAACATATATGCCATATACATCAAATTACAGGTGAAATAATTTAGACTACGTGAAGGAATCTGGATTTTTGATGGTGTTGTTGTTCCTGACACGAAGTGTGAGCTGAACAAGTATGTGGTTGTTGTGCCATGGAAGGTCACCTTGTTGAGGGGTGGTCATACTAACGACGTAAGTATCCAGAAACTTGTGGGCTCATAGGACCTCAACAGGGACAACCGACTTCTTCAGGCGTGCCACCCACCCAGGTTTCCTGAAGGGAAGCCGTCACCTTGCTAGATTAAGATCTTGTGCGTGATTCATGCCGGCGTGCAATGAGTCGCCAGTTGCCGAATGCAAGAAACAGAAGAGCATTTGTTTGAAGGACTCGGCTACGCGTAGTGGACTGGAGACCAAACTAGCATAGTAAGTACTACGATTGCAAGATCTTAAAACCCCCAAATTGGTCTCGAGATGGAGCAGCCCCAGATTTTAGATTTCTTTTTGAAAAAACTCAACTCACTCCTCTAACACTAGTATCTTGGGAATCTTGGAACCTAACACAGTTTTTTTTTTCAACTTTCTCCATGTTTACAAGTTGTGGCTTGTATTCCGTTCAATAGGAATCCAGGATGTTAACATGGCAGTTATGGAATCGACTGCTTTGACCTGATCCTCGCTCCTCAAGGCGGCCACACAAACCATGACCAATTCCTTTGAATTTTGAGTCCAAAACAATAAATACGAAGCAGCAATCAGGTTAGCTGATAAGGGAGACCCCAACTTGATTGGTAGTTACTATAAGCCTGGTACATTTCTTTCATTGATCTGTCCAAGATGTGTCATTCTCCGTGAGGATTTTCAATCGATCTTGGTGGCTGCAAAAGTCTAATTTTGTGAGGACTTTTCAATCGAGCTTGGTGGCTGCAAAAGTCTAATTTGGACTAGTTACTGAAAAGCTCTTGACAAATGACAAGTTGGACACTGAAGCACTCTGAATCCAACTAGAAACGAATGGCTCATAAGTAGGACTTGTGCCTCGATCAGCCGAAACCATCTCTGCAACCATGGCTCCTGCTCTTTCACTTCTGCTTGCCGCCCCCTTCGTCTTATGCCTATCTGCTCTGCTTCCAATTTCAATAGCTGTAGCACATGACATTCTGCCACTCAGATCCTCTCTAACCGTCGAAGCCTTCCAGACTGACATGCTGCAATCACTAGATGGCACCTTCTCCTGTGGCTTCTACGGCGTGTACACCAATGCCTTCACATTTTCAATATGGTATTCCAAGGCGGCAAACAACACCGTCGTCTGGAGTGCAAACCGTGACCACCCTGTCCATGCCAAAAGGTCATCCCTGACCTTGCAGACGGATGGCAATATGGTCCTCAAAGATTATGATGGCACAGTTGTGTGGCAAGCTGGTGGCAACTTCAGAGAAGTGGAGTATGCTCAGCTGTTGAATACTGGGAATCTCATCTTGAAGGATACCAGTGGCAAGACAGTATGGCAAAGTTTTGATTCACCCACAGACACTTTCCTACCAACCCAGCACATCACTGCTTCTACAAAGTTGGTGCCTACAATCCAATCAGGTGTTCCCGGTAACTACATCTTCCGTTTCAGTGATCTGTCAGTGCTGTCACTTATATATGTCATCCCTGAAGTTTCCGATATATACTGGCCAGACCCTGATCAGACTCTCTACCAGGATAACAGAAACCAGTATAACAATACTAGATTGGGGATGTTGGACAGTAATGGGAGCTTTGGGTCGAGTGATTTTGCCGATGGTCAACCACTTGTGGCCTCTGATGCAGGGCCTGGGATTAAGAGAAGGCTAACTCTGGATCCTGACGGTAATCTCCGGTTGTACAGCTTGAATGAATCAGATGGGTCCTGGATGGTTTCAATGGTAGCAATGTCCCAACCTTGCAACGTCCATGGCGTATGTGGTCCTAATGGAATCTGTCACTACTCACCTAAACCTGCATGTTCATGCGCACCAGGCTATGTGATGAGCAACCCTGGTAATTGGACTGAAGGCTGTAGGGCTATTGTCAACATAACATGTGATCATCAGGAACCTATGAAGTTTGTGAAACTCCCGCAGACAGATTTTTGGGGCTCTGATCAGAGACATATCCTCGCGGTTTCTTTTCATGCTTGTAGGAATACCTGCATGAGTGACTGCACCTGCAAAGGCTTTCAATACCAAGAAGGTACAGGTTCATGCTATCCGAAAGCTGGTCTTTTCAGTGGACGGACCTACCCATCAAACGATGTGCGAACTATATATCTCAAGCTTCCTGCCAGGGTGAATGTTTCAAACACAACTCCTCGCTCGGACGTGTTCGATTCTGCACCACCTCATCTCGACTGCAACCAGATGAGCCACATACTGCCAACTCTAGAAGTGCATAACAATGGTGTGGAAGAATCAAAGTGGCTCTACTTCTACGGTTTCATAGTTGCAATTTTTGTTGTTGAAGTTTTCTTTATAGCGTTCGCATGGTTCTTTGTTCTGAGAAGAGAGTTCAAGCCATCTGAAATATGGGCGGCCGAGGAAGGATACAAGGTGATGACTAGCCATTTCCGAAGATACAGTTACAGGGAACTTGTGAAGGCGACAACCGATTTCGAAGTTGAGCTAGGAAGGGGAAGCTCAGGCGTAGTGTACAAAGGTGTCTTGGAAGATGAAAGACCGGTTGCTCTGAAGAAGCTCGAGCACATAAGTCGGGGCAAGGAAGAGTTCCAAGCTGAGCTCAGTGTGATTGCCAGGATTTACCACATGAATCTAGTGAGAATATGGGGGTTTTGTTCAGAAGGATCTCACAGGCTGTTGGTTTGTGAATATGTCGAGAATGGCTCACTGGCTAGCATTTTGTTCAGTGGCAAAAACAATATCCTGCTGGACTGGAAGCAACGGTTCAATATCGCATTAGGTGTTGCGAAAGGATTGGCATATCTTCACCATGAGTGCTTAGAGTGGGTCATCCATTGTGATGTCAAACCCGAGAATATACTGTTGGACCAAAACTTTGAGCCTAAGATCACTGACTTTGGGTTGGCAAAGTTACTAAACAGGGGTGGATCCAGTGAGAACATGTCTCATGTGCGAGGGACAGCGGGTTACATTGCTCCTGAGTGGATTTCTGGCCTCCCTATCACGTCAAAAGTTGATGTGTATAGCTATGGAGTTGTGCTACTTGAGCTTTTATCTGGACGCAGAGTCTCAGAGTTGACCGTCGGTTCAGACGCAGAGGTGCGCAGTATGCTCAGGAAGCTTGTCACAATGCTTGCAAATAAACTGGAAGGAAATGATCAATCTTGGATCGATGGATTTGTGGATTGCAAATTGAGTGGACAATTTAGCTACCTGCAAGCTAGGACATTGGTCAAATTGGTTGTTTCTTGTTTGGAGGAAGATAGAAGAAAGAGACCAACTATGGAATCAATTGTTCTGACTCTCCTATCATTTGATGAAGCGAATAAGTAGTAGTACTAATTTGATTTTGGTTGTATCTTTTAAACAAGGAAACAGTATATTTGATTGCAAGGTCAGCAAAGTGGACCTTTTTCTAGTAGTAGTCATTGATAAAAGCAACAGATCGATTGTAATGGTTGTGAAACAAATTTAGTAGTATGAACAACAGAAAAATAAAGAAGGGGGAGTGGTGTTTGCACATACCGGACCGTGTATATCATTGCCATCAGTGTGTTGTATAACTTCAAAAGAAATGGAAAAGAGGCCAGGCCATGGGTTCCAAGGATGCTTCCTCCTTCCTACGCATTTCAAGATGTCAAGATCAATGTGTCCAACTCTGTTGCAATCTCTCCCGCAGCAGCTCCATTAAAAGTTAGTGTTTCAGATAGTATAGAAATATCTCCAATGTTGTGTGGACTGTTCTTGGAAGAGATTATACATCACAAAGAAAAAAAAAGCCTATTAAACAAAAATGTCAAGGTATAATTTCAAGGTATTGGTAAAATCAACGCAGTTGTGTAGATACATGTGCCTGTATTTTACTATTTTCTGTACTGCGTATGCTTTTTTTCTACAATCCACTGTTCATCCTAAATGTATGATCTACAGAAGCTCACGGTTTATTATTCCCTATAAAGATATACCGATGCGATCTCATCTGAAAGGTTCCAACAGGGCAGTTTCTTCGAGACGAGCAGCCGTCTGAAAACATTCAGCAGCTTCAAGTACTGATGAACTGCTCCCTTCATCTTCATAGGTTAAACCAAGGTGAAACCATGCAACATGATTTGTTCTGTCCAGTCTCAACGCATCAGTCAGGAAGCACCTCGCAGTAGGCAAGGGCCTCCCGCCAAGCTGTCGAAGAGCGACAGCTGCTGCTACCAAACTCGGTACGTGCTTGGGTTCAAGGTCTAATGCTGTGGAGTATGCTCCAAGAGCTTCCTTCAGAAACCCTCTCGCTTCATGTAGATTTCCTGCAATTTGTAAACATCATAAGTATTAGGAATGAATTTTGTTTTCCTGTGAAGAATAATTATTGTCTCCTCGTTTACTGAAAAATTATTTTGTATCAACACCGTAGTAACGAGAATAATTGAGAATGGGCAGGTTGGCGATAAGAAGAATATGAAGCACCTGTAGCATGATAAGCCAAGGGAGAGTATGCGTTTATAGCTTTTATTTTCGCTATGCAAAGTTCTGCATCCCTCCACTGCGACATGCTTAGGTACAAAAGGGCCAGACCATACCATGTCTCTGTCTCCATACTTATATCATCCTTCGGGCCCTGCAAAAAGGCACAACAGCAGTATCAGAGAGTTATTTTTTCCTTTCGAATCGAAACTCAATAACTACATGTGACAAAACTAAGTTCTCCCTTCTCTCGGAAAATTATATTCTCAATATGAGCATTGTAATTGAATATTTCTAGTACCAAATGTACATAACTCTATTTTCAGGTTGTCGTCAACACTATGAGATAATATTGTGAAAATACTAAGCATGGCAGTCATACGATTTAGAAAGAAAAAAAGATCGAAAATGGCTTTTTATTAAGTAGCTACCTGTAACACCAATATCCCAGAGCTGAAGTTTTTCTTCCTTAGTTCGATGACAGCAAGAAGCTGGGTATAAGTTTCAATTGCCTTCTTAAATTGGCCGTTTGCAGCCTGGATCCTGGCTTTGGTTTGCAACAATTCTCCTTGACGCCACTTCGCAGTCTGATCAAGGGCAGCATTTACAATAGATTCAGCATCTTCAAACCGTTTTTGAGCACTCATGATCCGAGCTACAAGGAGCCAAGTCCTTAATTCTGAACCATTCTCCAATTTCAGTAGCTTTTTTGCATAAAGAGCTGCTGCATCTAGTTTCCTCTGCTCAGCATTTTCTAGGCTGAGATTGTACAGTACCTTGAAATCTCTAGGTTGCATCTTCTTTCCAGCAACACGAAGCACCTCCAGTGCTTCATGCTGCTGAGAAGCTCTCTCTGTATCACTTGAAGCATATCTAGCTTGACGCGAGAGGGAAGTGCCAAGTAAAAGGTCCGCAACAACCTGTAACTGGTCACAACCTCCATCAAGACTAGCAAGGGCTCTGCGTGCGTAGGAGGCACCTTCTTCAGCAAGTGCACCATGCTCGCTACAAATTTTTGACGTTAGAAGAAGTTCTATGATACAACTGGAATCCTCTCCAGACTTTAATATCCTTTTGAGAAGATTGAGGGCAGTTAGATCATCTTCTTCTGCTAGGTGACACAACGCAACATTGTATGACCACTCGCTCCTCTGTAGCAAACCAGGTAGTAGTTTTTCAAACTGGACAGCAAGAGGCTTTAACCTCCCTGACATGGACAATGCATAAGTAAGATGATGCATCACAGTTGGGTCTCTCTCAAGCCTTCCGAGGTTGAACTTCATCAATAAAATCATCAAAAGCAGAATAGCTTCTTCCAAGTTATTCCGAGGTACAAATGAACCATACGATTGGGATCGAAGAGCTGGCGTACAGGCCTCGCAGCCACTGTATAGGAGGAAAATGGCAAGCTCCTTCTGCATTCTACCAATGGTCTTTGCTCCGAGGTTCCAATTTCTAAGAAGAGCCCTCCTATATGAAGAGAGAGCTTCAGAAGGGAAATCACCTGATTTCCATAGCTCAGGAAGCAATTCAACGGCACTGCAGATTGTCGCATTCAAGTTACAACCATCTCCAAAGTTTGCCGGTAAACCCTCAGGCAGTGCTGATTCTACAACGTCCAATATTGTACTGCACACCTGTGCAGCTTCTGCAAAATGAAATGGAGTTGAACTAAAGCTTAAATAGAATCACAAAATGAGGAAAAGATTGAATATGGCATCCACAGAAAATTTAGAGAGGTGGGGGTTGTACCTTTGAATTCCCCAAGATCACGAAGTGCTCTTGTTTTGAGAAATATCGTCTCCATTATTATATTAACAGCACGCAAGGACATTGGAGGATAGCCGGGATGTGGATGAGCCCTTGCTAATCTAGTGATGGAAATTTTCACATCAGGAATCAACGCAGGCATATCTATATCATTAAGCATATGAAGTGCTTCTTCAACATGCCCCCGTTGGTATTCCACTTCCACTTTTGCTAGCAATGCCCTCGCTTCCTGAAAAATGTCGAAACTTTCTTAGACATGTGAAAGCACTTGTGAAGAAGAAGAAACTGCAGACTGATGTACTAGTACTTATCTGCAAATGGGATGCACATATTCAGTGTATGTATTGTTGACGAATGTGATGGTAACTAAAAACCAGCATAAAACTCATCGTATAATCATAATGAAGAGAAATGGCAGGCAGAGGCACATAATTTCAAAACAGCATGCACAAACTGTTGAAGATGGATATTTTCGGCGCATTATGCTAAAGTGCAGTATCGACAACAAGCCACATAAATAGTCACATAAACAGCTCAAGCACCTTCAACAAAGCTACACAGTCGCCATTAAGCACATTTAACAAAGTTACACAGTCGGCCCCATAGTACCATATTTGTCATGAGAAGATTTATGTAACAATATGAAGCACCAACCTCATATTTAGGGGAACCGCCCTCCTGAAGGGACAGCTCAGCTTCCTGAAGAGCGGCATTTTTGGCCTGCAACTCGATTTCACCATTTGAAGGGGCCAGCTCATGCACCATATTGGCCTGCTCGCCGGAGCATAGGCATTGCATCGCCATCCAGCGGAAAAGCTTACGAGATCTCCCCCTCTCTTTCCTGCCCTCCATCATGCTCCATCATACCTTCCCTACCACATTTTCCTGGTACAATCATGTATAAGGAGTCACAAATGATTGATCATTGGTAAGCATGGCATTGCATAGCTTGGTGCTGTTTGGGCAATGACCCTACAGAAACTACCGGATTATACATAATTGGATTAGAACATCATAATTTGATGCTATGCTTCGGGGATTCACCACCACAGTTCACTTGCCTACCAGTTCCCAAGATGATTTATTTTTAATCTGACGAAGATGGAAAAAAATGGAGAGGACAGATGAAGGATGGTTTCTGAAGTTTGCACTAGGACAAGGTTTCAACACTACATCATCAGTTTCTCGCTTCGACTGTAACAAAGTATCAGTCCGAGAGATTTGAACAAAGACTCCAAATTTTGCAGATATAGAGGAAAAACAGGTGAATAACTGAATATATTACTCCTAAATTTCAATAAATAGGAAAGATTCACATAGAGAGAAGCTTCCCCGTTAAGCGCTAATTCTACCAAACTAATTGGTCGAAGAACTCGCTCACCTTCGCCACAGGAGGAAGACGCAATTTCCGGTTGAAGAGCCTCCCCCAAATAACTCAACCAGCCGATCAAAATCCGATCCTGTCCCCTTTCTTGATCGTTATGGACGCCAGTTCGTCCCGAATTCGGACCGGGCTGGGGGAATCGGGGGTCGACGGGATCGGCGGAGTTGCTGGAAAGCGACGGGAATGTCGATTCGGTCGGAGATTCAGAAGGCCGCTTCGAGTTCCGGAGCCAAATCCAAGAAACGCGAGGCGAGCGGGTAATCTGCCAATCCTCGTTGGCCACTAGTAGTTGTTTACCAGTACTATAGTACTCCCTCCTGGCGGGCGCGGTCGGTGATTACGGAACTTTCCCTGATTGAACCGCAAGAAAAAATTCGGTAAAGTCGAAGGGACTTTGTTTAGATACATCCTGCTTGTTTCACGATATTAGAGTTTGTAAGGTTATTGCCCTCTACTCACCCTCATAAAAATATGGATCTTGCCAAATGTTTTTCGGTTTCATGATTGCTTTGTTGCCAAATTTTCGGCTACCTGCGGGATCATTTGTGTCGCCTTCACATATTGCTTCCAAATCTTTGGCCAAAGAATCCCCCGCGAAATGTTTCGTGGTTTGGGTAGGAGTCTCACGAGAACGTATGCCAAAGATCAGGTTACATTGGGACATAGTTGTGAAACTTACATGAAAAACTTAGTATCTTGAGACTTACTTTCTTATTTCTTAAAAACATAATATGTGACCGTATTAAAACAATGAATAGTTACCTAGAAAAACAATGAATCATAACCGAACCGTTACGTGGCCACCAGGCGATAGGGAAGGCACCAGCTAAACTCATCTAGGGTTCCATCCCCTCGCGGGCGACGCTGCCGGTCCGCTCTGCCTCCGGTGGCCTCAAGGCCTTGGAGGTATGGTGGACCACGGCCTCGCGCCGTCGGGAGAATTTTCGTTTTTGTTTAGCATTTTTTAGTTTCTTATTCGGGATGTTGAGGCGGCGGCTATGTTCTAAAGTCAGAATAGGATCCTCCCGTCCTATCCTCGCTTCAGTGGTGCGCCTAGCACCGGCGGAGGGCGCATGGAATCGTGTGTCCGGTGGATCACTTGGGATCCGATCATTTTTCATATTCATCGGTGTGGTTTGAGGTTAGTCTCGTCCGATCTAAGGTTTTATCATCCTCGGTGATGGTTGTTGCTCGGGTGCGATGGTCATATGCAAGACTTCTCGTTCGTCTACTACAACAATCTCTATTACGACAAGATTGGTCCGGTGGAGAGACGAGGACGGCGACGCGTCTTCGTCTCATGCTAGTGTCTGTAGTCTTCGCTAGGTGGTCCAATGACCTATTTATAATTTATGTTAATTTTAAGACTCTTTGTACTATTGTTGATGTTTATTAATAGGTCGGTGGAATTTAGAAAAAAATAGTATAGGACCGTATTTTGAAAAAATATTGGAAGCTACCAATAATATTTATGTGCTTTTTTTAGCTCGAGATACAACAGGCCTAGAAGCTCCAACTCCTCAAAGTAAATTGTTTTGATGACGATGAAACAATATGTAAGAATTGGACGGGCATTTATCAAATTCTAGGGAACCCAAGGTCTAGTTGACAAAACGGATAAAAAGCTTGACTTTTCCTAGGACGTCCAGAGGTTTACTCAAAGTTGTTGGGTCCAGTTGGATCACGCGTGGAATTATTTATATCTTCGAAATAAACATAAGAAACTGGGTCCACTTTATACCGGAATGACAGGCTGTTCACGTGCGGACCCGCATGTCAGCGAATGGAACCGAATCGTCGGGGACCAGGCCCGTTTCGGTTACGTCGGAGCCGCTTCCCGGTGACCGAGCGCATGTTCTGGTGCCTGGACCGAAAGCCCAACTGCTTGGGCCTGACCAAGTTAATCGTTATGAGCAGTGTCCTGGAACAACGCAACCAGCGCATCACTGAGAATGGGCCGCAAGCCCTGCTCGATTTTGGCCGGAAGTATCTGCTTCTTCTTCCTCGTTACTTTTTTGAGGAAGTTGTGGAAATCTAATTCGACTCATGGTGCGTATGAACCTATTATTTAAAAACATATTTTTTTTCGGACATTTAAAAACATATTTTGAAATGCTAAAATTTTAGGAAAGTATATTTACATGTACATCCGGTTATTCTATGTTACTATATAAGTTTTTCGAAAAAAATATTTTTGTGTCCCATATAAAAAGACAAATTTTGATACTATGATAGTAGGAGTATGACTTTTCACCAGATATGTTTTGTCTTTTTACACATCCACATAAAATGTCTTTTTCTACCAAACATTGTGTTCCAAATTCTTTAACACTATAAAAATCATTAAAAATATATTTTCTATAGTAGGTGCATCTAGACCGGTTAACCGAAACACCTTGTCCGAGTTGCTCCTTCTTTATATTTTTCTCAAGTAAAAACAGCGCAGTTGACTGCCGTTACAGCAAAATTCAAATTCCATACGGAAAATAAATTAAAAAATAAAAGTTAGTTCAAGCAGTAACTCGGTATAAGAATAAGTGGTGGACAACATTCTGAGAGTAGTCCCCTTATAGTTCAGCGGTTATGTTTAGTCACGCACGAATTCAGCTTGTGTCCAGAAGAACGAAAAGTGGAAAATTCCACTTGTTGCCTACTTGTCACACACATTGTCCTACTCCTACATTGTTTGTTTAAACTCCTATAAATCGTATTCTAGCCGTTTTGGCCTAATTTTCAGTTCAGCGAGATGACATTCAGGTGATTCCTCAAAAAACAGGACAAAAATCGAGCAATTTTGTTACGAGTGAAACATTTTTTCACCCAACGTTTTGCTACGCGCAACCTCCCCATTTTTCACCCGGTGGGCAGTCTCTCTTGGCTGGTAGTAGTGCATCGCAGGAAGAGGACACTGCACCATGACGCCACGCTGCCACGGGACCAATCCTACGCCTGCGTGCCTGCTACCGCAAGCTAGGAAACCCATGGCAGTGATGCAAACGATTCCTCTGCAGCAACAACGCCGGATTTCCAACCCCTCCCGTGTCGTCTGTGATGATTGAGGCGTAAGGCACGCACGAGGAGGAGCGGGAGGAGGCACAATCAGACAGTGCACCAAATGTAACAATCAATGTGACGTACTTCTTCAGGTTCAGGTTCAGGCAAGGCCCATGCCGCCATCCCATCCATGGCCATGGCCGCCATCGCCATGCCTCCCCCTTTAGAAAAACCACAGGGCTTCGCTGCTAGCAAGTACTACCTCTCTGACGGGTAAAGTAAAGGATGGAGATTTACTCCATGAGGCCGCTCTCGTCGCCTAGCTAGCTACCTTCTTTCAGAATGCTCGAGCAGGTGAAACAGACACACACTTGTAAGCAAATTTTCTCGCTCCCTGGTTAAACTTTTTGTTCTACGCCTTCTTACACAGAATTGTGAGTCACCAAGAGGCCAGGCAAATCCCAGGTCGTAGCTCACTGCTCACTGGTACCTATAATTGGTACTGGAGCAAGCACTGTCTGCAAACAAGAGAAAGGATGTGTTATCCACCGACTGCTCATCTGAAGCCTCGTGTTTAATTCATCCGTGCCCTCTCTTCCTGTCAGAACAGTATCCCAGGCCTTCAATGCAGGACAGGGATCCCATTTACCCACGAGTGAGTGAAATGAGACGTCCTCGTGTACCGTGTTCTTCTACCCCGAGAATTCGTATTTCTCCCTCCTTGATGTGAAGCGTAAAAACATCCACATAAAATTTAGTTTCCGTCTATTCTTCTTCGAGAAAGAATATTCAGTTATTTTGAACAATGGATTTTTTTTAAAAAAAAAACACCTTGCAAACGACTTCTTAAGGCATGTTTGGTCCAGCGGCTATCTATTACTACATCTGTTTGGGATTATTGGTTCTAAGGACCAAATTGCTAGTACCAAGACGCTTCATAACTCTCTCTCATTAATTTATGCATGCACCAATATAATTTTACATGCATGAGAGAAATGAGAGAAAATGAGAATATGCATTGAACGGGAGAGACTAATAATGAGATAGCCCTTACAATCTCAAACAATATAAAAAAGCTCTCCGGACTTATAATCTCGAACAGAGGTAGTACATGCGAGGGATAGCCACTTTCAAGTGGATGACTTTCATTTAGTTTAGAGGATGGAAGGGATGGGAATAGTCAGATTCCATAAATATTCTCTCAAAAATCTATTTTTTTTGAACGATCAAGGTGCAAAGCGTCCAAATTTTATAAGCTGCAAGATACAAACATGGCATGAGAAAATTACAAGGAGGGCCTAGGCAACACTCGCAAAAGGATCTAAATTCGAAGACAAGGTGTCCACAAATTCAGAAAACACCCTAGCTGAACAAAAAACGTAATCAGGTCCACGGTGTCTCTGCCACCGTCGCCGGCGACCTCGGAGGCAAAGCCAGCGTCGAGATCTGAGTAGAGGGCTCGACCAAACTCGAACCAGCGAGAAGAACCTCCGCTTTCGGCCATCTCCAAAACTCCGGGGACGAACCACTTGGAGAAGAGGAGTTGTCGACCACCGGCGCAGAAAAAAGCAGCGGCGGAGTGGCAGCCCTACTGCCATAAGGTCCAACGCGGTGGTGGAGCAACCACCAGAACACATCGGAGAAAAACTCCAGAACAACACGGCATCATGACACCTCTTCGGCAAGAACCTTCAAATCCTCAGAGCTGTAGAACAAGGATACAGCTCCACCCCTCTCCTCACCTCCACGGCTGGCCGGAGAAGTGACAGCAACATCAAGAACCTTTAAATTTAATAAATAACATTGTTTGAATTTCTAAATTTTGTTCAAATTTCCGAGGAAAACAAAACTTTTAGGCATCCTCATTCCATCTGTATGCATACCATGGTTTCAAACTCTTTTCATAAAATAATAGAAAATATTTGAATACTTAATGCCCTAAAAGGACTTCGGAAATTGTTCCGTAAAGCTATAATGGCTTTGATCGCTATATACTAACATAAACAAATATTTTATAAATAGTTTTGTGTTGGAAATAGTTCCAAGAAACAAAATATACCTAATTTAACTTTTGGAAAAATTTCTGAATTCTCTAAATTTTTATTTGAATGGGTTTGAAGCTTATTTGTTTTCTACAAAATAGAAAAGGGAGAAACAATATATAAAAAGAAAACTAAAGCTAACAGGATGCCCAGCCAAACACCTCTCACTCTCCCATTTGGCCCAAGGCCCACTCGGGCCCTCTCTCCTTCACTCATACCTAGGCTCTAATCCCTTCTTCCTCAACCTCAACCTCTCATTGGGAAACCATGCCCATGACCCTAAGCCCCACGTCACCACAACCTCCACCTCCCGATGCTCCCCCACTCGACTAAGCCCTCCCATATAAAGCCCCACATCCTCCTCTTTCGTTTGCCCGTTCCGCACCCGAAAGCGCTGCCAGGATGTTCCAATTTTGCTCGTCGATGTCGTAATTCCGCCGCCGTCCTCCAACGATTCTCCGTGTTGCCTCACACCCTCCTTCTTGTCCCTTGATCTTCACCATGTCCAGACGCATCTACTGACCCTCATGTTCATCCAAGGGAGCACTAGAGCGACATCCTCGAGCGGAAACTGAGGCTTACCGCCGCGTCCACACCTCCAGCGGGACAACGTCAATGTCTTTGTCCATCTCCGGTATCGCTAAGGCCACAATCGATCTTACCATGATGGTTCACACATTATCCTCGACTCCACGAAGTCCAGGGATCATCGGAGCAATCCTACCGTAGACTAAGCCACTTATCGCCGTCATCACTGTCTTCGATGACCGAAATACAGTGGCGAGCCTCTTTCCCTTCTCCCTGTCGTCCGATCAAATATGGGCTTCCAGGATTAGTGTAGGAGTCACGCGAAGCCCCGAGCCGCGCATATCCGGTTTGTCGGTGTTATGCGAATCCGACAGCACTAGTTGCTTCCCATTGCAAAGGGGCATCGCCGAATAGGAAGATGACACGTGGACCAGGATTTGAAATCGAGCTCCCCCGCGCCGTTGGAGATGGCATTTTGCAGAAAAACCCCTGCATCTTGAAAACATCGTAACTTTTAATCTACAAGTCCAACAAAATAAATTAAATATCTCTAAAATCTTTGTGGCATGTAGAATGTTTTCCCAATGTTAGTTTTCTATTTTTAACAATAAAAATTAAACAATATTACCGATGTACCACTAGAGATTTATTGGCATATCTTTAATTCTAAAAATGTTTTTAATGTGATTCTTTTTGCTAAATGATTATATTTTAGTCCCCTATACAATACGATCAAAGGGTAAAATTTTAAAGTATGGATACAATATATTTATTTAAATATGAAACTATATCCTTTTAATAGCTATTTTGAATATAACTTTAATTATACAAATGATTTTTAAATAAATCGTGTTGCATTGTGCGTCTTATAGCTTTTATAAAATAGAGACATGATTTTGTAATAAATATCAACTATTTTGTATGGAGATCATGCATGGCTTCCTTGTGTATGATATTTGGAATGTGAATGGGTATTGATTGAACTTTTTGTATTATAGATTGTGAACTGTGAAAGCCATGTGATTGTAAGAAGTGAGTGATCATCCATTCATTAAAAAGGAAAGTCAAACTTTCATCTTGTCCATGAAAGCGTAGATGATATGCTATGAAACCTAGATTTGATAGCAAAATGGATCTAGAACTTGTTTGCTTTATGACCAATGTTAGATACTGAGAATGTTGGCTATGCACATTAGATACATAGGTGAAAACTTATGATATGACTTTGACTTAGTTGGGTGGTGAGATTTGGTTTGACGGAAGTAATTGAATCGACTGGATGGAAAAGGAAGAGGAGATTTTTAGGATTGGGTTGCATGGTAATGGCCATAGCCTAACTTATTGATATGTTGAGCTTAGCTTAAAGATGAGTTACATGGTAGGGGCATTGGGCCTGACTTACTAACATGTTGAGCATAGTTAGTTTGAAGAGTAGCATGGTAAGGGCCACGTCCTAACTTACTGACATGTTCAGCTTAGTCGATGTAGAGTTACATGGTAGTGGCATTGTACCTGACTTACTGACATGTTGAGAGTAATGGAGTGAGGAGTGACATGGTAGGGTCTTTGGACCTGACCTATTGACACGTGCACTAGTAGAAAGGTATGAGTGATATGGTAGGGTAATTGGACCCGACCTACAAATAAGTAGGTTATTATATAAGATGAGCTAGTTGGTTGTACCTTGTAGCTTTGGTATATCCCCTTAGAGACACTTGCCAATACATTCAATGTATTTACTTCGTGGCTGCAACATTTGATGTCGCAGGTTACTCTAAAGACATATGCGATACGATATAAGGGTCACGGGTCTCCACTTAGCATGTTTCGCCCGTGGCACTGAATGGAGTTCCTTATCAATTGTTTGATTTTCGCTACTAAACTTTGTGTATGTTGATCTAGACCTTTGGCTATGCAAGTTGTATGTTACTATGTTAAAATTCTGCATCATTCAGTGTAATAGAATTATGACTTTTGATTCATGATATTACATCTTGAACAGTGTTTGCTAGCGAGTCGATACAGAGATTTGTACCCCCTACCAGGTCAGGTCACTTCATCGGACCTAGAACGGATGGACTATGGGTGCGGTGACCTTCTAGTGCCGTGACCCTGCACCTTGTTGATGCTCCTGCTTGCTAGCGTGGACCACCCCTACTTGCATCATCATCGTGACCATGGAAGATTGATCTTAGCAGGATCACTCAGTTGATTTTTCCGTATTAGATCTACCGGAAACAAGGCCCACCCAAACCGTCTTACGACAGGAGATAATAGTGAAAACCGATGCAGATCCTTGTGCGTTTCCCATGTGTTAGAGATGCAAAGGTGCCACTTCATTAGCTTTGTTAGTTCTGGATCGATATCTAGCTTTAGCGGAGCCAGACATGAAACTGAATCTATTCTTGGAGTTATCAACCCAGAGAGTGGCGGCTTGGATGGCGCAAGTGATCCAACCAACTCTGATGAGTATGTTGTCGTGATGAAGGGATCCATCCAACAGGTCTACATGACCAACCCGAACAATGGTAGGGGCAACCACGCAACAACTAAAGTCGAGCTCCAGTATCATATCAGGAAGCTCAAGCCATGCGACATGCAAGGAACTTGCAAATCCAATAGAGGAAGCTCGAGGTATGCCACCTTCGGCTACCGTTCTGCCTCCACAACAGCCACAGGAGATTCAAGACGACATAAATGGAGCTAACCTACCAAGAAGGGATCCTTCCCCAGCTCCGTATTCATCTGTGAGGGTCGTCGACGCCTTCGTTACTCTAGCCGACAAGCTCTTCTATTGTCTGACTCTCCTAGAACCTATGATGCTAGATCATATCTAAAATGTCCCCGAGCTCGATAACATTTGTAGCGAGATCTTTGAGGAGTCCAAGTGCATCATAGAGCATCACTTGAACCGGGGGTT
Source organism: Avena insularis (assembly GCA_023614405.1). NCBI lineage: Eukaryota > Viridiplantae > Streptophyta > Magnoliopsida > Poales > Poaceae > Avena > Avena insularis. The sequence goes on along the minus strand of CM042690.1, from coordinate 89,863,129 downwards.
ATTTTTGTAGTCTACCTTGTGCACCATCATCCTGGACGCTCACCGCCTTTCGTACCCATATTTCTAAACTCTCTGTGAGGACCCCCATGACATACTTGGTCTCAAGATAAGAAGTGGGATGTGATAAATGCATGTGTTATTATGCACAATATGATCATCGAGAGTGAGCGTGAACATCCAGTAAATGATGATCTTCTATATGATTGCCAGAGTCCTCTTACACAAGTAGATCACCAAGGACCCGCAGATTGGATAAACTACATCTCGATACATTCGGAGATTCGTGACGAGGTTGTGCACTACCAACTGACAAATGATTTGACTGAGCATTTTTGGAGGATCAAAAGAGAGGAGGTGTCGCCTCCGCAAGAGTGAACTTCACTTTGTTTGATTTGTACGGAGTGTCGTCGAGCTTCTATTTTATGTGTTTGAACTGTTGGAAGTGGTATTGGGACTTTGGCTCATAACAATACAAAATCTGAAATTCTCTTTGTCCTATTAGGTTAGACACCTCATGGTTGGACTAGTGGTTCTAAAGTTTAGTCCCAGATTTCTAGTGGAAGGTATGTTGGACCACCTTATATACTAGACTATTCTATCCAGTGTCGGCCCTAAGTCGGTGCATCTGGTGCGGTCGGAGTGGGATCCCAGCTGCTAGGGCCCCAACACAGGTACTTACGTGCCCATCGGTTTATAAAAAATTGTTAACCGAATTAGCCCAATCGCTAGCACAACTTAGACATACAACGCATGCAACAATTGCTAAAGAATTAATTGACAAGAGTTGCACATTGATTCCAATGTCTCCTTCATCAATCTTCGCATTGTCTTGACTTCACGCCTCCTGCCTTCCTAGTTCTTTCTCAATCATATTCTAGGGCATCTATTCTGTTAACATTTCTAGCCCTTTTGAGGGAATTAGTTATCTAACAGAGGAAGATATCCTAATCTGTTATTTTGAATAAATTCTTCCTTGATCTGCAACAGTCTTTGTCCTATATATCCCCCTTGGATTAGTCTGATTTTGCTCATCTAATTCATTTTGATTCATTCTCCTTCACTCTCCATAGGATTGACATGAGAGAGAAGGGGGCAAATTTGCCACTCACCAAAGACCTAGGAAGATGGTCCAACAGCAAGCCAGCGGCAAACGGCAGAGAGCAACTAGTCAAGTTTCATCCCTATTGCAGGTGATTTTGTTTTAAATTTTAATTCCATGTCCTAATTTTTCTAGTGTTTGTGTTTCTGCTTCCGTGATAAGATCTCATCTACAAAGTGTATGTCATAAAAAGCGACAAAAAGGAATGCGATCAGATTAATGATATGTATCCGTTGATAAATTGTATGTGTATTCGAGGAATACCGTACAACTGAAGAATGTATAGCATGTTTCCTCCATCAATAAGAATCTCGTCAACGCTTCGCTTTTATGTCGACATGGTTTTAAGTTGGTATTTGAATCCAATAAAGTTGTAATCTCTAAATATGGACAATTTGTTGGTAAAGGCTATGTGTGTGGAGGTTTGTTCAGCTTTTCTTTGTTAGAATTATGCACTAAAGTTATTAATCATGTTTGTAATGATAATGATTCCAATGTTTGACATTATTGAATTTGTTATATTAACTTTGGTTGCATGACATGGCTAGCCAATATGAGTTTAATTCTGAAATTCACAAATGTGAAATGTACGAAGTGCCAAGTTTGTGTACAAACAAAGCAACCCCGCAAGTCTCATAAAGGTGCGGAACCGAGAAACTTAGCACAACTAGAACTTATACATTCATATCTTTGTGAGATGAATTGTTTTTTATAGAATGTGGAAAAAGATATTTCATAACTTTCACTGATGACTCCACTAGATACTGCTATGTTTATCTTCTAAAAACTAAATATGAGTCTTTGAACTACTTCAAAATCTATAAAGCCGAATCAGAAAACCAACTTAATCTTTAAATCAAGAGGTTAAGGTCGGATCATGGTAGAGAGTTCTTTTCAAATGAATTTGCTTTATTCTATATGGAACACGGTATTATCCAGGAGAGGACACCTCCCTACTCACCTCAGTCAAATAGGGTGGTTGAAGGAAAGAACCGTACTATAACTGATTTGATTAACACCATGTTAGATACATCGGATCTTTCCAAGGAATGGTGGGGGAGGATCTATTGACTGCGTGTCATGTCCTAAACTATGTTCCCATAAAGCTAAAACCATGACTCCTTTTGAGGAATGGAAAAATAAAAGGGTAAAACTCTCTTACTTACAAACTTGGGGTTGTTTGGCAAAATTCAATATTCCCATACCCAAGAAGCGCAAGCTTGGACCAAAAACCGTGGATGGTGTTTTTCTAGGATGTGCTTTTCATGGCATTAGATATAGATTCTTGATAGTAAAATCTGAGGTACCTGACATGCGTGGCGGTATAATTATGGAGTCGAATTATGCGCCTTTCTTTCAGAACATCTTTCCTATGAAAGATGTGTCTAGATCAACAAATCATGAGGAAATATTTCCTATGAAAGGTGTGTCTAGTTCATCTAGTCAGGAATTATTTACAATTCATGCACCTACCACTTCGATAGAACACTATGTTGATCCCGAGGAGGATGTCAATGAATCTTCCAAAAGGAGTAAGAGACAGAGGACTGAATAGTCCTTTGGTGATGATTTCATTATGTACCTCATGGATTATGCTCCCACTTCTATTTCAGAAGCCTATGCATCTCAAGATGTTGACTACTGGAAGGAAGCTAACCGTAGTGAGATGGATTCCATCTTAGCTAATAAAACGTGGGAGCTAACTGATCGTCCGTATGGGTGCAAACCCATAGGATATAAGTGGGTGTTCAAGAAAAAGCTTAATCCCAATGGTACTATTGAAAAGTACAAGGCACGTTGATACGTCCATTTTGCATCACTATTCTATGTCTTAATTCACTATTATTCATTGATATATTTCGTATTGAGAGGTGATACTTATGTTATTTCATCTATTTTTGCATGGTTGATGACTTTTGGAGCATGAACCGCTGCAGTCAGGATTCTGATGGAAAAGGTGCTGTTTGGAGGCAAAATTCGCGAAGATCAGAAAATCCGGAAAAATATACGGAAAATCCTATTTTTTCAGAAGACTTAGGATGCCAGAAGATGGAGTGGAGGTGGGCCACAGGGGGCCCACACCACCCCATGGCGCGGCAGCCTAGGCAGCCTGGGAGTGGTGTGGCCACCCTGGCCCACTCCAGCCTCTCCCCTCTGGCGTATATCATCCTCCCGAAACCCTAAGACTCGGGGAGGGACCACAGAAAGATTCCGCCGCCTCTGCAGGGCGGAAAACACCGAGAGAGAAAGATCTCTCCCAGAGATGATTCTGGAATTCCTTCCCAGAGAGGGGAGATCGTCGCCATCAACACCACCATCAAGCTAGACTTCATCGGGATCATCATCATCATCACCACCATCATCACCATCAGCACCCTCATCACCATCTCCATATTGCTGTAACAATTGCGTTGAATCTTGCATTAGTTCATAGGGGAAACTTTCTCGGTGTTTATTACTCTTTGTAGTTGATGCCATTGAGTGAACCATTGAATTATTGTTTATGTTCAGATTGTTATACATCATTATTCCATCTCTGATCATGATCCATATGATGTCTTGTCAGTAGTTTGTTTTGTTCTTGAGGACATGGGAGAAGTCTTGTTGTTAGTAGTGGAGTTGTGTTGAGAAAGATTCAATAGATTGTTATTTAAGTTGTGGTGTACTTCTTCTAGTGGTGTCATGTGAACATCGACTACATGATGTTGGGTCCGCAGCATAGAAAACAAAAAATTTCCTACGGTGTGAACTACACGCCAAGATCTATCTACTAGGTACAAAGCAAAAGGGTGGACATACATCCATAGAGAACTTACCCTCGTAGACAACGAGCTTTGTTAACGAGTAGGAACTCGTGGTTGATGTAGTCGTACACTTGCCGATCTCAAGATCGTGAGGAAGTCCGAGCGCCGCAACTCAGCAGCATCCGACTTTTCGCACACACGTTCAAGCCACCGGACAACCTCCACCTCCTCGCTCCAGCGATCCAGCGGAAGCAGCAACTCCTTCCAGATGAAATGCCACCGGGAACATGTATCTCCCTAATCCGAGACCATGGGGGAATAATTCTAGAGGGGGAGAGAGATCCTTCACAAGGAGGTGTAAGGAAGAAGGAGGGAATGGGTGGCCTTTTATAGGAGGAGGGGGGTGCCCCCTCTCTCCATGGTAGCGCATGGGGGTGACCCCTCACCTCCCCCATTCATGTGGTGGTAACTCCTCCACATTAAAATGCCTCTTCACATTCCCTTTTAAAGTCTCCACTTTGAATGCATTAAGTTTCTCCAAATTTAATGCTCTCTCATTTAATAAAACCCTTTTATTAAATTTATTCAGAATTTTGTTAATTACTTTAATTAACAAACATTCACATATAGCCCCTTGCAATATTTCAATATCACATGCAGAACCACCTTCTGCAATTTCATCCGAAACAATTTCCGGTTTTTATTGAAACAATTCCTCCGCTTTGCAATTCTTTCGTCTGAAACATATGTGCTCCAAAATGGTGTCCGGTAACTCTTAAGTGTGCCACCCTACGGTTCACGAATAATGCAGACATGATCGAGACCCTTCTCCGATCAATAATCAGCAGCGGGACACGGAGATCCGTCTTGACTCCTACACATTCAACGATGACTCTGTGATCGTGAGAACCTTTAACGCTTGTAACTAAATCCCTTTGTCTCGATATATTACATGTCCAAGATTAGACATCGGTATCTCCATACCTAGTTTGATCTAGATTCGACATGCACTCTTTTCTCGTTCCCGTGATATAACATTCTAGTGATCACATCACTTGCTTGCAAGCTATCCTAATGTGATATCACCGAGAGGGCCCAGTATATCTATCCGTCATCGGATTGACAAATTCCACTCTTAATCCATGAGCCTCAACATAACACCTTCAAGTAATCGAACCCATCTTTATAGTCACCTGTTACGCTGTGACGTTTGATGTTATCAAGATACTCTTCCGGTGTTAGCAATTAACATGATCTCATGGTCTAAGGATAAAGATTACTTCGTATGATGTTATAGCAATATAAACACAATGACTTGATCATAATGCTATACTTCGGATGAATGTTCATCACATCATTCCACCAATGGTGTGACCTTGTTATTAACAACATCCAATGTCCATGATCAGGAAACCTTGATCATCCTGTTAATCAACAAGCTAGTCTATAAGAGAGGCATGACTAGGAACCCTTTTTGTTTATTAAACACACATGTATTGATGTTTCCTATCAATACAATTATAGCATGTAAAATAAACATCTATCATATACAAGGAATACATAATAACAACTTTATTATTGCCTCTCAGGGCATATTTCCTTCAGTCTCCCACTTGCACTAGAGACAATAATCTAGTTCACATAGTGATAAATCTAACACCCATGGAGTTCTAGTGTTGATCATGTTTTGCCCTAGGGAGTACTTTAGTCAAAAGATCTGCTACATTCAGGTCCGTGTGCACTTTACAAATCTTTATATCTCCATCCTTGACATGCTCGTGGATGGAGTGAAACTGGCGCTTAATATGCTTGGAATTCTTGTGAGACCTTGGTTCCTTTGCGTTGGCTATGGCTCCATTGTTGTCACAATAGATCACCATCGGGTCCAACGCACTGGGAACCACACCCAGTTCCGTAATGAACTCTTTCATCCTAAAGCGCTTCTGCATACGAAGCGACAACATATTCGCCTCCGTTGTTGATCCAGCCACCACAGGTTGTTTGGAGCTCCTCCAACTAACTGTTGCTCCGTTCAAGAGAAATACGTATCCGGATTGAGACTTAGAGTCATCCGGATCAGTGTCAAAGCTAGCATCGACATAACACTTAGCGACCAGCTCTTCACCTCCGTATATAAGAAACATATCCTTAGTTCTTCTCAAGTACTTAAGGATATTCTTGACCGCTATCCAGTGTTCCGAACCTGGATCAGATTGGTACCTACTAGTCAAACTAATAGCATGTGCCACATCCGGTCTTGTACATAGCATGGCATACATTATAGAGCCTATGGCTGAGGCATAGGGGATCTTATCCATTATCTCTCTTTCTTCCGTGGCCAGGACTTTGAGTCTTACTCAATGTCTTGCCTTGCAACATAGGTAAGAACCCCTTCTTACTTCCGTCCATATTAAACTTCTTTAATATCTTATCAAGGTATGTACTCTGCGATAGCCCAATTAGGCGTCTTGATCTATCTCTATAGATTTTAATGCCTAATATATATGAAGCTTCACCAAGATCCTTCATCGAAAATTTGCTGTTTTAGATAACTTTTAACACTGTTTAAAAGATCTAAATCATTTCCAATCAATAATATGTCATCCACATATAATATCATAAATGGCACATTGCTCCCACTCACTTTCTTGTAAATACAAGCCTCTCCATATGTTTGGACAAATCCAAACTCTTTGATCACCTCATCAAAGCGGAGATTCCAACTTCGTGATGCTTGCTTCAGTCCATAGTGGATCGCTGAAGTTTGCACACCTTATTAGCATCCTTAGGATCGACAAAACCCTTAGGTTGTATCATATACAACTCTTCTTCAATCTTACCATTGAGGAACGCAGTTTTGACATCCATCTGCCATATTTCATAATCGAAATATGCAGCAATTGCTAACATAATCCTAACCGACTTAAGCATCGCTACGGGAGAGAATGTATCATCGTAGTCAACTCCTTGAATTTGTCGAAACCCCTTTGCGACAAGTCGAGCCTTATAGATGGTCACATTATCATCAGCATCAGTTTTCCTTTTGAAAATCCATTTATTCTCAACGGCCTTTCGGTCGTGAGGTAAGTCCACCAAGTTCCAAACTTGGTTCTCGTACATGGATTCCATCTCGGATTTCATGGCTTCTAGCCATTTGTTGGAATCCGGGCTCATCATCGCTTCTTAAGACGTCACAGGTCATCCATTTCATCAACCATGAAATTCACAGCAGGATTGCCTGCAGTTCAGGAGTTGCGTGTCTGCTTGACTGCGAGGTTCGGTAGTGTCCTCTTTCGGAGTTTCATGATCATTATCATTAGCTCTCTCTTCATCAGGTGAAGTCAACTCCGAAACAACTTCCGGTGCTGCGCCACTCGCCATTCCATGAAGAGAAGGTTCAATAACCTCTTCGAGTTCTACCTTCCGACTACTCACACCTTTCGCGAGAAACTCCTTCTCAAGAAAGGATCCATTCTTGGCAACAAAAACCTTGCCTTCGGATCTGTGATAGAAGGTATACCCAATCGTTTCCTTAGGGTATCCTATGAAGACGCATTTTTCCTCTTTGGGTTCGAGTTTATCCGGTTGAAGTTTCTTCACATAAACATCGCATCCCCAAACCTTAAGAAATGACAGCTTAGGTTTATTTTCAAACCATAATTCATACGGTGTCGTTTCAACGGATTTAGATGGTACCCGATTTAAAGTGAATGCAGTTGTTTCCAGTGCATAACCCCAAAATGACAGAGGTAAGTCCGTCAGAGACATCATAGATCGAACCATATCCAATAAGGTACGATTACGACGCTCTGACACACCATTACATTGTGGTGTTCCGGCAGGCGTGAGTTGTGAAACTATTCCATAGTCTTTCATATGTGTGCTAAACTCGTAACTAAGATACTCTCCTCCACGGTCGGACCGCAGAAATTTGATCTTTCTGTTACGATGATTTTCCACTTCATTCTGAAATTCTTTGAACTTTTCAAAAGTTTCAGACTTGTGTTTCATCAAATAGATATACCCATATCTACTCAAATCACCCGTGAAAGTAACAAAATAACGATATGCACCTCGCACCGACACACTCATTGGTCCACACACATCAGTATGTATGATTTCCAATAGATTTGTCGCCCGTTCCATTGAACCGGAAAACGGCATTCTAGTCATCTTGCCCATAAGGCATGGCTCACATGTATCAAATGATTCAAAATCAAGTGATTCCAAAAGTCCATCAGAATGGAGTTTCTTCATGCGTTTAACGCCAATATGACCTAGAGCAGCGATGCCACATATGTAGATATATCATTATCAAGTTTAATCCTTTTAGCATCAACATTATGAATATGCATAATACTGCTATCGAGATCCAACAGAAATAAACCATTCAACATAGGTGCATGACCATAAAAGATATTATTCATATAAATCGAACAACCATTGTTTTCAGACTTAAATGAATAACCACTTTGCATCAAACACGATCCGGATACAATATTCATGCTCAGTGCAGGCACCAAATAACAATTATTTAGGTTTATAACTAATCTCGATGGCATATGGAGAGGCTGCGTTCCGACGGCGATCACATCAACTCTTGATCCATTGCCGACCCGCATCGTGACCTCATCCCTTGCTAGTTGTCGCTTGTTCCAGCAACTGAACCAGTTACATATATTAGCAACGATCCGGTATCAAATACCGGTGCTCTGCGAGTACTAGTCAAGTACACATCAATAACATGTATATCACATATACCTTTGTTTGCCTTGCGGACTTCTTGTCCGCCAAATACTTGGGGCGATTCTTCAATGGCGATCCCCTTGCAATAGTAGCACTTTTCGATTGTCGGACTTAGGGCCAGCTCGGGGTTTCTTTTCAGGCGTGGCAACATACTTGCCACCCTTCTTTCCCTTATGCTTGCCTTTCTTGTCCTTCTTGAAACCGGTGGTCCTATTGATCATCAACACTTGATGTTCTTTTCTAATCTCCACTTCTGCAGTCTTAAGCATTGATAGAAGCTCGGGAAGAGACTTCTTCATGGCCTGCATGTTATAGTTCATCATGAAGCTCTTGTAGCTAGGTGGCAGAGATTGGAGAACACGATGTATGCCTAAGTCAATGGGAATCGTTATTCCCAAGGACACAAGCTTATCGGTGTACCCAGACATTTTGAGTACGTGCTCACTAACGGAGCTATTTTCCTCCATCATGCAGCTAAAGAACTTTTCTGTAGCATTATAACTCTCTATGACAGCATGGGTATCGAAAATTATTTTCAATTCTCCCATGGTATCAAAGTCATTGCCATTTTCGAAACGCTTTCGAAGTTCTGGCTCTAGCCCATACAGTATGCCGCAATGAACTAAGTTGTGGTCCTCCTGACGAGTTATATAGACGTTCTTTTCCTTGTCAGGGGCATCAGGAGCTGGTGGGGGGCCTAGCGGCGCATCTAGCACATATTGCTTTTGTGCAGCAGTGAGGAGAATCCTCAAATTCATAGCCCAGTTGGTGAAGTTGCTACCATTCGCAGCAAGTTTCTCTTTCTCCATGAACACATTGAAATTAAAAGCAGGTGGTGCCATCTACAACAGAATTTGTAAAGTATATTTAGACTAAGTTTATGATAGATTGAGTTCAACTAATCCAAATTACTAATAAACTCCCACTCAAAAACGACATCCCTCGTGTCCTTTTGGTGATTACATGAACCAAATCCACTACACCAAGTCCGATCATCACGTGAGTCGGTGTAGCTTCAAAGGCGAGCATCTATATGGGCATCATATCAACTATATGACTCATGCTTAACCTTTCGGTTCGTGTTTCGAGGCCATGTCTGTACATGCTAGGCTCGTCAAGTAAGAACCTTAGTATTTGCGTGTGTAAAACTGTCTTACACCCGTTGTATGAAAGCGTAGAGTTGAAAACACCCGATCATCACGTGATGCCTCAAAACACGATTCACAAAACGGTGCATACTTAAGGAAGAACACATTTTATCTTGATATCTAAATGAGGGATCATCTTATAATGCTATCAAACGCGCCAAACTAGCAGTATAAGATGCTAACATCTAATGTGTGAAGTGAGATGATATGGTCTATGCATTTGATCTCTATCATTTGCATCATGGTATGATCTCTATCATTCCTTTGTGTGTAAGGCCAAGGTCTATGGAACTTACACGTTAAGTGAGTTGTAAGAGTATCTACCATACATCTACTTACAACAATACCATATCAAAACACTAGCCCAAAGCGATCTAAACTAGACGCCTCTAATTTATCAATTGCAAGTTTTACGTGGCTTAGGGCTTTCGGAGATAGAACATGTCTAACCTACGAACATGAACCACAACGAGGATAACTAAGTTATTGGCAACTTGTTGTAAATCAGATATTGACTATAGTAGGAGAGACAGACACCCGCCAGCCACTTATGCAAAACAAGTTGCATGTCAGTCGTGGAACCGGTCTCATGTACGATGACATGTAAGGTTGGTCCAGGCCGCTTCATCCCACTATGCCACCAATATCCAAAGTACATAGAAGATGCAATAACATGATCATCATCGCCCACATATCAACCATATGTGTACTACCCGTGCAAAGCACCTACGCATAGATCAGCTCGATACCCTTTATTAGGTCCGCAGCATAGAAAACAAAAAATTTCCTACGGTGTGAACTACACGTTAAGATCTATCTACTAGGTACAAAGCAAACGGGTGGACATACATCCATAGAGAACTTACCCTCGTAGACAACGAGCTTTGTTAACAAGTAGGAACTCGTGGTTGATGTAGTCGTACACTTGCCGATCTCAAGATCGTGAGGAAGTCCGAGCGCCGCAACTCAGCAGCGCATCCGCACTCGCACACACGTTCAAGCCACCGGACAACCTCCACCTCCTCACTCCAGCGATCCAGCAGAAGCAGCAACTCCTTCCAGACGAAATGCCACCGGGAACATGTATCTCGCTAATCCGAGACCATGGGGGAATAATTCTAGAGGGGGAGAGAGATCCTTCACAAGGAGGTGTAAGGAAGAAGGAGGGAATGGGTGGCCTTTTATAGGAGGAGGGGGGTGCCCCCTCTCTCCATGGCCCGCGCATGGGGGGTGTGACCCCTCACCTCCCCCATTCATGTGCTGGTAACTCCTCCACATTAAAATGCCTCTTCACATTCCCTTTTAAAGTCTCCACTTTAAATGCATTAAGTTTCTCCAAATTTAATGCTCTCTCATTTAATAAAACCCTTTTTTTAAATTTATTCAGAATTTTGTTAATTACTTTAATTAACAAACATTCACATATAGCCCCTTGCAATATTTCAATATCACATGCAGAACCACCTTCTGCAATTTCACCCGAAACAATTTCCGGTTTCTATTGAAACAATTCCTGCGCTTTGCAATTCTTTAAATACGAAACATATGTGCTCCAAAATGGTGTCCGGTAACTCTTAAGCGTGCCACCCTATGGTTCGCGAATAATGCATACATGATCGAGACCCTTCTCCGATCAATAATCAGCAGCGGGACCTGGAGATCCGTACTGACTCCTACACATTCAACGATGACTCCTGTGATCGTGAGAACCTTTAACGCTTGTAACTAAATCCCTTTGTCTCTCAATATATTACATGTCCGAGATTCGATCATCGGTATCTCCATACCTAGTTTGATCTCGTTACCGACATGCACTCTTTTCTCGTTCCCGTGATATAACATTCTAGTGATCACATCACTTGCTTGCAAGCTATCCTAATGTGATATCACCGAGAGGGCCTAGAGTATATCTATCCGTCATCTGGATTGACAAATTCCACTCTTGATCCATGAGCCTCAACATAACACCTTCGTAGCACTGAACCCATCTTTATAGTCACCCTATTACGGTGTGACATTTGATGTTATCAAGATACTCTTCCGGTGTTAGCAATTAACATGATCTCATGGTCTAAGGATAAAGATTACTTCGTATGATGTTATAGCAATATAAACACAATGAATTGATCGTAATGCTATACTTCGGATGAATGTTCATCACATCATTCCACCAATGGTGTGACCTTGTTATTAACAACATCCAATGTCCATGATCAGGAAACCTTGATCATCCTGTTAATCAACAAGCTAGTCTATAAGAGAGGCATGACTAGGAACCCTTTTGTTTATTAAACACACATGTATTGATGTTTCCTATCAATACAATTATAGCATGTAAAATAAACATCTATCATATACAAGGAATACATAATAACAACTTTATTATTGCCTCTCAGGGCATATTTCCTTCACATGACACTTCACCTATATGGGCCTAGGGGAATGCATTGTGTATTTGGCTACTAATCGTAGGGGTTCCCGGATTGATAGAAACCTGAACCCTCGTTAGGAAACCATTGCACAAGGGATGTAAGGGTCTTAGAGTTTAAAGCTGTGGTTAGGTTTCTACCTTAATTACTTTCTTGTACTTACGGATGTTTGCAAGGGGTATAATCACAAGTATGTATTAGTCTTGGATGGGGCGGTACATTAGCACAGGTTCACCCACACAACACTTAGCAAGCTAAAGAAGATTAATCAGCTATATGAAGCGAAAGCACTTGACTGTCTTCCCATGTGTCCTCGAGAACGTTTGGTCATCTATAGAAATACAACCGGCTTGTCCTTTGCTGCATAAAGGATTGGGCCACTTGCTGCATTTATTCCTACTGTCTTTTGTTTACTCGTACTTTGTTTACTTGCTTTATCGAAAACCCCTAAAAATCTGTTTGCTAAGTATTTGCAGAGAATTCCTGATCCATACCACTAGCGACATACGCTCCTCGTTGAGTTCGACACTCTTACTTATCGAAAATACTGCGATACACCCCCTGTACTTGTGGGTCATCAAGACTATTTTCTGGCGCCGTTGCCGGGGAGTAAAGCGCTATTGGAGAGTGGAACTGGTAAAGGAAACTTCTACCGTGAGTATTGTTTACTTCTGTTAGTTGCTTTATTTTCGTTATGGATAATTCGCTGAGTTTCTAATTTGGTAATGCTACTACCACTGCTAAGGTAGTAGATAAGCCACCACCTGCTGAGAATAATGTTTTCAAAATACCTACAAGAATTATTGATCGTGTTATGGATAACTACTATGTTGGGGATGGAACTGTCCATCCCGATGATCATTTACTCTTTATACACGAATTATGCGGGTTGTTCAAGTGTGCAGGTATTACTACAAATCAAGTTAAGAAGAAGTTATTCTCATCATCACTAAAAGGAAGAGCCGAAGAATGGTATAAGCTGCTGAAGAATGGTCAAGCTCTGGAATGGGAGGAAATAGTGCCTCTCTTTTATTCAAAGTTTTATCCTCCTAGTGAGATTCATAAAGATCGGAATCAAATATACAACTTTTGGCCTCTTGATGGAGAGAGTACAGCTTAAGCTTGGGGGAGATTGAAGTTACTAATGCTCAAATGTCCCATTCATGAGCTCCCCAACAATATTATTATCAATAACTTCTATGCAAGGCTCCCTCTACATGATAAAGATTTATTGGATGTTTCTTGTGCTGGATCATTCACTCGCATGGAAGAAGAAGCTAAATGGGATCTTCTGGACCATATTCAAGACAATACTGAAGCTTGGGAGAATGAGAAAGGTAGAAAGTTAGGTATAAATTATGATTATGAATGCATATAATCTTTTATGGGAACTGACGACTTTCAAAATATTAAAAATGCTTATGGTCTAGACTCTCAAGCTATTGCTTCTTATTTTAAGGCTTTTGCTTCTTATATTGAACTGCCTAAAAAGAAGTGGAATAAGTATCACGAACCTTATAAAGATGTTGCTAAGAGTGTTCCTGCAAGAAATACTGAAGTTTATACTGCTAATCATGTTTTACCTGAACCTTATATTAAGAAAATGCCTTTTCCAGTTAAGGTAAAGGAACATTCTATGATAGCTAGTATGGTTAATGAAAGTAGGAATAAGGCTGTTGAACCTGATAAACAAATGCTTGATGAACCTATAATAGAAAGTGTGAAAGACTTTGTCACTAAGTATGAAAAAGAGAGACACACTATCCTTTGTAAGGATACCTCTAATATTGTTTCACATGGTAGTGGTATGAGAGCTAGTATTCCTGTGTTTTCTGTTAGAATAAGTGACCATTGCTATGATAGTCTTTGTGATAGCTATATTGTTAAGTTTATGCATGATACTGAAAGTTATTATGAGAGAGGGAAAAGTGTTCTTATGCATCTCAATAATATCAAGTTTCCTTGTTTTATGCTGAAAGTTTTTATGTTGCACTTCTTTTGCCTTCTTATGCGAGTAGCCTCTGGTTTCAACAACTTGTTTGTTTACAAAATTCCCTTGCATAGGAAGTGGGTTAGACTTAAATGTGTGTGTTTTTTCTTCTTAATGCTCTCTTTCACTTCAATTCATATCCCTATGAGAGCTTCTTCAAAATTATCATGCCCATCTTAATGGCTATAAAGAAAGAGCTTTATGGGAGACAACCCAATTTGTTTTTGCTTTCAGTTTGTTTTTGTTTCTTTGAGTTTTGGAAGTTATTACTTCGGTAATAACCGCTCCTTATCAGTTTTGTTTGGTTTTTGTGTCAAGAGCAATCTCTAATGAGAGAGAAGTAATATTTGGGGAAGTTGCTGTCCCGAAACAGATTTTTGTGCTTCCCGTAAAAATTCGTGAGAGACCTATGTCTATCGGATTGAGCTGTAATGTTTTGTGCTTCTACCCCAGGTTGTTATTTAACTTTCGTTAGTTTTGCACTTTTTGATTTGAGAAACAGAAGATTTTCGAAAAAATTGATCTTTACCTTCTGGTCTGTTTTGACAGATTTTGCCAATCTTGCATTTGCCTCTTTATTCGATTTCCTTTTTGAATTCTTTTTGGGTTTTCGGAAGGAGTTGCTATAGTAGCTTTTGTTTTGATGGTTTTCAGTTGAAGTTGGACTCAAAAGGTTTTATCACTTCTTATATACTAATGTTGCTAATGAGAACTGTGTGGAGTTTTGTGTGAAAGAAATTTCCAGAAAATGGAGACAATGGTGTATTAAGGAAGAGAAAGGTTTTATGACTCAAGTAATAAGTATATGAAGATGAAGATATCGATGATATTCAAGAGATGACCCCGGAAGAATCTACTAGATACCAAATTCAGGGACCTGCAGAGTCCGTGTTCAAATAGGTAATAGTTCTGGTAAGAAAAGTTTCGTGAAAATACAATCCAACTATATTTTTGCAGTTTTCAGTCAATAAGGAAAGCTACGAAGCGAAAAAGGGACGGAAATGGAGCCAGGGTGGCCCACCCCACCCCATGGCGCGGGCCCACCCCTGGTCGCGCCACCAGGTGGTGAGGCCACCCAGGACTCCGCCTCCGACTCGTTTTCTTTCAGTACCTTCTTTTTGATGTGAAACTTCATAATATATAACCCCCCGGATCCTCCGAGTTCGTATATCATGTTTTCGTCGTGTTTTTGTTTCGATCTGTTTCTGTCAGGACATACTCTTTGAGATCTTAGAAGCACAATGGTGTCCGCCAAGGATAAAGGGAAGGAGCCCATGGAGGAAGACCTCCAAGACCCCGGGAAGGAGAAGGAGATCAAGAGTGAAGGTGAAGAGGAGCAAGGCCAACATCCGCATGCCGGCACCACCATTGCAAGCATTGGAATGGTGAAACCTGCCAAGATTAGAAGGACTGCACGGATGCAGACTAGGGGGAAAGCTCCTCGTCACAGTTTGACTCCACGGTCACTTCCTCCATGCACCAGGAATCCTTTCCATACCCTTATCCATGAGCATCAATACCATAATATGCCCAAGGAGAAATTACCCTCCAATTGGGATTTGCCTCGTTCTAGCCATGCAGGAAAAGAAGACTTCAAGGAGGAAGAGTGGGGAAAGAATAGCAAGAGCTGGAATTCTCAACACGACATGATCATGAGCCGCATTGAGCAAAACTCACAGTTGATTCGTACTCTCACCTTCGAGATTGAGGACTTTGGGAAACTGATCAAGGAGCTCATCAAGAGGATACCACCACCACCAAAGGAGTAATTCGTCATCAGGTTTGGTATCCCCTTGGTTTGTTCCAAGCTTGGGGGAGTGCCGCGGTATCACATCACTATCTTCTATCTTTTTACCTTTTTAGTAGAGTCATATCATGAATAGAGGAGTTATTTTGTAGTATGGTTTGCATTATGGAAGTGTCCCCTCTCTCGTTAGATTTGTATCCCTTGGTGTGAGTTGCCGTTATGGATTATTAATGAGAAGTTTTATCATTCACTCTTTTGCATAGCTTATATTAGTTTTCAATTCGTGGTTATATGATTGATCTTGTTGTTAGTATTGGTAGCACTTTGGGATCATTGAGTTAATTTAGTTGGTTTTGGCAAACCTGGCTCGGTCAGTAGCAACACCTTTTTGAGAGTTGAAAAAAAAAATAGAAGTACTTGAGAGAAAAATAATTTCATCATCTTTCTTTCTTGATTTGCTCATAAGTCTAGTATTCTCTAGTTAAGATCTTTTGTGCTTCCAAGGAAGATTGCATGTTTGTCTTTATCATTTGTATGTTTGTTTGTTTCCTTCAACTCTTGTACTTGCTACCCAGCCTTGCTAGCCAAAAACCTGTACTGAGAGGCAATTCTTCTCGTGCATCCACCTCCTTTAAAGCAAAACCTTTGCTATTTGTGTCCACCATACCTACCTAGTAGCATTATTGCTATTCCAAGTAAATTCCTGTTTTGTCTACCTCCCAAATTAAACTTGTTATGTGAAAATTAGTGATTAAAGCTCTCACGAACTTGATGGCACACTTTACTTTCTTGCACTTAATAAACCTAAACCATTGTGAACTCTCCATGAAAGTTATATGCTTGCAAATTATAGGCTGGGGATTAGCAGAACCGTGCTGTCACGGGGAACGCTTTCAACACTTGTAAATATATACCTAGTTGATACCTTGCTCTTTTGTTTGCGGATGTCGTCGGTGTGAAATAAAAGGGGAGCTTGTAAGTCCATGGAGTTATGTATGTGTGTTAGAGAAACGCCTGGGCCGCTGGTCTAATCCATGCTGACATGGTGGAAACCTGCAGCATAACCATAATGATATCTATGAAGCATTCTTTTTAGAAAAAAAAAGAGAGAGATAGCTATTGAGAAAAAGAAAAGAAAAAAAGAGATACTATGAAAAGAGGAAAGAGAGAAAAAAGCACCATTTTCCCATGGTAAATAAGAACATTGCTGAGATACTCATTGTCTGCTTGCCTTGTCATTTTGATATGGGGATTCTTCCGTATCATCGGGCAAGGGGAACCCCGTTGGCGGTTCTCAATGATACGCACATACTTACGATGACAAGAACTTACCGGTAACTAAAGTTGAGTAGCATGAGGAGCGTCCCTCGTACTTAAGGGACTTGGGATTTTCAGTTTATAGTATGTCAAGCATATAACTCAGATTGGACCTCACTTTAACCTTAATCACCTAAAGATGCCTATGATAGGGGGGGGATGATGCTGAAAGCTAGTAAGTATCATAATTTTTGGGAGCTCTTTATGAGACTTGCAATCGCTGCTTCCCTCTGCGAAGGGCCTTTCTTTTACTTTGTAGTTGAGTCAGTAAACCTACTCCCTTCTATCTCAGCAAGTATTTTGAGTTGATGTGTTTCATTCATTCATATGATGATTTATTCATTCATGTTTCTTATGTTCCTTGTTTTGTACATTGCTCTTATCTTGATGTTTACTACTTTGAAAGCTATCATTGAAAAGCCAGCTATTTGTGAACTCCAGCAAATTATCAACTATTCTTTGACCAAGAGCTAAGTTTGCCATTACCAATTATGATTCACTTTATGTATCTTTATTGTGTTTCCTTTACTTATTGCAAGTTTAGTAATATAATAGTGAGTTGTCTTCTATTATCATCTATGCTTTTAATGAATGTGATGCTTCTTGTCCGTATTCTTTTATCGAGTCTTCACTCCATAAACCTGAGGCCATGTTTATTGAGCTCAGTTTCGCTTGGGGACAAGCGAAGTCTAAGCTTGGGGGGAGTTGATACGTCCATTTTGCATCACTATTCTATGTCTTAATTCACTATTATTCATTGATATATTTCGTATTGATAGGTGATACTTATGTTATTTCATCTATTTTTGCATGGTTGATGACTTTTGGAGCATGGACCGCTGCAGTCAGGATTCTGATGGAAAATGTGATGTTTGGAGGCAAAATTCGCGAAGATCAAAAAATCCGGGAAAATATACGAAAAATCCTATTTTTCCAGAAGACTCAGGATGCCAGAATATGGAGTGGAGGTGGGCCACAGGGGGCCCACACCACCCCATGGCGCGGGCAGGCCTAGGTCGCGCCTGGGAGTGGTGTGGCCACCCTGGCCCACTCCAGCCTCTCCCCTCTGGCGTATATCATCCTCCCAAAACCCTAAGACTCGGGGAGGGACCACAGAAAGATTCCGCCGCCTCTGCGGGCGGAAAACATCGAGAGAGAAATGTAGGGGTTCGTAGCATGGAAAACAAAAAAATTCTATCGCATGCAAACAAACAAGCCAAGATCTATCTACTAGATTGTAGCAACGAGTCGATGGAATAACTCACCCTCGAAGATTCCAAAGTGTTTAACGAGAGCAGATTCTCGTGGGTGATGTAGTCGTACTCTTTCCGATCTCAAGATCGCGTGAGCGATCCTTCCGCCGCGTTCCATAGCGCTCCATGATCGGTCACGTTAATTTTCGACGAAGACCTTCCTCTCCTTGTTCCAGCAGAGCGGAGGTTGTAGCACTCTCCTCGCGATTCGGCCTGTGGCGTGGTCTGGGAGGTAGAGGAGATCCATGAGGCCGCCTTAAGCCGGTGCGAGTATGGTGGAGCTTATGAGAGAGGCTATTAGTGGTCTAGTAATTAGACACACCAATTAGAGGGCTCTAAACCAATTAGAAGGCTCTAAACCGAAATAGCTCTAAACCGGGGTCTAGATCTAGGGTTTAGATTAGAGGGTAGGAAACGTGTGTGTCTAAGGAGGGGAGCCCTGCCCCTCCTTATATAGGTGGGAGGGCTGGCCGGCCAAGGGGAGGAGTTCCTCCCCAACTCGGCCTTGGGAGGTGCGCCGGCCAAGGGGAGGAACCCTCCTCCAACTCGGCCTCCACCAATCCTCCTCTTTTCCCTTCCCAAAATTGCCGTTTGACTTTCAAACTAGCCGTTTGACTTTTCAATTTAGGATTTAAATAAACCCTTTATTTTGGACAGCGAACACTTAGTACATGATGCAATCATTCCAATATGTAATGACACATTCATGTACCCTTCCTCCTCAGTGCGGACATTCCGGACCTTCTAGAATGTTCCCGATGAACACGGAACCATTCCCCAACTCAGCGGAACTTTCCTTATATGAATCTTATTCTCGGACCATTCGGATCACCTCGTGATATCCCGGATCCCATCCGAGACTCCGAACAACATTCGGTCTCTTTCTCATAATACCATAACTACTCAAACAACGTCGAATCCTTAAGTGTGTCTCCCTACGGTTCGTGAATTATGCGGACATGATCGAGACACTTCTCCGAACAATAACCAATAGAGGAATCTGGAAATTCATATGGCTCCACATACTTCTACGATTACTTTGCGTCGAATGAACCACTTACATACGATACCAATTTCCCTTTGTCTCACGATATGTTACTTATCCGAGGTTATGATCATTGGTATCTACGCATACCTAGTTCAACCTCGTTCTTGATAAGTACTCTTTTCTCGTTCCGTGATATGTGATCCCTTGTGACCCAGTCACATGCTTGCAAGCTAATTGGATGACATTTCACCGAGAGGCCCAGAGAATATCTATCCGTCATGTGGATGGACAAATCCACTCTTGATCCATGTGTTTCAACCAATACTTTCCGAACACTCAATGCCACCTTTATAGCCACCTGTTACGGTGTGGTGTTTGATGACATCAAAGCATCCATCCATAAAGGTGATATGCATGATCTCATGGTCGAAGGAATTAGGTTACTATGTATCGTAAAGCATATAGCAATTGAACTATTGAAATGACTTGATCTTTATGCAACGCTTATCTATAGGAGTATGTCCACCATATCATTCTCCTAACGATATGATCTTGTTGTTGATAACATCCCAATGTTCATGATAGGGAAACCACAATCATCAATCAACCAACAAGCTAGTGAAGTATAGAGGCTATACTAGGGACTTCAATTTAAGTTTACAATTCACACAAGTATTAATGTTTCCTTGTTAATACTATTATAGCATGAATATAAACATTTATCATAATCAAAAAGATATAATAATAACTACATTTATTATTGCCTCTAGGTAATATCTCCAACAGTCTCCCACTTGCACTAGAGTCATCTAATCTAGATTACATGGTAATATACCGAACACCCATGGCAGTTTGGTGTTGGTCATGTTTGCCCTCGGGAGAGGTTTAGTCAACGGATCCGCCACATTCAGATCTGTGTGTACTTTGCAAATCTTTATATCCCCATCTTGGATATGTTCTCGAATAGCGTGAAAACGCAGCTTGATATGCTTGACTTCTTGTGTGACCTTGGTTCTTGCGCATTGGCTATGGCGCCCATGTTATCACAGATGATAGACATTGGGTCCAGCGCACTTGGAACCACACCCAGCTCTGTAATGAACTCTTTCATCCATATCGCTTCTTGTGAAGCCTCAAGCAGCCATGTATTCCGATTCAGGTTGAAGATCTCGCCACAACGCTTTGCTTTGCACTCCTCCAGCTAAGCTGCTGCACCATTCAAAATAAATACGTATCAGTTGTGATTTAGAATCATCCGGATCGGTGTTCCAACTAACATCGGTGTAACCATTAACAACGAAATGTTCATCACCTCCATAAGAAAGAACCATATCCTTAGTTCTTCTCAAGTACTTAAGGATGTTTTGACGCTGTCCAATGATCCACTGGATCACTTTGATATCTGCTAGTTAGACTAACGCATATGCGATGTCGGGTCTAGTACATAGCATGGCATACATTAGAGATCCTATGGCTGAGGCATAGGAGTCTTACTCATCCTTTCTCTATCTTACGCCGATGTCGGACTTTGAGTTTTACTCAAGGTCGTATTAGCAACATGGGCAAGAACCCTTTCTTGCTATCTTCCATTCCAAACCTCTTTAGAACTTTGTCCAAATATGTATTTTGTGACAATGATATTTGGCGTTCGATCTATCTCTATAAATCTTTATGCCTAATATGTAAGCTGCTTCAAGATCCTTCATTGAAAAACTATTATTCAAATATTCCTTGACACTATTAAGAAGGTCTACATCATTCCCAATCAACAATATGTCATCCACATACGTATTAAGAATGCTCTGAGCTCCCACTCACTTTCTTGTAAATACAAGCTTCTCCATAAGTTTGTATAAAACCAAAACTTTGATTACCTTATCAAAGCGTTGATTCCAACCGGGATGCTTGCTTCAATCCATAGATGGACCGTTGAAGCTTGCATACCTTGTTAGCATCTTTAGGATCGACAAAACCTTTGGGTTGCATCATATACAACTCTTCATCAATGTCTCCATTGAGGAATGCTGTTTTGACATCCATCGCCATATCTCATAATCATAATATGCAGCGATTGCTAACATAATCCTCACAGACTTTAGCCGCTCTGGTGAGAAAGTCTCATCGTAGTCAACTCCTTGAATTTGTGAAACCCTTTTGCGACAAGTCGAGCTTTATAAACATAACATTACCATCGCATCTGTTTTCTTCTTGAAAATCCATTTGTTCTCGTGACCTTCGGCCATCGGTAAGTCCACCAAAGTCCATACTTGGTTTTCGTACATGGATCCAATCTCGGATTTCATGGCTTCTTGCCATTTATTGGAATCTGGGCTCATCATCGCTTCCTCATATGTCTCGGGGTCATCGGTGTTGTCCACCAACATGACATTCATAACGGAATCATACCAATGGAGTGGTACGATTTCTCGTTGACCTCCGAGGCTCTGTAGCAACTTCAACGAAGTTTCATGATCACCATCATTAGCTTCCTCTCTTATTGGTGCAGGCACCACAGAACTTCTTCGGTGCTGCGCTACTGCAATTCGAGAGAAGGTTCGACAACCTCGTCGAGTTCTACTTTCCTTCCAGTCACTTCTTCGAGAGAAATTCCTTCTCTAGAAAGGATCCATTCTTGGCAGCGAAGATTTTGCCTTCGGATCTATGATAGAAGGTATACCCAATAGTTTCCTTCGGGTATCCTATGAAGACGCATTTTTCCGCTTTGGGTTCAAGCTTGTCCTGTAACTTCTTTACATAGGCTTCGCATCCCCAAACTTTAAGGAGCGACAATTTAGGTTTCTTCCCAAACCATAATTCATATGGTGTCGTTTCAGCAGTTTAGGCGGTGCCCTATTTAAAGTGAATGCTGTTTCTAATGCATAACCCCAAAATGGCGTGGCAAATCTGTAAGTGACATCATAGAGCGAACCATATCTAAGAGAGTTCGATTCTGACGTTCAGACACACCATTACTGTTGTGGTGTTCCCGGCGGTGTCAAGCTGCGAAAGTATTCCACATTTCTTCAAATGCTCGCCAAACTCGTAACTTAGATATTCACCTCCACGATCGAACGTAGAAATTTAATCTTCTTGTTACGTTGATTCTCTACCTCACTTTGAAACTCCTTAAACTTCTCGAAAGTTTCGGATTTATGTTTCATGAAATAGATATACCCATATCTACTCAAGTCATCCGTGAAGGTAAGAACATAACGATAACCATCAAGCGATGCTACACTCATTGGACCACACACATCGGTATGTATGATTTCCAATAAGTCGTAGCTCGCTCCATCATACTGAAAATGGAGTCTTAGTCATTTTACCCATCGGACATGCTTCGCATCTTTCAAGTGATTCAAAATCAATTGATTCAAGAAGTCCATCGAATGGAGTTTCTTCATCGTTTCACTCCAATGTGACCAAGGCAGCGATTGCCACATGTAGGTCGAATTATAAACGATTTCAAGCGTTTAGCCTCAATGTTGTTGATATGTGTATTTCCACTATCGAGATTCAATAAGAATAGACCATCTATCAAAGGTGCATGTGCATAAAACATATTACTCGTATAAATCGAACAACCATTATTCTCGCCTTAAACAAGTAACCGTCTCGCAATAAACAAGATCACGATATAATGTTCATGCTTAACGCAGGCACCAAATAACAATTATTTAAGTATAAAACTAATCCCGATTGTAGATGAAGAGGTAGAGTGCCGACCGCGAACACATAAACCTTTGATCCGTTTCCAACGCGCATCGTCACCTCGTACTTAACGAGCTTCCGTTTATGCTGCAGCTCTGTTTGAGTTACAAATATGAGCAACGAACCAAGATTATCAAATACCCGTGCACTACTACGAGTACTAGTGAGATACACATCAATAACATGTATATCGGATATACCTTTCTTCTTGATGTTGCCGTTCTTCAAATCCGCCAAGTACTTTGGGCAATTCCGCTTCGATGACCTACTCCTTGCGGTAAAAGCACTCGAGATCGGGCTTGAGTCTAGCCTTGGTCCTCTTAAATCGGCGTGGCAGCTTTCTTACCACCCTTCTTGAAGTGTCCCTTTGCTTAGACTTGCCTTCCTTGAATTTGGTGGTCTTATTGACCATCAACACTTGGTGCTCTTTCTTGATCTCCACTTACGCAGATTTTAACATAGCAAATAGTTACGGCAACT
The DNA here is from genome assembly GCA_023614405.1 of Avena insularis. Taxonomy (NCBI): domain Eukaryota; kingdom Viridiplantae; phylum Streptophyta; class Magnoliopsida; order Poales; family Poaceae; genus Avena; species Avena insularis. Next base: position 89,839,477 of record CM042690.1, on the reverse strand, counting down.
CTTTGTTCATGTTACGCATGTTGTAGTTCATCACAAAGTTCTTGTAACTTGGTGGTAGTGATTGGAGGATCGGTAAACCCCCAAAGTATTAGGAATCACTATACCCAAACTTTGGAGTTTATTTGCGTGCCCGACATCTTAAGCACATGCTCACCGATGAGCTACCCTCTTCCATCTTGCGGTTAAAGAACTTTTGAAGCTTCATAACTTTCAATTCCGCATGGGTCTCAAAGATTAATTTGAGATCCTCGACAATATCATATGGATATGACTCTTCAAACCTTTTCAAGCTCCGATTCTAAACCATACAAGATAGCACACTGAACTATGGAGTCTTGATTCTTAAGCGAGGTAAACATTCTTTACTTCATCGGTAGCATCAAGCAGTGGGTCACCTAGCGGTGCATCCGCACATAGGTCAAATTACCAGCTGTGAGGACAATCCTCAAATTGCGGAACCAATCCATGAGTTGCTTCCATTGTTTTCAACTTTTCTTTCTCTAGGAGCATTAAAATTGATGGTAGGCTGCCATTGATCTACAACATATTTGCAATAGTTTAGACTAAGTTTATGACAAATTGAGTTCAAATTAATTAATGAAATTAAACTAGGTGAACTCCACTCAATACAACATCCCTCGCATTGTTTTAGTGATCACGAACCAAATCCACTACATCAACACCGATCATCACGAGAGTTGATATAGTTTTAATGGCGAACAATCATCATGTTCATCATATCTACTATATGATTCATGCTTTACCTTTCGGCGATCCGTGTTCACGAGGCCATGTCCGTACATGCTAGGCTCGTCAAGATCAAACCTTAGCTTCCGCATAAGCAAATCTGGCTTGCTTATGTTGTATTCACCCGCGGAATCAAAGACACCCGATCATCACGTGGTGCTTCGAAGCGCAAGCTTTGGCAACGGTGCATACTAAGGGTGAACACTTTAGAACTTGAAATTTATGTGCATGAGGATCATCTTATAATGCTACCGTCTACTAAGCAATACAAGATGCATAAAGGATTAACATCACATGCAATTCATAATATGTGATATGATATGGCCTTTCTTCTTTGTGCTTCCGATCTCCATCTTCAAGCACGAACATGATCTCCATCATCACCGGCATAGCATCAAGGTCAATGGCGCTTCTTCATGGTTGTCGTCCACCAGCTTCAACTATTACAACTATTTTGAATAGACATGGTCTTAACAGAAATTAAAGACAACCATATGGCTCATCGGTTGCCAACTTACAATAAGGAACATTGCATACATCAAATATAATCACAATCATGGCCATATCACATCACGGCACACCCACCAAAACAAAGTTAGACGCCTCTACTTTCTTTGCATATTTTACGTGGTTTGGGGCTTTCAATAAGTGTCGTTCTAACTACGAACAAGAACCACAACATTGATACTAGCATTGTTGATCACCCGTTGTAAATTGGATCTTTACTATGCTAGGAGAAAGCAGGCACCCATAAAGCCACTTATGCAAAGCGAGTTGCATGTCAAGCGTGGAGCAAGTCTCATGAACGATGTCATGTAAGGTTAGCCGGGCTTCATCCCAACATACATAAGATGCAAAGTACACAAAAGCAATCTACAATAAAAGCATCAACGCCCACAATGACCATTGTGTTCTACTCGTCAGCAGATCTACATATAGACACGGCTCGATACCCTTTGTAGGGGTTCGTAGCATGGAAATCAAAATTTTCTATCGCATACAAACAAACAAGCCAAGATCTATCTACTAGATTGTAGCAACGAGTCGATGGAATAACTCACCCTCGAAGATTCCAAAGTGCTTAACGAGAGCTCGTGGGTGATGTAGTCGTACTCTTTCCGATCTCAAGGTCGCGTAGACGATCCTTCCGCCACGTTCCCATGGCGCTCCCTTGATCGGTCACACGTTCGGTACTCGACGAAGACCTTCCTCTCCCTTGTTCCAGCAGGCGTGGAGGTTGTAGCACTCTCCTCGCGATTCCGGCGGCCTGTGGCGTGGTACAGGAGGTAGAGGGAGATCCGGGGCTTCGCCTTAAGCCGGTGCAGTATGGTGGAGCTTATGAGAGAGGCTATTAGTGGTCTAGTAATTAGACACACCAATTAGAGGGCTCTAAACCAATTAGAAGGCTCTAAACTGAAATAGCTCTAAACAGGGTCTAGATCTAGGGTTTAGATTAGAGGGTAGGAAACTTGTGTGTCTAAGGAGGAGCCCTGCCTCCTTATATAGGTGGGAGGGCTGGCGGCCAAGGGAGGAGTTCCTCCCAACTCGGCCTTGGGAGGTGCGCCCGGCCAAGGAGGAACCCTCCTCCAACTCGGCCTCCACCAATCCTCCTCTTTTCCACTTCCCAAAATTGCCGTTTGACTTTCAAACTAGCGTTTGACTTTTCAATTTAGGATTTAAATAAACCCTTTATTTTGGACAGCGAGAACACTTAGTACATGATACAATCATTCCAATATGTAATGACACATTCATGTACCCTTCCCCCCGGAGTCTTGGGACATTCCGGGACCTTCTAGAATGTTCGATGAAAACACGGAACCATTCCCCAACTCCAAACGGAACTTTCCTTATATGAATCTTATTCTCCGGACCATTCCGGATCACCTCGTGATATCCGGATCCCATCCGAGACTCCGAACAACATTCGGTCTCTTTCTCATAATACCATAACTACTCAAACAACGTCGAATCCTTAAGTGTGTCTCCCTACGGTTCGTGAATTATGCGGACATGATCGAGACACTTCTCCGAACAATAACCAATAGAGGAATCTGGAAATTCATATGGCTCCCATACTTCTCGATTACTTTGCGTCGAATGAACCACTTACATACGATACCAATTTCCCTTTGTCTCACGATATGTTACTTATCCGAGGTTATGATCATTGGTATCTCTGCATACCTAGTTCAACCTCGTTCTTGAGTACTCTTTTCTCGTTCCCGTGATATGTGATCCCTTGTGACCCAGTCACATGCTTGCAAGCTAATTGGATGACATTTCACCGAGAGGGCCCAGAGAATATCTATCCGTCATGTGGATGGACAAATCCCACTCTTGATCCATGTGTTTCAACCAATACTTTCCGAACACTCAATGCCACCTTTATAGCCACCACATTTACGGTGTGGTGTTTGATGACATCAAAGCATCCATCCAGTAAAGGTGATATGCATGATCTCATGGTCGAAGGAATTAGGTTACTATGTATCAGAAAGCATATAGCAATTGAACTATTGAAATGACTTGATCTTTATGCTACGCTTATCTATAGGAGTATGTCCACCATATCATTCTCCTAACGATATGATCTTGTTGTTGATAACATCCCAATGTTCATGATAGGGAAACCACAATCATCAATCAACCAACAAGCTAGTGAAGTATAGAGGCTATACTAGGGACTTCAATTTAAGTTTACAATTCACACAAGTATTAATGTTTCCTTGTTAATACTATTATAGCATGAATATAAACATTTATCATAAACACAAAGATATAATAATAACTACATTTATTATTGCCTCTAGGGCATATCTCCAACAAGAAAGATCTCTCCGGCATATAGGTTTCTGCCCGGGGAATTCCTTCCCGAAGAGGGGAGATCGTCGCCATCAACATCACCATCAAGCTGGACTTCATCGGGATTATCATCATCATCATCACCACCACCATCATCACCATCAGCACCCTCATCACCATCTCCATATTGCTGTAATAATTGCATTGAATCTTGCATTAGTTCATAGGGGAAACTTTCTCGGTGTTGATTACTCTTTGTAGTTGATGCTATTGAGTGAACCATTGAATTATTGTTTATGTTCAGATTGTTATACATCATTATTACATCTCTGATCATGATCCATATGATGTCTTGTGAGTAGTTCGTTTTGTTCTTGAGGACATGGGAGAAGTCTTGTTGTTAGTAGTGGAGTTGTGTTGAGAAAGATTCAATAGATTGTTATTTAAGTTGTGGTGTACTTCTTCTAGTGGTGTCATGTGAACGTCGACTACATGACACTTCACCTATATGGGCCTAGGGGAATGCATTGTGTATTTGGCTACTAATCGTAGGGGTTGCCGGAGTGACAGAAACCTGAACCCCCGTTAGGAAACCATTGCACAAGGGACGTAAGGGTCTTAGAGTTTAAAGTTGTGGTTAGGTTTATACCTTAATTACTTTTTTGTACTTACGGATGTTTGCAAGGGGTATAATCACAAGTATGTATTAGTCTTGGATGGGGCGGTACATTAGCACAGGTTCACCCACACAACACTTAGCAAGCTAAAGAAGATTAATCAGCTATATGAAGCGAAAGCACTTGACAGTCTTCCCATGTGTTCTCGAGAACGTTTGGTCATCTATAGAAGTACAACCGGCTTGTCCTTTGCTGCATAAAGAATTGGGCCACTTGCTGCATTTATTCCTACTGTCTTTTGTTTACTCGTACTTTGTTTACTTGCTTTATCGAAAACCACTAAAAATCCGTTTGCTAAGTATTTGCAAAGAATTCCTGATCCATACCACTAGCCAGCACCTTCTGCTCCTCGTTGGGTTCGACACTCTTACTTATCGAAAATACTGCGATACACCCCCTATACTTGTGGGTCATCACACGTCTTGTGGCCAAGGGTTATACCCAGAAAGAAGGCGGAGACTTCTTTGGTACATATTCAAATGTAGTTATATTGACCACTATTCGAGTACTACTTTCCTTCGCTACTTCTCACGGTCTTCTCGTTCATCAAATGGATATTAAGACTGCTTTCCTAAATAGAGAGCTGGATGAGGAAATTTATATGGAGTAGCCTTATGGGTTTTTAGTAAATGCTCAAGAAGGAAAGGTGTGTAAGTTACTGAAGTCTTTGTATAGTCTCAAGCAAGAACCTAAGCAGTGGCACGAGAAGTTTGAAAGAACTTTTACCACTAGAGGCTTTGTTGTAAATGAAGCTGATAAGTGTATACTATTGCCATGGTACGGGCGAGGGAGTTATCCTCTGTCTGTATGTTGATGACATACTGATATTTGGGACCAACCTCAATATAATCGAGGAGGTCAAAGGATTCCTAAATCGTTGCTTGGATACGAACGATCTGGGAGTAGCTAATGTAATCTTGAACATCAACCTATTGAAGGATGACAATGATGGCATTACATTGCTTCAATCCCACTAGGTGGAAAATATTTTGAGTCGTTTTGGGTATAGCGACTACAAATCTTCTCCTACGCCTTTTGATCCAAGTGTATTGATTCGAAAAAATGTAGATATTGCTAGAGATCGATTGAGATATTCTCAAATCATTGGCATGCTCATCTATTTAGCCGTGCCACGAGGCCTGGCATCTCATTTGCGGTAAGCAAACTCAGTCGATTTGTGGCATGCTCGTGAGAGAGTTTTGTGCTTTTTGAAAGACACTACGAGCTCTGGTATTCACTATACTGGGTATCCAAGGATACTTGAGGGTTATAGTGATTCTAATTGGATGTCTGATGCTGATGAGATTAAGACCATGGGTGGTTATTTGTTTACACTAAGTGGTGGCGTAAAAGTATTGTATGCAGACCATCTTAACGAGGTCAACAATGGAAGCATAACTCATTGCATTAGACACAACCACTATTGAATTAGCGTGGCTTCGTGAGATTTTAATGGACTTACCTATGGTTGAAAAATCAATACCCACCAACCCAATGAACTGTGATGATCAAACTATGATTGTCAAAGTAAACAGCTCTAAGGATAATATGAAATCATCAAGACATGTGAAAAGGAGATTGAAATATGTCAGGAAACTGAAAAACTCCGGAGTTATTGCGTTTAGATTATGTCCAAACAACTAAGAATCTAACAGATCCTTTCACAAATGATCTATCACGAAATGTGATAGATAATGCATCGATGGAGATGGGTTTGAGACCCAAATTATGAGTTGCCCATAGTGGTAAACCACTCTATGTGATTAGAGATCCCGTGAATTAGAGTTGGGAGACAAGTTGTTGGTCAACTAAGAGGAGAGTATCCTTACACTAATTTAACCTCTCCATGAAGATGCAATACTCTCCTAATCTATATGGCAGGTTAATATATATCTTAACTTGTTCAAAGTGGATTATCTTAGCAGAGATGTTGTCCTACAGAACATCTCTTGAGGAACACAGCTATATGAGTTTGACTGTAAAACGTCGCAGTCCGTAAGAGTTGGGTGCTCTCTAATCAACTAATGAAAGACCCTGGAGTATGACGCATAAGATCCAAACCACGGGGAAGCCATGCAGCATCCATGTATCAGTTTAGACTTTGTGTGAAACTGGTGCGTAGAAAACTTGTAGTTCAAGGCATAGTCCACTATTCAAGTAGCAAACCAGTGTAGCATGACGACTTAAGTGGAAGTTCAACTTAACAGTCACCACTAAACACCGGTATATAAAACAATGTTCCCAAAAAAGTGTTGTGATGTGCCGATGAGACTTGAAGGGATTGTTAGAATTTGCGGCATTTCCGTATTGGGAATTTGGCCTATAATCAATACAAAATTCTGAAATTCTTTTTGACCCATTAGGTTAGATAGCTCATGATTGTACTAGTGGTGCTAAAGTTTAGTCCCACGTTGCTAGTGGAAGGTGTGTTGCACCACCTTATATACTAGGTTGTTATATCACTCAATGAAGTGTGAGAAAATGGAGCAGCTCTCACGCACTTCTCCTTTGACACTGCTCGTCTCGTCTTGTCAGGACGCGCGCCGCCGCGGTTTGCCGGAATGAGCCGAGCCGAACTCCTGTGGTTGTTTTGCTAGTTGGGAATCTGTTCGGGAACACTCGAAAACATGTCTCTAGCGATATTTTCCCTTATCGTTTTCGTCTAGATTTTCCCGGCTCTTTGTCTCGTTGCGGCCGGATTTTCTCGGCTATGTCCCCACGAAGCTTCCTGGGAAGGTAAGAGGATCCTACCCTCTTATCCTTCAAAAACAAAGGACATAGGCATAGAGAGATACGAGCACATACGCACTTTCAGGTTCCTTGAGCAGCCATCTTCGTCTTCTCCATCCATGTCTGTGTCGTGCACCGCAGATTGAGACAGTAAGCCTCCGGAATCCCGCCTCTCGAGAACCTGTACGGGTGATAGGGCGATCAGGTTTTTGGGGGAGCGCTCAACGCGACTACTGGCAACCACGACGTCGTCCGGCGACGAGTTCTCTGACGACGACTTCTTCCCGGACATCGACAACATCTTCGGCAACATGGCCGACGACATGAACGCTGCTCAGGCTGCACCGTACGTACCCCTAAACTTCATTTTTTTTTTAAGATTCTGCTAGAATATCTTGTTCTAGCGTTTGGAGTAGATCTGATCGGTTTATCTTGTATAAATTCAATCGGTTTGTATGCTACGTTAGTTAACATGATTAGTTTAATTACTGTTAATTTAATCACACTTTACCAATTTATTCGGATTAAATCATATAAATTGTTGCTCGTACATTCAACATGAACTATGTTTGTACCGTGGCTGGTATTTAGATTATGTGTTCAAACTAGTTATGTTTCCATTAGAATTTGCTCAAAAGACAGTCCCTTCAATCCAAATTAATGATATCTAATTTGTCTAGATTCAAATGTATCGGAATCATATGGATCGGACCGAGTATTTATAAAACGCATAGAGAGCCGTCTCTGGGGAGAGGCGTGCCAGCTGAACTTGGTTGTATAGAAAGAGGCAGCAGTGCATAATCTTCCAGTACTACTACTACTACTAGCACTCTTAAGTGCCAGACAGAAAAAAAGAAACATGGGATCGATTTCTGCCCAATCTCTTACACAGTGCAGTAGAGTACTACTGTAGTGAGTTAGGATTGATTTACTGTAAATCATTAGGTGAACTCCGTTTGAAATGATCAGTGACGATGGCTTCAGTACAGCATCTCCGCCGTCCGGCCCACAGCCTCTCAGTGGCAGTAATTACAATGATTAGCTCCCGGCCGGGTCGGGCTTGGGCGGTACAGTACCCGCTGGGCGTCCAAAAGCGGGAACAGCTCCAGCTGCGACCCGTCTCGTCACCTGATCGTAATCGCATAAATAAACAACGCACACAGCCTGCACTGCACTGCACGCAGTCGGAAGGATTCCCATGTGTCGCCACAGCGTCTGGACCGGACGATGCCACGGACTGTTCCGGATAGCGCACGGTGGTAGGATTCGCTGATGCAGGTCTTGCCTTCGATCCAACTCTAGTTAGTGCTAGTATCATTTTTGGAAGAAAAAAGAAAGTACTCCCTCAAGAGCATCCCAGCCGTTGGCCTTTCCCGGTCCAAAATCCGGCCTATTCGGCTCCGTTCCCAATTTTCCAGCCGCGTTCCGATCAAACCCTAAATCCGGCGATATGTTTCAAAGTTGTTTCTTCCCGCGGGCAGAAGCTCGCCAAAAACAGTTCGATAGAAGCTCGCCCAAAACAGTTCGGCGATCGCAAGCAGCACATGTTCGGCCTTCAGGTTATTACAAAAAAAACAAGAAATTCAGAGATCACTCGTCGACAGGGATGGGCGCCTCCGCGGCAGGTGAATCCTTCGCCGTAGGTTCTGCGGCAGAGCTCGCGACAGGTTCGAAGAGGCGAAGGTGGAGCTCGGCGACGCGGTGGTGGCAAACAATGTTGGTACGGAGATCGGCGTGACCGAGACGGGGACATCCTCGGTCAGAATGGCGTTGCGGCGCGTCATGTACCACGCCTTGACTTGGGGGCTCATTGTCAAGGTGTCTCCGTCGCCTATGAGGAATGCCATGTCCGTGTTCCTCTTCTTCGCGACGAAGTTGGCCTTGAGCAGGTCGTGCTTCTTCTCTTGGTTCACCAGCATCTAGCTCCACCTCTCTTCGGCCTTCTCCTCCCTTTTGTTGGCATGGGCCTTCGAATCGGCAATGCACTTCTCGATCGATGCGTGAAGCCGTTCGGCAGGCGGTCCCATGGCCTTCAACGCCCTGGCCTTCTTCTGGCCGAGCTCTGGCCTTCCTTTGTCGGCAGCTGGGGGTGGCGCCTCAGGGTTGTACACGTCGTCTTTGGCCTTAGCGGTGGACATGTGAGTGTACAGCCACTTCTCGATCCCGTCGAACACATGGTGAAACTTGAACTCACTCTTGGTGTCGTCCCGGTACATGCCGAAAGCACGAGCTAGCTGCAAGGCGTAGTGTGAGTAAAAAACGACAAGAACTCGGCGTATGAATGGTGAATTGCATTTACCTTGTTGTCCATGCTTGCGCCACTCCTCTAGAATCTCATGCCATTTGCTGCACGCTTGTTGCATACCTTCACTCAGCCTAGGAGTAGGGAAACAGAGAGGAAATGGAGGAAAGGGGAGAAGTAAGGCGGGAACTCGGAATTCGCTCACCGGTAACTCTGGCCCACCCGTTTTTTCGCTTCATTTGGCGTTCTCAAGCGACACCCAGCGCGCCGGGATCGGTCTAGGAACCCCAGATGAAAGTTGGACCAAATCCGACTGAATTCGGCGTCCTAGAAACACGACTAGACGGAAACTCGTTGTCCGGATGAAAAAAAAAAGCCTCGGGAGGCCCAGCTGGAAATGCTAGTGGGAACATTTTATATTTTGAAATGGAGGGAGTAGTATTTTAAGGTCACCGGACCTACTGGTTTAGCAAGGCGATTGCCCAATGGATTAAGTAAAAAATGTAGTGGGAAAGTAGCAGTGCAGATGGATTGGCGCAGTGAGTGATCTTTGCAGCGACCAGAGAGTGAAGGGCACTGTATTCGGACAAGAGTTGAGCAGCAGCATCTGCATCTTTCCGCAGGATGAGACGTCGCCAAGTGCTGCAGTCCGCGTGCTCTGCTTGGCCGCTGCTTCGTACACGGGGGCGCTGACAGACTAACCCACGATAACCCCACAGTAAGCTTAGCCTCGGAGGCCGCGTTTGGTCCGCCACGAAAGTCTTGCAATCTCCCTGTGGCGACGCAGGAACGGTCGGTCCAATCCAGGGAAAACATATGTGGCGCGATACCATAACCAGCTCCACAGTTGGCAGAAGCAGAATGTGTAGTAGTAGTATTTTCAGCAGAAGCAAAAAGGTGCAGATAATTCAGCAGAATGTGCCTGGGCTGCTAGCTTGAACGAGTATGTATGGGGTGGGTGCTCTGTAGGGAGAATAAACAAACGGGCGGGTGCACGGCTGCCTGTCCATGGTCTTCCTTGGATGCTCTACTACCAGGAGTATCAAACGTTCCTGGAAACTTGTGCGTCTTTTGTTCGGAAGAAGGAGGAGAAAAATATTTAGGCATTGCAGGAAGGGCCGCGAGCAGGACAAGGTTAAGCGGACAATTAGTAGAACCGGTTTTATATCCGGGGAAAAAGCATCCAAACAGGCATCAATTCCTGGGAGTAACTTTGAGTAAAAACCGGCAAGTGGAGACAGGACAGTTTTACTAACTCGTAGAATTGGAGACTTGGAGGAGAGGCAAAGAAAGAAGTGGCACACACTGCACAATTAAAAAAAAAGGAACAGGGTAAAAGTAGCAGGTTGGAAGCACCTCTCCGGCTCTCCCAGCATGCCCAGTAGACCGAAAAGAGGAACCAACTTTACGAGTTTACCTGGAGGGTAAAAGAAAGAAAAGGTGCAACCAACAAGTGGCCGCAGCTGTGGCTACCCGCGGTATGCCAAGGAAAGGATTCAGCGAGACCATGATGAGCTCCATCATGGCCATCCGCATCAACTCAACTCACCGCACAGTCCAGTCCAAGCATCCGCATCATCATCATCATCATCATCACCACCCTACGGAAACGAAACACTCACACACACAGGTGCACAACAGTAACCTCACGAGTCCCATCAATCACACGACTGATGGATGGAGGCAGCTAGCTACTCCCAGTGGAATCCATCCGGGCTCGCATCTGATCAGAAAGCAGAGCAAGCACGGCGGTGGTGGTGGTGGTGCCCTCGCCGTCTCCCCCAGCAGCAGCTTTCCACCCAACTTTTCCCCACGGATGGACACAAAAGGATCTTTGAGAAAACTTCAGCTCTGGTTCAACAACTGGATCAAGAACTGGAAACAGACAATGATGATTTAAGGTCGCTAAGCCTAGAGCGGATGATGGTCCGGTTACAGAATGGGGTGTTAACGGTTACAGTGAGTGAGGCCGCCATTACCTTACACACATGTCACTGAGCTGCTGCTGCTACTACGGGGCTAACTCTAAATTTAACTCTAAACTTTTTTTACATCGGGTGAAAGAAACCCTAACGCTATGGCATTTGCATTGCGCGCCTCCGTTCATGACAGGCTGCTGGTCATTCATTTGGTGTACAGGGATCAGTTGAGAGCTCTCCTCAAGCCTAGCAGTCTATCCTCGCCCACTCGTAGCGGCCGGGGAGCGGGCAGTCCGTCGCGGGGCAGAAGTTGTACCTGGTTATTACAACAGAATTGTCTAGTGTTAGCAACCTTCTGCGTGTGTAAAGTCGGAACGAAAAGATAATCTCGCAGGTGAAGAGGAGAAGGAAGCAAAGCTCTTACTTCTCTCTGAAGCTCTGATGTTGCTGTTGTTCGGCGGCGGCGAAGAACTCATCCATCTCGAGAGAGCTGGGAACGTAGCGGCAAACCGGCGTCTCCGTCGTCCTGCCGCGACGGGAAGGGTTGCTGGCTCTGGTTGCAGAGCCAGGGGTGCTGATCGTCCCCGAGCTCCTGATCAGGCTGCAAGGCGTCGTCTCCCTGGTACTCCTGCATGGGGTATAGCAGAACATGAACAACAGCACACGCGCGTAGGGGGGAAGTTCAAACTTCAGAAGCTAGAAATGCTCAAGACATAGTGCAAATTACAGACAGAAGCTAGAAATGCACAAGACATCTTGCACAAGTGAGCTGACATGCTATCAAATTATAGGTGGTTCAGCACTACTCGTTTGTAGCATGATCCTGTGTATCATTAACACAAGTGGGTGCCCCCCACGGTGAGGTACCCGATTATTGGTGCACTGGAATGAATGACTGAATGGTGACAATCAACAACTTGGCCTAACAGAGACAAGCGAGCTACATAGAGCGTTCTACATGCATGTGCCGGAGAGAGAGGTCCACACCTACCAGATAATATCAGTGTAGTAGTCCAAATAGCTAAATATATCCATATTATACTAAAGAGATTTCTCTCGGAAGAACTAGAGAAACTAGAACACAATTAAACTAGGTAGTCACAACTAGTACTCCAGGACTTGGCTAAATCTTTTCTCCAGTGGCTAGCTGATAGACCAAGTTATAGGAATGGAGGGAAACCCCTTTGACTGGAAACATTTGAAGAAACGTGGTCTGGTTGTGTCAATTCAAGCACCAGCAATCCCAGGCAGCTACCATGCCAGGAGGCATTCAATGGTGTGACGCTCTGGTACAAAGGCTGATGATGAGCAGCTGGACGGTGCCATGCCATGCCATTTTACCCAAGGGCGGTGCCAACCCCGCGCGCGCACGAAACGGGATCTTGATTCTTGACGGCGACAGGAGTGCCGCTTTTGGGGATTGAAATTTCTTGCGAAAGATTGGTGGAAAAGATTGGGGGAGGGGCGAGGTGAGGTCCCTGCCAGCAGCCCCACCAGCACCACCAGTAGCACCAACGAGATAACACAAGGCCAATGCAGAAAACAGAGGGCGGCTATGGTGGGGAGCGGGAAAGGGGGCTACTTTCCCCCGCCCACTATGGGAAAAAGAAGGCTGGAGGAGGCTCCACTGATTTAGAGGGTCATCAAGTGCAAACACCACTTTGATTGTGGGATTGAATGCAGCATTCCAAAGTGCGCCTTGATGCGAAATAGTAGTAAAAAAATGCCTTTTTTTAGAGGGGAAAATTTCGGTGCTTTTTACCGGGTCAACAGGCGATTCTTGGATTCTTGCACGGTCCGGACAACGGCTAAAAGTTGTGAAGATTTGGGGTAGATTAATACTGGGACAGGTCGCGGCTAGGCAAGGGATGATTCTTGCAGGCGTCAGGGGATTGCTACAGGGTCGAGAAATCAGCACGAGGTTTGGCTATTTCAGCGCTTCAATCAATCCTGGGAAGGGAAGGACCAGCGGCCTAGGGAGGGGATTTTTGATCTTCTTCCAGGAGGGGCTCACCACGCGGCGGCGCTTATTGGAGTCCCAATCCAGCGCTCGGCTAAACCCTAAAAATCTCCAATCCAATCCCCGGCGGGCGCAAGAAGGAATTTCTGAACCAAAGATTGACGGGAGAGGAAGGGGGGAAGAAGGAGCGTGTTCTCACCTCTCTATGGCGTCCCAATCCAGGACGTTGTCCCCGAAGGAGGCCTCGAGGTCGGCCTCCTCCGCTGCGAAGGCCGCCGCCTGTTCCTTCCACCCGGCGGCGGCGACCGGCGCGTCCTTCTCCTTGTGCCCCTGCGGCGGCGGCGGCTGCTTCTCGAGCCTCCTGCTCCTGAGCTCGAGGTAATCCCCTGCCCCGGTGTCCAAGGCGCGGTCCTCGGCCCCCTTGTGCGGCGAGGAGGCCCTCTGCTGCAGCGCTAGGGTGCGGGAGCGCGTGCGGACGCCGAGCAGCGCGCCGCCGACCTCCATGACGGCCACCTCGCCCGAGGCCTTGCTCTTGCGCATGTACTTCCCCATGGCCCCCTGTTGGCTGGTTGGTGGGGGGTGAGTGGGTGGGCGCGCGGTCGGTCGCGGCGGCGCAGGGCAATCCCGGGAATAATGGGGAGGGGGGACGAAGCGGAGAGCGAGAGGGCGCTGGTGGTGTGCGGTGCGGCGTGTTGCGTAGCGGGAAAAGGGCGCGAGGGGCGGATTTGGCGGGCTCGGGCGGGTGATGGCGCTGTATTTAGAGAGAGAATCGGGGAGGGAGGGAGGGCGCGCGCGGCTTAGCTAAGAGAGAGAAGGCGGGGAGCGGGGGATTCTTCTCCCTCGGGGAAGGGGAGGGCGGCCCAGAGGGGGCGTTGCTGGTGTCGCCGCGTGGGTTTTCGGTGTGGGTTCGTTCGGGGGTTTCGAGGGTGGGACACATGACCTGACCTCAGGTTGCGTGGCGCTTAAAATTATCGTGCCAAAAAACGCAAGGACATGTGTACTACTACCAGTACTCCTTCCGACCCATATTAGTTGATTTGGATTTGTCTAGATTGACAAATCCAAATCAACTAATATGAATCGGAGGGAGTACTTTGAACTTAAAAAAATTGATTGGAAGGTAATTAGTAGTACCACCACAAATGTCGATTATAATCTGTCATGACACTGTTGAATTTTACCGGAAGTAAATATCTAGGGCAAAAGTGTGCCTTTTTTAGGAGGATCAGTTGTTTGGTAAATCTAGCTTGGCCACTAATTTTTTGGATTTATACATCTTATGTGATCAGCAAAACAAAGACCATCTATCAGGTTTCGGACAACCGTCTTAAAGTGAGATTCGAATTCTTCGACTCGGAAAGTTTCTCTTTCGGCTGAGCCTTTGGTCGAGTCCCTGTTCTATAGGATATAGTTTCCAGAGCCCTTGGGCGGCATCTTAAACTTTTGTTTAGAAGATGTTTTGATGAAAGGTTAATGATGAAATAGAGAACATTACTAGAACAAATTATTACTCGACTGGTGCATAGTGATGACCAGACTAAAACTAAAATGGGTTGGAAATTACATAGCTCGATGTGTACATCTCGGTCTTTGTAGGTTGTGTTAAATTTCAGGGGGTTACTCAAGTCTTTGTACCTACGGTTTGGAAACTTGACATACTCACTAGGGTGCAGGTCTCCCTGTGGATACTGACAATAGATAATCTGGCAAAAGATAGCACCTAGGTGACGAAACTTGCATGTTATGTAGAGAAAAGGAAATGTGCAAACATATGTTTTTTTATGTGATGTTATCAAACTTGTTTGCGATGATCTGAACACAATGCTTACATGCTCTGATTTACTCGGTTTATGTGGACCACCTGGAAAATGAGAAATGACATACTGTATTTAATTTGTCCGGGAACATGGTCTGGGTTGCAGGAGGATGTTGAACTTGCTAAAACGGTGGAGAATCTTGCGTCCCAAAAAAGAATATTGTGCTTTTGGACAGATCCTTGAGGCTCATCGAAAAAAAGCTGCAGAAACTCCCGGGTCAACTGCCCTTGAAGAAACTACACATACTGATGATGGCTGGTCCGGGTACGCCAGAAGTGACGGTGTCCAGGAGGTGGCTCAGCCTAGACAAAATCTGATACCCTAGAAGCCCCGTGCGCTTTTGAAAAGAGAACTTGAGATGGACAAATGATGTAATAATTTGGATATAAAACTTAAGATTTTTTAATCTCTCTACATATATAAAACTGGCTTACACCCATAGTAAGTGAAACGTAGAGTCTACCACACCGATGAGAGATCATCTTATACGATGGTGCTTCAAAATGACAAACTTACGCGATGGTGCAAAACTGGCTTACACTAATAGTATGTGAACATAGAGTCAACCATACCGATCATCACGAGGTGTTTCAAAACGATAAACTTTCGTGACGGTCCACACTAAGAAAGAACATATTTATCTTAATATCAAGTGTGAGAGATCATCTTATAATGCTGGCGTGGCATTCAAGCAAAATCAGATGCTTAAAAGGATAAACATCATATGCATAAATGCTATGACATGGTACAGTCTTTTCTTTGCGTCTTTGATCTCTATCTCCAAACGGACCGACATGATATCCATCATTCCACCAGCATAAAAAGGCGTCTAGGTCATCGACGTGACACGTGTTCGCCTCCACCACATGTTGCAACTACAATTATAACTAACTCATAGCGATAAAGTAATGCAACTACATGGCATTGAAGTTGACACACAAGTCATATACAATAAAGAGAGAACCATATGGCTCTTGTTGGTCTCTCTCCAATCGCGGCGGCCACGAGCCCGAGCCTAGGAGGCTCTCTTAGTCGAATCGGCCCGTAGTGCTTCGGACCAATGGTCCGAGGTGAAAGATACCCCTCAAACTTCAAGGGGGCAAAAGAGATCAGGAAGTACGACCCCACACTTGACCCATCGGTATGGATCAACACACACCTCATGCCAATGGGAATCACCATCCATACGGACCTACTCGCCGCTCGCTACCTCCCCCAGATGATGGAGGGAGCGACCCGCCAATGGATCAACACCCTTCTCGAGAATAGCATTGACTCGTGGGAGGAAATGTGGGAGGCCTTGATCAAGCACTCCGAGAGCTCCTACACGCGCGCCACCACCATCGAAGATCTGGAACGTTGTGTCTAGGGACCTCGCGAGTCAACTCGCCACTGGGTCCAGTGCTGGCATGACCTGTGGATCAACGCTTCCAGCATCCAACTGGACACCGCGATCCACTACTTCAAAATGCGTGCCGGTATGAACCTCTGGTCACAAAGATCAAGAGGATCTATCGGATGCTCGACAACATCCCTGACCTCCTGGAGATCGCCAAGCGCTACGCGGAGGAGGACCCGAACCAAGACTCAGACGACGAGTCAGGTGTGAGACGTCGCGCTGGCGGCCACGACAACGGCAGGCACCGCGAGTTACTCTACGGCAACACTCGCCAAACGGGCAAGCGTCGCGGCGACAACAGGTCCAAATTCGTCGCCAACACCAACTATGGGCAGCGCGGCCCTAAGAACTTCTACCGCGACGGAGGCAACTACCGCAACAACAACATCGTGAGGCCGAAATTTGACGCCGCGATGCTCCTCAACCAACCATGTGTCTACCACTTCAGGGAAGGGAAGCCCACCACCCATACCACCGCCGACTACCACTCTCTCAAAGTTACGAGGGTTAAACTCATCAATGCCATTGTTATGGACTTGGGTTTTGGAGAAGAGGGGAGTGCTGGAGACATCAATCGGCTAGCAAACAAGCACACATGGATGCAAGGTTTACCCAGGTTCAGGCCTCGTAGAGGACCCTACTCATGCTTGTCTGCTCTTGGAATTATCGAGGGAGTCAAAAGTTACAGGGGTGCGCAGATGCAATCTGGCAATGGTGTGGAAACTAGGTTGTGATTGTCCTCCTCGCCGCCCCCTCCTAGCCTTTATATAGACAGGCTAGCTCTCGGGATAGCAGGTCGAGTCGGTTACAAGTTAGGGTTTTCCCTTTAAACTTTCTATCTTTGACCTCGTCGTGTGCCGCAAGCAGTCGAAGTCTCCTTATGTCACTTGAATCCTTGATTGGGCCCTAGTAACGTCGCGGGCTTCTGCTAGACTGGACCGTATATGCCAAACTCGAGTACCTGTAAGGTATGCCCATGTCATAAAGAGATCGAGAAGGCAAGGAGCGCTAGAGAGGGCCCTAACTAAGAGCCTCCAAGAGACAATGGCAACGCCGACGTGTTCGGTAACGTGGTCGGCTCACTACACACCTTCACCAGCGTAGGAACAAAGTGCAAGAAAAAGGTGCTCGCCCGAGCAGTCGCTGTCAACGTGCTGACCGAAGTGGACATTCCCCACTACCTTAACTGGTTGGAACACACCATCACCTGGAGCAGCCAAGACAACGCACCCCAGATCGAATACCCAGGACGAGTCTCTCTAGTCGTCAACTACAGGCTCCCCAAGACCTTGATGGACGGGGGAAGCTTCATCAACATCATGTACCTGGACACCTTTAGGCGGTTGCAGCTCCCGTAGTCGATGGTCGAATCGACCCTATGCACCTTCCATGGCATCATCCCAGGCCGGAAGGCATACCCAATCGGCAAGGTGTCGCTGGCAGTCACCTTTGGCACCCCCACTAACTTCTGCACGGAGTGAATTGTCTTCGAGCTGGTGAACTTCTGCAGCCCGTACCATTGCGTGTTGGGATGGCAAGCATTCGCCAAATTCATGGCAGACCCTCGCTACTCCTACACATGATGAAGCTCCCGGGCCCGCGTAGCATCATCACCGTGCACAGCGACCCCGACATGGCCCTGGAGTGCGAGGACAATGACACCAAGCTCGCTGATGTTGGCATCACCGAAGAGGCAAACCACGCTGACGAACTCGCCAAATATGTGAGTGGCATCGACAAGGACGACCCGACGATCCTAGATAAGCCCACCATGACAAGCTCCACGCCGACCGCTATCGAGGCCTCCGCATACACTCGAATCATCGAACTCGTCCTGGGGGACGCGAGCCAGAAGGTCACGATGGGGACCAACCTGTCTCTCGCATAGGAAAGCGCGCTCATCGAGTTCCTACATGAGAATCGCAACATCTTCGCTTGGAAGACATCCGACAAGCCTGGTGTCCTGACGGAACTCGCTGAGCAAAAACTCAACACCGATCCCAAGGCACGACCCGTCAAGCAACAACTGCAGCGCTTCAATGAAGAGCGTCGCTGCGCAATCGCCGAAGAGGTGTTGCGGCTACTCGCCGCAGGGTTCATTCGACCCATCAAGTACTCCAGGTGGTTGGCAAACCCAGTCCTAGTACTTAAGAAGAACACCTAGAGGATGGGTATCGACTACACCAACCTCAACAACGCATTCCTGAAGGAGGAATTCATACTCCCGCGAATCGATCAAATCATCGACTCGATCGCGGGGTTCGAGTCGCTGTGCTTCCTCGACGCATACTCCGGCAACAACCAGATGAACATGGACACTAAGGATGAGGAGAAAATAGCTTTTATCACGCTGTTCAGAGCCTTCTGCTACACCGCCATGACGTTCGGTCTCAAGAACACCGGGCGACCTACCAACGGTGCATGCAAGAGTGCCTAGCGAGCCAAATTGGCTGCAACATCTACGTCTACATCGACGACGTGGTGGTCAATTCGACTCGCCAGAGCGACCTAGCTAAGACTTCCTCGAATCTGCGGAAGTACAACATCAATCTCAATCCGTAGAAATGCACGTTCGGCATGCCCACCGGGCAACTCCTCGGCTACGTCTCCAAACATGGCATCGAGGCGTACCCCAGCAAGATCAACACAATTGCACGACTTGATAAACCCGAGTGCCCGCGGGACGTGCAAAAGCTAGTAGGGCGAGTGGCAGCTCTAAGCCGCTTCATCCCCCGACTGGACGAGAATGCAATGCCCCTCTATCGCCTCCTCCGCAAGGCGCCCATGTTCACCAACGAAGCCAACAATGCACTCGCTGCACTCAAGAATGTGTTAATCACGGCACCGGTGCTCGCAGCACCCCTCGACAAAGAGCCAATGCTCATGTACGTCGCCGCCTTCAATCGAGTCATCAGCATGGTCATGGTCATGGAGCGGCATGAGGAGGACAAAGAATGCCCCGTACATCAAAAATTGTACTACCTTAGTGAAGTATGCACCGACTCGAAGCAGCACTACCCCTAGTACTAAAAACTGGTGTACGTTGTGTTCCGAGCATAGCGCCAACTATCGCACTACTTCCAATCGAGTCGTCGGCATGGTCATGGTTGTGGAGCAGCATGAGGAGGACAAAGAACGCCCCATACAGCGACCGGTGTACTACCTTAGTGAAGTACGCACTGACTCGAAGCAACACTACCCCCAGTACCAAAAACTGGAGTATGTTGTGTTCCGATGATGACCCA
Organism: Avena insularis; assembly: GCA_023614405.1. Lineage (NCBI taxonomy): Eukaryota > Viridiplantae > Streptophyta > Magnoliopsida > Poales > Poaceae > Avena > Avena insularis. The sequence continues at coordinate 89,819,936 of CM042690.1, read as the reverse complement.
CAAGTATAGGGGTTGTATTGCAGTATTTTCGAGGGAAGTGAAACCTAATTTATTGATTCGACACAAGGGGAGACAAAGAATATTTATAAGCCTTAACAACTGAGTTGTCAATTCAGCTGCACCTGGAAACAATCTTGCTCACAGCAGTTTATCAGTAGCAACAGTTTTGTAGTAGTAATAGAAAAGTACTAGCAGTGGTAAAAGTAAAGACAATAGTAACAATTGAAGTAAACGGTAGGATTAGAGCGCGGTAGGCATAGGGATGGATGGACGGGCGTTGCATGGACAAGACAATTCATATAGCAATCAGAACATAGGGCATTTGCAGATAAATAAGATAAAGCATCCAAGTACTAGATAATCATATGCATGTGTTCCATATATAGTCATACGTGCTCGCAATGAGAACTTGCACAACATCTTTTGTCCTGCCAAATTGCTTGCAGCGGGGCCTTAAGGGAACTACTGGCAATTAAGGTGCTCCTTTTAATAGAGCACCGAAGCAAAGCATTAACACTCTGTGAACACATGTGATCCTCACATCAAAGCCATTCCCTCCGGTTATCCCAATTTCTGTCACTTCAAGGCCTTTGGTTCCGGACAACAACGTGTGTATACAACTTGCAGGTAAGACCATAAACAATACCATCATAATGAATCAATAACATGTTTAGATCTGAAATCATGGCACTCGGGCCCTAGTGACAAGCATTAAGCATAACAAGTTGCAACAAAGTCAAAAAGCACCAATAATAGATACTAGGCACCATACCCTAACAATCTGATGCCATTACATGAACGATCTCATCCAATCCCTACCATCCCCATAGCCTACAATGGGAGATTACTCACTCATAGATGGGGAAAACATGGATGGTCGATGGAGAAGCGATGGTGATGATGATGATCTTCTCCAATTCCCCGTCCCGGTAGGGTGCCAGAATGGAGTTTCTGGTTCCAAATCACGGAATCTGGTGGTGGCGGCGGAGCAGAACTCTTTCTGGAAAAACGTCGACCCCCTGGGTTTTTAGGTTAGGAGGCAACTTATAGGCAAAGAGAGAGGCCGAGGTGCACAGGCGGCGACCACCTGGCGTGGCCAGGCGCCTTGCCATGTGGCCAGGTGGTGTGGCTGGGCCCCAACCCCTCTCCGTCTCGTATTCTGGCTCCTTGAGTCTTCTGGTGAAATAGGATTTTTCCTGATAGTTAATTTTCTGCACAAAAACTAGACACCAAGATAATTCTGCTGAAAACAGCGTCAATCTGTGTTAGTTGTATCCAAATCACACAAGTTTAGAGGAAAAACAATAGCAAAAGTGTTCGAGAAAGTAGATACGGTTTGGACGTATCAACTCCCCCCAAGCTTAGCTTATTGCTTGTCCTCAAGCAATTCAGTTGAAAACTGAGTGTGATAAAAGAAACTTTCACGAACACATTTGCTTCATAAGATGTATATATTCTCAGAATATGATCAACTACTCAGGCAATTCATAATAAAGAGTATGCGACTAAGTTTACTTAATAGTCATTGCAAGCTATGAAGAGATTCCAACTCAAAAATAATAAGTAGCATGAGACATAAACATAAGCAACATTGTAATGTTCATAAAAGGGTATGATAGAGTGGTATCTCGCTTGCCTTTGATTGTAAATACAAGGCACCTCTGAAGTTTAAGTGAAGACTAGAAGTAAAGATATCAAAGATACAAGCATCAAAGTCATAACACAAATAATCAAGTTTTGAGACAAGCATATTACACTAAGAATGACAACTATGCTCTCAAGAAAGTGCTCATAGAATATGTGGAGACTCAACAAAGAAATGAAAAGGTTTTGAATAGTTTGAAAGGCTTACACATGCTGAAAGTATGGTACTCATTAGCTTTGAGCTCTCATTGCCCCTATCATAAGCATAGTTTAAATGGTTAAGGTTAAAGTGATACAACTAAGAGGATATGCTTGACAAGTTATAAGCTAAAATCTCATGCCCCTTACTTACGAGTACCAGACCTCATGCTACTCAACTTCAGTCACAAGTAAGCTCTTGTCATTGTAAGTACATATGTATCATAGAGAACTGCCAACGGGGTACCCCTTGCACATGATACAGGAGCTATCCCATAATCAAAATGATAAGGCAAGCAGACAATGAGCATCTCCGCGATCTTTTTATTTGCTATTTGCATAGGTTTTTATTGAGGATGCTTCATAGAATACTCATTATGGTTATGTTGCAAGTTTCCACCATGATTAGGCATGGCTTAGGCTAGCGGCCCAGGCGTTTCTCTAACACATATACAAACTCCATGATCTTACAAGTTCCCCTTTTATTTCACACCGCCGGGATCTATAAGCAAAAGAATCATGATATCAACGGGGTACAAAGTACCCGTGAAATGTTGAAAGTGTTCCCCATGATACATGGTTCTACTAACTTCAACTTATAAAGTGCAAGCATATACGCAACAAAGATGGACGCAATGGTTCAAGATTATTAAGTGCAAGAAAGTAAAGTGTGCCATCAAGTTCGTGAGAGCTTTACTAACTAACTTTCTCATAACAAGCAAACATTTTATTCGAAAGAAAACAAGGCATACTAAGCATGCACGGAATAGCAAATGATGCTATAGGTAGGTATAGTGGACACTTTTGGCAATATTTGTTTTAGGGAGTTGGAAGCACGAGTAAAACTTATACTTAGTGCAAGTGAAGGCTAGCAATAGCAAGGGAGCGACAAACGAGAGAGCAGTAATCGTCATAATCATGCTTGCAACAAACATGACTAATTATGGCATGAAAGTGATTCAAGACCCCTGAGGCAAAATAGCTCATCGAGGCTTAACTGATTATTGTTTTAGTCATATGCATGCATGAGCATGTGCCAAGTCAATTCAAGTGAAACACTCATAGGAGGATACCACAATATCATACCAAGTTATGAATAGAACAATTCAAGCGAACATTGATATGACATGCTACAAATTATTAGCGAGCTGGAGCTAATCATAAGAAAGCAAGAACTACTAAGCATCCATAAATAACATACACCCTACACGAACAGACTAAGCATGCCCACAATGATGAGTATATGTACAAAAATGAAAACAAATAGAGTTCGTTACCAGCCTCTTACCACACCTCAAGTTGTCATTAATCCTCATTATTGCCCTTCACTTGTGTGGCTTGAATAATAACAAGAAACCAAATTCCACTGAGGACTGCTGAACCCTGCAACAAACTCACAAAACCAAAGAAGAAGAACAAATATTTTTGGTGTTTTAGATTTTTTAAAACAAGAACCAAAAAGGAAGAACAAGCAAAGCAAAATCTTTTTGGGTTTTTCGGATAGTTCAAACAAAGCAAAAAGGGAAAACCAAACCAAGGCAAAAAGAAGAAGAAGCACAAATAGAAACAACAGAAATATTTTTGGTCTTTTTGTATTTTAGGAAGCGAAAACAAAGAGAGAACGAAAACTAAAAAGAGAACGAAACACGAATATACAAAGTACCGACGAAACATGATATGGAGATGAGCGTGATGTCGGTGTACCTCCCCCCAAGCTTAGGCTTTTGGCCTAAGTGGGTATCAATACAAATACGAGTAAGGGTTCCAAGCAGGCGGGTCATTGTAAGAATGATCGTAGTTAGGTGATACGTTGCAAACGTATCCATAATTTTTGATGTTCCATGCTTGGTTTTATCTACTTTCTTGTGTTTTGTCCACACTTTGGAGTACTTTTCATATGATTTCTTGGACTAACCTATTAACAAAAGCCACAGTGCCAGCTACCAGTTTTCTGCTATTTTTGGTTCTAGGAAAGTCAGAAAATGAATATTCTTGGAATTGGACGGGACAAAAGCCAAAGTTAGTTTTTCACCGAGGGACACCTGGAGCCAGAATACGAGACGGAGAGGGGTTGGGGCCCGGCCACACCACCTGGCCGCACGGCCAGGCCTGGCCCGCCCTAGGGGGTGGTCTGGCCGCCCTAGGCACCCCCTCGGCCTCTCCTTCCTCCTATAAGTTGCCTCTGATACAGAAACCCTAAGCCCCCGATCAAAATTCCACGAAAGAGTCTGTAGCCGCCGTCATCTCCATCCCTAGATCGGGAGGGATCTGAAGCTCTTCTCGGCACCCTACCGGAGAGGGGAATTCACCCTGGAGGCCTTCTTCATCACCATGCAAGCCTCTGGTGTGATGCGTGAGTAGTTCATCTCTGGACTACGGGTCCATGTAGTAGCTGGATGGCTGGTTCTCCTCCTTTGTGCTATCATGTCTAGATCTTGTGAGCTCTGTTCATGATCAAGATCATCTATTTGTTTTTCTGCATGTTGTGTTTGCGAGGATCCGATGGATATTGAGATGCTATTTCAGATTTATTATTGAATCTATTATGTCTTTGTTATTTGTGATCTTGCATGCTTTCCGTTGTTAGTAGCTATCTTGGCCAAGTAGATGCTAGCAACTCCAAGAGTTAGTATTTATGCTCGATAGTGGGTTCATGCCTCTGGTAATCTGGGGAAGTGACAGAAATCTCTAAGGTACTAGATGTGTTGTTGCTACTAGGGAGAAAACAACAATCATTTGTTCATAGAACAATCGTATTGTTTACTTTACACAGAATTTGTAATGCAACTATCCGTCGCTTGCAACTTAATACTGGAGGTGGTTCAGATGATAACCTGAAGGTGGATTATTAGTCATAGATACAGTTGGATGGCGGTCTATGTATAATGTTGTAATACCCAATCGAACCTCAAAGGAGTCAAGATGATTAGTATATGCTTGTATGCTTTCTCGATGTTTGTCAATTGCCCCGCTGTAATTTGTTCACCCAACATGTTATCTATCTTAAGGAGAGCCACCTTTAGTGAACTATGGACCCCAGTCCTTTCTTTTACTATCAATCTACAATCAACTGTTTACTGCTTTGTGTTTACTTTCTGCAAACTATTACTCTCTTCCACTCGATACGTTAAATCCTTTGTTTTCAGCAAAACCGGTGAGATTGACAACCTCGTTGCAAGTTGGGGACAAAGTTCTGTGGTTGTGTTGTGCAGGTCTCCACGTTGTTGCTGGCACCGGTAGTGCGCCCTGCCAAAGTTCAGCTAGCTACACCTTTGGGGTGTTTCCTTGCTCCTACTGGATTGATAACCTTGGTTTCATAACTGAGTGAAACTTACTGCTGTGCTCATCATACCTTCCTCTTGGGGTTCCCCAACGAGCTCGTTACTACATGAGTTAGCAAGTATTTTTCTGGCGCCGTTGCCGGGGAGTCAAGGACATCTTCACAAGGGGAGTCCCTCATAACCAATCTCTTTACTTTGTTATTTTTGTTTTGCTTAGTTTACTTTTTCTTTGTTTGCTTGTTTCATTATCAAAAACACACAAAAATTAGTTTTACCAGTTTGCTTTCTTTATTAAAAACACACAAAAATTAGTTTTACTAGTTTTTTTCTTTATTAAAAAACACAAGAAAATTAAGTCTTGCTATAGTTGTTACCTCTTTCTTAGCTCACCATGTTGATCCCTAAATTCACCCTGAAAGACCTTTCAATAGGTAGTGGTTCTATAATTGGAAAAGATAATATTGAAGAATTCTTTAATCATGTTAGTAAACATGAGGATATTGAGGATAGATCCCTTGCAGAACTTGCTCCAAACTATGAACTTGCTGCAGCTTCTTTAGTTCACATGTTGGAAGCTAGGTTTGTTAACCTTAACCCCTTAATGTAAGTAATGTTTCTTAAACTTAAAGATACTGAGGACTCTGAAAAGAGAGATTTTATTATGGAAACTTTGCTTAAGAAATTCTATGATGTTGCCAAGGAAGCTAGAAAAGTCTTTGAACGTTTTAATATGCTTGGATCATGTGTATATGTTGTTGGTACACGAGAAAACATGAACAAAACCGAACCTAATGGGGAGGAAATTAAGATACCAATACCTTTCAAACTTGTAGCAATGCATTAAGCCATAGAAAAGAATCTTGATTGGATTATTCCTGAAAACCCGTTTGATGAAAATAGTGAACCCAAGAGCGTTGAGAGAGGATCCTCTAGGACTTATTTGGATGAGATACCTTGCCTTGTTGAAGATATTTCTGGTATCAATCTTAATGCTTCTTCATTTCAGAACACTTGATTCTTTTTCTTACTTCTTATGTCTAACTTAAAGGCGTTAAAGAAAAGTACTTATTGGGAGATAACCCAAAAGTTTTAGATGAATCTTGGAAGTTATTACCTCAGTAATAACCGCTCCTTATCCTTTTTATTTGCTTTTTGTGCCAAGAGTGACCTCTAATGAGAGAGAAGTAATGATTGGGAAAGTTGCTGTCCCGAAATAGATTTCTCTGCTTCACCGTACAAATTCGTGTAAAATCTCTATATGTACTTTTGAGGCGTGAATTTTTGTGCTTCTGCCCCCGGTTGTTATCTAACTTTCGTTAGTTCAACACTTTTTGATTTGAGCAACATAAGGTCTTCGAAAAAATTCGTCTTTCTGCATTTGCTTCTTGTTGGTTCCTTTTTGAGTTCTTTTGGGGAATTGAGCTTTTTTAGGGTAGTGCTACAGTAGCTTGTGTTTTAATGAAAGTTTTATTGGTATTAGAACTGAACCTAAAGACCTATTATCTTGAGTGCACTAATGTTGCTAATAAAGATTGTGTGAAGTTTTGTATGAAGGAAAAATTTCAGGTGTATGGAAGGAATGAGTTATGAGATGAAGAATCGACTAAAGCTCAAGCTTGGGGATGCCACGCGTGTCACCCCAAGGAATATCCAAGAAGTAAAGCGTCAAAGCTTGGGGATGCCCAAGGCATACCCCTCTTCATCAATAAAAATCCCGGCTTTCCTCCAAACGCTTCATTTTTATTGTTTCATACATAGTTGTGTTGTTCTTGGAGCGTATTATTTTTCGTTTTCGTTTTGGTTTTTCGTTTGCTTAGTTTGCTGAATAAATTGGTTGGACCCCCTCTTTCATACATTGGTTTTCAAATAGTTTGGTTTGGATTGGAAAAGAGTAGAAAAGTTCATGCTTAAGTGGTAAAGAGAGCTTGTTTTTTACTGTGGCCTATGCTTTGTCATGCCATGCTTGATATTGTTTTGGCTTTATGCTTAGTATTCTTTGCTGTAGCATGACTTGTTATAAACAATTGAGATTGCTTAATGTGCCTTGGAAGAATCATGCGTTGTTTTAGCATATTAAAACATAGTATTGTGGTATTCTCCTTTGATGCTTTATTTGGGTTGACTTGGCATATGCTCAGACCATGTTATGACTATCCCAAGTCACCATAGACTTTATGATCCTTTAGTTTTCAACTTGTGGTATCACTTTATGCTTTGATCAATGATGTTTTGTCGCTCTGCATGATTTTGGCCATTATTGCTCTCTTAGTTTGTCGCTCCCAGTCTTTTGCTAGCCTCCACAACCAAGTAGGAGTTCCACTCATGCATGCAACTCCCTAAACCAAGTTATTCCAAAGAGTCCACCATACCTACCTACTAGCTTATGCTATTCCAAGTATATTCATGTTTTTGTCTACCTTCCAAATTAAACTTGTTATGAGAAAACTAGTGATTAAAGCTCTCACGAACTTGATGGCACACTTTATTTTTTTGCATTTAATAAACTTGAACCATTGTGTCCATCTTTATTGTGTATATGCTTGCGCTTTATAATTTGAAATTAGCAGAACCATGTATCATGGGGAATGCTTTCAACATTGCACCTGTACTTTGTACCCCGTTGATATCATGTTCTTTTGCTTATGGATCCCGGCGGTGTGAAATAAAAGGGGAACTTGTAAGATCATGGAGTTTGTATTTGTGTTAGATAAACGCCTGGGCCGCTAGCCTAAGCCATGCCTAATCATGGTGGAAACTTGCAGCATAACCATAATGAGCACTCTATGAAGCATCCTCAATAAAAACCTATGCAAATAGCAAATAAAAAGATCGGTCAGATACTCATTGTATGCTTGCCTTGTCATTTTGATTATGGGATAGCTCCCGTATCATGTGCAAGGGGTACCCCATTGGCGGTTCTCTATGGTACATATGTACTTACAATGACAAGAGCTTACTTGTGACTAAAGTTGAGTAGCATGAGGTTCGGTCTTCGTAAGTAAGGGGCATGAGATTTCGGTTTATAACTTGTCAAGCATATCCTCTTAGTTGTGTCACTTTAACCTTAATCACCTTCAAGATGCTTATGATAGGGGCAATGAGAGTTGTAAGTTATTAAGTACCATAATTTTTGGAAGCTCTTTATGAGACTTGAATCCCTACTTCCTTCTATGAAGGCCTTTCTTTTACTTTTATGTTGAGTCTCCACCTTCTATCTTTATTCACCTACTTTGAGAGCATAGTGGCCATTCTTAGTTCTATGTGCATTGTCCCAAGACTTGTTAATTGATGCATACCTTGATATTGCTTGTTTTAAACTATTTGTATCTAGTCACTCTTACGAACTTTGAAGGTGTCCTATGCATTTATGTTTGCTACTCTATGAGGGACAAGCTGAATGCCACTATGCTATGTTTTCTTTATGTGAAACAAACAAACGTCTTGCAAAGCATTGTTATTCATGTATCTTTTGTTTGTGCTTTTTCATGTTGCAACATAGTTTCTTTGTCATATTGCTAGAACCTTGTCTTTCATGTTATGATTGAAGTACTATGATCCCAGCTTTGAATGTTTTACAAATACTTTGATCAAGTTTATGATGGTGCATGTCACCTCAAAAATTATTCTTTCCTTTTATCACTTACCTACTTGAGGACGAGCAGGAGTTAAGCTTGGCGATGTTGATACATTGCAAACGTATCCATAATTTTTGATGTTCCATGCTTGGTTTTATCTACTTTCTTGTGTTTTGTCCACACTTTGGAGTACTTTTCATATGATTTATTGGACTAACTTATTAACAAGAGCCATAGTGCCAGCTGCCCGTTTTCTGTTGTTTTTGGTTCCAGGAAAGTCAGAAAATGAATATTCTCGGAATTGGACGGGACAAAAGCCAAAGTTAGTTTTTCACCGAGGGACACCTGGAGCCAGAATACGAGACGGAGAGGGGCTAGGGCCCGGCCACACCACCTGGCCACACGATCAGGCTTGGCCCGCGCTAGGGGGTGGTCTGGCCGCCCCAGGCACCCCCTCGGCCTCTCCTTCCGCCTATAAGTTGCCTCTGATACAGAAACCCTAAGTCCCCGATCAAAATTCCACAAAAGAGTTTGTAGCCACCGTCATCTCCATCCCTAGATCGGGAGGGATCTGAAGCTCTTCCCGGCACCCTACCGGAGAGGGGAATTCACCCTGGAGGCCTTCTTCATCACCATGCAAGCCTCCGGTGTGATGCGCGAGTAGTTCATCTCTGGACTACGGGTCCATGTACTAGCTAGATGGCTGGTTCTCCTCCTTTGCGCTATCATTTCTAGATCTTGTGAGCTCCGTTCATGATCAAGATCATCTATTTGTAATTCTGCATGTTGTGTTTGCGGCGATCCGATGGATATTGAGATGCTATTTCAGATTTATTATTGATTCTATCATGTCTTTGTTATTTGTGATCTTGCATGCTTTCCGTTGTTAGTAGCTATCTTGGCCAAGTAGATGCTAGCAACTCCAAGAGTTAGTATTTATGCTCGATAGTGGGTTCATGCCTCTGGTAATCTAGGGAAGTGATAGAAATCTCTAATGTACTAGATGTTTTTTTGCTACTAGGGAGAAAACAACAATCCTTTGTTCATAGAACAATCGTATTGTTTACTTTACACGCAATTCGTAATGCAATTATCCATTGCTTGCAACTTAATACTGGAGGGGGTTCGGATGATAACCTAAAGGTGGATTATTAGTCATAGATGCAGTTGGATGGCGGTCTATGTATAATGTTGTAATGCCCAATCGAATCTCAAATGAGTCAAGATGATTAGTATATGCTTGTATGCTTTCTCGATGTTTGGCAATTGCCCCGCTGTCATTTGTTCACCCAACATGTTATCTATCTTAAGGAGAGCCACCTCTAGTGAACTATGGACCCCGGTCCTTTCTTTTACTATCAATCTACAATCAACTGCATCGCTTTGTGTTTACTTTCTGCAAACTATTACTTTCTTCCACTCGATACATTTAATCCTTTGTTTTCAGCAAAACCAGTGAGATTGACAACCTCATCGCAAGTTGGGGACAGAGTTCTGTGATTGTGTTGTGCAGGTCTCCACGTTGCTGCTGGCACCGGTAGTGCGCCCTGCCAAAGTTCAGGTAGCTACACCTTTGGGGTGTTTCCTTGCTCCTACTGGATTGAAAACCTTGGGTTCATAACTGAGGGAAACTTACTGCTGTGCTCATCATACCTTCCTCTTGGGGTTCCCCAACGAGCTCGTTAGTACACGAGTCAGCATTAGGCCCTTGGGAAGAAGAAGAAGCTCCCCAATCATAGGTAGGCTGCTGATATGAAGACTCCCCCTCATTCGAGGGCTGGACCGAATCATCTGTGACCTCTCTTCTAGTATCCTGCTCCTGTTGGGAGAGCTCTCCCAAGTACGTATCAAGCTCCTCCTCAGTGAGTGACCATCCTACCCTGGTATCAAGGTTAAACAAAACAGGTGCAGGCAAAAGAACAAATCGTTCGGACTTACTCTTTCTCCAACCAGCCTTGAGAAAGGTTATTTCATAAGACAACTCACTCAAATTAGCCCAAGAAGAAACAAATTTATGCTGTATCATGGAATTAATATCAAGCCTTTCTATGGGAAACTGTAGGTCTAGATGATGAGGCACTAAACCATGCAACGCTAATAAATGAGAAGCAATGAGGCCTCCACAAATTCCACCTTTCTCACGGTTAGCAGCAAGGCGGAAAGCTATCAAGGCACCCAAATTATAAGTCCTATCTCGTTTAAGAGCAGCAGAGATGAATGCTAGATCATACGGAGATAACTTATTGGCAGTTTTCCTAGCAAGAACGCACTTGGAAATAAAGTAAGCAAAGTAGCGAATAGACGGGAGATGAATGTTACGGATTTTCCCGCTCTCCTTTGAGAAGCTGATCCTCTAGCAAATCTCCGCATACAAGTCCATGGGTGGTGCAGGTCGCTCTTTAATTCTTCCACATGATCCCCACTGAGGTACCTTAATAGCTGCACAAAAGTCATCAAGAGGAAGGTCGACAGCTATATTGTAAATTTTGTAGTGGACCATGGGGTTAGGCAAAGAGTGACTAAATCAAAAGTCCTGCACTACAGACATAGTTAGTTTCACAAATTGACAAGGTTCATCCTCCACAAAGTGCTCTGTTGGGGATATACTTTCCGGGTATCCTCACAGTTCCTCACTGACCAGGGTGGCCCACTTCGGGTTAGAGCTTTGCTTCACGGGCGGCCCGGTCAGGGAGAAAAGACAGAGTCCAATCCGGCTACGGGAAGGCCCAGATGACTTACCGACTTAGGCCCATAATGTTACTTGTAGTTCAAGATGTACTCTATAACCGACTCTTAGTCGTAGCCAGATAGATCTCTCCTATAAACCCTAGGCCAGATATCTATATAAGCCGTCCCATGGAGAGCCTTTAGGGCACCCTCAATAGTCTACAATCTCAACTCGCACACGCGAAACCCTTGTAATCCATATTCTAGCTTTGCCGTATTACTGGATTGCTAGCAGGAGTAGGATCCGTCCAAAGCCGGCGGATTCGAACCTGGGTAAACTTGTGTGCTCACCGTCCCGGAACACCATATGTCTCACACCCCTCTCTTCCGCACGCCTCGAGGACCCCCTCATGGCGTACTTGTCATTAATCCGACGACAGTTGGTGCCCACCGTGGGGCAAGTGAGCTTCGGATCTATGTTCCGAGAGGAATCTGCAAGAGTCAGAATCGGCGAGACTATCGCCGTCGGTCACATCCTCTACGCCAGCGACGTCCGTCTCATCGTTCTCGACGAGACTTGGATTCCGGCTAGGGAGGCCGTGACTGCTTACACAATCATGTCTTTTGGCGAGATCGATGTTTACATCGGTTTTGCTGAACCTGCCCCACCCACCCCAGAGGTGATGATAGAGGCAGAAGAATCTTCTGGGTCCCCTTTGTCCGCGGAGGCGGCAGAGTTTCGGATCTCAGAAAACCCTAATGCCACCTAGCCCGCACCAGTTGCAGAGATAGTGGAGAAATCCGAGCTTGAGGAAGACCTAGCGGTCAAGGTCGAATCTAGAGTGGATCTCCTTGGAGAAGCCAGATCCCAGATCGACCCACCCGCGAAAGTCGAAATCCAGGAGGAGCGTATCAATGACACTGATTCCGGCTCTGATGACGCCGGGACAGACATGCCTTTCCTAAGGTACACACTGCGACGTATGATAATGCAAGATGCAAGCGCAGATGCAATTCTCGAGACCATCAAAAGTTTCGACAAAGCTGATCGCGAGAGCCGCAGGTACCTCAGGAAGCACGCGTCGCACTTCGTCGGATATGTAGGATCCGGATCTGGCTCTGCCGATACTGGAGAAAACACCGACTCTGTGCTGGAGGCAATTGTAACAAACGCCGACGTACCCGCATCCTCAGATGAGTCGATGACATCAGCGGATTTCTGAAAGTTCTCCGTGGAATACGAAGAGGAGTATAACTCCAAAGCTGCAGAGGAAGGAGAAGCCACGGATGAAGGATCCGGAGAACACTCTCCCAAAGCGCAGGATGACATGGAAGTCGGAGACAATCCCGAAGTCCAGATGTCCGAAAGAACCGATCAGAGCTTGACTCCGAGAAACGGACCCAAAGCCGTCTTTGCTACCAGCGCTGCCAAGAAGGCAAAGAAGAAGAACAAGACCCCGACAAAAGACCCTCTGACAGAGAAAGTGATTGCCGAGGAATATGAGGAAAACTCGGATGGAGCACTTATCCCAGAAGAGCCAAAAAAAGAGGAATCGGTGGATGGACACGTGATCACTGAAGGGAGAGTGCAAGGATGGAAATGCCACCTTTGCTGAAGCCGTGCTGCACGCCCAGGAGTACCAGGAAATCAAGAAGAGCATAGATCCGTCTGAGATGCCCGCAACGAAGAAGGAGGTGACAAAGCCAAATCAGGAGTTCAAGGCATCAGAAGAGACGAAGAAGACGCCGTTGAAGGATGATGACCCCTCCAAGGTGACCCAGATAGGTGTAGGCCTAGGTACCGCATAGGAAAGCGCGCTCGTCAAGGTCCTCCAAGCAAATCAAGATATCTTCGCATGGCAGCCATCTGACATGACCGGAGTACCTAGGGAACTTGTCGAGCACTCTTTAAATGTAAACCCGAATGCTAAACGCGTCAAACAGTCCTTACGATGTTTCGGCGATGAAAAGCGTAAGGCAATAGCTAAGGAACTAGCACAGCTCGAGTTAGCCAAATTCATAGAAGAGGTCATCCACACTGAGTGGTCGGCCAATCATGTAATGGTCCCTAAAAAGGACATCACTGATTTAAGGATGTGTGTTGATTATACTGCCTTGAACAAGGCTTGCCCAAAAGATCCGTTCGCTCTGCCTAGAATTGATCAAGTTATCGATTCTACGGCAGGCTCGGAACTCCTCTGTTTTATCGACGCATATTCCGGTTATCACCAAATCCGGATGAAGGAATCTGACAAAGTCAAAACTTCATTCATAACCCCCTTCAGAACCTTCTGTTTTGTTACGATGCCCTTCGGGCTGAAGAACGTAGGAGCTACGTACCAGCGCACGATGCAGCGTTGCCTCCATGACCAACTCGGACGCAATGTACATGCATATGTGGATGATATTGCGGTGATGTCCAAAAAGAAGGAAACGCTGATTTCCAACTTGGAGGAAACATTCACCAATCTACGAAAATACAACATCATGCTTAACCCGAAGAAATGTTTCTTTGGAATACCCGCCGGAAAATTGTTAGGTTTCATCGTGTCTCAAAGAGGCATAGAGGTGAACCGGGACAAAATCAAGGCTATACTCAATATTTCCAGGCCAACTTGCCTAAAGGACGTACAAAGACTAACTGGTTGCATTGCTGCAGTCAGTTGGTTTGTAAGCCGACTTGGAGAAAGAGCTGCACCATTATATAAACTCCTGAAAAAGACCAAGGATTTTGTTTGGACCGACGAAGCTGAAGCTGCACTACAAGACCTGAAGAAGGTACTCTCATCTGCTCCTATCCTTGCTGCGTCGGAACTACAGGAACCGATGTTGCTCTATCTTGCTGCGACAAACAAGGTCGTTAGTATCGTCATGGTGGTGGAGAGACCGGAGGAAAATCAAGAACACCTGGTGCAGCGTCCGATTTACTTTGTCAGTGAGGTCCTGACAGAATCAAAACAGCGATATCCGCACTACCAAAAGTTGGCTTACGGTGTTTTTCTAGCATCACGTAAGCTACGACACTATTTTTAGGAGCATCCAATTATCGTGGTGAGCACAACTCCCATGAGAGATATAATCAACAACAGTGACGCCACAGGACGCGTCGCCAAATGGGGCATAGAGCTTTTACTTTTGATATTGAGTATAAACCTCGGACAGTAATCAAATCCCAGATCCTTGCTGACTTTGTCGCTGATTGGATAGAGACGAAGGAGAATATGACCCTCCCTAAGTCGGAATATTGGACCCTCTACTTTGATGGGTCTAAGGCTCGAGGGGGCTCAGGGGCTGGCATGGTTCTCAAATCACCCCAAGGAGATAAACTTCTATACGTGTTGTAGATCCACTTCACAGCGGCAAATAATATTGCCGAGTATGAAGCACTGCTGCATGGAATCTGGATTGATAAGGATATTGGCATCTGACGTTTGATGTGTTACGGAGATTCGGATCTTGTTGCTCAACAAGTGTCAGATATTTGTAATGCAAATAAACACATGGCAGCGTATAAAGCTGTCATGGATGACCTATCTAAATCGTTCAAAGGGTTTGAGGTTCAACACATCCCTCGAGCAGAAAATGAGGAAGTAGATGCACTATCTCGGATAGGCTCTGCACGGAAACAGGTCCCGGATGGCGCTTTTTTAGAGCACCTCAAAGTTCCCTCAATAAAGGGAGTGGATGAGGAATATCCGACCAAATCCGACTCACCTCTGATAGCAGCTCTAGCTGTAATTCCTAGCTGGACTCAACCCTACCTTGATTATTTGGTAGATGGCAAATTACCCAAAGACGAGGTTCTGAGCCGGCAGATTATCTGACGAGCGAAAGCCTACACTGTAGTTAAAAGTGAGCTCTATAAGCGGAGTGTTTCTGGGGGTTTTCAGCGCTGCGTATCTCCGGAAGAAGGAGTGGAAATCTTAAGAGAAATCCATGAAGGCGAGTGTGGTCACCACGCTGTAGCCAAATCTTTAGTGGCAAAAGCTTTTAGACACAATTTTTTCTGGCTTACAGCTCAGGCAGATGCCGAACAATTAGTCAAGACGTGCAAAGGCTGCCAAAAGTACGCCAAACAAGCTCATGTTCCGGCTGATCAGCTGCGAACAATAACTATAACATGGCCTTTTGCGGTCTGGGCGCTTGATATGGTAGGACCATTTAAACAAGCTCCAAGTGGATTTACTCACCTCTTAGTGATGGTGGATAAATTCACCAAATGGATTGAGGCTAAACCTATCACTAGTTGTGATGGAGCAACGGCCAAAACATTTGTCAAGGATATTGTAATCCGGTATGGTTATCCGCATAGCATTATCACGGATAACGGGAGTAACTTCTCTATGGGAGAATTGGCCGAATTCTGCAACGAGCAAAATATCCGGCTTGACATTGCGTCAGTCGCACATCCACAGGCTAACGGTCAAGTCAAAAGAGCAAATGGTTTAATCCTACAAGGCCTAAAACCGAGACTCGAAGCACCACTACGACGTGCTGCAGGGGCTTGAGCAGAGGAATTACCCTCTGTAATATGGAGTTTACGAACGACTCCGAACAGGTCAACCGGATACACACCTTTCTTCTTGGTCTATGGCGCAAAAGCAATTCTTCCTAGTGATTTGATTCACACTTCTCCTAGAGTGGCCATGTATATTGAAGAGGATGCCGAGATTTCTCGACAAAATGATCTCGACTTAGTCGAAGAAGTTCGCGTCGTTGCTGAAATGAGATCAACAACTTATCAACAGAAGTTATGCAAGTATCATAGCCAGAGAGTCAGAAACAGATCTTTCAATAAAGGCGATTTGGTTCTCCGGATTGTGTAACAAAGAAAGCACAAACTTTCCCCAGTATGGAAAGGGCCCTTTTTAGTTAGTCGAGTATTGCACAATGGTTCGTACTACTTAACTGACATAAGGCCAGTCAAAGAAAGACCTGCTACTAAGAAGAGAAAGAGAGCTGGAGGCAGTACAAATCCGGATGAGTTAGACAGACCATGGAATATTGCTCAGCTACGTCCCTTTTATTCTTAGTTTATCCTTCTTTGTAATCATATATATGTACATGTTCTATGAGAAATAAAAGTTTTGGTTGCCTCAAGTTTTTCTGAGAAGTTCTTACCATCTTATTTCCGAATGATCATGTCATAGTCGAAAATCCCAGAATGCTTGAAAGTACTTTATGCTCATGTTCATTCTAGTTTAGATTTCCGATTCTAAAATTGCTACCCTCTAAAGTTTCTAGTCTTTACTTTGGTTATTTGTCTGATTGTCAGATGCGGGTATTTTCCGAGTAGTGAATTGTTGGTACTAGAAGCCGGCTTTGTTTCCGAGTTTAAACTGGTTTAGCAATTGAGCTCCGTTACTCGGCAAAGTTTTCGGGCAGAAGGTTTAGCCGGCTCACGAAAGGGACGAGGCGGAAAGCCAGATAAACGATAAGTATAGGCGAAAAAGTTCAAGTTCTTATGTAAACATTTCAGGCACACGAAAATTTAAAGCCAAAAGTGCTGAATAGATCAAAAGCTTAGCACTAGCAAAATTATAGTACTACATATTTATAGATCCATCATGTTTTTTCAGAATAATACAAATGTTTCTGGCAATCTATGATGCAGGAGGAGAAGAAGGAGCTGCCAGCTCGCTAGATACATCGCCTTGATATCGTTCCAAGATGTCCACATCCGAAATGGTGCAGTCATCATCAGAAACTTTTGCTGCTTCTTCTGGAGGCAGAGGCGGAGTGTCCACGCGGGTGAAGAAAGGAGTGTCGTAGCTGGTCAAATCAGCTACGTGACACCCATATCCGGCACAGGAGTCCATAATAGCCTTGATGTCCTGCTTGTCCGTCTTCATCCACTATAGAATATCCTCTGGTCACTTGCCATATCTCCATTCTTCCATGGTGGCTCATGACCATGGTGAGAGCGTTATGCGTTGCGGATCGCGCGTAGGACATATTCCAATCCTGGACAAGTCATGCACATCTCCTTCGCCTTTGTCCCAAGACTCTGAAAATCCGACATGCTATGCATGTCCGAATCTTGAGAGCTTCGCCAATATCCTCAAGGGATTGGCGGAAGTCATGAAGCAGGTCACCGACTTGGGTAAGCCGGTGGGTGTGGGGCTCATGGAGGTGGAGTCCCAAGTTCGTGAGGACCTATACACAAAACAGTTAAGAAAATCTGACATTGAAAGAAGTCGAAGAAATGAACAAGTCAGACAGATGGAACATACCGAAGATGACGTCGTCAATCTTGGTCTTCTCTTCCCGAAGACTCCGGAGTTCAGCTCGGAGCGCCTCGGAAAGGTCCTTCTCTCTGCATAGCTCACTATTGAGGTCCGAGATTTTCTGATCTTGAGCAGCAATCTTACAATCGCACTCGTCAGTAGCCATGGAGGAGGACTCGAGAACTTGAGCTATGCTCTTCTCATGATCCGCTTTGAGCTTATCCAGCTCTTGGCGAAGTTCCTTGTTCTCCACCACCAAAGTTTTGAGGTTCTCGGCCTCTTCAATCATGGCGCAGGACTGTTTTACCAGCGCTATAAGTCAAAAAAGAACAACAGTTCAGAAAAAATCCGACTATGAAAACATGAAAGACAAGGTTTGAGTCTCGGAATGTTTACCTTCGGCCTCATCCTTGGAGACCTTAAGCTCAGCATTCTTAAGTCGGAGAGCCTTGATCTCTCTCCGCTTGTTGCAGACATTTTTCAACAAATCCTGGTTATAGGAACATACTTTTTGTAAGTCAGAATACCCAAAGTCAGAAGTCTACTAAAGACTCGGGCTAATATTTTTACTAATATCAGCACGAGCCTTGGGGGCTACACTAGTTCATTCTTTGGCATCCTAAGTAAGCATAAACCCGGATTATATATCCTACTTCATGCTTGGGGGCTAGAGGATATGATATGAAATGAGAGAAAAACAAGAGTTAGAATTCCGACTTACATATTGCTCGCGAGTGAGTTTATCCAAACTCGCATTTACTTCAACAACAACTTTCTTGGCGAGAGTCAGAGGGATCACTAGCACCGTTGGAAGCTCACCGGTCCTTATCCTCTCGTCACGAAGACAAACTTGTGCAAGAAGGTCAGAGAACTTGATATCCTCTGCCTCTTGTGCTTCTTCTTCGGCAGATAAATTTCTTTTCTCCAGGCATTGCATGGCCAGCCGCTAGATCTCTTCCGCAGATTTCCGGGACAAGCAAAACTTGGGAAGACCCGGATTGCTGAGAAGGTTTTCGGCGAAGATCTCTGCCGAGGGATCATTACCCGAAGAGGGTTCACCCTTATCTATACCTGACTCACTCATGGTGACGTTAGTTTGTGATTCAAGGATCACAGGCTCCGTTGAAGGAGCCGGATCTTCTGCGACAGCCGGAGAAGGAATGATCACCGGCGTTGCGGAAGGTTGAGGGGCAGGAGTCGGAGGAGCCACGACACGAGAAGCTATGTTAAGCTTCGTCTATCATAGGGGCTTCAAAGAAGTTCCCTTCCCCTTGCCCTTGATGAGCTGCTTAGCTCTGAGAATGTAATAAAGTCGAAAACATTACATCTCGGAAGAAAATTCGAGTAAGGTACAAAGGCGGAAATTGTGTTGAAAGTTACCTCTTCACGATGGGCACCTCCTTTGTGCCGATAGCCACTGTTGGAGCCTTGCGTTTCTTAAGCGCAATGTCCGGCAATGGGACCAGTTCTGCCTCCTGAGAAAACTTTGGAGGATATCCCTCGAGTGGAGCAAGTTCCGACTCGGGGAGATCAGCAAGCTGAAAAGAAGAAAACATATCAGTATTGCGATATAAACTTAAAGATTGAAACACATAAAAAGGTTTATTGTTAGAAGCTTACCGGAACTATGGGGTTTTCCGCTGTATGCATATTCAGAGAAACCTCCGGGATCCTCCTCTCGATTCGCTCCCTTATCAGCCATTTAATCTGGCTTATATAACCCTGCGTGGTATAGGCTCTGGGGCTGATGCGGAGGGAGTCTTTCTTGGACGACATGATGGAGTGCATCAATCGGTCTCCGTGGTACTGAAGGGGTTGGATCCGGCGTGAGACCTAACATTGGACCAAGTCGGATCACTTCAGTCCTTTGTGTTTGATCAGATATTCGACCCGCCTCTTAGCGAGGATCAGATCGTCACTAAGAGCCGGAGCGGCCTCGTCCCAAGACGGTTGGGCCGTGGCAGCTCTGTCGATGAAAGCCGGCAAAGCGGTGGATTTGTCGGGAGCCGGAATATCCTTGTGATAAAAAGAAGGTGGATGGCCACTGTTTGACCGAGTCACTAGCTAAGATCTTGGGATATGCGCACTCGCATCTAAGTGAAAAACTAATGGTACCGGTGATATAGGGAACACCGGCAGTGATAGAATTTCTCCAGACATGAAAGTAGTACCGGAATAAGGTAAGACTCGGCCTAATGCCGAGAAATCCCTCACACAAAGCCGCATAGGCGCTCATCTCTAGGAGAGAGTTGGGAGGAAGATGGTGGAGTTGAACACTATAGTGATCTATCACCTCAGAAAAGAATTCCGAGGGAGGAAACGACAAACCTCTGTCGAGGTGGGTGCCGAAGTGGACCTGGCCGCCGGGCCTGGGTTGGGACGGTCTCCCGGCCGCTCCGCCCCGGCATGCGGAGGAGACCTTCTGTCTCCATGCCGCGGAGCTTCTCGTCATCGAGCACGCAGGGGATCCAGACCCCGCGGAAGCTTTCCTTCTCCACTGCCGCCAAACCGAAAGAGGATGAAGAAGCCATTTCTCCGGTGAGCTGGTGACCTAGGATGGGCGACGCTGGGAGTTTTTGGGGGAAAGCAGAGGAGCTCTGTGCGCACGGGGGAGATTTGGAGGAGAGGAAACGGCAAGAGAATATGTGAAGAAAGGAGGAGGAGAATCCTCACCCCTTATATCCACCTAACCGTGCCAAGATTCGTGCAAATGCTACAGTGTAACCGCCACACGTCATGGAAGGAACTAGGAAGGACCCACGCGATGATTACGTCGCCTCGATCTTCGCGTACGCATTAAAACGATGCCTCGGTTCCGCGAACCGTGGACCCACCAACGGTCATGCTGACAGGATGTCTGTCAGATGACGTGACTTGACCATGACTAGTGTCAGGTGGCGTTAGAGACCAAGTTCCGGCTTAGTTTGAAATCAAGCTGGAAAATCCGAGTAATCTGTTGATAGGTCCGACTTATTTTTAAGACCCGGATCGTATTTTTTTTTGTGAAGTTTCAGGAACCCTTCAAGATTCTGCAAGCCGAAGATCAAGCTATACGATGATAAATCTGACTTTGGATCTTGGAGACTTCGGGTCATTGCTAGATATACTTTCTGGGTATCCTCATAGTTCCTCACTGACCAGGGTGGCCCACTTCGGGTTAGAGCTTTTCTTCACGGGCGGCCCAGTCAGGGAGAAAAGACGGAGTCCAATCCGGCTACGGGAAGGCCCAGATGACTTACCGACTTAGGCCCATAATGTTACTTGTAGTTCAAGATGTACTCTATAATCGACTCTTAGTCATAGTCAGATAGATCTCTCCTGTAAACCCTAGGCCGGATATCTATATAAGCCGTCCTAGGGAGAGCCTTTAGGGCACCCTCAATAGTCTACAATCTCAACTCGCACAGGCGAAACCCTTGTAACCCATATTCCGGCTCTGCCAGACATCGATTGCTAGCAGGAGTAGGATCCGTCCAAAGCCGGCGGATTCAAACCTGGGTAAACTTATGTGCTCACCGTCTCAGAACACCGTACGTCTCACACCCCTCTCTTCCGCACACCTCGAGGACCCCTTCATGGCGTACTTGTTGTTAATCCGACGACATGCTCCAATCCTGCATCAGCAACCAAAGTATGGAAGTCCTGGGAAATTCCTGCAGCCCTCATGAACTTGAAGCATGGATAGATGGAAGGAAAAACTTCCTCCTCACGGTGAACCTTCATAACCTCAGGCACCCTAAGTTCATGTTGATTGAGTTGATGTTCATTCATCTTCTATTCTGAAATTTTAAACATCCATTACACAAGTGATTGCAAAGTGAATATATAATGAAGAAAACTACTCATAGGGACTTGTAGAGGCCTAAACATGCATCAAAACTATATCTCTAAGCATTGAACAAGCTTACAAGCTCTCATAACCTGTCACCTACAGCAGCAAAATACTCAATATATAAACCACTAAACACAAATCTACTTGGACAAGCGGAGGAGTCACATACCGGAGAACAAATGTTCCAAATTTCAGCAGCAAAGATGGGCTGGGCAAGGAGATCGAAAAATCAAGGGCAAGAACAGCAAGAACACGATTTCGAGCAATGAACTGGTGTTTTCTCGGGAGAGAGAAGAAAGTGGGAAGTGAGAGAGTGAGTGGAGGGCCAGGGGTGGCCCACACCATGGCCAGGCGCGCCCCTGGGCTGGCCATGCCACCAGGTGGTGTGCCTGCCTGGTGGCCCCCCTGGTACCTTCCAGGCACTCCTCCGCCCCTTTTTTCACGTAAAAATTTAATACGAATTTTCTGAAATTTTTCGAGACACTTTATTTTTGAGCAATTTTCAGGTATAGAAGAATGATTTTCTGACAGAAAAAAGTTTCTGGAATGATGCAATGACAAAACAAGGCTAAAACTTCAGAAGTTCTAAGACACTCTAACATGCAAGCAACTAACAACAGAAAAGTAAACTAAATGAAAGCAAAAACTAAAATGGATAGAATGGAAATAAGCGGAGATAATCATGGTGAAAACATTGTTTTGTTTATTAAAATCCCTTTGTTAACAAGGTTGATCAGGTCTTGTTACCAAAACAATTTTATATGAAAGAAAACTTTATATTCCACTAATGATTATGTTACCTCAACCTTGATAGCAATGGTCCCAATCATAATAGTTTCAAATTTTTCTCTTGGTATGGGACAATATATTTCTCCAACTTGAATGCCCTCAACATGTTCAATTGAATTTAAACCATAAGTCCTATCAATCTTCTTGGGGAAATAGACAGTATGCTATTTGTCATTAACATTAAAGGTCACCTTTCCTTGATTACAATTAATAACAGCTCCTGCAGTGTTAAGAAAAGGTCTCCCAAGAATAATAGACATATTATCATCTTCAGGCATTTCAAGCACAACAAAATCAGTTAATATCAAGCAATTATGAGCCACTTGAACAGGTACATCCTCACATATACCCACAGGAATAGTAGTAGATTTATCAGCCGTTTGCAAAGATATATCAGTTGGTATTAGTTTTTCTAGTTGAAGTCTCTTGTAAAGAGAAAAATGCATGACACTAACTCCTGCTCCCAAATCACACAAAGAAGTTCTAACATAACTATTTTTATTAGAGCAAGGAATGGTTGGAATCCTTGGGTCTCCAAGTTTCTTTGGAACCTTACCATTAAAGGAATAATTAGCAAGCAAAGTAGAAATTTCTTCATTAGGGATCTTCCTTTTATTCGAGACAATATCCTTCATATACTTTGAATAGAGAGGCAATTTAATAGCATCAGTCAAAGGAATTTGCAAGAATAAAGGTTTCATCCACTCACAAAACTTATTAGTGTTCATCTTCCTTTCACTTGTGTTTCATATCAGGGAAAGGCATAGGTTTTTAGACCCAAGGCTCTCTTTCACCACCATGTTTCTTAGCAACAAAATATTATTTAGTGTATTTAGTATTCTTAGTGTGCTTTTCGGGTTCTTCTTCAACTTTTTCTTTACCAGGAACATCATTTTCTTCATTACCACTTTCAGTTTCAGCATTAGAGACAGATATACTATTAGGATCTTTAGCAGGTTTAGAGGGTTCTACAATAGTTTTATGTTTCTTTTTTCTTTTCTTACGAGTAGTACCACTATTTTCAGCTTGTTGAGAATCCTGCTCGATTCTTTTAGGATGCCCCTCAGGATATATTCTTTGAGAATCCTAGGTAGCAGCACCACTTCTAGTTCTAATTTCATAAGCATGTTTTTCTTTAGCAGCATTAACTAGCAAGTCTTTTTGCACTTTAATAAGCTGATCAATTTGAGTGTGAACCATTTGAAAATGTTTAACAAGCATTTTAACATCATTAGAGGTTCTTTCCACAATATCCTTCAACTCAACAATAGCTCTAGTGTTTTCCATTAGATGATTTTGCACCCTTTTATTAAAATTATCTTGCTTAACAATAAAAATATCGAATTCTTCTAAGCATTGATCAGGAGGTTCAGAGTAAGGGATATCACCTTCATCAAAATGTTGGAGAGAGTGTACCTCAATAGTGGATGAGTGGGGAATTGGCTTACATAATTCTTCTATAGGAGGTAAATTCTTGACATCTGCAGCTTTAATTCCCTTCTCCTTAAGACATTTATTAGCTTCCTTCATCACTTCATCATTTAGTTCAATAACTCCCCTCTTCTTAGATGTTGGTATAGGCGCAGAGATAGTTGGTTCAGGTATAACTGTTTCAGGTATAGCTGGTTCAGGAGGAGTCCAATCTTCATAATTCTTGCTAATTTTAGCCATTAATTCTTCAGCTTCCTTGGGAGTCCTATTCCTGAAAACACAATCAGCACAACTATCCAGGTATGTCCTAGATTCTTCAATTAGTCCATTATAAAATATATCAAGAAGCTCATTCTTAGGTAAAGGACATCTAGCTTGTGCAGGAATCAAAGCACAAAACCTTGCCCAAGATTTAGGCAATATCTCTCCTTGTTTGAAATCAAAAAGTTCCTGCAAAATAGCATGTCTAGCACTAGGAGGAAAATATTTCTGCAGGAAAGTACTAATCAAGCAATCAGGGCTATCAATAGATCCAGGAGGTAAATTATTAAACCAAGTTTTAGCTTCTCCTTTTAGTGAAAAAGGGAAAATTTTAGCAACAAAGTAGGTGCGCATCTTAATATCATCAGAAAACAGGCCACTCATGGTAGAAAGCTTAGTCATATGTGCTACCGCACTTTCATTCTTAGTCCCACAAAAAGGTTCTTTCTCAATAATAGCTATATAAGATAGATGAAGAGAGAAATCATAATCCTTATCTTTAATGTTTATGGGAGATGCAGCAAACTTAGAATTAGGAGACAATTTGGGTTTAATAGTACGCCTCTCAAGGAGACTCTTAGCAGCACTCCTATCATGGGTGTTTTGACATTCTTTAATAAATTCATCGGTCATCTCAATATAACCATCTTCAGTATCATAGCTTTCTCTAGACTCAGGTGAACTAATAGGTGTAGTAGTGTCTTCATTAGGAGTTTCAGTATTTGCAGCTATAGTTCTAGCAATCGTAGCATCTAGGAAAGGACCTAATGAACCACTCTTATCAAGCACAGTAGAAGCAGCATCATAAGTATCAGAAGTTTTAGATTCAGCAGTAGTAGCAGTGTGTATAGCATGTGTATGTGGTGGCGTAAAGAACTTACTCATAACAGACGGTGAATCAAGAGCAACAGAGGTGTTCAGAACCGTACCTCTTCTTGTAGTGGATGGTAAAATAGGAACCTTTCCATCACGAGACATAACCATGATGGATGAATGGCAGCGAACAATAGTGATTCCAAGTGGACTTGATAAATAAAGCTATGCTCCCCGGCAACAGCGCCAGAAAATAGTCTTGATGACCCACAACTATAGGGGGTGTATCATAATATTTTGGAGGGAAGTGAAACCCAATTTATTGATTCAACACAAGGGGAGCCAAATAATATTTATAAGCCTTAACAACTGAGTTGTCAATTCAGTTGCACCTGGAAACAATCTTGCTCATAGCAGTTTATCAGTAGCAACAGTTTTGTAGTAGCAATAGCAAAGTAATAGCAGCAGTAAAAGTAAAGACAATAGTAACAATTGAAGTAAACAGTAGGATTAGAGCGCGGTAGGCATAGGGATGGATGGACGGGCGTTGCATGGACAAGACAATTCATATAGCAATCAGAACATAGGGCATTTGCAGATAAATAAGATAAAACATCCAAGTACTAGATAATCATAGACATGTGTTCCATATATAGTCATACGTGCTCGTAACGAGAACTTGCACAACATCTTTTGTCCTGCCAACTCGTTTGCAGCGGGGCCTCAAGGGAACTACTGGCAATTAAGGTGCTCCTTTTAATAGAGAACCCGAGCAAAGCATTAACACTCCGTGAACACATGTAATCCTCACATCAAAGCCATTCCCTCCGGTTATCCCAATTTCTGTCACTTCAGGGCCTTTGGTTCTGGACAACAACGTGCGTATACAACTTGCAGGTAAGACCATAAACAATACTATCATAATGAATCAATAACATGTCTAGATCTGAAATCATGGCACTCGGGCCCGAGTGGCAAGCATTAAGAATAGATACTAGGCACCATTCCCTAACAATCTGATGCCATTACATGAACGATCTCATCCAATCCCTACCATCCCCATAGCCTATAGCGGGGGATTACTCACTCATAGATGGGGGAAACATGGATGGTCGATGGAGAAGCGATGGTGATGATGATGGCAATGATCTCCTCCAATTCCCCATCCCGGTAGGGTGCCAGAACGGAGTTTCTGGTTCCGAATCACGGAATCTGTTGGTGGCGGCGAAGCGGAACTCTTTCTAGAAAAACGTCGACCCCCCTGGGATTTTAGGTTAGGAGGCAACTTATATGTGAAGAGAGAGGCCGAGGGGGTGCCTGGGGCGGCCAGACCACCCCCTGGCGCGGCGAGCCTAGCCCGCGCGGCCAGGTGGTGTGGCTGGGCCCCAGCCCCTCTCTGTCTCGTATTCTGGCTCCTTGAGTCTTCTAGTGAAATAGGATTTTTGGCATATTTTCCGGGATTTTTCCTGATAGTTAATTTTCTGCACAAAAACTAGACACCAAGATAATTCTGCTGAAAACAGCGTCAGTCCGTGTTAGTTGTATCCAAATCACGCAAGTTTGGAGGAAAAACAATAGCAAAAGTGTTTGGGAAAGTAGATACGTTTTGGACGTATCATCCGAGCATAGCGGCTGCTCCCGCACTACTTTCAGAAACGCCCGATTACGGTCGTCTCCTCCGCCCCTTTGCAAGACATCATCCACAACCACGATGCTACTGGTCGAGTCGCCAAGTGGGTCGTCAAAATCGGCGTCCACAACATCAAGTACAAGCCACACACGGCCATCAAATCGCAATACCTAGCCGACTTCTTCATCGACTAGGAGGAGGCATAGCAGCATGAACTATGTTCGCACCAGCACTGTTGGACCATGTACTTCAACAGGTCCAATAACTCCAAGGGCGCCGGAGCTGGCATTATCCTCATCTCCCTGAAAGGAGACAAGCTCTGCTACATGCTGTAGATCAGTTTCACCCCCTACACCAATAACGTGGCAAAGTACGAGGTACTTCTTCATGGCATGCAATCCGCCAAGGAAATGAGCGTCAATCAACTGAAGTGCTATGGTGACTCTGACCTTGTTGCCGACCAGGTCATAGGCATCTGCGATGTTGTCGACCTCAACATGATCGCCTACCACAGGGCGATGGACTAGATCGGTGGCTACTTCGTCGAACACTCCATCGAATGGATCGACCACTAGAAGAACGAAGAGGCCGAAGCACTCTCGTGGATCGGTTCATCCCACCAAATGCCCCCACTGTGCGTTTTCCTCGACACCATCGACCACACCTCAATCTCCCCACGTAAGTAGATTGACATTGGGATCCCGCTGAACCCTGACTCTGCCCTAGTCGCCATCGTCACCAAGACGAGCAACTAGATGGAACCATACATCGCTTACCTAGAGCACAAGATACTTCCCAAGGACGAGACTGAGGCACGCATGATCGTCCGATGATGCAAATTGTTCGTCATCATGAACGGCGAACTCCACAAACGCATAATGGCTAGCGTCTTCCAGCGCTACGTCTCGCCGGAGGAAGGGCGCAAGATCCTCCATGACGTCCACTCTGGCGACTATGGACACCACGCTGGAGCGCAGTCGCTGGTCACCAAGGCCATGCGCCACGGGTTCTACTGGCTCACCGCTCATGCCGACGCAATTGACATCGTCTGATGCTATGTTGGGTGTCAAAAGTACGCCAACTAAACGCACGTACCTAGATCGGCGCTAAAAACAATACCTATCACAGGGCCATTCGCCGTATGGGGCATTGACATGGTGGGAAGGTTCAAAACCTCCACCTTCGGCTACACCCACCTCCTAGTCACAGTCTACACATTCACAAAGTGCATTGAGGCGAAGCTAATCAAGAAGTGCGACGGGAAGACAACCACCAAGTTTCTCCACGAGCACATCTACTAATACGGTTACCCGCACAGCATCATCAATGACAACGGGACCAACTTCGGCAAAGACATCATGGCTGAGTTGTGCAAAGAGCATGGGATACGACTCGACCTCGCCTCAGTCACTCACCCAAAATCAAATGTCCAAGCCGAACGTGCCAATCAAAGCATCCTCCACGGGCTCAAACCACGACTGCAAGTCCCTCCCGAGTGTACGCTAGGCTGTTGGATCGACAAACTCACCCCAGTACCCTGGGGCATCCACACCTGCATCAACAGATTAACAGGGTTCACCCCTTTCTTCATGGTGTATGACACCGAGGCGGTCATGCTAACCGACCTCGAACATGACTCGTGTCGAGTCGTCAACTACGCAGTGGAAAACGACAAAGTCTCCCGTCAAAACAGGATGGACCTACTCGAGGAGGCACGTGACCTGGCTCGCTCTCGCACGAAAACCTACTAGGAAGGACTCTGCTTCTATCACAACCACCATGTCCGGACTCGCATCTTCCAAGAAAGCGATCTCGCCCTATGTCTCATCCATGACAAGAAGGGGATGCACAAGCTCTCCATTCGCAATCGGCATGGTACTAGGCAACAACGCTTACTACCTCATCGACGTCTGCGGTGATGGCAAGCTCGACGTCGAGCGACCATGGAATGTGAATCTACTTCGCAAGTTCTATACATAGAACTAAAACTTGTAAACCACTATGTTGAATATCAAATAAAGACGCGTCTCTCTCCATAATTGCGTCAACTCGCCATACTCTATGCTCACATGCACTCGCTCTAATAAATGAGCCACTCGCCACCATCAACCCTAGGACGTGCAACTCGCATGACCAAGTAGTGCGACCCAAGAGCAGCAAGGTCACTCGAGCCTTGGGTTGTCCACGAAAAATCCTACCGAGACCCACCATCGTAGTCGCCTAGCTCAACTGGCTTTCCGAACCAAGATGATTGGTCGTGCTTACCACAACACATCGTCCTCCGCGACCTCGGGTAAGGAGACTTGCACGACTAAGTATTGTAGACGAGCACTCGCTAAACGAGCCTCGGCCTGTCCATTAAAACGCTAGATCGAGAGCCACCCGTGGAGTCGCCATGCGACTGGCCCACTGGGCCAAGAGGAGAGACCCGCTAAAAACGAAACAGCTCCGCATGTCCTTGCCAACCTTGGGCCTACGACTTGAACGACTAAGTAACACGTCCGGCGACTTGACCATCAAACCTGCATGTGCCCTGATAAAACGCCAATTACAGCGTAACCCTTGGATTCGCCACGCGACTGACCCCCGGTCAAAGCGAGTCGACCTAAGCTACTCAAACAGTTGGAAAACTATCTTAAGTCCCTACTAACCACGCGCGTGACTCAAGAATCAAAACAAGCACGCCCAGGGGACTCACAAAAACGATCCCGGCCTGGTCATGCAACAAATTATAAAACACATATAACTGCTGACTCCACGATCAAATATGAGTCGACTAGCAATAAAGGAAATCATGATAATCACAACCACTTCACAAATTTTTACACAAAATACACCATTCTTGGCCAACCACTGGCCCATTACATAAGCTATTACGTGTTGCAGGATAAACAAACTACTCCGCCACTTGTGAGGAAGAAGCCTCATCCACACCCTTGGTCCTTACGAAAGGCTTCTAACGGTTGACGGGGAACATCGTCAGCGACTTCGTGACCACCGACTGAAACGAACACTCTGGTGGCAAGTCCTGGTGCTCCGGCTGAGGATCCCCTGGTGCGACCTGACTCTCCTGACAGGGAAGGAGGTCATCATCACCAAAACGCAATCCGCATAAGGGGCATCCTTCGCGTTTAGTGCCAACACGTCGGTAACTTGGACAATTCCGGTCGCCAAAGGGAATCCGCTCGTCATGTCATCGAGCTCGAAATCATCCGGGAAATGCGCGAGCCCAAGACTCAATGCCACAGTCACCCCGCGACGAAACGCGGAGCGCGTCATCCACTCAAAGACGGTGGGCACCCCCTCCAGATACCTCCACACTTTGGCGAACCCCTCGTGGATCACCTCGGTGGGGGAAATGTCTTGGAGAATAGCTCGGACGCACATCGACAATGCCGTGGCGGCCCCCAGCATCGCCTTGACGCAGTCTTTGGCCCCGTACTAAAGCACCACTGGATCCTTCGGACCTATGACATCTGCAAAGCGCCAGCACACTCGACCAGCTCGGGGACTCCACCCATTCGGGGACTTGACTCGCTCAGAGACTCAACCCATCTCAAAGAAAAAATAAGGCAAGGATACTCACCAAGCAGCCGCCAGCAGTTCTCAACAACGAACTTCTCCAAATCAGCGAACTTCGTCTGTAGTTCCATGATCACGGAATTGGAGGCCTTGTGGTCCTTATCTCCCTCCGCCACCACGGCCTTGGCCTTTTCTTTCGCCGCGATGGCAGCCGCTCTCGCGACCTCAAGCTTGGTAAACGGTACATAACCCTCGTGAGCACTCGCCAACACGGAGGCGTGGTTGCCTGCAAACAAGGCAGGAAGGTCTACTCGCTGATGAATCAGATAACACAATCCAACAAGGAACAAAAAAAGTAACATACCCGTTGCGGCTCTATGCTGGTTGATAGCTTGGGTCGTGATCTACAAGTCGCGCTGAAGGCGCTCCAACCTCCAATCTCTGGTCGTCCGACTAGCACTATAAGACAAAAGCAACCAAAAAACATCAACACCACATTCAAGACTCGAGTTGCTATTACTCAGCGACCCAACCAACCATGCAAGTGTCCCACATGTCAGTGACCCAGAATTACAGGAAGTAGAGATCCCCATCGTTTGCTGTTCAAAATTCGAACATTTTTTGGTAAACCAGGATGAAAATTCCCGAAATCCTAAGCCCTAAACCCTAAAACCGTAAACACTAAACCCATAAACCCTGAAAAAGCAGGTATCATCCACTTATACATCAAAAATTGAGATACTTTCATTAAATTGCGTATCGTCGTTCTATTCCACGAATATAAGCATAAAGATTGAACATTGTTGAAAAATCCCTATACGCTAAACCCTATTGAAAATTCCCGAAACCCTAAATCCTAAACCCATAAAACCCAAACCCTAAACCCCTAAAACCCTAAACAATAAACCCTGACCAAGCACGTATCATGCACTTATAGATCAAAATTTGAGATACTTTTGTTAAATTAGGTAACACTATTCTATTCGACGAATATAAGAATAAAGCTTGAGCATTACCGAAAATTTCCTAAACCCTAAACAACCCCTAAAACCTAAACCCTCAACCCATAAACCCTAACCAGCAGGTGTCATGCACTAATAGATCAAAATTTGAGATACTTTCATTAAATTAGGTAACGCCATTTTAATCGACGAATATGAGCATAAAGCTTGAGCATTATTAAAAATTCGCTAAACCCTAAATAACCCAAAAACCTAAACCGTAAAACCCTAAACCCTCAACCCATAAACCCTAATCAAGCAGGTACCATGCACTTATAGATCAAAATTTGAGATACTTTTATTAAATTATGGTAACACCATTCTATTCTACAAATATAAGCATAAAGGGGAGGACACGCAACGCCATCATGATGGACCCCGGCTCTCTCTCGAGGAGAACCCTGCCATCCCATATTCCGTGCCGCGAAGAGCTCACATGCCCTTTCCTGCCCCAAGTCACTGGAGGGTGGGCCACACGCGCGGGATAGGCCTGTTGTCAGCGGCCGCGGGCGGGAACATGCTTCGCCAAAGGAATTTTGAGGGAGACAGGCGCTCCGTACCTGCTGGTGATGGGGCCCTTCTGTAGCCGGCATGGCAGCGGAAACCCTTGCCCTCAGGGGGTTCTCGTGCCTAGGAGCTGAGATGGCAGCTGAAATCCTCGACGGACGCAACTTCTCGCGATGGGAGCTAAGGTGGTAGTGGAAATCCTATATGTTCGTAGGTTCTCGCATCCGAGAGCTGAGACAGCAGCGGAAACACTCGCCATCCGCGGGTCTCCGTGCATATATCGTGTGGTGGTCCCATTCACACGGCAAAATGACTCTCACATACGGTGAAAAGACGCGCCAATCATGGTCTGCACTATGCCTTCCATGCTCGCCCTGCTGTGTCCAAACTACCAATTTGCAGGATACGTGCTGCGCTGGCTGGTTTTCCGCTATGCCTTCCACATCGCCGCGTACGTTTTGGCACTAAACCGACACTTGTAAAACGTTGTCCTCGCACTCACACTGCAGAAAAAAATAATGTTGCTTCGTCGCTCTCCCGTGTTCAGTTACATGCGCCTGTCCGGCGAACACAGCTGGAACGGACGTTGTAGCTGCTCACGGGCATGAGTCGGAGAAAAAAATGGTGCGATGGTTGTGATGTCCGGCCATCTCCCACCGGTCGTATTCTAGGCGGCGCCGTTATTCAGCACGGACGTGCTGAGAGGAAGGTCGTGCTTGTGTGCATCATGTGACCTTATTGTCGATTTTATTCTTATCTCTTTTCACTCTTTGGTACGACTTTTTTTTTCATTCTCTTTTTGGTTTTGGGTTTGGATATTTTTGTTTTCGCTTCCTCTTTCTATGCCGTGTTTTCTTCGTTCTCTGATTTACTTGCTTTCTTCTTCCCAGCCTGTTTTTCTTCTTCTTTCCCTTAATGTCTTTTCTTCTTCTTTGGGTTTCTACGTTTTTGTTTGTATTCGTCTTTTGTTGCATTTGTTTCCAAGTACGCGTTTTCCTGCATTTCGTTTCTGTTTGATTTCTATTCTTTCTTAGTCCTGCCCAAAGTTGTTTCCATATTTCTTTTTTCATTTTGTCTACTATTTCTTTACAATTTGAGTTCCTTTGGTATATGACTCGGGCTTTTTCGTCTTACCGCCTTTGCGTACTTTGTCTTTTTTTTGGATTTTTCAACGACTATGTATGACCAACCAATTCCTTTATGAAATGATGTGAATACCAGTCATCCATAAGCGTCATCTTCGTACGTGAGAGCTGAGAACACTTGAACACTAGATAGGAACTTTCGTTGGATCTTCCATGGACGATGACTCTAACGCGTCATGGCAGTGTGACTTCTCCATGTGCACACGTCCGGATAATATGACACTATCGGGCAGAATATTCTCTCTATACTTCTTTCATAGTGAACAACATGTCTCGTTGTACACGATATACTTTGTAGACGAAAATAGGTTTATGTCTTAGACGAGCTCGCCGAACGGCGCATTCTGTTGTCATCGACGACGGTTATGCCAAAAGCCTAGCCTTCAGCTTGGTCGGCTTTGTTGTGTGCATGTTGTGCGCCGGGAAGAGGAGATCAGCTGCCGACGAGATTTTGTGGAGGTATAATCCATTCACCACCAGGAAAGGCATTTACTGGTAACGCCATTGAGCGAACAAAGTTTTTGACAGCGTAGTGAAGCATAATCGACGATGTCTTCATTGATGACTGTACGGGGAAGGCGCGACCGATGGTGGCGACTCTGCGTTGCTAAGATAGACCCTTTTCGAAGTTGAAATCTTTAGATGAATCTGCCTTCGTCTTCTCGAAGCTATAGTTTGGTCGCTTTAGAATTGGTCTTATGTACTTTAGATAAATGTGGCTCCATCATCTCGAAGCCGTACTGTGGTTGCTTTCAATTTTGTTCTTATGTAAAAAAGTCTGCACTATAACGAATTACGCATCGTTGATTCACAATTTATGCTTCTCTTTTGAGCTAAGTGTACCTTTTATTTTCATGCGTTGGACTGTCATCTTTAACTTTTGATATGTGCTTTCGGCGTTGTTTCTCTTGAGTTGAGTGTTGGGCTATCCAATTTAGCTTTTGAGCGTGAAACTTCACAAACATTCTTTTTTGGTTTTTTCGTTTCTTTTGGTTGGACATTACAATGTCCAGTATATGCATCATGTGTTCAGTGCTAGCAGTACTATTGCAGCGCACTCAAAATAGATACTCGCACGTGCGCCAATACGCACTTATTGCATTCACGTACTACCATCTCGTATTACGCGTCATAGATGATCTTTGCATACTATCATCTTGCGCTATGCTTCATAGATGTGTCGGGGGGAGCAAAGAGAAGTCTAGTATGGTAGAAATTCATTGAAGGATATGGATATGATACCGATACTATGAGTTGTCCACAGTGGTAAACCACTCTTTATGATCAGAGATCCTGTGAATCAGAATTAGGATAAAAGTTGTTGGTCAACTGAGATGGGAGTATTCTTACTTTAGTAGTACCACTCCATGAATATGCAATATTCTCCTACTCTACACAGCAAGTTGATCTTTTTTACCTTAGTATGTCCTGAGTGGATTATTTTAAGCAAACATGTTGTCCTCCAAATGATGTTTTGAAAAACATACCTATATGAGTCTGACTGTCAAAAGGTAGACGTCTATTTGAGTTGGGTGCTTTCTAATAAACCTATGAAAGACCGCCGAGCATGACGCTTAAGATCCACGCGCGAGGAAGCCTCGGGACAACCTAGTATCGGTCAAGGCTTTGTGCGAAGCTTGATTCACAATAAACTTATAGTTCAGGCATAGTCCACTATTCAAGTTGATTACTAGGGCAACACATTATAGGTGGAAGTTCAACTTCACTGCAATATCAATATATAAAACATGTTTTAAAAGTAGAGGCAAATTTTGTTTGCCTCTGAGATCTAGTGGGGGTTGTTGAAATTTTGTCCAAAATGGCCTAGCCTAGTGATCCTATGTCAACAATTGCTGAAATTCTAGAAGCCCACTTGACCCATTCACCCATGGTAAGAGGTGGGACTAAATTTTAGTCCCATATTGCTAGTTTAGTGAGAGTTGGACCGCCTTATAAGGGTGCCAAACTCCTCTACCACATGTACAAGCTTGACAAGAGAAGAGACTCCAACACGGACGGTTCCTTCTCTACTGCACCATATGTGATCCTCTTTCCTCTCGCTCAGATCATGTTTAAAATAATTGTTCTACCAATCTGTTTATACATGTTTGTTACATCTTCTCTATTACATTGCACAACTAGTTTTATTCCTGTGATATTAATCATGTTTTATCTACTATTTGTATTGATTAAATCATTTGGTAAAATGCTCATATTTCCAACATTAGACATAAGAAAATCTTAATCTAGCCACAAATGCGCAAACCCTAATTTGAAGTACTCAGATGTAATAGAGTTTTGCTAGTTGATTTTTTTCACCTACAATAAAAGCATTTGGCGCTTAAGAAAGTAGACAGCGATTTTCGTGCCAAAGAAGATCGAGACAGCAAAGGTGACAAGTACGGCATCCACGAGCTTCACCCTACACAATGGGCGGATCTCAGCATTAAAAGTTAGTGATCGATGAGAGCGAATGGCACAATCCCTTAAAATAACTGTCACTATAAGGGTTTCGGTGAAAAATCGGCGCCGACCAGCACCCTCAAATCAGACAATCCATAAAAAAAAGAAGGGCCCGACTTGTAAACCCTCTTCTGGCCTGTACATAGGAGGGTAGAGAGGGCGACCCGAGCGACCGGATGCGGCGTAGCTTGTTTGTCAGAATCGTTGAAGATATCGAAAAGAATTCGACATACTTCACGCAACGGCACAACTCTGACGGTGACCTAGGATTTAGCGCCTACCAAAAGATCTCGGCTGCCATGGAGTGATTGCTTATGGCGTCCCCGTAGACTACACCGATGAGTACCTTCACATAGACAAAGATACAACCACCGAGTCAATGCGTACGTTTGCGAAGATGGTTATCAGGTTGTATAGGGAGAAATATCTCCGAGCTCCCAGATACCAAAAGGTTAATGGAGATAAATGAAAAAAAGGGAATGGCCGGGCATGCTTGGTAGTATAGATTGCATGTATTGGACATGGAAAAATTGTCCAAAAGCATGGCATGGAATGTATTATGGAAAAAACCATAATCCTACCATTGTGCTCGAGGCAGTTGCTTTGCAGGATTTGTGGATTTTGCACTATTTTTTTGGGCTGTCCGGAACACTCAATGACATCAACGTTTTACATGCGACCTCCCGGTTGATCCTAGATAAGTCCGGTTCGGGATCAAGAGGAGGGGAGAGGGGGGGCGAATGTACCTCTGGGGTCTGGACTGGTAGGCGAGTTGAAATCCAGAACGAATGAATGATTTGTACGTACGCGGATAGCACCTTGATACGTGCAGCGCAGTACAAAGCAGAATCCAAGCAAACAAAACAAATCAGCACGAATGTTGTAGCTCTCGACTGATAGGAATGATGACGGAATGATCGATGCGTACGCGGAGAGCACCTTAATACGTGCAGCACAGTACAAAGCAGGAATCCAAGCAAAACAAAACAAATCAGCACACACACAGTGGTCTGAATGGACCTTTCGCGTCCGGCGATCAGCGTCATCAGTACCGCCAGAGCGAGGCCCGATTTCAATTCCGCGATGATACGACGGCCTGGGCAGGGCTAGGATACTACGCCTAGGCGGTAGCACCTGCCCTACCACGTCGTCCCCGCGCCCGGCCAATTTAACTCCGTAGCTAGCTGCGCGCTTAGAAAGAGCACTGTGCACGCGCGCAGACGCAGGCAGGCAGGCATGGCGTCGGGCCGGTACAACAGCACGCACGCACGTACTACTACACACATAGGCGTTCAATTGCAGGGCGCAGGGAGCTAGTAGCTTTTTCTGGGAGATGAACCGCGAGCGCATCACCCCTTCCGGGATTTCTCCTACTTACTCCATGAAAGGCCAGGGGATCATCCCTGCTCCAGTGCATGTGCATATCGTTCCCCGGCCGGTCCTACTGCACGTTTGTACCCAACGACGTCTCAACTGGGAGCTAAGCAAGCGCGGCCGATGAGATCGATGCCCCATGCGCATGCGCAGCAGGGTCCAAGCGGTACGAGTAGTGCAGCAGTGCTCCGGTCGCCTACTAGTTGGAGCAACAGCAGCAACTCAGCATGGTTTGCGAACACGGGTGAAAAGAAAACCATCCATATATGGGTGAAGCATGTTTTTCCACCTCCAAGCTGCATTCCTACACAATTCAAACGAAAAATGGTTTACATTCGTACACAGACGCGAGGTCGTGCACATTGTCTCTACTTTGTCGGCTCCGTTCCATCTTAACGAAGTACTAGTACAAAAGAACCAAAAACCGGATGGTGTACATAGTTTGCCGGTAAGATTTTGTTACCATTTACGTATCTGGTATATACTCCCTTATCTTCCATAGTATACGATGTTTTGACTTTTCAGAAACAAATGCATCTAGATCTTTTAGTGCGTAAGTTCACGCACTAAAAGGTGTCTAGATACATTTATTTTATAAAAACTAAAACATCTTATATTCTAAAACAGAGAGGGTACTTTCATCGTGGCAACAAGCTCATTTTTTATAGTAAAATTTGAACATTTCATCGTATCAAAGAGTTTGTCATTTTCAAGTAGCACAAAATACAAGACGCTTCGTGTTGTGATTTTGCACTATTGCAGAATACATCATTGTCTACACCTAAGAATTTCTTTTCTCGAAACTGTCCGCAACCTTAAAATATTGTTTCAATTTGTTTTCGGATAAAACGAGCTACATGTCTTTTTTTCCTCTTCGAAAAAGGCATACGCCCAGCTTTGTTAATATAGCAAACATGTGAGACTACTGCTTGTTAGTGGGCACGACGAACCTTGGCGTGCGTGTCCCCGGCCCCCACCTCTTTATATGCGCTGCGCGACAGGGGCCCACCAACGATAGCGACGTTGGGCGCCCCCGATCAGGGCGCGAGACCAAGTCGGTCGCCCGTTGGGATGACTGTGGGGAGATCAAACTAACATTCTCCCCTTTGATCTCATCTTTCATTTAACTTATACTTTGGCACCCATTTCATCACACATCAACATATAGAGCATGTCTCATCATAATGGTCAGTTACGCACCATAGATTCAACAGCCACTATACACCTCTCTATTTTGAAACGGACTCTTGTTCTTAGGCCCTTAATATCCAGGTATCATAGGATTTCCCTTAAACCCATGACAGTTAAGTGTTCTCTGAACACACTAGGTGGTAAGACTTTTGTGAGCGGATCCGCGAGCATTTCTTTTGTACTTATATGCTCCAAACTTATGGTATAATCCTGGATTCTTTCTTTCACAACATAAAACTTCATTTTAATGTGTTTGGCAGCAACACTTGACTTATTGTTGTGAGCATAGAATACTGCTGGCTCGTTGTCGCAGTACATTCTGAGTGGTCTTTGAATGTTGTCCACCACTCTCAACCCGGGTATAAACTTCTTTAACCAGTTTGCCTGCCCCGTGGCCTCATAACATGCTACATACTCAGCTACCATCGTGGACGACGCCGTGATGGTTTGCTTGGAGCTTTTCCACGATATAGCTCCACCTGCGAGAGTAAATATATATCCTGACGTGGATTTTCTTTCATCTATATCTCCTGCATAGTCTGCATCTGAATACCCTTCTATCTCAAGGGAATCAGATCTTCTGTATGTTAACATGAGGCCTTTTGTGCCTTTTGCATAACGCAATGCCTTCTTTACCATTTTCCAACGATCTATTCTTGGATTACTTTGAAATCTGCCAAGTACCCCGGTAACAAAAGCTAAGTCGGGGCATGTACATACTTGAGCATACATCAAGCTTCCGACAGCAGAAGCATATGGAACCGCTTTCATTTGATCGATCTCATATTGGTTCCTAGGACACTGAAAATTCCCAAATCTACTGCCCTTGACTATAGGGGTAGGCATAGGATTACTCCCATGCATACTATACTTCTTCAGAATCTTCTCTAAGTATGCCTTCTACGATAGCCCTAAAACTCCCTTTTCTCTATCTCAGAGAATTCCAATTCCTAGAACGAATGAAGCTTCACCAAGATCTTTCATATCAAAGTTCGAGGGCAAGAACTTCTTTGTCTCCAATAGTAGACTAGCATCACTACTAGCGAGTAGAATGTCATCCACATACAGGATAAGGAAAATGAATTTCCCATTCTTGAACTTTGCATATACGCAATTGTCCTCCTTATTCTCATTGAACCCAAACTTCCTTATTGTTTCATGGAACTTTAAGTACCATTGCCTGGAGGCCTGTTTTAATCCATAAATGGATTTCTTCAGACGACATCCCATACATTCTTTTCCTTCCACGACAAAACCCTTGGGTTGTGCCATGTAAACCTTTTCTTCCAAGTCTCAATTTAGGAAAGCCGTCTTTACATCCATCTGATGCAATTCTAAATCATAATGTGCCACTAAAGCCATTACGATTCTAAAGGAATCCTTACTTGAGACAGGGGAAAATGTCTCAATATAATCTATTCCTTCTCTTTGGGTGAAACCTTTAGCAACAAGTCGTGCTTTATATCTTTCAATATTCCCTCTAGAGTCACATTTTGTTTTGTAGACCCATTTACAGCCTACTGTTTTGGCTCCTTTAGGAATTTCTTCTAAATCCCATACTTTGTTGCTACCAATGGATCTCATTTCATCTTCCATGCCTTCAAGCCACTTTGATGAGTGAGCACTTTTAATGGCTTCTTCAAATGTGCTGGGATCACCCTCCATTTGAACTTCTTCACTAACATAGACTTCAAAATCGTTAGGAATAGCTGGCTTCCTAGTTCTTTGAAACCTTCTAAGGGTCTCGCCTTCTGGCACATTCTCTGTGTGGGGCTATTGCAGCTCTC
The DNA here is from genome assembly GCA_023614405.1 of Avena insularis. NCBI lineage: Eukaryota > Viridiplantae > Streptophyta > Magnoliopsida > Poales > Poaceae > Avena > Avena insularis. Next base: position 89,780,598 of record CM042690.1, on the reverse strand, counting down.
CCTCTTGTGTGACAATAGGGTCTTCATTTTCATTCATTGTTGCCACAGGAGAACTAACAATAGGTGTCACATCGACATTGTCATGTGTCAGTGCAGCAGCAGGTATCGAGAAAAACGGTTCCTGAATCATCGGAGTGGGTGCATGCACCCGCTTCTCCTCAAGGTTGATTTCTCGCGATACCGTGCTACCCCTGATCATCTGATCCTCTAGAAACACAGCGTGTCTTGTTTCCACAAACTTAGTAATTCTGTCTGGACAGTAGAAGCGATAACCTTTCGACTTGTCTGGATAGCCAATGAAATGGCAACTTATTGTTTTAGGATCTAACTTCCCAAGGTTTGGGTTGAAGAGTTTAGCCTCAGCTGGACAGCCCCACACTCGCAAATAATTGAGTGAAGCTTCGCGACTAGTCCATAACTCATATGGTGTTTTAGACACCGACTTACTAGGAACTCGATTAAGTATGTGAATGGAGGTTTTTAACGCCTCCATCCACAAGCCAACCGGTAAGGTGGAGTAACTTAACATGCTTCTCACCATATCCATCAAGGTACGGTTACGTCTTTCAGCTACTTGATGACCCACAAGTATAGGGGGTGTATCGCAGTATTTTCGATAAGTAAGAGTGTCGAACCCAACGAGGAGCAGAAGGTGCTGGCTAGTGGTATGGATTAGGAATTCTCTACAAATACTTAGCAAACGGATTTTTAGGGGTTTTTGATAATGCAAGTAAATAAAGTACGAGTAAATAAAAGACAATAGGAATAAATGCAGCAAGTGGCCCAATCCTTTATTCAGCAAAGGACAAGCCGGTTGTATTACTTAAGATGACCAAACGTTCTCGAGGACACATGGGAAGACTGTCAAGTGCTTTCGCTTCATATAGTTGATTAATCTTATTTAGCTAGCTAAGTGTTGTGTGGGTGAACCTGTGCTAATGTACCGACCTTCCTAGGACTAATACATACTTGTGATTATACCCCTTGCAAACATCCATAAGTACAAGAAAGTAATTAAGGTAGAAACCTAACCACAACTTTAAACTCTAAGACCCTGACGTCCCTTGTGCAATGGTTTCCTAACGGGGGTTCAGGTTTCACACCGCAACCCCTACGATTAGTAGCCAAATACACAATGCATTCCCCTAGGGCCATATAGGTGAAGTGTCATGTAGTCGACGTTCACATGACACCACTAGAAGAAGTACACCACAACTTAAATATCAAACTATTGAATCTTTCTCAACGCAACTCCACTACTAACAACATGACTTCTCCCATGTCCTTAAGAACAAAATGAACTACTCACAAGACATCATATGGATCATGATCACAGATGGAATAATGATGTATAACAATTTTAACATAAACAATAATTCAACGGTTCACTCAATAGAATCAACTACAAGGAGTAATCAACACCGGGAAAGTTTCCCCTAAGAACTATGCAAGATTCAACCCAATTGTTACAGCAATATGGAGATGGTGATGAGGGTGCTAATGGTGATGATGGTGATGACGATGGTGATGATGATCCCGATGAAGTCCAGCTTGATGGTGGTGTTGATGGCGACGATCTCCCCTCTCCGGGAAGGAATTCCCTCGGCAGAAATCTGTCTGCCGGAGAGATCTTTCTCTCTTGATGTTTTCCACCCTGCAGAGGCGGCGAAATCTTTCTGTGGTCGCTCCCCGAGTATTAGGGTTTCGGAAGGATTATATACGCCAGAGGGGAGAGCGAAGGGTGGACCAGGGCAGCCACACCACCTGGTGGCACGGCCTAGGCTGGCCCGCGCTAGGGGGTGGTGTGGGCCCCCCGTGGCCCATCTCCACTCCTTCCAGCTTCCTTCGTTCTCGGAAAAATAGGATTTTCCGTAAATTTTCCGGATTTTCTGATCTTCAATTTTGCCTCCAAACAACACCTTTTCCATCGAATCCCGACCGCAGCGTCCATGCTCCAAAAGTCATCAACCATGCAAAAACAGATGAAATTACATAAGTATCATCTCTTAATATGAAATATATCAATGAATAACAGTGAATTATGACATAGAATAGTGATGCAAAATGGACGTATCAACTCCCCCCAAGCTTAGACTTCGCTTGTCCCCAAACAAAACTGAGCTCAATAAACATGGCCTCAGGTTTATGGAGTGAAGAGTCGATAAAAGAATACGGACAAGAAGCATCACATTCATCAATACATAGATCATAATAGAATACAACTTACTATTATATAACTTGTCTTGCAATAAGTAAAGGAAACACAATAAAGATACATAAACTAAATCATAATTGGTAATGGCAAACTTAGCTCTTGGTCGAAGAATAGTTGATAAATTGCTGGAGTTCACAAATAACTAATTTTTAATGATAGCTTGCAAAGTAGTAAACACCAAGATAAGAGCAATGTGCTAAACAAGGAACATAAGAAACATGATTGAATAAATCATCATATGAATGAATGAAACACAACAACTCAAAATACTTGCTGAGATAGAAGGGAATAGGTTTACTGACTCAACTAAAAATTAAAAGAAAGGCCCTTCGCAGAGGGAAGCAGGGATTTCAAGTTTCATAAAGAGCTTCCAAAAATTATGGTACTTATTAGCTTTCAGTCTCATTGCCCCTATCATAGGCATCTTTTGCGTGATTAAAGTTAAAGTGACACAACTAAGAGGATATGCTTGACAAGTTATAAGTTGAAATCTCATGCCCCTTACTTACGAGTATCGAACCTCATGCTACTCAACTTCAGTCACAAGTAAGCTCTTGTCATTGTAAATACATATGTATCATAGAGAACCGCCAACGGGGTACCCCTTGCACATGACACAAGAGCTATCCCATAATCAAAATGACAAGGCAAGCAGACAATGAGCATCTCAGCGATCTTTTTATTTGCTATTTGCATAGGTTTTTATTGAGGATGCTTCATAGAATGCTCACTATAGTTATGCTGCAAGTTTCCACCATGATTAGGCATGGCTTAGGCTAGCGGCCCAAGCGTTTCTCTAACACACATATAAACTCCATGATCTTACAAGTTCCCCTTTTATTTCACACCGCCGGGATCCATAGGCAAAAGAATCATGATATCAACGAGGTACAAAGTACCAGTGCAATGTTGAAAGCGTTCCCCATGATACATGGTTCTGCTAACTTCAATTTATAAAGCGCAAGCATATACGCAACAAAGATGGACACAATGGTTCAAGTTTATTAATTGCAAGAAAGTAAAGTGTGCCATCAAGTTCGTGAGAGCTTTAATCACTAATTTTCACATAACAAGTTTAATTTGGAAGGTAGATAAAAGCAAGAATTTACTTGGAATAGCAATAATGCTAATAGGTAGGTATGGTGGACTCAAATGGCATAGGTTTTGGTTTAACGACTGGATGCACGAGAAGAATTCCCTCTCAGTACAGGTTTTTGGCTAGCAAGGCTGGGTAGCAAGTATAAGAGTTGAAGGAAACAAACAAACATAGAAGTGATAAAGATAAACATGCAATCTTCCTTGGAAGCACAAAAGATCTTAACTAGAGAATACTAAACTTATGAGCAAATCAAGAAAGAAAGATGATGATTTTTTTTTCTTTAGAGTACTTTTATCTTTTCATTCAACTCTCAAAAATAGTGTTGCTACTGACTGAGCCAGGTTTGCCAAAACCAACTAAATTAACTCAATGATCCCAAAGTGATACCAATACTAACAACAAGATCAATCATATAACCACGAATTGAAAACTAATATAAGATATGCAAAAGAGTAAATGATAGAACTTCTCATTAATATTCCATAACGGCAACTCACACCAAGGGATACATATCTAACGAGAGAGGGGACACTTCCATAATGCAAACCATCCTACATAATAACTTCTCTATTCATGATATGACTCTACTAAAAAGGTAAAAAGGTAGAAGATAGTGATGTGATACCGCGACACTCTCCCAAGCTTGGAAAAAACCAAGGGGATGCCAAACCTGATGACGAATTACTCCTTTGGTGGTGGTGGTATCCTCTCGTCATCGCCCGACTTCCAAGGTAAGGGCTCCCCATCAACAAATGACATCGTGGTCTCCAGCATCCTGAAACTTGCAGCAGCACTTATGCATTTAAACCTAACCTCGTACTCACAGTTTTGATTTTGAACGTCGTAGAGTTATGCTTGTAGTTCATTGGTTGTTTGGCGGAGTGAAAGGACTTCATTCTTGAGCTCAGCAGTCTCCTTTTGGTGCTCGGCGATGAGTTCGGAACAAATCTTATGGATGATATCCACTTCGCGTTCCGCCATCTTCTTGTACCTAAAGACTTCTTGCTCCAGTGCTTCCATCCTGTCTTCCAGACTTCCTTCACCTTTAGGGCCTTGAACCTCCTTTATCCATACCTCTCCATCTTCAAGCAATAATTCCTTGGGATGAATCTTCAACTCTCTCATGTAGGGGTTGATGATATCCGTAGAGGAGTCTTCCTTGTCTGACCCAGTGGAAGACATTGTGGCTACAATTCTAGGACTCTACCTGTCAGAAACAGATCGAAACAAAAACACGATGAGAACACGATATACGAACCTCGGGGGATCCAGGGGATTATATATTATGAAGTTTCACAACAAAAGGAAGGTACTAGGAGAAAACGGGTCGGAGATGGAGTACGGAGTGGCTACACCACCTGGTGGCGCGGCCAGGGGTGGGCCCGGGCCACAGGGTGGTGTGAGCCACCCTGGCTCCATTTTCGTCCCTCTTTCGCTTCGTTGCTTTCCTTGTTGGATAAAAATTGCAAAAATATAATTGGATAGTATTTTTGCGGAACTTTTCTTACCAGAACTGTTACCTATTCGAAAACGGACTCTACAGGTCTCTGAATTTGGTCTTTGATAATTTTTTCTGGAGTTATAACTTGAAAAGCATCAACATCTTCATTATAAGAATCCCCAGCAATGTAATACTTAAGTCGCTGCCCATTCACCACTTGTGTAGTGTTATCTTTTAAAGAAGAAATATTTATTGCTCCTGAGCGGTACAGTTCTTCAATAACGAAAGGTCCTTCCCATTTTGACAGTAATTTTCCTGCAAAAAATCTGAGACGAGACCTATACAATAGAACTTTCTCACCAACATGGAATTCTCTCTTAAGTATTCGCTTGTCATGCCATCTTTTAACTTTTTCCTTAAATATCCTAGCATTCTCATATGCTTCACTCCTCCATTCATCTAAAGAACTTAAGTCAAATAATATTTTTTCACCCGCAAGCTTACAATCTCTATTAAGTTCTTTAACTGCCCAATAAGCTTTGTGTTCTAATTCTAAAGGTAGGTGACAAGCTTTCCCATAAACCATTTGATAAGGAGACATCCCCATAGGGTTTTTATAGGCAGTCCTATAAGCCCATAAAGCATCATTCAACTTTTTAGCCCAGTTTTTTCTAGATCTATTAACAGTCTTTTGCAAGATGGATTTAATTTCTCTATTTGATAACTCTATTTGCCCACTAGTTTGGGGGTGATAAGCTGAAGAAATTCTATGATTAACATCATATTTAGCAAGGGTCTTTCTAAAACCACCATGAATGAAATGAGAACCTCCATCAGTCATGAGATACCTAGGCACTCCAAACCTAGGAAAGATAACATCCTTAAGCATTTTTAGAGAGGTCTCCCCACAAGACTCTTCAGAGGGATGGCTTCTACCCACTTAGTAACATAATCAACGACAACAAGAATATGAGTATAACCTTTCGAGGGAGGAAAAGGACCCATAAAGTCAAATCCCCAGCAATCAAAGGGTTCAATAACTAGAGAGTAGTTCATAGGCATTTCATTGCGTCTAGAAATATTACCAACACGCTGACACTCATCACAAGATAAAACAAATTTTCTTGCATCTTTAAAAAGGGTAGGCCAATAGAAACTTGATTGTAGCACCTTTTACGCAGTTCTATCTCCTGCATGATGTCCTCCATAAGCACTACCATGACATTTACGTAATATCTCCTTTTGTTCATATTCTGGAACACATCTTCGCATAATACCATCCACTCCTTCTTTATATAAGTGTGGGTCATCCCAAAAATAATGCCTCAAATCGTAAAAGAACTTCCTTCTTTGCTGAGCTGTGAAAATTGGAGGCAAATACTTGGAGACAATAAAGTTAGCATAATCAGCATACCAAGGGCTCCCTCGCGAGCTCACCCTACTGCAGCCAACTGTTCATTTGGGAAGCTATCATTAACAGGCATAGGATCAAAAGAGATGTTTTCCAATCGAGATAAATTATCAGCTACAGGATTTTCAGCACCTTTCCTATCTACAATATGTAGATCAAACTCTTGTAAAAGCATCACCCATCTAATAAGCCTCGGCTTAGCATGCTTCTTCATCATAAGGTACTTAATAGCAGCATGATCAGTATGAATGGTGACTTTTGAGTCCACAATATAAGGTCTAAACATATCACAAGCAAAAACGACACCTAGGAATTCTTTTTCAGTAGTAGCATAATTCCTTTGAGTAGCATCAAGAGTCTTACTAGCATAATGAATAACATTTAACTTTTTATCAATTCTTTGCCCGAGAACAACACCTACAGCAAAATCACTAGCATCACACATTATTTCAAAGGGTAAACTCCAATCAGGTGGTTGAACAATAGGGGCTGCAGTTAAAGCCTTCTTAAGAGTTTCAAAAGCTTCCTTACAATCATCATAAAAAACAAAGGGTACATCTTTTTGAAGAAGATTTAGTGAGGGGTTTTGATATCTTAGAGAAATCTTTAATAAACCTTCTATAGAAACCAGCATTACCAAGGATACTACGAATACCTTTGATGTCTCTCCGGCAAGGCATTTTCTCAATTGCCTCAACTTTAGCTCTATCCACCTCTATGCCTCTTTCGGACACCTTATGCCCAAGGACAATCCCTTCATTAACCATGAAGTGGCATTTCTCCCAATTAAGAACAAGATTATTTTCTTCACACCTCTGCAAAACTTTATCAAGGTTGTGCAAACAATTATCAAAAGAAGTTCCATAGACGGAGAAGTCATCCATGAACACTTCCACAATTTCCTCACAAAAACCATGAAATATAGCAGACATGCATCTTTGAAAAGTAGCAGGAGCATTACATAAACCAAAAGGCATACGTCTATAAGCATAGGTTCCGTAAGGGCATGTAAAAGTAGTTTTTTCTTGATCTTGTTGTTTAACAGCAATTTGAGAGAAACCAGAATATCCAGCAAGAAAACAAAAATGGGTCTTTTTAGACAACCTTTCTAACATTTGATTAATAAAAGGAAGCGGGTAATGATCTTTCTTAGTAACTTTGTTTACTTTCCTAAAATGAATGCACATCCTATAACCCACTACTATTCTTTGGGGGATAAGCTCATCATTATCATTAGGAACTACGGTAATTTCTCCTTTCTTAGGAACACAATGAACAGGACTAACCCATTCACTATCAGCAATAGGGTAAATAATTCCAGCATCAAGGAGTTTTAATACCTCATTTCTTACCACTTCTTTCATCTTAGGATTTAGACGCCGTTGGTGCTCGACTACTGGCTTTGCATCTGGTTCTATATTGATAGCATGCTGACATATAGTAGGAGAAATCCCTTTTAAATCATCCAGAGTATAGCCCATAGCTCCTCGGTGTTTCTTCAAAACCTCCAAAAACCTTTCTTCTTCCTTCCCTGAAAGTTTAGAGCTAACAATAACATGATATATCTTTTTATCATCAATATAAGCATATTTAAGATCGCGAGGGGGAGGTTTTAGATCGAAGACCGGATCCTTTTTAGGTGGCAACGTGGTACCCAAGTCTTCTACAGGCAAGTTATGCTTAAGCATCTTGGGTTGACGATGGAGAATCTCGTCAATCTCATCCCTTTCTTCCATAAAGATCTCACTTTCATGGTCTTCCATAAATTGCTGCAAAGCATTGTTAGGAGCAAGAGAAATAGACGCAAGTTGTTCAACTCGAAAATCCTCATTATGGGTTTCATTTTCACAAGGTTCTTTAGTAAATTTTGAAAAATTAAACTCATAAGATTCCCCATCAAACTTAGTCAAGATTTTCTCCCTCTTGCAATCTATAATAGCTCCACAAGTACTCAAGAAAGGTCTACCAAAAATGATGGGATAAGTTTTACTAGCAGCTGAACCAAGTACTAGAAAATCAGCAGGATACTTAATCTTACCACAAAGTACTTCTACATCCCGCACAATACCAATTGGAGAGATGGTTTCTCTATTAGCAAGGTGAATAACTACATCAATCTCTTCCAACTCGCAGGGACTGATTTCATGCATAATTTATTTATAAAGCTCATAAGGAATAGCACTTGAGCTTGCACCAATATCACACAAACCATAATAACAATGATCACCAATTCTAACAGAAAGCACATGGACACTAGCCTTTTTAGTTCTACTGGGATGTGAGACAATATTAGAAGCTTCCTCACAAAAGACTATGTGTCCTTCTTCTACACTTTTAGTGACAAGATCTTTAACAATTGCTACAACAGGTTCAATGTTTATCTGTTCATCAGGTTTTACAGTTCTCTTTTCACTTTTAGTGATTACACTAGTTATCATAGGATGATCCTTTACCTTATCTGGGAAGGGTGTCTTATCGATATAAGGTTCAGGTAAGATGTGATCAATAGTGCAATACTCAGTACTCCCAACAGGAACACAGTCAACAATATCTTTATAAGGTGCATGGTACTTGCTCCATCCTTTTTTGGGATTTCAATATAAGAAGCAAAAGCCTTAAAACAATTTGTAATAACTTGTAAATCAAGACCATAAGCATTACTAATGTTTTGAAAGTCATCAGTTCCCATAAAAGATTCAATGCATTCATAATCATAATTTATACCTGACTTTCTACCTTTGTCATTCTCCCAAGCTTCAGTATTATCTTGAATACGGTCCAGAAAATCCCATTTAGCTTCTTCTTCCATGCGAGTGAATGATCCAGCACAAGAAGCATCCAATAAATCCTTATCATGAAGAGAAAGCCTTGCATAAAAGTTATTGATAATAAGATTGTTGGGGATCTCATGAATGGGACATTTAAGCATTAGTAACTTCAATCTCCCCCAAGCTTGAGCTGTACTCTCTCCATCAAGAGGCCAAAAGTTGTAGATTTGATTCTGATCTTTATGAATCTCACTAGGAGGATAGAACTTTGAATAAAAGAGAGGCACTATTTCCTCCCATTCAAGAGCTTGACCATTCTTCAGCAGCTTATACCATTCCTCAGCTCTTTCTTTCAGTGATAATGAGAATAACTTCTTCTTAACTTGATCTGTAGTAATACCTGCACACTTGAACAACCCGCATAATTCGTGTATAAAGAGCAATGGACAGTTCCATCCCCAACATAGTAGTTATCCATAACACGATCAATAATTCTCGTAGGTATTTTAAAAGTATCATTCTTAGTAGGTGGTGGTTCATCTACTACCTTAGCTATGGTAGTAGCATTACGAAATAAGAAACTCAGCGAATTATCCATAACGAAAATAAAGCAACTAACATATTTAGACAATACTCACAGTAGAAGTTTCCTTTACCAGTTCCACTCTCCAATAGCGATTCACTCCCAGCAACGGTGCCAGAAAATAGTCTTGATGACCCACAAGTATAGGGGGTGTATCGCAGTATTTTCGATAAGTAAGAGTGTCGAACCCAACGAGGAGCAGAAGGTGCTGGCTAGTGGTATGGATCATGAATTCTCTACAAATACTTAGCAAACGTATTTTTAGGGTTTTTTGATAATGCAAGTAAATAAAGTACGAGTAAATAAAAGACAATAGGAATAAATGCAGCAAGTGGCCCAATCCTTTATTCAGCAAAGGACAAGCCGGTTGTATTACTTAAGATGACCAAACGTTCTCGAGGACACATGGGAAGACTGTCAAGTGCTTTCGCTTCATATAGTTGATTAATCTTATTTAACAATCTGAGATGGAATGATGATGTATAACAATCTGAACATAAACAATAATTCAACGGTTCACTCAATAGCATCAACTACAAGGAGTAATCAACACCGGGAAAGTTTCCCCTAAGAACTATGCAAGATTCAACCCAATTGTTACAGCAATATGGAGATGGTGATGAGGGTGCTGATGGTAATGATGGTGATGATGGTCCCGATGAAGTCCAGCTGGATGGTGGTGTTGATGGCAACGATCTCCCCTCTTCGGGAAGGAATTCCCCCGGTAGAAATCTGTCTACTGGAGAGATCTTTCTCTCTCGGTGTTTTCCACCCCGCAGAGGCGGCAGAATCTTTCTGTGGTCGCTCCCCGAGTATTAGGGTTTCGGGAGGATTATATACGCCAGAGGGAGAGCCAAGGGTGGACCAGGGCAGCCACACCACCTGGTGGCGCGGCCTAGGCTGGCAAGGCCAGGTGGTGGGCCCCGTGGCCCATCTCCACTCCTTCCAGCTTCCTTCGTCTTCGAAAAATAGGATTTTCCATGTTTTTCCGGATTTTCGGATCTTCAATTTTGCCTCCAAACAGACCTTTTCCATCGAGAATCCTCGATCGCAATGTCCATGCTCCAAAAGTCATCAACCATGCAAAAAACAGATGAGATTACATAAGTATCATCTCTTAATATGAAATATATCAATGAATAATTGTGAATTATGACATAGACTAGTGATGAAAAATGGACGTATCACTACTCCATTCTACTGAGGCTCGCCCAGCGTTGAATACTGGGCAACTATACCATGTTCATGTAGAAACCTTGCAAAGGGTCTAGGAACTTGGCCATATGGGATGTGCCGACCGTAGTATTCGCCTCCACGATCGGACCTTACTACTTTAATTTTTAAACTATGCTGATTTTCAACTTCAGTCTTAAATATCTTAAATTTATCCAATGCTTCTAAACACTCTCTAATTAGATAAATATAACCATAACGCGAATAATCATCCGTGAATGTTATGAAGAAATCATATCCATCCACAGATGTCACAGGAAACAGACCGCATATATCCGTATGAATTATTTCTAAAACTAATGTGCTTCTTTTGGCGCCCTTTTTAATGTTCATTACGAACTTTCCTTTAATGCAATCGATGCATTGCTCTAAATTTGAAAATCTAAAGGCGGTAGAATTGATTCTTTTACTAAGCGTTCTATTATCCCCCTCGAAATATGGCCTAAACGACAGTGCCATAATTTTGAAGAGTTATCATCAATTCTTTTCCTCTTATTCTTTCCATTCAGGGATGAGGAGGCATTCTCATTCTCAGCGCTTAATGCATACACATTCTCACAAAGTGATAACAAATAAAGCTTGTCTTGTCTAAAGGCAAGACCAACAATCTCATTATTAAGCTTGATTTTACATTGTCCATCACCAAAATGGCAAGCAAAACCATCACCATCTAAGCGCGATACACTTATTAAGTTTCGATGCAAAGAGGGTACATAAAGTACATCTACTAGTAAAAGTACAAAGCCATTTGATAATTCTAATGGGAGATCTCCAATAGCTTCGACTTCAGCTTGGACGTCATTTGCCACTTTAATTCTTCTTTCTCCTCTTTGCAGGGTCCTTCTCATACGGAATCCCTGTAATGAATTTGCAACATGAACAGTCGCACCTGAATCAATCCACCAAGTAGATTTTGCATAACTTAAAAATACGGATTCATCAACAAAAGTAATTAAATCCTCACCTTTCTTGCATAGATGCTTTAGAAAACTCACACGGTCACTCATGTAGTGGCCCTTTTCCTTGCACCACCTGCAGGTGTCCTTGTCCACCTCCTGCTGTCGGTGATCATCAGCCTTTCCATGCGGCTTAGAAGAAGAGGGATGCCCCTGAGGTCTCCCTTATGGCTTGGAACTCTGAAAGTTCCTCTTCTTGGTTGGGCTCAAATAGTTCACAGAATCACCTGATTGCCCCTTGAGCCTCTCTTCTTCTTGTACGCACATGGCCATCATCTTCTCAATGCCCCACTTTTCTGGCTATGCATTGTAGTTCACAGCAAAGGTCTCGAATTGATTTGGCAGAGAGGCAAAGATCAGATGAATAATGAACTCGACTGGAAGCTCCATGCCCATGGGCTAAAGCTTTGAAGACATGTTGCTCATTCGCAATATGTGGTCCCTTACTCCACCACCAGTGTATCTTGTAGTAACAAGTTTCTTAATGAGAGAGCTTGCATATGCCTTTGAAGACCCAGTAAACTGACTCTCTACCTTCTTCAGGTACTCACTGGCAGTGCTACACTCTGGGATTGCTCCCCTTATGGCCTCCATAATGGATCTCTTAATCACCATCAAGCACTTTCTGTTGGACGAGTCCCACTTTGCACGATCAAGGTCGTACTTCATTCTTATTGGTCCATGGTCATGGACCCTTTTGTTGAAGTCATCTTCACTTTCTTTTTTGCCCCTCACGGGGTCCTCAGGTTCTTTGGGACATATCTCAATCAGTGCCAAGTCGAGGTCAAGCAAAACAAGCCCCATCTCAACCTTCTCTCTCCATGAGCCGTAGTTCCCTCCATTGAGGGGCTCAATAGCCGAGATGAAACTCATAGGATTTCCTGAAAACAAAATATCATCAAAATGAGTTAATTCAACGTTGGCCAAATTAAAATATGAACCTTCTCAACGTTAATTCTACATCACCGTTGGGCAGAAATAGAACTAATGGTGATGAAACTTACTATAAACGTTGGTCTTCAAATAAAATCATACTTTATTGCATTTAAGAAATTAAACTATTTGCAGCGGAAAAACATGAATAAAAAACATCAACTTTATAATTTACAGAAGCTTTACTGTTACTTTATTAATTTTCTACACAAAATTTCGTTGGATAATTTTGCTATAGAAAAAACTGTGCAAAAAGACATCAAAAACAATCAGAAAAGAATAAACCGAAAAATCATCGTTCGCAGCGCGGCATATAACGACCCATTAGCCTGCAGCGCGTGGCGCCCTAAGATCGCCCATGGACGACCGTGGCCTGTTTGGCCCGGCACCGCCTGCCGCTGCGCGCGTCGCTGATCTTGGCCGTCCATCGCAATCGGACAGATGGGAGCGCTTTTCGGTGGGATCAAAACCAGCCCCATTCGGTGCCCCTCAAACCCTAGCCTCATTCGCTCCCCTCCCACTCTCTGTATCGCGCCCAGCTTGCGGTGGCGCAACGCACCGCGCTAGTGAGGTGGCGAGGAGGCCGTGGCGCCCGGCGTATGGCCGGCGACGAGCCCCTCCCGCTCTATTGCGTGCGTCTCTGCCCCTTCTCTCGTTCTCAACACCTCCAGCTCCACCAGATCCCGCGTCGAGGCGAGAACCGAGAGGAGCGGTGGTTGGCGGCTGCCCCTGCCCCCCTTGCCGGTGTGCGCGTCCACCTGAGGGTGGGTGCGCCACCGTCAAGCGGCTCAGGCGGCGTCGCCCTTTGCCGGCGCACGACGGTGGCTGGTGGATCTTGGTTTTTCTGATTCGGGTAGGGGGAAAATAAAAATACGGGGCTTTTCTTCTCTTTTCTTGGCTTTCTTCTCGATTCTAGATCGATTTTATTCGGGGAAAGAGGGGTCTATGGCTTTGGGGTTTCTGTTTTCTTTACCCCAGATGGGGTCGTGTTCTTCTTCCCGACCTCGGCTTGCCGATGCATCGGAATCGAGAGGAATAGCGTACCCTCGTGGCGGCGCTTCTAGAAACCCTAGCCCTTTACTTTTGTTTCTGGATTTGCTACTATCTGGACTAGATCAACAAGCACTAGCTTGCTCTGATACCATTGTTAGTTCTATTAGGATCGCTAGGCGTCGATCTAGTGAGAAAATACGTGAGAGACATACCGTCGGCCTTAGTGTTTGACGATGATCTCGTCATGGAGCTCGACAGAGTAGTGGCAGTGGTGAGGTGGGTTGTTCCCGCCGCTGCAGCGCTAGCCAGATCGGTGGAACTAGGGTTTTGAGTTTTTGGTGGGGCGAGTGGGCACGACGAACCTTGGCGTGCGTGCCCCCGGCCCCCACCTCTTTATATGCGCTGCGCGACAGGGGCCCACCAACGATAGCGACGTTGGGTGCCCCCGACCAGGGCGCGAGACCAAGTCGGTCGCCCGTTGGGATGACCGTGGGGAGATCAAGCTAACACTACTGGGTCAGACATCACAACGCCCAAACGAAAAGACTGAAAACGAAACAAGATGATGTGGCAGCAGCACACACAAGCCCGAAAGAAAGAAAAGAAAAACAAAATGGAGACGGTGGCGAATCAACTAAACGAGGAAGACCGCAATCGTTGCACCCTCCGAAAAATTCCCACCATGCTCCTAGCCCCGACTCGTCAAGCACCAAGCAGCACCCTCAAGAGGAAAAGCGACCGCAGCTGCCCGGACCAGAGACTGGCCATACGGTTTTCCCCGGCACACAGAAGGAAGTGGACGAAGGGTAGCCACGACGCCCTCCAAGAAGGAAAGATGCCACCCGTGGGCGGCACCGCGTCGGTGACGGTCGAGCCGACAAGGATTTATCCAGAAAAAACCGTATCCACAACCGCCAAACGGTCCGTTGCATAGGAGCTCCGCGAGGACGAGACCTCGCCACCACCAAACTTGCCACCCATGAGCATGCGCCACTACGGTCCCTAATCTGCCATCATCGTATCACTAAGCAACCCGATGCGAGGTTTGTAGCATTGAGGCATGACGTAGAAATGAAATAGGGCCCGCAGTTCTGCGACCGTGCGGGTGATGTCTACGCACTTCTATTCTTGTAGATAGTTGTTGGGCCTCCAAGTGCAGAGGTTTGTAGAACAGCAGCAAGTTTTCCCTTAAGTGGATCACCCAAGGTTTATCGAACTCAGGGAGGAAGTGGTCAAAGGTATTCCCTCTCAAGCAACCCTGCAATCAAGATACAAGAAGTCTCTTGTGTCCCCAACACACCCAATACACTTGTCAGGTGTATAGGTGCACTAGTTCGGCGAAGAGATAGTGAAATACAAGTGGTATGGATAATTATAAGTGGTAACGGTGATAGAAAATAGCTTGACGGCGTGGAAAAGACTAAAGTGAAACTGAAATAAAGATAGAAGCAAGCAAACATGTAATAGATCTAATAGCAAACGGTGTTTCAGTGCTTAGAAACAAGGCCTATGGATCATACTTTCACTAGTGAACACTCTCATATAAATATATTCTCTTCATGATACTACTCTTAACTACTCTCCGGTTGGACACTCTAATCCATGGTAGGGCTATAACAGCACACCTCAAAGTTCACTTTCCCCATCTAGATAACCCCACACTGTCACCTTGAGCACTAGATGGTTCAAACAAACACCACAATTTCATAGAGACATCCAACTCCAAATAGAACTCATAACAAGTATTTGTAATCTCTAGCCTAAGTGCCACCGTGGTGTGCACGCTGTCACTTTCACACACATGGGGAGAGCAGAGATCTATTAAAGCACTTGAGTAGCAAGGTAGATCTATAGATTACAAGCTCAGGATCTCAATAAGATCATGCATAGAGAGAGATGAACACATAGCTACCGGTAGAAACCTTAGCCTCGAGAGAGAACTACTCCCTCCTCATCATGGGAATCAGCAATGGTGATGGAGATGGTGGTGGAGATTGATGGAGATGGTGGTGGATATCGATGGAGATTGCTCCGGGCATTTCCCGTCAGGTGCCGGACAGAGACTTTCTATCCTCGAATCTTCCTTCGGTGGCGCAAGGCCATGGAACTTTTCGGGGATTTTTGATTGATGACCTAGGGTTTTTGCCTCGGGTGGAATATTTAGGCGAAGGAGGCAAGGTCGGTGGTAGCGGGGCCCACACCATACCTGGCGCTGCAGGGGTACCAAGGCTGGGGGTGTGGCCACCTCAGGCTCCTCCGACTCTCGTTCTAGCTCCGTGAGTCTTCCGAGAAAATAGTAACTTTGGCTTTTGTCCTGTCCAATTTCGAGAATATTTATTTTTTGACTTCCTTGAACCAAAAACAGCAGAAAACAGGCAACTGGCACTGTGGCATCTTGTTAATAGGTTAGTCCAAGAAATCATATGAAAAGTACTCCAAAGTTGGAACAAAACACAAGAAAGTAGATAAAACCAAGCATGGAACATCAAAAATTATAGATACATTTGCAATGTATCAACATCCCCAAGCTTAACTCCTGCTCGTCCTCGAGTAGGTAAGTGATAAAAAGAAAGAATAATTTTTGAGGTGACATGCACCATCATAAACTTGATCAAAGTATTTGTAAAACATTCAAGGCTGAGATCATAATACTTCAATCATAACATGAAAGACAACGTTCTAGCAATAAGACAAAGAAACTATGATGCAACATGAAAAGGCACAAACAAAATATTAATGAATAACAATGCTTTGCAAGACATTTGTTTGTTTCACATAAAGAAAACATATCATAGTGGCATTCAGCTTGTCCCTCATAGAGTAGCAAATATAAATGCATAGGACACCTTCAAAGTTCATAAGAGTGACTAGATACAAATAGTTTAAAACAAGCAATATCAAAGCTATGCGTCAATCAACAAGTCTTGGGACAATGCACATAGAACTAAGAATGGCAACTATGCTCTCAAAGTAGGTGCATAAAGATAGAAGGTGGAGACTCAATATATAAGTGGAAGAAATGCCTTCATAGAAGGAAGCATGGATTCAGGTCTCATAAAGAGCTTCCCAAAATTATGGTACTTATAGCTTTCAGATCTCATTGCCCCTATCATAAGCATCTTGAAGTGATTAAGGTTAAAGTGAACAAACTATGGTGTACATGCTTGATGAAGTATAAGTTAGAAATCTCATGTCCCTTGAATACGAGGGCCGCTCCTCATGCTACTCAAGTTTAGTTACCGGTAAGTTCTTGTCATCGTAAGTACATGTGTATCATAGAGAACCGCCAACGGGGTACCCCTTGCCCGACGATACGGAAGAATCCCCATATCAAAATGACAAGGCAAGCAGACAACGAGCATCTCAGCAATGTTCTTATTTACCATGGGAATATGGTGCTTTTTTTCTCTCTTTCCTCTTTTCATAATCTCTTTTTTTCTCTTTTTTTTCTCAATATAGGACTCTTTTTTTATAAGAAGAATGCTTCATAGACAACTCATTATGGTTACGCTGCAGGTTTCCACCATGTCAGCATGGATTAGACCAATGCCTGCATTTCTCTAACACATATACATAACTCCATGGACTTACAAGCTCCCCTTTCATTTCACGCCGACGACATCCATATACAAAAGAGCATGATATCAACTAGGTACAAGTACCCGTGCAATGTTGAAAGCGTTCCCCATGAAAGCATGGTTCTGCTAACTCCCAACAAATAAGTGCAAGCATATACAACATAGACGACACAATGGTTCAAGTTTATTAAGGGCAAGAAAAGTAAAGTGTGCCATCAAGTTCGTGAGAGCTTTAATCACTAGTTTTTCTCATAACAAGTTTAATTCAGAAGGTAAACAAAAACATGAATATACTTGGAATAGCAGAAGCTAGTAGGTAGGTATGGTGGACTCTTTGGAATAACTTGGTTTAGGAGGTTGGATGCATGAGTGGAACTCATACTTGGTTGTAGAGGCTAGCAAAAGACTGGGAGCGACAAACTAAGAGAGCAATAATGGCCATAATCATGCAGAGCGACAAAACATCATTGATCAAAGCATAAAGTGATACTACAAGTTGAAAACTAAAGGATCATAAAGGCTTATGGTGACTTGAGATAGTCATAACATGGTGTGAGCATGTGCCAAGTCAATCCAAATAAAGCATCAAAGGATACCACAATACTATGCTTTAACATGCTAAAACAACGCATGATTCATCCAAGGCACATTAAGAAATCTCAATTGTTTATAACAAGTCATGCTATAGCAAATAATACTAAGCATAAAGCCAAAACAATATCAAGCATGGCATGACAAATCATAGGTCATAGTCTAAAACAAGCTCTCTTTTACCACTTAAGCATGAACTTTCCTACTCTTTTCCAATCCAAACCAACCTATTTGAAAACCAATGTATGAAAGAGGGGGTCCAAACAATTTATTCAGCAAACTAAGAAAACCAAGCAAACAAAAAACAAAACGAAAACAAAAAAAAGACGCTCCAAGAATAACACAACTATGCATGAAACAATAAAAATGAAGCGTTTGGAAGAAACCTGGAATTTTTATTGATGAAGAAGGGGATGCCTTGGGCATCCCCAAGCTTTGACGCTTGTACTTTTTGGATATTTCTTGGGGTGACACGCATGGCATCCCCAAGCTTGAGCTTTAGTCCATCCTTCATCTCATTATTCATTCCTTCCATACACCTGAAATTTTTCCTTCATACAAAACTTCACACAATCTTTATTAGCAACATTAGTGCACTCAAGATAATAAGACTTTAGGTTCAGTTCTAACGCCAATAAAAATTCCATTAAAACACAAGCTACGGTACCACTTCCCTCAAAAAGCTCAATTCCCCAAAAGAACTCAAAAAGGAACAAATAAGAAGCAAATGCAAATAATGGCAGAAATGTGTCAAAACAGACCAGCAGGTAAAGACGAATTTTTTCGAAGACCTTCTGTTGCTCAAATCAAAAAGTGTTGAACTAACGAAAGTTAGATAACAACCTGGGGCAGAAGCACAAAAATTCACGCCTCAAAAGACGTTCAGAGATTTTACACAAATTTTTACGGTGAAGCAAAGAAATCTCTTTCGGGACAGCAACTTTCCCAATCATTACTTCTCTCTCATTAGAGGTTACTCTTGGCACAAAAAGCAAATAAATAGGATAAGGAGCGGTTATTACTGAAGTAATAACTTCCAAGACTCATCTAAAACTTTTAGGTTATCTCCCAATAAGTACTTTTCTTTAACGTCTTTAAGTTAGGCATAATAGTTTGAGAAGATGCTCACATAAGAAATATTAATTGAAGTAAAAGAGAGCATCAAGAATCAAATTCAAAGCACATTTAAGTCTAACCCACTTCCTATGCATAGGAATCTTGTAAAGAAACAAGTCATGAAAGCACAAAGCAACAAGCATAGTAAAGCAAAACAAGTGCAACTTCAAGACTTTCAACATAAAGAGGGGAAACTTAATATTATTAAGATGCATAAAACCATGTTTCCCTCTCTCATAATAACTTTCAGTAGCATCATGAATAAAATTAACAATATAACTATCACAAGAAACATTCTTATCATGAGACACATGCATAAAAGAATTAATACTCCCCACATAAACATAGTCATTCTTATTAATTGTAGTGGGAGAAAATTCAACAAAATAGCTATCATTATTATTCTCATCACCATAATCATCAAATATATGAGGCATATTGTAATCATAGTTAATCTTCTCCTCAATAGTAGGTGGACTGAAAATATTATATTCATCATTGTAATCATCATATATTGGAAGTATAGTATCATCAAAGTAAATTTTCTCCTCCATGCTTGGGGGACTAAAAAGATCATTTTTATAAAGACAAGCTTCCCCAAGCTTAGACTTTTCCATAGCATTAGCAATAATGGTGTCCAAAGAATTCATACTAACAACATTGCTATTAACATGCAAATAAAGTTCCATAGGTTTTTTAATTTTCTCTTCAAACACTTCATGTCCTAACTCAAGATAAATACTATAAAGCTCTCTAATTTTGTTGTTGTTTTCCATTAAGCCTAACTAGTGAAAACAAGAAACAAAAAGATAAAATTGCAGAATCTAAAGGAAATAACTTCGAGCACTCACACCGGAGGATGTGAGTACCTTTTACCTTACCTCCCCGGCAACGGCGCCAGAAAATAGGCGTTTGCCATGGGAGGTTCTTCTTCTTTAATCCTCCGGTGTGAATACCTTTTACCTTACCTCCCTGGCAACGGCGCTAGAAAATAGCTTGATGTCTACGCACTTCTATTCTTGTAGATAGTTGTTGGGCCTCCAAGTGCATAGGTTTGTAGAACAACAGCAAGTTTTCCCTTAAGTGGATCACCCAAGGTTTATCGAACTCAGGGAGGAAGTGGTCAAAGGTATTCCCTCTCAAGCAACCCTGCAATCAAGATACAAGAAGTCTATTGTGTCCCCAACACACCCAATACACTTGTCAGGTGTATAGATGCACTAGTTCGGCGAAGAGATAGTGAAATACAAGTGGTATGGATAATTATAAGTGGTAACGATGATAGAAAATAGCTTGATGGCGTGGAAAAGACTAAAGTGAAACTGAAATAAAGATGGAAGCAAGCAAACATGTAATAGATCTAATAGCAAACGGTGTTTCAGTGCTTAGAAACAAGGCCTATGGATCATACTTTCACTAGTGAATACTCTCATATAAATATCTTCTCTTCATAATACTACTCTTAACTACTCTCCGGTTGGACACTCTAATCCATGGTAGGGCTATAACAGCACACCTCAAAGTTCACTTTCCCCATCTAGATAACCCCACACTGTCACCTTGAGCACTAGATGGTTCAAACAAACACCACAATTTCATAGAGACATCCAACTCAAAATAGAACTCATAACAAGTATTTGTAATCTCTAGCCTAAGTGCCACCATGGTGTGCACACTGTCACTTTCACACACATGGGGAGAGCAGAGATCTATTAAAGCACTTGAGTAGCAAGATAGATCTATAGATTACAAGCTCAGGATCTCAATAAGATCATGCATAGATAGAGAGACGAACACATAGCTACCGGTAGAACCCTTAGCCTCGAGAGAGAACTACTCCCTCCTCATCATGGGAATCAGCAATGGTGATGGAGATGGCGGTGGAGATCGATGGAGATGGTGGTGGAGATTGATGGAGATGGTGGTGGAGATCGATGGAGATAGCTCCGGGGGCACTTCCCCGTCCTAGCAGGGTGCCGGAACAGAGACTTTCTGTCCCCCGAATCTCCCCTTCAGTGGCGGCGGCACTGCGGAACTTTTCGTGGATTTCTGATTGACGACCTAGGGTTTTTGCCTCGGGAGGATTATATAGGCGAAGGAGGCAAGGTCGGTGGGCAGGCAGGGGGCCCACACCATGCCCTGGCGCGGCCTGGGGTACCCGCTCCTGGGGGGTGTGGCCACCCTGTGGCCCCTCTCCGACTCTCCTTCTGGCTCCGTGAGTCTTCCGGGAAAATAGTAACTTTGGCTTTTGTCCCGTCCAATTCCGAGAATATTCATTTTCTGACTTCCTGGAACCAAAAACAGCAGAAAACAGGCAACTGACACTGTGGCATCTTGTTAATAGGTTAGTCCAAGAAATCATATGAAAAGTACTCCAAAGTTGGAACAAAACACAAGAAAGTAGATAAAACCAAGCATGAAGCATCAAAAATTATAGATACATTTGCAATGTATCAGCGGGAGACAACAACCTCCACCGTCGGAGGCGGTAGTCGACTAGACGTGGCCACAAACACACCAATCCCTGATGGGTCCGGTCGGGCCCAGCGGGCCCGTAAAGCCTCCGCGGAGGCAAACCAGTCCCACAGCGGTATAGCCAGTCCCCGACAGGCCCGTAATGTCCACAACCACGCTGCAACAGGCCGGTCGAGGTCGCCGCGGATCCCATCCCAACTACCCACCCAAACTATACAGCAACCAGAGACAACCTGGCCAGCCCGCCAACTACCCAGATAGGGCCCAAAGGGCTGGCCTGACCAAGGCCCAGCAGCCAGCTACCACCGCCGCAAATGTGTCACGCTTCCTGCCACACCCACTGCCATGGCGCGCCTGCCCCCCCATCTGGCGCTGGACCTCCGCCGCCCCATGAGCATTCCGCCGAGTGGAGGAGCCTTGACCCCGCCTGCCCGATGCAGGGAAAAGCAAGTCGGCGCTGCTGGCGCCACACGGGCGGCGTCCGGCATACCTGGGCGTTTCTCGGGCCGGGCCGGAAAAAGCCCGTGGGCGGAAAAGCTAGGGCCGAGCCTGGCCCGGCCCGACTATCGAGCCTCAAATTCCGGCCTAGGCCCAGCCCGTGCTGCACTAAAATCACTGGGCCGCGTGTTGTCGGGTCGGGCGTTTCCTAAAATGCGCATTTTTGCTTGCCCAAGCTCGGCCCGAGTTTCCTCCAGGCCTCAAATCTGGAGCCTAGGTTCGGGCCGGGCCGACCGGGCCAGGCTGCCATGCCCAGGACTAGGCCCCCTGGCCGGCGGTGGCGACGGGAGGGAGGAGGGGAGATGTAGCCCGAGCTCTGAAACAAACTTCTACTTGAGTGAAAAATCACTTTTGATCTCATAGGCTGCCTTAACAAATGAATTACACATTTTGAGGGGATAGAGCTGACCAGCACCATTTTGCAAAGAAAATGAGCTTTACACAATATCTCCGACAGATCGAAAGATCAATCAACCGATTTGGATGGGACTATCAACGTTGAAGAAAAGGAAGCAGCAGGTGCAAATTATGAGTGCAAGCAAGATTAGTTTTTATCGTTTGTTCAATTTTGAATATGTACCTTTAGTTTGTTTAATCCTGCGGGCCTTGTAATTATATTAACTATATATTTGAGTAAATAAAGCTTTAATTCTGCATTTGTTTTGTCTAAACGCATAGTGGGTATTGCGCACCTAATTTGAAATGCAATCAAACTCGTTTCCGCACATGATTCTACACAGGTTCCCAATACTGCCCACGGCCTATGAGAGGAAAATTGTATGAGATGTGATATAAGAAATCACAAACATCACAAACGACTTCCTAACTTTAGTCATGTGTGACATGTGGCTATGTGTGCGTTTGACTCACGTTGGACAGTGTGCGATTTATTGACATTCTTTTAATTAGGTGCTACATCTTTTTTGAAAGTATCAAAATAGAAAGTGGTTATCTACTAACAAAAGGGACTAATGGTGTGTTCGGTTGGTGTCACGAAGTGGAATATAGTGGAATGGTTCCACACCTGGGAGTCGTTCTTGTTGGAATTATGCCTTAGAGGCAATAATAAAGATGTTATTATTATAATTCTTGTTCATGATAAAGTTTATATTCCATGCTAGAATTGTATTAAGCGGAAACATTAATACTTGTGTGGTTTGTGAACAACACCGTGTCCCTAGTACGCCTCTATGGACTAGCTCATTGATCAATGATGGTTAAGATTTCCTAACCATAGACATGAGTTGTCGATTGATAATGAGATCATATCATTGGGAGAATGATATGGTGGACAAACCCAAACTAAGCGAAGCAATTAGATCGTATCATTGTGTTCATCTTTGCGAAGCTTTTCCTATGTCAAATATTGTATTCCTTGGACCATGAGATAATACAACTCCCTGGTATCGGAAGAAAGCTTTGAGGTCATCAAACGTCATCCTATGAGAGGGTGATCATAAAGGTGTCTCTCAGGTGATCGGAAAGTATTTGTTGGGTTGTATGTATCGAGATGGGATTTGTCCCTCCCAAGTCGGAGAGATATACTTCGGACCCACTCGGTAATCGATATCAACACCGCTTGCAAGCATGTGGTTAAGGAGTTGATCACAAAGTGATATTGGATTACAGAACGAGTAAAGTACTTGCTGTGAACGAGATTGAACTAGGTATGACGATACCGACGATCGAATCTCGGGCAGGTAAAATATCGCGAGACGAAGGGAATATATATATGGGATTGATTGAATCCTGGCATCGTGGTTCATCCGATATGATCATCGATGAATGTGTGGGAGTCAATATGGGTGCCCAGACCCCGCTGTTGATTATTGATAGAAGATCATGTGCGCATATTCTCGAACCAGCAGGTCACACATAACGTGTCTTGGCTAGGATAGATTGGATAATTGGTTTATGAATTTTTGTTCGAGTCTCGGATGGGATCCGGGATATCACGAGAGGTTCGGAATGGTCCGAGAATAAGATTCATATAAAGCGGTGCAGTTTTGGAGTTGAATTGTTAAGTTAATCGGTATTGTACGGAAGCTTCTAGAACCTTCGGAAGGGACCAACGTGGCCCCACCTTCGGGAGGGGCATGGGCCTATGAGGGAGTGTCCTGGCGCATTGGGCCAGGGCACAAGGCCCCATAGGGCCCAGCCGATCCTAGATAAGTTTAAATCGTTTAAACTAGAGATAAGATAGGGTTTCTAGAAGGAGAGTTTAAATCGTTTAAACTAGAGATAGGCTTGGAGGATGGGCAAGGGCTGGCGCACCCCCTCTATATATAGAGGGCTGGTGCACCCTCCCCAACACACCTTCCTCCAAACCCTAGTTGCCCCGCTGCCCTCCTCTCTCCCTCCCATTGCTTGTGGCGAAGCCTGCTGCAGAAATTCTCCACCATATACACCACGCCGTCGTGTTGTAGATCCAATCCATCTCTCCACCATACTTGCTGGTCCGAGGAAGGAGGAGACGCCGAGGTGCTGCGTGTGCATCTCACGGAGGCACCGCCACTTGTGGTGCTAGATCGGATCGGATCGCGAGGAGGAGAAGTGAGTCGACTACATCACCCACGCGTTAGGCGAACATTCCATTGTGCGAATCTTCAAGGGTATGAAGATCTAATCCAATCTCTCGTTGTTTGCATCTCCTAGATTAGATCTTGGCTTTCCCTCTGCTCGCTCAGAGAAAATTTTGATTTACTATGCTGCGAAACCCTTGATGGTATCGAGCTAGATCTATGTGTAGATGTGATTCACGAGTAGAAGCATAACATGGTTGTTGCGGGCGTTGATGTTTTCTTGCAAGCCTCTTGTTTGTGTTCTTCTTATGACGGGATAGTGAGATTGAAGCGGTCCAGGCCAACCTTACGCGACGTCGTTCGTGAGACCGGCTCCGCACTTGACGTGTGGCTTGTACCACACATGCGGCTGGTGGATGTCAGTTTCTCTCACTATAGTTTTCATGGGATTAACACCGGAGTTTGGCAACCATAATATCACCGTTGTGGCTTTCCGTAGGTAAGAATCGTTCTTAGCATCTACTCCAATGAGCCACGTAAAACATGCAACAACAAAGTAGAGGCGTCTAACTTGTTTTTGCGAGTGTTTTACGTGATATGGTATGGCCCAAGATGTGATGTGTATAATGTACGATGATCATGTTTTGTAATGTTTCACGACTTGCATGTCGATGAGTTCACAACCGGCAGAGCCATATGGTTGTCTTTATAATTGTGTATGACCTGAGTCAACTTCTTATCGCCATGTAATAGCTTTACTTTATCGCTAAGTAGTTAGCAATAGTTGTAGTTGCTATTCGTGGTGGAGGCAATCATGGTGAAGTGATGGAGATCATGCCGGAACGCACAAGATGGAGATCATTGCGCGAAGATTGGCTATACCATGTCACATAAAGTTATATGCATGTGATGTTTATCCTTTTATGTATCTTATTATGCTTAGATCGCGACGGTAGCATTATAAGATGATTCCTCACTTAAAGATCAAGATAAAACTTTGTTCTCCCCAAGTATGCACCGTTGAAAGTTCGTGTCCAAGCATCACGTGATGATCGGGTGCTATAGACTCTACGCTCACATACAACGGGTGCAAGCCAGTTTTGCACACGCGGAAATACATGGGTCTAACTTGACGAGCCTAGCATGTACAGACATGGCCTCGGAACACATGAACCGATAGGTTAAGCATGAGTCATATGAATGATATGATCGACACTTCGTTGTCCACCATTGAAACCACATCTCTTCTCGTGAAGATCGGATTAAGTGTGGTGAATTTGGATCGTGTTCACTAAACAACTTGAGGGATGTTGAATTTAGTGGGAGTTCATCTAGTAATTTGATTAAGTTGAACTATTTATCATGAACATAGTCTAAATTGTACTTGCAAATATAGATCACATTGCCAAGTCCAACTTCAACTTCAACGTTTTTTGAGAAAGAAAAGCTTAGAAACAATGGGTCTAACTTCACCAACTGGTTCCGCAATCTAAGAATCATTACATGCGGACAAAGGACTATGTCCTTGAGAAAGCGTTAGGTAACCCCTACTGCAATCGCTACCGGCTGATGAGAAAGCTGTCTATCAGTCGCACAAAGATGATTATGGTGTGATTAAGAGCACCATGTTGTTTGCTATGGAACCGGAACTTCAAAATCGTTTTGAAAACTATCCCGGGCCCTTTGAGATTCTCGAGGAGCTGAAAACCATGTTTCAGACTCAGGCCCGTTCTGAGAGATATGAGATCTCTGAGAAGTTCTTTAATCGCAAGATGGAGTAAGGGAGTTCGTTAGTGAGCACGCCATTAAGATGTCGGGCTACACTCAACGCCTTGAGCAACTGAATGCAAGATTCGGAGGAGCTCAAGATTGACAGGTTCTGCAATCACTCCCTCCCAGCTACAAAAGTTTTGTAGTGACTCATAATCAGATTGGTTCCACTGATCACCGATCTCTTCGCAAAGCTGAAGGCTGCGGAGGTGGACATCTAGAAGGATAATCATGTGTTGATGTTCAACAATCCCTCCTTCAAGAAAGGTAAAGGTGCAAAGAAGCCCTTCAAGAAAGGTGGCTGCAAGCGCGTTGCCCTCGAGAAGAAGCTCAAGTCTGGTCCCAAGCGGACATCGAGTGCTTCTATTGCAATGACAAGGGTCATTTGAAGCAAGAATCGTCCAAGTACTTAGCGGACAAGAAGATCGGCACCATCAAAGGTATATTTGATATACATGTTATTGATGTTTTCCTTACTAGCCCTCGTTGTAGTGCTGGGTATTTGATCTTGGTTCAGTTTCTAATATTAGTAACTCAAAGCAGAGCTACGGAATAGACGACTTACGAGGGATGAGGTGACGATGCGGCGTTAGCGGATCAAGAGTTGATGTGATGGCCGTCAGACGCTTCTCCTTAGTTTTACCTTGAGGATTAGTTTTAAACCTTAATAAATGTTATTATGTGCTGCGTTGAGCATGAACATTATTTCTGGATCGTGTTTATTGCAAGACGGTTATTCATTTAAATCGGAGAATAATGGTTGTTCTATTTATATGAGTAACATCTTTTGGTCATGCACCCTTGTGAATGGTTTATTTCTTCTAAATCTCGAAAGGGATGAAACACACATCCATAACATTGAGGCTAAGAGATGCAAAGTAGATAGTGATAATACTACTTATTTGTGGCACTGTCGTCTAGGTCATATTGGTGTAAATCGCATGAAGAAACTCCATTCTGATGGACTTTTGGAGTCTCTTGATTTTGAATCATTTGACACATGCGAACCATGCCTCATGGGCAAGATGATCAAAACCCGTTCTCGGTATGATGGAGCGAGCAACGGACTTGTTGGAAATCATACACACCGATGTATGCGGACCGATGAGTGTTTCGGACTTGGTGGATATCGCTATTTTCTCACTTTTACCGATGACTTAATTAGATATGTGTATATCTATTTTATGAAACATAAATCTGAAACGTTTGAAAAGTTCAAAGAATTTCAGAATGAAGTGGAGAACCTTCGTAATGTAAAGATTAAGTTTCTACGATCCGATCGTGGGGCGAATATTTGAGTTATGATTTTCTCACGCATCTCAAAGCAAGTGGAATCGTTTCAACTCACGCCACCCGGAACACCACAGTAGCAATGGTGCATCTGACCGGAATCGAACCCTATTAGATATGGTCCGATCGATGATGTCTCTTACTGATTTGCCGTTATCATTTTGGGGTTATGCATTAGAAACCGCTGCATTCACTTTAAATAGGGCTCCATCTAAATCCGTTGAGACGACACCGTATGAACTATGGTTTGGTGCTAAACCTAAGTTGTCGTTTCTTAAAGTTTGGGGATGCGAAGCTTACGTCAAGAAGTTGATGCCGGACAAGCTCGAATCCAAAGCGGAGAAATGCGTCTTCATAGGATACCCTAAGGAAACTATTGGGTATACCTTCTATCACAGAACCGAGGCAAAGTGTTTGTCGCAAAGAACGGTTCCTTTCTTGAGAAGGAGTTTCTCTCGAAAGAAGTGAGTGGGAGGAAAGTAGAGCTAGACGAGGTTATTGAACCTTCTCTTGAATTGGAGAGTAGCGCAGCACCTGAAATTGTTCCAGTGACGCCTGCACCAACAATAGAGGAAGCTAATGACAAGGATCATGAAGCTTCGAACGATGCTGCTACTGAACGTCGCAGGTCAACAAGGTCGCGTGCCCCTCCTGAGTGGTACGGCAACCCTGTCTTGACTGTCTTGTTAGTAGAAGACAATGAACCTACGAACTATGAGGAAGCGATGATGAGCCCAGACTCTGAGAAATGGCTAGAAGCCATGAAATCCGAATTGGGATCCATGAGCGAAAACCAAGTATGGACTTTGGTGGACCCTCCTAGCGACCGAAAGGCCGTTGAGTGCAAATGGATCTTCAAGAAGAAAACGGACGCGGATGGTAATGTTACCGTCTATAAAGCACGGCTTGTTGCGAAAGGTTTTCGACAAGTTCAAAGTGTTGACTACGATGAGACTTTCTCTCCCGTAGCGATGTTTAAGTCCATTCGGATTTTATTAGCAATTGCTGCGTTTCATGATTATGAAATATGGCAGATGGATGTCAAGACTGCTTTCCTCAATGGCAACATTGATGAAGAGTTGTATATGATGCAACCCGAAGGTTTTGTCGATCCTAAGGATGCTGATAAAGTATGCAAACTTCAGCGTTCCATTTATGGACTGAAGCAAGCATCTCGGAGTTGGAACCTTCGTTTTGATCAAGTGATCAAGAGCTTTGGATTTGTTCCAAATTGCTACGAAGCTTGCATCTACAAGAAAGTGAGTGGGAGCTCGGTGACGTTTCTGGTACTATATGTGGATGACATATTGATTATTGAAAATGACATCGACATGCTTAACGATGTGAAGAGTTATTTGAACAAGTGTTTTTCAATGAAAGACCTAGGTGAAGCTGCTTATATATTGGGCATAAAAATCTATAGAGATAGACAAAGACGCCTGACAGCTTTAAGCCAGAGTACATACCTAGACAAAGTTCTGAAAAGGTTCATAATGGATAAGGCATTGAAAGGTTCAGTGCCTATGTTGTCAGGTAAGATATTGAGCAAGGCTCAGTGTCTAGCTACGGTAAATGATAGAGAAGCTATGAGCAAAGTGCCTTATGCCTCGGCCATAGGTTCCATCATGTATGCCATCTTGTACTAGACGGATGTGTCCAATGCTCTTAGTTTGACGAGATATCAAAGTGATCCAGAGTGGAACCGGACAGCCGTGAAGAACATCCTAAGGTACCTAAATAGGACTAAAGAAATGTTCTTAGTCTATGGGGTGATGAACAACTCGTCGTAAAGGTTACGTCGATGCTAGTTTCGACAACAAGGATGATTGTAAATCTCAGACGGGATACGTGTATATTTTGAATGGAGGAGCTGTGAGAATTTGGAGCAAAGCGTGATCGCGGGATCTACAGTAGAAGCGGAATACATGGCTGCTGCAGAAGCGTCAAGTGAAGGAGTTTGGATCAGAAACTTCATTACTAAGCTTGGCGTGGTTCCAAGTGCATTGGACCCACTGGAGATATTATGTGACAACACTGGCGCCATAGCACTCGCTAAGGAACCAAGATATCATCCAAAGACCAAGCATATCAACCGCAAGTTTCATATAATCCGAGATTATATAGCAGATGGAGATCTGAAGATCAGCAAAGTACATACAGATCTGAATGTCGCAGATCCATTGACTAAACCTCTTCCACGTGTGAAACATGATCAGCACCTCAGTGCCATGGGTGTGAGATTGTTGCCAAATGTAAACTAGATTATTGACTCTAGTGCAAGTGGGAGACTGTTGGAATTATGCCCTAGAGGCAATAATAAAGATGTTATTATTATAATTCTTGTTCATGATAAAGTTTATATTCCATGCTAGAATTGTATTAAGCGGAAACATTAATACTTGTGTGGTTTGTGAACAACACCGTGTCCCTAGTACGCCTCTATGGACTAGCTCATTGATCAATGATGGTTAAGGTTTCCTAACCATAGACATGAGTTGTCGATTGATAATGAGATCATATCATTGGGAGAATGATATGGTGTACAGACCCAAACTAAGCGAAGCAATTAGATCGTATCATTGTGTTCATCTTTGCGAAGCTTTTCCTATGTCAAATATTGTATTCCTTGGACCATGAGATAATACAACTCCCTGGTATCAGAAGAAAGCTTTGAGGTCATCAAACGTCATCCTATGAGAGGGTGATCATAAAGGTGTCTCTCAGGTGATCAGAAAGTATCTGTTGGGTTGTATGTATCGAGATGGGATTTGTCCCTCCCAAGTCGGAGAGATATACTTCGGGCCCACTCGGTAATCGATATCAACACCGCTTGCAAGCATGTGGTTAAGGAGTTGATCA
Source organism: Avena insularis (assembly GCA_023614405.1). Classification (NCBI taxonomy): domain Eukaryota; kingdom Viridiplantae; phylum Streptophyta; class Magnoliopsida; order Poales; family Poaceae; genus Avena; species Avena insularis. The sequence continues at coordinate 89,750,267 of CM042690.1, read as the reverse complement.
CAAAGTGATATTGGATTACGGAACAAGTAAAGTACTTCGTGAGCGAGATTGAACTAGGTATGACGATACCGACGATCGAATCTCGGCGAGTAAAATATCGCGAGACGAAGGGAATATATATATGGGATTGATTGAATCCTGGCATCGTGGTTCATCCGATATGATCATCGATGAATGTGTGGGAGTCAATATGGGTGCCTGCATCCCTGTTGATTATTGATAGAAGATCATGCGCATATTCTCGAACCAGGTCACACATAACGTGTCTCGACGCTAGGATAGATTGGATAGTTGGTTTACGAATTTTTGTTCGGAGTCTCGGATGGGATCCGGGATATCACGAGAGGTTCCGGAATGGTCCGGAGAATAAGATTCATATAAGGCAGTGCAGTTTTTGGAGTTCGGAATTGTTTCGGGTTAATCGGTATTGTACCAGAAGCTTCTAGAACCTTCCGGAAGGGGACCAACGTGGCCCCACCTTCCGGGAGGGGGCATGGGCCTATGAGGGAGTGTCCTGGCCGCATTGGGCCAGGGGCACAAGGCCCCATAGGGCCCAGCCGATCCTAGATAAGTTTAAATCGTTTAAACTAGAGATAAGATAGGGTTTCTAGAAGGGAGAGTTTAAATCGTTTAAACTAGAGATAGGCTTGGAGGATGGGCAAGGGCTGGTGCGCCCCCTCCCCCGAACACACCTTCCTCCAAACCCTAGTTGTCCTGCTGCCCTCCTCTCTCCCTCCCGACTGTTTGTAGGCGAAGCCCTGCTGCAGAAATTCTCCACCATATACACCACGCCGTCGTGTTGTAGATCCAATCCATCTCTCCACCATACTTGCTGGTCCGAGGAAGGAGGAGACGTCGAGGTGCTGCACGTGTGCATCTCACGGAGGCACCGCCACTTGTGGTGCTAGATCGGATCGGATCGCGAGGAGGAGAAGCGAGTACGACTACATCACCCACGTTCCGACGAACATTCCGCTGTGCGAATCTTCAAGGGTATGAAGATCTAATCCAATCTCTCTCGTTGTTTGCATCTCCTAGATTAGATCTTGGCTTTCCCTCTGTTCGCTTCCGTAGAAAATTTTGATTTACTATGCTGCGAAACCCTTCAGTTCTAGTATTCAGTTAAGAAATGGAATGGAACGAGGTGGTTCCTCAAAAGAGAATATTTCTTCCAGATCTAGAACCCACCCATTCCTCCAAATCGGTGGAATCTACCCGTTCCTCTATGCTAAAGCCACTGAAACCTTCTTACTCTCTCTATTTGCTTATCATCTTTTTTGCTAAATGCACCCGAACATAAAACAGAACTATTCCGTTCCACTTTTATGGCCCAATCGAACATAGGATGGATCCATTCCATTACATATTTTTGGTACTAACCAAACACAAGAACGAAACCAACCAATTCCACTGGAATGGAACCATGACATTTCATTCCACTTTGTTCCCGAACCGAACACACCCAGCTAACATTGATCAAACTTTTTAAGTACCATTACTTGATACAAAGGAGTACTAGATTAATACTACATACTCCAACATCTTATAATTAACTCACTAAACTAAAAAAAATATCCTCCTGCTTAGAGGACATAACGTTGACTACTTTGTCAGCGACCGGACCTTGGCCTCGCTGCTGTCATTGTCGTCGCCTCTACCCTCCCTAGAGCGTGAGGCCTCGGCATTGTTGGCAGCAAACTTAAGCTTCTTCGGGTCTTCGCGCAGAGACTCGAAGGAGGCCTCCACCACGAGATGAACCATGATTCCTGACCGCGCCACGTCGTGACCCAGGGTATTGCGCACCTAATTTGAAATGTAATCAAACTCGTGAAAATACTTTTTCCTTGTGATGGAAGCCACATTGTCCTTGTGATCGACTCGTTTCCGCACATGATTCTACACAGGTTCTCAATACTGCCCACGGCCTATGAGAGGAAAATTGTATGAGATGTGATATAAAAAATCACAAACATCACAAACAACTTCCTAACTTTAGTCATGTATGATATGTGGCTATGTGTACGTTTGACTCACCATGGTGTGCGATTTATTGACATTCTTTTAATTAGGTGACACATCTTTTTTCGAAATTTTCAAAATAGAAAGTGGTTATCTACTAACAAAAGGGACTAAGCTAACATTGATCAAACTTTTTAAGTACCATTACTTAATACAAAGGAGTACTAGATTAATACTACATACTCAAACATCTTATAATTAACTCACTAAACTAAAAAAATATCCTCCTCCTTAGAGGACATGACGTTGACCGGATCTTGGCCTCGCTGTTGTCATTGTCGTCGCCTCTACCCTCCCTAGAGCGTGAGGCCTCGGCATCGTTGGCGGCAAACTTAAGCTTCTTTGGGTCTTCGAGAGAGACTCGAAGGAGGCCTCCACCACGAGATGAACCGTGAGTCCTGACCGCGTCACGTCGGAGGCAGACCTCCCACCAACTTCTGCTCCTCGAGCGGATCCTCCTGCCTCCGATCGAGCTCCTCAAAATAACTGAGATCCACCGACCACTGCGAAGATGTTGGATCCATGTCATCGTCCACCATTTCCGTAGATGAGATGCAGAGTGAAACCACATCAAGAAGTTCCATCGTCGGAAACCCATCTCATGCGGGAGAGGAAGGCGAACAGCCTACACGTATCGAACGAATGGCTGCCACCGACACACACCTTTGTAGTTTCTTGCCCGTTCGAGATAGCGCAGCGGAATCCAGACGATCCTAATTCTGCAATCGCAACAATATATTACACACGGGACAAGAGACAACATATTGTGTGTGATGTATTCCACTAACAGTGACGTTTTACAATGTGGAAACCGTGTGCGATATAGATTACTCACAGTTTATTATTGCACCTTTTTTATGTACTATGTGGGGTCTTGATATGCCCCATATGATATTAGTGATAAAAGGCCCTCCGGGATATCCTGTCGGTGCATGCATGTGACGAACTGCATTCCCTCCACCCTCCTCGCAGGCTAAAAATCCACTCGTACTCGATCAACTAGGAGCTAGCTAGCGCGATGCCATGCAAAGGAGGGTCCGCGAAAAAGTTTCTTCCGTGGCCTCCCTGGTAGTATGAACTCCAGGGTTAGCATTTAGCAATAGCATGTTTTTCTTAAACACGGAGACGGAGTACAATCTGCCCAACCACGTCTACACGTTAAACAATGCTCCCAGCAATTAAACTGGAGTTGCGGAGCTTCAAGATTGACGAAGTGACCATATGATGCATCTCGCTGTCGACTGAAAAGTCGCCTCCCACGGAAAGAATATTTCGTTGTACGGAGGCACACATGACATCAAACCTTGGTTTGATCTCTTATCGGAGGAAAGTATCGGTGACGCGCTTGTGCAAAAAGGATAATCCTAGAGTCACGAATTGCAAAAAGCCACTACAAATCGAGACTAAAGTTGCTTATAACCACCATTTCATTAACATTCCACTCCTCATAACCATGACTATCTTAGTACCATTGCACATATAACACCGATGGATACTTCAGCATAGATTAGCGGTTCTTTTGACAAGGAGTGGAGGGATAGATTAGCGATTCTAACAAATTTAAAAACAGACTAAACATTGAGTTAGTATAGGCAGAAATTTAACGTTCCACTCAGGAAACCTTTTTAAAAAACTACTGATATTATTTTCTAAAAAATTATAAATTTTCATCGAAAGTTTGAAGCACCCCAACTTGAAAAAAATGGATTTGAATAATCAATTTGGTCGGTTTTGCAAAGAAAGATAAAAAAAATCGATGAAGTGACCATTTGTGATTCTCTGGCAATTTCTTTTTCCGAATCAATGGTACACCATGCTTGTTAATTATTCTTATATACCGACATGATATCACGACAATAACCGACAGGTCCAACGGTTTCTATACTATTTATACCGGTAAAATACTGCCTAGTACTATTATGAAACTAATAACCCCCATAAATATACAACATTTTTCAGTTGCTATGTGATGAGTAAATATCTCATCGAATTTGACGAGAAAACCATCCCATTTCCTTCTTTCTCGAAACTTAGATCCTTCACATAATTTTGTACACCATTTCCATTCGAGCCTCGCTGGGTACTCTTTTTAAGAAAGTTGTGTTTTATATATGCAAGGCTGATGGGACGATTCACTGGCTTTTGTGTAGAAAGCGCAGTTTAACGTGTCCAAGAATTCAATGGCCCTAATTTAATGTGGTCGCGCGCGCATGTGTCCTGCCGGCAAATTCTGAAACTCGTACCGAGCCTCTAAACTCCCATTCAAATGCATGCCGCCTCTCTTTATTTCCAGGCAGCAGTACTCCCCGTATCTTTTACCCGTACTTGGCCCTCATTATTTCCAGAGGACACGCTTCTCCCCCACCCCCAAAAAAAATGCTTTAAATTTGATTCAGACAATCCATACGGCCTCGACCGTGCATTTGAGCGTACGCACGTCGTGGATGCATGTACACGTACTACCCGGCAGGAGCAATTGCATTACAATGGAGATCCCCTTTCCCAGATTACCTTTTGTACTACGTAGGATCGAGTGTCTCTTTATCTCTAGAGAGGCCGTTTACGAGGCGTACCACTGTGTGCAGTGAAGTTAATCAGGGAGTACCGGCCGCCACTACATGTCCCCGTTGAAGCATTTGATGATCCAGTTCAAAAACCCAAAAAGTTGATGATGAGGACAAAACTTGGGTTGCGATTGCGAGTGGATCTGATCAACACTCGTGGTGACGTGGTGTTGGAAAGGACGTCTTCATGTTTTCATTAACATCAGCATCTTCACTAAGATCAGAAATCTCAACAAGGAACAATATCTCTTCCTTCGAAACACCTGCATCAGATCCTCCATGAACAATATCGACGAAACACCCTTTTTTTGAAGTGACATCGCCGTGAATGTGTCTACTGAATGGATCCTAAATTATGCTCTCGTTTAGCTTCTCAAAATCTTATCAACAGCGAGAATCGACCTTGATGCCCACACTAACAGGCAACATAGCCCTTTGTTATTCTCCATCATCAAGTCTTATGGTGTAGGAGTCCACTTGCAAACCAATATGGTCCATTGATTCTTGATGAGCAGCAACTAGTTCACAAACATGCGCAATAGTTCTAGCAGCAATACCCGAATCGGTAACGCTTGGTGCACCAACTTCATCTGTCATATAAAACAGTTGCAGGTTCTAAATCTACAAAAGCCGATGGAAGTGTCAAGTTGTTCGTAAACCCTCTCCCTATTCATCTACAATAATTTTGCCTTATGTGTGGTGTCCCGAGAAATTCAACCCAGGAACATATTTACGAGCTGCAAAACGGACATAGTCTTATTGCAATTCACAAGCAATTTCAAATCTCGGGTAGCCACATTCCTCTCGAGGCCACAATCATGTCTAGCAATATACCGACGAAATCTTGATTGAAGCAAGTCCACATAGTGGTAAAAAAGGAGAAATTTTAGTTGATTTTGTACTATTTTTCGTTACTAAGCAGATAAAAATTATCAGATATATGAATATTCACCTCTAGCTCCTCTTTGTGACTGTAATTTTCTTTGTAATAGCCGCTGCAACCTTCGGGGTCTTGGTCTGACGCACCGCCGCCGCAGGGCTAGCTCTTCGCTTCAACTCGTTTGTTGTGGCGCAGCTAAGGGCTGACCTCATGTTGTTGTCATGACTCCCCTGGGTAGAACACTTCACCCCTGATTCATTGGTCATTTGGTCTTGCGAGTATCCGGCACTCACGAAGCCGGTCTAGCCTCTCTAATAGGCGATGAAGTTGGCTACATCAAAGCCATCACACATCCATGCTTTGTGCCATTGCTATACATGCTTGTTGCAGGACTGATTTGAATAACACCCTCGCGAAGAGGGAAAAGGAGGGTTGTATGCGCCGCCGGAATGCTTCACTAGGCTAGGGTTGGCAGATTAGATGGGGAATTTTTGATTGAGGTGTTGCACTTACACAGGACTTGAAGGACCTGGACTTGACATGATGGAACTCGCATAACGTAATGTGCTGACATGAGGGACCTAACCTGCCTCTCGACGGGGAAGTCACGTCAAAATTTGGTTTCGGCGAATTTTACTCAAAATGGTCCCTCTAAGCAATTGGCTCCACAACTATTTAAGATCACAGGATTACGGTCAACTTGGGTACCCAAGACGTGTACGAGCAAACCTTGGTACCAAATAGGAAACAACATGACACACACACAAACTGACACGACTTCCACATTCAGCAACAAGTGAAGAGTATCGAGATTGGTTAAGTCATCATAGGCATTTCGCTGGCGATTGGAAAGTCAGGTCCCATTCAAAGAGTCTTCCACCCTTGGTACGATCTTGTATTGAATGAAACCGGCAGATAAAACACACCTTAGAGTAACAAATTGAACAAAAGCCACCAAAGCTATGGTTGCTCGTAACCACCATTTCAATAACATCATTACTAATAATCACAACTATGGCGCAGCGTTGCACGTATATAGACTAAACATCGGGTCAGTACAAGCAAAAATAATAATGTTCCACTCGAGAGATGATTCATTGATTCATTCTCTTTTTTGATATTTTTTCTTAAAGAATAAATTCTCATCAAAATTTGAAGCTTCCCCGCTTCCCCAATGTTAGTCTATGCTTGTTAGAATTCTTATATACTTACTCGCAAAAAAAATCTTATATACATGAAGGAACTGAAAGGTCCTACTCACTCTGTTCAGAAATATAAAACATTTTAGCTTTGTGAAATAAATGTATCTAGACACCTTTTAGTGGATAGATTTACACCGAACCTTTACGAATCTATACACTAAAATACGTTTAGATACATTCGATTCACAAAGCGAAAACGGAGGGAGTAGTTTTTAAAACATAGAGCCTCAGTACCCTTTTGAACAAAAAGGTCATAATTTTTATTTCCATTCGAGCAAGCCTCGGTACACTTATGAAGAAAGTGGTGTTTTATGCAGGGCTGGTGGGACGATTCAGAGCCAGCGGAGTTTTAAGACACTAGAAGAATAGGCGCGCTTCGCAGCGCCACCTACATGACGTTCTGCAATGAGTCGCATATATGCTACACTCGTGGTGATTTGTTCTATGATACTATAGACGGTACACCCGCATCTATTTGTTCTACTGTGAAACTATATGCACAATAAGTCTGAAAATCCAATTCAGCTCACGAGTGCAAATAAATCGATTTTCAAAAATATATTTCAAAATGTTATAAAAATAGAAAAATATCTGCATGTATATTTGGACATTCTATATTCGCACGCACCTTTCTTGGGAAAAAGAACATTATTTGTGTCCTGTGTAAAAATATAATTTCAGATGCTCCAACATAACTATTCTTGAACAATTTTCTGTCTTTTTACACAAGTCACATAAGATGATCCTTTTTTCTGAAAAGTTATGTAATAACACAAAATTTCCAGATATACACACGCAATTTTTTTCTTAATATTTTGACATTTAAAAAATACATAATAAGTTCATTTGCACCCATGAGCCAAAACACCACGTATGTGCTTTTTGTTGTTGTGTCCTACTAGCATGTGTAGATGTAAGAATATAGTGGTTCGATCTATGCAAAAGGATTGTGGGTGCGCCGGTCGGTATAGTGACCTTACATATTCGGAACTAACGTTGTTTTTTAGACTAAATAGTTATCATATCTTTGTTCAATTTATGTCGAGAGAGAGAGGAATTGGCTAGCGGTGCCACAACGAAGTAAGAGATGCTGCAGCGAAAACAACAACGTCTTTTCTAAAATAAAAAAACAAAGTCTGAAGTGGACACATGCACGCCTCCACCACACACGCGATGAATCACCACATGGACCCACACGTGGCCCACACGTTAATGTGAGGAGTAGAAAAATGGACCCACATGAAAGTGTGGTGATAAGAACAGATGCCCTCAAAATTCTTGCATATGACCAGCCTTAAGTTTATAGATAAAAAAAATCTATAGATAATGTCCGAGAAGTTACTTTAATGACCCCGCACGCGCGTGTCCTGCCGGCAAATTCTGAAACTCGTACCGAGGCCGGTGAACTCCCATTCAAATGCATGGCATGCCACCTCTCTTTATTTCCACGCAGCAGTACTCCCGTATCTCTTCTACCCGTACTTGGACCTCATTATTTTCAGAGGACACGCTTCTCACCCCAAAAGAAACGCTTTAAATTTGATTCAGGCAATCCTTACGGCGTGTCAGCGTACGTGGTGGCTGTACGTACCCGAACTCGGCAGAAGCAATTACAAATGCAGAGGATACGGCACTGTCAGCAGCTAACTCGATCGCCTTCCCCAGATTACCTTTGTAGGAGGAGTATCGCTTTAGCTAATGGCAACCACTGTTTGCTCAATCAGGCGAGCAGAGAGGGTATTTACTAGGAACGGAACGCTGAACAGTAAAGTTAATCAGGGCGACCGGCCGCACAAGGAGAGAGCACTGTGGCCGGCCGTGCGGTACATGTACCCGTTGAAAAAGTAATATTGTACTACTTTAGTCGATCATCATGCTCTAGGAGCGTCTCTAGCAGACTACGTAAAAAGGACCAAACTGAGAAATTACTGCGGTTTTAGGGTTTTAGGTTCATCTTTTACCCAAACAGAACACGTAAACCTCGCTTGGCCCGTAAAGTTTTTTCGGTCGACCTAAAATTCCACTCCCGTGCCGGTATATGTAGGGTTCGGAGGGCATTTCCTAGTTCACTACCTGAGTCCACTTTTCCCTCCTCCACCGTTCCGCCGCATCATCGCCTGCACGCAACAAATCGGCCACCGCGAGCACCAGATGATTCCCAGGCGCCCCTCAATCAGAGTCGGGGAGGCCAAATCGGCCATCCGAGGACCTCCCGCGGTGGTGCCGTCTCCGAGAAGGAGCGAAAGCGTTGTATCGTTGCCGATGGTGGGCATAAGCACGCCTCCCTGTGCTACAGCAACTACAACGATGCGCACGTGTCGGAGGCCTTGCTCCGGCATGAGGCCAAGGACGCGGAGCAGGGGACCATGGTGCACCACGCCGCCCACAAGCATCGCCTCCCTCTCGTGTCCTCTGGCGGACAAGCAACGAAGCGAAGGAAGGGAGCTCGCGCGTGCTCGGAGGCTACGCTCGCGCAACCCCTCCTTCGAGCTCCACTCCGAATTTGCATCATCCTTGCCGGATGTGTATACAACGTCGAACGATGAGTCGGAGGGGAACCACGTGGTGCTCAAGGACTTCATCGACTGCGACGATGCGAGTCACCAGGCAATGGAGAAGCTGGCACACTGGTCCACGCGAGCTCATCGAGCGCCCTACAAGAGCAAGGTGAAGGATCTGTGCTGGGCGTTGATGTCGGTCGACGTCGCCATGGAGCAGGAGCGTTGCGAGGCCGAGCAGTAGTGGCGGGAGCAGCACTAGGCATACGTCCTCGCGTAGAGGGAGGCCCTGGAGCGGCAACTGGCGAATCGCGTCAAGCAAGAGATCATCGAGCTCTCCTCCGACTCCGATTGAGTTGGCCACCGCCGAATCTGTCGTGCCCTAGGCTTCGGTTAGGTTTCCCAGAGCCCATTTTGGACACGGTAGGTTAGGGTAGTGGCCGTGATGACCCTTGCATATTTTGATGTAAAGGATTGTTGTGATGTTGCAATGAACTGGTGTTCTTCATCATGAATTGACTACCAAAATTTGCCGCGGATCCTTTAAAAAAAATCAATACTCTATTGGGGTTCCATTCTTTGTCGCACCCAGTAAAACTGAAAGCCATGTTTTCAGTGCACCAAGAGCACGTTTTAACGGGTCGAGGCTTACAATGTCTGCAAGAGATGCTCTAATGGTATTAGCACGGTGCCAAACGCTCGAGCTAGGGTTGTGTGTGATGGAAGAAGTGTAGTATATATAGCAAAGCGATGCTCGCCTAGGTACCCGACCGTGGTGTTGAGTAAACAAGCAACTACGAGATGCCAATCGGCGGGTCAAACAATGACGAACACTTACTTTAACCTTGATTGACGGGTACGGAAAGGGCTTAACCTATGGAGTATGGAGTATAGTAATGGCGCGCACGTACGGAAGGTACCACCTGCAGCGCGCGTTCGCATGTGCATTCAAGCGAGAACAGATTTCATATGCTCATTGCGCACTCATTGCACATCCCAAGAGACGAAAATTGTTGCTCACACATTGTTGGAAGCTGCTTGAACAAAGCGAGAAATGGAAACTGAGGGAGCAAGAAGTCGCTCCCCAAAAAGAGCAAATGTTGCGTCTAGATGATGATAGTGATGAGGAGAGGAACAAAAAAAGGCCAGAAGAAACCAAGGCCGCAAAGAACAGAGTGAAGCTGCAAGCCAAAGCGTCAAGTTCGAGGGACAAGATCGATGACATGGTGAAATCAAAAGACAAGACTACCGACGAGAAGAGGGCCAAGATCGATGGCATTGGATGAGATAAGAGCTCGTACCGACGAGAAGAGGGCCATGGCCGAGCTCATTGCCGAAGAGAACAAGACCATGTTGCTTGATCCAACTCATGTGGATGATGCCACAAAAGAGTGGTGGAACATGGCAAGGATTGATATGTTGGAACGGATTAGTCAAGCTCGTGCGGGAAGTGGCGGTGGAGGTGGTGCTGGTCATGGTGGTGGTGCTGCGGCAAGTGGCGGAGGCGGCGCTAACCAAGCTTGACATGTTGGCGGAGCATTCGTGATCATTTAGTCAAAAATTGTTTGTCCTTAAAACTATTTGTCTATGCAAAATTGTCATTTTCTATTTCAGTTTCGAGTTTAAGGGTTGAGATAAGCGTTCGTTATGACTGCAGCATAGCAGTGCTCGCAAAGCCGAACTATAAAACAAAATAGCCATAAAGAACCATTATATCGCGATTTTTCTGGCCCTTATCTGACGGTTAAGGGCCAGCTGGATAAGGAGACGGCTAGAGTTGCTCTTAAGATTTTTCTCTCCTCCCGTGAGAAAAAGAGGCGGCGGCTAGGGTAAAAACCCTAGCAGCCGCCACGATCTAATTCGTCCTCGCCGTCTAGCGACCGAGCATCGACGGGTCCCCGCCTCCTCTGCTTGCCCGGAGGAGGGACCTCGACTGACTTCGGCGGTGTAGAAGGGTCCCTAAAGTTAGAGTTTGGTCATCCGGTATCGTCGTTATGGTGGCTATGGTGGCGTTGTGCGGGACAAGAATAAGGTATACCCGCCTCCTCTTCCACCTCGTCGGCGACGATCCTGCTGCTGGCGTTGAGGAGGGTGGGGATTCGTCTGGTCGCCGCTTCCATGGAGTGGTGGATCTCGTCCAGTCTACGTGTGTTTTAGGTTTGGTGTTGCAAGTTTCGGATCAATTCAAGGGTTCAATGGCGACAACTTCATCTCTGGGGCGCTGGTCCTTAGGGGCACGTGCACGAAGATTTCCCGACTGTCATCAACAATGGCATTGCCGGCTCCGGTAATGGAGCGGCGATGCGCGGCGTTCGCTAGTATGATAGTATTAGGTGGTCCAAAGACCTCGATGTAATTTTTATTATATTTAGGATACTTTGTACTTCTTATGAACTCGTGAAATTGATCCGGATCTTTTTCGGAAAAAAAAAAAGAGTTGCTCTTAAGATTCCATCCCAGGTTTCCACTAAGCCATCACATGTTTCCACTGAGCCAGGCGTGGCGGGAACCGCGAATGGTGGTTTTGATCGATCGGGCGTGGCGGCGGGAACAGCTGTACTACTACTCTTTGGGCGTGGTAAAATGTACGCCGTGGCCGGACCTGCAATGCAGAAGTAGGGTAGCGACTAGCGAGAAGTTGTAGAAAAAAAAGATCCGATGGAACCAGGAGGCATATCCCACCCCAGACATGGCCATGGGGATCAGTCACGCGCACGAGAGCCAGCGGCCAAACAAATCAACGCAACGCAGAATAAACCATTTCCGGGATTCGGCGTTCGCGGGCAGGCCCCGTAGGCTTGGACGTGCGCGTGGCTGTGCCCACACCGGCGCGGCGCCCACCCGATCGAATCTCCGAGCAATTATGGCCGCTCCGCTCCGGCAGGCTAGCAACGTACACGCTTCCCGACGCAGCGAAGAGACGTCAGCGGTTGAATGTACCTGAGCCCCGCCCCGCCGCCCGTCCCTTCCATCCGCGTCACCACGTGCGGCGGCGTCGTCATCAGGGAGGGGTATCCAATGCCTACCATCGGCCGTCCCCCGTCGTCTCTGCAGCATTGTCACCACGTGCGCCAGGGGCTGCCAAGCCATTCTCTCCCTCCCCTCAACGTCCATCTGATCAGGACTCAACGGCCATGCTGCACCTCGATGGCTCGAACTCAGCTTTCATGCTGCACTCACATGATCGATCGTGGCCCAGAATCAAACTCTGGGTGGTGGTAGCTTGCCGTGGCCTTTGGTTTTCCTGCCTAAGAGCATCTCTAGCATACCACATAAAACATCGAACCAGAAAAATAACCGTCAGTTTGTGATTTCGGCTAAAGAAAAGAGATTTGAGTAGAAACCACAAACCATCCCGATCCGAAAAAATTAAGGGGGCAGAGAAAGCCCCCCCTCCCCCCCTCCCCAACTGACCTGTATATACCCAGGTTTCGCCTCCGAACCGAGCACGACCCGTAGCCGGCCCACATCCTACTTTCCGTTGGCGGGAGGGGCATTTCCGCTGTGCCATTCTTTTCGCCGACACCGTCGATCTCCGTCCCCTCTCCCCTTCTTCCTCGAGCCCAGGACCGCCTCCATGGACGCCCAATGACCACATTGCTGAGCTCACGAGTCGTGCCCGGTATGAGCGACCTCCTCCGCCAGATCTGAAGCTGGCCGGCTCCACCCCTTGCCGCTCCAACCCTCGCTCCTCGCTGTGAAAGGCTCCTCTGACAAGCGAAAGTGGCGAGGCTCATCCTCATCCAGGGAAGGCGGGCCGCCTCGCCACTCTGGTGGTCCCGCTACCAACCTGACGCTGGCCCCAACCACGACCTCCTCCAAGAAGAAGCCGGCGACAAACAAGGTGAGGAACGCGGCGTCGAAGCGCAAGGCTGCCCCCGCGAAAGCCTCCTCCGCCGCCAAATCCACCGCCACGAGCCAGACTAGGTATGAACAATTCCCCACCCCGACCCCTTCCGTATGAACAATCCTTTGGGTGGTAGCTTGCCGTGGACTTTCGTTTTCCTGGCTAAGGGCATCTCCCGCAGCCCGAACCATTTCGGACAACAAAAGTGTCTGTTTTGTTTAGTTTGGATGACCCAGACCGACGGAAGGATAGGACGGCCGTCTCCTTCCATTGGATGACCCAGACCCAGACTCCCACCCCATTGGCTCATCTCCTCTAGTTCGGAACAATCCAAGATGATCTTGAAGGCGTTGTCCTCGTCCAGCTTCGGCGGCTAAAAATGGGTTTGCTCCAGGATCGCCTACATCTCCTCATTCTCGTGATCGATTTGGATGACCACCGGCGGCGACCATGACCATGGTGTCACAGGCACCGGTGGCCAGCACACCGCCTGCTGTGGCTACGATGCAGGAGGTGCTAGCGCAGGGGCCTTCCACTTAGGCGAAGCAGGCGGAGGAGTAGGCCAGAACGGCCATGTTGTCGGGGCCACTTGGGGTGGTGGAGTCACTGGCGGCGTGGCAGGCCGCCACTCGCCAGCGCAGACTCCCGCTAGGCTACGGCGAGCCCATCCCATTGGCTCATCTCCTCGAGTTCGGAACGCTCCAGGACGATCTTGAGGGTGTTGTCCTCGTCCAGCTTCGGCGTTTGCGGAGGCAAGGGGGGTCACGTTGTATCAAGGGTATTCAAGTGAATATCGAAAAGAAAATCCAAAACATTCATATCATATTACTATTATAGAGCCACGAATTCTAGTTAACTTTGTATGCACACTCATCTACACACATGCACACACACATGCACTAGTCTAGTTGGTAAGAACAAAGGCATGTAAACCTCCTAGTCCTCGGGTAGGACGTTCCGCGGCGCGTCCGTGCAGACGTATTTTGCAGCCCAAATTTGATCCATGAATTGATTGATCCATTTGCGGCGTTTCTTGTTTTTTGTATCCTCGTGTCCGGCGGATGTTGGGACCTCTTGGAACCGTTTGGATCGCGCTGCTGGAGATGGCCTAGCTACTGCTGTAACGTGATGGCCGGGCTGCGGTGAGAAGTGTGATGGTGAAAAGTGGAAAGTAGCTGACTCCGCTGGTTTCAAAAGGAGAGCAAGAAGAGAAGACATCAGCTGGGCTGGAGCAGATGAAAAGCAATCCCGTTAGTGAAGCCCGGGCAGAGGAGACACGTAGCGGCCCACGGTGCACGGTTAGGGGTGTGGAGAGCGGGCGGCCCTCGATCGAGCTGGCGCCGGACCCTACCTCTCTCAAGTCTGAACATAATAAGCTAGCCCTTGTTGGTTTCTGCTCGTCCATGTTCAAAAGCAGTAAGCTTTCGCGTTTAGGCCGACCCCCCGTGCGCGTAAAAGTGCTAACCGCTTTGGTGTTAGCGTCCGACTCCAGATACCCTTCCTTCTTACTTCAACAGTAGCCGTGCTTCTGCACAGGCTAGTAGTTTGTGCGTGGAATCCTATGCTATGCATCAGCGTGCAACTGTACGTAGAGCGCCTCAGAATGTGCAGAGGCCAGTTGAACAGGGAGCGTTGCATGGAAACTCTGGGATGCACCGGTACTGCTGCAACTGTAGGTACAAACAACCAGCAGCATGATGAGCACACGATTTAAACAGGATGTGTGTACGAGGTACTACAATCCTGGCAGTGACATTCAGACAGCAGCGCTAGGGTGAGACTTATACATAAGCGGGGATGATCGAGGATGATGAGGAGCAGAACGCTGCCAAAAAGAAAAACGATACGGCTGTGGAGACTTGAGCTAGAGAATCTTTTTTACCGCTGTGGCATATTCTTCGGCCTCCTCGCAGTTGTCGCAGCACCGTCCAACCGCCAAATGCCCGAGCCCTTCCCGCCAAAATTTGGCGCCAGGGCGCCGCCAGCACGCCGGGCACGTGCGATAATAATAAATTGGTCAAACGCCCACCCCATTGGCCCGTTGGCCGTCGCTCCGTTGCCAAAACTCAAATCATCGTTTGCTATGCTCCGTCAGTGGTGCGCCGGTGGGGCCCACGCACAAGTCGCGGGTTAATTACACGAGACCACGTCACCTCTTGCCGGGGCTCCGGCCGCAACGAAACAATGCGCTCCACGAGCTGGAATAAATCTACCGCAGGAGCTCATTTTGCTAAAAATAATCAAACAACTTTCAAAAAGTTCCGACAACCAACCTAGATGTGGTTAAAGATGTTCCTACAAGCTTGTAAAATCTCAATGTTAATACCTTATGCTAGCTCTCGGCAACATAGAAATTTCCAAGTACGGTGAAGAGTACACATTTTAGAACCCCCCAAAATTGTCAGAATTTTACCATTTTTTGTGTACCCAAGATTATATGATTTTCGCTTGGCATTTAGCGCGATTGCATTATAGTATACTACATCATTATGTATATCTATTTCTGATATTTTTGGAACTCTGAAATATTGTTTTTAAGTATTTCAGAGAAAAACGAGATACATTTAGCTATCTATGGCACCAAAGTGAAGTTTCCGAGAACTCACCTCCTTTTGTTAGATGTAACTGGTAGGTTGACTCATGCTTGCGCAGCTTGATTTCTTTTGTGGCCTAAATTAATTTCTTCATATTTATTATATTAGCTTCAAGATATTGATAATATATTGTTTATTTAAATAGTATAAAATTTTGAACCCAAGAATTTAATGCAAAAGCTTGCTTCAATCTTTTCTCCAGTTTAGGCACATCAACTGATGTTTGATTTAATTTGCCAAGAAAACTACATAATATAGATCATGGTTGTATGATTGTAACCAATCCACTAAGTGCATTTTGTCGGTGAGGACCTTGGTATGGGACGACAAAAGAACGAAGACAATTGTGGTTGTTGTCTCAACATGCAAAATAATAGTAGTACCATGGTATTCACTGGCATTTTTAGTTAGTTTTTTTTCTTCCGCTTCTCCTCATGATTCATATCTTGCTTCTAGACCTTGTGTTCACATACTTCACTTGTATCATCATTTGGTTCTCCCAACTTTAATTGTTACACAACGTACATTGTACAGATCCATCTTATTCTTCTTTCGCGTTGCTATGACACGTATTGGTTCCTCCAACTTGAATTGTTCACATCGTACATGTTACGGATCCATCTTATTCTCATTTCCCAATGCCATGTATAACATTTACACGGTATTTTATTAGCTTTAATTCTTCTCGATGTATAACTTCTTGGACGCTCTTAGCCCATATGAACTTCGTTGTGACATAATTCTGCACGCTTATTTCTATTCTACTCCTTCGAATTTTCCCCAGCTATTGATCCATGCATGTATATATATTTAAGGAGCACAAGAATGTAAATATACTTATGTGTATTACCATGTCTTGGCAAAAATGTAATTTTAGGATGGAAATAAAATTGTAGATAATATATATTCACTTGTATGTTGAATTTCACGCATGTAAATGCCATGCCTAAATTTACTATAAATTTTATTGCAAAATTTATATTTTGGCGGTATATCTTTTGTTATAAGGAGGTGATGTTCCCATCAATAGCAAGCCACATTTTATTACTTTGCCAATCATGATAATATATGACCCTTGTGTTGTGTGCATGTGTGTGATGGCGCACATTTCTTTCCAAGGATCAACGTTCAAAATAAAAGTTATGCACTCTTCCGCTTTCAAACTAGTATATCCCGTGTAACTTGGCCCCACAAACAATCGCCACAGTGAACTTTATATCACTTTGTAGATAATGGGAAGAACTGAACCCAAAGAACACAGTCGCATTTAGTGGATAGGAGGTGGAGAGGATATCAACATTTGGGAGGACCCTTGGATCTCATCTAGCCCTTCGAGACACATGGCAACACAGAGAGGAAATGTTGTTTACACCGAAGTGTATGAACTTATTGATCCCACGACTAGATCATGGGACGAAGGACTTCTTGGTTCCCCGTTTCTATCAATTGATGTTAATCGCATCCGGAAGATACCTCCTGCCATGGGAATGCTAGAAGATTTTTGCTGAAGGTGAAGATTTTTTTCCTGACGCTTACAACACTGTACTATTCCAGTGTTCCTTGTAATTACGTCCCGGCGAACATGCATAACATCACTAGCATCCTCTATCCAATTTCTGAGATTTATTGTGAAGATACCCTCATGCTTTGTTCGAGTGACCTAGGGTTTTGTAGATCGGGGACCGTCTCGGGTTATTTGAGCAAATCAGTGGGATATCGAAAATTGATTGAGCGGGTTCAACATTGCTTGAAGAACTGTTGAAACTTCCAGATCGACAAGCTCCTAGATTGGAGGATGTGGGCTTCGAGGAGTTAGTGATGACCACCTACTGGTACTTATGGTGGTAGAGACGGTAGTTAACTCATGAAGAGAGCATTGGTAGCCCATATAGATCGTCTGAAGCGATAATGGCAATTGCGGCAAATTATGCTAGGGCATCATAACATTTTTTTGCATTCCTGGACATGGCTGGGAGAAGTCGAAAGAAGGATAATGCATGTAAGCTCAACATTGACGCAACATCCTGAGAAGATTTATATACTGGAGCTACTCGTGAAGTTATTTGAGACCCATCATGTATGTTCATAGCTTGCGACAATAGTGGGATCCCATCAATATCGGACCCTTCCACTGCCGAAGCAAGAGCTCTTCGAGACAGCCTTTTGCTGGTAGGCCAGCCAGGATACACAAGGATCATCCTCGGTAGTGATTGCATGGAGTTTACCAATACAATGAGATAGAGTGGTGGTTCAAGTAGCCCAGTGCGGCAATATACTAGGGGGAATGCGTGCTCTTGGTTGAGGGGTTTTACCCATGTCTTTCAGATCATAGTTGTAGGTAAAACAATAATGTGGCCATTTCTTAGCTAGCAAGACACCGAGTCCTTAATCGATTGTTTGGTTGGAGGAATTACAAGATTTTTTTTGAGCTTGATACATTGCAAACGTATCTATAATTTTTGATGTTCCATGCTTGGTTTTATCCACTTTCTTGTGTTTTGTTCCAAGTTTGGAGTACTTTTCATATGATTTCTTGGACTAACCTATTAACAAGAGCCACAGTGCCAGCTACCTGTTTTCTGCTATTTTTGGTTCCAGGAAAAATCAGAAAATGAATATTCTCGGAATTGGACGGGACAAAAGCCAAAGTGCCTATTTTTTCGAAGGGATCAAGTGCCAGAATACGAGACGGAGAAGGGCCAGGGGCCGGCCACACCACCCGGTCGCACGACCAGGCTAGGCCCGCGCCAGGGGGTGGTGTGGTGGCTCCCGGCGCCCCCTCTGCCTCTCCTTCTGTCTATAAGTTGCCCTCGGGACGAAAACCCTAAGTACCCGATCAAAAATCCACGAAAGAGTTTGTAGCCGCCGTCATCTCCATCCCTTGATCGGGAGGGATCTGAAACTCTTCCCGGCACCCTGCCGGAGAGGGGAATTCACCCTGGAGGCCTTCTTCATCACCATGCAAGCCTCCTGTGTGATGCGTGAGTACTTCATCCTTAGACTACGGATCCATGTAGTAGCTAGATGGCTGGTTTTCTCCTCCTTTGTGCTTTCATGTTTAGAACTTGTGAGCTCCGTTCATGATCAAGATCATCTATTTGTAATTCATACATGTTGTGTTTGCGCGGATCCGATGGATATTGAGATACTATTTCAGATTGATTATTGATTCTATCATCTCTTTGTTATTTGAGATCTTGCATGTTTTCCGTTGTTAGTAGCTATCTTGGCCAAGTAGATGCTAGCAACTCCAAGAGTTAGTACTTATGCTCGATAGTGGGTTCATGCCTCTGGTAATCTGGGGAAGTGACAGAAAAAAATCTCTAAGGTACTAGATGTGTTGTTGCTAATAGGGAGAAAACAACAATCCTTTGTTTATAGAACAATCGTATTGTTTACTTTACACGCAGTTCGTAAAGCAATAATCTGTTGCTTGCAACTTAATACTGGAGGGGGTTTGGATGATAATTACACGAGACCACGTCACCTCTTGCCGGGGCTCCGGCCGCAACGAAACAATGCGCTCCACGAGCTGGAATAAATCTACCGCAGGAGCTCATTTTGCTAAAAATAATCAAACAACTTTCAAAAAGTTCCGACAACCAACCTAGATGTGGTTAAAGATGTTCCTACAAGCTTGTAAAATCTCAATGTTAATACCTTATGCTAGCTCTCGGCAACATAGAAATTTCCAAGTACGGTGAAGAGTACACATTTTAGAACCCCCCAAAATTGTCAGAATTTTACCATTTTTTGTGTACCCAAGATTATATGATTTTCGCTTGGCATTTAGCGCGATTGCATTATAGTATACTACATCATTATGTATATCTATTTCTGATATTTTTGGAACTCTGAAATATTGTTTTTAAGTATTTCAGAGAAAAACGAGATACATTTAGCTATCTATGGCACCAAAGTGAAGTTTCCGAGAACTCACCTCCTTTTGTTAGATGTAACTGGTAGGTTGACTCATGCTTGCGCAGCTTGATTTCTTTTGTGGCCTAAATTAATTTCTTCATATTTATTATATTAGCTTCAAGATATTGATAATATATTGTTTATTTAAATAGTATAAAATTTTGAACCCAAGAATTTAATGCAAAAGCTTGCTTCAATCTTTTCTCCAGTTTAGGCACATCAGAACTGATGTTTGATTTAATTTGCCAAGAAAACTACATAATATAGATCATGGTTGTATGATTGTAACCAATCCACTAAGTGCATTTTGTCGGTGAGGACCTTGGTATGGGACGACAAAAGAACGAAGACAATTGTGGTTGTTGTCTCAACATGCAAAATAATAGTAGTACCATGGTATTCACTGGCATTTTTAGTTAGTTTTTTTTCTTCCGCTTCTCCTCATGATTCATATCTTGCTTCTAGACCTTGTGTTCACATACTTCACTTGTATCATCATTTGGTTCTCCCAACTTTAATTGTTACACAACGTACATTGTACAGATCCATCTTATTCTTCTTTCGCGTTGCTATGACACGTATTGGTTCCTCCAACTTGAATTGTTCACATCGTACATGTTACGGATCCATCTTATTCTCATTTCCCAATGCCATGTATAACATTTACACGGTATTTTATTAGCTTTAATTCTTCTCGATGTATAACTTCTTGGACGCTCTTAGCCCATATGAACTTCGTTGTGACATAATTCTGCACGCTTATTTCTATTCTACTCCTTCGAATTTTCCCCAGCTATTGATCCATGCATGTATATATATTTAAGGAGCACAAGAATGTAAATATACTTATGTGTATTACCATGTCTTGGCAAAAATGTAATTTTAGGATGGAAATAAAATTGTAGATAATATATATTCACTTGTATGTTGAATTTCACGCATGTAAATGCCATGCCTAAATTTACTATAAATTTTATTGCAAAATTTATATTTTGGCGGTATATCTTTTGTTATAAGGAGGTGATGTTCCCATCAATAGCAAGCCACATTTTATTACTTTGCCAATCATGATAATATATGACCCTTGTGTTGTGTGCATGTGTGTGATGGCGCACATTTCTTTCCAAGGATCAACGTTCAAAATAAAAGTTATGCACTCTTCCGCTTTCAAACTAGTATATCCCGTGTAACTTGGCCCCACAAACAATCGCCACAGTGAACTTTATATCACTTTGTAGATAATGGGAAGAACTGAACCCAAAGAACACAGTCGCATTTAGTGGATAGGAGGTGGAGAGGATATCAACATTTGGGAGGACCCTTGGATCTCATCTAGCCCTTCGAGACACATGGCAACACAGAGAGGAAATGTTGTTTACACCGAAGTGTATGAACTTATTGATCCCACGACTAGATCATGGGACGAAGGACTTCTTGGTTCCCCGTTTCTATCAATTGATGTTAATCGCATCCGGAAGATACCTCCTGCCATGGGAATGCTAGAAGATTTTTGCTGAAGGTGAAGATTTTTTTCCTGACGCTTACAACACTGTACTATTCCAGTGTTCCTTGTAATTACGTCCCGGCGAACATGCATAACATCACTAGCATCCTCTATCCAATTTCTGAGATTTATTGTGAAGATACCCTCATGCTTTGTTCGAGTGACCTAGGGTTTTGTAGATCGGGGACCGTCTCGGGTTATTTGAGCAAATCAGTGGGATATCGAAAATTGATTGAGCGGGTTCAACATTGCTTGAAGAACTGTTGAAACTTCCAGATCGACAAGCTCCTAGATTGGAGGATGTGGGCTTCGAGGAGTTAGTGATGACCACCTACTGGTACTTATGGTGGTAGAGACGGTAGTTAACTCATGAAGAGAGCATTGGTAGCCCATATAGATCGTCTGAAGCGATAATGGCAATTGCGGCAAATTATGCTAGGGCATCATAACATTTTTTTGCATTCCTGGACATGGCTGGGAGAAGTCGAAAGAAGGATAATGCATGTAAGCTCAACATTGACGCAACATCCTGAGAAGATTTATATACTGGAGCTACTCGTGAAGTTATTTGAGACCCATCATGTATGTTCATAGCTTGCGACAATAGTGGGATCCCATCAATATCGGACCCTTCCACTGCCGAAGCAAGAGCTCTTCGAGACAGCCTTTTGCTGGTAGGCCAGCCAGGATACACAAGGATCATCCTCGGTAGTGATTGCATGGAGTTTACCAATACAATGAGATAGAGTGGTGGTTCAAGTAGCCCAGTGCGGCAATATACTAGGGGGAATGCGTGCTCTTGGTTGAGGGGTTTTACCCATGTCTTTCAGATCATAGTTGTAGGTAAAACAATAATGTGGCCATTTCTTAGCTAGCAAGACACCGAGTCCTTAATCGATTGTTTGGTTGGAGGAATTACAAGATTTTTTTTGAGCTTGATACATTGCAAACGTATCTATAATTTTTGATGTTCCATGCTTGGTTTTATCCACTTTCTTGTGTTTTGTTCCAAGTTTGGAGTACTTTTCATATGATTTCTTGGACTAACCTATTAACAAGAGCCACGATTACCTGTTTTCTGCTATTTTTGGTTCCGGAAAATCAGAAAATGAATATTCTCGAATTGACGGGACAAAAGCCAAAGTGCCTATTTTTTCGAAGGGATCAAGTGCCAGAATACGAGACGGAGAAGGGCCAGGGGCCGGCCACACCACCCGGTCGCACGACCAGGCTAGGCCCGCGCCAGGGGGTGGTGTGGTGGCTCCGCCCCTCTGCCTCTCCTACATCTATAAGTTGCCCTCGGGACGAAAACCCTAAGTACCCGATCAAAAATCCACGAAAGAGTTTGTAGCCGCCGTCATCTCCATCCCTTGATCGGGAGGGATCTGAAACTCTTCCCGGCACCCTGCCGGAGAGGGGAATTCACCCTGGAGGCCTTCTTCATCACCATGCAAGCCTCCTGTGTGATGCGTGAGTACTTCATCCTTAGACTACGGATCCATGTAGTAGCTAGATGGCTGGTTTTCTCCTCCTTTGTGCTTTCATGTTTAGAACTTGTGAGCTCCGTTCATGATCAAGATCATCTATTTGTAATTCATACATGTTGTGTTTGCGCGGATCCGATGGATATTGAGATACTATTTCAGATTGATTATTGATTCTATCATCTCTTTGTTATTTGAGATCTTGCATGTTTTCCGTTGTTAGTAGCTATCTTGGCCAAGTAGATGCTAGCAACTCCAAGAGTTAGTACTTATGCTCGATAGTGGGTTCATGCCTCTGGTAATCTGGGGAAGTGACAGAAAAAAATCTCTAAGGTACTAGATGTGTTGTTGCTAATAGGGAGAAAACAACAATCCTTTGTTTATAGAACAATCGTATTGTTTACTTTACACGCAGTTCGTAAAGCAATAATCTGTTGCTTGCAACTTAATACTGGAGGGGGTTTGGATGATAACCTAAAGGTGGATTATTAGTCATAGATGCAGTTGGATGGCGGTCTATGTATTATGTTGTAATGCCCAATCAAGTCTCAGAGGAGTCAAGATGATTACTATATGCATGTATTGCTTTCTCGGTGTTTGTCAATTGTCCCGCTGTAATTTGTTCACCTAGCATGTTATCTATCTAAGGAGATCCACCTCTAGTGAACTATGGATCCCGGTCCTTTTACTTTATATACAATCTACAATCTTTTACTGCTTTGTGTTTACTTTCTGCAAGCTTTTACTTCTTTCCATTCGATACGTTTAATCCTTTGTTTTCCGCAAAACACGGTGAGATTGACAACCTCATCGCAAGTTGGGGACAAAGTTCTGTGGTTGTGTTGTGCAAGTCTCCATGTTGCTAGTAGCACCTGTAGTGCGCCCTCCAAAGCTCAGCTAGTAACACCTTTGGGGTGTTTGCCTGCTCCTACAGGTTCGATTAAACCTTGGTTTCATAACTAAGGGAAAACTTGCTGCTATATTCATCGTACCTTCCTCTTGGGTTCCCAACGAGCTCTACGTCGAAAGTCGAACGCATCAGAGCTCTGAGCAAATCATGTACTCCTCCTATCTCAAAATTTGGAGAGAAGTGCATATTACAACCTTTAACTTATGCCCAAGTTCAAGTTATAACCCTGAACTGCAAAACCGATTAAAACACACCCCTCAAGTACTAAAACAGGTTAAATTTGCCCTTAGACAATTGGAAGGTGGTTTTGCCATGACGTGGCATCCTAGTATCAAATGTTTGGTACTATTGATTGCAGAAATCGTCATTTTCTACATTATGTTTATTTTTTATGTAAACTTTTTGAGAATAAGTACTATCACATGTATTATATTTGTGTAAAAAGCGTTAAAGCTCTTTATCCGTTTGAAAACACCTAGTACGGCGCAATAAAATCAATCAATCGACAGGCACAACTACGCATATGTTTCGATCAATAGTCATTTCGACACACATCGGTTGATTACTTACACGTCAGAGCGATTTCCTAAGCGCTCGAGTCGCGTATGCTTCATGCGGATCATCAACAACCCTCCATGCCCATCTCCGAAGATCATGTCTGCGACACCCTTGCCGATGCCCAGCGTCATACCGCCGGGCGATGTGTTCAAGAGCCCCATCCTGAACCTAGACCACATTCCTCCGTTGTCCCTGTCGTCGTGCCTCGCGGGCACCGGGGATGGCGCATCGTACCATATGTAGTGTCCCCGACGGGGGCATAGCTATGCGACTCCCAGTACCCGTAACGTGTACGTGGTCATGGCGTCCAGCACACCCCACGATTCCGACCAATGATGGGGTGTCACACTTGCTAGCTGAGGTGTCGGTGCTTGCCGGTCGACGAAGAGATCATGTTTGGAACTAGTTGTTTTCAAACAGATAAAGAGCTACTCCATCCGTTTCAAAATATAAGATGTTTTAGCTTTATAAAAGAAATGTATCTAGACCCCTTTTACTGTGTAGGTTCGTGTGGGTTTGAGTGAACATACATACTAAAAGAGGTCTAGATATAATCCTTTCAGAAAGCTAAAATATCTTATAATTTGAAAGGGGGAGTAGTACTTTTGAAGGTTGTAATATGCACTTCTCTCCAAAATTTGCTGACATCGATTTTCAGGTGGAGGGAGTAAGAGCCTAGGATAATCAATATAGATGTCTTGATCAGTACAAGAACGGATGGCCCTGGGTGCACGATCCGGTTAATATGGCCTCGCGGTCGAGCAAAGCTCGTGGACTCGTGGTGTTGAATTTTGCCACCCACACTCCTTGTTAATTTCTTCTTGTTCCCTGTCCAAAAGTAGTAACCTTTCGCTTAAAGCTCGCACCCGTGGGGATGATAAAAGTTGCCATTCCCGTCCGTCCCTTTTTGTACTATACTGTTCGTCGTCTACCGTGGGCTACAGTCCCCTAAACATGTCAGCGCTGAGCGGGCATTTGGGATCCAATGCGTGCACATGAGCGGCAGCCGTCTGCAGAGCTCTATGCAAATGGCGTCCGCTAACCATCTTACTGAGATCCGCAGTGTCGGACCCGGTGGAAAAGCCCTTGAAAAAGATTTAAAAATACTGAACGTTTTTTCCTTCAAATTTTTTTTTTGAAAGTTTTTGTACGTTGCTGAGTCCAAATGTCCAAAATCCTGACTCCTGAGTCAGTAAAACTCTACAGCAGTGTTACAGTCACAGGCGGAATACCAGTGCACAAGGACAGAAACCTTCCGGCGAGAATCTCTCGGCAGTAGTAGTATATTTATTCGGACAGTCTACTGGTAGTAGACCCGCCAAAACCGAAGGCTCCCGCCAAGATTTCGCGCCAAGGCGCCGCCATCCAGTGCGGGCGCGGAGCACGTGCACGCGCCGGAATTGGCATACGAAACCGGTCAAGGGCCCACTCGTTGCCCAGTGGCTCGTCGCTACTTCACGAAAACGCAAGCAGTTGGACGAGAGTGACATGTGGGCCGGCTACCTTGCATGCGGCCATGACGACGAGTGGGTTTATTTGCTTTCTGTATGTTTGGTGGAGACGTGTCTCGAGAAGCTAAAAAAGGGCCCTTTTTCGTGTCTGTCAAGTGATGATTTCAGGTTAGAAGTTTTGCTGAAAAGAGAAAAAGCTTATAGAAGCAATAATATCAGAACTAGCGTACTCGTAAGAAACATGAAGTACGTACTTAGTTTAGTTGAAGCCCCTTTGATAACATTTTTGACACGATGAAGCCATGATTTACAACAGAGGGAGAGCTCTTTCATTCCATCATCGGAACTGTGAACCGTTGTAAATAGGGTTGCAGATGCAGGGCCCGCTTCGGCCGGCATAGCTGGATGGTTAGTACAAATTGTACTATATACATAATCAAAACTGGTTTACAAATTATACTAAGCTACGTGAGCTGAGACTAAATCCGTTCCCGCTTACCCGCCCCGCATGCAGCCCTAGTTGTAAAGATACTCGTCCTTCAAGACTCCATGTTCTGAATGTTTTACATCGAACAATGTTGCAAGGAAGGAGAGATTGAATTGAACGCCGTCGACCATGGAGGCACTGATGTAGGATTGTGAACGAGAAGAGATCTAACCGAAGTACAAGAGTTTAGAGGAGAAAATCTCTAGAGAAAACTTTGAGGAGTAAGTACTCCTCTAACTGAAAGCGGTTTCTAACCGAAGTACAAAACTTAGAGGAGGAAATCATATGATCACCACAAAACTTGATCAAATTTGACCGAATTTTGGTCGATTCAAACCGAATTTGAAACATACTATTTTATTTACGTTAATTCGTACATATTACACCCAAAAGTTGGTTTGATTTCACTAAATTCGACCGGATTTGACCTAAACCTAACATAATCCTCGTCCCACTTACATCACGATATTTTTGTTCATAACTTTTTGAAACTTTTAAACTCAAAATATTGAAGCTTCCCAAATCGGGCCCCAGGAGCCATCACGCCTCACTCGGAAAAATACTGCCTAGTATCATGAAACTAATAACCTCAACAAAAACATCACAAACTTTTTGCTATGTTATCAAGGAAAGTCTCATCAAATTTCACTAGATAACCCTCCTATTTTGTTTTTTGAAACATGTTAGAGCCTCGGTACTATTTTGAAGAAAAAATCACAAAATGTTCCACCATTTCCATTCGAGCTAGCCTCGGTAAACTTTTGAAGAAAGTGGTGTTTTAATGTTTTATGCAGGGCTGGTGGGACGATTCAGAGTCAACGGAGTTTAAAACATGTCCGAGAATTGACTAGTCCCACTTTTAATGTCCCCGCATAGGGTCAAGTGAGATCCCGCCAAAATCTTATGTCTAATTTATTTATCAAAATCTAGTGTAAATTTTTACATAAAATTTAAATTAGATTTTGGCAAATAAACAAGGAGTGGGATTTAGGTTTAATCTCACACCCGCGCGTGTCCTGCCGGCAAATTCTGGAACTCGCACCGAGCCCGTAAACTCCCATTCAAATGCATGCCACCTCTCTAGCTCTCTATTTATTTCCACACAGCAGTACTCCCGTATCTTTTACCCGTACTTGCCTACTTGGACGATCATTATTTTCAGAGGACACGCTTTAAATTTGACTCAGGCAATCCTTACGGCGTGTCAGCGTACGTGGTGGCTGTATGTACCCGAACCCAGGCAGAAGCAATTACAAATGCAGAGGATACGGCACTGTCAGCAGCTAACTCGATCGCCTTCCCCAGATTACCTTTGTACCACGTAGGAGGAGTATCTCTTTAGCTAATGGCAACCACTGTTTGCTCAACCAGGCGAACAAAGAGGGTATTTACTAGGAACGGAGCGCTGAACAGGAAAGTTGCGGCAGAGGGAGACAGTACTGTGGCCGGCCGTGCGGCACACGTTCCCGTTGAAAAGGTAATACACTTACTACTACATCCGAAAACAAGTGACTTAAATTTCTCTAAATTTATACTTCATCCGTTCAAAAATAAGTGCTGGAATTTATCTAGATTCGTTGTATGAATGTAGAAGCGTTTTAGTATATAGATATATGCGTATTTAGAGAAACCCAAGTAACCTATTTTGCTATTTTGCAACGAAGGCAGTACATGTGAATCTCACAAATCCGTGTCACTTAATTTGAGCGGAGGGACTACTAGTTGATAATCAGGCTCTAAGAACATCTCCACTCGTCCCCCAATACGGCGTCCGGCGCGACCGTTTTTTCGCCCGTATTGGGAGCGCCGGATAGATCACAGATTTGGGGGGCGCTGTCTCCCAGCCGTGCCTCCCATATAAAAACTTCAAACATTTGAAATAATTGCAAAATATGAAATTAACATTAATTTTACATATAATTGAAACAACTTTCATATATTTTATAGATAATTGAAACATCTTTCACAAACAAGAGAAAAAAATGGAACTACTAGTGCCATGGCTAGATGGGCGAGGAGGATGTCGATTCCGGCGCCGAGCAATCCTAGAGACTTTTAATCCAGACGAGGGTGGTTCCCGGCAGTGGCGGAGCTATGGCAAAGCCAGGGGGGCCGCCGTCCCCCAGCCCATGGGCTTTTCACGAAGGAAGGCCCCATAAATGGGCCCTTTGCCCCCCCGGATCTGGAAAATAATAGGCCTATGTTGGCCTTTTTAGTCCATCTGCCCCCCATGGAATGGGCTGAAGCTCCGCCAGTGGTTCCCGGCAGCGATGTAGTCGAGCACTCAGTCAAGCGTGTGCTCCACCATCGTCGCCGGCCGTCGAAATTGTTGTCCTGCGGCGATGGGCCGGCTCCGTCGTAGGCGATGATGCGTCACGCGTGCTGCTGCTCGAAGAAGATCGTCCACCCGTTGTGGTTGTCGGGATGCCATTGGGGGTCATCCCTCTCCTCCGGCATGAGATCCGACCAGAAGTGGGCGAACATGGCCGCGGATAGTGCCTCATCGACCGGCACCAGAGGTATCGACAGGCCACCAGCGCTGAGCACCCATCCCCTCGGCAACCGAGTGTCCGGAGGGACTGGGTACTGGGTGTCCTAGAGCGCTTGCCGTCCATAGTCGTTGACGGAGGCCCCATCTTCTAGAAAATGCTCCATCGGCGGCAGGGATTTGGCTACTGTTTCGATGGTAAAGATTGCGGGCAGAATGTGCGAAGAATGACGGGTGTGCGCATGGTGTAGATCTGTAATGGCGATGGCCGTGCCTACATATAGCGAGAAAAGGGTGGGAATCCAGGGTGGGAAGCGGTGGAAAAAGTGAGAAAGGCATGGCGGGAGAACGTGTGGCCGACGGCGGGACGACTCTCAGGAGAAGAGCCGTCTATCTCACTACCAGGACTGGCCCGCGTCGTTCTCAGCTCCATCCGACGTCCCCGTTAGACCCCGTGGTTTGGGTTCGGCCTGGGGGCACCGGATGTCAAACCGGACCACGCTGACGCGAAAAAGTTGGGGGGACGGGTTGGACGGATTTCGAGCGCCGGCACCACTCATAGCCCTTTAGGAGGGCTTTAAGGCGCCGAGTGAAGATACTCTAATGGTACCAGAACGGTGTGAAACACTCGAGCTAGGGTTATGTCTGAAGGAAGAAGTGTGTGCAAAGCGATGCTCGCCTCGGTACGTTGAGTAAATTACCAACAGCGAGATGCCAATCGGCGGGTCAAACAATACAGGGTGCCGATAACGAACACTTAACTTAAGCTTGACAGGTACGGTCGTACGGAAAGGGCTTAACCTATGGAGTATAGTAATGGCGCGCACGTACGGAAGGTACCACCTGCAGCGCGCGTTCGCATGTGCAAGCAGAAACAGATTTCGTATGCTCCTTGTGCACACTCATTGCACATCTCAAGAGACGAAAATTGTTGGTAAATTTCTTGTGAGCGCCCAGCTGTGCTTCATAGGAGAAAGTTTATTTGAAAAGGAAGAACTTGAGGGAGTGGTCACTCAGGTGTGTACTCCGTTCACAGATTAATATACTTCTAGTCTTTGTTCTAAGTCAAACTTAATAAAATTTGGCTAATTTTATATAAAAAATAGCAACATTTGTGATAATGGATGAGTATCATTATATCTGTTTTAAATATAGGTTCATAATATATCAATTGATTGTATACATGTTACTACATTTGTTTATAGAATTGGTTAAATCTTAAACTTTTTGACTTAATAGCGGCCGGCTGATTGAGCCGCCCACTAACTGTCTGGCACCCTCTTATCGTCCCTGGCAACCTGGGACTCGGCTGGGGTTTGCTGGCACAGCACGCCACGTTGGAAAGGTCGGGTTGGGCCCCTTGCCAGTTACCCAAACAGCCTGCCCGTGATGGCCCGTCTCCCCACTGCGGGAAAGGGAGCCGCTGCCACCATTTCTCGCGGGTTCCGACATCGATTCCCGTGGCATTTTTCTCCTTCCCGTCGGTTCCACCACCGTATCCCGCCTCGTTTTCTCCTTCCTGCGCTCTCACGCCGGAGTGGCACACAAAACCAAACAATGCTTGGTCGTCTCCCCACCACTTGGGCAATGCTCTCCGCTGCCTGCGCTGGAAAAGACCGTGGATCAGCGGGCTATCCAACGTGGAGGCGCAACAGGCCGCCACCCAGGAAGAGTTCAACTTCAACGACTACTACGCGCAGGCGGAGGCACCTGGAAACCACCGGTTGCTCGAGGAGTCGGCGCGCCACGCCACTCGCGAACAACAGGTGTGTGAGCACCACGGGTGTGAAGACCAAGGCATCGCCGAAGAGCCCTACCGCCGGCAGGCTGAGGTGACGGTGGAGGTTGGCGCTCGTCGGCTGACCATGGACCAGGATGAGTCCTCGTCTGCGGTGGCGACGGTGGAGCGAACGGAGAGGAACCGCCGCCACACGAGGTCGCGCGAGGATAGGGAGCGTCTTTCCATGGAGAGACACTGTCAGCGCCAAGCCGAGGCGACGAGGACGGGCGATGCATCGAGCCGACTTCGACATCGAGAAGTAGATTTTCCCATTTGTATATTTAGTTTCAAGAATTTTATGTATGAGAAAAATGTTTAAGATTGAAAAAAAATATTGTGGGACGACTGTTGGGGACTTCGGTGTGGGACGTCCTTTCCAAACCGCCGGAAGTTTGGGTGTCCACCGTCTGGAGATGTTCTAACACAGTTATTTTAGAGTTCACACTCCTTATATTAATCTGCAACAATCAAACTTACAGGAATATTTAAACCGCAGGGTAGTTCTATTAACCATACATGCCTGCCCACTGGCATAGAAGAGGCTAGACGAGCTAATCTATGTGCTTCTTCATTCGCTTCCCTGTATTCATGAACGAAAGCGACATTGCCTCTAGCCTTCATCCTCTCCTGAATCTCCATCTGAACACTCTCTGGGGTGCTCCATTTAGTCCTTTGACAACCTGGAGACAATCTGTAAAGCGACATGGATTGCTCCAGAGCTGAGATCATCCGCAAGGTTTAGCGCCTCGCGGCATGCGAACGCTTCCAGGCAATCAGGTTGCGTCATCCCCTCAAAAATCATCGCAAAGGCTCCCTAGAATATCCCATCAACTGAGCGGCACACAGCACCAACCGCTCCTCGCCTTGCTGTCTTAGCAACAGCAGCGTCGACGTTAACTTTCATCCTCCCATTAGGTGGAGCAATCCAGCCCTTCCTCGTTGGACGTGAAGGGTTTCTTTGCTGCTGCACAGAAGGTGTAACACTAGCAGTCTCCAAATCCTCTAGAAAGCTATCCACGAACAACTTGGTTGCCATGGGCTTTGGTAGACCTCCTCGTGGACTACTTTACTCTTCGCATGCCAGATGGCCCATAATGTGACAAGCATACGAATAAGATCAACCTTCCTCATCGACTCAATCATCGAGAAAAGCCATTGGCGGGCTGCTGGCTCGGCCGACATTGCCATATGCTCTGTGATATCTTTGTCAACCAGAGCCTAGACGCACTTCGCCATATTGCAATCTATCAAAGAATGGCGCCAAGAATCTTCACGACCGCAGATCGAGCACGCAGCCGAAGGCGCCATGTTTCTGTGATGCCGAAGATCAGCTGTCGGTAACGACTATCTCGCCAACCTCCAGAGAAAGACACGGATCTTGGCCAGGACGTCGATCTTCCACAGCTTCATCCACGTCTTCCCTTCGTCCGGAGTATAAGAGGAGCCCGGTGTGGCATCAAACCAGTCTTCTCTTGTTCTTCTAGTATCAACGGGTGCGCGATAGCATGAACGTACACCGAGAAGACCCCAGTTCATTCAAAGTGCCGTGCCCAAAAGTCCTTCTGTGCTCTCGTGCACAAAGGTATACGTTCTAATACAGGTGTGGCGTGAGCCGTGAATGTTGATTTTGATCGCTCTTGGGCCTGACCTGCAATGCAAATAGGGTAGCGAGTAGTAAAAAAAAAGATCCGATGGAACCCAGCATATCCCTGGGCATGGGGGATCAGTCACGCGCGCGAGGGCCAGCCAAACAAATCAAAGCAGATCGCGTGTGAATAAACCATTCGGCATTCGCGGACAGGCCCCGGAGGCAGCCCGGACGTGCCCACACCGGCGCGGCGCCCACCCGATCGAATCTCCGAGCAATTATGGCCGCTCCGGCCGGGTAGCAACGTACACGCTTCCCGACGCAGTGAGGAGACGTCAGCGGTTGAATGTACCTGAGCCCGGCCCGTCCCTTCCACCCGCGTCACCACCTACGGCGGCGTCCTCATCAGGAGGGGTATCCAATGCCTACCTTCGGCCGTCCCCCGTCGTCTCTGCAGCATTGTCACCACGTGCGCCAGGGGCTGTCAAGGTATTCTCTCACTCCCCTCAACGTCCATCCAACACCACGAGGACTCAATACCCAAGCTACACCTCTCAGCTTTCAGGCTGCACTCACATCGATTATGGCCCAGAATGGAACTTTGGGTCGTAGCTTCCCTAGCCAGGCTGCCCTTGGTTTTTGTCGCTAAAGGCATCTCCTCCAGGCCGACCTTGCACACTAAATGTTCTGGTTTTGATTTGTTCGGAGTGGTCCGTGGAAAGAAAATACAGTCGTGTCATTCGTTGCTCCGTCAGCGTCTGGGGTGAACATAGCAGGCAGACGCATTTTTAAAAGTGGGCTACACAACTCCCCTTTTGCTACAAATTGTCCCGCTTTTGCTACATGTAGCAAAAAGTTCGCTCACGATACAAAAAAAAAGACAGATCTCGCCGGAGACCTCGCTCGACACTTTGTAGCAAAAAGTTTGTTCTAATATAGTAGCAAAATCGACTTCGACGGCCACTTTCGCTGTGAGACCTCGCCAGAGATACCGTAGCAGAAATTTTACGTTGTTGTAGCAAAACCACAAAATAGTGGAAGCAAAAAGAATGTGCTAATGTAGCAAAAATTGTCCTCACCGGAGACTTTCGCTCCGACGTTGTCGGACCTCGCCGGAGATCTTGTCGCAAACCCTAAGGCCACATGTAGCACCGCTGCCAGCCGCATGTAGCAAAACTTGGCGCCACTTGTAGCACCGCCGCCGCTGTAAGTAGCAAACCTCGACATTGTACGTAGCAGCGTCAGTGGCCTCCGATAGCATCACCGTCGGCCCCATGTAGAGGAGACAACATTCGTTGTCGACAGCGGCGACCTTGGCGACCACACGCCTAGCCGAAGCTCGAATGGAGGGAGAGGAGCATGGCCAATATCGTGCAGCACTCCTGCGGGGAGCATGGCCTCGGGCAAGCCGCGCGGAGATGGTCGGGCATGCAGAGGACGGCGGCACCGGCAGTCTCGTGCTACACCAGCAGCACACGCCAAAGACTGGCACCGGTGGTGAAGGCGAACGGCAGCGGCGCTGTTGCCAACAGCAGGAAGTGCTCCAAGGAAAAGGAACCCTATGAGAAAAAGGAAGAGGGAGCTCCTCGGGGAGAGGGGTCCTCCGGCCAGCGGCGAGGTAGGCGAGCATTGGGGCATGGTGGGCATAAATACTGGACGGCCGACGAAAGATGTAACCGATCCTTTAGGAACCATGGGGTAGGCAGCCAACAAGACGATAAGGGGAAAGGGAAACCAAGTTATGGGGACCACCCACGTACGACCGGCCATACCTAAGCTACAGCGAACCGGGGGATCGTGCCGTTCGATCCCCCCGGGTATCTGTATCCTTTTCCTTTTTTAAAAGGGAGTGCCTAGATCTCAGGCACATGAGAACTTCTTATGTCTAAGTCACTGATTTCATCCAAATATTTGTGCTAATTCTCAGTTGCAACCTAGCTGCAACTCTTAAGATTTGTACTAATTCAGTTACACCCTAGCTGCAGGAAGTGCTCCAAGGAAAAGGAACCCTATGAGAAAAAGGAAGAGGGAGCTCCTCGGGGAGACGGGTCCTCCGGCCAGCGGCGAGGTAGGCGAGCATTGGGGCATGGTGGACAGCCAAGTACTGGGACGGCCGACGGAAGATGTAACCGATCCTTTAGGAACCATGGGGTAGGCAGCCAACAAGACGATAAGGGGAAAGGGAAACCAAGTTATGGGGACCAACCAACGAACGACCGCCCATACACGAAGCTCTGACCGGGGATCGTGCCGTTCGATCCCCCGGGTATCTGTATCCTTTTCCTTTTTTAAAAGGGAGTGCCTAGATCTCAGGCACATGAGAACTTCTTATGTCTAAGTCACTGATGTCATCTAAATATTTGTGCTAATTCTCAGTTGCAACCTAGCTGCAACTCTTAATATTTGTACTAATTCAGTTACACCCTAGCTGCAGGAAGTGCTCCAAGGAAAAGGAACCCTATGAGAAAAAGAAAGAGGGAGCTCCTCGGGAAGAGGGGTCCTCCGGCCAGCGGCGAGGTAGGCGAGCATTGGGGCATGGTGGGCAGCCAAGTACTGGGACGGCCGACGGAAGATGTAACCGATCCTTTAGGAACCATGGGGTAGGAAGCCAACAAGACGATAAGGGGAAAGGGAAACCAAGTTATGGGGACCCACCCACATACGACCGGCCATACGTGAGCTACAGCGACCCGGGGGATCGTGCCGTTCGATCCCCCCGGGTATCTGTATCCTTTTCCTTTTTTAAAAGGGAGTGCCTAGATCTCAGGCACATGAGAACTTCTTATGTCTAAGTCACTGATGTCATCCAAATATTTGTGCTAATTCTCAGTTGCAACCTAGCTGCAACTCTTAAGATTTGTACTAATTCAGTTACACCCTAGCTGCAGGAAGTGCTCCAAGGAAAAGGAACCCTATGAGAAAAAGGAAGAGGGAGCTCCTCGGGGAGAGGGGTCCTCCGGCCAGCGGCGAGATAGGCGAGCATTGGGGCATGGTGGGCAGCCAAGTACTGGGACGGCCGACGGAAGATGTAACCGATCCTTTAGGAACCATGGGGTAGGCAGCCAACAAGACGATAAGGGGAAAGGGAAACCAAGTTATGGGGACCACCCACGTACGACCGGCCATACCTGAGCTACAGCGACCCGGGGGATCGTGCCGTTCGATCCCCCCGGGTATCTGTATCCTTTTCCTTTTTTAAAAGCGAGTGTCTAGATCTCAGGCACATGAGAACTTCTTATGTCTAAGTCACTGAGGTCATCCAAATATTTGTGCTAATTCTTAGTTGCAACCTAGCTGCAACTCTTAAGATTTGTACTAATTCAGTTACACCCTAGCTGCAGGAAGTGCTCCAAGGAAAAGGAACCCTATGAGAAAAAGGAAGAGGGAGCTCCTCGGGGAGAGGGGTCCTCCGGCCAGCGGCGAGGTAGGCGAGCATTGGGGCATGGTGGGCAGCCAAGTACTGGGACGGCCGACGGAAGATGTAACCGATCCTTTAGGAACCATGGGGTAGGCAGCCAACAAGACGATAAGGGGAAAGGGAAACCAAGTTATGGGGACCCACCCACGTACGACCGGCCATACCTGAGCTACAGCGACCCGGGGGATCGTGCCGTTCGATCCTCCCGGGTATCTGTATCCTTTTCCTTTTTTAAAAGGGAGTGCCTAGATCTCAGGCACATGAGAACTTCTTATGTCTAAGTCACTGATGTCATCCAAATATTTGTGCTAATTCTCAGTTGCAACCTAGCTGCAACTCTTAAGATTTGTACTAATTCAGTTACACCCTAGCTGCAGGAAGTGCTCCAAGGAAAAGGAACCCTATGAGAAAAAGGAAGAGGGAGCTCCTCGGGGAGAGGGGTCCTCCGGCCAGCGGCGAGGTAGGCGAGTATTGGGGCATGGTGGGCAGCCAAGTACTGGGACGACCGACGAAAGATGTAACCGATCCTTTAGGAACCATGGGGTAGGCAGCCAACAAGACGATAAGGGGAAAGGGAAACCAAGTTATGGGGACCCACCCACATACGACCGGCCATACGTGAGCTACTGACCGAGGATCGTCTTCTCGATCCCAGTATCTGTATCCTTTTCCTTTTTTAAAAGGGAGTGCCTAGATCTCAGGCACATGCGAACTTCTTATGTCTAAGTCTGATGTCATCTAAATATTTGTGCTAATTCTCGCTGCAACCTAGCTGCAACTCTTAATATTTGTACTAATTCGATTTACACCCTAGTGCAGGAAGTGCTCCAAGGAAAAGGAACCCTATGAGAAAAAGAAAGAGGGAGCTCCTCGAAGAGGGTCCTCCGCCAATGAGAGGTAGGCGAGCATTGGGGCATGGTGGGCAGCCAAGTACTGGGACGGCCGACGGAAGATGTAACCGATCCTTTAGGAACCTTGGGGTAGGAAGCCAACAAGACGATAAGGGGAAAGGGAAACCAAGTTATGGGGACCCGCCCACATACGACCGGCCATCGTGAGTTACTCTGACCGGGGATCGTGTCGTTCGATCCCTGCATTCAGATCCTTTCCTTTTTAAAAGGGAGTGCCTAGATCTCAGGCACATGAGAACTTCTTATGTCTAAGTCACTGATGTCATCCAAATATTTGTGCTAATTCTCAGTTGCAACCTAGCTGCAACTCTTAAGATTTGTACTAATTCAGTTACACCCTAGCTGCAGGAAGTGCTCCAAGGAAAAGGAACCCTATGAGAAAAAGAAAGAGGGAGCTCCTCGAAGAGGGTCCTCCGCCAGCAGGTAGGCGAGCATTGGGGCATGGTGGGCGACCAAATCTTTGGGGCTGACGGAAGATGTAACCGATCCTTTAGGAACCTTGGGGTAGGAAGCCAACAAGACGATAAGGGGAAAGGGAAACCAAGTTATGGGGACCCGCCCACATACGACCGGCCATACGTGAGCTACAGCGACCCGGGGGATCGTGCCGTTCGATCCCCCGGGTATCTGTATCCTTTTCCTTTTCTAAAAGGGAGTGCCTAGATCTCAGGCACATGAGAACTTCTTATGTCAGTGTCACTGATGTCATCCAAATATTTGTGCTAATTCTCAGTTGCAACCTAGCTGCAACTCTTAAGATTTGTACTAATTCAGTTACACCCTAGATGCAGGAAGTGCTCCAAGGAAAAGGAACCCTATGAGAAAAAGGAAGAGGGAGCTCCTCGGGGAGAGGGGTCCTCCGGCCAACGGTGAGGTAGGCGAGCATTGGGGCATGGTGGGCAGCCAAGTACTGGGACGGCCGATGGAAGATGTAACCGATCATTTAGGAACCATGGGGTAGGCAGCCAACAAGACGATAAGGGGAAAGGGAAACCAAGTTATGGGGACCCACCCCCATACGACCGGCCATACGTGAGCTACAGCGACCCGGGGGATCGTGCCGTTCGATCCCCCCGGGTATCTGTATTCTTTTCCTTTTTTAAAAGGGAGTGCCTAGATCTCAGGCACATGAGAACTTCTTATGTCTAAGTCACTGATGTCATCCAAATATTTGTGCTAATTCTCAGTTGCAACCTAGCTGCAACTCTTAAGATTTGTACTAATTCAGTTACACCCTAGCTGCAGGAAGTGCTCCAAGGAAAAGGAACCCTATGAGAAAAAGGAAGAGGGAGCTCCTCGGGAAGAGGGGTCCTCCGGCCAGCGGCGAGGTAGGCAAGCATTGGGTCATGGTGGGCAGCCAAGTACTGGGACGGCCGACGGAAGATGTAACCGATCATTTAGAAACCATGGGGTAGGCAGCCAACAAGACGATAAGGGGAAAGGGAAACCAAGTTATGGGGACCCACCCACATACGACCGGCCATACGTGAGCTATAGCGACCCGAGGGATCGTGCCGTTCGATCCCCCCGGGTATCTGTATCCTTTTCCTTTTTTAAAAGGGAGTGCCTAGATCTCAGGCACATGAGAACTTCTTATGTCTAAGTCACTGATGTCATCCAAATATTTGTGCTAATTCTCAGTTGCAACCTAGCTGCAACTCTTAAGATTTGTACTAATTCAGTTATACCCTAGCTGCAGGAAGTGCTCCAAGGAAAAGGAACCCTATGAGAAAAAGGAAGAGGGAGCTCCTCGGGAAGCGGGGTCCTCCGGCCAGCGGCGAGGTAGGCAAGCATTGGGGCATGGTGGGCAGCCAAGTACTGGGACGACCGACGGAAGATGTAACCGATCATTTAGGAACCATGGGGTTAGGCAACCAACAAGACGATAAGGGGAAAGGGAAACTAAGTTATGGGGACCCACCCACATACGACCGGCCATACGTGAGCTACAACGACCCGAGGGATCGTGTCGTTCGATCCCCGGTATCTCAGATCCTTTCCTTTTTAAAGGAGTGCCTAGATCTCAGGCACATGAGAACTTCTTATGTCTAAGTCACTGATGTCATCCAAATATTTGTGCTAATTCTCAGTTGCAACCTAGCTGCAACTCCTAAGATTTGTACTAATTCAGTTACACCCTAGCTGCAACTCATGTGTAACTTCCACTTTGCACGAATCACGAGGTAAATCAAACGGTGAAAGACGACTGAGACGTAAGAAGTTCTCGTGCACCTAGAAACTAGCAAAACAGTTTAAAAAAATATTATAGTATCATATGGAAAATAAAAATTATATAGGGCAAAAAGGAAAAAAGACATAAATAAAAATAAACTAAAACTCTAGCTAAAACTAGAGGTTTGCGCCGGCGTCGCGTAGGTGTTCTCATCCTCGTCGTTGATGTGGATGACCACCGGCTGCGATTCCGAACATGGTGGTGAAAGCGTCGGTGGGAAGTACATCGTGTCTACAACGCAGGAGGCGCTGGGGCTGCCACCCAGGTCACACTAGGCCAGGATGAGGCATAGGAGTAGGCCAAGGTGACCATGTCATCGGAGCCACCTAGAGAGGTGGAGTCACTAGCAGCATAGCAGACCGGACATGCGCCGGCGTGGAGTCTCGCAAAGCGATAGTGAGCCCGTCCCCGTCCCATCAGATCATCTTACTAAAACCTAAACCATAACCCCTAATTCCCTAAACCCTAAATATGTCTTCGTCCTACTTCGATGGCCTCCTCTTCCTGCTTGATGGCTGCCAGCTACTTTTGTTACACGAGGAGGCTCATGTAGTCTGTGTCCGTCGTGCCATGGCGGGTCTCCTTGCCAGGCGCTTCGTCGTCTCTCTCCCACTCTTGATCATCCAGGAAGGCGGCATGGTGCCTCGCAGCGTGCTCCCACTCGAGGAACTTGTTCCATAGGTCCGAGTTGGGGCCGTACGCGGGGTCATCCCACAGACCCGGCGAGAGAAGTGCCCGCCGTCGTTCGTTATCGCAACACCGCGGCTAGCCTTCCCGTGGGACAGGTGACACGGGAACTCTCTCCGTGTTGACGTGCCAGTCAACGGGGAGGTTGACGTCCGGCCACGAGACTAGCCTCTCCTCCTAGTGTGAAGGACTCGGTCCACGTTGAAGTAGACATGGTTCCGTGGCGCAAACTCCCACGGGGGAGGCTTTAGTAACCTGCGATGGCAGTATGACGATGACAAACCGGCCTCGTGGTTGTTGCGGTCGTCTTTCTTCCACTGCCACGAATCCTTGGTCATGGCTTCTATGGCCGATGCTTTGGGGAGCAAGTGGATCTCGGAGTGGCAATAGGGTGCCGTGTGGGGGAGATGGATACGGCGGCCCGCATTAATAAGACGGGCACCATCAATGTCGACGCAGGAGTCCAGCGGCCAATGCATTAATGCGGCGCATGAGTCAAAGTGTCGTTGCACGCCCGTCGCAGCGCATTTCCATACCCAAATTTAGCCTAGAAATAGAACGGTACGTTTGAGTCGGTCCGCTGGACCCTAGACCTTGTATTTCATGTCCACACGTACCGCTTCGGTCTGTTCGCCGCTACAGATGGACTAGCTAGTGTGGCATCGCGATTGCCTGGCTGCAGTGCATGTGTGATGGTGAAAAGTGGAAAGTTGGTGAATCCGCTGGTGTATGGTTATGGAGAGCGGCCCTCGATCGAGCTGGCGCCGGACCTACCTCTCTGAAGTAGTGAAGTGTGAACTCTGAACATAAGGTAGCGCTTGTTGGTTTTTGCTGGTCCATGTTCAAAAGCGGTAAGCTTTCGCGTTGAGGCCGACCCCGACCCC
This sequence comes from Avena insularis, assembly GCA_023614405.1. Lineage (NCBI taxonomy): Eukaryota > Viridiplantae > Streptophyta > Magnoliopsida > Poales > Poaceae > Avena > Avena insularis. Next base: position 89,710,359 of record CM042690.1, on the reverse strand, counting down.
CGTGCGCATAGAAGTGGTAAACTACTTGGTGTTAGCGTCCGACTCCAGATACCCTTGCTTCCACAGTAGTCGTGTCTCTCAAGGAAAAACGAGTCTGCTGCATCTGCAGGGTGCTCTGTGCGTGGAATCCTATGCTATGCATCAGCGTGCATATTATTCCTGATGCAACTGTACATAGAGCGCCGCCCCAGTATGTGATGTTACGAAGTGGCATCCCTAGTTGAGCAGGGAGCGTGGCATCGAAGCTTTGGGATGCAACTGTAGGCGAAGGAGATCGATTTAATCAGGATGTGTACCTATCCATGCAGTGGCATTCAGGCGGCAACTCTAGTGTGAGACTTTTTTCCGCTGCCGAAAAGAAGCGAGGAAACGGGGGAGGAGGGGCAAAAATCACAGAAATAACCTAATTAAAAAAATGATCAAACGAAATAACCTACTTTGTCGAAGAATTCCCGATCTGACCTTTTTTCATGGCGCTTTACCAGAAGGCGCCATGGTCAGTAGCATGGCGCTCCCGCCAAAAGCGCTATGATACCATAGCGCCCTTGTAAAAAACGCCATGCCCCGTCCGACGTGGCAGTCAACGTGGACCACATGGGCCCGATTTTAATGTTTGGCACTTTTGCGTGGGGCGCCATGCTACCTAGCATGACGTTTTTGCGGAGGGCGCCATGCCCCTTTAACTGGAGCACGCGAGCCACCACCCGACCCTCCCGGTTATCCCTCGGCGCCATACCCCCGAGCAACAGACCATGGCGGCGGCTGCTCCCCTCCACACCCCCCCCCTCAAATCCACACTCTAAACCCACGGATCTGAGGTGATTTCTGGTGAATTTTCTTCCTCTCCCCTCACTTGAGGTATTCTCCTTTGATTTTTCTTGTTCTATTGGTTGGAATCCTCACATGGTCCTCTTCCTCCTAACCCTAGTTCTTTGCAAATGTGGCATGTATATGAATTTCTTTGGAGAAATCAGTGTGGTGCCATTATAGTTTGTTAATGTTAGTTAGTAAATGAGTGAAATTGCTTAGTTAGGGTTAGTAAAATTTATTTGGCATGTATATGGTAGAATGGTGTATCCATATTGTGGTTTTTGTAGATGGGAATATATGAATGTATGGAGTATAGATGGCATGGTTTATAGATTGGCATAGATGGACATATGTTGATTATAGATTGGCATATATGGATTATAGATGGGCATACATTTATTATATATTGGCATAGATGGGCATATATTCATATATGGAGTGTTTGGCATAGATGGGCATATATTCATATATGGGCATAGATTGGCATAGATTTTGTTTGTTTATATAGATTCTATGTATATTTGTGGTGGATTAGAGAATGTGCATAACTTAAATTATTCATTCCTCTCGTTGCTCACATATGTAGGATGGAAGAACAATCTATTTTGAATGGCCATTATGACCAACGACACCGTGGGCGGTACATTGCGGAGAAGAAACATGTCTTTAAGTGGCTGCACCTTAGGTCCAAAGAGGTGCATAGCAAGAAAATGCCATATGATGAGCGCTACACTCCATACGTTCAGCGGACTGGACTTCTCCCCTTCGTCCAGCTTGTCTCTCGTTCGACGCCGCATATGAACCCCTGTTTGATCACAGCGCTTGTTGATAGATGGAGACCGGAGACACACAATTTTCACCTCCCTTGTGGTGAGATGATGGTGACTTTGCAGGATATCTCCATGATATTTGCGCTTCTCATCAAAGGACAGCCCGTATGAGCTCAGATTCGGATAACTGGCGTGAAGTGATGATTGGCCTAATTGGTAAGGCGCCAACGCAAGAGAAGATGTCTGCCGGTGCTACTTACAAATGGATCCAAGAAAATTTTAAGAAATGCCCTGAGGACGCTGATGAGGAGGTAATCCAGATGTATGCCCGTGCATGCTTATGGTATGTCATAAGTAGAACTCTTTTCTCGGATGGCATGGGAAGGATCGCGTCCTTCATGTGGCTCACTCTCTTTGCGGAATGGGGCTATATGCATAGCTGGGGTTCAGCGGCACTCGCTTACTTGTACCAACAGGTAATGAACCATACATATTTTATTCTTCTACTACATATGTTTGCTCACCTAGATACTTACCTATGCTTTCTCCATATGCAGCTGGACGAGGCGTGTTGTAGGACCGGAAAAGGAGCAAGTATTGGTGGACCTATGGTTCTACTGACGATATGGTCATGGTTGCGCATACCAGTTGGTCGGCCCATTCCGATGAAGGAAAAACCATGGGATGATCATGGCAATAGCCGTCTCCGCGCGCCTACATGGGCATACGTGTGGGATAATACCGAAGTTTTCCACGGTGAATCCGAGGAATGCTACTTGCGGTACACCAACCCAACTGGACTTGCTAACTCCGGAGAAGGTAATAGTTTGATTGGTCTCAAGAACTCATCTTTTCCTACAAATGTACTTTGGGTTGACAGGATAAGGTTGTGTTCCTCACATGTGGAATGGGAGCCATATGGAACTCGAGGGAATGTGGGTGCAATTATGCAGTTCGAGCGGACTTGAACATAAATGTATGCAAGAAGCACATCTCTGGCGGATTCGTGCCCCGTTAATATGTGTCTATGCTGTTGAGTTCCACCTTCCATAGCGGGTGATGAGGCAGTTTGGGCTATTCCAGGAGACCCCGCCGCTGTACAAGGACACTAGCACAGCTCTTCACGGGTGAGTGGTTCGTGTACCCTAACTTGCTACTTTTGTTGGGTGTCTAGTGATACTAATAAGGTGATGAAAATGATTGTAGGTTGGACAAGATAAAGCAGAAGAGGGGAAAAAATTGGCCTGCATATCATCATAAGTATATTCAGAAGTGGTATGCAAGGATTGAGGAGATAGAAAATCCAAATGCGGTCTCTCATCCTGAGGTGCCGCATGATGCTGCAACCTTTAATCGGTATCTCGTGTGGCTTGGTGGAGTATCTCGCTTGTACTTGCAACCGTCTGCTTTTACATCTGATGACATAGTGGAGGACCCATATCCTGCTTTTGATGAGCTGAGCCAGCTGGAGTACAACAGACTTGTTCGAAGCGGTAGGGGCGCAAATTCAGCGAGGGTTATCCGCTTTGTGGTAAGTATTGTACCGGGAGATTGTGATGTGCAATTATAGCAACAAAATATTGACTACTTTGTCCTTTTTCTAGCGCGAGGAGATCTCGAAACACGTGGATGACGCCACTGAAGCACTAAAACATCCTCCAGGGAAGGGATCCGAGTCAGCCCTTCGAGAGTTTGTGGAGGTATGTGTTCATACCGTTCAAATTGCTATAGTACTTTTATCTGTGCTTAAATTGCTATTCGTCAATGTCGTAGCGTACCAAGCATTGGGGCCATGGATTAGGTGTTTTGCTTGGTTGCCGCACCGCCGAGGCCGCATCGTCAGTGAGGTCTTCTAGCCTTGAGGTGACGGGCACAAGCAACGCAAATGCCGAACTAGAGGATGATCTAGAGGTCGACCAGGATGGAGAGGGCGAGGATGAGGATGAGGATGATGATGAGGTAATCAATTGCTAACTTTGTTATTTTTTTGTTGCCATGGAAATTGCGGGAATGTGCTCACTATTGGATGTCGAATGTAGGAGGGATTCGAGAATGTGGACGAGGGTGAGGAAGAGGGACAAGATGAGATAGGCATGTCTCAACTACACGATGCCCCCAGTCTAGTCAACGGGCGCGACGTTTCAACCTAAAGCCGAGGCAACCGAGGGAACCGTACACGCCAAGTGAATGGGAGAAGAAGAAAATGTTGGTCGAGGAAAGGAAGCGTCAGTCTCAGGTGGCACGCAATGCTCCTAGCAACAAGGATGAAGACTATGATCCACCTCGGAGGAGTAGGAGGCACGAGGGTCGTAGCAAGGCGAACGAGGACCGGGTGGCAAAAAGGGGGAAAGGGAGAAACTGACCTCGTAGCTTGAACTAGTGCTTGTGGCTTCGACTTGTTTGATGTGGTCATTATGAACTTGTATCTTGAACTTGTTGTTTGATGTGGTTATTTTGAACTTCGTTTGTGGCTTGAACTTGTTTGATGTGTTGAAATGTTAAAAACTGGATGTTCTACAAGTATTCACTGTTATGGTCAAAACTGGATGTGGCACAAATATGTTTGCACTGAAATATTGAAATGTGTAGTGGTCATTGCTCAAAACTGCATGTTCTACAGAGCATGGCGCCCCCTTGAAAAACGCCATGCTTGGTTGCATGGCGCTTTTGTACAGGGCGCCATGCAACCAAGCATGGCGTTTTCCAAGGGGGCGCCATGCTCGGGACTTGGAAAAATTTCTGGCTGCTTGTTTTCTTCGCTCGCGCACAGGTTCTGAGACCCAACGCGTCATAGTAGGCCTAAAGCGCCATTATGGCATGACGCCCTGGTCAAAAACGCCATGGTGGCATGGCGCCCTGGTCAAAAGCGCCATGCAACCAAGCATGGCATTTTTCAAAGGGGCGCCATGCTCAGGACTTGCCAAAATTTCTGGCTGCTTGTTTTCTTCGCTCGCGCACAGGTTCTGAGACCCAGCGCGTCATAGTAGGCTTAAAGCACCATTGTGGCATGGCGCCCTGGTCAAAAACGCCATGGTGGCATGGCGCCCTGTTCAAAAGTGTCATGCAACCAAGCATGGCGTTTTTCAAGGGGCCGCCATGCCCACGACTTCAAATATACATCCAATGTTTCAGTGCTAGTGGCAAAATTCCAGAAATTTGCATGAAGACAGAAATATTGACATAAGAAGCATAACAAGAAATTGCAGTACTGAATGTTTACGGTATACATGGCGTTTAGCCCTTAAGGGGTTTTACATACTCAAGCAAGCACATGACAAATTGGACATAACAATGTTCAAAATAAATTCCACATAGTGGAGTCCATAACGCCCACAGATGGTGACAATTCTATTGTGTCATGCGAGGCTCCTTCCCCTTTGCCTTCCTCTTCCTCTCTTCCGCTTCCTCTTCCTTGTCCCTCAAGTCGCGTGCAAGCTTGACAACCGAGTCGAACTCAGCCTCGTATTGGCGTCTACTCTCCTCTTTCCTCTTTTTCTCTTCTTCTTCCTCTCTTATGAGACTCGCCTCTTCAGCCACCCTCTCAAGTCTTCGATAATTTCTCATGCTCTTCAAGTACATGTCTCTTTCATATTTTGCTTGTTTTTCCTTTCTCTCGTGTTCTTTTTTTGCTTTCTTTATGCTTGCCTCTCGCAATCTCCAGTTGAAATCTTCCAGCCACCGCCGTTCTTCCTCAGCCTCCTTCCTTTCCTCGTCCCTTTTCTTGATCAACTTAGCTACTTCATCATCCCTCTCCTTCACCCTCCTCATAGCCTCCTCCCATACTATGGAGTAGCTCATACCGTTCCCATCATTGTTCTCCTTGGTGGGTTGGGTCGACATACCTATAATAAAAATGCAACATATAAGTTAGTAAGGATAAGTTAACTTAAATACAAGAAGGTAGTAAAGAGAAATAAACATGCAAGTAAACATACGGGAATTCTCCTCGGAGGTACGTAAACATACTACTGCCACGACCTCTACCACCGACACGACCTCTACCAATGGTAGGCCCTCTACCACCTCCACGACCTCTACCACCAACATGGCCTCTACCAATGGTAGGCCCTCTACCACCGCCACGACCTCTACCACTGACATGACCACCTCCTTGGCTAGTGCTTCTACCACCATCACCACCTCCTTGGCTAGTGCTTCTACCACCATCACGACCTCCTTGGCTAGTGCTTCTACCGTCATCACCACCTCCTTGGCTAGTGCTTCTACCGCCATCACCACCTCCTTGGCTAGTGCTTCTACCGCCATCACCACCTCCTTGGCTCGTGTCCCCAATAGGTGTGTTGGCTCTCTTTGATTTTTTCCTTTGGCTACATGATGTTTTATTATGGCCCTCAACATTGCATTCTCCGCAACGGGTTTTGTCACGAGGCTCCACGAAATACTCGCTCCCCCATTCCCGTCGGTATCCACCCGCCCAATCATCCATGTCACCTCGAAAACGCTTGGTTTGTCTTCTTCCCCGACTAACAACCTTCGTAGACGGATTGGGCCAAAGTTGGACACCATGATATTCTGGCCATTGAGATTGGTCAAGGTAAGGCTGAAATCTACCAGCCCATGTGTTCTTCACCGCTTGGATGGAATGCTCGTCCAACCTAACCGTATCTGGGTGATTAAGACCCACCATTCGTTCAGATGTCGCCTTCATCACGTGTGAGCAAGGGAGATGGTACAATGTCGGCCTCTCGCAAGAGCAGTAACCATTGCGTAGCCATACCTTATAGGACAATCCGCCATGTTGCACACCTCCCCTTGTGCTACCTCCATGCTCATTCACTTGGTAATCAGTTCTTGGTTGTCAAAACATTCAACCGTTTGTGTATCACCTTTCTTTGATTGATATTCCAACCAATTATCAACCAATGGTGGGTACTCATACTTCTTTTTTTCTTGTTATCCCCAGCGATTTTCTTATCCGTTTCATCACTATACTTTAGAAAGTATTCATTCAACTTCTGAAATGTGTACTCTGCTATGGCAGTCACGGGCAATTGACGTACACCTTTAAGTACTTTGTTGAAGCATTCTGCCATGTTGCTGGTGGAATCACCATATCTCTTGCCGCCATAATCATAAGCCCTTGCCCACTTTGTCCTTTCATTAAGGTTCCTTTTGAGAAACTCTTTTCCACCATCATTTGTGAGACAATACAATCTATCATATAATTTTTGAAAATGCCGAGCGGTGAAGGCAAGACAACAATCTTGTAGATCGTCGGCATGCTCCTTGTTGCCACATGCTCTATAGAAGTTGGACACGAAATGCCTCATGCACCATCGATGGTGGATACGAGCACACCCGGGAATGTCCTTCTCAACTGCGTTGAGTATTCCTTGATGGCGATCCGAGATGATGCAAACCTCTCTATTAGGTTCTATAACCTTGGTCCTCAATATATGGAAAAACCACTCCCAGTTGTCGTTGTTCTCCACCGAAACCAAGGCAAAAGCCAAAGGCAAAACCTGGTTGTTTGCGTCGTGGCATATGGCAGTCAATAGTGTGCCCTTGAACTTGCCGGTCAAAAATGTGCCATCCACGGACATAACAGGCCGACAATGCTTGAATCCCCTAATGCATGGTCCGAATGTCCAAAATGCACGGCCAAATACTCGGACAGTGGCACCATTGTACAACCTAGTCACCGACCCAAGAGGCTCCACCACATGATACATTCCTGGGTTCCTTGCAGCCATCGCTCCTAACAACCTAGGGAGGCGGTTGTATGCTTCTTCCCAATCACCATACAACATCTTAAATGTGGCTTGTTTGGCCTTCCACGCCTTATCATACTTCACTTTATAACCGAATACTTCTTTAACCAAATCTATGACACCCTTAATAGTATATGTTGGGAGAGACCTTATGCTATTTGCAACTCTATACGCGATGAAATCGTAGGTTAGCTGACGATGGTCATCCTTGACAACTTTGCCATCTTTGATAAACTTGTCATCACACATATGAATGGACTGACAACTTACGATGGTCCATTATGGCCCGCCCCTCAATGGTCGTGCACGCACAACCTATGGACATCCTTTCTTCTCACACTTGACTGTGTAACGCACCTTAGTGTCTGAGTGAGCCACCTTGTACGGTCGATGGTACTTCACCGCGTAGTCCTTGATCCACATCTGAAATTCCAACAAGCTATCAAACTTCACCCCAGGATTTATCCTGCATTTTTTGGCTTCAAGTCCTTTTTAGAAGGTGCTCGTGGCTCGAGCACTCGACTAATTCCACTGTCAACTTGGGCCTCATCCGCCAGGCTAACATCACGGAACAATGAAGGTCGATGATCACGACCTACTACCTTTTTATGAGCTTCGAAGAATTTAACTATTAGACCATCCTCATCCACATCTTCATCTGGTCCTTCATCCTCGGAGTCCGATGCATGACACCGCAAATAAGGGAGATCATGGTCCATGTCCTCCTCATCGCAATTTGCCTCCACATCTCCTACTTCATTGTCACGAAGGCCATGCTCTACTTCATCACCCTCAAGGTCATCATCCTCCATTTGGGGTGCTTCATAATTCTCATTGCAAAAAGGACTCATGGGAGGTTGGCTCATTATTGTGTCAACGTAGGTTGGCTCTACGCGGACCGGGCTCAAGGGAGGTTGGCTCATTGTTGTCTCATACACATGTGGCTCACCTTGAGCCGGGCTCATGGAAGCATGCCGGTTCAAGTCAATTTGCAACCGAGCCCCAACCTTTCTTGTGGCAAATATCTCAAGTGACTTATCTTCGGATTCCGCAACCATCTCCTTATATGCACTCCAATTCAACTCGGAGTTGATAGGCATTATCTTCAATCTATTGTGATGGCCAAACCCGGCATTATACCTTCCAACCAACTCATACGCATCACTAGGATCCATGCATTTCAAATCATTCCTAACTCTTTCCACAATCTCGGCATAGGTAGGACTAGTGGCAAACACCATAACTACCTCCTCTGGGTCACACTCAGCATTGCCTTTCAAAAATGCGGCCTTGTCCACATGATGAACATTAACGATTCTTCCCATCTAAAAAACATTGACAACAACTATTACACATCAAAGGGAATTATATTACCACAAACAACCATAGCAACCTACTAAAACAGGTCATACCACTTTGCTACTTCTAACATATAGATCCTATCCCTAAGCTACAAATCTAATTACTAGAAGCAACAACACCAACCCTAGGTAGGGTTAGGGTTTCAGAATTTTTGCTAAAAGAGAACCAAATTGCATAGATCTATTTGGACCAAACCAAGGGGATCGGGGGAGATTACCTCTTGAGGCAAGGGGGAGTCGAAATCCACGGAGAAAAGCAACAGATTTGAAGGGATTTGAGTAGGTGCGGTCGGGGCGAGAGAGAGAGAGGGCCATCGGGGGAACAGGTGAGTGGCGATGGTATCTCGCGTCGTTCCCAGTTAAAGGGGCATGGCGCCTCCGCAAAAACGTCATGTTAGGTAGCATGGCGCCCCACACAAAAGCGCCAAACATTAAAATCGGGCCCACGTGGTCCACGTTGACTGCCACGTCGGACGAGCCATGGCGTTTTTTACAAGGGCGCTATGGTATCATGGCGCTTTCGACGGGAGCGCCATGCTACTGACCATGGCGCCTTCTGGTAAAGCGCCATGAAAAAGGTCAGATCGGGAATTCTTCGACAAAGTAGGTTATTTCGTGTGATTATTTTTTAATTAGGTTATTTCTGTGATTTTTGCAGGAGGAGCAGAACGCTGCCAAAAAAGACTCGAGAGAATCATTTTTCCGCCATGGCACTTCGGCCTCCTCGCTCCGTCGAACCGCCAAATACCCGAGCCTTCCCGCCAAAACTTGGCGCCAATTAGTCGTCGGCACACCGGGCACGAAATCGGTCAAACGCTCAACCCATTGGGCCCGTTGGCCGTCGCTCCCATCGCCAAAACGGAAATCATCGTCTGCTATGCTCCGTGAGGACATGTACAATAGCGCTCGGTCAGCTGTCTGTAACGGGAGGTTATAGATGGTTTTGATAACGTGAGAGGAGAGAGAGTAAGACTGTCTATAAAGTTTTAGACAGCCTATAGTAATCTTACAAACAGCTTACAGACGATATTTTGTTGTTGTATGAGTGGTGTCTGTAATTTATATTCACACATAGCTGGCTAAAAATAGATATCTTACAAACAGAGTATTGTATAAGTTGTCTACAGTATTGTCTATACAGACATTCATGAGTCTAAACCAATGTTCATGCCTCAGTGGTGCGCAGGTCAGGTCCACGAAGATGTCTCACGAGACCACGTCACCTCTTGCCGGGCTCCGGCTGCAACCAAACAAAACCACCAACTTTGCTACACGGGACCAGAAGCTAAAAGAAATATACCGCTGCGTGCCGTGCCCAAAATTCCACATGATCCCAAGCCATCGCCAGGAGATCAAACATGTGCCGAGAACCTCACAATATACAGAAAACAAATAAACCCATTCGTCGTCACGGCCCCATGCAAGGTAGCCGGCCCACATGTCACTCTCGTCCAACTGTTTGTTTGTGTCTTCGCGAGGTAGCGACGACCCATTGTGGCCCTTGACCGGGTTGTATGGCAATTCCGGCGCGCGCACCTGCCCGCTCGACCGGGTGGCGGCGCCTTGGCGCGAAATCTTGGCGGGAGCCTTCGGTTTTGGCGGGCCTAGCTCGGCCGGCAGAAATCCGAATAATATACTCCACTGCCGAGACCGAGAGATTCTTGCCGAGAGTTTGGACATTAAGCACGTCTACCAATGTACTCCCTCTCCAATCCATATTAGTTGACTCGAATTTGCCTTAATTTAAATGTATTTAGACATATTTTAATACTAGATACATTCGAATCTAGATAAATCCAAGTCAACTAATATGGGTCGAAGGGAGTACAAAATGCTGGAATTTGGCTTTGGGGCTTAGACCATCTAATACAATTTTTGTAATTTTCTTGACCCACGATGAGTATGACAAGGGTGTGACTAAACTTTAGGCTGCCATTATTAGTTGAGAGAAAGTTGGAGTGGTTTAATAAGGGGTCGAGAGATTCACTCAGGTTTAGAGCAAAATTGTACACTAAAAAAATATAAATACATTTTTTTCACAAATCTAAATCATTTTATATTTTAAAATAGATTCCAATCTCTATTAGAACTTGTAGTTGTAGTTTCTATGATAAATGCGATTTGCATGTTTAGTTTACTTGTTGTTTCTATGATAAATGCGATTAAATCATATGGTCATTTGCTTATATATTAAACATAAAAACAATTAATATTTTTAAATCTTTTTCAAAGTCTTTTCCACCGTGTCCGATACTGGCAATCTTGGTAAGATGTTTAGAGCATCTCCGCTAGCGTTCCTAAGAGGCCACTTTTAACGACTTTTTCATCCGGATGGACGAAATTCGGCACACTCGTATTTCCAAGACATCGATTTTGTCCGAATTAGGCGTTTTTCATCGGCGTTCCTAGGCCAAATCCAGCATGTTGGAAATCGCCTGGGAACGCCGATGAAGCAAATCTCGTTGTGTGGCCCACACGTCAGTGAGGAAAGCAATCTCTCTCCTCCCACACGCCCACCTTCTCTCTCTCCCGGCTCCACACGCGGGCCTCGCCGGCGGAGCTCGACGCGGGCTTGGCCGGTGGAGCGACGGCGTGCAGGCTTGGTCGGCTATGTGGCGGCGCGCGGGCCTGGCCGGCGGAGCTCGGTGTGGGCTTGACCGACTGAGCGGCGGTGCCCGGTGGATCATTGTCGTCGTCTCGTCGCCTAGCTCGCCGTCGTGGATCATTTTTAAGTCGAACTATGTGATCAAAATTATGTTTGTGTGAATGAAACCGAATTGTGGTGAAAATAGCCAAATTTGCCCAAAAATCACGTGTCTAGGAACTTCACCTGGGAACACGAGTAGAATTCGGCCGTTTACAGGCCAAAATTAAATCCATCGGACGATTTTTAGCTCTGGAATTCGGCTTGGGAACTATTAGAGTTTGTTTTGTATTGGAGTAGAACTCTAGCCTTAGTCGGTTTAGGGCCCAACCTACGGCTGACTCTCCCTCTCTTCTATATAAACATTGTAATATTGTCTAAATGAATACAAGTTATTTCTCTCCCAAACTATCATGGTATCAGACGCCTAGGTTTTTCCGCACCTAGATGGCTCCGCCTACTCCACCGCCGCCGCCGAAAGGTCCTCTCTGGACCGCGACGGAAGCTCACGCCGCCGGTGTGAAATCCTCCTCCTCCACCCCCTCTATCTCCACCTCTACCCCTATTACCCAACAAAATCCTATCCAAATAGCCCCAATTTATTTAGCCGATACAATCTTCGACGTCTCTCCGTTTATACCTATTACCCCTAGATCTTGCACTTCACAACTATTACCATTGGCGCCACTTATTTCATGTTCATCTCGACCGATGTGGTCTTCGTGATCACGTCGATCCGAACTCGGTGCCTCGTCCTCCGATCCTCGCTGGGTCCAAGATGATCTAGCAATTATACAATGGATCTACACCCGCATATCCACCGAGCTTTTCAATCTCGTCTCCAACGACGACGACACCGCCGCGCATCTATGGGCCTCTCTTCAACAGCTTTTCCAGGATAATAGCAACGCCCGCATCAATGCCCTAAATACCGAGCTCCGCACCATGTCTCAAGGAGACGCCTCTGTCACCGTTCTATGCCAGAAGATCAAGGCTATCGACGACAAATTACGTGAGCTCGGCGACCCTGTTGAAGATCGCACACTCATCAATGCTCTTCTCGTCGGCCTCGGCGAGCAATTCGACAAGCAGGTGGCCTTTATTCCGATGATGCGCCCGCGTCCCACTTTTGCTGAAGTCCGATCTCTCCTCCAACTGGAGGCCACGACGCAAGCTCACAAAGCATCGCGCCCCACTCAAGCTTAGGTGTTCCACACAGCGGCTCGGCCTCCCCCTCCGCCGGCTCTCCCCACGCTGCCCCGCAGCCCCCACCTAGATGGCGTCCAAGTCCAAATTATCGCGGGAAGAATCCCACGTACAGACCGCCTCAACCTCGACCAACTACTCCTGCTCCACCTACGGTGCCCTCGACAGCACCACCATTGGCTTCGACATGGCGACCTCCGCACGACCCGTGGACTGGACTTGTTCAGGCGTGGTCCATGCCTTGGTCCGCTCCGTCTCCCTACGGGGCCCCTCCCGCCTACACCGGAACCTCGAGTCCCAGGCTCCGTCCTGCAATCGGTTCCCCCGGGCACCTTGGACGACAGCCTCAGCAAGTCTACACCGCGCAGGCGCCACCCCCTCCCTACATGGCCCAGATGGCGCCACCTCAATACGTGGCCTCGCCGACGTCGCTGCCCTACATGTACAATGCTACTCCAACTCCTTAGTACATGCCTACGTCTCCCGCTCCGTCAACCGCTCCACCAAGCTGGGACCAAGCCGCCTTCATCGCTGCCATGAACAATTTTACACTCAACAATCACGAAGGTACGGATTGGATTTTTGATTCTGATGCTTCCTCGCATATGTCTTTAAATATGGATTTTCTGTCAGCTTGTTCTTCCTCTCCTTTTTCTTCTATCATCATTGGCGATGGATCTTCTATCCCCATCTCTTGCACCGGCCAATCTTACATCATTAATTCAAACACCAATTTTATTCTACGAAATATCCTAGTTGCTCCCTCCTTAATTAAAAATCTAGTATCTGTTCGATAATTTACTATTGATAATAATGTTTCCATCGAATTTCATCCCTTTGGTTTGTCTGTGAAGGATCTGAAAACGGCGGCGGTCCTCGCTCGTTACAATAGTTCGGGCGATCTCTATCCTCTCCATGGCGCACCCACCTCCACACCTGAAGCCATGATTGCCTCCGTCACCCTTTGGCACCGTCGTCTTGGTCACCCTAATAAACATACCATGTCCTCCCTGCTTCAAGAATTTCGTATATCTAGTGATAGTTCTTCGCATGATTCCTCAGTTTGTAATGCCTGTCAATATGGCAAACATATTAGATTACCTTCTGGCACTTCTTCAACCTATAGTTCTTTTCCGTTTGAATTGTTACATTGTGATCTATAGACCTCTCCAATACCAAGTGTTTCTGGTTTCAAATATTATCTCGTTATTTTAGATGATTATTCTCATTATGTTTGGACCTTTCCTCTTCGTGCTAAATCTGATGTTCATCAAATTTTTCTTAATTTTCGACAATATGTTCTAACACACTTTGGCCTCCCTATTCGTTTCATCCAATGTGACAACGGAAAAGAATTTGATAATAACCAAAACAGAACTTTCTTTCTCTCCCAAGGCATCCTATTTCGTTTTTCGTGTCCTTACACTTCTCTTCAAAACGGCAAGGTTGAACGCTCTCTTTGTTCTATCAACGACATCTTACGCACTCTCCTCATTCAAGCATCTCTTCCACCGCGTTTTTGGGCTGAGGCTCTCCGGACCGCCACCTATCTTCTAAATATACGACCAACCAAAACATGTCCTTTTTATTCCCCCTTTCAATCTCTTTTTCTATCTCACCCCGATTATTCTGATTTATGTGTTTTTGGCTGCCTTTGCTTTCCGAACACTTTATCTACTGCTGCCAATAAACTCGCTCCAAGATCATTGCCATGTATATATTTAGGTCCATCCGATGATCACAAAGGATCACGATGTTTTGATCCCTCCCCCGGTCGTGTTCTTATATCTCGTCACGTCACTTTCAATGAAAATACTTTTCCGTTTTCGACCATTCAGTCACCGACGGTCCCTACCCCTCTATCCACATCTACTGCCCCTATATCACGTCATGTTTTTGTTCCCGTCGAAAACCCTGCCGTGGCAGCCAGAACCCTCGAAAACCCTGCCGCGGCAGCCAAAACCCCCCAAAACCCTGCCGTGGCAGCTGAATCTGCCCAAACCCCTGTCGTGGCAGCCTCACCTCCTGCCGCGTCTCCTTCTCCTGCCGCGGCAGAGTGTCCCGTTAGCACATCATCCAACTCCGTCTCTCCCGCCTCAAACACACCCCCTACTCAATCATCTCCTTCCCCAACTACTCACATTCCTTCTCATGCTGTTCCAATACCCATTCCTACAAATGATCATATTATGTGTACTCATGGCAAACGGGGCTTCCATATTCCCCGACGTTTTCTCAATCTTTCGGCTACTCCTTCGATTTCTCCTATCCCAAGTTCCTACAAACGAGCCCTTCTCGATCCATTATGGCACTCTGCCATACGAGATGAGTTCAATGCTCTTATTCAAAATAATACATGGACTCTCGTTCCTAAACCATCTGGCGCCAATATTGTCTCGAGAAAGTGGATTTTTCGTCATAAGTATAACTCCGATGGGTCTTTGGCTCGGTACAAGGCTCGTTGGGCTTGCAGAGGTTTTTGTCAACTACAAGGAATTGACTTTGATGAAACTTTCTCCCCTATTGTTAAGCCCAACACTATTCGCATTATTCTCAGTCTTGCAGTCTCCTCTTCCTGGTCTATTCATCAACTTGATGTAAAAAATGCTTTTCTTAATGGAACTCTCAATGAAACTGTATATTGCCAACAACCATCCGGTTTTGAAGATTCCTCTAATCCCAATCTTGTCTGTCTTCTCAAGAAATCTTTGTATGGTCTCAAACAAGCTTCTCGTGCGTGGTTTCAATGTTTTACTACATTTATTCAAACTATTGGCTTTCTTCCTTCCAAATCTGATACATCTCTTTTTATCTTTCATTCTTCCTCTCACACATCATATCTTCTTCTATACGTAGACGACATTATTCTTAGAGCTTCTTCTGATTCTTTTCTTAAACATATCATTACTCTTCTCAACAAAGAATTTTCTATGACTGATTTAGGATCACTTCATCATTTTCTCGGTGTTACCGCCACTAGAACATCTTCTACTCTATTTCTTTCTCAACGTCAATACATTCTTGATCTCTTAAACCGAGCAGGCATGATAGACTGTCAACCTTGTCGTACACCAGCTGATGTTGGCTCAAAACTTTCAGCTAAAGGTGATTCTGTCCCCGATCCAACTCTATATCGTAGTCTTGTTGGTGCTTTGCAATACGCCACTCTCACCAGACCTAACATTTCTTATTCTGTTCAGCAAGCATGTCTCTATATGCATGATCCTCGTTTACCCCATCTAGCTCATGTCAAAAAGATTCTTCGATACTTAAAAGGCACTCTTGATCATGGTCTACTTCTTAATTCATCCTCCCCAACAAGCTTGACAGTTTATTCTGATGCAGACTGGGCAGAATGTCCAGATACTCGACGATCCACATCCGGCTTTTGTGTTTATTTGGGTGATAATCTTGTTTCTTGATCATCGAAAAGGCAGATTACGGTCTCGGTCTTGGTGAAGCGGAATACAAGACGGTTTGCATCTTTATTCTTTGAAGCAGTTTGGATTCGCCAACTACTTGTGGAACTTCAGCGTCCCGTCTAGCACGCCACTATTGTCTACTGTGACAACATATTAGCTGTCTATATGGCCTCCAACCCCGTACAACATCGTCGTACCAAGCACATCGAGATCGACATTCATTTTGTTCGGGAAAAAGTTGCTCTTGGAGAAGTTCGTGTTCTACATGTTCCAACGAGTGCACAGTTTGCAGATATTTTTACCAAAGGACTACATCTTTCGTCCTTCATCGACATTCGCTCCAGTCTCAACATCGTGGCACCCGGCGTTGACACTGCGGGGGGGGGGGGGGGGGGTATTAGAGTTTGTTTTGTATTGGAGTAGAACTCTAGCCTAAGTCGGGCCCAACCCTAGGCCGGCCGACTCTCCCTCTCTTCTATATAAACGTTGTAATATTGTCTAAATCAATACAAGTTATTTCTCTCCCAAACTATCAGGAACGACTAGAGTGAAGTGGAATTGCTCTTAGCGGACGCCATTTGCAGACAGCTGCCGCGCATGTTGACGAATTGGATCCCAGATGCCCGCAGAGGGCTGACATGTTTAGGGCACTGTAGCCCACGGTAGATGACGAACTGTAGTAACTAACAAAAAGGAGCAGACGGAAATGGGAAGTTTATCGTCGCCACGCGTGCGAGCTTTAACAAGAAAGGTTACTACTTTTGGACAAGGAACAAACAGAAATTAACATGGGAGCGTGGGTGGCAAAAGTCAAAACCATTCGGAAAAAAACACACCACGATTCGCAAAAGAAAAAGAAGTCATCACCCCGAGTTAGCTCGATAGCGAGGCCATAGGTACCCGATCGTGCTCGTGCACCGAGGGTCGTCCGTTTTTATTTTTCTGAACGTGGGCGCTACGCCTCTGGCCGGGCTTCAACGATATTGGAGTCCCACCCCTATGAAAGGGTTGACGGAAAAAATGAGATTTGAACTGGTTTGGTGTCTAACCACTCTTCTAACCACCTAAGAGCAAGTACAATAAAGTTCAGTCAGTAGACTATAAGATTTAAAATAATATATTTGTGTTTAGTTAGATGAGAGAGAAGAGGAGAGAGAAAAGAAATGGGTGCTTAGTTAAGAGCCAGCTGCAGCTGCAGCACGTGCTCCTAGGCACTATGTGAGAGTGAAAAGTGGATCATACATTAATAGACTAGTATATTTTGATCTCTAACTATCGTACATGTTGGCTATTAGATTGACTCTATATGATATGGACATGGCTTATAGCCAAGAGCTGGCTCTACTGTTGCTCTTGCTCTAACAACATGTTGGTCTGCCATCATGATACCTTTGTTGATTATTAAAACATCATAAAACCGAATATATTAAGCAGTTGGTGCTACACTAGGTACACAGTCAAGTTCCTACAACAAGCACTTAAGACCTGACCCGAACCATACAAAAGTACCACGCTCTGATCTTGCAAAATCACCAAGATAGTGACCCGCGCTAACTTGCATGCGATCGAAAATGCACCGAACAAATGGATTTGGCGCGGAATACTAATCTGAGCCGTTGCATATCATAGAGATCTGGATCCTACTTTATTAGATTCCTTTCTTAAAATGCACTAGTAAGTGAAATCTAGCTTAACTTTCACACACAAAATGCAAATTTAATTTTATTTGAACTCTTCAAATAGAGTCTAATACTCCCTCCGTCCCAGTTTACTGGGTCTAATCTGAAAAAATATTTGTCCCACAATACCTCCCTCTAAGGCCTGCATGCATTTAATTAATAGTGATGGCCCCTCACTAATTACATGTGCATGCGGGTGTGGTGAAAAACAAAACCAGTTTGATTGGTTGCATGCATGCAGTGTTAAAGAGATGGAGTTCATGGTGGCAGCTAATTGGAGAGAGAAGAAGTCCAATGAAAATTTGTCTTGGCCACGATGCAAAACATTTTGAGCCCTGTAAACCGAGACAGAGTGAGTATTCAATATATGTTAATTTATTTTAAATGTTTTCGTGTCTTAAATCTATAAAGTTCTTTGTTAAATATGTTTGGGATCTGTCAAGTTCCAACACCTTACGCGTATAGTTCTGTGTTGAATCTATAAAGTACCAACACCTTATATGTACAGTTTTTTGATAAATGGTGGTACATATTATTTTTTAAGGTGGGACATATATAGGACCCATCAACTCGGATCTCAACCGACGCGGACGGCCAGGATTGTTATTGCGCGAGGAATGCCTTCGTGAATCTCTACTATCTGCTTTTACAAAGATACATTTTCTAACTTGCTTTGCTAGATGCTTAATCTGCGAGACAATCTAAAGGTATAATTGGAGGGGTGGAAGTGTTCACTGCAAAAATCAGATTTGATTAGCCGATGATCTTGGCTCACAGTAAATCTTAGCCGTAATTTGCCTTTCACCATGTCGTATAAAAGGCAACCCACCGAGAAAACCCTGACCACAATCCCGTCGCTCCGAGATCGCCGTGTGGCTGCTCCGCCTCCTCCCGGCAAGTTCTTCTGTACTTCGTCAGTAGTTTGGTGGAGACGTGTCTCGATAAGCTAAAAGATGGCCCTTTTTCGTGCGTGTCAAGTGTTATTTTCAGCTCAGAAACTTTACTGAAAAGAAAAAAAACTTTAGAAGCTATAATATCAGAACTAATCCTATGAAACAAGAAGTAGTTTGGTTGAAGCCTTGATAACTTTTTTTGACACGATGAAGCCGTGGTTTCACTTTTACACGATTTATTACAACCGAGGAGAAGCAGGGTGATGTAGACGTAGTTGGGGAGACAGATCATTGGTGAGCGCGCACGATTCGCCTGGGGTGGTTTGCGTGGAATCTAGGGGGGGGAGGCTCACAGCCGTACCCGTACGTGCTACGTCTACGTGCGCAACCCCCAGGCCCCACGGCCACGAGAGGAGACGGCTCGCTCTGTCCCCGACCCTGAACCAAGAATCGAATGCTCTTCCAAATCGCTGCTGGTCGCTGCGACGGGGCTGCATCGCTGCCTGGCGTTTTGTTTGGCAC
This sequence comes from Avena insularis, assembly GCA_023614405.1. Taxonomy (NCBI): domain Eukaryota; kingdom Viridiplantae; phylum Streptophyta; class Magnoliopsida; order Poales; family Poaceae; genus Avena; species Avena insularis. The sequence continues at coordinate 89,691,320 of CM042690.1, read as the reverse complement.
CTCTGCTGGCTGGGCGCTCAAGTTTCAGTCTGCCTGCTGCATCGTTATCGCTCGAGATGGACTTCATTCGGAGCGTCAGGCATTCAGAGAGCTCCGGTACTGGCCGGCTGTCGCAGGGTGCCGGGCTCTTCCATTCCATCATCGGAAGTTGTAAAAAAAGTACTGGTCCGTCCTTCATGACTCCATGTTCTGAATATTTACACCAGACGATGTTGCAAGGAGAGATTGAATGCATGGTGAGAAGTGTGCAAGGCCGATATATTCCCAGCTAACACAGCGAGCGAGAAGAAACACGGAAGGATTTTTGTAGTAAGGTCTAATAACGAATTTGATCAAGATCGAGCCTGGCCACGGATGGAGTGGACACCGCTATAGGATTGTGGACAAGAGAAAATCGGTACAGACGAGGGGAGCAAACTCCACCGCAGTCCGCAAAGGAAAACAAGATCTTTGTTTCGCACCTCTGCTGGCTGCAGCTGGGCGCTCAAGTTTCAGCCTGTCTGCATCGTCATCGTTCCCAGACGGAATCGACTAATTAACACTCCATCCGTGGCCAGGTTCATTACAAGAGAAAATCGGTACAGATGCGTGCACCTGCTCTTGAGCCAGCCACAGGCAAGAGCTCTCTTCTTAGTTATGGCCTGTGGGCCGACGAGCACAAATGGGCTTAAATTTAGAGCCCAACCAGAGACCCGCAGATCTCTGGTTTCAACCAACTTCGTGTACCTGTCAACCCGACCCCTGAACTGTGTGCCATTCCTGAATCGTCCAAACAAAACTGTAGATACTGCCAGATACTCCTCAAAACGAGTCGCACTGTAGAACGTCTCGACATAAACAATCTCACTCGAGAAATACACAAGTGCAACGGGATTCATTCATACAAGTCAAATAACCACACTTGTGTACATACGGCTACACTGCGGCTCCGAACTTGCTCCACGCATCTCTTCTAATAAAGAATTAAAGAAGCCTATTATCAGCAGTGCACATCACCATACCCTCTAGTTTTAGCTGAAACCGGTGCAAACAAAATTGAAACCTGCAAAGATAAACAGAGCACATCGTCAATCCAAAGATAAGGAGAACTTGCAACACGCATCTTGGCATTGTAAAGCGGGACTAACTTTAGTTTAGTACCAAAAAAAATAAGATTATAAATATTTGACGCAAAATTATGCAGCACCAAAAGGGGAATCGTAGCTTATGTGGCGAGCAAGATAAGTCGCATGCTAGTTTTGCAGATTCTGGATGATGCCAAGCTCAATCAAAATGGCCTGGTAGAGGATAACCTCCTTCACCTATATGGATATGCATTCCTACCAAAGAGTAGAAATTGGGGTGCCTTCGTTTGCAAATGTCAATATAGTGTAACCAATACATAATCAACTCGGAACTGCTTGATGTGTGATTGTTACAAACTAATTTGTGCATGCGTTTTGTACTTCAGTTTAAAAGTCCAAACTAATGGTATATGTTTTTTGGATAATGCAAGCCAGTCAAAACATTTTTCACTCTCTTCATCAAATATGGGAGTCTCGGCCTTTCTCCGCATACATGCAAAGTTTGAACAATTGTATTGTCCTATCTAATTTGAGATTTTCTTCACTTAGTCTACAATGTATGAACATATTAACAAAATAGAAGTGGCATGGAGAGTGCCAACAGTTTATTTAACTCACATCCAGGTCCAGGGATTCTGCTAGTATGTTGGATATTAATTTGCTCAGGGCGTATGCCATAGATGGTCAGTGCAATTACAGAGGGCAGTGGAGTTATGCTATGAGAGTGACAAAACAATTATGCAATGCCCGCAAGGCGTATCCTAGCTTATGTCACGAGCAAGATAGTCACATGCTAGTTTTTGCATATTCTGGATGATGCCAAGCTCAATCAAAATGGCCTTTCACCTATATGAATGCTTTCTACGAAAGAGTAGAAACTGGGGGCCGTCATTTCCAAATGTCAATAAAGTGTAACCACTATATACTACCAATACAGAACCAACTCGGAACTACTTGATGTGTAATGGTTACAAACTAATTTGTGCATGCATCATAATTTTCAGTTCAAAGTCCAAACTGATGGTATATTTTTTTGGATATGCAAGCCAGTCAAAAACATGTTTCACTCTCTCTTCATCAAATATGGGAGCCTCAGCCTTTCCCAGCATAAATGCAAATTTTGAACAACTGTATTTTCCTATCTGATTCGAGATTATCTTCACTTGCTCTACAATCTATGAACATGTTAACAAAGGAAAGAAAATAGAAATGGCGTGGAGACTGCCAATAGTTTAACTCACATCCAGATCCAGGGATTCTGCTAGTATGTTGGATATTAATTTGCTCAAGGCGTATGCCATAGATGGTCAGTACATTCAAGATTTTGTGAACCCTCATATCAACATCTGCACATCTGACTTCAACCATCTTAAGACGGTCAGATGCAACTGACTGTCCCAATGGTTTGTATATTCCTTCTGTTTCGATTACATATGGAGGTACCTAGCATAAAAAAAAGTTACTAGATCAATCAGTAAATGGTTGGTTACTTTAAAACACATCGCTGTCCATTTTAAAACTATATACCTTTGAAAGTTGAATAGTAAGCTTCTCCAAAATTGGTGAGTGTTGGAGAAAGCAAATCAGTGCATTATGGTGAGCAGCCAGACACCAGTCATTAAGTACCAAAGTCTTCAACTTGGTAAACGTAGGGCACCATCTTAAATCCCTGTTGAAAACAATCTAGGAAAGTGCAAAAGCGTCAGATCAAATGAGGACCCTAGGGACACAGGCGGACGTCCGGCCCTCTAATCAGCTAATCACCTACACAGTAATGTCAACCAATTTGTTCATGTGCCAGTCTAGCGGACTGTCCGCATTGTCCGGTGGACTGTCCACCTGCATCCATAGAGGACCCTTTTGATCTCTGAAGTAGAAAATGCAATCTTGTACGTACTATTAGAAATGAAGAGAGAAGCGTACCACATCATAATCAGCTGACAGCTCCAAGTATGTAGCTTCTGACAAGCCTTTGAGAAATATGCTATTGTTGCGGTCGCAAAAAGGCCCAGATTCAGGATATTCAGGATCCCCGTAGTAATAATAACAACCATCACAGGTTTCACCTTCAGCACTACAATCATCAAATCTATCCTGAGAGCATTGATCACTGCAATCTTCGTTGAGCACAACAATTGCTCTATCTAACCACGGAAAGCTTCCTAGCAACGGAATCCTTCCTCGGTGGCATTCAATCAACTCAAGTGAAACAAGAGTTGGTACAGATATTAGAATGCGGTAGTACTCAGATAAATAGCAGCGGGCGATGCGCAGATGTTTCAAGGATGGAGACGAGATCTGTTTGACGAAAACATCGCAATCCTCCATATTCAGTTGGACCAATGCCGGGCAGCCAGAGAAATCGGCAACGATGTCGCTGAGAGCTATGCCGATAAGCTCTATTGTGGTGATGTGCTGGGAAACGAGACGCAGATCATCAGCTAGCGGCGAGGGTTCCTGTTCCTCGACGACACGAATCCGGAACGCACGGACTTGGGACACAGCTTCGCAGATCCAGCGGCTGGCGTGCTGCTCGTTAGCGGGCAGTTGCATGAACCCGTCGGAATCGAAGTCGAAGTCGCAGGAGTCCAGAGGTGCGTCGACGCCGCCGGCGCACCGCAGGTGCAGCAGGTGGTCGACGAACTGTACGAACCTGTCGGCGCTGTCCCACCCCTTGGTGCCGGTGAAGCGGAGGGCGGGCACGGACCGCCAGACGCCGCGCCAGCACCGGGCGAGCACGCAGCTCCGGACCACCTCTTGAGCCGGCAGGAGGCGAAGCACGTGGTGGAGGACGTCCTCCGGGAGGGCGCTGATACGATCCACCCCGCTCGCCATGGATGACGCTTCCGTTCTGGGGAGGTGTTCCGTCGAACAGGTGGTGTGCGCCGCTGCTCGGGGCAACAGAAAAACGGATACGAGAACAGGCGGGAGGGGCTGGGCCGCTGGGGTGCTTCAGTTCACTCCGGAATGATCCAGCCTCTCCCTCGATGCCTCAGGTTTGTTTTAGAATTGGCTAACTGGAGCTCAGTCAATGCTCCGTCGCAGTTTTTTTTTAATTGCCGTTGGCATACATTATTTGTATTTATAACTGTAGATGAAGCACGTACAAGTAACAGAAAACAAGGAGAAAACAAACGGTTGAACAGCTGCAAACCGTTCTCACCGCAACTACTAAGGACTCAAATCCTTCGCCGTCGCCGAAGAAGAAATAGATCACCAGCAGTCGGTCCACACTTGGTACTGAAGAAACCCCAAGCCATAAGGCGTCAATAAGCCGCAATAACCATCAGCCCCGTAAGACTGGATCTAGCCTGCTGCTATGCACCATCGGCCGAAGGAGCCCTTCGAGCATCTTCAACGCTGGATCCGGGGCCAACGCCACCCCGCCTATCAAGCAGCCGAATCCTCGACCATCCACCACAAACCAGCAGTTGTCCGCACCGCCGCACTCCAAGGCCGCCATGACCAGATCAGCGACGAGATCAACACGACACAAATCCGGAGCACACGCCCGGCGAAGACACAATCCCACAAGCTTCTTGATGCCGTAAACGTCGCCGAGATAGGATTGAAGTCGGGGTAGCATTATTCGATGTAGCGCATCTACCGCCATCTGAGATGCGCCACCACGACACCACAAAGACGCTGATATTAGGGACCTTGTTGAACGCCGAGCGTAGGTCCTGGGTCCCTACCCCTCACGCCCGCGTGAGCGGAAGTGGAGGAGACGAGAACCCGTCAATCGCCGGCGGAGAGGAGGCGGTGGCTAGGGTTTTTTCGAGGAGGAGGAGGAGGCGGCGGCTCAGTTTGTGAAATTCGAAAGAGACAGTTGGAAAAGGGGGTCGTTTGCTCCGTCGCAGCTGACCCGCAACGAAAGAAAACCATCGGGGAAATGCCCGGAAGCCGAAAGAAACTGTTGGGAAACTGGGTCAGCGCGTGATCCGACTTCGGTGGACACCTTTGGGTTGGGCCACAGACGGGGGCTGGAGGCTTGCTCCTGTCAACGAGCGGGAATGGGCTTAATTCTGAAGCCCAACCAGAGAGACCTGAAGAAGTCTGCTATCACGATCCCTGTGTATCAGGCCCCTGAAGTTGTATTTTTGAACTGTGATTTTTAGTCCACAGACCGTAGCTAACAACGAAGGGACATAGATTTAACGTGGAAAACTCTCTCCAACAAAGAGAGGGGAAAAAACCACGGGCGCCAGCCAGCAAAACTTCACTATAACGGAGAATGTTTACACAACGCCGGAGATTTCACAGATACAACTTATCCCAGCCGGCGGCTTACAAGAAGTATATATAGCGGTGGTAACCTAGGTCATCAACGATCCGTACCATCAGAAGTATATCGGCCCAAGCCTCCGGCGATGGGTCTCGCTCTGCTCGGTCAGAAATGCATTTACTTTATAGAATTTGGATCAACATATAACAGGATTAACCATGGAAGATGAATTCACTACACCTTTATTGTTGTGATTTATAACAGTGATGCCGCTTGTGACAGTACTTAGACAGGGTATCCTATCCGAGAAGTTACCACACAGAAACAAGACCCGAATTCCTTCTGCCACCCAAGCTGCAGTTCAGTCCAAACACCGCATGGACAAGAAACTGGGTCATCATGCTGTTGCCGAGTAGGGCGTGCATGCGCACCCTCTCAGCCCAGGATTTCCCTGACAGTAAAACATCACAAGTTACTTATGCACCTCTTATCTGTGTGAACCGATGTAAAATTCTGGGTCCCCCATGAGTCCATGACTCATTGTTCTGAATGCTTTACCTCAAACAGTGTTGCCAGAATGCCAGGATAGACCGGATGGTCCTGCAAAGGAGAATTGCCCATGGAGCTCTACCTGCCTGCCGATATTTTGTTTGTGCGATTGATTCAGTATTGTACATGTATATAATGCATAGGAGGAGCATGTACTATGCAATCAGTGTACTACTGTTTTCATGAGTGTGGGTCCCCGTTGATTTATACTTCTGTCGGCATCAGCTCATCAGCTGATACCATCCCTAGACACGTACGTATTTCTCGAGATGATATCATAAAATATCATTCGGCCTATCTTGGATTGGTTGGGCGCTTCCAATGGCTAGGTGTCAGCCATAAGCTGCAGCAAAAAATACAAGAAGGCTGATGGTGGCTTAGCGTACCATTTCGCCTGGCGTCAATCCATCTGGTGCTCAGCAACACAGGGCGAGCGAAGAGATGTCGGATGCGAGGACGAAGGGTGAGAGACGGCTGCTCACCTTTGTCCAAGTCATCGCTTTCCTCGAGAGGATGGGCAACGCCCTCGGCAGGCTAGTACTCATCTGGGCCACCGTGGTTGTGGGATTCTCCAAGGACCTGGGCGATCATTTCTGGTTCTTGGCGGGGTTTGTCATCCTCGAGTCTTTCAGGTACTCCTATTTTATGGAAACCCTTGTCTTACCTCTCAACGTACTACTCCTCTCCGATCTATAATAAATGTCCGCTCATTTTATCTAATCTAGTATAAACTTTGTACTAAATAGGTAACATTTATTATGGATCAAAGGGCATACTACAATAGCTCGTCAGTTTGTGGCTAATTCTAGTGTGTTTGCCTAGCGCCACGCTGTGTGCCGAACCGTTTTATCTCATTAAACACAAATTCATACAAATTTGAAGATCATATAAATTTGAAGTCAAAATCATACAAACCTGAGTCAAACAACTACATTAAGACTCTTGCTTGGGTACCCCCCCTCCCCGCCGCATAAAGAAAGAAATCCAGCGCTAGTTCCTGCTCCGGGTGGAGACCGGGTGGATATGGAGACCATACTGGCTACGTATACGACAACGGCATACGTGATCGGGCGAGATTGTAATTGATCGGTAGCGAATAGGGCATACGAGGAGGTCGGTATCGGTTGTGAGTGTACGTGACCAGGTTGTGAGCGTACGTGGCCCTGGACGCCCGCGGACTTGGAATGCCATGCCTCGGCGAATGCCTCGGCAGCCTGGGTGCTGTACCACACAACGACCATCACCTCCCCGCTGTCGCGCTCGCCCTGAGAGGTCGAACCAGAGGCGGCCGCGAGGTGCATGTGACGACTAACGACCGTCGTGGATGTAGGTCCGGGTGGATGTAGGTGTGGACGGCCGTCGTGGAGGAGGAGCGAGGGAAGGTGGAGGAATTGCTCGAGGGCGGCGGCGATCTGCTCTCTGTCCACTACACAGTCATGTACGCTCACAACTGATCGCGACCTCCTCGTATGTCCTCCTCGCAACCGATCAATTATTACAATCCCGCCTGATCACGTGTGCCGTTGTCGTTGTCGTTTATGTAGCTAGTACGGTCTCCATCTCCACCCGGTACCACCCAGAGCACGAACACGAAACGCGGTAGCGCTGAATTTCTTTGGAGGGGGGGTGGGGCGGGGTACCGAAGCAAGGCTCCTACATTACACTATATTTGAACTACTCTGATCAACTAAACTACTACCTAAACTAAAATTCGTCGGATGAGGAGCTTGGGAAGTACTCATCTAGCGCGCCGCTTTCACCGACTCGTCGGTGTCGAAGCTGAAGCCGATGAACGTCGCCCGGGAGGTCCCAGCTCCAACAACGCTCCTCCTCGCCGCGTACTCCACAAACGCCTGCTGCTTCTCCTTGATGAGTTCCGGGTTCTCGCGGCGAAGCCTCTCCATGTACTAGTTTGGGGCGCTCTATATCAAGGCGCTCACAGACCTCCATGTCCTATCGCTGCTCTTGCGTGGAGGGGTTAATGGGGGCCAGCTCCGGCACGGTGGTGCCCTGTTGAAAATAGGAGCAACATTTCAATTGATTTAATTCAAATCGGTAATTAAAATAATCATGCAAACTAACAGAGTAGATAAACCGACCAAATCTACTCTAAACGCTAGAACAAGACATTCTAGCAGAATATGAAAGAGGAAGTTCAGAGGCACATACGGTGCAGCCTAAGCAGCAACTGCGTTTGTGTTGTCGGTCATGTTGTTTAAGATGTTGTTGATGTCCCGAAAGAATTCATCATAGGGGAACTCGTCGTCGGATGATGTCGTGGTTGCCAGCAGTCGCGTCAAGCGCTCCACCAAAACCTAATCGCCCCTCACCCATACAGATTCTCGAGAGGTGGAATTTTAAAGGCCTACTGTCCCGATCTGCGGTGCACGTAGCAGGCAGGTATAAAGACTATGAAGGCCGCTGCTCAATGAACTGAAAAACTAGAAGAGTGTATGTGTCTCGTATATCCTTTATATCCTATGTGCCACTGTTTATAAAGGATAAGATCCTCTTACTTCTCTATAAAGCTTCTCCAAAAAGCTTCGTGGGGTGAAGAGCCGAGAAGAAAAAATCTAGGAAAGATATTTTCTAGAGTGTTTCCGGACAGCAAAACAAATACATGAGTTCGGCTCAGCTCATTCTCGCGCCGCGGGTGTCGTGACAAGGCGAGGCAGGCGGCATCATAGGAGGAGTGCGCGTGAGCTGCTCCATTTTCTCACACTTTATTGAGTGATAAAACAACCACTGTCAATGTGGAACTAAACTTTAGCACCACTAGTACAACCGTGAGTTATCTCACCTAATGGGTCAAAGAGAACTTCAGAATTTATATTGTTTATGGGCCAAAGGCCTACTTAAATACCCCAAATTCCAACATGCACATCATGAATTTTAGGGCCCCCACCATCAACCTGTGAAGGTGCACGTTCTCGATGTCGTACGCCCATGCTGCATGTGTCGCCGATTGGTAGGTACCAATCTAGATTTTTTTTTGTGTTTTGCGGTCAGTGATTTCTTCCACCCATGTCCACTGACACACGCCACGGTACTTTCTCTGCGGCGGTGATGGTAGGCACAACCTGCCATGGGAGAAGCAGCCGCCTCCTCGAATCGGTGTGGGCAGGCCATCACGAGGGGTGGACAGGCAGAAGTCGTCGCCTCCTCGGGACGATTGTATGCAGCGTCGATCCGTGTCCCAAATCGACATAGGGGGGAATGGAGGGAGGATTTGGCCATCTGCGGTGCCATAGTAGGTCTATGATGGCAGTGGGATGATTTGGCGAGAGTGGTGGAGGGTGCTAAAAGAGCATGTGACTCCATGTGTGGTTTTCATAATTAATGACAATGAATATGGACTAATACTTGCATTGAGTTACACCTAAAGTTTGTTTTATAGGCAATACATGTAGACCATATGTTGATTACAAGGTAAAGGGTAGACCATATGTTGATTACAAGGTAAAGGGAAGAAAATGGCAAATAAGATCAAGTGATGACCAAGATAACATTCATAAGTAGATCGAAAGAATGGTTGTGTGAGACTTAAGCCTATTGCAGGAATGTCTTGAAAAAGAAGATTGTGTGAGCTTTCAAGGTTAACTCCAAGACATCATAATGAAGAGAGAAGATAAGAATCAAGGGATCGAGAAAAATTGCAAGTTTAAGATGAACATCTCAAAGATATCATATGTTTGAAGCTCATTTTCCATTTGGTGGTAATGGACAAGCGAAGATATTTCGGAGAGAATTTCACATAACGGTGTCATATGGGGAGAAATTTTTGAGGCTTCACCAAGCGAGCGTAATCAAGAAAAGTGTCCCAACTTGAGGAGGTCAAGACCATCATCATCTAAATCAAGTGAAATGCGCAATGCGGAGGTACAATATTGATAGGTTTTCTATTTTGCCCGTGAGACCGAGTTATATAAAAGATAGCCGTACTATCAAGGGGATCTCGAGTGAGTAACTTGATCGTATTATTTATAGAGAGTTCAAACCTGTACATACTTGGCATCATATTTCTTGGTTTTTATTAGGCTTTTATCTGTGTGAGTATTTAGAGTTTGTGGTTATCTGCATAATAAGTTCAAACTTATCAAAAACGGATTTCCTATGAAAACATTGTTGCATTTTTTATATTGGAGGTTGTTGCATTTTTATATTGGAGGTTTTGCCGCATCCTATTTTTTTAGAGAGGTCAAACTTCCATCTTGTGGTTTTATCCTCCTTTTTTGTACTTTGATGGTTGTCTCAATGATCCGGACAATCCAAGATCATCAAAATCGGAGTTTAAATGCAAAAGTTCTTAAAGATTTCCTCACTTGTCCATTAGTACCAGACAAGTACCCGTATACTATCGGATCGGGTCGTCCAACCCCTGTTTTTTGGGAAATTCTTGACCAGTATCACCACGGTAATACCGACGAGATCTGATAATAGTTTGTTTTGGAGCACCTATCTAAGGGGCTTCTTTCCCAATAGCTCCTCGACCCTTTTGAGCAAGTTTTCCCCCCACTGTTGACCCTATAGTTTGACTATCTCTCCCTCCCTCCCATGGTTGTTGCATCTCTCTGAGGGAAAAGAGAGAGAGGAAAACAAGATCTATCATTGGTTGTTGCATCTGTTTTTAGCCACGCCATGGGAGAAAAAGAGAGAGAGGAAATCTAGATCTATATTTGGGAGGACTTGAGCACTTGTGTTTTTGATATTTCACTTGGTGCATCAGTTTGAGTTCTCCACAGGGATTCGTTGGAGAGAAAATTTGTGAGCTTATTCCTCTTGGATTCCTAGAACCTAGATGGTTGGAGTAATCTCAAAGCTCAATCTTGGTGGTGTGAAGCTTCGTGGTGATCTCATGAGGCCTCCAATTAAGTTGTGGAGATTTCTCCAAGCTTGTATAAGTTTGGTGACCATTCTAAAGTGTCCCATAATGGATCAGGTGTCCTCCTTGGTGGTGCCCACACGGGAGGATAGGGTGAGGCCTTTGTGGCGTCCAGTGTGTTTTGTGCATCCGCATCTTGAAGTGAGGCCTTTGTGGTGTTTGGTGTCCATCGAGCAACCACATCTCAAGGTGAAACTTTTATGGTGTCCGGAAAGCATTACGCAGCCACACTTTTCCAACGAAGATTAGCTTTCGTCAAAATGAACATCAGGATAAATCATCGTCTTCACGTACCTCAGCTATTTCTATAACTGAGCTCTTTATTTATGCACTTTACTTTGTGATAGCGTTCATATTTAAAGTTGTATATCTTGATATCACATAGTTGCTTGTATTTCTTAGCATAAGTTGTCCCACCCAAGGAGACATCCGTGTCCATAAAGTATATTTAAGCATTATCCAACGGGAAGTAAAAGATTTACTCATCTAAAGCGATTAGGAGATTGGCCAGGTACTCTTTAACCTCCTAAAACGATCTTTCTGCTCTAACACCTTTTAGGGATCGGTTAGAGATTACATAGAGGTCATATTTGAGAGTTCGAATCAGACATTCAGGCCCTGAACCAAGCCAAGTTACATTTGAAACTTCTACCCTCGCAAAATTCGCACGACACTGATTATCCCTATTTTGTGTTCAATCCACCTCTAAAAAAGATATAGCTCTAACTCGTAAGGAATCTCCTGGAGCCCTCTACGTGGTAGAGGTTTATCATGAATAAATCTAATTATGGTTAAACCAGACATGCCATGCAACTAGTAGCATGGCGTCAATTATCAATAGTTGTGCCCGTAGGATCATCGTTTTCGTCCATGTTCCAGAATCGCAGTTCACACAAGGTGGGAAGCTACCATTAATATTTCATCGCCGACCACAACTGAAAAGCATGAGGGCATCTGAAAAGAGCATGCCCACCACCGCTGACTCCATACTACTGCGTAAGCACATTCAAGTCAGGGCGGGCTCTGGCCCATGGCGACGGCTTTGGTCGCGCGTCTGGGATGGGCTCATCCTCTATTTTACACAGAAATCTTCAATTTGAATATTTTTAACTTAAAGCGTTTCTATGTTAATGCCAATTAGGATGCCACCTACCCTCTCATGTGGCGGCAGACAGAACCAAATGAAGTCCTTACCTGCATCTATGTGTTTTGAGAAAGGAACCGTAAAATTAGACCTGCATGTTTCCAATAGAGCAATAAAGTCTAATCGGTGTTCTCTTATTGACTCATGAGGAACAAATGTTTCTCAGGGTTGCCAAAACCCTCACTGTTCCAAGTCATCTCTTTCAAACCTACCATCAAGATCTACTCGTTTCAATTTTGATTAGTGTGCTTCTTCGCACATTAGACTTTCTGTCTTCAGGATCGTGTGGCCTTCATACTTTGAGCAACGTACTGAGGAAGATCATCACAACTCGGGTTGATGACACTCCAATTCTATCAGCCCTATTAATAATCTTGTCTTCAGTAAAATATAAAACTGAGAAATTCTTATTTAAATTCATACCTTGGCCCTCAAAATTGTCACGCCGTTAAGCGAGCATACAGTTTACTGGTTTTCATCACCCTCTTGTTTACTTTATATTTCCAGGGCGTTCAGTCGGGAAAGCAAATCGGATGACCAATTGCTATTCAAGACTACAGGGGCCATCAAACTCAAAAGGGTGTCCCTACCCATTGGATCTCTGTATTATGTCAATGCAGTAGCGATCGCGCTATTCTTCGTCTGCGGCGTTGCTACCGTCTTGCCATTAATCAGCGGATTTCTTGTCTCTACAACTTTTTTGCCGCTAGTGCTGGTACTAAGCAAGGTTAACAAGACGAGGATTCCCAAACTTATCGAAAAGATGAGCATGCCCGGAAACTCCTGGTGGTTGCGATTTATGCCCGCAGGTGCACTCATTCTAGCTACAGCTGTAGGAGTGTTTTTTGGTAATAGTGCATTTGCGCTCCCTTGTGGAGCTGCAGCTATCCTTCAGTGGTTTATCTTCGACTCTTCAGCGAGGGGCCAATTGCCAGCAGTTTTCTCTTGTTTGCGAAGAGTGAAACATTTGCGTGCCATACTTATTACTGGAATTGCTCTGTCACTGTTACTGGCTTTTCAAAACGTTGGATTCGTAACGATGGTGGCTCCATTGGTGCTAGGGAACCTCCAGATTCCAGTGTCCATGACGCGAATCATGCTCGCGCTGTCGATCCTTGTAGGGGGGGATGACTTTGATTTACCAGACAACAAAACACATCTCGGGCAGGCGTTGAAGGCCTTCTACATAATGGTGTTGTGCCAAGGGATACTATACATCCTCGCGTGTATACTGGAATCATTCTCCTACTTCCCTCGAAGATCACTGGCCCTGCTGCGCTGTAGGCTCGTCGATAAGGTGGGATTGGAGTCCATCAGTCTCTACTACGAGCAAGCCTACGACAAGTTCGTGCAAGAGAGTGTGCTTGATGCAAAGGACATGGGTCTTGTAACATTTGCTGTGGATTCCCTGAATTCGGAAGTATCCCACGATAAGAAGCTTGCCGCGGTCCGTATCTTGCACTCATTTCTGCAGCAACAGGATGTGGAGGCCACAAACACAAAGGTCGTTTCAGAAATCACCGGCTCCACCAAGGCAGTGACCACCTTGATCAGCATGTTGGGATCTATAGTTCCGGAAGATGCAGACATCAGGCTGTTCGCCGCCAAGGTTGTCGCTGACCTTGCTCGATATCTACGGATCACCGGTATACCTGGCACCATGCAGATGGTATCTTCACTTCTTGATGTCAAGAATAGACCGGGGAGTGATACAGGGAATGTTGGGGATCAAGAACTAAGAGAAGCTTCAGGCTCTCCAGGAGTGGACGGTAATGGCAGGAACGCTGGTGATCAAGAAATAGAGCACACTCCAAGTTTTGCAACAGTAGACCCTCGGCAAGGTAATTCTGATAATCAGGCCATAAGACATACTAGTTCAAGTTCTGCAACAGCGAATGACAACAGGGGGAACATTGTTGATCAACAAATAAGACGGAGTCCAAGTTCTTCAACGTTGAATGTTGAAAACGAAGACAATCAGTCACGAATACAAGACTATCCAATCCAAGCATCACGCAACAGTGAAGAAGAGAGCTCTCGAATGTGCAAAATCTATGTTTCGGCGAAAAACAAAATATGCAAAATCTATCAGGACATGAAGAAACTGTGGTCAATAGGAAATGATACTCTGAAGGGCGAGGGTTCGCTCCGTGTGCTAGGCCTATCAATCCTTGGAAGTTTTTCTGATGACGTGGACAACTGCGCAGAAATAAGCAGAGCAACAGATGTCCTCCCAAAGATAATAGGGCTCATAAGCCTGGCCACTAGCACGACAACGCCACAACAGAAGCATGTTACCACTTCATCACTGGTATTGGTGGCAAAGCTCGCAAGCGTCGAGTGGAAAAGCGGCGTAACGCTACGGAAAGAGCTATGTGAGAATCCTTTCCTTGTTAGCAAGCTCGCCGAGATCTTAGCGGACAGCTACAGCGGACCAGAACAATGGAAGCTGGCCAAGCTCGCCATGGATGAGGAAACCAGGCAGGAGATTGGGGGAATCCAAGCGATCATTTCCAAGTTGATGCATGTATTTCTTGGTCGAGATGAAGCATCAAACACATATGAATATGATCACTCTCTCCGAACAGCGGCAGGGCAAGCACTTGCAATGTTGGCAATGGAGAGTGTTGGCAACTGCTCTGCTATCTTGGACGAACCGGTATACAACACTATCGTTGATCTCAGCCGGATGTTCATAGATTATGAGAATGAGTACCTCGTGGCAAATATTCTGCAGAGTCTGTTGGCGCACTACAGAGACGACGAGCCTCGCCACCGCAACCGTCTAAACGAACAAATGTCGTCCGGCTTCAGAGTGGTAAGTCCTCCGAATTTACTACTTGCGGATTTTCATTATGTACAACTTCTCAATTGGCAAGTTTGGAAGTTAACCCAGCTCAACTGGGTCACACCTTCGAAGTGGGTGACTATTTCCTCTGCATTGTTATTCTAGAAGATTTTTCCTGCTACTGGCCTACTCTTATGTGTCATAACTCATCATACAACAAACAAGAGAAAGCCTGCCTGACATCATATAGTTTTACATGCAGGAGTTATTGGCGAGAATAGTGGGCGCGGAGGGAAAACGAATGGAGGCCCTCATCGGCCTGGCCTCGCAGATTTGCAACGTCGTCCGTGAACTCTTCATCCACGATCTGGAAACTGAACCGCATTTAGATGCTGCGGCATTTGTTCAGAAACTGGTGTATGAACTCAATGCCCGCAAGAGACCGAGCCCTGAGTTCCCTAGAATGAGGAGGGCGCTGGTTGAGCTCACGATATCCATGGTGGAATCGTGTGGTCGCTACGCGGCAATCTTCAAGGACCATGGCATGGTGGAAGCATTGTCGAAGGTGGAAAAGACCACGTCCAAGGTGGAGAAGTACAGGCTATTCTACGGCAGCGCGGGTGTGGTTCCGGAGGGAGGCGCGACTCTGTCCAACCTAGTGGCCACTGCGAAAGGGCTAGTCGTGTAAAATTATCTTACATAACCTAGATGATCCCTGCGCATTATTGCTGCAGGATTTTCTAAGTAGTTTCAAGAGTGGATTTTTAGAGTCCCCATCACTGGCCGACCTAGAAGGTTCTAGAAGAAGCCTGGGCAAGTGCGACTGTGATGTTATTTTCTGAATAAATCTGTATAGAAAGTCATGTAATAAAAGGTGTCGCGCTGCCTCTGCGGAGGCCCCAGGGATGGTAGACCCGCCCATGCACCACCCCCACCCCCAACGGAGACCTGAAGATCTCTGATTTGAACCCCTTGTCCCGGTCACTGTCAGTGTGAAGAAACAATATTTCTGAACCCACGGGCAGTAAGAAGGAGAGATTATAGGACATGAATTTATTTTCTAATTCATCCATGTGATGTGTAACAGGGATGCCCCTTGTGATTGTACCAAGACAGGGTGTCCTATCTGATGAAGTCGCCACACAGAAACAAACACCAAAATCCTGCAGCCAGAAACTAAAAGCTGAGCCCAAGCTGCAGGCCGAAGGCGGCATGGAAAAGAAACAGCGTCATGATGCTGCTGCCGAGCAGGCCGTGCGCACCTCTCAGCCCAGGGTTTCCCTGACGACAAAACAGAACATCGCGAGTTACATATACTTTGTTAAAAAATCTATGTGAGCCACTGTCATATTGTACTTATGAGTTTTCATGTTCTGAATGTCGAAACCAAAGGTACCTCAAACAATGTTGGCAGGAGAGACTGGACTGTCAGCAGCGCAAGGCCGATGATTCCGGTTACCGCATGAGGACTGCACGGCCATTGGCAATGATGAGTCAGTAGTACAAATTTGAAGCCAGACGACTAATGTATATACACATGTTCTGGATTCTGAGAGAGGTGCTGTTTGTCACCTTTCGAAGATGGGTTTGTTGGAGGTGAGGAGGGCGGTGACTCCGCCGGTGGCGCCGAGGGCGAAGAAGAAGAACATGCCGCCGAGGAGCTTGGGGTGGAGGTCCTTAGCCTTGGCCTTCTCCTCCTGCATCCAACCGGTGATGTTTACGAGTGTTTGGAATTGCATGTCACACTAGGACTAGGTGAATGCTGTATTATTACTCACAGGGTCATCAGACATTTTGATCCTGAATCCCAGGTACGTTCCGTACCCACCCATCGCGAAGAGCACCACAGCCTGACAGAGGAATGGACAACAGTGAGTAGGGTCGCTGCTGTTGTGATTTCAGGCTCTGTTTTTTATGGTGAGGGGGAAGGATCGGGGAGTAGTACGTACCATGTTGCCGGGGTGGCCCCAGTGCACGAGCCAGTCGGGGAGGCTGAAGGTCTGGACCAGCTCCACGAACGGCTGGAACGCCGCCGTCACCGTCTCGGCACCGGGCAGCAGCGCCGCCAGCAGGAGAGGGTACGGCGCCAGCGAGTAGAGCCGCGTCGCCGTCGGCGTCTCGCTGACAGGCCGCGTGCGCTTCACGGAGAGCTGCGTGGCCGGGGGTCGTGGGGCGGGCAATGCTGCACGGCGCGTGGGCGCAGTCGCCGCGCGCGACGGACGGAGTGGACGGGGCGATGACGACGACGCGCGCGGCCGGAGGGCGAGGGAGCTGCTCGCCACTGTCATGGCCCCCATCGCCGCCGTGGTTTGGCTTGAGGAGACGGCAGGTGGTAGCTGAAACCTCTGAGATGTTTGGGGTTTTTGTCAGTGTGGGCGTGTGATGGGAGGATAGAGTTTGGGACGAGGAGAAAGGGGCGGGAGACGTGGGAGCGTGGAGACAGCCGGGCCAAGTGACGCGAGGAGACCACACGCACGGCCGCCCATGCCACATTGTTACCTTGGTAGTAGGTGGCCACCTAGCGTCGACACGCAGGACAAGTCACATGATTTGCCACTGAAAAGAGAAGATCGTCCTCGGTCCCTCACTAGTCGCTGCCCACGCCTCAACGCCCACACAAATCACTGGTAGACAGACCATCCAGCACATGCCCAAATCCATAAATTCCAGACCCAAAAAAACACACACAGGCATCTAACTACACTTCCAGATTTCAGCAAAAAACGAATCCATGTTTCAAAAACTATATCGTCAAATACTTAGGTGCTCAGTACCAGCCTAACAACCAATTACGATGAGATATCCTCAAACAGTTGGTCTGAGGAGAGTATGGACACCGAATCAATACCAATTCGTGGAGCAGCAAAAAGAGCAAAAGCTATAGCGCTAATACAAACCTCTGTATATTTCCAGTTCTCGGAGACTGAGTAGTGAAGCCGGCTAACCGGAGAGATTCTGCAAAAATGAGCCCAACTCCTAGGACAACGTTTTCCGCGACCAATATATAGTTACCAAAAAAAAAGAGCAAAAGAATCATCGGAGCTTCGGCGAGTGTGGCTCGGACATATACGAGCACGGAAGCGTACTTTAACGCTGGCGCTCTTGTTTTACAGGGAAGGAGAGACGGTCAGGTAATCAGGGCTTCAGGGCTACGGCCACGCCAAACCTTGCGGGCGAGCTAACCACCTTGGGGTCGTACTCGGCAGAGAGGGTCACGTACGACTTGGGCCTCCACTCGTGCTGGCAGAGGAGCCCCGCTTTCCCGCTGTTGCTAAATCTTGTCTTGAGCAATGTGGAAGAGTCAAGCGCGTGGGAGCTGCCAATGGTGTAATAATTCTCTTTTGTTTTGAACCTGTGTGTTAACTCTGCAGCCACTGCACTTGTTGAGCTGAACATGTGGATATAAGAAGCTTTCAGTGTCTCGCCTTTATCAGCCCTACATAGCAAGAACGTAACGAAGTTTGTTAGCAAACCACAATTGAGAGGTTTCTGTGCTAAAGGACGTTCATGTACCGAACTTGCAGAAGATATCAAATGTTGGAAAGACATACAGAACGACACATAGCGTAAAAGTTGTCCAAAGAAAATGTTCATAATACCTGGACATCTCAAATTCGCAATACATTATATGGTGTTGGCTGATCTAGTTGTTTAACAGTATAATGTGTTACAACATATATTTCAACAAGATATTGGTTGAAGCGTCAGGTCAGCTTGAGGCTTCCGTTTTATAACTTAGCTAGGATAGGAAACTTCTTATATTTAAAGCAATATAGGACAGCAATGTGGGTAAATTTTGCAAGCATAAATGGTAATATCTGCGCACTGTGTAAATGCAGCTGCTGTAGAATTGAATAAAGAAGAAACTTAAAAAACTTACAATAGTAAAGAGGCAGAAATATCATCTTTGTTATAGCTGATCCCTGAGTTGTACTTGGTAACAGAAGCTGAAGTACTGTCAAACCCAACCTCGCCACCAACAGTAAGTTGGTTTGTGCCGACGGTTGCTGACAGCTCAAGCAAAGGTGCTGATGCCAAACCAATGGATGAATTCAATGTGAAGCGATCATGAAGGTATTGCAAATCAAGCTGTCAATGAACGATAACCATAAGTACAAGGAAAACAGGGAATGTGCTTGCATTATTGCAAAAAAGTGGCATAGCACAAACATCGGTTATAAGCCAGATGGCAGGTGATCAATAGACAACACCATAAAGAGCAAAATGCAGTTCTAAACTACTACTTTCCAAGTTTCAGGTAAACTGGCATTCCTCCATGTCAAAAAATACCAACCTTCCCTGACTTTTGATCAGGAACCCTGAAGCTGAATGAAGTCTTCAAACCAGTGACCATTTCATCAACTGTGACTGTGGATGACACCTGCAGGAGAAAATACCTATTAAGATACGGATAGACGACTTCGAACTCTGGCATGCCATAAATTAGGATTGTTACAAATTGGGCTATTAGAGATGCTTATATATATATATATATATATATATATATATTACGTACACGTAGCCACCTGCATCCATCTAAATCTCACATTTAGGAGTCGATTAGTCGCTTAAGTCAGAAAATCCTTTCTAGACTCAAAATGGCTGTCCAGTGCAATATGTGAAAGTACTGATCAATTACAGATGTGCTAAACTGAAACCTCCACACCACACCTTAAATGTTTTGGCACTGCATGTTGCTGCTTACTATCCTATCATACACAATTATCGCAGTCTCCTTACCACATGGTGATTAATGAGTAATCTTTTCGATGCCAGGAAATTCAATGATGCAGTTTGAAAAATAAAAGCCCCTCTCCGAGGGAAAAAGTAAACTAAAGCTTTAATATAGGTTTTGTACATAAATACAGCCAGATTCGACAAAGACACAGGGTGTGTTTGGTTTAAGCCCCAACAAGCCCTACCAAAATATTGGCCTGACCAAATCAAGGGCATGACCAAAATTTTGGCAATGTATTGTTGTTTGGATTATAGCCATTGCCCTACCAATTTTTTGGTAGAATAGTGCCTGCGTTTGGTTTGCAACCAAATTGCCTTGGCCTGCATTGACAATTTAAATTGGCTGCTAGTTGATTTGATTTCAATCCAATCAAAACAAATGTTAATAAAGTGGTTCTATTAAAATGCCGTCAAGAAGAAAAATCTTGAACCATGAAAATCATAAGCAACTACTTCAGTTCAAACTGGCTTGCTCACTTGCTAGCTAGTACGAGCCAAGCATTCAACCGCAGAATGCTGGATTTATACCAAAAACAATGTTTTAGAAATGGCTGTTGCATGTATCAAGGAGTAGCACTAGTTACAGGCATGGGACCCAGCAAGGAGATCGACGCGGGCGTGGGCTGCCAATTCTTTGGCGCAGGATTTCCGCGCCGGTGTTTCGCCCTCGCGCGGGCGGAAATTACATGGGCAGGCGGGGGCGCGCTTTGGCTAGCCAATATTTCGGTGTTAGTCCAAACAGCTACCAAATTTTGTGGGCTTGCCAATATTTTGGTAAGGTACGTATTGGTTATAATCCAAACACACCCATAATTAAAGTAGAGAACCAAAATTTCCAAAGCTCTTACTCTAGAATCGCTGTCAATTTTGACATCAACGGTCGCTTTATCGCTTTTATGTTGCGTATGTATGTCACCAATGAAGAGCTCATCAATCCTCACGCCAGTTGCTGTGACACCCTATAATGTAAAACAAAACAGTTGTTTAGGTAATTAACAAACAAGTGATTAGCACCATATCTCCAAACGAGTCTGGAAGGAATTAAACGGAACATGGAAGGGTCTGAGTATCTTACGAAACCAGAATCGCTAGTTGTCGACAAAGAGAACTTCTGGTCAAAATTGTAGTCCTTGTGCAAAAGATCTATAAAATAACAGATACGAGTTAATGACACTTCTCATAGATTAAGACGATGCAAACTAGAATCAGATGAAAGCTTAATAAGGAAAATAAATTTAGGCGCGAAAGTACTCCAGAGACGAATTCAGATAAAGGAACAAAACAGTTACTACTCTCCAAGCCTGGCACAGCGCATGCGGGGGGCGCTAGTTAGTCGCTTAAACAGCAAAACTAAATCGACGGAAAGAAAAAAAGGCAGCCAAGCGTTCGCCCACGCAACGCGGGCTCTAAGTTGAGACGCTAATTAGCGCTGCCAGACTCTTCCAATTGTCACGTTGCAAGCAAGAAATCATCTGGCGCTGGACGATAGAACTTGTGTCGGGCGCCCAGGAATCCACCCAACAACTGTCGGTCGGCCAGGTTTTTTCCCCTAGCGTCGGCAAATAAGCGCCCCATTGTGGCTGCTCTAAGGTACAATGGGGAATACTAGTACAATAATTAAGCAATAAACATCGCAGGTCCTACCCCACATAATTTTCAGTTATTATATATTTATTATGGCTAGGGCTCCCTCGGTGTTGAGCTGCTATTTCTTCGGGCACTAATCCATCCATACATATCATGGGAATGTAAATACAGTTCACAGTTGTCAGCTCTTATATCGGACTATCACATCAAATTAATGCGGTAGCCGAAACGGAGCCGAGAGTATCTATTAATTGAACGACCATCATATAGTTCCGCGAATACTCAGGAACAGGATTGAAGCGTACTGGATTCAAAGTGAGCCCTATGTACATTGCCCAAGCATGGTTTACGGTGAGGAGGGCCTCCGTGTGGAGAAATAAGCCGTCGAGAGGAAGAGGAGGGTTTGCCTACCTTTTGCTTTCTTCCCGAAGTTGACGAACGGAACCGGGCCTTTGCCCATCCTTCCCAGATAGCAACTCTCGGCCCTGTGGGGGAAAAAACTTGCACGTATCAACAGCGTGATCAATCGGCGTCACGGCGGAGCGGTGGAATCAACAGGGGCGGATCTAGGTGGTGCGCCGGGCGTGCACAGGCGCACCCAGAAATCGTGGAGATCAGTGGGGTTTAAACTGGACGGAAACAAGCTCGTACCTGAGAACCCCAATGGGCGAAGGTTGCGGACGAGCCGGCGGCGAACGAGGGAGGCGAGGGGCTGGGGAGGGAGGAGAAGGGGGAGGGGGCTAGGAGCGTCGGCGGCGGGACAGCTGTAGGGCACGCGGGCGCTGGTCGACTATAGGGTGGAGAAGATTTAGATCCGCGCTGGGTCGGGTCTGGTAGGTCACGACTCGAGGGAGGAAGAGAAAAGAAACGGTACGGGCCAGAGGGCTATGGCGTGGAGGAGATGGATTTGGATTCGATTGTGCACGGAGAGAACATACGATTTCAGAAATTTTCCATATTATTACTTGGAGACTTGCGAGACTCCTGCTGCTTTTCCAATTGTAGGAGTATTGGAGTTCTTGCAAGATTCTTAATTGTTTTTCAAGAAACACCTCAAAGTGCATAAATAGGAGATACCGTCCATTATAAGGGTGAAAATTGATGTGGACAATTAGAACCGTCCATTATAAGTACCAACAAAGTGAAACTAGATATGAATACATCCAAAATGACAATTCTATGTTATAGTTAAAAATGTAAGGTATTTGTATACTGTCCAAATTGAGTAAACATCCAATTTATATCCGTGCTCGAGCAATATTAGCTCCGTGTTCTTATTCCACATTATTTAGAGCATCTCGAGTCGCGCCCCCATATGTTGTCAGGCAACAGCACATAAATTCAAAATCCAGGCAAACAAAACGCTGCTAAGCCTGGACATACATACATATTACAATGTGTCGCATACCTATCCAATATTCAACTGTTTGATTCCTTCCTTGCTGCTGAGGGAAAGATGCTTCAATCGGATGTCAAATTCAATCTCATACCGCTCTACGGACCTCAAACTGTCGACCAGAAGCTAGCCTTCCTCGCTGATCTAAAAACCACGTACATCAGCCACTTCTAGCCGGATACACCATGCCTCATCGTAGGAGATTTCATCCTAATTGTAGGAGATTTCAACGTAATTGATGATGCCACCGAGAAAAATAACAATAGAATTCACCGCAGATGTCTTAGCTGCCTTCCGCAATTTCATCAATGATGTGCATATGGAGGACTTGTACTTGCATGGAAGACGATACACTTGGAGCAATGAGCAAGATCGGGCCACTACGGTCAAGCTCGACCGTGCGCTTTTCAATGAAGAATGGGACGAGTTTTATATGTTGTTTTTGTTGCAAAATGACGGGTCTCCTTCCGTAACTTTCCAATTACGAATATGAGAATTGAAAATTCTCAATTTTCTACAGCGTCTAGGAGATAGATAGAATAATTTCAGAAACAAGAAAATTAGAAGAATCTTTCTCCCTATTTACTACCATTTTGCGTCTTCGACTTTTTGATCCGGGCTTGGTCTAGGAAAAGCTTTCGAGAAAACCCGCTCGTTTGAAAGCAGCGATAGACCGTACGTACCTCTGCGGGCGGGCCACCTATGTTAAGGCGTTTTTCTTTCGTCTTGATCCATTACTACTGGTTTTTTATTTACTGGCTTCGATAAGGGATAGAATTATTGTTAGTGACTATCTAGAAAGGGAGTAGCCTTTTCTGATTCTACCTCCATGTTCGAGTTTCAATTTGCCTAATTCTTTATTTTCCATTACTTAATTTAAGAATTCAAAACAAAAATCTAATCGATTTTATTCTTCTTCTTCAGATTCAAAATAGAAGAATAAAAGAATAAGTAGAAGAATTTAGTTAAGTCAATACAAACAGAAAAGGAGGCTCATGGGCAATTGGTGCATTGATTTTTGTAGCGTTAATGCTATTTGCTGGTTGGTTCCATTATCACAAAGTCGCTCCAAAATTAGCCTGGTTCCAAGATGTAGAATCCATGTTGAATCGCCACTTAGCAGGATTATTAGGACTTGAGCCTCTTTCTTGGACGGGACATCAAATCCATGTATCTTTACCAATTAACCAATTTCTTGACGTCGGGTGGATCCTAAAGAGGATTTCAAAATCGGTTAGTCCATTATAGTTTTTCTTTACGGAAAGATAATGAGATAGCTCCATGTGCTCTGATTGATTATTTGTGAAGTATCTACCAATGAATTTATTTAAGAATAAGCTCTCGTTTTAAATCCATTACAATTTTTTGTTCTTTTTTTTTCGAGTTAGAATAAAAAGAAAAAAGAAAACAATTTAGCATGAATCTAAAGGTTATTTAGATTTCTTTACTATATTAAATACAATTGTTATATGACACATGCTTTTTTTATGGGAAAACTACGTCATCGAGCCCGAGGTCTAATTTTTTTCATAATAGTACTACCTCTGTTTGGGATTATTAGTCTTAAGAGATTTTTTATATTGTTCGAAATTATAAGGGTTATCTCATTTATTAGTCTCTCTCGTCCAATGCATGTTCTCATTTTCCTCTCACTTCTCTCACGCATGTAAAACCATTGGTCCATGCATATATTAATGAGAAAGAGTTATGGAGTATCTTGGTATTAGCAACTTGGCCCTTAGAACTAATAATCCTAAACAGAGATAGTACTCCTACTGGATTCGGCTTTAGTAATGAATAAATTCGCTTTGTTGAAATCCCTATAATGAGTAGCATTCGCAAAAGCAAACCATTTTTATTGGAAGCATTCCTATAATGAATTCCTTAGGAACCTTTATTATAAATGGAATATACCGA
This sequence comes from Avena insularis, assembly GCA_023614405.1. Taxonomy (NCBI): domain Eukaryota; kingdom Viridiplantae; phylum Streptophyta; class Magnoliopsida; order Poales; family Poaceae; genus Avena; species Avena insularis. The sequence goes on along the minus strand of CM042690.1, from coordinate 89,667,031 downwards.
ATTGTGCTGCATCTTTTTTAAAGATTCATCCAATGGAATCCCAACTTCCTTTCTTTTTTATTTCCATTCTATTTAGATATGCATTATTGAAGCCTTTACAACATCTTCCATCCATGAGGCACCGAGAGAAGAGAGCCATTCAAGCAATTAAAGAAGGATCCTGGAGGTATTTAACCTCGAATGCTCGGAATGAAAGAAGTACTATTTCCTTGCTGGAAGTCTATAAATTATAGGTCTCTTACTGGAATCATAACGACTTACTTCAATTTGACCCTATCCCCCATTAGTATTCGTATAGAACTAGATCGGATCTTTCCTAAAACATAGCCCGGGATGATGCACCGATAAATCCATGGGATAATATTTGTAAAATAGCTCCATTGAATCTAGTGTTGGTTATGGAAGAAAAAGGATGCGCTAACGCCTTAGTTTCGCGCTAGTAACTCTAAAGGTGATTTCTAACTACAAGATGACTTTCTTTATTTGAAAGCGGAATCCAAATAGCAACAAAAAGATGAATGGAAAGGAAGGAATATCAAGACTTCCTAATTATCTACATACACTTTAAAGTAAGGACTACTTATTCTAGCAAGAATCAGATTAAATAGGCCGATCCATTCAAGATCGTATAGATCGGTTTGTATCGTATTTCCAAAGATGAGTTCTAGTGCTACGCCTTCAACCGCTCGGCTATCTCTCCTACAATAATATTATTATGGAAAATAAGAGTGAATAGCGAGTTTTCTTATTTCTGTAGTACAGGTACAATCGCAACCGCTCGGGGTTTTATTCGTTCTTTGACAAAAAGATAAAGATCGGATCGATTCGAACCCCGGATGTATGTTGCAAGCCCTTTCCTCCGAGATGTCAGATCATTGCCCTTGCTCCTATCTTGTGATGCCGGTTTCCGACACGCCTGCAGCTTCAGATTCGAGAATCACTAGGCAAAACTGGATGGGTTCCTGCAGACTGTGGCCGTGGCATGGAACTCACCAGTACCCCGCTCTGATGCCTTCAGTAACTTGGTTGTTCGTCTACGAGCCACGACCAAAGCGTTGAGGACCTAGAGTGCTTGTTTTCATGGCGATCTGGCCTTGCGCGCAGCTATTACAAGCACTCGTATTCTAGGCTTGAACAGAGCTATGGACTCACTCGCTCTCTCTCTCTGGCAGAGAGGCAATTCCACGCCACGTTAAAGATGAATAGTCTCAACATCGCTGCGATGCAGCGCTTGATCTGGCGCCAGAGGTCTAGAATTCAGTGCATCAGAGATGGAGAAGCCAACACTCGGTTCTTTCACTCTAAAGCCACGACGTTGAGGAATCGTGTCAGAACCAAGGTGAGAATTTCCACTTAAATCTTTGAATCTACCAATATTAAGGAATATTTTGATGCATTTATAATCTATGGGATTATTTCCTCCCTCATGGTGGATAGTATCTAAGAGATTCCAACTTGTATTAATATTAAGTTTCTCAAGAGTTCTATCAGAGACAATATCTAACTCATCTCTATTTCTTGCACTTAGTCCTTCATAAAAATACGTAAAAATAATAAAAAGGAATAAATGGAAATAACTTTAAACTTGCAAACAACTTTAGTACAACAATAATAAATTAGTAACTAAAGACAAAGACCAAAAGCGCTTAACTCCCCGACAACAGTGTCAGAAAATAGCTTGATGACTGCAAGTACACATATCATTTATAGCTAGTTTCGAAGTAAGACTATCGAACCATAGAGAGCTATTGGTAGGGATATTTATGCCCCTCGTAACTATTCATTAGAGAGTACTTATAAGTTATCTCTAATTTCAAGTAAAGGTGTATAAAGAGTATTGGTGTTTGAGTGCAATAGTAACTAGAACAAAGTAAATAACTAAAGTGAACAAGAACATGCCAGTGTGATTGTGGGGGTTGCAATATGACTAGGGAGTTCTGAGCAAGTGTAGGATCCACCACTAGCAGTTGAGTTAATCATAATTAGGATACATCTATGTCTTTTTTATGTGCATGTATGGGAGGAGCTCCAAGTTAGATGATCAAAGACCACCTATCTTATATTTCATCTCTCATAACCACATCGGTAGTCTTAGGAAAGCCACCCATGATCCCCGCTATTAAGGGTTAACCTCATGGTCATGAACTAGGTTTTGTGAGTCCCCTCTTATTACCCTTTGACCACACGAGTAATGATCCAACGCAATGTGTCACTTAGCACCTTCACACAATCACATGCCCAAGGCTAGTTCCCTCCCTTGTCCCGTAGGCAAATGTTGTATGGTCGACATTCACACAACATCAAGGAAGCAAACTAATACATATTCATAAATAAAGTTATAAATCGTCTTTATTTCAAGTCATAATAATACTAGGGTTTCACCATCTCTCCCCAAGTACAAAGGGAACTACTCACATATGAAGGAAATCAACATCATCTCAATAGTAGTAATAGAATACGATGGTATGAATGAATACAAGTGCAAATCTATGATGGGAATTGGAAATACAACCAAGTAAAAAAGGGGATCGGTGTTGGATACGGTGTTTATGATGATGATGGTGTATATCGGTGTTCAAGCCTTCAAGATCCAAGTCCCTTCTCCTTTTGTGTGGTGGTCCTGATGGAGATCGACGTGGAGGCGGCGTGACAACGGCTATGGCGCGGTGGAGTGGCGGCAGGGCTCCGCCATGGAGGTATGAGGATGAATTGCTTCTCCCTTGGCTCCTCCCTCTCTTATATAGGCCTACAAGGACCCCCAAGACCCCCTCATACCTTCCTTATTATCTAAGGAAGGTCTAGAAACAAACGGAGGCAAATTCCGTGAAGAAACACGTCGGTTCTAGTGGTTTCCGTCTCCTAGAACCCGTGGTACGGGCGGGCCATACATGCACACGCGTCTGTACCACTGTTCGTTAAAGCGTCCGACTTTCGTCGTATTTTGGCCACCATGTCTTCGTATGAGCTCCGATTTGGGTGTTCTTCGGCTCGTTGCATTTTTATGGATGAGAGCTACAACACCATGACCTTGGATATTTATTTAGAGTTGATGCAAAATTCACCTTTTGCACCCCTCGTATGGGTAAGTCTGGTGCCTGCAACCCTTCCATATTTCCCTATATTTGCTCCTTTTGCCTTGCTTTGTCCATAAATCCCTAACACCTACATACATGTCAATGACAGGAAAAGTAATAAAATCTTAATAAAAAGTTAAAAACCAATGGTTGTAAAACACTCATATGAAAAATGATAAGAACTTTTAGTCATGCATATAAGGCATAGTAATGGCTAGACGGAGCATAGAATGAGTGAAGAATTATACAGTAGCTATGCATAAAACTGCTGCACTCATCACGATGTATCCCAAATTTCACTTCAAAAATAAAGCTAATCTCCATTGAACAAGTACGATGACTCGTAATGCTCCCTGAACCTAAAAATGGCTCACTTTGAGTAGTAGTAGCATAATGCTCACCAAACGCCACAAAGGCCTCACCTCAATATGCAGAGGCACGCCACACAAATGCCACAAAGGCACACCTTATTCTCCCGTGTGTGCACCACCAAGGCGGACACACAACCCACTAAGCGGTGGCCTTAAAGACATCGACCGAAACCTTTACACAAGCTTGGGGAAATCTCCACAACTTAATTGGAGACTCCCAAGAATCACCACGAAGTTTTACATCACCAAAATTGAGCTTTGAGGTTCTCCAACCGTCTAGGGTCCAAGAACCCAAGAGTAAAAATCCCATGAACTTTCACCCATCGAATCTTCACCGAGAACTCAAACCGATACAACAAAGGCAATGTCAAGAACACAAGAAGTGCTCAAGTCCTTCACTCTCCAATTTTATGAAAGCTAAAGAAACTATGGGGTAATAAGATAGGAACAATAATGGAGGAAATCTACAAAAGACTCAAAGATCCAGATCCAATTGGTTCCCATCACTTAAAGGAGAAAAAGATTGGTGAAAGTGTGGATCTAGATTTCCTCTCTTTTATCTAAAAGAGATGCAAGAGAGATTGAGAGTTAGCAAGATCAAGAGGGTCAAAATGGAGGGGGAAAACATGCTCAAGAACATAGGAACCAATAGGGAAGAAGGACCCCTTAAATAGGACCATCAAAATCCAACCATTATGCCTAGAAAACGAATAGTCCGGTACTACCAGACTTACCCCGTAGTACCGGGTATTCTGGGAGATTCTGGAATCCAAAACGTCCCTGCTCCTGGAGAACCTAGTACAAAATTCTGGTACTACTGGACCTATGGTACTACTGGATTCAGCCCCGGTATTGTCGGACAGTGTGTGAAAAGATCGATAAATTGAGCTTTTGGACTCCGATTTTGATAATCTTGGGATCATTTCGAAGAGAACAAAAAACTCTAAAAGATAATGAGAGAAACATCATAGTCCAACAAGGGAGGATAAAACCACAAGATTAAAGTTTTGACCTCTCTATAAAGACGAATCAGCAAAACCTCCAAAATCAAAAACGCAAGAAGTTTTTCAAGCAAAATCTGTTTTTGATGAAGTTGAGATTGTTATGAAGATAACCACAAGATATAAAACATCACATGTATAAAAGCCAAATATCAACCAAGAAATATGATGCCAATAATACAAAGGATTGAGCTATCTACGAATGATACAATCAAGTTACTCGCTTAAGAGCCCTCTTGATAGTCTGGCTATCTATCCTATAATCCGATCTCCCAACTATCACCACGAGACACATAAAATATAAAACCTATCGAGATCATACCTTTGCATTGTGCATTCAACTTGAGCTAGATGATGACGATCTTGTCCACTTCAAGTTGGAACACCTTTGTTGATTACGCTCATTTGTACTTGCTTGATGAAGACTTGCATATTGCTTCCACATACTCAATATGGGAAAGCCCCACTTAGGCATATATTCATGAAACCATTAGCATCAAATGTATGGCAAGCTTCAAGCATATGGTATCTTTGAGATTTCCATCTTGAACTTGCACTTTGCATTCTTTGTGTGTTGATCTACTTGAATCCACTCTTTGTACTTTGTCTTTATCAAACATGAATCTTTTCTTCTCACTTCATAATGATGATGATGTATTGAAGGTAAACATGACGTCTCACTCAACCTTCTAATTGTTTAAGACATGCTTGCAATAGGCTCAACTTTATCCTTCTTTCAACCTTGAACCCAACTTATGATCTTCAAGCATTACCTATGTACACACATAAAAGTACAACTCAATGCAAATATTAGTCCTTAGAGATTGTCATTAATTATCAAAACCACACATAGGGGCAGAAATGCTCTTTCACCTTTCCTCCTTTCCCTTCGCCGCCTCCTCCCTCCTGTCACCGCCGTAGATTCAAGCCCCTCCGATCCTCCCTCCCACGCCAAAATGCTTCCCCAGCGGACGACGTTCCATTCCCGTCCCTTGGGGGAGCTCAATGTGGGTCATTTTATTCAGGCCCCATGAAGCTCAGAATGGCCATGCCAGCCGTTGTTGAGCAGTTACATCGAAGCCGCTAACGCCTGGTCGCATCTAGAGGACCGCTCATCCGCCCCCATTTGCCCTCTCTGGTCTTGGTTTGCCAATCCCCTCTTTGCACAAAGGTAAATTTCTCCGAACCTTGTTGTAATTAAGAATTGAGCCCGTGAACAAAGACCCTTTTCTGTAGATATCATCCGCGTCCGTGCAATTTTTGCTCAAGGACTCGTCATCGTCCGACGATTTAGACGTAGATGAATCCCTTTTTTACGATGATATAGAGACCCTCATCATGTTTGTCGCCGTGAAGGAACTCGAGGACGACAAAAGGAAGAAGCGCCGAGGCTCAACAGTTGGTCGTCTTTGCATTCTATGGAATCGAGCTCTCGGCCATGAGCCAAAATGAAGGAAGGAAGTTGTTTTTGCCCAATCTCAAGAGCATGCCGAAAGGATACCGAGAGATCTTTCGTTGTGTTGCAATCTCAATTTGCTATTGATTGAGGTCCTGCAAAGTTTTAGGATAAGAAATCCTTCTCAGAGATCATGATGACATGTGATCCTGCACAACATGATCATCGAGAATGAGAGGGATACAAACTTAGAATTTTTATTTAACAATGTTGGGTGTCAAACCTCAAAGGAACCTCAACCGGATCCAAGCTTTTCTTCAGACCAAGCATCGGAGACAGCTTTCGGTAGGAGATAGTATCCCAATTTATTCTCATTTATTTTAATTTCATATGCATGTGTGGTTGGAGCAATTCTTTGCATTCCAGACCATTTATTATTTGTTTAATTACTAGCACAAATGCCCGTGCGTTGTAACGGGAAAAAATATGCGTCCTGGTTAGACGCGCCACTAGTATCTTCCTTGCTCATCGCTTCAGCCAGACCACCCGATACACATACGCACGGGAGGGATAGTCCTGCTATTTTTGATAAACACAGTACAAACGCAGACGCTCACAATACGCACATACACTCACCCTTATAAACACCCACGCACACCCTACCTCTATGAGCACCACTGGGAGACTGAGTCAGCGGGTCTTGAGATTGACGAAGTCACCGCAGGCGCCTCGCTATCGACGGGAATATCGCCTCCCACTGAAAGAATATTCCGCCTTTATGAGACACCAAAGCGTTAAACATGGGGTTTGAACTCTGATGGGTTAGGAGTACCACTGCCCTCCTAACCATCCAACCATGGGTTGATTAGATGTAGTGGACAAATATGTCTAAACATATATAAATAAAGTACAAATGCCAGTGTGTTGGCACTATTGACCAAACTTAGAGGCACATACACATATAGTAATTTTATCTCTTAATTTTGCACAAAATAAATCAAAAAAAGTGAATGGATTAAAAAAAAGGCAACGTGTATTTTATTTATGTTAGATCATCATATATTCATTTTTAAACGAAGCTTAGTCGCCTCCGGAATGCAAACGATGGCCATCTATGTGCTCGTAGGGGATTCTGTTCTCCATGCAAGGTCCATGTAAGCCACATCCAACATCCTCCTTAAATCCAAGTCCAAGTTCATCCACGCTTCTCTTCTCTCCATCCCCTCCTCTCTTTATCGGTCGGCCAAGTCCAAGTTCGTCCACATCCTTCTCTTCCCCCCATTTCTATCTCTGTCGGTCCATATGCAAGTTTAAGTCCGTCTATGCTGCCACACCCTTGTCCGGTGGTATTGTCAGTTTATTTTAAAGGCAGTTGTGGACAGTATCAAACAACTCACGGTCGTATATATACAGGTCAAACTCAATTTAATAAAACGAGGTGGGACAATACAATAGAAAACCTTAGACCTTAGGATATTTTTAGAACCGATCAGTCAGTTTTTTTGGCCCACTTAACTGCACTAATTAGACGGCCCAAGTACAGTCCTGCATCACACCCACGCGAGGGTGTCCCTGTAGGCCTGCTCCGACCTCTCTCTGGCGTCGCCGGTTCCTCGTGCCGCTCGACCCGAACGTTCATGTACGGAAAGTAATAACAACGGTTCAGTTTTACTAAGCGGTGGCATATGTTGTAGTTTCTCCGAACTTTAGGGACAAGAAGATCCAAAAAAGTATTGGACCGGAAGAAACAATCCGTCCTTTATATATATACTAGCACAAAACCCGTGTGTTGCTACGGATAAAAAATAAAACAAATAATGTTTGGTATGTTCAAACACATGTATAGATGATTTGTGTTGAGTTTAACTTCGTCAAGCCAGCGGTACTTCTCACTGTATCTGAATGACAGAGCACAAGTAACGTGAATGCAATCCGGAGTCTATTCCAACAGACCTTGGATTTTTTTGCAGCCACCCCCCGCTACTCTTTCTCCCTCACTTGCAGGCCCCTACATTATCCTATCTTTATCTCTCACACTCACCATAGACACACCCGACACGAGTCAGGCCCCTGGACCTCACCCTGACACCGATGACATTTGCGCCTGACCAAGCTGCTTGTTTGTTGTCCCGTTGCGCCTCCGCCGCCACATCTGTGGCTACGACCAAGCTTCTTGTTTGTTGTCCCGGTTGCGCCCTCAACATCTTCTCCGCCGCCCGGCACATAGACGCTGCACACACGCCTCGCTGCCCTTCGAGGTCGAGGCGATCGACGCCCATGCCCGTGTCTCGCTGCCCTTCCTTGCCACCATGGCTGACCCCTTTGCTTGCTTGACGCAAGCCATGCTGCTCGCCCCGTGCCGGCAGCCAACCCCGAACACTCCTCCTGCCAGGAGCTTCCTTCTCCCTCGACGCAGCTCCGCCATGGAGGCCGGATCTTACCCGAAACTGCCACCATATGCCTACAAAAGGTCGGTGGCCGCCTTGGTTCTTGCTACCGCTTGTCTCAAGCCCTCCACCGACCGGCACTCATGCTTCTCCTCTCACCGAGGTTCTTGTTGCCGCTTGTGTGAAGCCCCTCCACCGACCGGCTGCACTCATGCTTCTCCTCTCCCCGAGGTTCTTGTTGCCGCTTGTGTGAAGCCCCTCCCACCGACCGGTGGCACTCATGCTCCGCCTCTCCGAGTGTGTCTGCTGTCCGTCTTTATCTCAGCATGCTCTTTTGATTAGCTCGCTGATTCCAGGCAACCTACAAAAGTATATAAATAGGTGAAAGTCGTTTGTAAAGCAGCAAGGTGGTATTATTCAAATCGGCTATTTGCTCTGACTGACGGATGAATAGATTTATGGGGTTGCCAGAGTCATGAACACCGGAGTCAATTGGGTCGTAGATATTTGTCCTCGTCGGCCCATACGTTTTATCACATCCCGCTACGCCGCATGCAACCGGACCGAACCGTGAAGGTATGGCGTGGTGGGTAATATTTTCGATTTAATTGGGAAATATACTCATGCACTGCAACGGGAGAGAAAAATGTATATGTATATACCTTGTTCCCAGAGCTAAATTGCAGCACCATTGACCATCGCAAACCCCGTTGAGCTAAAATCGTGTGTTAGGGCCGCCATCGTTATAGTAAGCGATTACCCGCATAGCTACTATTTTCACTGTCATCAGCCGTCTTCCCGATTACCTTTGGATCACCATGTCTGTCACCTCATGGTTGTTCGGTGCCAGCGATAGAGGAGCTGACAGCACTACAAAAATATACGAAATAATTTAGAAGTTTTCATATCCATATACTGATATACCGCTAATAAGATGGTTATGGCAATTTTTGTATTCTACTTTGAAGAAACTAATCATAATTACAGAAAAGAAATAGACATGGAGCTAGCACTTCACGTAATTAAAAAAAAGTTCCTACAAAGCTAGAGCTCATTCGGTACAAACAAACTTGGAGCAAAAAAAAAATTATAGCGAAGGCACCAAAAATCTTGGAGCGTACTGGGGCTAGACCTGATCGATCCTAATTTTTGGCCAAAAATTACTGATCGGGGAGCTAAGCCATGGTCAAGAAGCTTTCCTGAACTTGTCAATCTCCACGTTACTATGATAGTTGCCTGCAGCGATGGTCTAGGTAGTGGAGAGTCGGAAACAGAACACACGACGGCCGGCTCCGCGTAATCAGCGAGAACTAATTTAGCCAGAAACATAACCAGGTGGAGAGGAAAAACACATCTCATGCTGAAACAGATCGCAGCTGAATTCGGCGGGCGGCGGGACGCACCTTGAGGCCCCGTGGGATGTACTTCATCGCGACACCGAAGATGCTGATGTCATGTATCAGCTCGTACCGGCCAGCGCCTCTGTCGGGATGGGGATCGAGGAACGGTACGGCGTAATCAGGAACAAACCCTCGGCAGACTGGTTCCACGTGAATCCTTACTGGTGGCATCCATGGTAATATATGTTTTGGTGGGAGGGCAAAGCCGTCCAAAAAAGTGTTGAACCGGAAGAAACACTTCGTCCTTTATTATTAGGTATAGATATAGAATATAGATATAGATATAGATAGATAGATAGATAGACTAGACTAGACTAGACTAGATAGATAGATAGATAGATAGACTAGACTAGATAGATAGATAGATAGATAGATAGACTAGACTAGATAGACTAGAAAAAAACCATGCGTTGCTACTGTGTCACATTAAATTAAATGACCATACTTTAATATGTTTTTGTCTGTGTTTTAAATTTCAAAATTTTGAACCTTTAAAAATTCTAAACCTTAAATCTTTTTATTTTCTAATTCTGAAAGAAATGAAAAATAAAGGGGCAGCCAAACCGCACCAGGCCTCTAATCATAACTGATATGGAGTACATATTCTAAATAACACTGTACATATATTTGGCTAGAATTATATACACTTGATGACTAATTAACCCCTAAATATATTTGATGACGGTGCTTTGCTGTCATACAACCTGACTTCCAAATAAACAATGTATGATGTATCAATTCAATCGGTTAAGACTGCAGCTCCCTGAAACATGTCAGCTAGACAAATTAGAATAGATGTTCTTCCTAATCACATTGCATTGTCTATCTATTACTTTATGAGTTCACAGAGATGTTGCAGAGAAAATTTTACATACAACAATTCAATGGAGGAGGACTACATGAGAATGGAAACAATGCTATTAACCTACAGATGCGATGATTAGGAAAGAAATGACATACTGTACTTGACTCTGCTTTGGTGCTCTACTAGGCCTTCTCTCTCCTCTACGTGAGATGCCCATACGATCAGCTATGATGATCAATTCGTGCTCTCCGGGTACAGGGATGGCGAGTTCTGCCTCTGGGACCTCTTCACTGGCACCACCACCCACTGTTTCATCGGCCGCTCTAAGGAAATCATCTCCCCTGTCATCCAGCAGAAAATTATGCAGTCAAGATCCCGGTCACCGTGGTCGAGCTCATGCAGTCCGGCGACGTGGCCAAGCTCCTACACCGCTTTGGTCAAGTCTGTTCCATTCCACAGGCCGGTGGAGGGAGGCGACTCGAGTGGGAGTATATCGACGGGGTGTCCATGGAGTCCAAGGGGCTATTACAACAGGGCTGAGAAGAAGAGAAACGAACCTGTGTGGTCGGTCGTTGGCTGCGGGGCAGTCCAGGTCCCCGTCACACCCGCCGTCGCAGTCCACGAAGAGGAACACCAACTACCGTCCCCCGGCCTCCACGAGTCGTCCGCTCGAGCGCCACATCGAGGGAGAGCTCTTGTCCATCAGCTCCTGCGGTGCGTCATCGAGAAGGGGAAGGAGAACATAAAACAAAACCGGTACGTAACTTAATGGTTTGACTTATCCGTGGCGTTGTTAGTAATATAAAATTTGGTGGGAGGGTAAATCTGGCTAAAAAAGAGTTGGACCGGGAGAAACAATCCGTCCTTTAGTATTAGGTATAGACTAGCAACTAGCAAAATGCCCGCGCGTTGCAGCGGGAGGGAAACAATATGCTTATATACCTTTTCTCTCAGAAAACACATATCCGTCGCAGGCCAAGACGTCGGCCTCCTGTACCAGGTCTTGTCGACGATGCTGTTTTGAATAGCTAGCTTTGTCCTCACGAGTCATAGGCATGCTGAGTACCACTCTTGTACATGTGAACCGTGATATCTGGATATGGTTGATACCATGATAATTAAACTGGTGATGTTGGTTAGGGCTTCACCTAATATAAAGCCTCAACAACGACCACCTTTGGGGACTGCTTGAGTCGACCTAGGACACGTTCGACACTCGATGGAGAGGACGGGTGCTTGGGACAACACGGGAGTCGTCTCCGTAGCGATCCATCGAGATTCTCATAGTTAGCGGCGACGCTGCTTGGGACAACACCCATGATGAGCGGAATAGATCGGTTTGGAGAGGACGGGTGGGGTTGGTGCTTTATAAAGGTTGAACTCACAACTCATAGGACGTTTCTAGGAAGGACATCCATGATGAGTGGAATGATCTGCCATCGCCACCTCACCCTACTCCAGTAAGGCCTTCTCCTCCCTGGGGCGGATAACCATTGGGGGAGGAGTTAGTATGCGGATGTGTTGTGTCTGTTTGATCATCCATTCTCTCAACACTGACATAAATAATAGGTATAATACAATTACACGAATTATCCATATTTCGAAGTCTCCAATGTAGTAGGAAGGTACTATATGTTTTTAGAATATGCAAAAAATTGCTTATTTGGAAATTAAACTATTTTTAACCCAACAAATTGGGAGTAGGAGAAGAAAGTTGGTACTAAAAATTGCTAGGAATATTTTAGAATATATTTTACTATGGGAATTGACCCACCTGCATGGCATTGACACAAGAACTTTCTATGGGAATTTCCACAATTTTATGTTTAAATTTGAACCTCCAAAAAAATTAGATGTCCTGCCACTTACTCTGTTTTCTTCCATAGTTGTTCCAGGCCTCTTTCGACTCTCATCCAGCTCATAGCACCATGCAGGTGAGTACACCAACTATTACAATATCATATTTTAATTATGTAAAGTCATCTCGTTGCATGTCAAGAATCCCCCGCTTAATCAGGCTGAAGCCACATTCAGAGTACTCTCTCTTTTCTCTATTTTCAAACGTTGGCCAAGGCACCCCCGCCACATTCAGAGTACTCTCTATTTTCAGAGTACGCATGGGAATTTATTTTCCAAACCGAGACGATGGGGCTGATGCTAGTTGACCATGATTGCTTGCTGATATTCCAAGACCTGTAAATGTATATGAACCGGTGGTAGTAGGTGTAACTGAGCGAGGTGGGACTAATACAACACAAAAATCCTCTGCGTCCTCTCTCTTTCTAATTTAATACTACTAATTTTCGCTGATTCTGTGAAGCCCACTCGAGACCCATAAGAAAAATTCTGGTAGAAAGCGCACCTGCCTGGTTCGCTTTTGAAACCTGGCTGGCGGCGCAGCAACAACACATATGGATGGAATGGATGCCACTTCGGATAGGCAAAGGCGGCGTTTTTTTTAAACATTTTATTACTTGTGGGTGGCACGGTAGGTATTACGTAATTTGGTGGGAGGATAAAATGGTTCAAAAAATGTTGGACCGAAAGAAACAATCCGTCATTTATTATTACTAGCAGAAAAGCCTGTGCGCTGCACCGGGAATAAAAGAGATCCGTGTCCTACTCCGACTACAACACGTGGCGCTATAACGAACCATCCTTGATGATATTTTTATTTTGTGTCATCATCCTTGACGATGCTTTTAGCCCGATCATCCGATACACTCGGACACAAGAGCTATATGTCGCCATCTCATGTTCACGTGGCGAAATTTGTCTTTTTTTGTATGGGGCGTAAATATGTTATTTTTTAGAAAAACTTGTTGCGAACAGAAATTGTCCATATGGAAATGGGAACGTGAATTTTTTTCTAATTTGTTGACATTTTGAATGACACATAGCAGTCTTCAATGTCAGGCCGTGGTCTTTCTTTTATTAAATCATGCCCACAGGAATGGTTCTAGTTTCTTCTGACAAGATCAACCGGCTGATTCATCTGTGCATGTTGCTCGTTGCCATACCTACCCTAACAGAGCCCACAAATCATTAGGCCCTTGCACAATCAAATCAGGTTCCACCACTATCATTAAAGTCTCATGTTGCTCGTGTCTAGAACTGCCATCCTCATAGTTTAATTATGCAGCCCACAAATCAGTTACTCGTCTATAACTGCCACCCTCATAGTTTAATTATGCAGCCCACAAATCAGTTACTCCTCACACCTTTTTAATTAGGCCCTCAACCAAGAACATCACTGCATCCGTTTCTGTCTTACCCGCATGCATGTAAACCAGGGTCCAATATACTCGAGTATGCACAGCCCCGCAATCCCTCAACAGATATCGTTGCATCTGTTTCTATTCCATTACTTGGCGTGTTGATATGGCAGACAAACGATGGTATATAAACTGGGAGGCAGCGATCAAGGGAGCAGGGTGGGACTAAATGAGTCGTGTCGGGTCTTCTTAAGCATGTATTCTGTGATTTATTTTACGCGACGATCAGCAGCGTAAGTATGATTTTGGTCTGCTGGGCCAATGAACCAGGCCACATTGTGACAGCCCGATACGTTAAACAAATATATAGCAAGATGATGGAGTATATTGGTCGGGTACCGCCTCGTTCGTCCGGCCGGCTTATTTTTTACTTGCGGGTGGTACTGATGGAAATACTTGGTTTAGTGGGAGGGCAAAACAGTCCTAAAAAGTGTTGGACCGGAAGAAACAATCCGTCCTTTATTATTAGATTAGATATAGATTAGGTATATATTAGGTATAGATTTGGATTGAAACTATTGTTATAATTTATTCGATTGCTGTAACGTGAGAATTATCCGGCATAAGTTTTGGGGATCTGTTCTGGCATCGGACGCGCCGTACAGGCTAAGCACATTTTCGGGGGAGCAGGGGTGGAGAAATCCGGGATTTTCGAGAGAGCGGGGGTGGAGAAATCCGGGATCTGCTAGAGCTCTTACTCTGGCGCGATGTCACCCGCACGATGGATCTGCTGATATCTCGACTCACACGATACCCATCGGCACCTCCGTGGCAAATTGCGCTCAGCAACATGTGCTTCGCATCATCTCACGGTGTCACGAACGACGGAGAGGCAGCAGCACGTCCGTCCGGTGGTTGATTGGGCGCAGACTCCCCGTTGTCGCCACTAGCCTCTGCGTGCCTGATGCAATCAGCTGTAACGTGGTCGAGCTGGAAGAAGATACGGTCAGTATCATATGCTGCACGATATCAGACTGGTCAAGCTGCACGATATCAGACTCAGGCATCGTATATAAGTATTTTTTTTCTTTTTTGAACGAGGAAGGGGTCTGGAAGGATCCCGATGCTGCCATATATTCAACACGGTGGGTAAAAGTTACAAACAGGCCCTTTGCACAACTAGAAATGCAAAAAAAAGACCCGTGAATAAGCAAGGGGACCCAAAAAGAAAGCTAAGAAAAGCAATCAGGTCCTTTGACCTCGTCGCCGGCCATCTCCGTCCCGCCGGGAACGAACCACTTGGCTGGAAGAAGACGCTGAACGTCAACGCAGGGTTCCAGAGAGGCCTCCGTCATGGAGGCAAGAGACACGCCCTCTTGGCGTGAAGCCGGCCCTTCATGGTCATGGCCGCGATGTACATCGTGGCACCGGCGAAGCTTCGTCGAGGCGAAGAGTGAAGCAGAACAACATTGCCGTCCAGCACACCTTCCCCCTCGCCTCCTCGATCGGCCAGGTCGATGTGACGGTCGTCAACGCCGCAGATCTGTAGCACACGACGCTTATTACTCCGGGGCCTTGCGAGATGAACTGAAGCCAACGGCTCCCACCACGGGAGCACATCAACGCAACCCCACCACTCCCTCCTGGTGCGGCGCCGATACACCAGCGAGGAAACCCCCTGCCATCCTTCTGCATCGCAGCCGCCCACGCTCAGTCTTCTCCTCCCCCCGCCGGCCAGAGAAAGAAACCCGAGCGGGGAGACCAAGAGCAAAAAGGCCGCCGACCAGAGAAAGAAACCCGAGCGGGGAGACCAGGAGCAAAAAGGAGAGCGACAAATTGGGCTTATTTGCGGAGATTCCTGAGGAGATGCAGCTCGTCATCAACTCCGACCGCCGGAGTTCACCGCCCAGCCACCACCAGCACAGGGTGCACCAGATCTGGCCCAAGCATATCAGTGCGCTACTCCATACTACCGGCATAAAGCCAAACTCCCTACATCTACACCTAAAAACTACTCCGGCGCGTCCCCCTCGCCAACTCCGGCCTGATGCATTTCCTAACCACAAAGGTTAAAACAAGGCAATAATTACCATCACTCATGTAGTCCTGTATCCATGTCCACAAAAGTATCAACGCAAGAGAACTGGTAAATAAAGGTACAGACACAGCAAATTACCACATGGTTAAACATACAAACCAGAGAAGATGAAGAAACCTGGAAACCAGACATCAAAAAAGACATGATATATCGGTACCCTTTGCTTGCTGCGCAGATGGTACTAGTGTTTGTTTCTGAAGCTATATAAAAACTTCAGAAGTAAAAATGCATACTTTGACTGTCACAACTCACAGTACATGAGTACCTCTGGGTGTTAATAACAGATCTCCCAAACATAACCACTTTTTGCTTACAATCGAAAATTCAGATCATCAAAAGAGTAACTGAAAATTTCTAACACAGAGAATATGCGAAGAACAACATGGTACGCATTGATATATCTGCTGGGGTGTTATATGGAGGCAATTGCGAAAGAAAAGAAACTACAGATGATGAACTTACAGTGTAGAATAATTCCATATGTTTCCTAACTGATTTATAGATTGACAGCTCATGCATTCATGATCCCTATGTCATTTCCGAACAAACAGTTGCAGCTAGAAAAAGAAAGGAGTTAATCTACATGATAAGTGTTAAGTGATAACTGTACAAAAGGCCGCTGCCCTTTGGCCCTCTTGGTCGCCCACCAGAAAGAACTGCTGATGGCATGCCCAGTTCTCCTGAAGCCAAGAGGACTGCTGGAGCTCGGACGTGGACCATGCCCAACTCGACGCTGGAGGCTTTGCTTGAGTCCCCCGTTGCAATCTACCCGGCGTTTGATGCGCCTTGGGCTTTGTAAAACTGGATTACGCTAAGCTTTTGTTTCCTGCTGTTATCTCTGAACCTGTAGCCCAGAGGGGTGCTTTTGCTGCTGCTGTAGTAAACTGAAAACGCTTCACGGATGTAAACCAGGCATGCTCCTACAGGGTCCCATTTGAAACGAATGGATACGGGGGTAGAGGCCCCTGTTGCTCTAAAAAGTATATATATGTACAAAAGAACAAGAGCTGTACAATTGAGAAGCTCCGCTGATACTAGATGACTTTGTAATGAAACATGTGTGTATT
Organism: Avena insularis; assembly: GCA_023614405.1. Lineage (NCBI taxonomy): Eukaryota > Viridiplantae > Streptophyta > Magnoliopsida > Poales > Poaceae > Avena > Avena insularis. Next base: position 89,650,217 of record CM042690.1, on the reverse strand, counting down.
GACCTTGAGTGTTCCCTTCAGGATTGATACAGATTCCAATCCATGTCAGGTTGTGAAAAAACTTCATAGTCCGTTGGACCATCTACAAAGCTATTAACTGTCTGCATCCCTTCTAACAAGGATGGCTGGAATCGATCGCTTCCAGATGGCAGCAACTTATAGAACACCAACAGCCCAAGAGTACATATAGCCTGTAACTTCATGGAATCACCCTGGCCTGCGAAGAAGAGCAGCATTGCAGAAAGGAAGAAGATAACACAGAACTGCATGATGCACAGCACTCTATCCATCAGCTTGCCATCATTGCCTGCAGGAAATCCTCTGACTCTGTACACGAACAGGAAGTTGTACTTGTCCACGAGGTAACGGTAGCCAAAGTATATTGCACCGACAGGAACCACAAGCGGAGCGAACAGCGAGTAGATCATTGTGAGTGCAAATATTGTAATGTCAAACGCGTAGTACTGCGCAAAGTCAAATGTCTGCTTTGGCATGTGGAAGCTCCGGTTTATTGGGTACAAGGAAAGATCATGCCCCTCGATACCATCCAGAAAGCCGCTGCTGCCTCTCTCAGACATTAGAGGCGCTATCAACCCATTTGTTTCTTCACCGTTCTGCATATGCTGGCTTTCTTCGTTTTCTTCAGGGACCAATTGGATCATATCATTCTTTCTAAATTTCCTCATTATATGCTTTACCCAGGGGATTGGAGCCAGCAGATCAAAAGATATTCCTAGAAAGGCGCTTGTGATTAAGAACGCCAGGGACGAAAGTGAAGATCTTGACAGAAATGTTGGGCTTAAGTAATGTTCAATCTGCTTGCACTCAGCACCATCTAGGTAGCACCGTCCCATGCTAAGTATCCAACTTTCAAGTGATGATTCCACCAGCGCACGCAACAGAATGAGATTAACAAGGAAGAAGCAAACCATCTTCAGCAATGCAGCCCTCTGTTCCCCCGACACTGTCAAATGGAACTCAAACTTGGAGAAGTACGACAATACCGATGGGATGATGATATACATGCTCACGAAGATAAGGACATTGGGAAGATACTGGAATATTATTGTCCAGAACCAGCTTGAGCCTTGAAGCCAAAGAATCCATGATTTGGCTTGATCCACAGCCTCCACATTGATGATCCGAGCCGCGTTTTGCATCCCACTGAGTATTGACAAGGGTGAACTAAAGAACAGGAGCATTAAAAGGAGGCAGGTGTTGACCGCAATTCGCCGCAGAGCTAGTGAAGTCTTGCTCATCCCAAGATGATTCCAGTAGATATCTGATGCCGGTGGCGCCCTCTCCACTCTCCATCGGCTCCTCTCAAGCTGGAGCTCCATCACTGGGAAGAACCTACCAATCGGTGTCTTCTTCCTTTCCATCCGGAAATCCCTCACAGCCTTGTTTGCTGTGTACACATCCTTAAACACAACGAAAGCTATTCCAGCACCAGGTGCACGCCCTTCCTTATAATCCGAGAGCCTGCTCCCAATCACAAGTTTACTAGTCTGAAACCTCCTTAGCCTTTCATCATCAGTAAACCCAAACCTCTGAGCCGCCATTGCGCAGAGCTCTTTGCATCTCCTGACAAACCAATGTGCTTCCAATTGCCCTGTTTCGTCCTGCACAAATTCGTCAAACAGGCTGCGGGCGTCCATCCTTGCCTCCAGCCAAGAGATCTTGTTCCGGACTTTTCCCCACTCGTCGGCAAGATACTCCAACGTGCAGAGGTCGAAGGGCACAATGACACGGTACACCTTGCCAGGGTACTTGTGCTCGAAGTAATCCTTGAGCGGGGTCTTGTCGGCCGCCAGCGTCCTGGGGATGCCCTGGATCATGATGGTGAAGACGGCAACAGAGCTGGAATTGGGGTCGCTCGGGTTGCCGTTGCCGTCCCGGAAGCGGGTGATGCGGAGGGCATCCTCCATCCGGGAGATGCCGAGATGCGCGATGGCGACGACCACAGCGGTGAGGAGGAGGTGGAGCCATAGAAGCGGGGATGACTTGGGGATGTGGGAGATGGTGGTGGCGGCGAACTGGTCGGCAATGGTGGCGTTCCCGGCGAAGAGGTTGAGCGGCAGGGCCGCCAGAACGGCCGCGGCGGAGACGGCGGCGAGGACGAGGAAGGAGGCCCGCTCGAAGAGGAGGAACTGGGCGGCGTCGGCGCCGCAGTGGAGCGCGATCTGCGGTGCGGTGGCGTGGTAGACGGCGAGGAGCTTGGCGGCGAGCGCGGAGGGCCCCGGGATGCGGCGGTGGTCGAAGCGGAGCTTGACGAGGAGGAAGAGGAGCACGCAGGAGGAGGCGCCCACGGCGGAGATGTTGATGAGGTACTGGATGCTGCCGTACCACGCCTCGGGCTCCCCGGCCTCCGGCGGCGGCGCGCCCGGGTCCATCGGGCAGCGGGCGCGGCAAGGGGACGAAACCCTAGGTTTTCGACCAGGGAATACGCCGACGAGATCAGGAGATGCCTTGCCGCCGCGGTTCGTGGACGAGGTGGGGGCTTGGCTGGCTGACAAGATCCCGACGGGCTACGGAGCCACGGAGGTGCGCGAGCCGTGTCGCCGTGCGCTTGTCCCTAGCCGCGGCGCGGTGTGGGTCGCTGCGAGGTGGGGACGGCGGAGGGGTGGTTTCCTTTTTCCTTTTTTGTTTTCCGGGAAGCAAAGTAAGTAAAGTTTTCTTAACCTTGGAGGCTAAGGACTTGCAAAGCATCGTCTCATGTAACATGACTAGGACTCATATTGGTTGTTGTCAACCGAGTTTTACTTTGTTTGTTTGATTGATGATAATGATTTGGTCTTATGTTTCCAAAATATTTGTTCCATTTGGTGAAATTAAGCTACGCGCTTAATTCATTCCTTGAAATAGGCTATCACCCCGCTATATTAATATAGCAACCATCGGATACAACGGTACAACTGCTAGGGCCTCAACACAGTCATGCCAAAACCAAAAAGAGAGAAACTAAATGAAGATGACTCGCAACCGCTGCGCCCTCCGGATATGTCCCACCACGCACCTAGAGCTTTGAAATGTCGCCTATCAAGCGACACCTTCAAGAAGGAAAGTGGCGATGACAACGTTGTTGCACGAACCTGACCTAGGGTTCCCCGCGTACGCGGAGGTGAGCGGGGAAGGGGTACACCCGACGCCCTTCAAGAAGGAATGGTGACACCCGCGGGCGTCACCCCATAGGTGTAAGTGTTGAAAGACCGTTAGAGATTTCTCCTGGCCCCCTAAAAATCACTACCCTTCCGTAGTCTTCTACCCACCATCGTCACTCGCCAACGCACGCCAGCACGGTCTTGATTCCACCATCGTGGTCGCACTATGAACCGATGTGTAGCCTAGAGGACGATGGACGAAGAATAACAAGTAACTGGGACGGCAACGCCGCAGCCGCGCGGGAGGGAACTACCTCCACCGCTTTCGCGGTAGTCGACCAGACACGGCAGTAGGGGCAAACCAGGCCTGACGAGCCCGATCGGACCCAAATTGGCCCTGGGAAGCCCCGACTGTCACACTGCAGCACCACCCTACACCCGTCGTCTCCTCCAACCTCACCTCCAGGGAGCACCACCGCAGCACACGGGTAGCCTATCCAGACCCAGATCGGGCCTAAACGCGCCCAAATCTAGGCTAAACGAGATCCTACGGTCGCCTGTGTGTAGAAGCACCCCACAACCAAGAAGTCACACCACCACGTCGTTGTTCAACTGGAGAGGTCGCCCCGCCGTCGGGAACGTTCCTATCCTAGAAGCACCGGAGCCGGAATTTCCAACACGGGCTGGGCATCCACGCGCGCGGGAATAGGAAAGTCCACCGTCATCGACACCGCGCGCCTAACAGCTGTTGGAGGTGGAGACCAGGGTAAGGAGGGATGTTATGGGGAGGAGGAGGATCCCTCGGTCGCCTCGCGCGGGGAGGCATCACGGGGGAGAAAGACCCGAATTACTCTGGTTGAGTCAATCAAGGATTCGGTTCTTTTGCTTTCTTCTTATTTCTCTAGTTGTTAGTGTTGGTCTCTATATGCTCGACCTCTCTCGTACTACATCCTCTCCAACTTCGGAGCCCGTCTTCATGTCGTATCTTGCATCATCATTTTTTTTGGGAGCATGCCAAAGGCGTGCCTTATTGAAAGGGCACTTCCCTATTAATGTGTTTAGGTGTTTGTTGACAACACAAGGAGGGTCTAACTGTATGCTAAGTGGTTATAGGTGCTTTCATGTCTTTGCACTAGACGGTTTTAATGCAACATAAAAAGGAGAAATGTTCCACGAAATTTCCCTTAAAATCCTGCCAAATCTGCCCTGTTTCCCGGAGACTCCGGATGCTCGTCGGCGGAGACTACATGTTGGGTTCGCAGTATAGAAAACAAAAAATTCCTATGATGTGAACATCTAAGCACCAAGATCTATCTACCTAGATGCAAACAACGGGTGGATATATATCCATAGAGAACATACCCTTGAAGAGCGACAAAGCATTGTTAACGAAACTAATTTCGTGGTTGATGTAGTCGTACACTTGTCGATCTCAAGATCGTGATGAAGTCCAGCAAGTCCAATAGGTCCAGCACTAGTAAGTCCATTAGGTCCATCACCAGTAAGTCCAGCGTCGCAAAGCAGCAGTGCATCCGTGATCGCACACACGTTCGGTACCCCGACAACCTCCGTGTCCTCGCTCCAGCGATGCAGCAGAAGCAGCAACTCTTTTCCAGATAAAGCCACCAGAAACATATATCTTGCTAATCCGAGACCATGGGGAATAATTTCTAGAGGGGGAGAGAGATCCTTCACGAGGAGGTGTGAGAGTGGAGAAGGAGGGGCTCCTTTTATAGGAGGAGGGGCAGCCTCCATGCACATGGGATGGTGTGCCCCTACCTCTCCCTCCATAATGGTGAGTGGAGCTTCCACTTAGCCCACTTTCATTAATTCCATCTCCATTCAAAGTTGCATTAATTTTCCACCGAATTTAATGCAAGCTCTCATTAAATAAAACTATTTTATTTATTTTATTCAGAATTTTGTTAATTACTCTAATTAACAAACATTCACATAAAACCCCTACAACATTTCAATATCACATGCAGAACCAGTTTTTGCAATTTCACCCAAAGCAATTCTGGTTTCCATCGAAATGATTCCAGCGCTTTCTTAAATCTTTATCTGAAACATATTTTATCCAAATGGTGTTGGTATCCCTTAAGTGTGCCACCCTACGGTTCACGAATAATGCAGACATGATCGAGACCCTTCTTCGATCAATAATCAGCAGCGGGACCTAGAGATCCGTACTGACTCCCACACATTCAACGATGACTCTAGTGATCGTGTGAACCTTTAACGTTGTAACTAAATCTCTTTGTCTCGTGATATATTACATATCCGAGATTCGATCATCGGTATCCCCATACCTAGTTTGATCTCGTTACTGACATGCACTCTTTTCTTGTTCCCGTGATATAACATTCTAGTGATCACATCACTTGATGTGATATCACCGAGAGGGCCCAGAGTATATCTATCTGTCATCGGGATGGAAAAATCCCACTCTTGATGCATGAGCCTCTACATAACACCTTTGTAGCACTGAACCCACCTTTATAGTCACCCTGTCACGATGTGACGTTTGATGTTATCAAGACACTCTTCTAGTGTTAGTGATTGAGATGATCTCATGGTCTAAGGACTAGAATTACTTCGTATGATGTTATAGCAATATAAACACAACGACTTTGATCGTAATGCTATACTTCGGATGAATGTTCATCACAGGATTCCACCAATGTTGTGACCTCCTTATTAACAACATCCAATGTCCATGATCAGGAAACCTTGATCATCTTGTTAATCAACGAGCTAGTTTATAAGAGAGGCATAACTAGGAACCTTCTATATGTTTATTAAGCAAACATGTATTAACGTTTCCAATCAATACAATTATAGCATGCAAAATAAACTTTTATCATAAACATGGAATAATATAATAACCACTTTATTATTGCCTCTCGGGCATATTCCCTTCAGTCTCCCACTTGCACTAGAGTCAATAATCTAGTTTGTAAACTTTGCGTATTGAACATCTATGGCTTTCTGGTGTTGCATATATGCGATTGCTAGTGGTTAACATAATCTCCAGATCTGGTACTTTCAGGTCCATGTGTATTTGCATGTCTTTGCGTCTCTACGCATCACTCATTCTCTAATGAGATGGCATTGTATAAATTTAGTCCTTTGGTGAAACCTTTAGTTCCTTTGGGTTAAAACATGTTGATAGTATTGTCGTACAATATATATTCATAGTAATAACCCACTGTGAACCACACCTAGTTTGATAAAAAACTACTTAACACAAATGCCCTCCTTTGCTGCTACTATAGCAGTCATATACTTAGCCTTTTGTTGTATTATCCGTCACAATGGCTTAACTTTGGAACTCATCCAAATCCATCATGGAACCTCCTTTCCATTACATTGTGCCACCCATAGTTTAAATTGAGATAAATTTAATTTGTATCTTGTGACAAACTAGTATCAATGTAACACTTTACAATGAACTATTGTTAACTATTTGTCACTTATACATGATATATTCTTAGTTCTTCCAAAGCTCATAAGAATATCTTTACTATCGTCCAATGATCATCTTATGAATCATTCTGGTATATGCTCACAACATTTAGAGCATATGAAATATCTGGATATGTACATGTCATGGTATTATTGATGAAAATATTCATGTGATTTCACTCACCAAGTGTCGATACACTTGAATCTTGATTCAATCATTTCCATGCAGCAAGAACCTTTTCTTGTCGTTTCCATATTGAACCCTTTCAATATCTCATATATGTACATTTGGCACAACCATATTAGCGCCTCAATCTATCCATATAGACATTGATGCCAAATATTCTGGTTTTTCCCAAGTCTTTCATCAAAATCCAATTTTAATGAAATTATTAATCTGTGTTAATAAAACATACATCATTTCCAATCAATAATATGTCCTCTAGATAATGTATTGGAAATTTGTCTCAGTGCTCCCACTTAATTTCTTGCAAATGCAAGAATCTTCATCATCTCCGATGAAATTAAACATTTTAACAGTTTCATCATGGTGAAGATTCCAACTCCGCTATGATTACTTCAACTATTGAAGTTTGCATGCCCTTTTAGCACCATTTGAATTAACAAAACCCTTCGGACCGTGTCATGTACATGTCCTAGGTAACCATTCTATTAGAAGAACATTGTTTGTCCTAGAACCACTTTAAATGCATTAAATTTCTCCAAATTTAATGCAAGCTCTCATTTAATAAAACTCTTTTATTATTTTTATTCAAAATGTTGTTAATTACTTTAATTAACAAACATTCACATAAAACCTCCTGCAACATTTCAATATTACATGCAGAACCAATTTCAGCAATTTCACCCGAAACAGTTTCGATGTCTATTGAAATAATTCCAGCGCTTTCTTAAATCTTTATCTGAAACATATTTGCTCCAAATGGTGTCGGTATCCCTTAAGTGTGTCACCCTACGGTTCGCGAATAGTGCAGACATGATCGAGACCCCTCTCCGATCAATAATCAGCAGCGGGACCTAGAGATCCATACTGACTCCTACACATTCAACGATGACTTATGTGATCGTGAGAACCTTTAACGCTAGTAACTAAATCTCTTTGTCCCGCGATATATTACATGTCCGAGATTCGATCATCGGTATCTCCATACCTAGTTTGATCTCGTTACCGACATGCACTCTTCTCGTTCCCGTGATATAACATTCTAGTGATCACATCACTTGCTTGTAAGCTATTTCAATGTGATATCACCGAGAGGGCCCAGAGTATATCTATCCGTCATCAGGATTGACAAATTTCACTCTTGATCCATGAGCCTCAACATAACACCTTCGTAGCACTGAACCCATCTTTATAGTCACCTTGTTACGGTGTGACGTTTGATGTTATCAAGATACTCTTCCGGTGTTAGCAATTAACATGATCTCATGGTCTAAGGATAAAGATTACTTCGTATGATGTTATAGCAATATAAACATAATGACTTTGATCGTAATGCTATACTTCAGATGAATGTTCATCACATCATTCCACCAATGGTGTGACCTTGTTATTAACAACATCCAATGTCCATGATCAGGAAGCCTTGATCATCTTGTTAATCAACAAGCTAGTCTATAAGAGAGGCATAACTAGGAACCCTTTTTGTTTATTAAACACACATGTATTGATGTTTCCGATCAATATAATTCTAGCATGTAAAATAAACATTTATCATAAACATGGAATAAGATAATAACCACTTTATTATTGCCTCTCGGGCATATTCCCTTCAGTTTTAGCATATTAAAACATAGTATAGTGGTATTCTTCTTTGATGCTTTATTTGGATTGACTTGGCACATGCTCACACCATGTTATGACTATCTCAAGTCACCATAGCCTTTATGATCCTTTAGTTTTCAACTTGTAGTATCACTTTATGCTTTGATCAATGATGTTTTGTCGCTCTGCATGATTATGGCCATTATTGCTCTCTTAGTTGGTCGCTCCCAGTCTTTTGCTAGCCTCCACAACAAAGTATGATTTCCACTCATGCATCCAACTCCCTAAACCAAGTTATTCCAAAGAGTCCACCATACCTACCTACTAGCTTATGATATTCCAAGTATATTCATGCTTTTGTTTACCTTCCGAATTAAACTTGTTATGAGAAAACTAGTGATTAAAGCTCTCACGAACTTGATGGCACACTTTACTTTTCTTGCCCTTAATAAACTTGAACTATTGTGTCGTCTATGTTGTATATGCTTGCACTTATTTGTTGGGAATTAGCAGAACCATGCTTTCATGGGGAACGCTTTCAACATTGCACTTGGTACTTGTACCTAGTTGATATCATGCTCTTTTGTATATGGATGTCGTCGGTGTGAAATGAAAGGGGAGCTTGTAAGTCCATGGAGTTATGTATATGTGTTAGAGAAATGCCCGTCATTGGTCTAATCCATGCTGACATGGTGGAAACCTGCAGCGTAACCATAATGAGCTGTCTATGAAGCATTCTTCTTATAAAAAAGAGTCCTATATTGAGAAAAAAGAGAAAAAGAGAAAACAAAAAAAGAGATTATGAAAAGAGGAAATAGAGAAAAAAGCACCATATTACCATGGTAAATAAGAAGATTGCTGAGATGCTCGTTGTCTGCTTGCCTTGTCATTTTGATATGGGGATTCTTCTGTATCATCGGGCAAGGGGTACCCTCACGTTCTCTATGATACACATGTACTTACGATGACAAGAACTTACCGGTGACTAAACTTGAGTAGCATGAGGAGCAGCCCTCGTATACAAGGGACATGAGATTTCTAACTTATACTTCGTCAAGCATGTACACCATAGTTTGTTCACTTTAACCTTAATCACTTCAAGATGCTTATGATAGGGGCAATGAGAGCTGAAGCTATAAGTACCATAATTTTTGGAAGCTCTTTATGAGACTTGAATCCCTACTTCCTTCTATGAAGGCCTTTCTTCCACTATATATATTGAGGTTCCACCTTCTATCTTTATGCACCTACTTTTGAGAGCATAGTGGCCATTCTTAGTTCTATGTGCATTGTCCCAAGACTTGTTGATTGATGCATAACTTGATATTGCGTGTTCTTAAACTACTTGTATCTAGTCACTCTTATGAACTTTGAAGGTGTCCTATGCATTTATATTTGCTACTCTATGAGGGACAAGCTGAATACTATTATGCTATGTTTTCTTTATGTGAAACAAACAAACGTCTTGCAAAGCATTATTATTCATGAATCTTTTGTTTGTGCATTTTCATGTTGCATCATAGTTTCTTTGTCTTATTGCTAGAACTTTGTCTTTCATGTTATGATTGAAGTACTATGATCCCAGCTTTGAATGTTTTACAAATAATTTGATCAAGTCTTTGATGGTGCATGTCACCTCAAAAATTATTCTTTCTTTTTATCACTTACCTACTCGAGGAAAGGGAGTTAAGCTTGGGGATGTTGATACATTGCAAATGTATCTATAATTTTTGATGTTCCATGCTTGGTTTTATCCACTTTCTTGTGTTTTGCCCACACTTTGGAGTACTTTTCATATGATTTCTTGGACTAAACTATTAACAAGATGCCACAAGGTTACTGCTTTTCTGCTGTTTTTGGTTCCAGAAGTGAAAATGAATATTCTCGGAATTGGACGGGACAAAAGCCAAAGTTACTATTTTCCGGGAAGACTCACGGAGCCAGAAGGAGAGTTAGAGAGGGGCCACAGGGAGGCCACACCCCCTTGGCACGGGCCAGCCAGCCGCGCCAGGCATGGTGTGGGCCCTGGTCAGCCACCGACCTTGCCTCCTTCGCCTATAAGAGCCTCCCGATACCAAAACCCTAGATGGTCAATCAGAAATCCACGAAAAGTTCCGCAGCGCCGCCGCCACCGAAGGGGAGATTCAGGGGATAGAAAGTCTCTGTTCTGGCACCCTACCGAGACAGGGAAGTGCCCCCGGAGCCATCTCCATCGATCTCCACCACCATCTCCATCACCATTGCTGATTCCCATGATAAGGAGGGAGTAGTTCTCTCTCGAGGCTAAGGGTTCTACCGGTAGCTATGTGTTCATCTCTCTCTCTATGCATGATCATATTGTGATCATGAGCTTGTAATATATAGATCTACCTTGCTACTCAAGTGCTTTAATAGATCTCTGCTCTCCCATGTGTGTGAAAGTGACAGCGTGCACACCATGGTGGCACTTAGGCTAGAGATTACAAATACTTGTTATGAGTTATATTTGGAGTTGGATGTCTTTATGAAATTGTGGTGTTTGTTGGACTCATCTAGTACTCAAGGTGACAGTGTGGGGTTTTCTAGATGGGAAAGATGAACTTTGAGGTGTGCTGTTATAGCCCTACCATCGATTAGAGTGTTCAGCCGGAGAGTAGTTAAGAGTAGTATCATGAAGAGAAGATATTTATATGAGAGTGTTCACTAGTGAAAGTATGATCTCTAGGCCTTGTTTCTAAGCATTGATACACCGTTTGCAATTAGATATGTTACATGTTTGCTTGCTTCCATCTTTATTTCAGTTTGCCTTTAGTCTTTTCCCACGTCAACCACACGCTAGCAAGCTATTTTCTGGCACCGTTACCACTTATAATTATCCATACCACTTGTATTTCACTATCTCTTCGCCGAACTAGTGCACCTATACACCTAACAAGTGTATTGGGTGTGTTGGGGACACAAGAGACTTCTTTTATCTTGATTGCAGGATTGCTTGAGAGGGGATACCTTTGACCACTTCCTCCCTGAGTTCGATAAACCTTGGGTGATCCACTTAAGGGAAAACTTGCTGCTGTTCTACAAACCTCTGCACTTGGAGGCCCAACAACTGTCTACAAGAATAGAAGTGCGTAGACATCACATGTATAGTCAAATACCAATACCTTTGGACTTGCACTTTGAAGTAGATCACCATCATTAAACGTTTGGCGTTCTTTTAAAAATCCATCCTTTAGTAATCTTTTAGTGTAGTAAACATTTTACCTACATCTTCTATTCATCCTTATCATGACAACTTTCATGATCAAGCTACTATAGCCTATAAGGATGATTCGTGAGTATAATGTCAGATCCCAAAATCTTTTTCGGAGATTAGGACGTCTAGCGTCTCTAACCTTCACAAATTATCATACAATATGAGAACATGTATTTTGCCAAATTATACTCTATCATATTGCAACCTAAACATTGTTTTAGATATCACAATATCTTTCACACATGATGGTTTCTAAAACAATTCTTTCAGCTCCTAGATAACGTGGATATTAAAACAACTTTTGAGTATCAAGAATCATGGAGGAAAACATGATACTTTAGATACTAACAATGGAATTGTTACTCTTGATTTAATACTAAGTATTAAACTTCACGGAGTAGATGGAGTTTGCTGAAAGTTTGCAATAGGATTGCTAAACTTTAAATTGACACTTAAAGCAATTAGATACCAGTTCGTAAAGCAAATATCCAGAAATCTATAGTTCTATTATCTCAATTAAAACTAAGCATAAGATAGTAAACAGATGCCAATGACTACAACAAATTATGCAAATTCACTTTGATTTAATTTTATGACAAATTTAGTTCGACTAATCCAAATTACAAATGAACTCCCACTCATAAATGACATCCCTCGTGTCTTTTTGGTGATTACATGAACCAAATCCACTACACCAAGTCCGATCATCACGTGATTCGGTGTAGCTTCAAAGGCGAGCATCTATATGGGCTTCATATCTACCATATGACTCATGCTTAACCTTTCGGTCTGTGTTTCGAGGCCATGTCTATACATGCTAGGCTCGCCAAGTAAGAACCTTAGTACTCGCGTGTCTAAAACTGTCTTACACCCGTTGTATGAAAGCGTAGAGTCAAGTACACCCGATCATCATGTGATGTCTTGAAACGATGAACTTCCTTAACGGTGCATACTTAAGGGAGAACATATTTTATCTCGATATCTAAATGAGGGATCATCTTATAATGCTTACTAAAGTGTCATACAAGCAATATAAGATGCAAACAAACATCATATGCATAAAGTGAAATGATATGGTTCTTGCACTTGATCATTATCATGTGCATCATGGTATGGTTCTTTATCATTCCTTTGTGTAAGGCCAAGGTCTATGGAACTTACACGTTGGGTATGTTATAAGAGTATCAACTATACTTCAACTTACAACATTACCATATCATGACACTAGCCCAGCAACAATCTAAACTAGACGCTTCTAATTTATCAATTGCATGTTTTTATGTGGCTTAGGGCTTTCGGAGATAGAACTGGTCTTACCTACGAATATGGAACCACAACGGTGATAACCAAATTATTAGCAACTCGTTGTAAGTCAGATATTTACTATAGTAGGAGAGATAGACACCCGCTAGCCACTTATGCAAAACTAGTTGCATGTCAAGCGTGGAACAGGTCTCATGTGCGAGAACATGTAAAGTTAGTCCGGGTCGCTTCATCCCATTATGCCACCAATATCCAAAATACATATAAGAAGTAATAACATGATCATCATCGCCCACATACTCATACGTGTACTACCCGTGCAAAGCATCTACGCATATATCAGGCTCTGATACCACTATTGGATTCGCAGCATAGAAAACAAAAAATTCCTACGATGTGAACATATAAGCACCATGATCTATCTACCTAGATGCAAACAACGGGTGGATATACATCCATAGAGAACATACCCTTGAAGCACGACAAAGCATTGTTAACAAAACTAATTTTGTGGTTGATGTAGTCGTACACTTGTCGATCTCAAGATCGTGATGAAGTCCAGTGAGTCCAGCAGGTCCAGCACCAGTAAGTCCATCAGGTCCAGCACCAGCAAGTCCAGTGATGGCTCTGAAATATAGCCATCCACGTCCACATTTAAACTACATATTAATCATATTCTTGATGAAATATCTCTCTAAACCCTGCCACTAATGCTAATATTCAGAGGGGTATGTAATCCTTTCTTTTATATTTTTCCTGCGTAGATAATGTCGTTTAAAGGAGGGAATCACTACATTAAAGTCAAAGATACGTGATTTCCATCAACCAGAAGAAACCAGCAGCCGTACAACAGAGGCAAACGCTTTAATGACCAACTATACGGCCGGAGCAAAAATGCCGACCGTATAGCTCCGGTTGTATAGTTGGCGCCGCCACCGTTAGGTCAAACAGAACAACTTTCGTGAAGGGACCCCTATATAAAGACGCCTCAGGCGACGGGAAAACAATGCTCGCCTCACCCCGAAGAAGCCAGACCTCTGCCAAAAACCGCCTCTAGATCTACAAACCCTTCTCCATCTCCATAGCCATATTCCACCACTTGTAATAGTAGATCTCTTCTCTGATTTGCGACATTGTAAGACTATTGCTATCAATCTTATGATTTTCATAACAATGTTTGTGATTGTTGATCTCATCTCTATGTGTGAGTAATTCTCCTTGGGCTAAGGGCTTCAGCCTAGCCATGTAGCAACTATGCATGTTATTTATCATAGATGGGATCGTGTATTAGTTTGTATGACATGATGATTATTGTATCCTCTCTTGCCTCAATCCAAGGACTTGTCAGGTACCTAAGTCCCCGAGGGTTGAGCCAGGTATAGGGAGTATGAGTGATGACTGATCTGCAGGTTGGGAACCCTAGTGACGGAAGGGGTAGTATGACTATATGTGAGGGAGTTGCTTGGGATTAACGGTGACATCACTATGCATATCATTAGTTCTCTTTCTTCTATGGATGAGACTAGTAGGTTATTGCTATAAGTGGTTGCGGAGACAATAGCAATTATGGTGCACTACCCACATATAATTTATCTTGCTCTAACAAGTACACGCATACTTTATTTCTATCTTTTATTTCCATCAGATGTTTTGCATAGCTATAGGTGAAACCGAATGCCCTAGGCCCTCTCTCTCCATCATCGACAACAACAAAAAGACGCAAGCTATTGGTTCGGTAAAAACACAAAAGGAATTCTAAAACTCCTGAAGGTCCGTTAAAGTAACTTCACTACGCATTCGCTTTCTGAGGATTCGATAACCTTGGTCTACTAGGGAAAAAGAAGCTACACTACATCCGTAATCCGGATCGAATGTATCATATTGTTAATCAACGAGCTAGTTTATAAGAGAGGCATAACTAGGTGCCTTCTATATGTTTATTAAGCACACATGTATTAATGTTTTCAATCAATACAATTATATCATGCAAAATAAACTTTTATCATAAACATGGAATAATATAATAACCACTTTATTATTGCCTCTCGGGCATATTCCCTTCACTATGACCTGGTTCCTCGACATAAAGCCTACAAGCTTCTCTTATCGGGTCAGAAACTCCGGTCTCTGAGCCGGAGACTCCACCCTCCCCAGAGATTCCGCTCCATCCGTGTCGGATACTCTAGCCCGCTCTCTCGGGGCGGCTAGCTTCTAGCCTATAGTATGAGCTCGGAGACTTCGCTTCTAGAGGCGGAGACTCCGGCCTATCTGGCTTGGAGATTCCGCCATGCTCGCATGGTTCAGGTTGAAGTAAGGTTCTATTGCAGCCCTGGAGACTCTGCCTTTCTCAACGGAGATTCCAGCTTGCCCGGAGACTCTGGCGTGTGGCCACTGGAGACTCCGGAGTAAGTGGACTACAATGGCTCGATTTCGAGGGGGGCTTTAAATACCCCCTTATTCCCTAAGTGAATACGGTGGCTTCCACTCTCTCTCCTCCATTGTTTCTAAGCTCATACCTCCAAGATCTCCCTCCATAGCCACTAGAACTTGATGCCCTTTGGGGAATCAAGGGAGCTGACCTAGACCTTGCTTTCCACTAAGGGGATTTGTGTTTCCCCACCATTTGTGTAAGAAGTTGTTGCTCTATGATTTGAGGAAACCCTAACTTGAAAAGTTTACCCTCCATAGCTCATCCTCGTCTGCAAGAGCTTCAAGGTCGTCTTGGGAGCCTCCAATTCAGTTGTGGACAAGTGCCCCAAGGAGTTGTACAAGGTTTCGGTCATCGCCTTCAAGACCACCGCATAGTGGACCGTGTTCTTGCCATGAGGCAGATGCGCGGGTGAATAGGGTGAGGCCTTCTGTGGCCCTAGTGGTCTTAGTACCGCCCACCCCTCCGACGGAGACATACTTCCCCTCAAAAGGAAAGAACTTTGGGAAAACATCTACGTGTCTACTCTCGGTTATTTCTATCCTTGTTATTGCATGTTTCCTTATAATGTAGGCTCCCTCACATAGTTGCATATCTAGAGAACTTACTTTGTGTAAAGCCTTACTTTGAAAAGAAGCTAAAAATTGGGTAGTGCCTATTCACCCCCTATAGTCGCTTATACTAGTCTTTCAATTGGTATCAGAGCCTCGACTCTTAATTTGTCTTAACCACCTAAGAGAGTATGGGTGACAAGAGTAAGGAAGGTGAAAATTCTTCTAATGAGACTCCCATATCTAGGAAAGAATTTAATGAATCCATTGATATGGTCTAACAAGATATGAAAGCCATGTTTGAATTATACCTTGGCAAAAAGGATATGATAATTGTCGACACTGGTGACAGTAAATCATCGGGGAACAAATCGTTAGGGTATCCCCCAAAGGAGTCTACCAACGGTGAGGAAGGCAACTTAGAAAAAGGGAATCCTATGGGGAAAATGGCACCACCACCTAGCTATTAAAATACTCCCCTCCCAACATCACATATAAACCATCGTGGTCCACCTCCTAAGCTTGATGAATCTATTTTCACCAATTGGCAATATCTAACGCATTATCACTTCAAAAGTTTGAGTGTTCATATTTGGAAGGTTGTGGACTATGGAAGTATGGATTCAATCCTTTCACCCTCCTCAACATGACGCCCGCCGAGGAGATAAACAATTAACTCAATGCCACCACCATGGCCATTATTCAAGATGCTTTGACTAATGATAAAATGACCCACATTCGTTCTCATGACACCAACAAAGAAGCTTGGAGTGCTCTTCAAAGAATCTATCTTGGTGACAAAAGCATTCAAAGCTCCAAGTTTGAAGAAATGCACTATGAATATGGTGCCTTCGTTGGAAAGGAAGATGAGACTCCCGAAGATCTCTATAGAAGGGTCATGGCCCTTTAGATTAGGATGATTGACCATGAAAGTAGGGATGTGGATGATAAGTGGATCAAGCGCAAGTTTATGCAAGACATATTTCCCTTACGAAGTTAAATGGCCAACAATATTTGCTCAAGGGCGCACTTCTATGCCATGTCCTCTAATGAAGTGTTGAGTGAGTTTGTGGATCTTGGAGTCATGAACAATACCGTCGATGATGCTCTCACTCGTGCTCAGAGAATAGATTTTCCAAATCTTGCTTTGAAGGCCAAGGCTCATGTCTATGAAGAAGAAGATGAATACTTGGAAGTGATTGGAGGCCATGATGAAGATATAAAGTGTACCTTGTGTGAGAAATTAGCCCTAGTCTCAAGAAGGTTTTGGAAGAACCATGGAAAGGGTAATCCCTAAAAGATCATCACAAGTAGTTCAATACCCAAGTTGGGATCGTGCTACAATTTTCGATAAACCAACCACTTTATTACCGAGTGCCCATCTGAGAAGAGAGAATACCATGGAGGATGGATTATATTGAAGTCCAAGTACAAGACCACTCCAAACAAGAACTTCGTCAAGAAAGCCCAAAACAAGAAATTTGGCAACAAAAACTTCCCAAACAAGAAGGAGCCACATAAATATGTTTTGGTGGCTCGTGAAGAATACGAAGAGAATAATGAGAATGAGAGTGATGATGACGATGGAGAGATTGTGGGTGTGGACACCATTGCCACAATTTCTACCACTTCTGCTACTACTACTACCACAACTTTCGCACCTACATCCCTCTTTGCCTCTCCCAAAGAAACAAGCTCATCACCAACCCTACATGTCTAATGGCTAAAGCCTTCGTGGTAACTCCTCTGTCCCCACTTACTCCTTATAGTGATGCATCTTCGTTTGATGATGATATTAGTCTCAAGATTAAGAAGGAAATAGTGGAATACACTAGTTGCTTGACTAACTTGAAAGGTGAAGCCAAGATTTGTGTTGAGGCTCTAATTAGAAACTAGGTGAGGCACATTATATCATCGATGAGCGAGATGATTCCATCTCAGAGATGTTCGTACATGCTCATGAGGCCGCCATGTATATTGTCGCATTGTCCAATGCTTTTAAGAAAGAGAAAAGTAAAATAGTTGCTACTGAAGAGACAAATATTGCTCGTGAAGAATCTTTTAATTTGGATGTCTCAAAACTTGTTAAAGAACGTGACCATGCTCTTGCATTAGATAAATTTCTTAAAAAGGAAAAGCTCGAGTTTGGGGTTGGTCATGATAGACTAAATGAAGGATTTGAGAAATACAAGAAGGAACATGAGGTCCTATTGAGAAAATTCTCTAATCTTTCAAAGTTACATGAACAACTTCAAACTCAAGTGACAAAAGTTGTCTCAATCTTGTTAACTAGTATTGCTTCATGTTCTACTAACACTTTTTGTGGGCATGGGGATCTTCTAGAGGAGAACAATAGGCTGAAGGCCACAATTGAGAAAGACCTTGTCTCATGCATACAAGGTGAGAAAAGCCTAAATGACCTTTTGTGTAATAAAAGGGACAATGTGGCTAATGAAGGACTTGGATTTGAAACCAAGTCAAAGAAGAAGAGCAAGAGAAAGAAGAAGAACTTGCCCACTCCCCCTTCCAAAAGTATTAATTTTGGGAAGGAGGGGGAGAAGGCAAAAGAGAAGGAATCATGTGTCATTAAGGGTGGTGATGAACCCTCTCATAATGACTTTGTGGGAAAATATAACCCATCCTATGTTCTCTTGATATCTTATGATGGTAATGTCTATGCTAAATATGTTGGCACCTCTTATAGTGATGATTACCATTGGGCCATTTGGGTTTCTAACATACTTATGACTAACAAAAGAGGACGCATTCAACAATGGGTACCTAAGACCAAGCATTGATTTCTTGTAGGGCTATGCTTCTGGTGGAAGAAAATGGGTGGTTGATAGTGGTGCCACTAGTCATATGACCGTAAGCAAGGAGATGCGTGATGAGACGAAAACAAATACTTCCAACATGTGTGTCACTTATGGAGATGGATCAACCTCTAAGGTATTGGGTCTGGGTAAGGTAGTGGTCACACCGGATATATCCATTATGGACATTTTGCTTGTAAAAACCCTTTCATATAATTTACTTTTTGTTCATCAACTCACTCTTATGTGCTTTGTGGCCTACTTTACCCTATGTTTGTGGTTCTCATGTGGAGCAAGACTCTCTCTATAACCTTTATTAGGCATGTCGAGAATGGTTTGTATGTGGTGGACTTTGATAGGAAACCCACACCTACCGTGGCTTGCCTAATGGCTAAAGGTGATGTGGTATGGCTTTGTGTAACACCACAAAAATGCTAATCAAGTTTATCAAATTCTAATCACCCAACTTTAGGGTTAACAAAAACTTTTATTCCAAAAATCTATATGAATGCATGTGTGTTTTGCCTTAGTGTAGAATTGATTGAATTTGCCATGTTTGATTGCTACAAATGATGAGAAATGGTATAAAGATGAATGCTACATCATCTAGACCAATTACAAACAAAATCAAAAGAAAAAGAAACCAAATATGAATTAAATAACCAAATGGTCATTTTGACCAAAGTTAACCACTAGGCCACTTTGAGTGTTCCTACAAGAGAATTTCTAACAGAAACAATTCCATTTCTTTTCACCCCTTCCTAGACCAAGTAAAAGTGAATCAAGGCCCACTTTACAAATTTACAAAAGCTACTTCCAAATCAATTTAATGGACAGTTCAAATTTGAATCTAGTTCATATGGTAAGATCATACTTTTTCAAAAACCATCCAAATCATTTCACCTTGCCTTTTCCAAGCAATCATACACACTCAAGCTTAAGACCAAATCACTCACCAAATTTCATTTGAAAATTTTAAACTAAAGTTCTTGCGGCCATTTTATCAAACACCTTGCTTACCCTAATTAAGCACTGCCTAACTTCACTATTTTGGAGTAGTGATCATCCACCCCACTGTCCTCTCTTCACTCCCCTGTCTCCCCCAGTGTCTAGCCAGCACCAGACCAGCTCCCCCTTAGCCGTTGCTCCAGTGCAGCGCCGCCTGAAAGTGGTCATTGCAAGCCGACAGTGGGAAGAGCGCTAGAGGCCACGCCGCCCTTGCCCACGACGCGCACCAGACACGCCACCATCCACCGCCACCCCCTGTCCAAGCCATGACCACACCCTGGCCCTGGACCACCCTAGAAACGTCGTGCCCTATGTCTCTGTGCCGTGTTGAGAACGTGCCAGAGCGCTGCACCCGACCGCCTCGCTCTCTCCACGCACGCGCCCACTCGCCATGATCACCACCACCTCCCAGACACCCCCGTTCGACGCCGCATGACCCGTAACACCCGTTTGCCGTCGCAAACACCGCCGCTCCCGCGCAGAGCACCACACGCGCCCGACCAGCCTAGTGAAGGGAATATGCCCGAGAGGCAATAATAAAGTGGTTATTATCTTATTCCATGTTTATGATAAATGTTTATTTTACATGCTAGAATTGTATTGATCGAAAACATCAATACATGTGTGTTTAATAAACAAAAAGGGTTCCTAGTTATGCCTCTCTTATAGACTAGCTTGTTGATTAACAAGATGATCAAGGTTTACTGATCATGGACATTGGATGTTGTTAATAACAAGGTCACACCATTGGTGGAATGATGTGATGAACATTCATCCGAAGTATAGCATTACGATCAAAGTCATTATGTTTATATTGCTATAACATCATACGAAGTAATCTTTATCTTAGACCATGAGATCATGTTAATTGCTAACACCGGAAGAGTATCTTGATAACATCAAACGTCACACCATAATAGGGTGACTATAAAGATGGGTTTAGTGCTACGAAGGTGTTATGTTGAGGCTCATGGATCAAGAGTGGAATTTGTCAATCCCGATGACGGATAGATATACTCTGGGCCCTCTCGGTGATATCACATTGAAATAGCTTGCAAGCAAGTGATGTGATCACTAGAATGTTATATCAGGGGAACGAGAAAAGAGTGCATGTCGGTAACGAGACCAAACTAGGTATGGAGATACCGATGATCGAATCTCGGACATGTAATATATCGCAGGACAAAGGCATTTAGTTACTAGCGTTAAAGGTTCTCACGATCACAAAAGTCATCATTGAATGTGTAGGAGTCAGTATGGATCTCCAGGTCCCGCTGCTGATTATTGATCGAAGAGGGGTCTCGAGCATGTCTGCATTATTCGCGAACCGTAGGGTGACACACTTAAGAGTTACCAGACACCATTTGGAGCAAATATGTTTCAGATAAAGATTTAAGAAAGTGCTGGAATTATTTCAATAGACACCGAAACTGTTTCGGGTGAAATTGCTGAAATTGGTTCTGCATTTAATATTGAAATGTTGTAGGGGGTTTTATGTGAATGTTTTTTAATTAAAGTAATTAACAAAATTCTGAATAAAAATAATAAAAGAGTTTTATTAATGAGAGAGCATTAAATTTGGAGAAATTTAATGCATTTAAAGTGGAGACTTTAAAAGAGAATGTGAAGGGGCAAATTTATGTGGAGCGAGTTACCACCACATGAATGGAGGAGGTGAAGAGTCACCTCCTCCATGCGCCGGCCATGAAGGAGGGGCACCCCCCTCCTCCTATAAAAGGCCACACATTCCCTCCTTCATCCTCACACCTCCTTGTGAAGGATCTCTCTCCCCCTCTAGAATTATTCCCCCATGGTCTCGGATTAGCGAGATACATGTTCCCGGTGGCATTTCGTCTAGAAGGAGTTGCTGCTTCTGCTGGATCGCTAGAGCGAGGAGGTGGAGGTTGTCCAGTGGCTTGAACGTGTGTGTGAGTGCAGATGCGCTGCTAAGTTGCAGCGCTCGGACTTCCTCACGATCTTGAGATCGACAAGTGTACGACTACATCAACCACGAGTTCCTACTCGTTAACAAAGCTCGTTGTCTACGAGAAGTTCTCATTGGATGTATGTCCACCCGTTGCTTTGTACCTAGTAGATAGATCTTGGCGTGTAGTTCACACCGTAGGAATTTTTTTGTTTTCTATGTTGCGGACCCAACAGTGGTATCAGAGCCTGATCTATGCGTAGGTGCTTAGCACGGGTAGTACACATATGGTTGATATGTGGGCGATGATGATCATGTTATTGCATCTTCTATGTATTTTGGATATTGGTGGCATAGTGGGATGAAGCGGCCCGGACCAACCTTACATGTCATCGTACATGAGACTGGTTCCACGTCTGACATGCAACTTGTTTTGCATAAGTGGCTGGCGGGTGTCTGTCTCTCCTACTATAGTCAATATCTGATTTACAACGAGTTGCTAATAACTTAGTTATCCTCGTTGTGGTTCATGTTCATAGGTAAGAACGGTTCTATCTCCGAAATCCCTAAGCCACGTAAAACTTGCAATTGATAAATTAGAGGCGTCTAGTTTAGATCATTGCTGGGCTAGTGTATTGATATGGTATTGTTGTAAGTAGATGTATGGTGGATACTCTTACAACACACTCAACGTGTAAGTTCCATAGACCTTGGCCTTACACACAAAGGAATGATAGAGATCATACCACGATGCAAGTGATAGAGATCAAATGCATGCACCATATCATCTCACTTTACACATTAGATGTTAGCATCTTATACTGCTAGTTTGGCGCGTTTGATAGCATTATAAGATGATCCCTCTTTTAGATATCAAGATAAAAATGTGTTCTTCCTTGAGTATGCACCATTCTATGGATCGTGTTTCGAGACATCACGTGATGATCGGGTGTACTCGAATCTACGCATTCATAGGAACAGGTGTAAGACAGTTTTACACACGCGAATACTAAGGTTCTTACTTGGCGAGCCTAGCATGTATGCACATGGCCTCGAACACGGACGAAAGGTTAAGCATGAGTCATATGGTTGATATGATGCCCATATAGATGCTCGCCTTTGAAGCTATATCAACTCACGTGATGATTGGACTTGGTATAGTGGATTTGGTTCATGTAATCACCAAAAGGACACGAGGGATGTCGTTTTTGAGTGGGAGTTCATTAGTAATTTGGATTAGTTGAACTCAATCTATCATAAACTTAGTCTAAATAAACTTTACAAATTCTGTTGTAGATGGCACCACCTGCTTTTAATTTCAATGTGTTCATGGAGAAAGAGAAACTTGCTGTTAATGGTAGCAACTTCACCAACTGGGCTATGAATTTGAGGATTCTCCTCACTGCTGCACAAAAGCAATATGTGCTAGATGCACCGCTAGGCCCCCCACCAGCTCCTGATGCCCCTGACGAGGAAAAGAATGTCTATGTGACTCGTCAGGAGGACCACAACTTAGTTCATTACGGCATACTGTATGGGCTAGAGCCAGAACTTCGAAAGCATTTCGAAGATGGCAATGCCTTTGATACCATGGGAGAATTGAAAATGATTTTCGATACCCATGCTGCCGTAGAGAGTTATAATGCTACAGAAAAGTTCTTTAGCTGCATGATGGAGGAAAACAGCTCCGTTAGTGAGCACGTACTCAAAATGTCTGGGTACACCGATAAGCTTGTGTCCTTGGGAATAACGATTCCCATTGACTTAGGCATACATCGTGTTCTCCAATCTCTACCACCTAGCTACAAGAGCTTCGGGATGAACTATAATATGCAGGGCATGAAGAAGTCTCTTCCCGAGCTTCTGTGAATGCTTAAGACTGCAGAAGTGGAGATTAGGAAAGAACATCAAGTGTTGATGATCAATAGGACCACCGGTTTCAAGAAGAAGGACAAGAACAAGGAAAGAAGGGTGGCAAGTATGTTGCCACGCCTGAAAAGAAACCCCGGGCTAGCCCTAAGTCTGACACCGAGTGCTACTATTGCAAGGGGATTGGCCATTGGAAGCGCAACTGGCCCAAGTATTTGGCGGACAAGAAGTCCAGCAAGGCAAACAAAGGTATATGTGATATACATGTTATTGATGTGTACTTGACTAGTACTCATAGTAGCACCTGGGTATTTGATACCGGATCAGTTGCTAATATATGTAACTCGGTTCAGGGGCTACGGAACATGTGACAGCTAGCAAGGGATGAGGTCAGGATGCGGGTCGGCAATGGATCAAGAGTTGATGTGATCGCCGTCGGGACGCTACCTCTCCATTTGCCATCGGGATTAGTTATAAACCTAAATAATTGTTATTTGGTGCCTGCACTGAGCATGAACATTGTATCTGGATCATGTTTGATGCAAAGTGGTCATTCCTTTAAATCTGAGAACAATGGTTATTCGATTTATATGAATGATATCTTTTATGGTCATGCACCTATGTTGAATGGTTTATTTCTATTGGATCTAGATAGTAATATTACGCACATTGATAATGTTAATGCTAAAAAGATTAAACTTGATGATGATATGTCTACATATATGTGTAATCGCTGCTCAGGTCATATTGGCGTTAAACGCATGAAGAAACTCCATTCTGATGGACTTTTGGAATCACTTAATTTTGAATCATTTGATACATGTGAGCCATGCCTTATGGGCAAGATGACTAGAACGCCGTTTTCCGGTTCAATGGAACAGGTGACAGATCTATTGGAGATCATACATACTGATGTGTGTGGACCAATGAGTGTGTCGACGCGAGGTGGATATCGTTATTTTGTTACTTTCACGGATGATTTGAGTAGATACGGGTATATCTATTTGATGAAACACAAGTCTGAAACTTTTGAAAAGTTCAAGGAATTTCAGAATGAAGTGGAAAATCATCGCAATAGAAAGATCAAATTTCTACGGTCTGACCGTGGAGGAGAGTATCTGAGTTACAAGTTTAGCACACACATGAAAGAGTGTGGAATAGTTTCACAACTCACCGCGGCTCATTTAACACCACAACGTAATGGTGTGTCAGAACGTCGTAATCATACCTTATTGGATATGGTTCGATCTATGATGTCTCTGACTGACTTACCTCTGTCATTTTCGGGTTATGCACTAGAAATAGCTGCATTCACTTTAAATCGGGCACCATCTAAATCCGTTGAAACGACACCGTATGAATTATGGTTTGGAAACAAACCTAAGCTGTCATTTCTCAAAGTTTGGGGATGCGATGTTTATGTGAAGAAACTTCAACCGGATAAACTCGAACCTAAAGCGGGAAAATGCGTCTTCATAGGATACCCTAAGGAAACAATTGGGTATACCTTCTATCACAGATCCGAGGGCAAGGTTTTTGTTGCCAAGAATGGATCCTTTCTTGAGAAGGAGTTTCTCGAGAAAGGTGTGAGTAGTCGGAAGGTAGAACTCGAAGAGGTTATTGAACCTTCTCTTCATGGAATGGCAAGTGGCGCAGCACCGGAAGTTGTTTCGGAGTTGACTTCACCTGATGAAGAGAGAGCTAATGATAATGATCATGAAACTCCGAAAGAGGACACTCAACCTCGCAGTCAAGGTGACACGGCGGACCCGAATCGCAGCTCACGGCAATCCTATTGTGAATTTCATGGTTGATGAAATGGATGACCCTGCGACATATGAAGAAGCGATGATGAGCCCGGATTCCAACAAACGGCTAGAAGCCATGAAATCCGAGATGGAATCCATGTACGAGAACCAAGTTTGGAACTTGGTGGACTTACCTCACGATCGAAAGGCCGTTCAGAATAAATGGATTTTCAAAAGGAAAACTGATGCTGATGGTAATGTGACCATCTATAAGGCTCGACTTGTCGCAAAGGGGTTTCGACAAATTCAAGGAGTTGACTATGATGAGACATTCTCTCCCGTAGCGATGCTTAAATCGGTTAGGATTATGTTAGCAATTGCTGCATATTTTGATTATGAAATATGGCAGATGGATGTCAAAACTGCGTTCCTCAATGGTAAGATTGAAAAAGAGTTGTATATGATACAACCTAAGGGTTTTGTCGATCCTAAGGATGCTAATAAGGTGTGCAAACTTCAGCGATCCATCTATGGATGAAGCAAGCATCACGGTTGGAATCTCCGCTTTGATGAGGTGATCAAAGAGTTTGGATTTCTCCAAACTTATGGAGAGGCTTGTATTTACAAGAAAGTGAGGGAGCAATGTGGCATTTCTGATATTATATGTGGATGACATATTATTGATTGAAATGATATAGATCTTTTAAATGTTAAAAGTTATCTAAACAACAAATTTTCGATGAAAGACCTTGGTGAAGCGTCATATATATTAGGCATTAAAATCTATAGAGATAGATCAAGGCGCCTAATTGGGCTATCGCAGAGTACATACCTTGATAAGATATTAAAGAAGTTTAATATGGATGAAAGTAAGAAGGGGTTCTTACCTATGTTGCAAGGCAAGACATTGAGTAAGACTCAAAGTCCTACCATGGAAGAAAGAGAGATGATGGATAAGATCCCTATGCCTCGCCATAGGCTCTATTATGTATGCCATGCTATGTACAAGACCGGATGTGGCACATGCTATTAGTTTGACTAGTAGGTACCAATCTGATCCAGTGTTCTAACACTGGATAGCGGTAAAGAACATCCTCAAGTACTTGAGAAGAACTAAGGATATGTTTCTCATATACGGAGGTGAAGAAGAGCTAGTCGCTAAGTGTTATGTCGATGCTAGCTTTGACACCGATCCGGATGACTCTAAGTCTCAATCCGGATACGTATTTCTCTTGAACGGAGCAGCAGTTCGTTGGAGGAGTTCCAAACAACCTGTGGTGGCTGGATCAACAACGGAGGCGGAATATGTTGTTGCTTCAGAAGCGGTGTAGGAGGCAGTTTGGATGAAAGAGTTCATCACAGAACTGGGTGTGGTTCCCAGTGCATTGGACCCGATGGTGATCTATTGTGACAACAATGGAGCCATAGCCAACGCAAAGGAACCAAGGTCTCACAAGAATTCCAAACATATTAAGCGCCGGTTTCACTCCATCCGCGAGCATGTCAAGGATGGAGATATAAAGATTTGTAAAGTACACACGGACCTGAATGTAGAAGATCCGTTGACTAAAGTTCTCCCTAGGGAAAAACATGATCAACACCAGAACTCCATGGGTGTTAGATTTATCACTATGTGAACTAGATTATTGTCTCTAGTGCAAGTGGGAGACTGAAGGAAATATGCCCTGAGAGGCAATAATAAAGTTGTTATTATATATTCCTTATACATGATAGATGTTTATTTTACATGCTAGAAATGTATTGATTCGGAAACATCAATACATGTGTGTTTAATAAACAAAAAGGGTTCCTAGTCATGCCTCTCTTATAGACTAGCTTGTTGATTAACAGGATGATCAAGGTTTCCTGATCATGGACATTGGATGTTGTTAATAACAAGGTCACACCATTGGTCGAATGATGTGATGAACATTCATCCGAAGTATAGCATTACGATCAAGTCATTATGTTTATATTGCTATAACATTATACGAAGTAATCTTTATCCTTAGACCATGAGATCATGTTAACTGCTAACACCGGAAGAGTATCTTGATAACATCAAATGTCACACCATAACAGGGTGACTATAAAGATGGGTTCAGTACTACGAATGTGTTATGTTGAGGCTCATGGATCAAGAGTGGAATTTGTCAATCCAGATGACGGATAGATATACTCTGGGCCCTCTCGGTTATATCACATTAGGATAGCTTGCAAGCAAGTGATGTGATCACTAGAATGTTATATCACGGGAACGAGAAAATAGTGCATGTCGGTAACGAGATCAAACTAGGTATGGAGATACCGATGATCGAATCTCGGACATGTAATATATTGAGAGACAAAGGGATTTAGTTACAAGCGTTAAAGGCTCTCACGATCACAGGAGTCATCGTTGAATGTGTAGGAGTCAGTACGGATCTCCAGGTCCCGCTGCTGATTATTGATCGGAGAAGGGTCTCGATCATGTCTGCATTATTCGCGAACCGTAGGGTGGCACACTTAAGAGTTACCGGACACTATTTTGGAGCACATATGTTTCAGACGAAAGAATTGCAAAGCACAGGAATTGTTTCAATAGAAACCGAAAATTGTTTCGGGTGAAATTGCAGAAGGTGGTTCTGCATGTGATATTGAAATGTTGTAAGGGGCTATATGTGAATGTTTGTTAATTAAAGTAATTAACAAAATTCTGAATAAATTTAATAAAAATAGTTTTATTAAATGAGAGAGCATTAAATTTGGAGAAATTTAATGCATTTAAAGTAGAGACTTTAAAAGGGAATGTGAAGAGGCATTTTAATGTGCAGGGGTTACCACCACATGAATGGGGAGGTGAGGGGTCACCCCCCATGCGCCGGCCATGGAGAGAGGGGGCACCCCCCTCCTCCTATAAAAGGCCACCCATTCCCTCCTTCATCCTCACACCTCCTTGTGAAGGATCTCTCTCCCCCTCTAGAATTATTCCCCCATGGTCTCGGATTAGCAAGATACATGTTCCCGGTGGCATTTTGTCTGGAAGGAGTTGCTGCTTCCGCTGGATCGCTGGAGCGAGGAGGTGGAGGTTGTCCGGTGGCTGGAACGTGTGTTAAGTCGGATGCTTGGCTTGGCTCGGACTTCCTCACGATCTTGAGATCAGCAAGTGTACGACTACATCAACCACGAGTTCCTACTGATTAACAAAGCTCGTTGTCTACGAGGGTAAGTTCTCGTTGGATGTATGTCCACCCGTTGCTTTGTACCTAGTAGATATATCTTGGCGTGTAGTTCACACCGTAGGAAATTTTTTATTTTCTATGCTGCGGACCTAACACGTCTGTGTGGGCAAAACATCAAGTTGATCCAGGGAACTCACTTTGCTCACTTCGCAAGGCGTGATTCTATGGGAATGCCATTGGAGATGTCAGGACACCCAGAGTTGAAGCACCAGGTGGACAATCCTGACTTCATGATGTATGATAGGCAGAAGGAGTTGGACAATGCCCGAGCCTACGCCAACCACAACCTTGCCATTACCGTCAAGAAGGACCAGACTCTACGCCAACCACAAGAAGGATCGCACCATCGATCGTCTTCGCAAGAAGGTGGCCGCTCTCGAGAAGACCATCTGTGAACAAGAAGTCCAGCTTGAAGCAAAAGAGGAGGAGGAAGGTGAAGATATCCAGGGGATCTTTACTCTTACCTTAGTGATGACAACGACTACTTGGAGGATGATGCCATGGAGTTCTACATTGATGATGATGATTCTGACTACATTGATGATGAGTAGATGCACTTGATCACTACCGTAGGAATGAGTTGTACCGGTTCCATTGTATCGTAGTTTCACAGAATGGTCCTTAAAACCATATGTTTTCCATTTGTGTGTGGTGTGTGTTTGTATTGGTGTGCTTTGAATGAATGAATGAGAAGAAGAAGTTAGTTTGCAAATCCTGAGTCAAACTCAAAGTTTAAAGCTTTTAAAAACAAAACCATGGACCTTAGAAATTTCTATCTTATCTCATTATCTATCTCAATCTTCAGATGACTCGTGGAAACCCCGGAGGAAGCAGCTCATCTCAGGACCCGATGTTGCAGATTCTGCAAATGCTAGTGTCTGACCGTGAAGCTAGTAGAGCCGAATGCCAAGCCAACCTAGCCACTCTCCAATAGATAGCTCAAATGGCCCACAATAATCAAGGCCATGGAAATCAGGATCACCATGGATCCAAGCTCAAAAACTTTCAGAATACCAACCCACCTATCTTGAATAAATCAGAGGATCCCTTAGATGCTGATGACTGGCTACAAACCATGGAGAACAATCTGGAGGTCGTAGGAGTTGAAGCCAATGAGAAAGTACTATTTGCCACCCATTATCTGGCAGGAGATGCAAGAGGCTGGTGGAATAGCACCCGTACCATGAACGATGGTTAGATGATGACTTGGGAAGCATTCAAGATCAAGTTCAGCCGCACCCATGTGCCACAAGGTTTGTTCACCCGGATGAGGGATGAATTTAGGGAACTGAAGCAAGGAAGGATGACGGTAGTTGAGTACCATAACAAAATGCTGTCCCTAGCTAGATATGCCCCTGATGAGATTAATACCGAAGCAAAGAAGAAGGAAAGGTTCCTGAATGGATTGCATGATGAGATGCAGACTGTTTTAGTCAACATCCATTTTGGAGATCTAGAAGAGCTAGTAGACTTTGCCATCTAGATGGAAGGGAAGATCAACCAAGCCAATGACAACCGCAAGCGCAGGATGATGCACCAGACTAGGTCCCACAATACCCAGAAGTATCGCCCCAACCCGTCTGCAGGATATGCCCCAAGAAACAACAGACCCCTGATGAACGGTCCAAGCTATCCCAATCATAGTGGAGGAAACCTGAAGTCTGGAGGAAACCACAACAACAACCCCGGCAACTCTAACAATTTCAACCGTGCACCGCCCAAGTCCAACAACAACAACAATACTGCCCCAAGGACTGGAAGCAATGTTGTGCCTGTTGCAGCCAAAGACAAGTCCTAGATTACTTGCTTTGAATGTGGAGTCAAGGGTCACTACTCCAATGAGTTCCCCAAGAAGCTTGCAGCAGCCACCAATGTGAATGCACCTACTCAGCAGCAACGCCGTGTTCAACCTAGATGGATATTTGCCCCAGGGAATTCGCTCAGCCGCAACGGCCGTTTATTTCACATGAATGCTGAAGAAGCTCAAGAAGCGCCCGATGTCGTGCTAGGTATGTTTTCTGTTAACTCAGTACTTGCAAGAGTGTTGTTTGATTCTAGAGCATCACACTCGTTTGTTACAGAAGAATTTGCATGCACTAGTAAGATTCAACCAACAAAATTGAAGCATGTTATGATAGTTCAAATACCCGGTTCAACCACCAAAGCTAGAAAAATTTGCAAGGCTGTACCTATCAGAATCCATGGAATAGATTTTTATGCCAATCTAATAGTACTTGGAACCAAAGGTTTGGAAGTAGTACTAGGAATGGATTGGATGTCGAAACATAAAGGATTGATCAGTTGTGCCAAGAAAGCCATAACCATGACCAGTAGCTCTAGAGTATCAGTAGAGCATGTATCTGAGACCTTGCCCCGTCAATTCAAATGCAACAAGAGTCTAGCCCAACCAACCATAGACCAAGTCAGAGTAGTCTGTGAATACCCCGATGTATTCCCAGATGAATTGCCCGGTATGCCCCTAGATCGGGATACCTAGTTCATGATTGAACTAATTCCTGGAACTGGACCCATAACTCAGACACCTTATAGTATGAACCCATCTGAACTAGTGGAGCTGAAGAAGCAACTTGATGCTATGCTGGAGAAAGGTCTGATTCAACCAAGCGCATCGACATGGAGATCACCTGTATTGTTTGTGGATAAGAAAGATGGAGGTAACCGTTTGTGCACGGATTACCGGAAGCTGAATGATGTCACCATCAAGAACAAGTACCCACTTCCAAAGATTGAGGATCTTTTTGACAAGTTGACTGGTGCCAGAGTGTTTTCTAAGATTGATCTTAGAACTGGTTGCCACCAACTCAAGATTCGTGCAACGGATATTCCAAAGACCGCCTTTACCACCAGATATGGATTGTACGAGTATACGGTCATGTCTTTTGGATTAACCAATGCCCCCGCTTATTTCATGAATCTCATGAATAAGATTTTTAGGAACCTCCTGGATAAGTTTGTCGTTGTTTTTATCGACGATATTCTAATATATTCAAAGTCAGAAGAAGACCATGAGCTACACCTGAGAACCATCCTTGAAACCCTTAGAGAGCATCAGTTGTATGCCAAGTTTAGCAAATGTGAGTTCTGGTTGAAGGAACTAGGATTCCTAGGACATATTGTGTCGGCAGGAGGAGTCGTTGTCGATCCCGCCAAGATCAAAGATGTTGAAGAATGGGAAGCCCCAACCACTCAAACCCAAGTCCGTGTATTTCTCGGTTTAGCGGGATATTACCGCAAGTTCGTTGAAGGATTTTTGAGCATCGCAAGGCCGATGACCCAATTGTTGAAGAAAGATAAGAAGTTTGAATGGACAGACAAATGTGAAGCAAGTTTTCAAGAGCTCAAGAAGAGATTGATTTCAGCCCCAATCTTGATTATGCCAGATATCAAGAAGCCTTTTGATGTGTACAGATGCATCCAAGATTGGTCTCGGATGTGTGTTGATGCAAGAAGGCAAAGTCATAGCATATCATCTCGACAAGCAAAAGATGAGCAAAACTACCCTACCCATGACCTTGAATTAGCAGCCGTAGTTTTAGCCTTGAAGACATGGCGTCATTACCTGATGGGTAACCGCTGTGAGATTTATTCGGATCACAAGATTTTGAAGTATATTTTCACCCAGAAGGAGCTGAATATGAGGAAAAGGAGATGGATAGAGTTAATCAAGGATTATGACCTTGACATTCACTATCACCCCGGCAAAGCCAATGTGGTAGCGGATGCTCTTAGCAGACTACCATATAGATTAAACACCATGATTAAAGAAGCCCAACCCAGTTTGCATGAAGAGTTGGAGTAGTTTAGAACGGAGCTAGTTAGCCAAGGATTTTTAGCTAGCATTGAACTTCAACCCACTTTGATCAGTCACATCAAGGAAGCCCAAAAAGGAAATAAAAGTATCAACAGAATCAAACGTCATATCAGTACAGGAAAGGTACCCGGATTCACCGAAGATGAAGACAGAGTTTTGTGGTAGAAAGGTCGTATCTGTGTGCCAGCAGATTCCGAGCTGAAGCAAGTTATCATGCAGGAAGCACATGATACTCTTTATTCTATCCACCCTGGAGGAATGAAGATGTATCAGGATTTGAAGGAGCAATTTTGGTGGCACAATATGAAGAGAGAAATCGGAAGCTACATAGCCAAGTGTGATATCTGTCAGCGAGTCAAAGCGGAACATCAGAGACCCGCAGGACTTTTGCAACCATTGCAGATTCCGAAATGGAAATGGGATTCGGTCGGAATGGACTTTATCACCGGTTTGCCTACTTCTAGTAGGGGAAATGACTCTATTTGGGTCATAGTTGATAGACTATCCAAGGTAGCCCATTTTATACCTGTCAAGACCACCTACCAGAGTTCGAAGCTAGCAGAGATGTGCATTGCTAGAATCGTCAGTTTGCATGGAACCCCTAAGACCATAGTGTCGGATCGAGGAACCCAATTTACCTCAAGATTTTGGCAAAAAGTCCAAGAAGGATTAGGAACCAAGCTGAATTTCAGCATAGCTTATCACCCGCAAACCGATGGATAGACTGAAAGAGTCAACCAAATCTTAGAAGATATGATGAGAGCTTGTGTGCTAGAGTATGGATCAAAATGGGAAGATCGTCTGCCTTTCGCAGAATTCTCATACAACAACAGTTATCAAGCCAGTTTGCAAATGGCCCCATTTGAATTTCTGTATGGAAGGAAGTGCCGTACCCCCTTGAATTGGTCGCAAGTAGGAGAGAGTCAGATTTTCAGACCCGACATCCTACAAGAAGCCGAAGAGAAGGTTCACAAAGTCCGTGAGCACCTCAAGACCGCCCAATCCAGATAGAGGAGTTATGCTGACAAGAGACGTCGAGACCTGACCTTCAATGTTGGAGATTTTGTGTATCTCAAAGTGTCGCCTTTGAAGGGAATGCAGCGTTTTCAACTGAAAGGAAAGTTAGCTCCCAGATATATTGGACCCTTCAAGATTTTGAATCGCCGAGGAGAAGTATCTTATCAACTGGAACTGCCAGAGGAGATGTCATCCATCCATGATGTGTTCCATATCTCGTTACTTCACAAATGCTTAGAAGTTTCGAAGAAGACCGAAGTGTTCAAGAACATCGATCACCAAGCCATAGATATCAACAAGGATCTCACATATCGTGAAGTGTCCATTCGTATTTTGGAAGAAGCCTTCAGAACCACCAGGACCCGGAGTATCAAGTTTCTCAAGATCCAATGGAGCAACCATACCGAACAAGAAGCTACTTGGGAGCGAGAAGATTACATTAGGACTGAATTTCCAGATCTCTTTAGTTCCTAGTTTTTCTTAAATCTCGGGACACGATTTTTTTTAAGGAGGGAAGGTTTGTAACACCCAAAAAATGCTAATCAAGTTTATCAAATTCTAATCACCCAAGTTTAGGGTTAACAAAAACTTTTATTCCAAAAATCTATATGAATGCATGTGTGTTGGGTCTGCACCATAGAAAACAAAATTTTTCCTACGGTGTGAACTACACGCCAAGATCTATCTACTAGGTACAAAGCAACGGGTGGACATACATCCAACGAGAACTTACCCTCGTAGACAACGAGCTTTGTTAACGAGTAGGAACTCGTGGTTGATGTAGTCGTACACTTGCCGATCTCAAGATCGTGAGGAAGTCCGAGCGCCGCAACTCAGCAGCAAGATCCGCACTCACACATGTTCAAGCCACGGACAACCTCCACCTCCTCGCCTCCAGCGATCCAGAAGCAACTCCTTCCGCATTTAAATGCCACCGGGAACATGTATCTCGCTAAGCCGAGACCATGGGGGAATAATTCTAGAGGGGGAGAGAGATCCTTCACAAGGAGGTGTGAGGATGAAGGAGGGAATGGGTGGCCTTTTATAGGAGGAGGGGGGTGCCCCCTCTCTCCATGGCCGGCGCATGGGGGGTGACCCCTCACCTCCCCCATTCATGTGGTGGTAACCCCTCCACATTAAAATGCCTCTTCACATTCCCTTTTAAAGTCTCCACTTTAAATGCATTAAATTTCTCCAAATCTAATGCTCTCTCATTTAATAAGACTCTTTTTATTAAATTTATTCAGAATTTTGTTAACTACTTTAATTAACAAACATTCACATATAACCCCTTGCAATATTTCAATATCACATGCAGAACCACCTTCTGCAATTTCACCCAAAACAATTTCCGGTTTCTATTGAAACAATTCATGCGCTTTGCAATTCTTTCGTCTGAAACATATGTGCTCCAAAATGGTGTCCGGTAACTCTTAAGTGTGCCACCCTACGGTTCGCGAATAACGCAGACATGATCGAGACCCTTCTCCGATCAATAATCAAGAATGGACTGAGATCCGATCGACTCCTACACATTCAACGATGACTCCTGTGATCGTGAGAGCCTTTAACGCTTGTAAATAAATCCCTTTGTCTCTCGATATATTACATGTCCGAGATTCGATCATCGGTATCTCCATACCTAGTTTGATCTCGTTCCCGTGATATAACATTCTAGTGATCACATCACTTGCTTGCAAGCTATCCTAATGTGATATCACCGAGAGGGCCTAGAGTATATCTATCCGTCATCTGGATTGACAAATTCCACTCTTGATCCATGAGCCTCAACATAACACCTTCGTAGTAATCGAACCCATCTTTATAGTCACCCCGTTACGGTGACGCTTTGATGTTATCAAGATACTCTTCCTGTTAGCAATTAACATGATCTCATGGTCTAAGGATAAAGATTACTTCGTATGATGTTATAGCAATATAAACATAATGACTTGATCGTAATGCTATACTTCGGATGAATGTTCATCACATCATTCCACCAATGGTGTGACCTTATTATTAACAACATCCAAGGTCCATGATCAGGAAACCTTGATCATCCTATTAATCAACAAGCTA
This sequence comes from Avena insularis, assembly GCA_023614405.1. Taxonomy (NCBI): domain Eukaryota; kingdom Viridiplantae; phylum Streptophyta; class Magnoliopsida; order Poales; family Poaceae; genus Avena; species Avena insularis. Next base: position 89,614,877 of record CM042690.1, on the reverse strand, counting down.
GTCTATAAGAGAGGCATGACTAGGAACCCTTTTTGTTTATTAAACACACATGTATTGATGTTTCCGAATCAATACATTTCTAGCATGTAAAATAAACATCTATCATGTATAAGGAATATATAATAACAACTTTATTATTGCCTCTCAGGGCATATTTCCTTCAGTCTCCCACTTGCACTAGAGACAATAATCTAGTTCACATAGTGATAAATCTAACACCCATGGAGTTCTGGTGTTGATCATGTTTTGCCCTAGGGAGAACTTTAGTCAACGGATCTGCTACATTCAGGTCCGTGTGTACTTTACAAATCTTTATATCTCCATCCTTGACATGCTCACAGATGGAGTGAAACCGACGCTTAATATGCTTGGAATTCTTGTGAGACCTTGGTTCCTTTGTGTTGGCTATGGCTCCATTGTTGTCACAATAGATCACCATCGGGTCCAACGCACTGGGAACCACACCTGCCCGTAATGAACTCTTTCATCCAAAGCGCCTCGCGCCGCTCAAGCAAAGAACATATTCCGCCCATTATTGATCCAGCCACCACAAAGTTGTTTGAACTCCTCCAACTAATCGCTGTCGCTCAAGAGAAATACGATCCGATTGAGACTTAGAGTCATCCGGATCGGTCAAAGCTAGCATCGACATAACACTTAGCGACTAGCTCTTCTTCACCTCTCGTATATGAGAAACATATCCTTAGTTCTTCTTAAGTACTTGAGGATGTTCTTTACCGCTATCCAAAGGTTCAACCTGGATCAGATTGGTACCTACTAGTCAAACTAATAGCATGTGCCACATCCGGTCTTGTACATAGCATGGCATACATAATAGAGCCTATGGCCGAGGCATAGGGGATCTTATCCATCATCTCTCTTTCTTCCGCCGTAGGCGGACTTTGAGTCTTACTCAATGTCTTGCCTTGCAACATAGGTAAGAACCCCTTCTTACTTTCATCCATATTAAACTTCTTTAATATCTTATCAAGGTATGTACTCTGCAATAGCCCAATTAGTCGCCTTGATCTATCTCTATAGATTTTAATGCCTAATATATATGACGCTTCACCAAGGTCTTTCATCGAAAATTTGTCGTTAGATAACTTTAACACTGTTTAAAAGATCTATATCATTTCTAATCAATAATATGTCATCCACATATAATATCAGAAATGCCACATTGCTCCCACTCACTTTCTTGTAAATACAAGCCTCTCCATAAGTTTGGACAAATCCAAACTCTTTGATCACCTCATCAAAGCGGAGATTCCAACTTCGTGATGCTTGCTTCAGTCCATAGATGGATCGCTGAAGTTTGCACACCTTATTAGCATCCTTAGGATCGACAAAACCCTTAGGTTGTATCATATACAACTCTTCTTCAATCTTACCATTGAGGAACGCAGTTTTGACATCCATCTGCCATATTTCATAATCGAAATATGCAGCAATTGCTAACATAATCCTAACCGACTTAAGCATCGCTATGGGAGAGAATGTCTCATCGTAGTCAACTCCTTGAATTTGTCGAAACCCTTTACAAGTCGAGCCTTATAGATGGTCAAATTACCATCAACATCGCTTTTCCTTTGAAAATCCATTTATTCTCAACGGCCTTTCGGTCGTGAGGTAAGTCCACCAAGTTCCAAACTTGGTTCTCGTACATGGATTCCATCTCGGATTTCATGGCTTCTAGCCATTTGTTGGAATCCGGGCTCATCATCGCTTCTTCATACGTCGTAGGGTCATCCATTTCATCAACCATGAAATTCACAACAGGATTGCCGTACAGTTTAGGAGCTGCACATGTCATGCTTGACCTGCGAGGTTCGGTAGTGTCCTCTTTTGGAGTTTCATGATCATTATCATTAGCTCTCTCTTCATCAGGTGAAGTCAACTCCGAAACAACTTCCGGTGCTGCACCACTCGCCATTCCATGAAGAGAAGGTTCAATAACCTCTTCGAGTTCTACCTTCCGACTACTCACACCTTTCACGAGAAACTCCTTCTCAAGAAAGGATCCATTCTTGGCAACAAAAACCTTGCCCTCGGATCTGTGATAGAAGGTATACCCAATTGTTTCCTTAGGGTATCCTATGAAGATGCATTTTTCCGCTTTGGGTTCGAGTTTATCCGGTTGAAGTTTCTTCACATAAACATCGCATCCCCAAACCTTAAGAAATGACAGCTTAGGTTTGTTTCCAAACCATAATTCATACGGTGTCGTTTCAATGGATTTAGATGGTGCCCGATTTAAAGTGAATGCAACTATTTCCAGTGCATAACCCCAAAATAACAGAGGTAAGTCAGTCAGAGACATCATAGATCGAACCATATCCAATAAGGTACGATTACGATGTTCCGACACACCATTACGTTGTGGTGTTCCGGCAAGCGTGAGTTGTGAAACTATTCCACACTCTTTCATGTGTGTGCTAAACTCGTAACTTAAATACTCTCCTCCACTCGCATCAGAAATTTGATCTTTCTATTATGATGATTTTCCACTTCATTCTAAAATTCCTTGAACTTTTCAAAAGTTTCAGACTTGTGTTTCATCAAATAGATATACCTGTATCTACTCAAATCATCCACGAAAGTAACAAAATAACGATATCCACCTCGCGCCGACACACTCATTGGTCCACACACATCAGTATGTATGATCTCCAATAGATCTGTCGCCCGTTCCATTGAACCGGAAAACGGCGTTCTAGTCATCTTGCCCATAAGGCATGGCTCACAGGTATCAAATGATTCAAAATCAAGTGATTCGAAAAGTCCATCAGAATGGAGTTTCTTCATGCGTTTAACGCTAATATGACCTAGACGGCAGTGCCACATATATGTAGACATATCATCATCAAGTTTAATCTTTTTAGCATTAACATTATGAATGTGCGTAATATTACTATCGAGATCCAATAGAAATAAACCATTCAACATAGGTGCATGACCATAAAAGATATCATTCTTATAAATCGAACAACCATTGTTCTCAGATTTAAAGGAATGACCACTTTGCATCAAACACGATCCAGATACAATGTTCATGCTCGCAGTGCACCAAATAACAATTATTTAGGTTTATAACTAATCCCGATGGCAAATGGAGAGGTAGGCCCCGACGGCGATCACATCAACTCTTGATCCATTGTCAATTCAAGATCTCGACCTCATCCTTTGCTAGTTGTCGCTTGTTCCGTAGCCCTAACCGAAAGTTACATATATTAGCAACCGATCCGTATCAAATACCCAGGTGCTATCATGCGAGTACTAGTCAAGTACACATCAATAACATGTATCACATATACCTTTGTTTGCCTTGCTGGACTTCTTGTCCGCCAAATACTTGGGGTAGTTATGCCCAATGGCCATCCCCTTGCAATAGTAGCACTGGTGTCGACTTAGGGCCAGCCCGGTTTTTTTCAGCGTGGCAAATGATTTGCCACCCTTCTTTCCCTTGTGCTTGCCTTTCTTGTCCTTCTTGAAACCGGTGGTCCTATTGATCATCAACACTTGATGTTCTTTCCTAATCTCCACTTCGCAGTCTTAAGCATTGATAGAAGCTCGAAGAGACTTCTTCATGCCCGCATATTGTAGTTCATCACGAAGCTCTTGTAGCTAGGTGGCGAGATTGGAGAACACGATGTATGCTTCACGCCAATGGGAATCGTTATTCCCAAGGACACAAGCTTATCATACCCTGCACATTTTGAGTATGTGCTCACTAACGGAGCTGTTTTCCTCCATCATGTCGCTAAAGAACTTTTCAGTAGCATTATAACTCTCACGCAGCATGGGTATCAAAATCATTTTCAATTCTCCCATGGTACCAAAGGCATTGCCATTTTGAAACGCTCAAGTTCGGCTCTAGCCCATATAGTATGCCGCAATGAACTGTTAGGTCCTCCGACGAGTCACATAGACATTCTTTTCCTCGTCAGGCATCAGAGCTGGTGGGGGCCTAGCTAGATCTAGCACATATTGCTTTTGTGCAGCAGTGAGGAGAATCCTCAAATTCATAGCCCAGTTAGTGAAGTTGCTATCATTAACAACAAGTTTCTCTTTCTCCATGAACACATTGAAATTAAAAGGTGTGGTGCCATCTACAATGTAATTTGTAAAGTTTATTTAGACTAAGTTTATGATAGATTGAGTTCAACTAATCCAAATTACTAATGAACTCCCACTCAAAAACGACATCCCTCGTGTCCTTTTGGTGATTACATGAACCAAATCCAGTATACCAAGTCCGATCATCACGTGAGTTGATATAGCTTCAAAGGCGAGCATCTATATGGGCATCATATCAACCATATGACTCATGCTTAACCTTTCGGTCCGTGTTCCGAGGCCATGTCTGTACATGCTAGGCTCGCCAAGTAAGAACCTTAGTATTCGCGTGTGTAAAACTGTCTTACACCTGTTCCTATGAATGCGTAGATTCGAGTACACCCGATCATCACGTGATGTCTCGAAACACGATCCATAGAATGGTGCATACTCAAGGAAGAACACATTTTTATCTTGATATCTAAAAGAGGGATCATCTTATAATGCTATCAAACGCGCCAAACTAGCAGTATAAGATGCTAACATCTAATGTGTAAAGTGAGATGATATGGTGCATGCATTTGATCTCTATCACTTGCATCGTGGTATGATCTCTATCATTCCTTTGTGTGTAAGGCCAAGGTCTATGGAACTTAAACGTTGAGTGTGTTGTAAGAGTATCCACCATACATCTACTTACAACAATACCATATCAATACACTAGCCCAGCAACGATCTAAACTAGACGCCTCTAATTTATCAATTGCAAGTTTTACGTGGCTTAGGGCTTTCGGAGATAGAACCATTCTTACCTACAAACATGAACCACAACAAGGATAACTAAGTTATTAGCAACTCGTTGTAAATCAGATATTGACTATAGTAGGTGAGACAGACAACCGCCAGCCACTTATGCAAAACAAGTTGCATGCCAGTCGTGGAACCGGTCTCATGTACGATGACATGTAAGGTTGGTCCGACCCGCTTCATCCCACTATGCCACCAATATCCAAAATACATAGAAGATGCAATAACATGATCATCATCTCCCACATATCAACCATATGTGTACTACCCGTGCTAAGCACCTACGCATAGATCAGGCTCTGATACCACTGTTGGGTCCGCATCATAGAAAACAAAATTTTTCCTACGGTGTGAACTACACACCAAGATCTATCTATTAGGTACAAAGCAACGGGTGGACATACATCCAACGAGAACTTACCCTCATAGACAACGAGCTTTTTTAACGAGTAGGAACTCATGGTTGATGTAGTCGTACACTTGCCGATCTCAAGATCGTGAGGAAGTCCGAGCCAAGAACTCAGCAGCGATCCGCACTCGCACACACGCTCAAGCCACCGGACAACCTCCACCTCCTCGCCCAGCGATCCAGTGGAAGCAAAGAACTCCTTCCTGCATTTAAATGCCACCGGGAATATGTATCTCGCTAATCCGAGACCATGGGGAATAATTCTAGAGGGGAGAGAGATCCTTCACAAGGAGGTGGAGGATGAAGGCGGAATGGGTGGTTTTATAGGAGGAGGTGCCTCTCTCCATGGTCATGCATGGGGTGACCCTCACCTCCCATTCATGTGGTGGTAACCCTGCACATTAAAATGCCTCTTCACATTCCCTTTTAAAGTCTCTATTTTAAATGCATTAAATTTCTCCAAATTTAATGCTCTCTCATTTAATAAAACTCTTTATTAAATTTATTCAGAATTTTGTTAATTACTTGAATTAACAAACATTCACATATAGCCCTTACAACATTTCAATATCACATGCGTAACCACCTTCCGCAATTTCACCCAAACAATTTCCGCTTTCTATTGAAACAATTCCTCGCTTTTGCAATTCTTTCGTCTAAAACATATGTGCTCCAAAATGGTGTCCGTAACTCTTATGTGCCACCCTACGGTTCGCGAATAATGCGTATATGATCGAGACCCTTCTCCGATCAACAATCGCAGCGGGACACGGAGATCCAGATCGACTCCTACACATTCAATGATGACTCGTGATCGTGAGAACCTTTAACGCTTGTAACTAAATCCCTTTGTCTCGATATATTACATGTCCGAGATTCGATCATCGGTATGTCCATACCTAGTTTGATCTCGCATCGACATGCACTCTTTTCTCGTTCCCGTGATATAACATTCTAGTGATCACATCACTTGCTTGCAAGCTATCCTAATGTGATATCACCGAGAGGGCCCAGAGTATATCTATCCGTCATCTGGATTGACAAATTCCACTCTTGATCCATGAGCCTCAATATAACACCTTCGTAGTACTGAACCCATCTTTATAGTCACCCTGTTACGGTGTGACGTTTGATGTTATCAAGATACTCTTCCGGTGTTAGCAATTAACATGATCTCATGGTCTAAGGATAAAGATTACTTCGTATGATGTTATAGCAATATAAACATAATGACTTGATTGTAATGCTATACTTCGGATGAATTTTCATCACATCATTCCACCAATGGTGTGACCTTGTTATTAACAACATCCAATGTCCATGATCAGGAAACCTTGATCATCCTGTTAATCAACAAGCTAGTCTATAAGAGAGGCATGACTAGGAACCCTTTTCGTTTATTAAACACACATGTATTAATGTTTCCGAATCAATACATTTCTAGCATGTAAAATAAACATCTATCATATATAAGGAATATATAATAACAACTTTATTATTGCCTCTTAGGACATATTTCCTTCAATGTGTGTTTTGCATTAGTGTAGAATTGATTGAATTTGCCATGTTTGATTGCTACAAATGATGAGAAATGGTTTAAAGATGAATGCTACATCACCTAGACCAATTACAAACAAAATCGAAAGAAAATGAAATCAAATATGAATTAAATAACCAAATGGTCATTTTGACCAAAGTTAACCACTAGGCCACTTTGAGTGTTCCTAGAAGAGAATTTCTAACAGAAACAATTCCATTTCTTTTCACCCCTTGCTAGACCAAGTAAAAGTTAATCAAGGCCCACTTTACAAATTACAAAAGCTATTTCCAAATCAATTTAATGGACAGTTCAAATTTGAATCTAGTTCATATGGTAAGATCACACTTTTTCAAAAACCATCCAAATCATTTCACCTTGCCTTTTCCAAGCAATCATAGACACTCAAGCTTAAGACCAAATCACTCACCAAATTTCATTTGAAAATTTCAAACTAAAGTTCTTGCGGCCATTTTATCAAACACCTTGCTTACCCTAATTAAGCACTGCCTAACTTCACTATTTTGGAGCAGTGATCATCCACCCCACTGTCCCCTCTTCACTCCCCTGTCTCCCCTAGTGTCTAGCCAGCACCAGACCAGCTCCCCCTTAGCCGTTGCTCTAGTGCAGCGCTGCCCGAAAGTGGTCATCGCCGACCGACAGTGGGCAGAGCGCTAGAGGCCACGCCTCCCTCGCCCACGACGCGCACCAGACACGCCACCGTCCACCGCCACCCCCTGTCCAAGCCACGACCACAGCCTGGCCCTAGACCACCCTAGCGACGCCGCGCCCTATGTCTCTGCGCCGTGCCGAGAACACGCCAGAGCGCCCCACCCGACCGCCTCGCACAGAGCGTGCCTTGCTCTCTCCGTGCACGTGCCTACTCGCCATGATCACCACCACCTCCCAGACACCCTCGTTCACCGCCGCGCGACCCGTAGCACCCGTGCGCCGTCGCAAACACCGCCGCTCCTGCGCAGAGCATCGCACACGCCCGACCAGCCTAGACCGCCTCATGCCGTGCCATTACTTCCGTGATGACCGCTAGGAAACCACGCACCACCCCCACCCTCATCCGCGCTGCTAGCGGCCCGTACCATCGTCACCGACGAGCCCAAGCCCATGCCGCTCAGTCCTCTCGCCGCGGTATAAATAGAGGCCCCTTCTGCCTCCATTCTCCACACCAACATCCTCCCCACTCCTCACAGTCACTCCCTCACCCTTCCCCGGAGCAAGGCGAGCTCTCCCTCGCCGGAATTTGGCCGGAGCCCGCCGCTACAGGAGGAGAAGGGTGCCGTTGATTGGAGCCGCCCCAGGAGCTGCCGCGACCATCGTTAGAACCGCCATTGTCAACCATGCCGTTCGCCCCTATTGCCGACCCTAACTGGAGCCCAGGTGAGCCTCGCTAGACCCTCAGTGCCGCGTTAGGTTTAAATCCTCGTTGGAGTTGTTCGTCGTTGACGATGAACTACCGCTGTTGGATCGTCTTTTAATCCCACGACCTAGATTCGCAGATACCGTTTCAGTTAGTTTAAGTCGCTGACTAGTGGACCCCGTCTGTCAGCAGCCCGCTGTGCTGTGCTATCCAGATTGGGCCAGCCCATTTAGTTTCCCGCGCAGGCCTGGAGATTCAAATAAGGATTTTCCAATTTAATTAAAATCACATTCTGTCAGTAGATTCAAAAATCAATTCAGAGAGATTCACTAAACCAAATTGCATGATTCCAATTTTGTTAGAAAGGTATTTAAATTATCTATCCAAGCCCATTGGATTTAAATCATTTGGAGTTATAGATCACTTATACCAAAAATAACAAGACAGAGGTTTTTCCATATTCAAACATTTTTAAACATCAACCATAAATGCCTTTGAGTTGATTCGAACTCTCAAAAATCACATTTGATAAGATCTATCTAAATATGTAAAAATATTTAGGTTTGAATGCATTGACATTGGACTAGTACCAAAATAATGCTATATAGGCATTTCTAGTCACTTTAATTCTATTAAATGATAATCTTAAATTTTATAAAATATGATCAACACTTTAAATCACATTCCCATGTATTAGAATATGTGGTGATGACATGTGTCAACATGATCCCATATTTTAATTAGAGAATATTAAATCTTAATTATTTTCAATGAGTAGAAATTACTTTTCTAAAATAAGATAAATAAAACTAAGTCTTTATTCCATGTGATGATTGTGATGATGCTAGATCATCAAGTGTGAGCCTTAGTGTGCTAAATAGAGTTAGTTAAGTATTGTTTGGTCATTGTGTACCCCGTATTCATTTATAGACGATAGTATCGACCCGGGATACGAGGAGGAGTACTACCAAGAAGAAGAAGAAAACTTCAACCACTGCTCTACTCAAGGCAAGCTAACACTTGCAAGCATTATACCTATGCAAGTTGTAATTGCAAGATAACCTAAGCAAGATGCATTAGGCATGCTTTGGTTATATACCTTTGATTTATACCAATCCCAAGTTTTGCTTACAAGCTTTATTCTTTTACTTTACCAAAGTTCTTTACTTTTAGTTAGTGCTTTATGAGTATTGGAAAAATAGTATAGATAGCATAAAGAGTATAAAACTAGGCCTATCTATACTTAGATGTCATTCTATGGCATGAGATTAAAGATTAGCACCCCTCATTAGTGAACACTCTTAACTTTAGTGGCTAGTGCTAAGCATAAAAGTGGATCACTTTAGATGGGAATACTTGGTGAAAATGATTATGAAAACCTTGGAATGATGATTCATTCTATTGAAATGTTTTGACATGTGTTGAGAAACACCAAAGGATTTGAGGATGAAAATGTTGAGGCACGAGCCTTAGCCCTTTATAAAAACTGATGGTTGGGTTCGGATGCGATACCATTCCAATTTTACCGTACAACCACAATACCCGAATTGCGTAGGGCTTAGCTGGAAGTTTATATGCCTTAGTATGGGTTCCCTCGCGGAAGAGGTTTGAGCTGAGGCTACCACGTGAGTGTGAATTGTCCACCTATGTAGTGCCCTAGATGGCAGATGGCCATGGCTGGGAGGCCAAGCTCATAGGGGAGGTGCCTATACTAGAGTGTGTAAAGGAAATGTTATGATTGATTATCCTCATACTAAGTATGATGATTCAGGGTTACCCCTGACGGATGTATCGAATTTTGTGGTGAAAGTGTACCACCTCTGTAGAGTGTCAAACTATTCGAATAGCCGCGTCCGCGGTCATGGACAGTTGGAGTGGCCATATTGTTCCGTCATTAGATGTTTTCAAAATGACTTGTGAAGTGAACTATGATTTTGACTTGACCACAACATGGTTGTGAATATGAAAACTAGGTTCCCAGTTAAAGTGATTTAGAACATTAACTTAGTTTTCTTTACTTCTAAACTCAGTTTTAGATAAATCTGGCTTTTTGCAAATAAATCTAGAGCTTAAGATTCCTACTAGAACTACCTTACTTGTTAGTGATACTTTGCAAGTACTTAAAGAGAACTCATGGCTTTGTCCCTGGCTATTCCCGTGGCCAGACTATGAGGAGGACTATCAGGATGATGGACAGCAAGACGTCTACGACAACTAGGATCATCTCCCATCATCAGCATTGCCTGTGACTCTGAAGATGGAGCCCCTACTACGTTTCTTTCCGCTGCTTGAATTGTATTAAGATTGGATCATGCGATCCCTTATTTGTGTAAGACCTTATTATGGTTTGTAATGGATGATGTACTGTGATATCTAATCTGTTATGTCTCGCAAAAATGGTAATTCTGGGATTGCGAGGTATGGCATAATAGGCATCTGGGATTAAAAATCCGGGTGTTGACACTTTGGCATCACCGTCTTGCACTACAAAAATACCCCATACCTAGTGGAGTTTTGGGGCGGCACAAGCGAAAACTACCTGCAAATGTTAGATGCACGGCGGATGGGCAATCGCGACACCACTTTGTCGCGGCGGCCGATAATATGCCGTGGTACCCATGGTAGCGGCGGATTTTGGTGCCATGGTACATGGCCAGGGAAGGCGACAGTTTTTTGCGCCCCGCTTGGCCAACAGAGGCATTCCCAATTTCTGCTGTCTATTTCAAGCGCATTAATTGTTGATGTCCGCTGGATAATGGTAAATCACTTCTAGTTGACTGGTTAGGCTTGTGTAGCAGACACGTGCGGACCACCACGGCTTGCCGGAGACCAACGATGGGCTCTATGAACCAATTCGGCCCATGATATTCGGCTCTATGAACCAATTCAGCCCATAAAGCAAACATTACATCTCACCAATAGCCCACCCTGTTTTGTATATAATACAGGGAGTCCTTAGTCCCCACTCTCTCAACTCCTCTCTCCGTACGGCGCCACACCCACTCTCTCCGCAAGGCAAACCCTAGATCTGAACATAGTCATTTCCAAAAAAAATCCTAGGATCTCACCAACTCCCATCTCTACTACTGTCGGCCCTTCCAAATGTGGTGATGCCTCACAAGCACTGGCTCCGTGCTAGAGTCCTCCGAGCCTAAGGTTCTTTCTCAATCAGTTTGATGTTGCATCTTGTTCTTTCTCTAATCGATTTGATGTTGCATCTTGTTCTTTCTCTAATCGATTTGGTGTTGGATCTTGTTCTTTCTCTAATCGATCCGTTGTTGCATCATGGTCTTCTCTAGTCAATGTAATGTTGGATCTTGTTCTTTCTCTAATCGATCTGCAGTTGCATCATGTTCTTTCTCTAATCGATCTGCTATATCTTTTAGATCCACGACAATACGGTCACCATAGCTCGTGCGGAGGATTGCGTACATGCCTCTGTCGCTGTCATCATCGCCGCCTCCATAGCTGCTGTCATTGATGTTGGCATGAAAGCATCCTCATTCGAGGATGGTGGCCCTATTGCTGCATTTCTTATAGTAGGGTGTTAGCAGAATAGAGAGGCGCTCAAGATTTAGATTAGGTAAATTTCTCCAGTTATCCTTTGGATAAGTGGAAGAATTAGGTTAGTTGTAGATAGTTTTTAGTTCTTTATTTTCATAATTTGTTAGAAGATAAGTGTAAGAAGTGGTTGTAGTGTAATGTGATGTAATAAATATCCTTTCAATAAAATTGAACTTTCGACTTGAATGCAATTAGCAACCTAAATTAACGACTATAAACTACTTACTTTTATTAATGGTACTGTAATTAATTATCTAGATATGTGATGTTGTACAGACCACAAAATTCGCAATACGTGACGTGGCATTAAAGTTCCGCCGTATTCAGTAATGTAACATGGCACATCCTCTGCCGTGCCGCGGTACCGCTAGTTTGACAGATCATGTTGTGTCGTGCCAAAAAAATCGCCGCCGTTCATGAATCCCCGACTTAGTTTTCCGTGACGGCTTTTTTTGCCGCGCTAGCGCGAGCACAGCGACTAAGGTTATGCCTTGGTGTCTATAAGCGCTAGCACCAAAGCTCCATGTTGTAGTGTTTCCCATGTCAATATGAGGTCTTTGCAAAGTCTCCACACAGTAGGTCACACATCCTTGGACTAAAGATAATGTTCGTTTTGTCAAAAAACGTGCGTGTAGGGCTTGTATTGAAGGAAAGCTCCATGAGTCGGTTCACCCCCACGAAGGTCATCTATTTCGATGGAATGCTAGAGCTCCTTCACATGTACCTCTTTGGTCCTCCATCTTTTGATAGTGTTGGGGAAAATAAGTATTGCTTGGTTATTATGGACGACTACTCAAGATACACTTGCGTATGTTTCTTCAAGAAGAAGAGTGAGACTCAACAAACCATCATCGACTTTTCCCATGAAGTTCAACATCAACATAACAAGAAGATTTTGGCTATTAGAAGTGACAATGGTACTGAGTTCAAGAACTACACCTTGGATGAGTTCCTTAGTGATGAGGGCATTAAGCATCAATATTATGCTCCTTATACCCCTCAACAAAATGGTGTGGTGGAAAGGAAGAACCAGACTCATATGGATATGGCAAGAACAATGATTATGGAGTTCAAGTCCCCATATAATTTTTGGGCCAAAGCTATCTCAACCGCTTGTCATATTGCCAACTGTGTTTACCTTCGCAAGCACTTGAACAAGACCCCTTACGAGTTCCTCTCTGGCAAGAAACCAAGTATCCTCTACCTTCGTGTGTTTGGGTGTAAGTGCTACATTCTCAAGAAAGGTAACTAGTTATCTAAATTTGAGCCTAGGGCGATTGGAGGTATATTTGTTGGATATGCATCGGAGTCTCACGCTTATAGTGTCTATAACAAGTCCACCGGGCAAGTTATAGTCTCTAGTAATGTGAAGTTCGATGAGAATCAAAGCTCCCAAGTGGGGCAATTTTATCTTGGTGATGTAGGTGATGTAATTCCTCCTCAAGCCATAAGAAGAATGTGTGCGGGATTTTTCGCCCCGCTGAGGAACCCCTTATGGTGTAAGGAGAAGGATAATGATCTACTCAAGTGGAGCCCTCACCTACTCAATATCTTCATTAACCCCATAGCCATCAAGATACCATGATTGAAGAGATAACACATGATCAAGGTCAAGAGCAAATTAATGATGGGTGTGCACCACCCCATGTTGACCAAGGCCAAGCTAATGAATATGGACAAAGTCAAAATGTCAAGCAAGCTCATGAAGAGGAGAAAGCTCAATTTGAAGCTCAAGATGAGGATCAAAATAGTGGTGATGACCAAGTAGTTTCTCAAGAATCTCTTGATGAAGCTCAAGCTCATCGTGAAGCAAAAAGGACCGTTAAGCTCGTCTGAGAAGGGCTTATCCTTGAAAATATTGTTGGTGATCTTGAAAGGGGTATTACTACTTGTAACCAAGTGGCTAACTTTGTTGGCCACGATGTTTTTATTTCTTGTGTAGAACCCCAAAATGTGTATGAAGCGCTTGAAGATCCGTATTGGCTTGAATCCATGCATGAAGAGTTACACAACTTCAAGCACAACAAAGTATGGTCATTGGTGGAGAGACCCAAGGAGTGCCACAATGACAATGGGACCAAGTGGATTTTGAAGAACAAGCAAGATGCAAGCGGGATGGTCATTCACAACAAGGCTAGATTGGTGGCTCAAGGCTTCTCCCAAGTTGAGGGTTTTGACTACGGTGAAACTTTTGCCCCCGTTGCTTGTCTTGAATCCATCCTTATCTTGCTTGCATATGAATCCATCATGGGTATGGGTGATGATCTCAAGCCACATTGCTCGAATCTAAGAAGCAGAATTGTGTCTCCTTGTCATCCGTCGAGGCCGAGTATATTGCGGCCGCTATTTGTTGTGCTCAATTGTTGTGGATGAGGCAAACATTGAAGGACTAAGGTTTCACTTGTGAAAAAGTGCCTATTATTTGTGATAATGAAAGTGCAATCAAGATCACCCATAACCGGTGTAACACACAAGAATGAAGCATATTGATATTCGCCATCACTTCATCCGGGAGCATGTGTCTAGTGGGGATATTAACCTCTCATATATTAGCACCGGGAAGAATCTTGCGATTTATTCACCAAGCCTCTTGATGAACTGAGGTTCTAAGAGTTAAGGAATGAGCTAAATATCATAGATTCGAGCAATGTGTCTTGAGATCATGCACCCATACCCATAATTTAATGTGTTCTACTATATAAATGTATGCATGGATATAGGGGAGTGCGGTCCTAATTTATTAGGCCATCCTCCCCCATAATGCCCAAAGTGACAAAAGCATTCTCTTAATATCATTTTGTGACACGTGAGCTGAAGGGAATATGCCCGAGAGGCAATAATAAAATGTTAATATCTTATTCCAAGTTTATGATTGATGTTTATTTCTCATGCTAGAATTTTATTAATAGGAAATGTTAATACATGTTTGTTCAATAAAAAACCAAAGTTCCTAGTAATGCATCTCATTTATACTAGCTCATTGATTAACACATGATCAAGGTTTCTTGATCATGAACATTGGATGTTGTTAATACCGGGATCATGAACTTACACCCAAAGTAGATTTAGCAATACAATCTTGTTATTAAGTTTACATTGCTACATCAAACACATACGAAGTATTCCTAGTCCTTAGACCATGAGATCATGTCAGTCGCTAACACCGGAAGAGTGACTTGATAACATCAAACTTCACACCATAACAGAGTGACTATAAAGGTGGGTTCAAGTATTCCGAAAGTGTTATGTCGAGACTTATGGATCAATAGTGGTATTTTCCATCCCTAATTATGGAGAGATATACCCTGGACCCTCTTGATGATATCAAATCAACACCGCTTGCAAGCACGTGACTAGGTTATAGGGACGTTGTATCACATAACGAGTAAAGAGTACTTGTCGGGAGCACGATTGGACTAGGGTATGGTTGATACCTGTGATTAGATCTCGGACAAGTAAAGTATCACGAGACAAAAGGAATTGGATACGACATTGATGGTTCAAACGATCACAAGAGTTATCGTTGAATGTATAGGAGTCAGTACGGATCTCTAGGTCCCGCTTCTAATTATTGATAAGAGATGTGTATATATCATGTTTGCATTGTTCGCAAACTGTAGGGTGACACACTTAAGGTTATCCAACACTAAGTGGTAGATAAAACATATCCGAGAATAATTTTGTTAGACCTGGAATTGTTTCGATGTTCACCGGAAGTGTTTCAGGTTAAATCGCTGAAAATGGTTTCAGGTGTGATATTGAAACAATGCAAGGGGTTTTATGTGAATTTTTGTTAATTAAAGTAATTAACAAAATTCTGATTAAAATAAATAAAAGAGTTTTATTTAAAGAGAAAAATGCATTTATGCTATTGGGTAATAAATGCATGTGATTGGAGATGGAGTTTATGTGAGTGGAGAGTCCACCACATGAATGAAGGGAGAGGTGGGGGCACCCTCCATGGCCGGCGGACATGCCCCCTTGGGCTACCCCTCCCCTATAAAAGGAGCCATCCGCCTACTCTCTAGATGCACCACCTCCTCGTGAAGGTTCTCTTCCCCCGCTAGCATTTCCCCATGGCCTTAGGTTAGCAAGATACATATTCTGTTGGATTCTCGGAGTAAGATTTATCTACTCCATCTGATGCTCTACTAGAGTGGAGGGGTGGAGGTTGTCGGGAGCCGGATGTGTGACCAAGGATGGATACGCTGCTGGGTTGCAGCGTTCTTAAACACGATCTTGAGATCAGAAAGTGATCGACTACATCACTAAGGAAATCAGTTTTTGTAAAAGCTTTCAGTCTTCGAGGGTAAGTTATTCTTGTTACCCTCTTACTAATTAATAACATCTAATATATTAGATCTTGGTGCAATTGGCGTTCTTATCATAGGATTTTTTTTGTTTTCTATATTGTGAACCATTCAATGGTATCAGAGCCATATCTATGCATAGATGTTCTGTACGAATAGAACACATATGGTTGTGGGCGTTGATGATCATGTTATTGCAACTTTTTGTGTATACTCGATCTTAGTGGCATATAGGGATGAAACGGCTCAGACTAACTTTACATGTCCTTGCACATGAGACTTGTTCCACGATTGACATGTAACTCATATTGCATAAGTGGCTATCAGGTGTTTGTCTCTCCTACTATAGTTAAGGTCCGATTTACAATGGGTTTTTAATAATTTCTTTATCACTGTTGTGGTTTGAAGTTCATAGGATGAATGATTCTCCTTAAACCCAAAGCCACGTAAAATATGCAAAAGAAATTAGAGGCATCTAACTTGTTTTTGCAGGGCATGTGATGTGACATGTTCATATGTTACAAATTTTATGTATGCAATGATATCATTTATAAGTTATGACAATCGGTTGGAGCCATATGATTGTTTTATTCTTTTAAAGGCCTGCATGCCGGAAATGGAAATTCCATGTAATTCGAATTAGTGGAGAACAACCAAGATGGTGGCATCATGGACCTTGGAGCCACACCGGTGGAATGCTGGTGATCATACCATGGAGCACAAGATGGACATCTAAGTGCAAGAAAGAACCATATCATATCACATTATATATGTATGTGATGTTTATCCCATTTATGCATCTTATTTATGCTTATGTTTAGCATATAACTTGGCGGTAGCATTATGAGATGACCCCACTCACTAAAATATCAAGATAAACATGTATTCTTCCTTTAGTATGCACCGTTAAGAAAGTTTGTCGTTTTAGTACCATGTGATGACCGGGTGTGATATAATCTATGTTCACATACAATGGGTGTAATACAGATTTACACACGAGATTACTAAGGTTCTACTTGGTGAGCCTAGCATGTACGGACATGGCCTCAGAACAGGAACCGAAAGGTAAAGCACGAGTCGTAGAATGATATGAGGAACATGTCGATGTTCACCTTTGAAGCTACATCATCTCATGTGATGATCGGTTGTGGTGTAGTGAATTTGGTTCATGTAATCACCAAAACAACTCGAGGGATGTTGTTTTTGAGTGGGAGTTCTAGTAGTAATTTTGAATTAGTTTGAACTCAATCTTTCATAAACTTAGTCTAAATAGTCTTTGCAAATATGTTGTAGATCATGGCACCACCCGCTTTCAATTTCAATGTATTCATGGAGGAGGGAAACTTAGCACCAATGGTAGCAACTTTACCGACTGGGCCCTTAACCTGAGGATACTCCTCTCGGCTGCTCAAAGGAGCTATGTGTTAGATGCACATCTAGGACCCCCTCCTGCTGAAGATGCTACCGATGATGAGAAAATGTGTTCATCATTCGTCAGGAGGATCACCACTTAATTCACTGCGGTATATTGTATGGGCTAGAGCCCGAGCTTCAAAAGTGTTACGAGCTCAATAATGTCTATGCTACAATAGTTGAATTGAGAATGATTTTTGATAATCATGTTTCCATAGAGAGTTATGAAGCTTCTGAAAAGTTCTTTAGCTGCATGATGGAAGAGAACAACTCTGTTAGTGAACACATACTCAAAATGTCTGGGCATGCCAATAAACTCGTAGGTCTGTCAATTGTGATTCCAAATGAGCTAGGAATTCATAGGGTTATCCAATCACTCCCACCAAGTTACAAGAACTTTGTGATAAACTATAATATGCAAGGCATGAATAAGTCGCTACCTGAGCTTCTTTTCATGCTAAAATTGCTAAAGTGGAGATAAAAAGAGCATCAAGTGTTGATGGTTAATAAGAACACTAGTTTCATGAAAGGCAAGAAGAAGGGTAACTTCAAGAAGGGTGGCAAGTCTGTTGCTGCGCCTGAGAAGGAGACCAATAATGGCCTGAAGCCTGAGACCGAGTGCTTTTATTGCAAGAACATGGGGTACGAGAAGCGCAACTGCCCCAAGTATCTGGCTGACCATAAATCTAGTAAGGTGAACAAAGGCATATACGATATACATGTTATTTATGTGTACCTTACTACTACTCATAGTAGAACCTATGTATTTGAAACTGGTTCAGTTGCTAATATATGTAACTCAAAATAGGGGCCGCAGAACAAGCGTCAACTATCCAAGGATGAAGTGACGATGCATGTCAGCAATGGATCAAAGGTTGATGTGATCTCCATCGTAAAGCTGCCACTTCACTTACCACCAGGATTAGTCTTGAACCTTAATAATTGTTATCTTGGGCATACGTTAAGCATGAACATTATTTCTAGATCATGTTTGTTGCGACACGGTTATTTATTTAAATCTAAGAACAATGGTTATTCCATTTATATGAATAATATGTTTTATAGTCATGCACATGTGAAGAAAGGTTTATTTCTTTTGGATCTTGATAGTTATATGCATATTCATAATGTGGATGCAAAAAGAATTAAATTGAGTGATGATACTGCTGCATATATGTGGCACCACCGCCTTGGTCATATTGGTGATCACCGGCGCAAACCTAAACTCGGAGAATTACTAGAGGTGCGTCAAGATGGCGTTCGATGAGCTCAAACTATTGGACCCGGTGTACAACGAAGTCCACATAGAGCGCGGTGAGAAGGCCATGACCAATCACTGGGGAATCGTGTAGCAAGTGGCACGACATTCTCGAAGAAATCGAGCGGCATCTAGTTAGCAGCGCAAGCATGGACAACAAGGTAGTTCTCCAAACTCAAGCCGAGCCTATGCCGAGTTCATGCCTTTCCTGACTTACACTTCGCCTTGTCTTCGTAGCTGGTCCATGCACTTGGCATGTACCGCGATGATACCAAGACGACGTTCATGTGCCACCACGTGTTCGACAAGATCAAGAAGTGCCAGAAATGGGTGGACACTCGCATGAGCCTCGCCAAGAACAAGGATGACATGTACAACACCGAGGCTCCACCCCCAGTCGCCATCGAAGGAAGGCCAGAGATCGGCCAGAAGAAGGCCAAGATGTTGAAGGCTATGGGACTGCCTGCTGAACGGCTCCTCGCGTCCCTCAAGAAGTGTATCACCGACTCGAAGGCCCATGCCGAGAAGAGGGAGGAGAAGACCGAAGAGAGGCGGATGCAGCTATTGCAGAACCAGGACACAAAGCTCGACCTCCTCAAGGCGAACTTCGCTGCCAAGAAGAGGAACACACACCTCCAGTTCCTCATGGGCGGCGAAGACACCTCAGCGATGAGCCCCCAGGTCAAGGCCTGGTACATGGCGCGCCGCAACGCCATCCTAGACGAGGACGTCCCCGCCAACACACCAAGCTCTGCACCGACCATCTCGGCCACCACACTATCGCCGAGCTCTGCCTCCACCTCCTCGAATCCGTCGACGTGCCCTGCCGTAGCAGAGAGCCCATCCTCATCGCATCAGACCAAGCGGAGGAGCCCATACCTGTCGACAAATGATCGCTGGATTTCATCCTGTTTTGTAATAATTTGATCGTCGAACCTCTTTCAGGCGAATTTCTATTGAACTGTTTTGGACGATTTCTATCGAACACCTTTGGGCGAGATTTCGCCGACAGGAACAAAAAAGAATCAAATATGTCGCCGGATTTTAGGTTTGGTTGGGAATGTGAGTGCGAAAATGGCTGTTACCAGGCCGAAAGTCACATCCATCTGGCGCTAAATAGCGCCGGATTTTGGCATGAGGATGCCGAACGAGTGGAGATACTCTAACAAGTTTTACTCTAGAGCCACTAGGAAGCTCATCGCACATTGCCATTGGCCATGATGTGTCTGAACGACCACCACATGTGGTCGTCACCATTCAAGTACCTCCTCTCCCCCCCCCCCTCCCTCGCCTCTTCTCCTTTCTTTTCAACATCCCCTCTCATCCTACTTTTCATGTATTTTCCTGCTATGCACGTATTGGAAGTTCCACAAATGGCCTCTATGTAAGACTTGTTTTCTAAGACAAATATTGCATGTTCACGTGTTATACTAATGATAGTAAAATACAACCATTCATTATAAAGCATACGTGATAGGTTTGTCTTAACAAAACTATTCCTACTAAGTTCAAAAAGTATAATGCATATGGCTGTGAACTTGACACGGATGTTGAGTGATCTTTCGTGTCTAAGGAATGCAATTCTGGCACCTTTATGAGTGTTGTTCACTTTAGGTATATACCTTAGCCAACTTTCTCCTGGAATAATGTGAACAACTTGATAAATGAATACTTTCTTTCTGCCGTTGTCGTCTTGTGGATATGAGGAGCTGATTGTTGTTCTATGTAGGTATCTCTCTACATTTAAATTTGAACTAACTTAATTACAATGAAGGCTGAGTAATTCATTATCTAGCCCATATTCTCTCCAGCAATCTAATCCCCTAAAAAATTATGAGAATCCTCCACAAAACAGATAGCCATGGGATGCAGAGGTACCACATCTAGTTGCAAAAATGCACTACCATTCACTCCAGCGATAGGCACATCATGTTTAGTTTCCATATATTTTTGTTTCAGTAAAAAAGTAGTGTTATTATAACTCTTTCGCTGCAACTTGTGCCTCTCTGAGCATGCTAAGAAAACACATATCTAAAAAAATAGAGAAACAAAGCATGTGAGATTATGTAGCAGAAAATTGAGTGAAAACTAATCATACTCGTTTAAGCATTGACATCAAAAAATACACATATGTCCGACTAGTTTTCACATAGCTCTATAAAGTCATGTTATATACTCCCTCCGTTTCAAAATATAAGACGTTTTAGCTTTGTGAAAGGAGTGTATCTAGTCCTCTTTTAGGTGTATGTTCACTCTAAACCTAGATGAACCTACACGCTAAAAAGGATCTAGATACAATTCGTTCATAAAGCTAAAACATCTTATATTTTGAAACGGAGGAAGTAGTAGATAAATTCTAGATACTGAGTCACCTAAGAGGAAACCTACGATTATTTGTTAACTTTCACAACTAAAGAAAGATAATGAACAAATTGATAGTTATATATTATATTCTAACCGGTCTATATCTAATAATAAAAGTTCTTGTACAATTTTTTTGGTTGTTTTTACCCTGGGAGTTTGAGAATATTACAACGTTCACCACCGAAATGAATAACGATTTGGTCTTCCATGAAAAAGAAAAAATCTACAATCTTGTGCTCCCATCAACACGAACCCCGACCAAACCTACGTGCGATGCCCCTCCCGTTTCGCCCCTCGCTATCGCCGCTACCCATGGTATGCAGAACACATGTAGAGGCGGTGCTTGACGCAGACGCGAGCGACTGGAGCGTGATAGGGGAACCTGTTAGAGATATACCCTAGAGATTAATAATAAAGATGTTTTTAATGTCATATGTCAAATGTTCTAATAAGTTTTATACCATGCTATAAATGTATTAAGCAAAAATATTAGTACACGTGTGGTATGTAAACAAATCAAGTTCCTAGTAGCTTCTAGTCAACTAGCTCATTGGTCAACTGATGATCGAGGTTTCCTGATCATGGATATTTATGTAAATTAACAACGGGGTCATGTCATTGAGTGAATTATGTGATGGACACACACCCAACTTTAGTATGGCAATGAGATCCAGTCACAAAGTTCAACATTGCGATAACTAGGAAAGCATAATAACTTAATCTTTTAACCGTGAGATCATATCTAATCACTATCACTGAGGCTCCCCTGACTGCATCAATCGTCACACCGTAATAGGATGATCATAAAGGTGTCCCTTAGGTATTCCAAGGGGTAGGTTGAGGCGTATGCATCAACAAGGGAGGTGTTGTGCTTGATGTAGTTGGTAGAATATCTGTGACGCCGCTATAACATGACGAAGAATTAGGGCATGAAAGGATAGAATTAGAATTTGTTCATTTTCATCTCATGCATCTAAAAATGTGGAGAAATGCGCTTTCAAATTTAAAGGCAAAGTGATTGAGACTTCTATCTTGTGGATGAGTTAGAGTTAGTTCATCAAAAGATTGTTATAAGTTTCAATATGATCTTTGCGCATTTTAAGAATTTGGGTTTGAAAGCAAAGATGAGTCTTTGACTCATACCATATTACACACAAATAATTAACTAAAATTTATCTTCAATAATGAGTAAACATTTGAATTAAAAATGGTGTTTGAATCTTACATTCAAACTTGAGTTCTTTTTTTGCGGGTAAAAACTTTAGTTCAAATTAAAATAATCACAATAATAAAAATAAATTCTAGAAAAATAAAAGCAAAATACAACGTACCGTTCAATTGGAGTAGCACACTAAAATTAGACTATCTCAAGTTATTTGTTTACAATAAGAAATGAAAGATATTAAAATTACAAAAGAAGAATAAAACCCTATACAAAAGTACAAGTCCTATCTACACTACAAATTTTCTATTCTTCTTAACTTCTTGCATCTGCAAAACAAACAAAAACAAAGAAAACAAAAAAAAACATGCTAAGAAAACACTCATCTAAAAAATAGAGAAACAAAATGTAAGATTATGTAGCATAAAGTTAAGTGAAAATTATTCATACTCTTCTTAAGCATTAGCATATAGAAATACACATCTGTCCTATTAGTTTTCACATATAGCTCTATAAATTTATGTTATAATACCAGATAAATTATGGATATTGACCCTCCTAGACGGAAAACCTATGATTAGTTATTAACTTTCACAAGTGAAAAAATATATATAGTGAACAAATTGATAGTTATATATTATATCATAGTCAATCAAAGATAAATGCAATAGGAATACTATGAGTACTCCATTGTAAAAAGAAATCTGTTTTTTAATCAAAAAAAGAAAGCTGTTTTTGGAAGCTTATCCAGGCGAAAAGGGTCTCCTCCTATAAAAAGAAGCCCAAATTCGTTCCGAAAACTTAAAAAAATCTTAACGCTGGCATCCGCAGACACACACGAGAAGCCGACGCGCACAGCAACAGCAGCACACAGGCTCGAAGCGAGCGCAGCCAAAGAAAAATGGCCACGGCCCTCTCCCTCAGCGGCGGCAGCGGCGGCGGGTCCCTCCTCCGCAGGTCCCCCGCCTCCGCCGCCTCCGTGGCCCGGTGCTGCGCCGTGCCCCGCTCCTCGCGCCGTCGGGCCCCGACGCGGCGCCTGGCGGCGTCGCGAGCGGACGACTCGCAGCCGGCGCCGTTCGAGATGACCGTGGAAGGCGCGCTGAAGCTGCTTGGGGTCGCGGAGGGCGCGTCCTTCGACGAAATCCTGCGCGCCAAGAACGCCGTCGCCGCCTCCTGCAAGGGCGACCAGGACGCCGTCGCCCAGGTCACCTCCCCGAAACTTCTCCACTCCATTTTGTTCCCTTTTTCGCGTTAGCTCTTTCTTCAAGTGAAGCGATTCTATAAAGGGTGATTTGATAATTCCAATGAGCTGCTAATTTAGGAGTATCATTAAAGGATGCTTCGATTATTCCGGTGCGTTTCTAATTTAGGACGAGTAGCCGCCTTGATCAATTGGTAATTTGCAAGAATGGCGATGCAGCTTACTTTTCATGCCCAGAAGCAAAATCTGGATACAATCTACTTCCCTACATAGAGAAGACCTTAGATAGATCATTAATTCGGGCAATTTGGTGGATACTGGATCATTGTTCCCGTGTGATAAATCAGTCTGTTAAAACCATCTAGTTTCGGTATGCACTATGCAGTGCGCTAGCTTATAGATGTTACGTTTTGTATACTTGTTCATATACCATGATGGAGGTGATCATATCATAGCATAGCACGTGCCGTCAACCTCTAACTTATGACTTGTTCATACGAAGGAAAGGAGTTAAATTTCTGCATCTTCACTTCTACAAGTTATCCCCTGCTCAATTTTTGTACGCAACTTCGTGTGAATTTTGGATCTTTGTAACCTTTCTTGTTCCAGTAAACTAGTTGTGATCCGTTCTTGTCTGCTTGTGCAAGTTGTCCTCTTTGATAAGTACTCTTGCTTGCGGCTGTTACTCATGTCCATGCCCAACTTCTCAACTGTCTATGTCAAGACGGTCTCATAGACATAATTGGGACTCCTAAAAGAAATAGAGGACACTAATTAGTTGGCATCATCTGTCTTCAGATGCTCTAAGACATTTTTTTGGCATCCAGTATAAAATATGTCCCTGATGCCATGTTTGATACCACTTCTTGTTTCATTTCAGGTAGAGGCTGCCTATGATATGCTGCTAATGCAGAGCTTATCACGGCGGAGGTCTGGCAAGGTTGTTGATAACAGCATCCGCTACGCTGATGTGAAACCTATCAAAAGTGCAGGATCAGCCCCGCAATGGATGCAGTCAACCTTGAAGAATGTGCCTGTGACAATTGAGACTCCATCTTCGAGCAGCTTGGGCATCCAGTCATCCATTTATGGGGCACTGATGGTTCTCACTTATGCTAGTGGAACCTCTACATCTTTACCGTCAGCGTACACTAGCCCTGATGTGCCTGGAGTTATCCTAGCCACAGGATTCGGCGCTTCATTGTACTTTTTGACAAAGAAAAATATGAATTTAGGTAACGTGTTCTACTTCTGTGTTACTTTCCAGTTTATAATATCTGATGCTTTACATTTTGTCCAGTACGGACGTTTTCTTAGTTTCTGTACAGCACTGATTTAAACCATGTTGGTTTCTAAATGAGAACATAGAAATACTGCTCCATACTAGTTTTGAAATTACAACGTTTCCTATATCACCAGTAGTACTACCAGTTACGTAATTGGTAAAGATAGTTTTGATATCAGCATAGAGCATCTAGTGCTGTCAGTAGCCTCTATTGTTCTCTGTCTTATAGAAGCACTATTGTCATGGCAGTTTTCTTAATAACTAAGTTCCTTCCTTATATATTTGTTCAATTGCTTTCAGTAACTACAACATAAAAAGCATGGGTTGAAACATGTAATTCAAAAGATTTTTGTTAAGAATAGGGTAATGCAAACTGTAGGCACTTATATGCTAAGAAAGGCCCTTGATCCAGAGCCACTTATAATCCTTTTTGGCTGTAATGACGATTGCGGAGAGATTAATATCATGAGGTCATGCTGGTTAGAAAGGTGGGTGGTATTGTTGTCATAGTTAGGTGCATGTACTCTCGTGCAATATCAGCCCTCTATATTAGGTCAGCATTTTCTCAAGATTCATTGTTGTCCTGTAGTGTCTGTGCCTTCGGATTGTATTGCATACGGACTATTTTACAGTCTTTAAGGTGAAAGTAAGAGTTAATTCAGCGATAAATGCCGTGCTGAAAGTTTGCGGGAATTTCAAAGAGTATTGTAGGTTGAAAATTTAGTTCTTCAGCTATTTTAGCAAATTTAGTTCTTCAGCTATTTTAGCAACAAACGAAGTGTATTATATACACACATTTTGAGTGAAAACATAGCATGTCAAAACAGTGTTTGTTCCTCCAGAGTAGAACCAAAGATCAGAAAGCTTAGAGTATTGTAGGTTGAAAATCTTTCATGTAATTGGTAAAGATAGTTCTGATATTCAGCATAGAGCATCTAGTGCTGTTAGTAGCCTTTATTGCTCTCTGTCTTATAGAAGCACTATTGTCATGGTATATTTCTTAATAACTAAGTTCCTGCCTTATATGTTTGCTCAATTGCTTTCAGTAACTACAACATAAAAAAGCATGGGGTGAAACATGTAATTCAAAAGATTTTTATTAAGAATAGGGTAATCCAAAGTGTAGGTACTTATTTGCTAAGAAATGCCCTTGATCCAGAGCCACTTATTATCCTTTTAGGCTGTAATGATGATTGAGGAGAGATTAATATCATGAGGTCATGCTGGTTAGAACCTTTTTGGTATTGTTGTCATAGTTAGGTGCCTGTACTCCGATGCAACATCAGCCTTTTATATTAGGTCAGCAGTTTCTCAAGATTCGTTGTTGTCCTGTAGTGTCTGTGGCTTCGGATTGTATTGGATACGGACTATTTTACAGTCTTTAAGGTGAAAGTAAGAGTTATTTCAGAGATAAATGCCGTGCTGAAAGTTTGTGGGAATTTCAAGGAGATGCCTTCTCAAGCAAATTCAGTTCTTCAGCTATTTTAGCAACAAACGAAGTGTATTATGAAGACACTTTTCGTATGAAAACAGGACACGTAAAAAGAGTGATTTGTTCCTTCAGAGTAGAACCAAAGATCATAACGCTTAGAGGACTGTAGGTTGAAAATCTTTCATGTGATTATGAGATGAGCCTGCTAGATATCCACCACCCTTGTGTATACATTTGACTTGACATGCAGCTATTTCATCACTTTACTACCTTTTGTCCTGGATAACCCCTCGACAAAGTAGCGACTAGCTAGTGGTTGAACATGTATGGATCTGGCTGACATAAATCCACAAACCTCCAACCTGCTTTTGTGCCTGTTATGACACTACCTATGTGTTGGAGGAAACCATGTCCAGTTGTCCACTGCCTCGATCACAGCTCCTCTTTCTGTTGTGCCAACCTTCCTGCTTCTACTTAGAATGACATGAAACGTCTTTTGCGGTCCTTGATGCAGGCAAGGCGGCATTGATCACCGTGGGGGGGCTCGCGGTGGGCGCGACGGTCGGGTCCGGCGTGGAGAACTGGCTGCAGGTGGACATCGTGCCCTTCCTGGGCATCCACTCCCCCTCTGTCGTCGTCACCGAATTCATCCTCATCTCGCAGTTGCTGGTATCGCTGTTCGTTAGGTAGGATCCTGGAAGACCAAGCTGTGTGAGCTGGTGCCTGTAATTAACTGGAAACGGGGCATCTTCTCCATGGAAGATGACGCGAAGCAGCTGTATATAGCGAACATTACAGCCACATTTTCTGTCCCGTATGCCGCAATGATCACCTGTATCTAGTGTTGTTCATCTCAGTTTCATGTTTCGGCTTCTTTCGTGCGGAGTGTGGACTGGGAATGTAGCTGCTTCAGACCGGCACCTTGCACTGATCTTTCGTTGCAGCAGCCAAGCTTCGTCAGTTGAATCAGTAAAATGTACTACTAGTGTAAACGAAGACTCTGGTCGTAGTTGAAATGTTCACAACTCTCGTGAAGGTGAAGTTGGACGATATCTGTATCGGTCTGACCATGATGTTTCTGTTGGGATCTGGGTGTGGCCTGAGCCAAACCTAACCCAGCAATCCTGTTGGATCACTGTCCCAGCCGTGGGCAAATTCCCGGTCAAGTTCGCCTCACCGCACGTGCTGCCCCGCTGTGCCAGCCCCAGCATCCAGGGTCAAGAATCCGCGTGATGGCCATTGGCCGGCACATGTGATCGTGTCGGTACCATGGCCTTGGTCACTGTATCTCTTATCATAAAAACCATGAACCTGATCAACACCATCGAGAGGCCAGAGAGTTTGTTTCATGCCCCCCCAGGTCTTTATCCCTGCCAATTATTGGAAGCAGTTCTGAACTGAACCTAACAAGCTCAATTCATGCACGCACCCACCCAACATTTCTCTCCTAAGTTATGATCCGCCGCGAAAAAAGAAGAAAAAGAGATATGATGGACTATTGCGAAAAGATGTTCTGGACAAATTTACAGCCACCCGTTTCTCTCATGGGAGGGAAGAGAAAAAGGGATATAAGAATAAAAAGAGAAGAGGAGATTGCACTTCTAAGGAATAACCTAATCTTATACCTTGCCTATCAGTACACTAATTACCGGGTGGAGGAGCCTTAGGCATTTTCACAGCTGCCTAGATCCTGGCAGCTGCTTATGTTTCTTTTCTTTTTGGGCGCGGCTGCTTCTTCCTCAGTACCTGCTGCCTAGCATGGTGGGGGCCGAGAACGGCGCGAGGGAGTTGGCGGGGACGCTCATGCCGCCCCCTCGGACCGACACCGACGGGGTCTTGCTCCACCCCGGTTTGCTCACGGCGTTCGCGTCCAGGAACACCACCACGACCGTTATGTCGTCGTGGAAATGGCGCCTCACGCCGCGCTCAATCTTCTTCAGGTCCGAGTACCTCATCTCCCTCTTCTTGGCCGCTTCTTGCATCGCGGCTTTGACCAGCCTTCGAGCGATCCCCTGGGGAGAAGAGATTACATATTCTTTTAGGAATGGATGGAAATGAACTCATGCCAGAAGTAGGCCTATGGATGACGTGCAGCTTAAGGTCACTACTTGCTTGAAGTACCACTCGCAGTTTATAATAGCAAAACAACTTTGAGTAAATAAGAGGAAAGTAGTCTTTGCTTAAATCCAACTCTCAGAAACACCAGGACGCAGGAATACTATAGCAAATATATTACGATGTAACCAAAGCTATCAGACCAACCCTTAGTGCTATTATCAGAATTTAAGACACTGTGAATGACCCTAGAACTTCAAGACTCAAAGGTGATCAAAGTAAACGTTCCTTTCATGCTCTTATATATCTAATGAAATAAAAGGGTCAACTGCATCCTCGAAAAAAAAAAATGCAAACTAGAGTGTAGGAGAAGTAACACATACATTACGAGGACTACTTTGGACAAGGTCAACTGCGTCCTGATTGCTGAGGTGCTCCCATAGCCCATCAGAAGCAAATATAACAAACTGATCGTTCGGTTGAATTTGGTGTACAGCAATTGCGGGTTCAGAAGTAAGAATTGGCTTCTTGAAGGTTTCCCGGAGCCGAAACTTGCTATGAAGGGGTGTTCTGTTGTACTCTGGCTTTTTTAGATATACGTCTCCGATAGATCTCGAGATCTGCAAAATATGATCTTAACTCATAAGTTATTTTTTTTTGAATTAAAAACAAAAGAGTGACCTACTGTATATTTATACCAATATAATACAAAAGAGGATAATATTTACAAAATCTCATAAATCGTACTATTTTGCATGTGAATTAACATGGCATGACAAATAAATCACTGAGTAGCACTAACTGATGGTGTTAACAGAAAACCATAAAAATAAAAACCAATGAAGCTGGACATATGTGACTGTAAGATTCTCCATTTTACAAAAAGCATGAACATAAAGCTAACCCGGTCATACTAGAGCACAAGATATAGGACCAAATCTTACCATGCATTTACTTTTGAGATATAGGTAAAGTTACATCATGATGGTGCAACTATAATTAGTGCAGATAACTTTAGCTCCGAAAACAAGGACTTACCTAATACCTAACTTAGAAAAAGTATTGCAGATGCAATAGTAGTTATCCACAGTCCACAATGAGAAAAGTGGAGCTGTAATGAGATCGACAGATGATGTCACTTTTTGTGCTGACTTCTAATAACATATCAATTACCTAGACGAGTCTAAATCCCCAGTGACAGGCTAGTTACTTGATCTTACGCATCTAACAGTACAGAATTTCAGGGGTACCTGGATGAGACCCTTCACGCGCCAAACGTTGTGTTTTAGAACCACGATTTGTGGATCATCAGGATGTGATGACTGTAGCTCCTGCCTAACTTCCTCGTAGCACACGTTGTGCTCCGCCGATAGCTGCATCGCCACAACCTCACCGGTCGCCTTGACAATCCTTCCGAGAACCGCTCGCGAGTCGCCGGCATTCGCGATGTAGAGATTGCCCGCGCAGATTACGCCGACCAGGCAACAAGAGCCTACTGCTGCAATCTGGGGCTTCCTAGCCCACTCCCTGGTGACTACAGAGAGGAAGCCATCCTCGGTCGCTTGGAAAGCTTTCCGGATCACGTCTGCTGACATGCACTTGTGTTCAGTAGCAAATCCTGAATGAAAGAGAAGATAGCTTATCAGACACACATAGTATAAACAAGCAACACAGCAATGTCAACAGGGCATCATCAGAAGATAGAAGCAAATACAGGAAAAAACAAGAACCTGATGCCCTCCTAGACTTGATAAACTATCATATCTACTGAACCAACAATTTCTTCTTTTGTTTTTTGCAGAACTGAGTAGTACAAAACTACCCAAAAAGTTGACATTTGATAACTGCATCATCATCATAAGCGCCTCCTAGAGTTGAAAGGGAGGAGATAATCAGCAGTAGCTTTGACATAGGCCTTACTCTTGAGATGGTGGAACATGTTGTCGTTGATGAAGCGGGACGTCTCGGGGCCGCCATGCCCGTCATAGACGCCGACGAAGGTGCCCTGCGGCCCGGGGTCGGCCATGGAGAGCGAGCCGGACTCCAGCTGGCTCTGGTCCTCCAGCAGGTTGTTGGCCTGCACCACCGCCATGGAGAACTCCCCGGTGGCCATCTGGCCGGCGTCCTTGTACCACAGCAGCCCGTCCTGCCGGCCCGCGGAGTCCGAGCCCTTCTTGCCCCGCCGCCCGGCCCGGGACCGCGCGCCCCAGCAAGACCTGAAGTAGTCCATCACCGCCGACATCCTCCCCAATTCATCTCACCATCACCTCCGCGCTGCTCCTCGACGGCATCTCTCCCGGCCTCCGTATCCCCACCGGCTTATTCGTACTGTCTGTCTGCGATTGAAACCAAACATAATCAATACGGGGGGTGTAGACCAATTTTTTCCTCAAAGAACTGGATCGCGGGCAAGGATCAAGAATTTGCATCAATCAATCCCATTACCCCGCACGCATCCAGCGCAGACAGAGCACTAAACCAGATCAAGAGAGGAAAAAAAAGGCGTGGCTACTGATTGATCGGGCCAAGACCAAGAAGAAGCACACGCGTTTTTCCGCAGTGTGAAATGGGGCGTGAGGAAGGAGAACATAGCGGAAGAAGAAGAAAGCCTCACCTTTTTTCTCCCTCCAAGAACTCCCCGCCGAGTAGTTGGTGCTGGGATTCTTGGAATCTACCGGGCAAGTGACTCAGATCTGGACAGGTAGCTATCTGCGAGCTCCCACGCGCACGAACAGCAACGGATTAGCTGGACTGGCGGCTGCTCTGGAGGAGAGGATCAAAGAGAATCAAGCAAGCAGGCAGGAGCTTGACACTGTAGGTAGCTAGGTAGGTCTCCTCGCCTCTCCTCTCCTCTACTCTCTCTCGGTAGCCAGTGGCTCCCCGCCGTGCCCAATCTTGGAAGGAAACAGCTCAGAGGCAGAGGCAGAGAGCTCCAGCTCCAGCTCCAGGTGAGTAGCACGAGCAGAAAACCAAGGGGACAAAAGCCCCATTAAAAGAGAGGGGAGGGAGCCGAGGGCCAGCAAGGCAGGGCTCAGAGATGGGCTCTACCGATCCTGATCGCCGTGTGTGTATCCGTGTGTCACTGGTGGATGGTGGTGGCGTAGACCGCAGGGCAATCCCTTGGAGTCAGTTTCCTTTCTTCACTCACCTTGCAAGAAACATTTAAAACACTTTTTTTAATAGCGCTTATCTCAATTAGTCTGCAGACAAGGATGGTAATCCTTCTTAATTCTTCATAAGTACAGTAGTACATTATTGATTTGCATTGAAATAAGATGCTCGAAACGAGCCTTTGCCCCGCATACATCCCAATCCGGTACAAGGTCGAAACAATAGCAAGACAAAAGAAAAACACACAAGACAGTCCGCTGGAGCTACGACAACACAAAGCCCAAAGAATCGGAAAAAAAACATGGCAAGATACAAGCTCCCACTACGAGAGCCCAGCGGCTGGCGACGAGGCGAACTGGCGCGTGCCGCCACCAGCAAAGCCTGAAGAGTGTCACCACCGGCAAATCTTGAAGAGTGTCGTCCAACTGCTCTATGTCCCAGGTACGATTAAACCAGGTACGATTTGGGTACGATTGGTAAATGAATGGTGATTATGAGTGACATAGGGTTTGATCAACGGCTGTTGTGCTAGGTCGTACCAAAATAGCAGTGCTCTACCTAGTAAGCGGGTACCACTACTGTATAAAAGCAAGAAGATGTCACCACTGTTGATCGAAATCCTTTTTTTATTGCCTCCTGTTAGCTAGCTAGTAGTCCTCCCTTGAAATGGCCACATTTGTTCAGGCTATAAAGAAGAAGTCACATTTTCCAGGCCCAAATTTTCTGATGCACACAAAGTACACAAACACATGGGCGATGGGAGGATCTTTCATATGGGTTTTTTAAAAGGCGATGCATCATTCCATGAAGAGAAGGTCAAAGGAGTGCATATGTGCTATAGCTCATCAAATCTAGCCTGGAAAAAGCACCCCTCACATGCTCCGATTAAAAAGGTCAAAGGGGCCTCTTTTTTTCTTCCTTCCCCTTCTTCTTTATCGACACAGATTTATTATGTCTAGTCTGAAACTATTGTCACGGTTGAACCAGCTGAGCGAGAATTGAGATTAAGACCGAGTCTTGGTTTAACCATTACTATACCACACTAGATTTTCATCAGAGTTGAAATTTACAGAGGGTACCGTTGGCCACGGCGTTGTGAGCCAGACCAGGATGTGCTGCCTGGGGATGGGTCGCACCAGGTTGTGCGGTCCCTGCCTCCTTCTTCCACTTTTTGGTGCCATTCGTTTTCTTTTGTCGAAGAAAAAGATTGCTAGAAAAACAGGTGCAAAATCATTTGCAAATGATTTGTGTGTTATAAGTTGCCTAAAATTAGCGGATGGTCCATGCGAGCTGTGTGATAGCCGACTCATCGACATTTGTGACCTGGTCCAGAAATACTTGATCGGTCTCGGTATGACCGCAGGGAAACCGGCTGGGATCCTCTATTAGGGTGGCAAGCGGCACCCGCATAATAACTCACAAAAACAAAATATAGACAAAATAAAGTCGTGCAAGCCAACAGAATTAGAGAATGATTAGTGAAAACAGCAGCGCCGCAACCCGCCCCGCTTGCCATCCTAAATAAGATAACGCAATGTCAACGTTTTGTGGCACATGATGTCCGTGAGGGAAATAAAATAGTTTAGTGTCGCGTAGTAATGGAGTATGATTTCGCTTCTTGAACTTTGGTATGCGCTCCATTATGGTTAAAATTTACTGACCTTTGGAAATCTGCCGAATTCGAGGATTTTCACCCCGATTTGAAATCAAAACATCTTTGGTTCTAAAGAGTGTATTTGCCTAGGGTGAACATCTTGAGCGGAAGAATCATTGATACATATGATTCAGGACGATTCCAAGTACGCACCCCAAAGAAAGTGATTGAGATAGATATGTACGTCTGATTTGTGGTTTGATACTTTGATCTGAAATGTGAATGGGAAGCAGCAAAATTCTAGTGGCATCGGTACCGTCCCTACCGACGGGGTGAGATCGATCTGAAACGTGACGCGCGACTTGGGTTGTTCCCGTTAATTTGTTTCCAAGTGGCGATCCGACCGCACGTCGTTTTTAAGACGGGAAATGATGGTGTTCATTCGGGGGTAGGAGTTGGAGGATTCTAGAAGTCGGGAGTTGTCATCTCCGAAAACAACAAGCGCATGGCATGGGCTGATGGGCAGCAATCAACGTACCCCGCTCGCTCGAGCGATGACGTTTTTTAGCCATGAAAAGCAGCTGTGTTTGCTCCAAAGTGATGACTGACTGACTGATAGCTAGCTAGCGACTGAATCTTGACGCTTTTACCAGTTTTGTGTACAGTACTACTAATGCTACTGTAGTTCTGTTGCACTGTCAAAAAAAAAAAAGACTATAGTACTACGGCTGTACTCATTGGTTTCATTTAGAGGCGAGTGATTAGTTCTACGGTCAAATCAAAATGCACGTACGTATATGCCACCTGGATACCAAATGTTTTACTGTCTACCTATGCAGTAGGTGATTTTGGTTGTGTTTGTCTCCAGGAGCAGACTCAGGAGAGAACTGCTCCTCCATTATTTTTAGAAAACAGGTTACCTAAATAAGTACTACTCTCTCTGTTGAAAAATATAAGACGTTTTAGCAAGCTGGTAGCTTTGATCATCTGTTTAGACACAAAAATACACCATTTGTTCCAAATTATAAGACGTTTTAGGTTATTTGACGCAGATGGAGTATGAGTTATATGTTATAGAAAAGTATACAATTGGATTCACAAAGTTTCTAGTGGTGTAACTTTTGTGATATATCATTGTAGTTTAACAAGCTACACAAATTCTTTTACTCAAAATATGTATGGGCATTAGTGCTGGTATAATTTTGGAGTGTGGCCCTTTCAAAGGTTTTTCAGTGATTAACTAGGACCGAATCGGTACGGGTGCCACAAAGAGGCGATCTGGAGGAGGCGACTGTAAAGCCATCTAGGGTTTCGTCTCCCAGGTCAGTGACGCCACCAGTCCGCTCTGGCCCGGCCTTGGGGCCTTGGTGGCATGGAGGATCACGGCCTCTCAACGACGGGAGGGTTCGTTCTTTGGTTATATATTATTTTTCTGTGTCTTCTTTAGGATGGTGAGACGACGACTGCATCTTGATGGCAGAATAAGGTCCTCCTCGTCTATCCCCGAGCTGGTGGTGTGTATAGCGCTAGTGGAAGGTGCTGGAGTCGTTCGTCCAGCGGATTTCCTGAGATAATGTGGTTTTTTGGGTTCGTTGGTGTGGTTTATCAACGGTGGCCATGGTTGCTGCTCTGGTGCACTGGTTCTTTGAGGACTTAGCACAACGACTTACTGTCTGTCTACTACAACAAGTGTTGCTCAACTACGGTGATAAGAGGGGCGAGGACGGCGGCGTGCCTTCAGCTCACGCTAGTGTATGTAGGTGCTCGGGTCGAGTGACATATTTATATAATTCTTATTACTTTTATGTCTCTTTATACCACGGCATATGATTATTAATAATTCGGTGGGTTTTCGTCCAAAAACGAACAGGTTTTTGGACGAACAGTTATAATTGAGCGAGTAATCTAGTGCAAACAACTAACCTAATACCTGTTCGAAGTCTTTGAGGTGAAGCATTTTCTATACTAGCAAAGTCACGGGGCAATTTTCTCTTTCTTCTCTTTCCAGAAACAGTATGTTGGTTAGAGTCTACTCTATGATCCGAGAGGGGTTAGGCCATTTGGGTTCCTGGTGGTCTCTGAACTTTGTGACACTAAGTTTAGGCACATGGCGACATTTCTAATCATCTACGGAGTACTAGTCTGTCATTCAAACTCCGGATGTGTCGTGTGTTGACTGCAGCCGATCGAGCCGGCTTGTTTGACAGTAGAATCCACGGCCTGTGGGTGCTTCAGCTCAGTTCGGGTGACGGGCGCGGAGCAAGTGAAGAAAGATACAGACACACGGTCGATTATTGGCACGCACTAGACCGGTTCGTTCTTGCGTTCTGCCGAGCCGCTAGCTCGTAGGTTGGGTTACGCTAGGCTCCCTAGGAATGGATTTAGCTAGTCCCCTCTCTCGATAGGCCCGCAGCATGCTGGGTGCGTGTAGTCGCGTCGGGATGGAGTAGAGGGTCAATGCTGGCGGAATGCGATCTGACGGATCGGGGTTTTGCTCTTTGTATATATATATATATATATATATATATATATATATATATATATATATATATATATATATGGGTCGTGACAAGCAGCGGCGTAGGTACGGTGCGTGGTCCATGCCAGGCACCCCCATCGACCACCGCCAACTCTGCGTAGCGCAGCCGAGGGAGGAGCCAACCGGGGACGGGACGGGACGGCGTGCCGCGGCATACGGTGGTGCCACGGCTCCCTCTCCCCAGCTCTGGGACGCCACGGGACGGGACCCAGCACCGGCGTGCAGGGCAGGCGCCCAAAAGCAAGCGTGTCCGCCGGACAGGTGTGGCCTCCTCGCGTCCTGTCGCTGGCCCCGCCGGAAGCGTGGCTGGTTGCGGTGTAGGCTACTATCGGGCTCGGCTCGTTTGGACGGGAAAAAACACATAATTAACCTAACGACGGAAAGAAAACACAAAATAACCTGTTTTTAGAAAGATTTCGTAACGTAACCTATTTTCTTGGCGCCCTACCAGACGGCTCCATAGTCAGTAGGACGATGCTGTCTGAAACGGCGCCATGGTGCTCATGACGCTCCACTCAACGGCGTCATATATCGGCCCGACGTGGCGGTCGTCATTAGGCGCGGGCCCTACCTCGATAGGATGGCTCCCTGGCCGGCGGCGCCATGCCCCTTTGCATTTAATCCAGTCATGCATCCACCAGCCGATCTCCGTGTATTCTGATCGTATTTCAGTGCATGCTCACCTGTATATAGCTATGTGGTTACATACACGGATGCACCTCTACTGTTCGCTTACTTAGGATCCCTGTAGAATCAGGTCAAGCCTGGTCCGACGGATGAGATGCATGCATACATATGGTACGGTGATCCATGCATGAATCACATGGTACGAACGATCCATCAATACGAAACAACATGCAATTCTTGATTAATCAGTACGTTGCACATCACTCGGACTCGGTCATTATCATGATCGAGTAAATATAAATTATATAACTACGTAATGTACTAATTTGCTAAGATGACGCGGGCGCAACCCCCGGGGGGAGGGGGGGGGGGGGGGTAGCGGGGGCGCCAGATGACATATTCTAGCGGGAAGAAGGAAGAGAAGAAGGCGCACAAAGTGGCTAGTCGTCACGGGCCACCTCTATCAGCGTCAGCAGCCAACGAGTTCAGTCCGTATTCCTCCTCGCCTGCCGCGCCTAGTAATGGCGCCGTCACGATCGTCTTTGCGGTGCAGCGGTGATACATCTGTCGCCACGCCTCCTAGCCTGCCGCGCCCAATTGCGCATTCAATAGCCTTCGGCTGTTAAAAATCCCCTCTTCCTCCGCTTCTTCGCTGCATTTCCTCCTCTTCCCCCGTTCATCCCAACCAGCAACCGACGACCATGGAGAAGTACCCCGGAGATGGCACCGCCGCAAACGGTTTTGGGTGATGCTCGCTGCGCGCCCGTGAGGCTCGGTCGCTATGGGATGCGGGCTACCCAGTGCCGTTGGACATAGCACCGGCAGCCTGCCCGTCTCGCCCGTTCCCGTTGGTCAGGCGCGCGACGGATATCTACTGGCACTTCTAGGGCTCCCTCATGGTGGATGAGAGGTATTATCCCGCCTGGGATCCAAACAACGACGTCCCACGCATTCTTCGAGGAGCAGCGGCAGGCACACCTTAACGCCTACGATGGCCCCCACCGGAGAACCGGAACATTGAAGGGCGGACACGGTAGTGGAGTGCCTAGACAGATCGCTCGCCTGGGTCCTGGACCACATCGCCGCTGGCAACAACGCGCGGCTAACGATGCCTCCAAGGCAGCCACAGTCACGATAGTCGGACCATCGTTGGGCGCCGCGCCGATAGGCCACCCGCACCTCCTCAACGTCTTCCTCGTCGAGGTCTTCATCACCATCAGCATGCTACTCCCCTACTCCACGACGTCGTAGGCGCTCGGGCGGCGTCTTCATCAGGGACCGCCCTGCACCTTCCCCTCCACGTGGCTTGGTCTGCGGCGGAGTACTGGCTCAAGCAGGCCGAGCGTGCTCGCTGCCTAGGTCTGTTCATCAACCTGGAGGGCGACGACGGGACCGGCCCCTCGGGCTGGAGCGGCGGCGGTGGCGATCCGGGTCAGGGTTGCAGCATTATGCCACGGAAGTAGAAGCCCAGCGATGACGACGACTACCACTACGCGGCGGCGATGTACCAACGCATTGATCTAGGCTGGCGTGGCCGTGGCCATGAGTTCAGTTTTTTCTTGTTTGTTCGAAGTTTGTATAAACACGTTTGAACTGACATGAAATCACCGGTAATTTCGTATTTGCACAAATTTCAGAGTTATTTGAAATGTTCGGATTTTTTGTATGGGAGGCATGACTGGCAGTCAGTGTCTCCTAAGTATTTCATCTATCCGGCGCACGCCTCCCCAAACAAGGAAAAAAAGGGCATGGCGCTTCGTTGTAAAGTAAAATGTACTACAGTACTATACCAGATCATGCATGGCTGGATCAAAAGCAAAGGGGCATGGCGCCGATAGCCAAGGAGCCATCCTTGATAGCATGGCGCCATCTACCATGGCGCCATCCTATCGAGGTAGGCCCGAGCCTAAAGAGGACTGCCACGTCGGACCGATATATGGCGCCGTTGACGGGAGTTATGAGCACCATGGCGCTGTTTCGGACGGCGTCGTCCTGCTAACCATGGAGCCGTACGGTAGAGCGCCGAGAAAATAGGTTAGATTACGAAATCTTTCTAAAAGCAGGTTATTTTATGTTTTCTTTTTGTTATTAGGTTAATTCTGTATTTTTTGCCCGTTTGGACCGACGGCGCTCCCGATGCACTAGGTAGGGTGTCTTTTACGGCACCAAACTTCCCATGGCGTGTTTGTTTTCCTGCTAACGTTGCGCTACTTGTGTGTTTTTTTTTACCAAAGAGTACTCCCCTTAACCAAAATAAAAGCATCTCTAACCGATCCCTAAATGTTAGAGCTGATTTTAGCGTACTGTTTACCGAGGAGAAAAAATTGCTCCTCTAAACTTCGGCGAATCGATCCTCTAAATTTGCACTCTTATATTTCAATCTTATAGTACTAGGCATTTCAACAAACACATTGCAATAAAACGAAAACACACCAAAATCAAACTGAAACACTTAGTTCATACTTAGGATTCAAACACATTGCATAGTTTATACATAGATTCTAACACTAGGATGGTCGCCGATGTCGGTGGTCTTCACAGAAACACTAGCTACACCGCCGAGCGTCGGTGGCCGGCGTCGTTGTCCACCTACCGGCTGAGGCTGTCGAGCCACACGTCGAAGCTATCGTTGGAGTCAGTGTCTTTGTCGCCGAGGTCGATGACTTCCTGCGCCGACGCTGAGGAAGACGCAGCCGCCGTCACCAAGGAAAAAAGGATCCGCCGTTGTCGACGAGGAAGAGGCGAGGCCGTGACATGCAGCATACTCCTCGTAGCGCGCGGCCTCCGCAGCGATGCAGTCGGGATTTGCTCCTCTAAACCCTTTTAGAGGATCGGTTAGGTGCTACTTTGGCCGTTAAAGAAACAAATTTGCTCCTCTAATTTTTTTTGGCTTTGGGTTAAAGATGATTTGGGTTTGTCTAGATTTAAATATATCTAGACATATTTTAATACTAGATACATACGAATGTATACAAACCCAAGTCACTTAATTTGGGACGGAGGGAGCATATATTAATATCGTGTAGATACCAATTACAACGTTATACTCCCTCCGTTCAGAAATATAAGACGTTTTAGCTTTATAAATCGAATGTATCTAGACGTCTTTTAGTGTATAGGTTCATAGAGGTTCAGAATAAACCTATACACTAACAAACATCTAGATACATTCGTTTCGAGTGCGGGCAGTGCGAAAAACGGTGAAGAGCTGTCTCTTCCCGCCCACAAGCTATCCGAGGAGGCCGAAGGGCGCTGCACTATTGCAGCCTTCTTACTTCTCCCTGGAGATGCCCACAACCATTCTCCCCATTGCTTAACCTCCTCGTTTTTGCAGCACACTCATTTGTCAGATGAGCCATAAGCCCGCAGTCGAAGCAAAAGCGTGGGATCTTATTGTACTTGACATCAAACCAAGTCCCAGCTATCTCATCCGCTGTCTCCTTCAAATTAACTCCACGAACTAAGGGCTTGTCAACTCTAATCTGCGTTCGGATTCAAAGTTCTTCACCCCACGCAGTTCCATCTTCATCCACATCCACAGAGATATATTTCCCAATCCAGTTTCCAATCACTTCACCATACACATGATTCATCATATCTAGGGGAGATCAATAACATGAACCCATACATCTAGCTTCTCAAAAATCATGTCTGATGGTATGATGGCCAGACAACAGATTTGGAGGTACCTCCAGGAACACAATGATGTCACGGTGGCTAGCCCTCCTACCGACGCGCGATGCCAGAGAGATCTTCTCATTTGGATGTTGGAATGGTTTAGTACAACCAAGGATGAGGGGATCAAAATTGTTGTGATGACATTGTATCAGAGATGGCTTGCTAGGAATGAGGCGAGGGAGTTGATGGCTCAGTGTTGATGTAGAGCTCGTTGGGAACCCCAAGAGGAAGGTATGATGAGCACAGCAGCAAGTTTCCCTCAGTTATGAAACCAAGGTTTAATCGAACCAGTAGGAGCAAGGAAACACCCCAAAGGTGTTGCTAGCTGAGCCTTGGCAGGGCGCACTACCGGTGCTAGTAGCAACGTGGAGACCTGCACAACACAACCACATAACTCTGTCCCCAACTTGCGATGAGGTTGTCAATCTCACCGTGTTTTGCCGAAAACAAAGGATTAAACGTATCGAATGGAAGGAAGTAAAAGTTTGTAGAAAGTAAACACAAAGCAGTAAACAGTTTATAGATTGTATGTAAAGAAAAGGACCGGGATCCATGTCGTCGGATTGAGGACAAGTGCGCCATGAGGGGGTCCTCGAGGCGTGCAGAAGAGAGGGGTGTGAGATGTACGGTATTCCGGGACGGTGAGCACACAAGTTTACCCAGGTTCGAATCCGCCGACTTTGGACGAATCCTACTCCTGCTAGCAATCCAGTAATATGGCAGAGCCGGAATATGGGTTACAAGGGTATCGCCTGTGCGAGTTGAGGGTCTAAAGTATCGGGTATTATCTGGTGCCCTAAAGGCTCTCCCTAGGACGGCTTATATAGATATCCGGCCTAGGGTTTACAGGAGAGATCAATCCGGATACGACTAAGAGTTGGTTACAGAGTACATCTTGAACTACAAGTAACGTTATAGGCCTAAGTCGGTAAATCTTCTAGGCCTTTCCGTAGCCGGATGGGACTCCGTCTTCTCTCTCTAATTGGGCCGCCCGTGAAGCAAAGCTCTAACCCGAAGTGGGCCACCCTGGTCAGTGAGGAACTGTGAGGATACCCGGAAAGTATATCCCCAACAGCAGCCCCCGAAGGCCTCCAAGATCCAAAGTCGGATTTTATCATCGTCTAGCTTGATCTTTGGCTTGCAGAATCTTGAAGGGTTCCTGAAACTTCACAACAAAAAATACGATCAGGGTCTTAAAAGTAAGTCGGACCTTTCAATTAGTTACTCGGATTTTCCAGCTCGCTTTTAAACTAAGCCGGAATTTGGTCTCTAACGCCACCTGACACAAGCATGGTCAAGTCATGTCATCTGACAGAACGTTCCGTCAGCACGACCGTTGGTGGGTCCGCGGTTCGTGGAACCGAGGCGCCGTTTCAATGCGTGCGTGGAGATCAAGGCGACGCAATCATCGCGCGGGCCCTTCCCAGTTCCTTCCACGACGCGTGGCGGTTACACTGTAGCGTTTGCACGAATCTTGGCACAGGTAGGTGGATATAAGGGGTCCAGATTTTTTCTTCTCCTCTTCACCTGTCTTTTGCCGTTCCTTTCTTCCCAAATCTCCAGCGCGCCCAGAGCCTTTTCGTTTTCCTCCCACAGAGCTCCTAGCGCCGCCACTTTAGGGTCACCCTTTTCCATCGGAGAGAAAATGGCTTCATCCTCTTCTTCCTCTCTAGCGGCGGCGGCGTCGGTGGAAGTAGCTTTGGAGAAAGAGAGCTTCCGGGGACTCTGGATCCCCTGCGCCCTCGACGAGGCTGGCCTCAAGAACGTGGAGAAGGAGGGGCTCCTCGCCGCTGGCAACTGGCGGAGCGGCTCCGGCGAGACCATCCCCAATCCGCACGGGGGCGAGCGCGTCCACTTCGGCACCCATCTGGACCGAGGTTTGTCCTTTCCTCCCTCGGAGTTCTTCTCCGAGGTGATTGACCACTATGGAGTTCAACTCCACAATCTTCCCCCAACTCCATTCTAGAGATGAGCGCATATGCTGCGCTTTGCGAGGGCTTTCTCGGCATTAGGCCGAGTTTGCTTCTTTTCCAGTATTATTTTCATGTCCGGAGAAATTCCATCACCGCCGGTGTTCCTTATATCACCGGCACCATTAGTTTTTCGGTTAGACGAGACCGGGCTTATCCCAAAATTTCCGCCAGTGACTCGGTCAAACAATGGCCAGCCACTTTTTTCTACCATAGGGATATTCCGGCTCCCGGCAAAGCTACTGCTTTGCCGGCTTTTGTTGACGGAGCCGCCACGGCCCAGCCTTCCTGGGACGAGGCTGCTCCGGCTCTCACCGACGATCTGATCCTCGCTAAGAGGCAGATCGAATATCTTATCAAGCACAAGGGTCTGAAAGGATCCAACTTAGTCCAATGCTGGGTCTCACGTCGGATCCAGCCACTTCAGTATCACGGGGATAGACTGATGCATTCCATCACGTCTTCCAAAAAAGACTCTCTCCGCATCAGCCCCAAAGCCTACACCTCTCAAGGCTACATCAGCCAGATCAAGTGGCTGATCAAGGAGCGGATCGAGAGGATGATTCCGGAGATTTCTCTGGACATGCACACTGCGGATAATCCCGTGGTGCTGGTAAGCTCCTATCAGAACATCTTCTGCGTGTTTCACTTTTCAATATATTGCAATGCTGATTTGTGTATTTATTTTCAACTTGTTGACCTCCCCGAGTCAGAGCTTGCTCCACTCGAAGGATATCCTCCTGAGTTTTCTCAGGAGACTGAAGTGGTTCCATTGCCGGACCTTGCGCTCAAGAAGCGCAAAGCTTCGACAGTGGCTGTTTGCACAAAGGAAGTGCCTGTTGTGAAGAGGTAACTTTCATTCACAATTTCCGCCTTTGTACCTTTCTCGAATTTCTTTCTGAGATGTAATGTTTCCAACTTTACTACATTCTCAGAGCAAAGTCTCTCATCAAGGGTAAGGGGAAAGGGATTCCTGCGAAGCCCTTGCGACAGGCAAAGCTCACCATAGCTTCTCCTGTCACAGCTCCTCCGACTCCTGCTCCTCAACCTTCTGTAACACCGGCGATTACTCCATCTCTGGTTGTTGCAGAAGATCCGGCTCCTTCAACAGCGCCTGTGATCCTCGGATCGCACACTGACGCCACCGTGGGTGCGCCAGCTCAAGATAAGGGTGAACCCTCTTCGGGTAATGATCCCTTGGCTGAAGTCTTCGCCGATAACCTCCTCAGCAACCCTGGACTTGCCAAGTTTGTCTTATCCCGGAAATCTGCGGAGGAGATCCAGTGGCTGGCCAGGCAAGTCCTAGACAAAAGCCATCTATCCCCCGAAGAGGAGGTGCAAGAAGCAGAGGACGTCAAGTTCTCTGACCTTCTTGCTCAAGTACGCCTTCGCGACGAGAAGATCAGGACTGGTGAGCTTCCAACAGCTCCAGTAGTCCCTCTTACCCTCGCCGAGAAGGTGGCAGCTGAAGTGAACGCGGGGTTAAACAAACTCACCCGCGAGCAATATGTAAGTCGGAATTCCAACTCTTGTTTTTACATTATGTTATATCATATCCTCTAGCCCCCAAGCATGAAGTAGGATATAGAAATCCGGGTTTATGCTTTCATTAGGATGCCAAAGAACAAACTAGTGTAGCCCCCAAGGCTCGTGCTGATATTTAGTAAAAAATATTAGCCCGAGTCTTAAGTAGCTTTCTGACCTTGGGTATTCTGACTTACAGAAAGTGTATTCCTATAACCAGGAATTATTAACCAATGTCTGTGACAAGCGGAGAGAGATCAAAGCTCTCTGGCTTAAAAATGCTGAGCTCAAGGTAGCCAAAGATGAAGCCGAAGGTAAACATTCCGAGATTCAAACCTTGTCCTTTGCTTTTTCAATGTCGAATTTTTCTAAACTGTTGTTCTTTTTGACTTACAAAGTTGGTGAAACAATCCATCTCTATGATTGAAGAGGCCGAGAACCTCAAGACCCTGGTGGTGGAGAACAAAGGACTTCGCCAAGAGCTGGATAAGCTCAAGGCGGATCATGAAACGAGCATAGCTCAAGTCCTGGAATCTTCCTCCATGGCCACTAAAGAGCGCGATCGCAAGATTGCTGCTCAAGATAAAATTATCTCGGACCTCAGAAATGAGCTTAGCAGAGAGAAGGACATCTCCAGGCCCGGATGAACTCCAGAGTCTCCGGGAGGAGAAAACCAAGGTTGACGACGTCATTTTCGGTACGTTCCATCTCTCTGACTTTTCCTTTTTCTTCGACTCTTATCAATGTCGGTTTTTTCTTAACTTTAACTTGTGTATAGGTCCTCTGAACTTGACGGACTCCTCCTCGTCCGAGCCCCACACTCACCGACTTACCCAAGTCGGTGATCTTCTTCATGACTACTGCCAGTCCCTTGAGGACATTGGCGAGTCTCTCAGGATTCCGGGCATGCCAAGCATGTCGGACTTCCAGGTGCGGGAGAAGGCCAAGGAGATGC
The DNA here is from genome assembly GCA_023614405.1 of Avena insularis. Lineage (NCBI taxonomy): Eukaryota > Viridiplantae > Streptophyta > Magnoliopsida > Poales > Poaceae > Avena > Avena insularis. Next base: position 89,570,648 of record CM042690.1, on the reverse strand, counting down.
CGCAGCTCGTTCGGGACTGGAACATGTCCTACGCGCGAACTGCTGCGCAGAACGCTCTCACCATGGTCATGAGCCACCATGGAAACATGGAGATATGGCAAGTGACCAAAGGGTACTGCAAAGTAGATGAAGACGGCCAGGAGCAAGACCTTCAAGCTATCATGCACTCCTGTGCCGGCTATGGGTGCCACGTAGCTGACCTGACCAGCTACGAGGTGCCCTTCTTCACTCGCGTGGATACTCAGCCGCCTCATCCAGAAGACGCCGAAGAAGTTTCCGACGATGAACCGACCACCTCGGATCCGGACATCTCGGCACGATATCAAGGCAGAGTAACCAGCGAGTCGGCAGCTCCTTCATCTCCTCCTGCATCATAGACCAAAAAACTATGTATTATTCTAGAAAGACATGATGCGCTTTATAATTATGAAGTACTATGGCTTTTGCTAGTGCTAAGTTTTTTATCTATTCAACACTTTTGTTTTAGACTTTTTGTGTGCTTGAAATGTTTGCATAAGCACTTAGAATTTTTCGTCTCTACTTATCGTTTATCTGGCTTTCCGCCTCGTCCCTTTCGTGAGCCGGCTAAACCTTCAGCCGGAAACTTTGCCGACCAACGGAGCTCAATTGCTAAACCAGTTTAAACTCAGAAACAAAGCCGGCTTCCAGTACCAACAATTCACTACTCGGAAAATACCCGCATCCAGCAATCAGACAAATAACCTAAGTAAAGACTAGAATTTTTTAGAGTTATACCCGAAGGTAGCAGTTTTAGAGTCAGAAATCTAAACCAGAACGAACATGAGCATAAAGTACTTTCAAGCATTCTGGGATTTTTGACTATGACATGATCATTAGGAAATAAGATGGTAAAAACTTCTCAGGAAAACTTTGAGGTAACCAAAACTTTTATTTCTCACAGAACATGTACATATGTATGATTACAAAGAAGGATAAACTAAGAATAAAAGGGACGAATCGAGCAATATTCCATGGTCTGCCTAACTCATCCGGATTTGTACCGCCTCCAGCTCTCTTTCTCTTCTTAGTAGCGGTCTTTCTTTGGTCGGCCTCATGTCGATTAAGTAGTACGATCCATTGTGCAATACTCGACTAACTAAAATGGCCCTTCCCATATTGGGGTAAGTTTGTGCTTTCTTTGTTGCATGTCGGAGAACCAAATCACCTTTATTGAAAGATCTAGTTCGGACTCTCGCTATGATACTTGTAACCTGGCGATAGGGTCAGTAGATCTCATTTCAGCAACGACGCGAACTTCTTCGACTAAGTCGAGATCATTTTGTCGAGAAATCTCGGCATCCTCTTCAATATACGCGGCCACTCTAGGAGAAGTATGAATTAAATCACTAGGAAGAACTGCTTCTGCGCCATAGACCAAGAATAAAGGTGTATATCCTGTTGACCTGTTCGGAGTTGTTCGCAAACTCCAAATTACAGAGGGTAGTTCCTCTGCCCAAGCCCCCGCAGCACGTCTCAGTGGTGCTTCGAGTCTCGGTTTCAAGCCTTGTAGAATTAAACCATTTGCTCTTTCGACTTGTCCGTTAGCCTGCGGATGTGCAACTGACGCAATGTCAAGTCGGATATTTTGCTCGTCGCAGAATTCAGCCAATTCTCCCATGGAAAAATTACTCCCATTTTCCGTGATAATGCTATGCGGATAACCATACCAGATTATAACATCCTCGACAAATCTTTTGGCTGTTGCTCCATCACAACTAATGACAGGTTTAGCCTCGATCCACTTTGTGAATTTGTCCACCATCACTAAGAGGTGCGTGAATCCACTTGGTGCTCGTTTAAAAGGTCCTACCATATCAAGCCCCCAGACCGCAAAAGGCCATGTTATAGGTATTGTTCGTACCTGATCAACCGGAACATGAGCTTGCTTGGCGTACTTTTGGCAGCCTTTGCATGTCTTGACTAGTCGGGCATGCCCGAGTAAGTTTTAGAAAAATCCATGTTGAAAAGCTTTTGCCACTAAAGATTTGGCTGTAGCATGGTGACCACACTCGCCTTCGTGGATTTCTCTTAAGATTTCCACTCCTTCTTCCGGAGATACACAACGCTGAAAACCCCCAGAAACACTCCGTTTATGGAGCTCACCTTTAACAATAGTATAGGCTTTTGCTCGTCGGACGATCTGTCGGCTCAACACCTCGTCTTCGGGTAATTTGCCATCTACCAAGTAATCTAGGTAGGGTTGAGTCCAGCTGGGAATTACAGCCAGAACTGCTATTAAAGGTGAGTCGGATTTGGTCGGATATTCCTCATCTACTCCCTTTATCGAGGGAACTTTGAGGTGCTCTAAAAACGCGCCATCCGGAACCTCTTTCCGCGCAGAGCCTATTCGAGATAGTGCATCTGCTTCCTCGTTTCTGCTTTCGAGGATGTGTTGAACTTCAAACCCTTGAACGATTTAGATAGATCATCCACGGCGCTTTATATGCTGCCATGTGCTTATTTGCATTACAAATATCCGAGACTTGCTGAGCAACAAGATCCGAATCTCCGTAACACATCAAACGTCGGATGCCAATATCCTTAGCAATCCGCATTCCATGCAGCATTGCTTCATACTCGGCAATGTTGTTTGTCGCTGTGAAGTGGATCTGCAACACGTATAAAAGTTTATGTCCTTGGGGTGACTTGAGCACCACGCCAGCCCCCGAGCCTCCTCGAGCCTTAGACCCATCAAAAAAGAGGGTCCGATATTCCGACTCAGGGAGGATCATGTTCTCCTTGGTCTCTGTCCAATCAGCGACAAAGTCGGCAAGGATCTGGGATTTGATTGTTGTCCGGGGTTTGTACTCAATATCGAAAGCTGCAAGCTCTATGCCCCATTTAGCGACGCGTCCTGTGGCATCGCTATTGTTGATTATATCTCTCATGGGAGCTTTGCTCACCACGGTAATTGGATGCTCCTGAAAATAGTGTCGTAACTTACGAGATGCTAGAAAAACACCATAAGCCAACTTTTGATAGTGCGGATACCGCTGTTTTGATTCTGTCAGGACCTCGCCGACAAAGTATGCTCTGACGCCGCACGTGTGCTCTGATTTTCTTCCGTCTCTCCACCACCATAACTATCGACAACCTTATTTGTCGCAGCAATGTAAAGCAACATCGGTTCACGAGGTTCCGGCGCCGCAAGGATAGGAGCAGATGAGAGTACTTTCTTGTGTCTTGTAGTGCAGCTTCAACCCGCATAAAATCCTTGGTCTTCTTCAGGAGTTTGTATAATGGTGCGGCTCTTTCACCAAGCCGGCTTACAAATCGACTGACGGCAGCAATGCAACCAGTTAATCTTTGTACGTCCTTCGGGCGAGTTGGCCTGGAAATATTGAGAATAGCCTTGATCTTGTCGCGGTTCACCTCTATACCTCTTTGAGACACGATAAAACCTAACAGTTTTCTGGCTGGTATTCCAAAGGAACATTTTCTTCGGGTTAAGCATGATGTTGTATTTTTGTAAATTGGCGAACGTCTCCTCCAAGTCGGAAATCAATGTTTCATTCTTTTTGGACATGACTGCGATATCATCCACGTATGCATGTACATTGCGTCCGAGCTGGTCATGGAGGCAACGCTGCATCGTGCGCTGGTATGTAGCTCCTGCGTTCTTCAGCCCAAAGGGCATTGTAACAAAACAGAAGGTTCCGAAGGGGGTTATGAATGAAGTCTTGACTTTGTCAGATTTCTTCATCCGTATTTGGTGATAACCGGAATATGTGTCGAGAAAACAGAGGAGTTCCGAGCCTGCCGTAGAATCGATAACTTGATCAATTCTAGGCAGAGCGAACGGATCTTTTGGACAAGCCTTATTCAAGGCAGTATAATCAACACACATCCTTAAATCAGTGTTGTCCTTTTTAGGGACCATTACAGGGTTGGCCGACCAATCAGTATGGATGACCTCTTCTATGAATCCGGCTAACTCGAGCCGTGCTAGTTCCTTAGCTATTGCCTTACGCTTTTCATCAACAAACCATCGTAAGGACTGTTTGACGGGTTTAGCGTTCGGGTTTACATTTAGAGAGTGCTCGACAAGTTCCCTAGGTAGTCCGGTCATGTTAGATGGCTGCCATGCGAAGATATCTTGATTTGCTTGGAGGAACTTGACGAGCGCGCTTTCCTATGCGCTACTTAGGCCTACGCCTATCTAGGTCACCTTGGAGGGGTCGTCATCCTTCAACAGCGTCGTCTTTGTCTCTTCTGATGCCTTGAACTCCGGATTTGGCTTTGTCACCTCCTTCTTCGTCGCTGGCATCTCGGACGGATCTATGCTCTTCTTGATCTCCGGGCGACTCACAGACGCGACTTTGGCAAAGGCAACATTTCCATCCTTGCACTCTCGCGCCTTCTTTGGGTCTCCCCTGATGGTGATTATGCCGTTGGGACCTGGAATTTTCATCATATTGTAAATGTAACACGGACGAGCCATAAAAGCCCAGTAAGCCGGACGTCCGAATATAGCGTGGTATGCGCTCTTAAATGGGACCACTTCGAAGGAAAGTGCCTCCGTCCGATAATTCTTTGGTGTTCCAAAAGTAACATCCAAAGTGATCTCTCCTAGGGAATTAGCCCGTCTTCCTGGGACAACTCCGTGAAAGATCACAGAGCTGTGGTTCAGATGTGTTTCCGAGATCTTCATCCAGCGTAGCGTTTCGACATAGAGAATATTGATGCTGCTACCATCTTCCATGAGGGTCTTGGAGAAACCATAACCATCAATAAGTGGATTAACGATTAAGGCATATTTTCCTCGCCTATGTAGCTTAGGCAGATGATCAGCGCAGTCAAACGTTATTGCTACTTCCGACCAGTCCAGATACTGAGGGATAGCCGGAACTGTTGCGTTGAGCTCATGGAGAACTGCTTTCTTGACCTTTGCTGGTTGAGATCCGAGGAAGGTGACGTAAGTGTCCTTCTTGGTGGGAAAAGTTTTCTTCCCTTCCGACTTGGGATTTGAAGCGTCGGCTTCCTCCATGTCAGAATCTTCCTTGGTCTCTTTGTCTTTTTCGGGATTTTTCTTTCCCTTCTTCCGCTTAGCTTTATAGCCCGCAGTATCATCTCTCTTGATGTTGTCGTTAAAACAACATTCAGCGTTGGTGTGGGATGAGTCCCCATTGGCGTCCAAATGATGCACACATGGGTTATTGGCGATGTCGGCCCGAGTGTAGGTTTTGCCTGGTTGTTGCTCTCCTCTACCTTGGACCCTTGATGTTCCACAGCCACGACCGCGGCCTCTGCCACGTCCTCCTCGTCCTCCAGACCCGGAAAAAGTAGTGACTACCGTTGTCTCCGCGTTGGGTTTTTCTTCCAAGGTATTTTTGCGCTTCTGAGCTTGTTGCTTTGGTTGTTTTGCCGACTGAGGCATAGCCAGGACATTGAGTAATCCCTCTGCATCATCGTCGGCGTCTGCATACTTGCTCGTTGTTTCTATCATTTCTCCCAGATCAGTAACCTTGTCACACTTCAAGCGATGGCGCAGTAAACCAATTGGGAGACCTATGATGAAAGCTTCAATCGCAGTTTGATCATTTACTCCTTCGCAAGAGTTCTTGGTGTCAATCCATCGTCCGAGGTAATCCCGACAAGTTTCTACGGCTTTTTGGGTGCAACGCTGTAGGTCTCCAACCGTACAGGGCCTCCGATATGTGCCTTCGAAATTCCGAAAGAATGCACTTTGTAAATCATACCAGTTGTGGATGGTGTTCGCCGGAAGCTCATTGAGCCATGATCGTGCCGTCTTCCTTAGCATGAGTGGGAGATATCGAGTTGTGACCAGGCTGTTTCCGCCTTTGGCGATGCAGCAAGCTTGGAAGAAATCCTGTAACCAGGTGTCTAGCCGAGCAATGCCGTTGTAGGCTTGAATATGTCTTGAGATAGCAAATCCTCCCGGGAACTTTGTAGCTCTGATGCGTGGTCCGAAGCACTTTGGGCCCACGTACACGTCATTGTTTTCGTAGCACCGAGCCTCTTTGTTGGAGTTGATCCTATGCCTTGCGTCGTTCGGGGATAGGGATCGTCCCGAATGCCGGCTGTGGCTGCGGTGCCTTGGAGCCGGACTTCGGCTTCTGCCACCACTTCCTCCGCCATGTCCTCCTTGACCTCCGTGGGGGCCGTTGTGATAACTGTGTGGTGGAGAGGGTGGTGCAGCGGGGTAGTTTCCGGCTGATCACCGGCCTCCATCCGGAGCGTCATTATTCCGGTTCCGGGGAGGTTCTTGACTATGACGAGCCCCCTGTCGGCTTGTTCCAGCATGGTTTCCGTCGTTCCCACCATGGTGAGGCTCAGTCGGATGGTTATCATGTCTAGGAGGTGGCATCCTTTGACGATCCTCCTCCCGACGTTTCTCTTTATCTTCTCCCTTTCGAGGAGGATTCTTCGGATTCAGTGCAGCGATCGCGTCTTTCTCGGCTACTGGAGTGACGTTGCTCCAGTTATGTGTAGTCCTGCGATGCTGTCCCGATGATCCGATTCTTGAATAATTGTCTTCCCTGCGTTCGGGGTGACGATATTGTGCCCGGACGTAGGGGGTTTTGACGTCAGCCCATGCCGGATCTGTGCGACATTGGTCGGAATCCGAGACCAGTTTTTGGCTTCCGGACAGGGCGACCTTCTGCTGCTCCAGTCCCTTATTGAGTAGCTTGATGCCCAAACGTATCTCCTCTGGTCCTGGATTAGCTGATAGAATTTCACGAGCTTCCACGGTATTTTGCACTAGTGTTGGGTAAACCCAATCTCCGTTGCTATCCTTCCATGGTTTTCCCATCTCATCTCCAAAAAGGACTGCACGGACACGTGGGAATTGGTTGTCATCCATGTGGCGCTTCCGTGTCTTCTGATGCAGACGGGACATGTACTCCTTATTTGACATGCGCTTCTTCTCCACCTCGATGTTTTTGGCTTCATCAAGGAGTTGTTGACGACGCGCTTCTAGGGCTTGGGCCCTTTCGTCCAACTCATCTGCAGTAAGTTCTGCATCTGTAGGGATAGGTGTGGTTAATGCGGCATCGATGAGTTTACGCGCACCTTCAGTGATCACGTGTCCATCCACCGATGCTTCTTTTTTCGGCTCATCTGAGATAAGAGCTCCATCTGAGTCTTCCTCGTATTCCTGGCAATCACCTCCTCTGTTAGAGGGTCTTTTTCCGGGGTCTTGTTCTTCTTGTTCTTCTTCTTTGCCTTCTTGGCAGCGCCGGTAGCAAAGATGGCTTTGGGTCCGTTTCCCGGAGTCAAGCTCTGATCGGTACTTTTGGACATCTGGACTTCGGGATTGTCTCCGACGTCCATGTCATCCTGCGCTTTGGGAGAGTGTTCCCCGGATCCTTCATCCATGGCTTCTCCCTCCTTTACAGCTTTGGAGTTGTACTCCTCTTCATATTTCGCGGAGAACTTTCGGAAATCTGCCGACGTCATAGATTCATCCGAGGATGCGGGAACGTTGGCGTTTGTTCCAATTGCCTCCAGCACCGAATCGGTGTTTTCTCCAGCATCGGCAGAGCCGGATCCGGATCCAACGTATCCGACGAAGTGCGACGCGTACTTCCTGAGGTACCTGCGGCTTCTGCGATCAGCCCTATCGCAACTTTTAATGGTTTCGTGGATTGCATCTGCGCTAGCGCCTTATAGTATCATACGTCTTAGTGTATACCTGAGGAAAGGCTTGTCTGTCCCGACATCGTCAGAGTCGGAATCAGTGTCATTGATGTGTTCCTCCTGGATTTCGACTTCCACAGGTGGGTTGATTTGGGATCCGGCTTCTTCGGGGAGATCCACTCCAGATTCGACTTGGACCATGAGGTCTTCTTCAGGCTCATATTTTTCCACTATCTCTGCAACTGGTGCGGGGTGGGTGGGATTAGGGTTTTCTGAGATCCGGAACTCTGCCGCCTCCCGCGGACAAAGGGGACCCAGAAGATTCTTCTGCCTCTATCATCACCGCTGGGGTGGGTTGGGCAGGTTCAGCGAAACCGATGTAAACATCGATCTCGCCAAAAGACATGATTGTATAAGTAGTCACGACTTCCCTAGCCGGAATCCAAGTCTCGTCGAGAACGATGAGAGGGACGTCGCTGGCATAGAGGATGCGACCGATAGCGATGGTCTCGCCGATTCCGATTCTTGCAGATTCCGCTCGGAACGCAGATCTGAAGCTCACTTGCCCCACGGTGGGCGCCAACTGTCGTCGGATTGAGGACAAGTGCGCCATGAGGGGGTCCTCGAGGCGTGCGGAAGAGAGGGGTGTGAGACGTATGGTATTCCGGGACGGTGAGCACACAAGTTTACCCAGGTTCGAATCCGCCGCCTTTGGACGAATCCTACTCCTGCTAGCAATCCATGTCTGGCAGAGCCGGAATATGGGTTACAAGGGTATCGCTTGCGAAGTTGAGGTCTAAAGTATCGGGTGTTATCTGGTGCCCTAAAGGCTCTCCCTAGGACGGCTTATATAGATATCCGGCCTAGGGTTTACAGGAGAGATCAATCCGGCTACGACTAAGAGTTGGTTACAGAGTACACCTTGAACTACAAGTAACGTTATAGGCCTAAGTCGGTAAATCTTCTGGGCCTTTCCGTAGCCGGATGGGACTCCGTCTTCTCTCTCTAACTGGGCCGCCCGTGAAGCAAAGCTCTAACCCGAAGTGGGCCACCCTGGTCAGTGAGGAACTGTGAGGATACCCGGAAAGTATATCCCCAACAATCCATAGTTCACTAGAGGTGGCTCTCGTTAACATAGATAACATGCTGGGTGAACAAATTACAGCGGGGCAATGGACAAACATCGAGAAAGCAATACATGCAAATACTAATCATCTTGACTCCTTTGAGACTTGATTGGGCATTACAACATTATACATAGACCGCCATCCAACTGCATCTATGACTAATAATCCACCTTCAGGTTATCATCCGAACCCCCTCCAGTATTAAGTTGCAAGCAACAGATTATTGCTTTATGAATTGCGTGTAAAGTAAACAATATGATTGTTCTATGAACAAAGGATTGTTGTTTTCTCCCTAGTAGCAACAACACATGTAGTACCTTAGAGATTTCTATCACTTCCCCAGATTACCAGAGGCATGAACCCACTATCAAGCATAAATACTAACTCTTGGAGTTGCTAGCATCTACTTGGCCAAGATAGCTACTAACAACGGAAAGCATGCAAGATCACAAATAACAAAGACATGATAGAATCAATAATCAATCTGAAATAGCATCTCAATATCCATCGGATCCCCGCAAACACAACATGCAGAATTACAAATAGATGATCTTCATCATGAACGGAGCTCACAAGATCTAGACATGAAAGCACAAAGGAGGAGAACCAGCCATCTAGCTACTACATGGATCCGTAGTCCAAGGATGAACTACTCACGCATCACACCGGAGGCTTGCATGGTGATGAAGAAGGCCTCCTGGTGAATTCCCTCTCAGGTGCCGGAAGAGCTTCAGATCCCTCCCGATCTAGGGATGGAGATGACCTACGAGACTCTTCGTGGATTTTGATCGGTGCATTAGGGTTTTCGTCCCGAGGGCATCTTATAGGCGGAAGGAGAGGCCGAGGGGGTGCCTGGGCTAGCCACACCACCCCCTGGCGTGGCCAGGCCTAGCCCGCGCGGCCAGGTGGTGTGGTGGCCCCCTGGCTCCTCTCTGTCTCGTATTCTTGCATCTGATGACTTCCAGAAAAATAGGCACTTTGGCTTTTGTCCCGTCCAATTCCGAGAATATTCATTTTCTAACTTTCCTAGAACCAAAAACAGCAGAAAACAGGCAGCTGGCACTGTGGCTCTTGTTAATAGGTTAGTCCGAGAAATCATAGAATTATGGTACTTATAGCTTTCAGCTCTCATTGCCCCTATCATAAGCATCTTGAAGGTGATTAAGGTTAAAGTGACACAACTAAGAGGATGTGCTTGACAAGTTATAAACCGAAATGTCATGCCCCTTACTTACGAAGACCGAACCTCATGTTACTCAAATTTAGTCACGAGTAAGCTCTTGTCATTGTAAGTACATGTGTATCATAAAGAATGGTCAACGGGGTACCCCTTGCACATGATACAGGAGCTATACCATAATCAAAATGACAAGGCAAGCAGACAATGAGCATCTCAACGATCTTTTTATTTGCTATTTGCATAGGTTTTTATTGAGGATGCTTCATAGAGTGCCCATTATGGTGATGCTGCAAGTTTCCACCATGATTAGGCATGGCTTAGGCTAGCGGCCCAGGCGTTTCTCTAACACACATACAAACTCCATGATCTTACAAGTTCCACTTTTATTTCACACCGCCAGGATCCATAAGCAAAAGAACATGATATCAACGGGGTATAAAGTACAAGTGCAATGTTGAAAGCGTTCCCCATGATACATGGTTCTGCTAATTTCAACTTATAAAGCATAAGCATATACGCAACAAAGAAGGACCCAATGGTTCAAGTTTATTAGATGCAAAAAAGTAAAGTGTGCCATCAAGTTCGTGAGAGCTTTAATCACTAGTTTTCTCATAACAAGTTTAATTTGGAAGGTAAACAAAAGCATGAATATACTTGGAATAGCATAAGCTAGTAGGTAGGTATGGTGGACTCTTTGGAATAACTTGGTTTAGGGAGTTGGATGCATGAGTGGAACTCATACTTTGTTGTGGAGGCTAGCAAAGGACTGGGAGCGACAAACTAAGAGAGCAATAATGGCCATAATCATGCAGAGCAACAAAACATCATTGATCAAAGCATAAAGTGATACTACAAGTTGAAAACTAAAGGATAATAAAGGCTATGGTGACTTGAGATAGTCATAACATGGTGTGAGCATGCGCCAAGTCAACCCAAATAAAGCATCAAAGGAGAATACCACTATACTATGCTTTAATATGCTAAAACAACGCATGATTCATCCAAGGCACATTAAGCAATCTCAATTGTTTATAACAAGTCATGCTACAGCAAAGAATACTAAGCATAAATCCAAAACAATATCAAGCATGGCATGACAAAGCATAGGCCACAGTCAAAAACGAGCTCTTTTTACCACATAAGTATGAACTTTCCTACTTTTTTCCAAACCAAACCAAACTATTTGAAAACCAATGTATGAAAGAGGGGGTACAAACAATTTATTTAGCAAACTAAGCAAACGAAAAACCAAAACAAAAACGAAAAACCAAAACAAAAACGAAAAACAAGACGCTCCAAGAACAACACAACTGTGCATGAAACAATAAAAATGAAGCGTTTGGAAGAAACCTGAGATTTTTATTGATGAAGAAGGGGATGCCTTGGGCATCCCCAAGCTTTGACGCTTGTACTTCTTGGATATTTCTTGGGGTGACACACGTGGCATCCCTAAGCTTGAGCTTTAGTCCATCCTTCATCTCATTACTCGTTCCTTCCATACTCCTAAATTTTTTCCTTCATACAAAACTTCACACAATCTTTATTAGCAACATTAGTGTACTCAAGATAAAAGGTCTTAAGGTTCAGTTCTAACACCAAATAAACTTCCATTAGAACACTAGATACTAAAGCACTTCCCTCAAAAAGCTCAATTCCCCAAAAGACTCAAAAAGGAACCAACAAGAAGCAAATGCTGAAAATGGCAAAAATCTATCAAAACAAACCAGTAGGTAAAGACAAATTTCTTCGAAGACCTTCTGTTGCTCAAATGAAAAAGTGTTGAACTAACTAAAGTTATAAAACAACCTGGGGCAGAAGCACAAAAATTGACGCCTCAAAAAGACATTTAGAGATTTTACACGAATTTTTACGGTGAAGCACAGAAATCTGTTTCGCGATAGCAACTTTCCCAATCATTACTTCTCTCTCATTAGAGGTTACTCTTGGCACAAAACGCAAATAAAAAGGATAAGGAGAGGTTATTATAGAGGTAATAACTTCCAAGACTCATCTAAAACTTTTGGTTTATCTCCCAATAAGTACTTTTCTTTAACGCCTTTAAGTTAGGCATAAGAAGCAAGAAAGAATCAAGTGTTCTCAAATGAAGAAGTATTAAGACCAAATTTTGTTTTCATAGGAGAAGCAAAAGAAATCTTGTCTCTCTTCTTAGGGAAGTGTTCTATACCTTTCTTGAGTGGGAGTTGATATTTAATGGTGCATTCTTTCATATCAATAATGGCACCAACAGTTCTAAGAAAAGGTCTTCCCAAAGTAATAGGACAAGAAGCATTGCATTCAACATCCAAAACATAGAAATCAACGGGGACATAGGCATTGTTAACCATAATAAGAACATCATTAAGACTCCCCATGAGTTTCTTTTTAGCATTATCATCAAGTGGGACATTCAAATAACAATCTTCAAGTGGAGGCAAATCAAGCATATCATAAATCCTTCTAGGCATAATAGAAACACTACTATCAAGATCACATAAAGCTTTGAAATCAAAGTCATTTACTTTCATATTAATGATGGGTTCCCAACCATCTTATTGTTTTATAGGAATAGAAGATTTATGTTTCATCTTTTCTTCTTTAATCTTTATGAGAGCATCAGTAATGTGTTTTGTAAAGGCCATGTTCATAGCACTAGCATTAGGACTTTTAGCAATCTTTTGTAGGAACTTAATAACTTCAGAGATGTTGCAACCATCAAGATCAAAATCAACTTTATCATCTAAAGTAGTAGAACTATTGCTAGCCTCAACACTAGTGGTGGTAATAGTAGAAACACTAATGTTTCTAGCAATTTCATCTTCTCTTTCCCACTTAGCATGTAATTCAGCTAATAGTCTAACATTTTCATCAATTCTTACTTGTATGGCATTAGTAGCTGCAAAGGGATTCTCATTAGTTTCAGGTTTAGCAGCCATTTTATTCAAAGTAGTTTGAGCTTCAGCCAAAGTTGCTATTCTTTCAGCATTAGAGAGTTTTTCCTCAATAGTTTTATTGAAAGAAGTTTGTTTACTAATAAACTCTTTAAGCATAACTTCAAGTTCAGAGGGAGCACTCTTATTATTGTTGTAAGAATTTCCATAAGCATTACCATTATTGGGAGGATATGGCTTATAATTGTTGTTACCAAAATTGTTCCTATAAGCATTATTACCATAAGCATTGTTGCCAAAGTTGTTATTTCTTATGAAGTTCACATCAACCTACTCTTCTTGAGCAACCAAAGAGGCTAAAGGAACATTATTTGGATCAATATGGGTTTTCCCATTAACTAGCATAGACATAATCATATCAATCTTATCACTCAAGGAGGAGGTTTCCTCAACAGAATTTACCTTCTTACCTTGTGGAGCTCTCTCGGTATGCCATTCAGAATAATTAACCATCATATTGTCCAGAAGTTTTGTTGCAACACCCAAAGTGATGATCATAAAGGTACCTCCAGCAGCAGAATCCAATAGGTTCCTTGAAGAATAGTTCAATCCTGCAAAAAAAGTTTGGATGATCATCCAAGCAGTCAGTCCATGAGTGGGACAATTCTTTACCAAAGATTTCATTCTTTCCCAAGCTTGAGCAACATGCTCATTATCAAATTGTTTAAACTTCATTATTTCACTTCTCATAGATATAATCTTAGCAGGAGGATAGTATTTTCCAATAAAAGCATCTGTGCACTTAGTCCAAGAATCAATACTATTCTTAGTTAAGGAGTTCAACCACTCTTTAGCTTTTCCTCTCAAAGAGAAAGGAAACAATTTCAGCTTAATAATATCACCATCTATATCCCTATGCTTTTGCATCTCACAAAGTTCAACAAAGTTATTTAGATGGGCAGCAGCATCTTCATTACCAATACCAGAAAATTGTTCTCTCATAACAAGATTGAGTAAAGCAGGTTTTATCTCAAAGAAAGTATCTTCAGGCACAAGTGGAGCAATAGGTGTGCTCATAAAATCATTGTTGTTGGTGCTAGTGAAGTCACACAACTTAGTGTTTTCAAGAGTAGTCATTTTTTTGTGTTTTTGATAAAGAAAGCAAACTAGAAAAACTAATTTTTTTGTGTTCTTGATAACAAAACAAGCAAACAAAGCAAAAGAAACTAAGCAAAACAAAAATAACAAAGTATAGAGATTGGTTATGAGGGACTCCCCTTGTGAAGATGTCCTTGACTCCCCGGCAACGGTGCTAGAAAAATGCTTGATGGCTCAGTGTTGATGTAGAGCTCGTTGGGAACCCCAAGAGGAAGGTATGATATGCACAACAACAAGTTTCCCTCAGTTATGAAACCAAGGTTTAATCGAACCAGTAGGAGCAAGGAAACACCCCAAAGGTGTTGCTAGCTGAGCCTTGGCAGGGCGCACTACCAGTGCTAGTAGCAACATGGAGACCTGCACAACACAACCACAGAACTCTGTCCCCAACTTGCGATGAGGTTGTCAATCTCACCGTGTTTAGCTAAAAACAAAGGATTAAACGTATCGAATGGAAGGAAGTAAAAGTTTGCAGAAAGTAAACACAAAGCAGTAAACAATTTATAGATTGTATGTAAAGAAAAGGACCGGGATCCATAGTTCACTAGAGGTGGATCTCCTTAAGATAGATAACATGCCGAGTGAACAAATTATAGTGGGGCAATTGACAAACATCGAGAAAGCAAAACATGCAAATACTAATCATCTTGACTCCTTTGAGACTTGATTGGGCATTACAACATTATACATAGACCGCCATCCAACTGCATCTATGACTAATAATCCACCTTCAAGTTATCATCAAGACCCTCCAAGATTAAGTTGCAAGCATGATTATTGCTTTAATTAGTGCGTGTAAAGTAAACAATACGATTATTCTATTAACAAAGGATTGTTGTTTTCTCCTAGTAGCAACAACACATCTAGTACCTTAGAGATTTCATCACTTCCCAGTTACGGAGGCATGAACCCACTATCGAGCATAAATACTAACTCTTGGAGTTGCTAGCATCTACTTGGCCAAGATAGCTACTAACAACCGAAAGCATGCAAGATCACAAATAACAAAGACATGATAGAATCAATAATCAATCTGAAATAGCATCTCAATATTCATCGGATCCTTGCAAATACAACATGCAGAATTACAAATAGATGATCTTGATCATGAACGGAGCTCACAAGATCTAGACATGAAAGCACAAAGGAGGAGAACCAGCCATCTAGCTACTACATGGATCCGTAGTCCAAGGATGAACTACTCACGCATCACACCGGAGGCTTGCATGGTGATGAAGAAGGCCTCCAGGGTGAATTCCCCTCTCCGGCAGGGTGTCAGGAAGAGCTTCAGATCCCTCCCGATCTAGGGATAGAGATGACGACGGCTACAGACTCTTTCGTGGATTTTTGATCGGGTACTTAGGGTTTTCGTCCCGAGGGCATCTTATAGGCGGAACAAGAGGCCGAGGGGGTGCCTCGGCTAGCCACACCAGCCCCTGGCGCGTCTAGGCCTGGCCCGTGCGGCCAGGTGGTGTGGCGGCCCCCTGGCTCCTCTCCGTCTCGTATTCTGGCATCTGATGACTTCCAAAAAATAGGCACTTTGGCTTTTGTCCCATCCAATTCCAAGAATATTTATTTTCTGACTTTCCTGGAACCAAAAACAGCAGAAAACAGGCAGCTGGTTGTTGGGTCCGCAGCATAGAAAACAAAAAAATTCCTACGATGAGAACTACACGCCAAGATCTATCTACTAGGTACATAGCAACGGGTGGACATACATCCATCGAGAACTTACTCTCGAAGACAACGAGTTTTGTTAATGAGTAGGAACTCAGGGTTGATGTAGTCGTACACTTGCCGATCTCAAGATCGTGTGGAAGTCCGAGCGCCGCAAATCAGCAGCACATCCGTACTCGCACACACGTTCAAGCCACCGGACAACCTCCACCTCCTCGCTCCAGCGATCTAGCGGAAGCAGCAACTCCTTCCAGACGAAAATCCACCGGGAACATGTATCTCGCTAATCCGAGACCATGGGGGAATAATTCTAGAGGGGGAGAGAGATCCTTCAAGAGGAGGTGTGAGGAATAAGGAGGAAGAGGGGGGCCTTTTATAGGAGGAGGAGGGTGCCCCTCCCCATGGCCGGCGCCTCATGGGGGGTGACCCCTCACCTCCCCCATTCATGTGGTGGTAACCCCTCCACGTTAAAATGCCTCTTCACATTCCCCTTTAAAGTCCCCACTTTAAATGCATTAAAATTCTCTAAGTTTAATGCTCTCTCATTTAATAAAACTCTTTTATTAAATTTATTCAGAATTTTGTTAATTACTTTAATTAACAAACATTCACGTATAACCCCTTGCAATATTTCAATATCACATGTAGAACCACTTTCTGCAATTTCACCCGAAACAATTTCCGGTTTCTATCGAAACAATTCCTGCGCTTTGCAATTCTTTCGTCTGAAACATATGTGCTCCAAAATGGTGTCCGGTAACTCTTAAGTGTGTCACCCTACGGTTCGTGAATAATGCAGACGTGATTGAGACTCCTCTCAGATCAATAATCAGAAGCGGGACCTAGAGATCCATACTGACTCCTGCATATTCAACGATGACTTCTGTGATCGTAAGAACCTTTAACGCTTGTAATTTAATCCCTTTGTCTCATGATATAATACATGTCCGAGATTCGATCATCGGTATCCAAATACCTAGTTTGATCTCGTTACCGACATGCACTCTTTTCTCGTTCCCGTGATATAACATTCTAGTGATCACATCACTTGCTTGCAAGCTACCTTAATGTGGTATCACCGAGAGGTCCCAGAGTATATCTATCCGTCATCGGGATTGACAAATTCCACTCTTTATCCATGAGCCTCAACATAACACCTTCGTAGCACTGAACCCATCTTTATAGTCACCCTTTTACGGTGTGACATTTGATGTTATCAAGATACTTTTCAGGTGTTAGCAATTAACATGATCTCATGATCTAAGGATAAAGATTACTTCATATGATGTTATAGCAATGTAAACATAATGACTTGATTGTAATGCTATACTTCGGATGAATGTTCATCACATCATTTCACAAATGCTATGACCTTGTTATTAACAACATCCAATGTCCATGATCAGGAAACCTTGATCATCTTGTTAATCAACAAGCTAGTCTATAAGAGAGGCATAACTAGGAACCCTTTTTGTTTATTAAACACACATGTATTGACGTTTCCGATCAATACAATTATAGCATGCAAAATAAACATCTATCATATATAAGGAATACATAATAACAACTTTATTATTGCCTCTCAGGGAATATTTCCTTCAGTCTCCCACTTGCACTAGAGACAATAATCTAGTTCACATAGTGATAAATCTAACACCCATGGAGTTCTGGTGTTGATCATGTTTTGCCCTAGGGAGAGCTTTAGTCAACGGATCTACTACATTTAGGTCCGTGTGTACTTTACAAATCTTTATATCTCAATCCTTGACCTGTTCGCGGATGGAGTGAAACCGGCGCTTAATATTCTTGGAATTCTTGTGAGACCTCGGTTCCTTGGCGTTGGCTATGGCTCCATTGTTGTCACAATAGATCACCATCGGGTCCAATGCACTAGGAACCACACCTAGTTCCGTAATGAACTCTTTCATCGAAACCGCTTCCTGCGCCGCTTCTAAAGCAGCAACATATTCTGCCTCCGTCGTTGATCTAGCCACCACAGGTTGTTTGGAACTCCTCCAACTAACTGCTGCTCCATTCAAGAGAAATACGTATCCGGATTGATACTTAGAGTCATCCGGATCGGTGTCCAAGCTAGCATCAACATAACACTTAGGGACTAGCTCTTCTTCACCTCCGTATATAAGAAACATATCCCTAGTTCTTCTCAAGTACTTGAGGATGTTCTTGACCGCTATCCAGTGTTCCGAACCTGGATCAGATTGGTACCTACTAGTCAAACTAATAGCATGTACCACATCCGGTCTTGTACATAGCATGGCATACATTATAGAGCCTATGGCCAAGGCATAGGGGATCTTATCCATTATCTCTCTTTCTTCTGCCGTAGCCGGACTTTGAGTCTTTGATGGCTCAATGCACGACGCCCAGAAAAATTCTTGATGGCGGTGTTGATGTAGAGCTCGTTGGGAACCCCAAGAGGAAGGTATGATGAGCACAACAGCAAGTTTCTCTCAGTTATGAAACCAAGGTTTAATCGAACCAGTAGGAGCAAGGAAACACCCCAAAGGTGTTACTAGCTGAGCTTTAGCAGGGCGCACTACCGACGCTAGTAGCAACGTGGAGACCTGCACAACACAACCACATAACTTTGTCCCCAACTTGCGATGAGGTTGTCAATCTCACCGTGTTTTGTGGAAAACAAAGGATTAAACGTATCGAATGGAAGGAAGTAATAGTTTACAGAAAGTAAACACAAAGCAGTAACAGTTTGTAGATTGTATGTAAAGAAAAAGGACCCGGATCCATAGTTCACTAGAGGTGGCTCTCCTTAGATAGATAACATGCTGGGTGAACAAATTACAGCGGGGCAATTGACAAACACCGAGAAAGCAATACATGCATATACTAATCATCTTGACTCCTTTGAGACTTGATTGGACATTACAACATTATACATAGACCGCCATCCAACTGCATCTATGACTAATAATCCACCTTCAAGTTATCATCTGAACCCCCTCCAGTATTAAGTTGCAAGCAACAGATTATTGCTTTACGAACTACGTGTAAAGTAAACAATACGATTGTTCTATGAACAAAGGATTGTTGTTTTATCCCTAGTAGCAACAACAAATCTAGTACCTTAGAGATTTCTGTCACTTCCCCAGATTACTAGAGGCATGAACCCATTATCGAGCATAAATACTAACTCTTCGAGTTGCTAGCATCTACTTGGACAAGATAGCTACTAACAACGGAAAGCATGCAAGATCACAAATAACAAAGACATGATAGAATCAATAATCAATCTGAAATAGCATCTCAATATCCATTGGATCCCCGCAAACACAACATGCAGAATTACAAATAGATGATCTTGATCAAGAACAGAGCTCACAAGATCTAGACATGAAAGCACAAAGGAGGAGAACCAGCCATCTAGCTACTACATGGATCCGTAGTTCAAGGATGAACTACTCACGCATCACACCGGAGGCTTGCATGGTGATGAAGAAGGCCTCGTGGTGAATTCCCTCTGGCAGGTGCCGGAAGAGCTTGATCCCTCCCGATCTAGGGATGGAGATGACGTGACTATAGACTCTTTCGTGGATTTTGATCGGGTACTTAGGGTTTTGTCGAGGGCATCTTATAGTCGGAAGGGGAGGCCGAGGGTGTGGGTGGCCACACCACCTGGCGCGGCTAGGCTTTGGCGTGGCAGTGTGGTGTGGCCGCCCTCTCCGTCTCGTATTCGGCACTTGATGACTTCAGGAAAAATAGGCAATTTGGCTTTGTCCTGTCCAATTCGAGAATATTCATTTCGACTTTCCGGAACCAAAACAATAAAAAGCAAATTGGCACTGTGGCTCTTGTTAATAGGTTAGTCCGAGAAATCATATGAAAAGTACTCCAAAGTTGGAACAAAACACAAGAAAGTGGATAAAACCAAGCATGGAACATCAAAAATTATAGATACATTTGCAATGTATCAACGTCCCCAAGCTTAACTCCTGCTCGTCCTCGAGTAGGTAAGTGATAAAAAGAAAGAATAATTTTTGAGGTGACATGCACCGTCAAAGACTTGATCAAAGTATTTGCAAAACATTCAAAGCTGGGATCATAGTACTTCAATCATAACATGAAAGACAAAGTTCTAGCAATAAGCAAAGAAACTATGATGCAACATGAAAAGGCACAAACAAAAGATTCATGAATAACATGCTTTGCAAGACGTTTGTTTGTTTCACATAAAGAAAACATAGCATAAAAGTATTCAGCTTGTCCCACATAGAGTAGCAAATATAAATGCATAGGACACCTTCAAAGTTCATAAGAGTGACTAGATACAATAGTTTAAAACAAGCAATATCAAGTTATGCATCAATCAACTAGTCTTGGGACAATGCACATAGAACTAAGAATGGCCACTATGCTCTCAAAGTAGGTGCATAAAGATAGAAGGTGGAGACTCAACATAATGGTGGAAGAAAGGCCTTTTGTAAAAGGAAGTAGGGATTCAAGTCTCATAAAGAGCATCCAAAAATTATGGTACTTATAGCTTTCAGCTCTCATTGCCCCTATCATAAGCATCTTGAAGTGATTAAGGTTAAAGTGAACAAACTATGGTGTACATGCTTGAAGAAGTATAAGTCAGAAATCTCATGTCCCTTGTATACGAGGGCCGCTCCTCATGCTACTCAAGTTTAGTCACCGGTAAGTTCTTGTCATTGTTAGTATATGTGTATCATAGAGAATCGCCAACGAGGTACCCCTTGCCCGATGATACGGAAGAATCCCCATATCAAAATGACAAGGCAAGCAGACAACGAACATCTCAGCATTCTTCTTATTTACCATGGGAATATGGTGCTTTTTTCTCTCTTTCCTCTTTTCATAGTATCTCTTTTTTTTCTTTTTTTCTCAATATAGGACTCTTTTTTTATAAGAAGAATGCTTCATAGACAACTCATTATGGTTACGCTGCAGGTTTCCACCATGTCAGCATGGATTAGACCAGCGGCCCCGGTGTTTCTCTAACACATATACATAACTTCATGGACTTACAAGCTCCCCTTTCATTTCACACCGACGACATCCATATACAAAAGAGCATGATATCAACTAGGTACAAGTACCAAGTGCAATGTTGAAAGCATTCCCCATGAAAGCATGGTTCTGCTAATTCCCAACAAATAAGTGCAAGCATATACAACACAGAAGACACGATGGTTCAAGTTTATTAAGGGTAAGAAAAGTAAAGTGTGCCATCAAGTTCGTGAGAGCTTTAATCACTAGTTTTCTCATAACAAGTTTAATTTGGAAGGTAAACAAAAGCATGAATATACTTGGAATAGCATAAGCCAGTAGGAAGTTATGGTGGACTCTTTGGAATAACTTGGTTTAGGGAGTTGGATGCATGAGTGGAACTCATACTTGGTTGTGGAGGCTAGCAAAAGACTGGGAGCGACAAACTAAGAGAGCAATAATGGCCATAATCATGCAGAGCGACAAAACATCATTGATCAAAGCATAAAGTGATACTACAAGTTGAAAAACTAAAGGATCATAAAGGCTATGTGGACTTGAGATAGTCATAACATGGTGTGAGCATGTGCCAAGTCAACCCAAATAAAGCATCATAGGAGAATACCACTATACTATGCTTTAATATGCTAAAACAACGCATGATTCATCCAAGGCACATTAAGCAATCTCAATTGTTTATAACAAGTCATTCTACAACAAAGAATACTAAGCATAAGGCCAAAACAATACCAAGCATGGCATGACAAAGCATAGGCCACAGTCAAAAACAAGCTCTTTTTACCACATAAGCATAAACTTTCCTACTCTTTTCCAAACCAAACCAAACTATTTGCAAACCAATGTATGAAAGAGGAGGTCCAACCAATTTATTCAGCAAACTAAGCAAACCAAGCAAACAAAAAACCAAAACGAAAACGAAAAAGAAGACGCTCCAAGAACAACACAACTGTGCATGAAACAATAAAAATGAAGCGTTTGGAAGAAACCTGAGATTTTTATTGATGAAGAAGGGGATGCCTTGGGCATCCCCAAGCTTTGACGCATATACTTCTTGGATATTTGTTGGGGTGACACGCGTGATATCCCCAAGCTTGAGCTTTAGTCCATCCTTCATCTCATTACTCATTCCTTCCATACACCTGAAAATTTTCCTTCATACAAAACTTCACACAATCTTTATTAGCAACATTAGTGCACTCAAGATAAATAAGTCTTAAGATTCAGTTCTAACACCAAATAAACTTCCATTAAAACGCTATCTACTGTAGCACTTCCCTCAAAAAGCTCAATTCCCCAAAAGAACTCAAAAAGGAATCAACAAGTAGCAAATGCAGAAAATGGCAGAAATCTGTTAAAACAGGCCAGCAGGTAAAGACGATTTTTTTCGAAGACATTCTGTTGCTCAAATCAAAAAGTGTAGAACTAACGAAAGTTAGATAACTACCTGGGGCAGAAGCACAAAAAATTACAGCTCAATCTGACATACAGAACTCTCTCACGAATTTTTATGGTGAAGCACAAAAATTTTTTTTGGGACAGCAACTTTCCCAATCATTACTTCTCTCTCATTAGAGGTTACTCTTGGCACAAAAAGTAAATAAAAAGGATAAGGAGCGGTTATTACTGAAGTAATAACTTCCAAGACTCATCTAAAACTTTTGGGTTATCTCCCAATAAGTACTTTTCTTTAACGCCTTTAAGTTAGGCATGAGAAGCAATGAAAGAATCAAGTGTTCTCAAATGAAGAAGCATTAAGATCAATACCAGAAAATTGTTCTCTCATAACAAAATTGAGCAAAGCAGGTTTTATCTCAAAGAAAGTATTTTGAGCCACAGATGGATCAATAGGTGTGCTTATCAAATCATTGTTGTTGGTGCTACTGAAGTCACACAACTTAGTGTTTTCAAGAGTAGTCATTTTTTTGGGTTGTCAAATAAGAAAGCAAACTTGTAAAACTAATTTTTTTGTGTTTTGAAGAACAAAACAAGCAAACAAAGCAAAAAGAGAACTAAGCAAAACAAAAACAACAAAGTAAAGAGATTGGTTATGAGGGACTCCCCTTGTGAAGATGTCCTTGACTCCCCGGCAACGGCGCTAGAAAATCTTCTTTTGATGACGTGTAGTTGACGTGGGAATTTCTTCTTCTTCGTTCCCCGGCAACGGCGCCAGAAAATTGCTTGATGGCTCAATGCACGGCGCCCAAAAAAATTCTTGATGGCGGTGTTGATGTAGAGCTCATTGGGAACCCCAAGAGGAAGGTATGATGAGCACAGCAGCAAGTTTCCCTCAGTTATGAAACCAAGGTTTAATCGAACTAGTAGGAGCAAGGAAACACCCAAAGGTGTTACTAGTTGAGCTTTGGCAGGGCGCACTACCGGTGCTAGTAGCAACGTGGTGACCTGCACAACACAACCACATAACTTTGTCCCCAACTTGCGATGAGGTTGTCAATCTCACCATGTTTTGCGGAAAACAAAGGATTAAACGTATCGAATGGAAGGAAGTAATAGTTTGCAGATAGTAAACACAAAGCAGTAACAGTTTGTAGATTGTATGTAAAGAAAAAGGACCGGGATCCATAGTTCACTAGAGGTGGCTCTCCTTAGATAGATAACATGTTGGGTGAACAAATTACAGCGGGGCAATTGACAAACACCGAGAAAGCAATACATGCATATACTAATCATCTTGACTCCTTTGAGACTTGATTAGGCATTACAACATTACACATAGACCGCCATCCAACTGCATCTATGACTAATAATCCACCTTCAGGTTATCATCAGAACCCCCTCCAGTATTAAGTTGCAAGCAACAGATTATTGCTTCTGACTGTGTAAAGTAAACAATACGATTGTTCTATGAACAAAGGATTGTTGTTTTCTCCTAGTAGCAACAACACATCTAGTACCTTAGAGATTTCTGTCACTTCCCAGTTACGAGGCATGAACCCACTATCGAGCATAAATACTAACTCTTGGAGTTGCTACCATCTACTTGGCCAAGATAGCTACTAACAACAGAAAGCATGCAAGATCACAAATAACAAAGACATGATAGAATCAATAATCAATCTGAAATAGCATCTCAATATCCATCGGATCCCCGCAAACACAACATGCAGAATTACAAATAGATGATCTTGATCATGAACGGACCTCACAAGATCTAGACATGAAAGCACAAAGGAGGAGAACCGGCCATCTAGCTACTACATGGATCCGTAGTCCAAGGATGAACTACTCACGCATCACACCGGAGGCTTGCATGGTGATGAACAAGGCCTCCAGGGTGAATTCCCCTCTCCGGTAGGGTGCCGGGAAGAGCTTCAGATCCCTCCCGGTCTAGGGATGGAGATGACGACGGCTACAAAATGGGTTCCTAGTCATGCCTCTCTTATAGACTAGCTTGTTGATTAACATGATGATCAAGGTTTCCTGATCATGGACATTGGATGTTGTTAATAACAAGGTCACACCATTGGTGGAATGATGTGATGAACATTCATCCGAAGTATAGCATTACGATCAAGTTATTGTGTTTATATTGCTATAACATCATACGAAGTAATCTTTATCCTTAGACCATGAGATCATGTTAATTGCTAACACCGGAAGAGTATCTTGATAACATCAAACGTCACACCGTAACAGGGTGACTATAGAGATGGGTTCAGTGCTACGAAGGTGTTATGTTGAGGCTCATGGATCAAGAGTGGAATTTGTCAATCCAGATGACGGATAGATATACTCTAGGCCCTCTCGGTGATATCACATTAGGATAGCTTGCAAGCAAGTGATGTGATCACTAGAATGTTATATCACGAGAACGAGAAAAGAGTGCATGTCGGTAACGAGATCAAACTAGGTATGGAGATACCGATGATCGAATCTCGGACATGTAATATATCGAGAGACAAACGGATTTAGTTACAAGCGTTAAAGGTTCTCACGATCACAGGAGTCATCGTTGAATGTGTAGGAGTCAGTACGGATCTCCAGGTCCCGCTGCTGATTATTGATCGGAGAAGGGTCTCGATCATGTCTGCATTATTCACGAACCGTAGGGTGGCACACTTAAGAGTTACCGGACACCATTTTGGAGCACATATGTTTCAGACGAAAGAATTGCAAAGCGCAGGAATTGTTTCAATAGAAACCGGAAATTGTTTCGGGTGAAATTGCAGAAGGTGGTTCTGCATGTGATATTGAAATATTGCAAGGGGCTATATGTGAATGTTTGTAATAAAGTAATTAACAAAATTCTGAATAAATTTAATAAAAGAGTTTTTATTAAATGAGAGAGCATTAAATTTGGAGAAACTTAATGCATTTAAAGTGGAGACTTTAAAAGGGAATGTGAAGAGGCATTTTAATGTGGAGGAGTTACCACCACATGAATGGGGGAGGTGAGGGGTCACCCTCCCATGCACCGGCCATGGAGAGAGGGGGCACCCCCCTCCTCCTATAAAAGGCCACCCATTCCCTCCTTCATCCACACACCTCCTTGTGAAGGATCTCTCTCCCCCTCTAGAATTATTCCCCCATGGTCTCGGATTAGCGAGATACATGTTACCGGTGGCATTTCGTCTGGAAGGAGTTGCTGCTTCCGCTGGATCACTGGACCGAGGAGGTGGAGGTTGTCCGGTGGCTTGAACGTGTGTGCAAGTGCGGATGCGCTACTGAGTGGCGGCGCTCGGACTTCCTCACGATCTTGAGATCGGCAAGTGTACGACTACATCAACCACGAGTTCCTACTCGTTAATAAAGCTCGTTGTCTTCGAGGGTAAGTTCTCTATGGATGTATGTCCACCCGTTTGCTTTGTACCTAGTAGATAGATCTTGGCGTGTAGTTCACACCGTAGGAATTTTTTTGTTTTCTACGCTGCGGACCCAACAGTGGTATCAGAGCATGATCTATGCGTAGGTGCTTTGCACGGGTAGTACACATATGTTTATATGTGGGCGATGATGATCATGTTATTGCATCTTCTATGTACTTTGGATATTGGTAGCATAGTGGGATGAAGCGGCCCGGACCAACCTTACATGTCATCGTACATGAGACCGGTTCCACGACTGACATGCAACTTGTTTTGCATAAGTGGCTGGCGGGTGTCTGTCTCTCCTACTATAGTCAATATCTGATTTACAACGAGTTGCTAATAACTTGGTTATCCTCGTTGTGGTTCATGGTCATAGGTTAGACAGGTTCTATCTCCGAAAGCCCTAAGCCACGTAAAACTTGCAATTGATAAATGAGAGGCATCTAGTTTAGATCGTTGCTGGGCTAGTGTTTTGATATGGTATTGTTGTAAGTAGATGTATGATAGATACTCTTACAACTTACTTAACGTGTAAGTTCCATAGACCTTGGCCTTACACACAAAGGAATGATAAAGATCATACCACGATGCAAATGATAGAGATCAAATGCATGGACCATATCATCTCACTTCACGCATTAGATGTTAGCATCTTATATTGCTAGTTTGGCGCGTTTGGTAGCATTATAAGATGATCCCTCATTTAGATATCAAGATAAAATGTGTTCTTCATTAAGTATGCACCGTTTTGTGGATCGTGTTTTGAGGCATCACGTGATGATCAGGTGTTTTCAACTCTACGCTTTCATACAACGGGTGTAAGACAGTTTTACACACGCAAATACTAAGGTTCTTACTTTGACGAGCCTAGCATGTACAGACATGGCCTCGGAACACGGACCGAAAGGTTAAGCATGAGTCATATAGTTGATATGATGCCCATATAGATGCTCGCCTTTGAAGCTACACCGACTCACGTGATGATCGGACTTGGTGTAGTGGATTTGGTTCATGTAATCACCAAAAGGACACGAGGGATGTCGTTTTTGAGTGGGATTTCATTAGTAATTTGGATTAGTCGAACTCAATCTATCATAAACTTAGTCTAAATATACTTTACAAATTCTGTTGTAGATGGCACCACCTGCTTTTAATTTCAATGTGTTCATGGAGAAAGAGAAACTTGCTGCGAATGGTAGCAACTTCACCAACTGGGCTATGAATTTGAGGATTCTCCTCATCACTTTGCACAAAAGCAATATGTGCTAGATGCGCGCTAGGCCCCCACAGCTCTGATGCCTGACGAGGAAAAGAATGTCTATATAACTCGTCAGAGGACCACAACTTAGTTCATTGCGGAATCTTGTATGGGCTAGAGCCGAACTTCAAAGCGTTTGAAAATGGCAATGCCTTTGATACCATGGGAGAATTGAAAATGATTTTCGATACCCATGTTGCCAGAGAGTTATAATGCTCTGAAAAGTTCTTTAGCTGCATGATGGAGGAAAACAGCTCCGTTAGTGAGCATGTACTCAAAATGTGCAGGCACGTCGATAAGCTTGTGTCCTTGGGAATAACGATTCCCATTGACTTAGGCATACATCGTGTTCTCCAATCGCCACCTAGCTACAAGAGCTTCATGATGAACTATAATATGCAGGGCATGAAGAAGTCTCTTCCCGAGCTCACAATGCTTAAGACTGTAGAAGTGGAGATTAGGAAAGAACATCAAGTGTTGATGATCAATAGGACCACGGTTTCAAGAAGGACAAGAAAGGCAAGCACAAGGGAAAGAAGGGTGGCAAGTCATTGTCTACGCTTTGAAAAGAAACCCCGAGCTAGCCCTAAGTCGAAATCGAAAGTGCTACTATTGCAAGGATCGCCATTGGAAGCTTAATCGCCCCAAGTATTTGGCGGACAAGAAGTCCGCAAGGCAAACAAAGGTATATGTGATATACATGTTATTGATGTACTTGACTAGTACCGCAGAGTAGCACCGGGTATTTGATACGGATCGGTTGCTAATATATGTAACTCGGTTCGTGGGCTCGGAACAAGCGACAACTAGCAAGGGATGAGGTCTCGATGCGGGTCGACAATGGATCAAGAGTTGATGTGATCGCCGTCGGAACGCTGCCTCTCCATATGCCATCGGGATTAGTTATAAACCTAAATAATTGTTATTTGGTGCCTACACTGAACATTGTATCCGGATCGTGTTTGATGCAAAGTGGTTATTCATTTAAATCTGAAAACAATGGTTGTTCGATTTATATGAATAATATCTTTTATGGTCATGCACCTATGTTGAATGGTTTATTTCTGTTGGATCTCGATAGCAGTATTACGCATATTCATAATGTTGATGCTAAAAGGATTAAACTTGATGATGATATATCTACATATATGTAGCACTGCCGTCTAGGTCATATTGGCGTTAAACGCATGAAGAAACTCCATTCTGATGGACTTTTGGAATCACTTGATTTTGAATCATTTGATACATGTGAGCCATGCCTTATGGGCAAGATGACTAGAACGCCGTTTTCCGGTTCAATGGAACAGGCGACAGATCTATTGGAAATCATACATACTGATGTGTGTGGACCAATGAGTATGTCGGCGCGAGGTGGATATCGTTATTTTGTTACTTTCACAGATGATTTTAGTAGATATGGGTATATCTATTTGATGAAACACAAGTCTGAAACTTTTGAAAAGTTCAAAGAATTTCAGAATGAAGTGGAAAATCATTGTAACAAAAAGATCAAATTTCTGCGGTCCGACCGTGGAGGAGAGTATCTGTTGGAGATATGCCCAAGAGGCAATAATAAAGTAGGTTATTATCATATCTTCACACTTATGATAAATGTTTACATTCATGCTATAATAGTATTAACAAGGAAACCATTAATACTTGTGTGATTTGTAAACTTAATTTGAAGTCCCTAGTATAGCCTCTATACTTCACTAGCTTGTTGGTTGATTGATGATTGAGGTTTCCATATCATGAACATTGAGATGTTATCAACAACAAGATCATATCGTTAGGAGAATGATATGGTGGACATACTCCTATAGATAAGCGTAGCATAAAGATCAAGTCATTTCAATAGTTCAATTGCTATATGCTTTCTGATACATAGTAACCTAATTCCTTCGACCATGAGATCATGCATATTGCCTTTACTGGATGGATGCTTTGATGTCATCAAACACCACACCGTAACAGGGTGGCTATAAAGGTGGCATTGAGTGTTCGGAAAGTATTGGTTGAAACACATGGATCAAGAGTGGATTTGTCCATCCACATGACGGATAGATATTCTGGGCCCTCTCGGTGAAATGTCATCCAATTAGCTTGCAAGCATGTGACTTGGTCACAAGGGATCACATATCACGAACGAGAAAAGAGTACTTATCAAGAACGAGGATGAACTAGGTATGCGAGATACCGACGATCATAACCTCGGATAAGTAACATATCGTGAGACAAAGGGAAATTGGTATCGTATGTAAGTGGTTCATTCGACGCAAAGTAATCGTTAGAAATATGTGGAGCCATGAATTTCCAGATTCCTCTATTGGTTATTGTTCGGAGAAGTGTCTCGATCATGTCCGCATAATTCACGAACCGTAGGGAGACACACTTAAGGATTGACGTTGTTTGAGTAGTTATGGTATTATGAGAAAGAGACCGAATGTTGTTCGAGTCTCGGATGGGATCCGGATATCACGAGGAGATCCGGAATGGTCCGGAGAATAAGATTCATATAAGGAAAGTCCTGCGGAGTTGGGGAATGGTTCCGGTGTTTTCATCGGGAACATTCTAGAAGGTCCCGGAATGTCCGGCACTCCGGAGGGGGAAGGGGTACATGGATGTGTCATTGCATGTTGGAATGATTGCATCATGTACTAAGTGTTCTTGCTGTCCCAAATAAAGGATTAATTTGAATCCTAAATTGAAAAAGTCAAACGGCTAGTTTGAAAGTCAAACGGCAGTTTTTGGGAAGTGGGAGGAGAGGAGGAAACCGACTTGAGGGAGGAGTCCTCCTCCCAAGCCGGCGCCCCACCTAGGCCGAGTTGGGGAGGGACTCCACTCCCTCCCCTTGGCCGGCCAGCCCCTCCCACCTATATAAGGAGGGGCAGGGCTCCCTCCTAGGACACACAAGTTCCTATCCTCTAATCTAAACCCTAGATCTAGACCCCGGTTTAGAGCTATTCGGTTTAGAGCCTTCTAATTGGTTTAGAGCCTTCTAATTGGTGTGTCTAATTACTAGACCACTAATAGCCTCTCTCATAAGCTCCACCATACCGCCGGCTTAAGGCGAAGCCTGGGATCTCCCTCTACCTCCTGCATACGCCAGTTGTCTTTAGGAATCGCGAGGAGAGTGCTACAACCTCCGCCTGCTGGAACAAGGAGAGGAAGGTCTTCGCCGAGTACGAACGTGACCGATCATGGGAGCGCTGCTGAACGTGCCTGGAAGGATCGCTCACGCGATCTTGAGATCGGAAAGAGTATTACATCACCCACGAGAATCTGCTCTCGTTAACCGCTGGAATCTTCGAGGGTGAGTTCCACTATCGACTCGTTGCTACAATCTAGTAGATAGATCTTGGCTTGTTTGTTTGTATCGATAGAAAATTTTGTTTTCCATGCTACGAACCCCTACAAGGGTATCGAGCCGTGTCTATATGTAGATCTGCAGACGAGTAGAACACAATGGTCATTGTGGGCGATGCTTTTATTGTAGATTGCTTTTGTGTACTTTGCATCTTGCGGTATGTTGGGATGAAGCGGCCGGCTAACCTTACATGACATCGTTCATGAGACTTGCTCCACGCTTAACATGCAACTTGTATTGCATAAGTGGCTCTGGGTGCTGTTTTCCTAGCATAGTTAAGATCCAATTTACAACGGTAATCAACAATGCTAGTATCAATGTTGTGGTTCTTGTTCGTAAGTTAGAACGACACTTATTGAAAGCCCCAAACCACGTAAAATATGCAAAGAAAGTAGAAGCGTCTAACTTTGTTTTGCAGGGGTGTGCAGTGATGTGATATGGCCATGATTGTGATTATATTTGATGTATGCAATGTTCCTTATTGTAAGTTGGCAACCGCAGAGCCTTATGGTTGTCTTTAATTTTGTTAAGACCTGCGTGTCTATTCAAAGTAGTTGTAATAGTTGAAGCTGGTGGACGACAACCATGAAGAAGCGTCATTGACCTTGATGCTATGCCGGTGATGATGGAGATCATGTTCGTGCTTGAAGATGGAGATCGGAAGCACAAAGGAGAAAGGCCATATCATATCACATATTATGAATTGCATGTGATGTTAATCCTTTATGCATCTTGTATTGCTTAGTAGACGACGGTAGCATTATAAGATGATCCCTCATGCACATAAATTTCAAGTTCTAAAGTGTTCACCCTTAGTATGCACCGTTGCCAAAGCTTGCGCTTCGAAGCACCACGTGATGATCGGGTGTCTTTGATTCCGCGGGTGAATACAACGTAAGCAAGCCAGATTTGCTTATGCGGAAGCTAAGGTTTGATCTTGACGAGCCTAGCATGTACGCACATGGCCTCGTGAACACGGATCGCCGAAAGGCAAAGCATGAATCATATAGTAGATATGATGAACATGATGATTGTTCGCCATTAAAGCTATATCAACTCTCGTGATGATCGGTTTTGATGTGGTGGATTTGGTTCGTGTGATCACTAAAACAATGTGAGGGATATTGTTTTGAGTGGGAGTTCACCTAGATTAATTTAATTATTAATTAGAACTCAATTTATCATAAACTAAATCAAAGTGAATTTGCATAGTTGTTGTAGTCATTGGCATCCGTTTACCACCTTGCGCTTAGTTATAATTGAGATGATAGAACTATAGAATTCTGGTTAGTTACTTTACGAACTGGTATCGCATTGTTTTGAAGTGTTAATCTAAAGTTTAAAGTCCTATTGCAAAACTTTCAGTAAGTTCCGGTCACTCCATGAAGTTTAATAATTGGTATTAAAACAAGAGTGACAATTCCAAAGTGTTAGTGTTTGAGTATCATGTTTGTATCCATGATTCTTGATATTCAAAGGATTGTCTTAATATCAAGGTTATCTAGGATCTGAAAGAGTTGTTTCAGAAACCATGATGTGTGGAAGATATTGTGATATCTGAAACGAAGTTTTGGTTACAACATGATAGAGTATAATATGGCAAAAGTCATGTTCTCATATTTTGATGAGAATTTACAAAGGGTTGGAGACACTTGTTGTCCTAATCCTCCAAAAGTTTTTGGATAGCAACATTATACTCATAATTCATCGTTACAAGCTAAAAGTAGTTTGATCATGGATAAATCCATGATGAGGTGAATATTTGATGTAGGTAAAATGTTTACTACACCAAGAGATTACTAAAGAAAGGAATTTGAAAGAACACCAAATATTTGATAATGGTGATCTACTTCAAAGTGCAAGTTCAAAGACATTGGTATTTAACTATACACGCTTTGGACTATGTGTCATAAGTATGACTCCACTATTGATGTTGATAGATTCTTTCAAACAGAAAAGGAAATACTGAAAGAGAATCTCATAAGTATATGGCAGAAAAGAAAAGACTAGAATTGTTCAGTTTGAGTATATAGATGATATACGTGTTATGGCTATATTCTTTGCTTATTAAACAATGTGGTTCTTAAGTATTTGATACTGAATTTGTTGGTGTGAATCGTCATACGAAACAACACAATTCATGAACTACAATGGCCTAAGTAATTAGCAAAAGAATAGGTGATGATGTTCATCGAGAACAAATAAAGGGTTATTTTGTTGCTCGTTAAACATCAACGCTTGCCTTCAAGATTTGTTTTATCAGGTATTATGAGAACAAAAGGGTTGTTCAAATAATTGCCGTAATCCATAAAAGATGGATGATTCACAAATCTCGTTGGAAAAATCACATCCATAAAACTAGTGCTAAAATTATCGAAAGACAAATTGATTGAAAGATCACTTAGGAAGTGACATCGCAGTTTAAATTATATTGGAAAGAAAACATGAAGAAACTCCATGTGGATGGAATTTTGGAGTCTTTTGATTTTTGATCAAATGACGTTTGTGAAACTTTCCTAGAGATAATTAAAACTTCGTTCATAGGCCAAAAGGGAACGAAAGACTAGCTTATTGGAACTTGTGCATATTGTTGTACGAACTCCATTATGTGTAGTCAAGAGCGATGGATTTCAACTTCATATGCTTTCTCCGAAAATTTGAGTGAATATGTGAATATTTACTTAATAAGGATGAAGTGTGAAATATTTGAAAAGTTCGAAAGATTTTCAAGATGAAGTGCAAAATCATTGTAACAAGAATATAAATAGTTTATGATAAGATCATAAAGGAAGATATTTGAATTACAAGTTTAGCATAATACCTAA
Source organism: Avena insularis (assembly GCA_023614405.1). Lineage (NCBI taxonomy): Eukaryota > Viridiplantae > Streptophyta > Magnoliopsida > Poales > Poaceae > Avena > Avena insularis. The sequence goes on along the minus strand of CM042690.1, from coordinate 89,537,715 downwards.
GATTTAAGGAATCGATCAGGATTTGCATTTCCCGAAACACCATAAGAGTATGGAGCGTTCGAGATATGTAATTGAACCTTGTTTGACATGGTAAGATCGAAGGTATAATTCATAAAACTGCTATTATATTTTAAAGATTAAAAGCTTTAGAGACTACCGCTTTTCCACTAAAAGAGCTCCATCATAATCCGCTGAAATGACACCATATAAGGTTATGGTTTGGGATAAAACCCAAGTAGTCCTTTCTTAAACATTGGTATGCTGTGCATAAGAAAGATGTTTGCAACCAAAGTCGGATAAACCTGTCTTTGTATTACTGTTAAGTATTCCTCCATAAACACCGGAGACAAAAGTGTTTGTCGCTTAGAACGTCAAGTTTCTTTGAGAAGGAATTTTTCGTGAAAAGTTAAGTGGGAGGACAATAGAACTTTGATAAGGTTAAAAGAACCTTAGCTATATGTGCAGAGTTGCAAAGACCGAAAAGTGTTCGGAAAGCAACAATGCTCATGGCTCACGTGCCTCAAAGGTTGTGGTCACGGAGGTCTAAGTTTCTATTGAAACAAGTAGGTCGGATGAACAATCAAATACCAAGATTTGAGGGTTGAATCATTATTTGAGAATAATGAACCTACTACATGCAAAGAAACGATGATGGGCCCTGACTCCGTCAAATGGCTTGAAGCCATAAAATCCGTGATAGTTCCATACACGAGAAATCAAGTTTTGAACTTGAAGGACCCTCAAAAAGGTGTAAGACCTTGCAGTGTTTGGATCTATAAAGAAGTAGACATGGATGTTTCACATCTATGAAATAGTCGACATGTTGGGAAAGAGTTCACAACAATGTTCAAAGGTTGTATATGACAAGATTTGATCTTTCATAGCGATGTTTAGTCTAGACGGATTAATGTAGCAACCACTACATATAATTTGTTATGTGGTAGTAGAATAAACAAAACAAGTTCTTCTAATAGAATGGTTACCTAGGACGGTGCATGACAGTTCAAAGGGTTTTGTTAATTCAAAGGATGCTAAAAGCATATGCAAACTTCAATGGTTGAAGTAAGCATAGCGGAGTTGGAATCTTCACTATGATGAAACTGTTAAAAGAGTTTAATTTCATCGGAGACAATGAAGATGCTTGCATTTGCAAGAAATTAAGTGGAGCGCTTAAGACATGTTTCTAATACATTATGTGGAAGACATGTTGTTGATTGGAAATAATGTATCTTTATTAACACATATTAAGAATTTCATCCCGATGAAAGACTTAGGCAAAACCCAAATATTTGGCATCAATAGACGCAAATATGGTTGTGCTGTATACATAGACGATATTGAATGAATTCAATATAGAAACTACAAGAAAGGTTCTTGTTGCACGTAAAGGATTGAAAGAGTTCAATGTTGATGATATATTCAAGTGTATTGACATTTGGTAAGTGAAACAAAGATTCAAGTATAGTTTGATACTTGATGTATGAAATCACAAAGAGTATTTATATCAATCATACTGTGATATGTACAAATCCAGATATGTCCTATGCTATAAATATTATGAGCATATACCGTAATGATTCATAAGATGATCATTGGACGATAGTAAGGATATTCTTATGATCTTTTGGAAGAACTAAGAGTATATTATTTGTAAAAGTGACAAATAGATCGTTAGTTCATTGTAAAAGTACTACATTGATACTAGCTTTGTCACAAAGTACAAATTAAGTTTATCTCAATCTAAACTAAGGGTGGCACAATATAATGGAAAGTAAGTTCCATAATGGATTTGGATGAATTCCAAAGTTAAGATATTGTGATGATACTACAACAAAAGGCTAAGTATATGACTGCTATTATAGCAGCAAAAGAGGGTATTTGTGTCAAGTAGTTTGTTATCAAACTAGGTGTAGTTCACAGCGGGATAATACTATGAAGATATATTGTGCGACAATATTATCAACATGTTTTAACCCCAAAGAACTAAAGGTCACACCGAAAGACCAAATTATACAAAGCCATCTCATTAGAGAATGAGTGATGCGTAGAGACGCAAAGACATGCAATTACACACGGACCTGGAAGTGTCAGATCCGGAGATCAGTTGACCACTAGCAATCGTGTACATACAACACCAGAAAGCCATAGGTGTTGAATACACAAAGGTTTGAAACTAGATTATTGACTCTAGTGCAAGTGGGAGACTGTTGGAGATATGCCCAAGAGGCAATAATAAAGTAGGTTATTATCATATCTTCACACTTATGATAAATGTTTACATTCATGCTATAATAGTATTAACAAGGAAACCATTAATACTTGTGTGATTTGTAAACTTAATTTGAAGTCCCTAGTATAGCCTCTATACTTCACTAGCTTGTTGGTTGATTGATGATTGAGGTTTCCATATCATGAACATTGAGATGTTATCAACAACAAGATCATATCGTTAGGAGAATGATATGGTGGACATACTCCTATAGATAAGCGTAGCATAAAGATCAAGTCATTTCAATAGTTCAATTGCTATATGCTTTACGATACATAGTAACCTAATTCCTTCGACCATGAGATCATGCATATTGCCTTTCTGGATGGATGCTTTGATGTCATCAAACACCACACCGTAACAGGTGGCTATAAAGGTGGCATTGAGTGTTCGGAAAGTATTGGTTGAAACACATGGATCAAGAGGGATTTGTCCATCCACATGACGGATAGATATTCTCTGGCCCTCTCGGTGAAATGTCATCCAATTAGCTTGCAAGCATGTGACTTGGTCACAAGGGATCACATATCACGGAACGAGAAAAGAGTACTTATCAAGAACGAGGATGAACTAGGTATGCGTAGATACCGACGATCATAACCTCGGATAAGTAACATATCGTGAGACAAAGGGAAATTGGTATCGTATGTAAGTGGTTCATTCGATCGCAAAGTAATCGTAGAAATATGTGGAGCCATATGAATTTCCAGATTCCTCTATTGGTTATTGTTCGGAGAAGTGTCTCGATCATGTCCGCATAATTCACGAACCGTAGGGAGACACACTTAAGGATTCGACGTTGTTTGAGTAGTTATGGTATTATGAGAAAGAGACCGAATGTTGTTCGAGTCTCGGATGGGATCCGGATATCACGAGGAGATCCGGAATGGTCCGGAGAATAAGATTCATATAAGGAAAGTCCTGTTTGAGTTGGGGAATGGTTCCGGTGTTTTCATCGGGAACATTCTAGAAGGTCCGGAATGTCCCAAGACCGGAGGGAAGGGTACATGGATGTGTCATTGCATGTTGGAATGATTGCATCATGTACTAAGTGTTCTTGCTGTCCCAAATAAAGGATTAATTTGAATCCTAAATTGAAAAGTCAAACGGCTAGTTTGAAAGTCAAAGCAGTTTTTGGGAAGTGGGAGGAGAGGAGGAAACCGACTTGAGGAGGAGTCCTCCTCCCAAGCCGCCCACCTAGGCCGAGTTGGGGAGGGACTCCACTCCCTCCCCGTGGCCGGCCAGCCCCTCCCCCCGATATAAGGAGGGGCAGGGCTCCCGCCTAGGACACACAAGTTCCTATCCTCTAATCTAAACCCTAGATCTAGACCCGGTTTAGAGCTATTCGGTTTAGAGCCTTCTAATTGGTTTAGAGCCTTCTAATTGGTGTGTCTAATTACTAGACCACTAATAGCCTCTCTCATAAGCTCCACCATACCGCACCGCTTAAGCGAAGCCTCTGGGATCTCCCTCTACCTCCTGACCACGCGTTGTCAGTCTTGGAATCGCGAGGAGAGTGCTACAACCTCCGCCGCTGGAACAAGGAGAGGAAGGTCTTCGCCGAAAATTTAACGATGTGACCGATGGAGCGCTGCTGAACGATACTGAAGGATCGTCACGCGATCTTGAGATCGGAAAGAGTACGACTACATCACCCACGAGAATCGCTCTCGTTAACCGCTTTGGAATCTTCGAGGGTGAGTTCCACTATCGACTCGTTGCTACAATCTAGTAGATAGATCTTGGCTTGTTTGTTTGTATGCGATAGAAAATTTTTGTTTTCCATGCTACGAACCCCTACAGTATCTTAGTTACAAGTTTAGCACACATATGAAAGACTGTGGAATAGTTTCACAACTCACGCCTATCGGAACACCACAACGTAATGGTGTGTCAGAACGTCGTAATCGTACTTTATTGGATATGGTTCGATCTATGATGTCTCTGACTGACTTGCCACTGTCATTTTGGGGTTATGCACTGGAAACCGCTACATTCACTTTAAATAGGGCACCATCTAAATCCGCTTGAAAAGACACCAGATGAATTATGGTTTGGAAACAAACCTAAGCTGTCATTTCTTAAAGTTTGGGGATGCGATGTTTATGTGAAGAAACTTCAACCGGATAAACTCGAACCCAAAGTGGAAAAATGCGTCTTCATAGGATACCCTAAGGAAACGATTAGGTATACCTTCGATCACAGATCCGAAGGCAAGGTCTTTGTTACCAAGAATGGATCCTTTCTTGAGAAGGAGTTTCTCGCGAAAGGTGTGAGTAGTCAGAAGGTAGAACTCGAAGAGGTTATTGAACCTTCTCTTCATGAAATGGCGAGTAGCGCAGCTCCAGAAGTTGTTTCGGAGTTGACTTCACCTAATGAAGAGAGAGCTAATGACATTGATCATGAAACTCCGAAAGAGGACACTACCAAACCTCGCAGGTCAAGGTGACACGCAGCGACTCCCGAATCACGGCAATCCTGTTATGAATTTCATGATTGATGAAATGGATGACCCTGCGACATATGAAGAAGCGATGATGAGCCCGGATTCCAACAAATGGCTAGAAGCCATGAAATCCGAGATGGAATCCATGTACGAGAACCAAGTTTGGAACTTGGTGGACTTACCTCACGACCGAAAGGCCGTTGAGAATAAATGGATTTTCAAAAGGAAAACTGATGTTGATGGTAATTTGACCATCTATAAGGCTCGACTTGTCGCAAAGGGGTTTCGACAAATTCAAGGAGTTGACTACGATGAGACATTCTCTCCCATAGCGATGCTTAAGTCGGTTAGGATTATGTTAGCAATTGCTGCATATTTCGATTATGAAATATGGCAGATGGATGTCAAAACTGCGTTCCTCAATGGTAAGATTGAAGAAGAGTTGTATATGATACAACCTAAGGGTTTTGTCGATCCTAAGGATGCTAATAAGGTGTGCAAACTTCAGCGATCCATCTATGGACTGAAGCAAGCATCACGAAGTTGGAATCTCCGCTTTGATGAGGTGATCAAAGAGTTTGGATTTGTCCAAACTTATGGAGAGGCTTGTATTTACAAGAAAGTGAGTGGGAGCAATGTGGCATTTCTGATATTATATGTGGATGACATATTATTGATTGGAAATGATTTAGATCTTTTAAACAGTGTTAAAAGTTACCTAAACAGCAAATTTTCGATGAAGGACCTTGGTGAAGCTTCATATATATTAGGCATTAAAATCTATAGAGATAGATCAAGACGCCTAATTGGGCTATTGCAGAGAACATACCTTGATAAGATATTAAAGAAGTTTAATATGGACGGAAGTAAGAAGGGGTTCTTACCTATGTTGCAAGGCAAGACATTGAGTAAGACTCAAAGTCTGGCTACGGCGGAAGAAAGAGAGATAATGGATAGGATCCCCTATGCCTCAGCCATAGGCTCTATAATGTATGCCATGCTATGTACAAGACCGGATATGGTACATGCTATTAGTTTGACTAGTAGGTACCAATCTGATCCGGGTTCGGAACACTAGATAGCGGTCAAGAATATCCTTAAGTACTTGAGAAGAACTAAGGATATGTTTCTTATATACGAAGGTGAAGAAGAGCTAGTCGCTAAGTGTTATGTCGATGATAGCTTTGACACTGATCCGGATGACTCTAAGTATCAATCCGGATATGTATTTCTCTTGAACGGAGCAGCATTTAGTTGGAGGAGCTCCAAACAACCTGTGGTGGCTGGATCAACAACGGAGGCGGAATATGTTGCTGCTTCAGAAGCAGCGTAGGAAGCGGTTTGGATGAAAGAGTTCATTACGGAACTGGGTGTGGTTCCTAGTGCGTTGGACCCGATGGTGATCTATTGTGACAACAATGGAGCCATAGCCAACGCCAAGGAACCAAGGTCTCACAAGAATTCCAAGCATATTAAGAGCCGGTTTCACTCCATCCGCGAACATGTCAAGGATGGAGATATAAAGATTTGTAAAGTGCACACGGACCTGAATGTAGCAGATCCGTTGACTAGAGTACTCCCTAGGGAAAAACATGATCAACACCAGAACTCCATGGGTGTTAGATTTATCACTATGTGAACTAGATTATTGTCTCTAGTGCAAGTGGGAGACTGAAGGAAATATGCCCTGAGAGGCAATAATAAAGTTGTTATTATGTATTCCTTGTATATGATAGATGTTTATTTTACATGCTATATTGTATTGATAGGAAACATCAATACATGTGTGTTTAATAAACAAAAAGGGTTCCTAGTAATGCCTCTCTTATAGACTAGCTTGTTGATTAACAAGATGATCAAGGTTTCCTGATCATGGACATTGGATGTTGTTAATAACAAGGTCACACCATTGGTGGAATGATGTGATGAACATTCATCCGAAGTATAGCATTATGATCAAGTCATTGTGTTTATATTGCTATAACATCATATGAAGTAATCTTTATCCTTAGACCATGAGATCATGTTAATTGCTAACACTGGAATAGTATCTTGATAACATCAAACGTCACACCGTAACAGGGTGACTATAAAGATGGGTTCGATTACGAAGGTGTTATGTTGAGGCTCATGGATCAAGAGTGGAATTTGTCAATCCGATGATGGATAGATATACTCTGGCCCTCTCGGTGATATCACATTAGGATAGCTTGCAAGCAAGTGATGTGATCACTAGAATGTTATATCACGGAACGAGAAAAGAGTGCATGTCGAAGCGAGATCAAACTAGGTATGGAGATACCGATGATCGAATCTCGGACATGTAATATATCGAGAGACAAAGGGATTTAGTTACAAGCATTAAAGGTTCTCACGATCACAGGAGTCATCGTTGAATGTGTAGGAGTGAAGACGGATCTTCGTGTCCCGCTGATTATTGATCGGAGAAGGGTCTCGATCATGTCTGCATTATTCGCTAACCGTAGTGTGGCACACTTTAGAGTTACAGGACACCATTTTGGAGCAAATATGTTTCAGAAAGAATTGAAATGCGCAGGAATTGTTTCAATAGAAACCGGAAATTGTTTGGTGAAATTGCGAAGGTGGTTACGCATGTGATATTGAAATATTGCAAGGGGCTATATGTGAATGTTTGTTAATTAAAGTAATTAACAAAATTCTGAATAAATTTAATAAAAGAGTTTTTATTAAATGAGAGAGCATTAAATTTGGAGAAACTTAATGCATTTAAAGTGGAGACTTTAAAAGGGAATGTGAAGAGGCATTTTAATGTGGAGGAGTTACCACCACATGAATGGGGAGGTGAGGTCACCCCCATGCGCCGCCATGGAGAGGGGGCACCCTCCTCCTATAAAGGCCACCCATTCCTCCTTCATCCACACCTCCTTGTGAAGGATCTCTCTCCTCTAGAATTATTTCACCATGGTCTTGGATTAGAGAGATACATGTTCGGTGGCATTTAAATGCGGAAGGAGTTCTTTGCTTCCGCTGGATCGCTGGAGCGAGGAGGTGGAGGTTGTCCAGTGGCTTGCGCTGCTGAGTTGCGGCGCTCGGACTTCCTCACGATCTTGAGATCGGCAAGTGTACGACTACATCAACCACGAGTTCCTAATCGTTAACAAAGCTTGTTGTCTTCGAGGGTAAGTTCTCTATGGATGTATGTCCATACGTTTGCTTTGTACCTAGTAGATAGATCTTGGCGTGTAGTTCACACCGTAGGAATTTTTTTGTTTTCTATGCTGCGGACCCAACAATAGATGGTGATATTATTAAGCTAAAGTTGTTTCCTTTCTCTTTAAGAGGAAAAGCTAAAGAATGGTTGAATTCCTTAACTAGGAATAGTATTGATTCTTGGATTAAGTGCAAAGATGCTTTTATTAGAAAATACTACCCTCCTGCTAAGATTATATCTATGTGAAGTGAAATAATGAAGTTTAAACAACTTGATAATGAGCATGTTGCTCAAGCTTGGGAAAGAATGAAATCTTTGGTAAAGAATTGTCCCACTCATGGACTGACTGCTTGGATGATCATCCAAACTTTTTATGCAGGATTGAACTATTCTTCAAGGAACCTATTGGATTCAGCTGCTGGAGGTACCTTTATGACCATCACTTTGGGTGCTGCAACAAAACTTCTGGACAATATGATGGTTAATTATTTTGAATGGCATACCGAGAGAGCTCCACAAGGTAAGAAGGTAAATTCTGTTGAGGAAACCTCCTCCTTGAGTGATAAGATTGATATGATTATGTCTATGCTAGTTAATGGGAAAACCCATATTGATCCAAATAATGTTCCTTTAGCCTCTTTGGTTGCTCAAGAAGAGTAGGTTGATGTGAACTTCATAAGAAATAACAACTTTGGCAACAATGCTTATGGTAATAATGCTTATAGGAACAATTTTGGTAACAACAATTATAAGCCATATCCTCCCAATAATGGTAATGCTTATGGAAATTCTTACAACAATAATAAGAGTGCTCCCTCTGAACTTGAAGTTATGCTTAAAGAGTTTATTAGTAAACAAACTTCTTTCAATAAAACTATTGAGGAAAAACTCTCTAATGCTGAAAGAATAGCAACTTTGGCTGAAGCTCAAACTACTTTGAATAAAATGGCTGCTAAACCTGAAACTAATGAGAATCCCTTTGCAGCTACTAATGCCATACAAGTAAGAATTGATGAAAATGTTAGACTATTAGCTGAATTACATGCTAAGTGGGAAAGAGAAGATGAAATTGCTAGAAACATTAGTGTTTCTACTATTACCACCACTAGTGTTGAGGCTAGCAATAGTTCTACCACTTTAGATGATAAAGTTGATTTTGATCTTGATGGTTGCAACATCTCTGAAGTTATTAAGTTCCAACAAAAGCTTGCTAAAAGTCCTAATGCTAGTGCTATGAACATGGCTTTTACAAAACACATTACCGATGCTCTCATAAAGATTAAGGAAGAAAAGATGAAACATAAAGCTTCTATTCCTATTAAACAATAACATGGTTGGGAACCCATCATTAATATGAAAGTGAATGACTTTGATTTCAAAGCTTTGTGTGATCTTGATAGTACTGTTTCTATTATGCCTAGAAGGATTTATGATATGGTTGATTTGCCTCCTCTTGAAGATTGTTATTTGAATGTCCCACTTGATGCTAATGCTAAAAAGAAACTCATGGGGAGTCTTAATGATGTTCTTATTATGGTTAACGATTCCTATGTCCCCGTTGATTTCTATGTTTTGGATGTTGAATACAATGCTTCTTGTCCTATTACTTTGGGAAGACCTTTTCTTAGAACTGTTGGTGCCATCATTGATATGAAAGAAGGCACCATTGAATATCAACTCCCACTCAATAAAGGTATAGAACACTTCCCTAAAAAGAGAGAAAAGATTTCTTTTGCTTCTCCTATGAAAACAAAATTTGTTCTCAATGCTTCTTCATTTGAGAACACTTGATTCTTTCTTTGCTTCTTATGCCTAACTTAAAGGCGTTAAAGAAAAGTACTTGTTCGGAGATAACCCAAGAGTTTTAGATGAGTCTTGGAAGTTATTACCTCTGTAATAACCACTCCTTATCCTTTTTATTTGCTTTTTGTGCCAAGAGTAACCTCTAATGAGAGAGAAGTAATGATTGGGAAAGTTGCTGTCCCGAAACAGATTTTTGTGCTTCACCATAAAAATTCGTAAGAGAGCTCTGTATGTCGGATTGAGCTGTAAATTTTTGTGCTTCTGCCCCAGGTAGTTATCTAACTTTCGTTAGTTTGACACATTTTGATTTGAGCAACAGAAGATCTTTGAAAAAAATCGTCTTTACCTGCTGGTCTGTTTTGACAGATTTCTGCCATTTTCTGCATTTGCTACTTGTTGATTCCTTTTTGAGTTCTTTTGGGGAATTGAGATTTTTGAGGGAAGTGCTACAGTAGCTAGTGTTTTAATGGAAGTTTATTTGGTGTTAGAACTGAACCTTAAGACTTATTTATCTTGAGTGCACTAATGTTGCTAATAAAGATTGTGTGAAGTTTTGTATGAAGGAAAATTTTCAGGTGTATGGAAGGAATGAGTAATGAGATGAAGGATGGACTAAAGCTCAAGCTTGGGGATGCCACGGGTGTCACCCCAAGAAATATCCAAGAAGTACAAGCGTCAAAGCTTGGGGATGCCCAAGGCATCCCCTTCTTCATCAATAAAAATTCCAGGTTTCTTCCAAACGCTTTATTTTTATTGTTTCATGCACAGTTGTGTTTTTCTTGGAGCGTCTTCTTTTTTGTTTTTGTTTTGGTTTTTAGTTTGCTTGGTTTGCTTAGTTTTCTGAATAAGTTGGTTGGACCCCCTCCTTCACACTTTGGTTTGCGAATAGTTTGGTTTGGTTTGGAAAATAGTAGGAAAGTTCATAGTTATGTGGTAAAAGGAGCTCGTTTTTGACTGTGGCCTATGCTTTGTCATGCCATGCTTGATATTGTTTTTGCTTTATGCTTAGTATTCTTTGCTGTAGTATGATTTGTTATAAACAATTGATATTGCTTAATGTGCCTTAGATGAATCATGCGTTGTTTTAGCATATTAAAGAATAATATAGTGGTATTCTCCTTTGATGCTTTATTTGGGTTGACTTGGCACATGCTCACACCATGTTATGACTATCACAAGTCACCATAGCCTTTATGATCCTTTAGTTTTCAACTTGTAGTATCACTTTATGCTTTGATCAATGATGTTTTGTCGCTCTGCATGATTATGGCCATTATTGCTCTCTTAGTTTGTCGCTCCCAGTCTTTTGCTAGCCTCCACAACCAAGTATGAGTTCCACTCATGCATCCAACTCCCTAAACCAAGTTATTCCAAATAGTCCACCATACCTACCTACTAGCTTATACTATTCCAAGTATATTCATGCTTTTGTTTACCTTCCACTTGTTATGAGAAAATAGTGATTAAAGCTCTCACGAACTTGATGGCACACTTTACTTTACTTGCCCTTAATAAACTTGAACCATTGTGTCTTCTATGTTGTATATGATTGCACTTATTTGTTGGGAATTAGCAGAACCATGCTTTCATGGGGAACGCTTTCAACATTGCACTTGGTACTTGTACCTAGTTGATATCATGCTCTTTTGTATATGGATGTCGTCGGTGTGAAATGAAAGGGGAGCTTGTAAGTCCATGGAGTTATGTATATGTGTTAGAGAAACGCCTGGGCCGCTGGTCTAATCCATGTTGACATGGTGGAAACCTGCAGCGTAACCATAATGAGCTGTCTATGAAGCATTCTTCTTATAAAAAAAGAGTCCTATATTGAGAAAAAAAAGAAAAAAGAAAAGAAAAAAGAGATACTATGAAAAGAGGAAAGAGAGAAAAAAGCACCATATTTCCATGGTAAATAAGAAGAATGTTGAGATGCTCGTTGTCTGCTTGCCTTGTCATTTTGATATGGGGATTCTTCCGTATCATCGGGCAAGGGGTACCCCGTTGGCGGTTCTCAATGATACACATGTACTTACGATGACAAGAACTTACCGGTGACTAAACTTAAGTAGCACGAGGAGCGACCATCGTATACAAGGGACATGAGATTTCTGACTTATACTTCGTCAAGCATGTACACCATAGTTTGTTCACTTTAACCTTAATCACTTCAAGATGCTTATGATAGGGGCAATGAGAGATGAAAGCTATTAAGTACCATAATTTTTGGAAGCTCTTTATGACACTTGAATCCCTACTTCCTTTTACAAAAGGCCTTTCTTCCACCATTATATTGAGTCTCCACCTTCTATCTTTATGCACCTACTTTGAGAGCATAGTGGCCATTCTTAGTTCTATGCGCATTGTCCCAAGACTAGTTGATTGATGCATAACTTGTTATTGCTTGTTTGAAACTATTGTATCTAGTCACTCTTATGAACTTTGAAGGTGTCCTATGCATTTATGTTTGCTACTCTATTGAGGGACAAGCTGAATACTTTTATGCTATGTTTTCTTTATGTGAAACAAACAAACGTCTTGCAAAGCATGTTATTCATGAATCTTTTGTTTGTGCCTTTTCATGTTGCATCATAGTTTCTTTGCTTATTGCTAGAACTTTGTCTTTCATGTTATGATTGAAGTACTATGATCCCAGCCTTGAATGTTTTGCAAATACTTTGATCAAGTCTTTGATGGTGCATGTCACCTCAAAAAATATTCTTTCTTTTTATCACTTACCTACTCGAGGACGAGCAGGAGTTAAGCTTGGGGATGTTGATACATTGCAAATGTATCTATAATTTTTGATGTTCCATGCTTGGTTTTATCCACTTTCTTGTCTTTTGTTCCAACTTTGGAGTACTTTTCTTATGATTTCTTGGACTAACCTATTAACAAGAGCCACGATGCCGCTACTGCTTTTCTGCTGTTTTGGTTCCAGGAAAGTCAGAAAATGAATATTCTCGGAATTGGACGGGACAAAAGCCAAAGTGCCTATTTTTCCGGAAGGGATCAAGTGCCAGAATACGAGACGGAGAAGGGCCAGGGAGCCACCACACCACCTGGCCACGCTAGGGGGTGGTGTGGCCGCTCCCGGCACACCCTCGGCCTCTCCTTCCGCCTATAAGTTGCCCTCGGGACGAAAACCCTAAGTGCCCGATCAAAAATCTACGAAAGAGTCTGTAGCCTTCGGTGTGATGCGTGAGTAGTTCATCCTTGGACTACGGATCCATGTAGTAGCTAGATGGCTGGTTTCTCCTCCTTTGTGCTTTCATGTTTAGATCTTGTGAGCTCCGTTCATGATTAAGATCATCTATTTGTAATTCATACATGTTGTGTTTGCGGGGATCCGATGGATATTGAGATGCTATTTCAGATTGATTAGTGATTCTATCATGTCTTTGTTATTTGAGATCTTGCATGCTTTTCGTTGTTAGTAGCTATCTTGGCCAAGTAGATGCTAGCAACTCCAAGAGTTAGTATTTATGCTCGATAGTGGGTTCATGCCTCTGGTAATCTGGGGAAGTGACAGACATCTCTAAGATACTAGATGTGTTGTTGCTACTAGGGAGAAAACAACAATCCTTTGTTCATAGAACAATCATATTGTTTACTTTACACGCAGTTTGTAAAGCAATAATCTGTTGCTTGCAACTTAATACTGGAGGGGGTTCGGATGATAACCTGAAGGTGGATTATTAGTCATAGATGCAGTTGGATGGCGGTGTATGTATTATGTTTTAATGCCCAATCAAGTCTCAGAGGAGTCAAGATGATTAGTATATTCATGTATTGCTTTCTCGGTGTTTTTCAATTGCCCCGCTGTAATTTGTTCACCCAGCATGTTATCTATCTAAGGAGAGCCACCTCTAGTGAACTATGGATCCCGATCCTTGTCTTTTACATACAATCTATAAACTGTTTACTGCTTTGTGTTTACTTTCTACAAACTTTTACTTCTTTCCATTCAATACGTTTAATCCTTTGTTTTCCGCAAAACACGGTGAGATTGACAACCTCATCGCAAGTTGGAGACAAAGTTTTGTGGTTGTGTTGTGCAGGTCTCCATGTTGCTACTAGCACCGGTAGTGCTCCCTGCCAAAGCTCAGCTAGTAACACCTTTGGGGTGTTTCCTTGCTCCTATTGGTTCGATTAAACCTTGGTTTCATAACTGAGGGAAAACTTGCTGCTATATTCATCGTACCTTCCTCTTGGGGTTCCCAACGAGCTCTACATCGAAAGTCGAGCGCATCAGCCCCCTGTGGCCCACCTCCACTCCATCTTTCTGGCATCCTTAGTCTTCTGGAAAAATAGGATTTTCCATATATTTTCCCGGATTTTCTGATCTTCGCGAATTTTGCCTCCAAACAACACCTTTTCCATCAGGATCCTGACTGCAGCGGTCCATGCTCCAAAAGTCATCAACCATGAAAAAATAGATGAAATAACATAAGTATCACCTCTCAATATGAAATATATCAATGAATAATAGTGAATTAAGACATAGAATAGTGATGCAAAATGGACGTATCAACTCCCCCCAAGCTTAGACTTCGCTTGTCCCCAAGCGAAACTGAGCTCAATAAACATGGCCTCAAGTTTATGGAGTGAAGAGTCGATAAAAGAATACTGACAAGAAGCATCACATTCATCAAATACATAGATCATACTAGAAGACAACTCACTATTATATAACTCAACTTGCAATGAGTAAAGGAAACACAATAAAGATACATAAAGTGAATCATGATTGGTAATGTCAAACTCAGCTCTTGGTCGAAGAATAGTTGATAATTTGCTGGAGTTCACAAATAGATGGCTTTTCAATGAAAGCTTTCAAAGTAGTAAACATCAGGAAAAGAGCAATGTGCAAAACAAGGAACATAAGACATGATTGAATAAATCATTATATGAATGAATGAAACACATCAACTCAAAATACTTGCTGAGATAGAAAGGAAGTAGGTTTACTGACTCAACTACAAAGTAAAAGAAAGGCCCTTCGCAGAGGGAAGCAGGGATTGCAAGTCTCATAAAGAGCTCCCAAAAATTATGATACTTACTAGCTTTCAGCTCTCATTGCCCCTATCATAGGCATCTTTAGGTGATTAAGGTTAAAGTAATCAAATATGAGGATATGCATTTACAAGTTGTAAATTGAGAATCTCATGTCCCTTGAATACGAGGGCCGCTCCTCATGCTACTCAAGTTTAGTCACCGGTAAGTTCTTGTCATCGTAAGCATATGTGTATCATAGAGAACCGCCAACGGGGTACCCCTTGCCCGATGATACGGAAGAATCCCCATATCAAAATGACAAGGCAAGCAGACAACAAGCATCTCAGCAATCTTCTTATTTACCATGGGAATATGGTGCTTTTTTTCTCTCTTTCCTCTTTTCATAACCTCTTTTTTTTTTCTTTTCTCTTTTTCTCAATCTCTATCTCTTTTTTTATAAGAAGAATGCTTCATAGATACTTGTTATGGTTACGCTGCAGGTTTCCACCATGTCAGCATGGATTAGACCAGCGGCTCAAGCGTTTCTCTAACACACATGCATAACTC
This sequence comes from Avena insularis, assembly GCA_023614405.1. Taxonomy (NCBI): domain Eukaryota; kingdom Viridiplantae; phylum Streptophyta; class Magnoliopsida; order Poales; family Poaceae; genus Avena; species Avena insularis. Next base: position 89,522,442 of record CM042690.1, on the reverse strand, counting down.
CATGGACTTACAAGCTCCCCTTTCATGTCACACCGACACATCCATAGACAAAAGAACATGATATCAACTTGGTACAAAGTACCAGTGCAATGTTGAAAGCATTCCCCATGACAGCATGGTTCTGCTTATTCACAACTTACAAAGTGCAAGCATATACGCAACATAGGTGAGCACAATGGTTCAAGTTTATTAAATGCAAGAAAGTAAAGTGTGCCATCAAGTTCGTGAGAGCTTTAATCACTAATTTTCACATAACAAGTTTAATTTGGGAGGTAGATAAAACAAGAATTTACTTGGAATAGCAATAATGCTACTAGGTAGGTATGGTGGACACAAATGGCAAAGGTTTTGGTAATAAGGAGGTGGATGCACGAGAATAATTCCCTCTCAGTACAGGTTTTTGGCTAGCAAGGCTGGGTAGCAAGTACAAGATTTGAAGGAAACAACCAAACATACAAATGATAAAGACAAACATGCAATCTTCCTTGGAAGCACAAAAGATCTTAACTAGAGAATACTAGACTTATGAGCAAATCAAGAAAGAAAGATGATGAAATTATTTTTCTTTAGAGTACTTCTATCTTTTTCTTTTCAACTCTCAAAAAGGTGTTGCTACTGACCGAGCCAGGTTTGCCAAAACCCACTAAATTAACTCAATGATCCCAGAGTGCTACCAATACTAACAACAAGTTCAATCATATAACCACGAATTGAAAACTAATATAAGCTATGCAAAAGAGTGAATGATAGAACTTCTTATTAATATTCCATAACGGCAACTCACACCAAGGGATACATATCTAACGGGAGAGGGGATACTTCCATAATGCAAACCATACTACATAATAACTCCTCTATTCATGATATGACTCTACTAATAAGGTAAAAAGATAAAAGATAGTGATGTGATACCGCGGCACTCCCCCAAGCTTGGAATAAACCAAGGGGATGCCAAACCTGATGACGAGTTACTCCTTTGGTGGTGGTGGTATCCTCTCGATGAGCCTTTATCCTTAGCGGACACCATTGTGCTTCTAAGCTCTCAAAGAGTATGTCCTGACAGAAACAGATCGAAACAAAAACACGACGAAACCACAATATACAAACCTCGGAAGATCCGGGGGGTTATATATTACGAAGTTTCATATCAAAAGGAAGGTACTAGGAGAAAACGAGTCGGAGGCGGAGTCCTGGGTGGCCTCACCACCTGGTGGCACGGCCAGGGGTGGTCCCGCGCCATGGGGTGGTGTGGGCCACCCCGGCTCCGGTTCCATCCCTTTTTCGCTTCGAAACTTTCTTTATTGACTGAAAACTGCAAAAATATAGTTGGATAGTATTTTCGCGGAACTTTTCTTACCAGAACTATTACCTATTTGAAAACAGACTTTGCAGGTCTCTGAATTTGGTATCTAGTAGATTCTTCCGGAGTCATCACTTGAATAACATCAATATCTTCATCTTCATACACTTACTACTTGAGTCATAAAACCCTTCTCTTCCTTATTACACCATTGTCTCCACTTCCTGGAAATTTCTTTCACACAGTTCTCATTAGCAACATTACTATAAGTGAAGTGATAAAACCTTTTGAGTCCAACTTCAACTGAAAACCATCAAAACAAAAGCTACTGAAGCAACTCCTTCCGAAAACCCAAAAATAATTCAAAAAGGAATCGAATAAAGAAGCAAATGCAAGAGTGGCAAAATCTGTCAAAACAGACCAGCAGGTAAAGATCAATTTTTTCAAAAATCGTATGTTGCTCAAATAAAAAAGTGCAAAACTAATGAAAGTTAAATAACAACCTGGGGCAGAAGAAGAAAAAATTATATCTCAATCCGACATACAGAGATCTCTCACGAATTTTTACGGTGAAGCACAAAAATCTGTTTCGGGACAGCAACTTCCCCAAATATTACTTCTCTCTCATTAGAGGTTGATCTTGACACAAAAACCAAACAAAACGAATAAGGAGTGGTTATTACCAAAGTAATAACTTCCAAGACTCAAAGAAACAAAAACAAACTAAACGCAAAAACAAATTGGGTTGTCTGCCATAAAGCTCTTTCTTTATAGCATTTAAGATGGGCATGATATTTTTGAAGAAGCTCTCATAGGGATATGAATTGAAGTGAAAGAGAGCATTAAGAAGCAAAAACACACACAAATTTAAGTCTAACCCACTTCCTATGCAAGGGAATTTTGTAAACAAACAAGTTATTGAAACCAAAGGCAACTTGCATAAGAAGGCAAGAGAAGTGCAATATAAAAACTTTCAGCATAAAACAAGGAAACTTGATATTATTGAGATGCATAAGAACACTTTTCCCTCTTTCATAGTAACTTTCAGCATCATGCTTAAACTTAACAATATATCTATCACAAGGACTATCATAGCAATGATCACTTATTCTAACAGAAAACACAGGAATACTAGCTCTCATAACACTACTTTGTGAAACAATATTAGAGGTATCCTTACAAAGGATAGTGTGTCCCTCTTCCTCATACTTAGTGACAAAGTCTTTCACATTTGCTATTATAGGTTCATCAACCATTTGTTTATCAGGTTCAATAGCTTTACTCATACTTTCATCTACCATACTAGCCATCATAGAATGTTCCTTTACCTTAACTGGAAAAGGCATTTTCTCAATATAAGGATCAGGTAAAACATGATTAGAAGTATAAACTTCAGTATTTCTTGCAGGAACACTCTTAGCAATATCTTTATAAGGTTCATGATACTTATTCCAATTCTTTTTAGGCACTTCAATGTAGGAAGCAAAAACCTTAAAATAAGAAGCAATAGCTTGAGAGTCTAGACCATAAGCATTTTTAATATTTTGAAAGTCATCAGTACCCATAAAAGATTCAATGCATTCATAATCATAATTTATACCTGACTTTCTACCTTTGTCATTCTCCCAAGCTTCAGCATTATCTTGAGTATGGTCTAGAAGGTCCCATTTAGCTTCTTCTTCCATACGAGTGAATAATCCAGCGCAAGAAGCATCCAATAAATCTTTATCATGTAGAGGGAGCCTTGCATAAAAGTTATTGATAATAATATTGTTGGGGAGCTCATGAATGAGACATTTGAGCATTAGTAACTTCAATCTTCCCCAAGCTTGAGCTGTACTCTCTCCATCAAGAGGCCAAAAGTTGTATATTTGATTCCGATCTTTATGAATCTCACTAGGAGGATAAAACTTTGAATAAAAGAGAGGCACTATTTCCTCCCATTCCAGAGCTTGACCATTCTTCAGCAGCTTATACCATTCCTTAGCTCTTCCTTTTAGCGATAATGAGAATAATTTCTTCTTAACTTGATCTGTAGTAATACCTGGACACTTGAACAACCCACATAATTCGTGTATAAAGAGTAAATGATCACCGGGATGAACAGTTCCATCCCCAACATAGTAGTTATCCATAACACGATCAATAATTCTTGTAGGTATTTTGAAAACATCATTCTCAGCAGGTGGTGGCTTATCTACTACCTTAGCAGTGGTAGTAGCATTACCAAATAAGAAACTCAGCGAATTATCCATAATGAAAATAAAGCAACTAATAGAAGTAAACAATACTCACAGTAGAAGTTTCCTTTACCCGTTCCACTCTCCAATAGCGCTTCACTCCCCGGCAACAGCGCCAGAAAATAGTCTTGATGACCCACAAGTATAGGGGGTGTATCGCAGTATTTTCAATAAGTAAGAGTGTCGAACCCAACGAGGAGCAGAAGGTGCTGGCTAGTGGTATGGATTAGGAATTCTCTGCAAATACTTAGCAAACGGATTTTTAGGTGTTTTTGATAAAGCAAGTAAACAAAGTACGAGTAAATAAAAGACAGTAGGAATAAATGCAGCAAGTGGCCCAATCCTTTATGCAGCAAAGGACAAGCCGGTTGTATTTTTATAGATGACCATACGTTCTCGAGGACACATGGGAAGACTGTTAAGTGCTTTCGCTTCATATAGCTGATTAATCTTCTCTAGCTTGCTAAGTGTTGTGTGGGTGAATCTGTGCTAATGTACCATCCCATCCAAGACTAATACATACTTGTGATTATACCCCTTGCAAACATCCGTAAGTACAAGAAAGTAATTAAGGTAGAAACCTAACCACAACTTTAAACTCTAAGACCCTTACGTCCTTTGTGCAATGGTTTCCTAACGAGGGTTCAGGTTTCTGTCACTTCGGCAACCCCTACGATTAGTAGCCAAATACACAATGCATTCCCTAGGCCCATATAGGTGAAGTGTCATGTAGTCGACGTTCACATGACACCACTAGAAGAAGTACACCACAACTTAAATAACAATCTATTAAATCTCTCTCACCACAACTCCACTACTAACAACAAGACTTCTCCCATGTCCTCAAGAACAAAACGAACTACTCACAAGACATCATATGGATCATGATCAGAGATGGAATAATGATGTATAACAATCTAAACATAAACAATAATTCAATGGTTCACTCAATAGCATCAACTACAAAGAGTAATCAACACCAGGAAAATTTCCCCTATGAACTAATGGAAGATTCAACGCAATTGTTACAGCAATATGGAGATGGTGATGAGGGTGCTGATGGTGATGATGTTGGTGATGATGATGATGATCCTGATGAAGTCCAGCTTAATGGTGGTGTTGATGGCGACGATCTCCCCTCTCCGGGAAGGAATTCCCCCGGCAGAAATCTGTCTGCCAGAGAGATCTTTCTCTCGGTGTTTTCCGCCCCGCAGAGGCGGTGGAAAATTTCTGTGGTCACTCCCCGAGTCTTAGGGTTTCGGGAGGATGATATACGCCAGAGGGGAGAGGCTGGAGTGGGCCAGGGTGGCCACACCACCTCTAGGCGCGGCCTAGGCCTGCCCGCTCCATGGGGTGGTGTGGGCCCCCTGTGGCCCACCTCCACTCCATCTTGTGGCATCCTTAGTCTTCTAGAAAAATAGGATTTTCCATATATTTTCCCGGATTTTCTGATCTTCGTGAATTTTGCCTCCAAACAACACCTTTTCCATCAGAATCCTGACTACAGCGGTCCATGCTCCAAAAGTCATCAACCATGCAAAAATAGATGAAATAACATAAGTATCACCTCTCAATACGAAATATATCAATGAATAATAGTGAATTAAGACATAGAATAGTGATGCAAAATGGACGTATTAGGTAGCATGGGTATCGAAAATCATTTTCAATTCTCCCATGGTATCAAAGGCATTGCCATTTTCGAAACGCTTTCGAAGTTCTGGCTCTTGCCCATACAATATGCCACAATGAACTAAGTTGTGGTCCTCCTGACGAGTCATATAGACATTCTTTTCCTCGTCAGGGGCATCAGGAGCTGGTGGGGGGCCAAGCGGCGCCTCTAGCACATATTGCTTTTGTGCTGCAGTGAGAAGAATCCTCAAATTCATAGCCCAGTTGGTGAAGTTGCTACCATTCGTAGCAAGTTTCTCTTTCTCCATGAACACATTGAAATTAAAAGTAGGTGGTGCCATCTACAACAGAATTTGTAAAGTTTATTTAGATTAAGTTGATGATAGAGTGAGTTCAACTAATTCAAATTACTAATGAACTCCCACTCAAAAACGACCCGGCCTTCGGCCGGCGACGCCCTCGGCGGCGGCGAGGGGAGGGAAGGGGAGGAGGAGGGGACCTAGAGGCGGTGGCTAGGGGACCCTTCCGTCGCCCACGAGAGCGACGAGGTGGGGAACGTTTTTCTCTTTCACCATCCTCGGTCAATGACATGCGTAGCTTTCGCTCCTTTCTTTTGTTCCACAGAATCCACTAGGACCATGACCTCAACAAAAAAAAAATCACACACTAGGGGAAGGCTAGCTAGCCAAGAGACGAATGCTGAGATTGACCAGGACGAAATCCCCTCGTCGGCGGTACCATATCCAAAGCACGCAATAAAGAGCTACTAGTTCGAGGAAAAGAAAGAACCGAACGCAACGTAGTTCTACGATGCTAGAAAACAGGCTTTTGTCACATCGTTTGCGTATCAAAAAATAAATATGAACTCGAACTGATCGTCGACACGGCACGCACGGATACGAGCGGAGCAGGTAATTACTGGTACCGATCAGCTTAATCATGCCACTGCCATGCATGCACTTCAATTGTTACCGTCAGTTAAATTACTCGTTGCGTACGTAGGTGAACGTACGCAACCCCACGCAGCGCGCGGCGCGTTTTAGGAGCGCATGCACGATCGAGGGGACTGAAATGGACCGATACATCCATCCGGATTGAATCGGAGATCGACGACGACACGGTGGACAATGATATGTCGCTCATCTCACCAGCTAGTACCATCAGTAGTAACAGCCACTGGAACGTCCAGCCTTGCGGACGTCTGATGGATCGGCCCCTGACCGGGCCCCTCCGGCACGAACCTTGCAGCTCGAGGCGAAACGTGCAGTACGCCTTGATCTTATCGCCGATCGATCGATCGATCGGTCACGCCCCAGGTGATTGGGTTTTGTCGTGTGGAGGGATCCGTCGGTGTCGCGATCGATCCGTAGAAGAAAGAAGGGAGAAAGAAAACGTGCGAAACTGTGATCAGGCGTATGCGAAGCTGTGGCACGAGAGATCGATCGGACGTACGTACGTACGTGGGGGAAAACAGGTGATCGGTTCTGCTGATCGAGGAATAGGGGTCTGAGTGATGTAGCCTCTCCTTCCAGCGACGGCCGAGCGTAGGCACATGTGTAGCCGGTCATGCTCGCTCCTGTCCTGCGACGCGCTATCTCTCCTATTTTTTCTCAGCTATAGTTTTTTTATTCGAATCATGTGGAGAATGAACTGACCTGACCGCTTTGTTGTTATTACTATGAGAAAAATCCACCAAAAGCCGGTACTGACGAGCACGAAACCGCCAGGTTGACATAGGGCGGAAAGTCACGAAAGCATGCCGGCCGGTGCCGAAACGAATGGTCGATTCTGCCTGCCGCGAAGGACTCCATCACTGGCGCCGCAACCGCGCGCGACGGGCCCCTATTAACCGTGTTGTATTGTACCTATATCGGTAGATTTCGTACGTCGTGTTTGTAACGGTATATATAGGTTGGAGATATGCCTTGTTGTAGTTTAACCTACCATGTACAGGTTCCTTGTATATCAAGGCATATCTCCACGGCACCAAATCTTGTATAATCTCTTTGCATACATTAACACGGAACCGTCCCTGCTAGAGGCATACGTTCAACCATATTTTTATATGGTATCAGAGCCTCTTCTCTTCCAAAAACACATCTAGCCGAAAACCAATCTAATCTCCATAGCGACGACGTCTTCATCGGAGTCGAGCTCGTCGCCCTCTGATCCCTTCCAAACGGTGGTGCAGGAGAAGCTGAACAACCATAACTTCCTGATATGGAAGACTATCGTGATGCCTGCTGTGCGTGGCGCATGCCTCGTCGGGTTCATCGACGCCAAGGTCAAGGCACCCCCAGAAACTCTCACGGTGGAGAGTGAAGAAGGGGGAAAGAAGATCACTTAAGAGGTGGATAACCTTGCCTACACGACATGGATCGAGAAGGACCAATCTCCGATGTCCTATCTCCCACTCCCCGGTGACATGGAGGCGATTGCCTACTGTACTTGTTTAATTAGTGACATGGGGGCGATTGCCCCCCTCCCACTCCCACTCCCCGGTGAAGAATTTAATCGACGTGAAATAGTTGTGTATTTGACCATTCAAGAATTATGTATTTGAACAATTTAAGATAGCTTGAGAACTAGAAATATACATGATTGATGTTGCATGCATAAAGAAAAGAAATATCATATTTGCAAATATAGATATATCGAAGAAATTAAACATCAGAAGATACTAATGAAGGAGATGCAAACGAGGGCGCACTAAGAGGGCAGGACGACGACTCACAAAACGTGGCTGCCCAGAAGGTTTCGAAAGCAGGACTAGCACCAAAAATGAGCTTGTCACCGTCACGCCGCTAATGTTGGCGAGCCTGCTGTTGCCGATGACTCTCATGATAGTTTGCTCGTCAACATTAGCGGTGTGACGGTTAAGACCGTGCCGACTTGATATTTTCTATTGGAGCCGATCTCCAGATCAAGGTCGTCAACTCCTGTAGATACGATTTTCTTCCGGCAGTACTGTAACCTAGCAGACAAAGCATAGAAAAGACTACTAAGTAAAACAAAGAACCCGGCCGTATGATAGTACTGTTCAGGTAATGTAAAAGTGGACGCTTAGCTTTCGTTGCTTCTTCGAGAGAATCCACTAGGATTATGTCCTCAAAAGAAACAAAAAAAAAAGGAAAATAATTCCACACACTAGAACTAGGGCAAGGCTAGCCAAGATCGTAATTTCCTACTCCACCATATCCAAAGCACGCAACGCAATAAGCAGCTGGAGGAAAATGAAGAATCGAACGCAAGCGGGGCTTGTCACAACGTTTGCGTATCGAAAAAAGAAATCAACTCGAATTGATCCTCGACACGGCATGCATGGATATGAGACTTTTTTGGGAAAAAAAGGCATGGATATTAGAGGAGTAGGCAATTATTACTCCCTTCATCCACAAAAGGATGTATCAAATTTGTCTAGACTTGAATGTACGTAGACACTATTTAGTAGTCCTTCCGTTTCAAAATATACGATGTTTTAGCTTTGTAGATGGAGTGTATCTAGCCTCTTTTAGTGTGTAGGTTCATCTAGGTATGGAGACTTACACCCTAAAATAGGTCTAGATATAGTTCTTTCATAAATCTAAAATATCTTATATTTTAAAACGAAGAAAGTATATAGATACGTCCAAATTTAAATAAGCTTGAGACATCATTTTTGGGACAGAGTGAGTACTACCGATCAGCTTGATAATAGTTACTAGTACAATGCATGCACTTGAATTGTTACCGTCGGTTAATTACTCTCGTTGCGTACGTAGGTGAACGTACGCCACCGCACGCAGCGCGCGGCGCGTTTCTAGGACGATTGAGGGGATTGAAATGGACCGAGATACATCGGTCCTGATTGAATCGGAGATCGACAGACGCCGACGACAATATAATGATGACACGGAGGACAACGATGTGTCGCCCATCTCGCTGGCTAGTAAGTACTCCGGTTAACAGCTAGCGATCGAGTGCAAGACGACAGTACAGGGATCGGCGAATCAGATTCAAATCACGGCCGGGTGAGAAAGAAGATGATAGATCATCAGGTACGTCCGTGCGTGGCGGTTTTCGCACAGCACTAGCTATTGCTGCTGCTGCATGCGTGCCGTTTTGCCTGCAACGTACGTCCAGCCTTGTGTCTGTGCTCGAGGCGAAACGTGCAGTACGCCTTGGTCTTATCGCCGATCGATCAAGCGGGCTTATATTATGTCCCAGGTGATTGGGTTTTGTGCTGTGTGGAGTGGTCCGTGTCGCGATCTCGATCCGTAAAAGAAAGTACAGTAGTAGCATGAGAGAAAGAAAACGTGCAAAACTACGAGCCGGCATAGTACGAAGCTGTGACGCGAGAGATCAGTCGGACGTGAGGGAGAACATTGGATTATTTTGCAATTTTTTCATGAGATTAATTACCGAAATCAATATTATGTAAGTACTGGCAGATCTAAACACCTGCAGCAAATAATTACATCATATAGATCTAAATATCTAAGAAGAACTAGTGCATACAAAGAGAGGAATAGCACATACAGGTTAACCGGAAAGGTCATCACCGCAGTAGCACATTCGTCCTTGTTGATGTCACCCATGGTGATGATGAGTTCGTTGGTTGAAGAAAAAGAACACAAACGAAAGCGAGCAGTCGCGCCGAGACGCTCCTCAAAAACCTTATAGCCCGTCTCCCGGTGTAGGGATCTCAACGGACGGGGTTTCAGAGGTCTGCTCTCCGGGACAGCCGTGCACGCAGCCGTCGGGATGAGGAAGCCTAGAGAGCAACGCAGCAAGAGGAACACACGACGAGAGAGACAGAGAAAAAGAACTGGATCCCTAGATCTGTTCAGTCTCTCCCTCTATAGTCTGGGAGATGAGCCAACCGAGTCGCCACGCGGTGGAAGATAAGGACACGCGTCAAACATGCACACGAATGTTGACACGTACCCAACAGCTAGCGTCTCAAGCTGCTATAGTAGATGAGACTTAGAGATCTCGGAATTTATTGAACTACCTAGGCCACGGCTCGTATAAATCCAACAGGTTATCGGTATAGCCTATCCTTCCAGCGAGCGTAGGCACGGGTAGAGCCGACCATGCATGCATGCTCCCTGTCCTGTGCTAGCTGCGGCGCGCTATCTGTTTTCTTTCTTCTCCGCGAGAGATTTCTTTATTCGATCACGTGGATAAAGAACCGACCGTTTTATAGTTATGAGAAAAAACGACCAAAAGCCCGTAGTGACGAGCACCATGCTGAACGGCCGGCCGAGCGCCGAAACCAAGGATCGATTCTGCCTGCCGCCAAGAAATATCCCTCCATCTAGTCACCCTCGCCGCTCTACTCTACTACGGGGAGAGCAGGACTAGGACTAGGAGGCTCGTAGACATTAGCGGCAAAAAAAAAAAAAATAACCACAATAAAAGGAAAAGACACCCCAGGACCCGAACCCGATAGTAGACTACACCGCAACCAGCCTCGCTGCTCTGCCCTACACGCCGGTGCTGGGTCCCTCCCGTCCCAGGCCTGGGGAGAGGTCCCTTCTTCCTGTCCTCGCGTCGTCCCGGACCGGGCCGGTTGGCACCTCCCTCGGCTGAGCTTCACGTAGAGTTGGCGGTTGTCGATGGGGTGCATGGACCAGGACCACGCAGTCGCACGCAACATACCTACTGGCCGCTGCTATACAAAACAAAACAAATGATCAAAAGCCCGATCCGTGAGATCGCATTGACCCTCTACTCTATCCCGACGCCACCGGACTAGTACGTGCACTTGAGTACTCGTATCTTTCTCCTCTTGCTCCGCGTCACCTGAATTGAGCTGAAGCACCCACACACACCGGCTCGATCGGCTGCAGTCAACAACGCACGACAGATCCGGAGTTGAATTACACACCGAATAACTAGAAATGTCGCCATGTGCCTAATCTTAGCGTGACAAGTTCAGATACCAGGAGCCCAAAAGGCATAAACCCTCTCGGATGATAAAGCAGACTCTGACCCACACCCCCATGACGTTTCTAGAAAAGGAAAAAAAAAAGCCCTATATGACTTTGCTATAGAAAATGCTTCAGCTCAAAGACTTCCAACAGTGAATACCGCGGCTAGTTGTTTGCGCTGGATCGGTTGCCAATTACAACTGTGCACTGAAAAAACCTTTTTCCCACAGAAAAAACAACTCACTTATTAATAATCATCAATAGTCATACGTAAAAGCAATAAAGATATATAAATATGTCACTGGACCATCTAGCAACGACTGCGTACATTAGCGTGAGCTAAAGGCACGCTGCCATCCTCGCCCCTACATCACCATAGCCAGGCAAAACTTGTCGTAGCAGAGCTTACTGTAGTAGACAGACGGAAAGTCATCGTGCTAAGGTCTTAAAGGACTAGTGCACTAGAGCAACAGCCACGGCTAACGTAGGTCGGAAAATATGAAACGATACCAACGAACCCGAAAAACCACATTAACCCAGGAAATCCGCCGAACAAACGACTTCATGCACACTCTACCGGCGCTAGGCGCACCACCGGAGCGGGGATTGATGAGGAGGACCTTATTCTGACATCAAGATGTAGTCGCCAACTCACCACCCTGAAGAACACACGAAAAAACGACATAAATAGAGAACAAGAATTTTCCCGTCGGCGCGAGGCGGTGATCCTCCGTAACACCAAGGGCCCAAGGCAAACGGAGACGGATCGGGCCGGCAGTATTGCTTACTTTTGTGCTATTCTAAACTATTAACCATTTTATTGTAATTTCGACACATTTTAAACTTACTTTTGATGTTTGCATGTGGATCGCAATTCAATTATCAGTAACGCATGGTACCCCACGCCTAAAACCCTAGAGCTACCGTCGAGGCTAACCAATGGAAGAACTATTTGTTGACGACCTAGCCAAGCACGGGTCCTTGGTAACCCACCCTTCGGTCACTAACATCTTGGGTTCACGTGTCAGCAACTCAAATACTACTCCTTCCGTTTCAAAATAAATGCCGCGGATTTGTCAAAATTTAAATAAATCTATATACTAAATAGTGTCTAGATCCATCTAAATTTTTGACAAATCTACGACATATTCATACTACACCCGGGTGTAGTTACACCCACGTGTGTTTCACGTAATTTAGGCAGTATCTATCATATATGAGTATATATAGGTAGTATGAAGTATATAAAAATATTTGAACAACATATATATTATTTTCTTGGTAGTATGTAATTTTTATTCACATACTCTTTTTATACGTATAAATATGACAGTATTTTACATATATACTAAAAAATATGGATGCATTTGCAATTTTTTCACTTAACTTGCTTGAAAGTATCTTAGATATAGTATATAAACATACTCCAATAGATAAAGTATTACAAATACTTTCGTAAGGTAGTATATAAGACATGAGTGTAGTTACACCAGGAAGTAAGAAATATTTTTCATATATATATATATATATATATATATATATATATATATATATATATATATATTTTGAGACTATTGAGTACATAGGTTTCATCGTTAGGGTACCGATCCCGTCCCTCGCCAAAGGTTGCATGTTAGAGTTGGTCGAAATAACGGTCTCTCGAGCACATGCATCTGTGTTTAGCCTTATACCTACCACCAGCTCACCGCCAAGCCATCAGAACGGTTGTTTTCATCGATCCAATATACTACTCGCCAACTAGCTAGCGCAGTACTCCCCTCTGCTCCTAGATAAGTGTACTTCTAGTTTTTGACTAAGCTAAATTTTATTAAAATAGAATAACTTTATAGATAAACGTAGCAACATATATTATTATCTATCATGAAAGTAAATTTGAAAGGTGATCTAATGCTTTCAATTTAGTATCATAAATATTGATACGTTTTTCTATAAAATTAGTTAAATTTTACTAAGTTTGAATTAGAAAAAAAACTAAAAGTTTAGTTATTTGCGGACCGAGTGAGTAGAGATCTAGTGCACACAGTTTGATACTGGTACGATAGAATATATACAGGCGCGCAGTGCATCTCACGTTTTACTCTTTTCTTTCGAGCTGCACGTTTGACTTATAGCCACATCCACATGGTCCGTATTTAGTAACTACTCTCTCAACCCGTAAATAAGTGTATTTATAGCTTTGCTCTAAGTCAAATATAGTAAATTAAAGTTTGAAAAATGTAACACTATGTATGATACTACTAAATTAGTACCACTAGATCTGTTTTCAAATTTATTTTCGTAATATATCAATTTAATGTAATATATGTTGCTAAATTTATCTCTACTAAAGTTGGTCAAATTTAATAAAATTTGACTTAAGCAAAAGTTAGAAGTACACTTATTTATGGACAGAGAGTAAGCGATAAGAGCATCTCTAGTGGCTTGTCTAAATTTAGTAGTCTACATCTCCACATAGATATTGGTGTAAAAAGATTCATTTTTATACTACCTCAGTTTTTTAGTGGATAGTCTAAATTTGATAGTCTATATATCTATTTGCACACAAATAGACAATATACACAGCAATTCAGTACAACAAATATACGACCGCCGTGCTGGTGCGGGAGGAGCTCGCGAACGACCGCCTTTGCTTTAGACATCGTGGCTTAATTGTCCAAATATGTACAACGAGTAGCTAGTTTGGAGGATGCCTAAATTTTAGACCACGAATACACAAGTCATTGGAGACATTTTTTACAGTGCTGGTCTACATTTGACTTAGACTACCGAATCACACTAGCTACTATAGATGACCTAACCAAATCAAGATGGATGAGTTGGATGAACAGAAAGTCGACCGAACCGGTACTAACATACCAGAGAAGAGAAGCTCCCAGGAGGCGGCGGCAAACCCATCTAGGGTTCCTTTTCTCCGCCGGTGACGCCACCGGTCCGTCCCGTCTCCGGCAACCTTAGGGCCTTGGAGGCGTGGCGGACCACGGCCTCTCGTCGGCGGGAGGTTTTAGTGTTTTGTTTAGACTATTTTCAGTGGCTTCTTCAGGATGTTGAGGCGGCGGCTACATCCTGAGGTCAGAATAAGGTCCTTACCGCCCTATCCTCGCTCTGGTGGTGCGTCTAGCATCAATGGAGGGCGCGTGAAGTCATGTGTCCGATGGATTCTTTAGGATCCGGTCGTTTTTCGTATGTGTGTTTTGAGGTCAGTCTCTTCCGATCTATGTTGTTCATCTTCGGCGATGGTTGCTGCTCTGGTGCGCTGGTCCTTTGGGATCTTAGCACGACGGCTTTTCGTCCGTCTACTACAACAAGCTCTACTACGACAAGCTTTGCCCGGCTCCGGTGATGAAGGGGTGAAGACGGCGGCGCGTCTCCGGCCCGTGTCAGTGTTTGTAGTCGTCGCTAGATGGTCCATTTACCTATTTGTAATTTATATTACTTTTGCGACTCTTTGTACCGCTGCTGATGATTATTAATAGATCGGTGGAATTTCGGAAAAATAAAAATGGATGAGTTGACTAGGCAATCGGCCGCTGACACACGATAGAGTAACCGGGCAGCAGCTTGGTACAGGCACGAGATTCTAAAATCACGGTTGCCTTCCGGAAGTCGTGACAATGGGATATACACGGCAGTCTATCTGGCGCCACTAAAACCGCCGTGCCATGACCGGTTGGCGCGCGTCTCGCCGTGTAGTTGTGCAACGTAACGTTCGGACAGCGGCTTTGTCAGCCACGCAGACATGCATGCGTGCGTGACGGATCAGTGGACAAAGACGCTGTGGAAAATATGAGCTGGCGCTGGAGGCGACAAGCCACGGACGCGGGCCGCTTCCGCCGGGGCTGGTCTTGGCGGTAATGGCGAGTGTATGTAGGGTAACCCAGGTTTTGGTTTGCACGACGGCACCCTAACAGTCCGTACCATCTTGCCCGCTGTACCTGCAACTCACACATCGTAGTGTATATATGCTGTCACTCGATGGCATGCGCGGAAGCCGACGAAATTCCATTCATCCATGGTGATGGGCCCCATTAACCAGCTGTATACGACCAGGAGGTGAAACATATGCATGGCCTCCTGCAAATAATGCACGCTGGGATCCGCTGGCCTCTGCCATGGCTGGCCGCAGCCTCATGGAAAACATGCCATATCCACCGTGGCGACAAAAAAGTTGCATGCAGTCCCGTAGCGCCACCCTGTAGGTCAGTTAATTTTGTGGGGGCAGTGCCAGCCAGTACTGGGATTTGTGTAAAATGCATCAGAATCAGACTCGGCCGTCCCAGTAGCCGGTTGCTGGGATCTGTGGAAAATGCAGTTTGTAGAATAGGTTTAGGGTTTTGTGGGGTCTAAACTTCCATCTCTTTTCTATTTATATATTTCGACAGGGTACTATATACAATTATAATACGGTACGGGTATTGGACCTCAAGTACGTGTTCAAGACTGTTTCTAACACAACCCCTCAATTTAAACTATTACAAACTAGATTTTGATTGGACTTGAAACAGTCTAGCATATGTCGATAGGCTGGGTTTGTAAACACATCAGTCAGCTGATCATTGGAGGATATTAACCGAACCTCGAGTGCACCTGCAGCAACTCGCTCTCGCACGAAGTGGAAGTCGATCTCAATGTGCTTAGTACGAGCATGAAAAACAGGATTTACCGTCAGGTAAGTGGCCCCTAGACTATCACAACATAGTATAGGTGCACGCTGCTGGATCACGCTGAGCTCCTTGAAAAGTGAATCCACCCAGATTGCTTCAGCAACACCGTTCGCCAGTGCCTTATACTCAGCCTCGGTACTCAATCTTGAGACTATAGGTTGTTTCTTCAAACTCCAAGAAATCAGGTTCGGCCCAACAAACACAGCGAAGCCACTTGTGGAGCGACGATCATCCACACAGCCTGTCCTGTCAGCATCTGTAAATATAATACTGCCAGCGGAAGGTGACTTGCGAAAACACAAGCATGTATGCAGCGTTTCCTTGATATATCGTAGAATACGCTTAACTGCCTCCCAATGCACATCAATGGGCTGTGAAAGAAACTGACACACCTTGTTCACAACAAACGAGATATCCGGTCTTGTAAGTGTCAAATACTACAGACCACCCACAACACTGCGGTACCTGAATGAGTCCTCGGTGCCAAGCAGTGTACCAGTGCTCCTGGACAAACTCTCGGATGACGGCAATGGAGTGGAAGTAGACTTACAATTCTCCATGTTAACTCTATGAAGACGATCTAGCGCATAATTCCGTTGAGTAACAGTCATCCCCTGAATTGTAGGACATTTCCAATCCGAGGAAATACTCCAACTTGCCCATGTCCTTGATGGGAAAAGCAGCAACAAGTGACTTGACGAGACGATCAACTGCATCCGTCATCGAGCCAGCAATGACTATGTCTGATGGGTTCGTAGCATGGAAAACAAAAAAATTCTACCGCAAGAACGAACAAAACCCAGATCTAATCTAGATAAAAGCCAAGATCTAATCTATTAGACATGTGCAACGAGATAGATCTGTACCAACCCTTGTAGATCCGAAAGCCTTGTGCGAGATCGGATCTCGTGGTTGATGTAGACGATCACTTGCCGATCTCAAGATCGAGTAGACGATCCTTCCGTGTAGCGCCTGGGCGATCGGTCACACGTCTGAGTCGATGGACCTTCCTCTCCTGTTCCATGAGCAATGAGGTAGTAGATCTCTCCACGGAATCCCAAAGTGACGACGCGTGGTGGTGGTGGAGTAGAGAATTCTGCAGGCTTCTAAGCCCAAGCAGAAGGAAGGAGGAGAGAGGCGGCTAGGGCAAGAGTGGTGGGGCAAGGGGGGTGGCGCCTCCACCCCTCTATATATAGAGGGAGGGGTGCGGCCTAGGGTTCCCACCCCTAGGCCCACCTCCTAGGGACGGCGCACAAGGGGGGCTTGGGGAGTTTCCTTCCCCCAAGTTTCCTTTTTCTTTCTTGGTTTTCAAGTAAATTCCATAGAAATTTTTAGAACCTTCCGAACATTCAAACCTTCTAGAACCCCATATAAACACTCAGGACATTTCCGAACCTAGAAAATGATCTCCATTATATGAATCTTATTCTCCGGACAATTCGGATCTCCTCGTGATGTCTCGGATCCAATCCGAGACTCAATAACATTCGGTCTCCAACGCATATTCCATATCTACCTAAACAAAGACGAACCTTAGTGTGTCACCCTACGGTTCGTGAATATGCGCATGATGGAGACACCTCTCCGATCAATAACCATCAGCGGATCCGGAGATCCATAACGGCTCCACATACTCAACGATGACTTGATCGATAAAACCATTAACATACTGAAACCAATTCCCTTTGTCACGCGATATTCTACTTATCGGAGGTTTGATCGTCGGTATCTCCATACCTAGTTCTACCTCACATCGATAAGTACTCTTTACTCGTTCCATGTTATGTCATCCCTTGTGACCTAGTCACATGCTTGCAAGCTAACTAGATGACATTCCACCGAGAGGGCCCAGAGCATATCTATCCGTCATATGGATGGACAAATCTCAATCTTGGTCCATGCGCTTCAACACATACTTTCAGAATACCCAATGACACCTTTATAACCACCCGATTTAAGCGGTGTTTGATGTCATCAAAGCACCCATCCGGTGATGGTGATTAACATAACCTCATGGTCGAAGGATTAGGTTACTATGCATTTGAAACCTTGTAGCAATACGAACTAAATGACTTGATATTATGCTACACTTACTATGGGTGTGTGTGTCTATCACATCATTCTCCTAATGATACAACCTTGTTATTAATGACATCCAATGTCCATGATCAGGAAACCATGATCATCTATTAATCAACAAGCTAGTTCAACAAGAGGCTTACTAGGAACTCTTTTACATTTACAAAACACACATGTATTAGTGTTTCCTTATAATACAATTATAGCATGGGATGTAAACATTCATCATAAACACAAAGATATAATAATAACCACTTTTATTATTGCCTCTTGGGCATATCTCCAACAGTCTCCCACTTGCACTAGAGTCAATAATCTAGATTACATGGTAATATACCTAACACCCATGGCGTTCTGGTGTTGGTCATGCTTTGCTTTAGGGAGAGGTTTAGTCAACGGATCTGCTACATTCAGATCAGTGTGTACTTTGAAAATCTTTATGTCACCATCTCGGACATACTCGCGAATAGCATGGAAACGTAGCTTGATGTGCTTCAGCTTGCTATGTGACCTTGGCTCCTGTGCATTAGCTATGGCACTTGTGTTGTCACAGTAGATGGCCATCGGGTCCAACGCACTAGGAACCACGCCAAGTTCAGTAATGAACTCCATCATCCATATAGCTTCTTGTGCAGCCTCCGAAGCAGCTATGTATTCTGATTCAGTTGAAGATTTCGCCACAACGCTTTGCTTGGCACTCCTCCAGCTCACTGCAGCACCATTCAAAATAAATACGTATCCGTGTGACTTGAGTCATCCGGATCGGTGTTCCAACTAGCATCAAGCTATTTACATCAAGCTGTTCATCACCTCCATAAGAAAGAACCATATCCTTAGTCCTATTCGGTACTTTAGGATATTCTTGATTGTCGATTGCTCCATTCCGGATCACTTTGATATACGCTAATCAAACTAATAGCATGTGCTATATCCGGTCTTGTACAAGATGGCATACATGATAGAACCTATGGCGAGGCATAGGAAATATTATTCATCTTCTCTATCTTCTCGTCAGCTGGACTTTGAGTCTTACTCAAGGTCTTACCTGACAACATGGGCACGAACCCTTTCTTGCTCTCTTCCATTATAAATTTCTTTAGAACTTTGTCCAAGTATGTACTTTGTGAAAGCGCTATTTGTCGTCTTGATCTATCTCTATAAATCTTGATGCCTACAATATATGCCGCTTCGCCAAGATCCTTCATTGAAAAACTATTATTAAAATAGGCTTTGACGCTATTAAGAAGTTCTATATCATTCCCAATCAACAATATGTCATCTACATATAGTACTAGGAATGCTACAGAGCTCCCACTCACTTTCTTGTAAATACAAGCTTCTCCATAAGTTTGTATAAATCCAAAGTTTTTGATTACTTTATCAAAACGTTGATTCCAACTCCGGGATGCTTGCTTCAGTCCATAAATGGAGCGCTGAAGTTTGCATACCTTGTCAGCATCTTTAGGATCGACAAAACCCTTGGGTTGTACCATATACAACTCTTCCTCAATGTCACTATTAAGGAACGCCGTTTTGACATCCATCTGCCAAATCTCATAATCGAAATATGCAGCAATTGCTAACAAATTCCTCACAGACTTTAGCTTCGCTACTGGTGAGAATGTCTCATCGTAGTCAACTCCTTGAATTTGTCGGAACCCTTTCGCGACAAGTCGAGCTTTATAGACGGTAACATTACCATCAACATCTGTTTTTCTTTTGAAAATCCATTTGTTCTCGACAGCCTTACGGCCATCCGGTAAGTCCACCAAAGTTCATACTTGGTTTTCGTACATGGATCCCATTTCAGATTTCATGGCTTCTAGCCATTTGTTGGAATCTGGGCTCACCATAGCTTCTTTATACGTCGCAGGGTCATCAGTGTTGTCCACCAACATGACGTTCAAGGCAGGGTCATACCAATCAGGAGTGGTACGAACCCTAGTTGACCTGCGAGGTTTAGTGGCAACTTTGTTCGAAGTTTCATGATCACCATCATTAGCTTCCTCTCCAATTGGTGCAGGCGGCACAAAAACATCTTCCGGTGCTGCGCTACTCTCAACTCCGAGAGAAGGTTCAATAACCTCATCGAGTTCTACTTTCCTTCCAGTCACTTCCTTCGAGAGAAACTCCTTCTCAAGAAAGGATCCATTATTGGCAACGAAAACTTTGCCTTTGGATCTATGATAGAAGGTATACCCAATTGTTTCTTTAGGGTATCCTATGAAGACGCATTTCTCCGCTTTGGGTTCAAGCTTATCAGGTTGTAACTTCTTTACATACGCTTTGCAACCCCAAACTTTAAGGAACGACAACTTAGGTTTCTTTCCAAACCACAATTCATACGGTGTCGTTTCAACGGATTTAGATGGTGCCCTATTTAAAGTGAATGCGGCTGTCTCTAATGCAAAGCCCCAAAACGATAGCGGTAAATCTGTAAGAGACATCATAGACCGAACCATATCTAAGAGAGTTCGATTACGACGTTTGGACACACCATTACGCTGTGGTGTTCCCGGCGGTGTCAATTGCGAAAGTATTCCACATTTCTTTAAATGCATGCCAAACTCATAACTTAGATATTCACCTCATGGTCGAACGTAAACTTAATCTTCTTGTTACAATGATTTTCCACTTCACTTTGAAATTCCTTAAACTTCTCGAAAGTTTCGGACTTATGTTTTATAAAGTAGACATACCCATATCTACTTAAGTCATCCGTGAAAGTGAGAACATAACGATATCCACCATGCGATGCTACACTCATTGGACCGCACACATCGGTATGTATTATTTCCAATAAGTCTGTAGCTCGCTCCATTATTCCAGAGAATGGAGTCTTAGTCATTTTTCCCATTAGACATGCTTCGCATCTTTCAAGTAATTCAAAATCAAGTGATTCAAGAAGTCCATCAGAATTGAGTTTCTTCATACGCTTCACTCCAATGTGACCAAGACGACAGTGCCACATGTATGTAGAATTATCATTCAATTTTGTTCGTTTAGCATCTATTTTGTGAACATGTGTATCACTACTATCGAGATTTAGTAAGAATAAACCATTCATCTCAGGTGCATTACCATAAAAGATATTACTCATATAAATCGAACAACCTTTATTCTCGGACTTAAAAGAGCAACTGTCTTGCAATAAACAAGATCCAGATATAATGTTCATGCTTAACGCAGGCACCAAATAACAATTATTCAAATTTAAAACTAATCCCGAAGGTAGATGTAGAGGGAGCGTGCCTACGGCGATCACATCAACCTTGGAACCATTTCCAACGCGCATCGTCACCTCGTCTCTCGCCAGTCTTCGCTTATTCCGCAGCTCCTATTTGGAGTTACAAATATGAGCAACCGAACCAGTATCAAATACCCAGGCACTACTACGATTGCTAGTAAGATACACATCAATAACATGTATATCGAATATACCTTTCTTCTTGATGTTGCCGTTCTTCAGATCCGCCAGGTACTTGGGGCAGTTACGCTTCCAGTGACCAGCACCCTTGCAGTAGAAGCATTCAGTTTCAGGCTTAGGACCAGCCTTTGGCTTCTTAGCAGGTGCGGCAGCTTTCTTGTCGTCCTTATTAAAGTTGCCCTTGTTCTTAGGCTTGCCCTGTTTCTTGAAATTGGTGGTCTTATTGACCATCAACACTTGATGCTCCTTCTTGATCTCCACTTCAGCAGTTTTCAGCATGGACGATAGTTCTGGCAACGTCTTGTTCATGCAGTGCATATTGTAGTTCATCACAAAGTTCTTATAACTCGGTGGCAGTGATTGGAGGACACGGTGAATCCCTAACTCATTAGGAATCGTTATCCCCAACTCTTGGAGCTTGTTTGCGTGCCCAGACATGGTGAGCATGTGCTCGCTAACGGAGCTACCCTCTTCCATCTTACAGTTAAAGAACTTTTCGGAGGCCTCATAGCTCTCCACGACCGCGTGAGTCTCAAAAATGAGCTTGAGCTCCTTAATGATCTCGAACGGGTCGTGGTGCTCAAAGCGCTTCTGAAGCTCCGTTTCTAAACTGTACAGGATGGGACACTAAACTGTGGAGTAATGATTTTTCCGAGTGGCGTAAATATTCTTTACGTCATCGGTGGCATCTTCTGCTGGTGGGTCACCTAGCGGTGCTTCGAGCACATAGGTCAACTGACCAGCCCTGATCCATGGAGCCAGTCCGTGAAGTTGCTTCCATTGTTCTTAAGCTTTTCTTTCTCTAGGAATGCATTGAAATTGATAGAGAGGTTCGCCATAATCTACAACAAATTTGCAAGTAGTTTAGACTAAGTTTATGATAAATTGAGTTTAATTTTAATTCTTAAATTAACTAGATTAACTCCCACTTAAAACAACATCCCTCACATTGTCTTAGAGATTACACGAACCAAGTCCACTACACCAAGTCCGATCTTCACGAGAGAAGATGTAGTTTCATCAGCGAACAATCTTCATGTTCATCATATCATTTATATGACTCATGCTCTACCTTTCGGTATTCCGTGTTCCGAGACCATGTTTGTACATGTTAGGCTCGTCAAGATTAACCTCAGTTTCCGCATATGCAAATCTGGCTTGCACCCGTTGTATGCACACGTAGAATCTATCACATCCGATCATCACGAGATGCTTCGAAACGACGAGTCTTAGCAACGGTGCCAACTAAGGATGAACACTTATATTTAGTGAGAGGGATCATCTTATAATGCTACCGTCGCGATCTAAGCAATACAAGATGCATAAAGGATTAACATCACAGGCAATTCATAATTAGTGTGATATGATATGGCCCTTTCTTCTTGTGCCTTTGATCTCCATCTCCAAAGCACGAATATGATCTCCATCATCACCAGCATTGCGTCAAGGTCAGTGGCGCCGCTTCATGGTTGTCCATCATCACTAGCAACTATTATAACTACTTGGAATAAAGCTATTACAAGATGAATAGACTCGCAGGTCTTAACAGAATTAAAGACAACCAGTAGGCTCCTGCCGGTTGCCATATTACAACAAGGATCATTGCATACATCAAATATAATCACAATCACATGATGTCCATATCACATCACAAAACCCCTGCAAAAACAAGTTAGACGCCTCTAATTTCCTTGCATGTTTTACGTGGTTTGGGGCTTTCGAATAAGAACGGATCTTACCTACGAAACTGAACCACGACGTTGATACAAGTGTTATCAAGTGCAAAGTGTAAATTGGATCTATACTATGGTGGGAGAGACAGACACCCGCAAAGCCACTTGTGCAAAGCAAGTTACACGTCAAGCGTGGAGCAAGTCTCATGTGCGATGACATGTAAGGTTAGCCCGAGCCGCTTCATCCCAACATACCGCAAGATGCAAAGTACACAAAGCAAAAAACGGCACGAGCACCAACACCCACAAAATCATTGTGTTCTACTCGTGCAACAGATCTACGCATAGACATGGCTCTGATACCACTGATGAGTTCATAGCATGGAAAACAAAAAAATTCTACCGCAAGAACGAACAAAACCCAGATCTAATCTAGATAAAAGCCAAGATCTAATCTATTAGACATGTGCAACGAGATAGATCTGTACTAACCCTTGTAGATCCGAAAAGCCTTGTGCAAGATCGGATCTCGTGGTTGATGTAGACGATCACTTGCCGATCTCAAGATCGAGTAGACGATCCTTCAAGGCGCGTTCGCAGCGCATGATCGGTCACACGTGCAGAGTCGATGCAGACCTTCCTCTCCCCGTTCCAGCGAGCAGCGGAGGTAGTAGATCTCTCCACGGAATCCCAGCAGCACGACGGCGTGGTGGTGGTGGAGTAGAGAATTCTGCATGGCTTTGCCTAAGCAGAAGGAAGGAGGAGGAGAGAGGCGGCTAGGGCAAGAGTGGAGGGGCAAGGGGGGTGGCGCCTCCACCCCTCTATATATAGAGGGAGGGGTGCGACCTAGGGTTCCCACCCCTACGCCCACCTCCTAGGGCCGGCGCACAAGGGGGGCTTGGGGGGAGTTTCCTTCCCCCCAAGTTTCCCCTTTTTCTTTCTTGGTTTTCAAGTAAACTCCATAGAAATTTCTAGAACATTCTGAAACCTTCTAGAACCCCCATATAAACACTCCGGGACATTTCCGAACCTAGAAAATGATCTCCATTATATGAATCTTATTCTTCGGACAATTCCGGATCTCCTCGTGATGTCTTAGATCCAATCCGAGACTCCGAACAACATTCGGTCTCCAACGCACATTCCATATCTACCTAAACAGCATCGAACCTTAAGTGTGTCACCCTACGGTTCGTGAATATGCAGACATGATGGAGACACCTCTCCGATCAATAACCATCAGCGGGATATGGAGATCCATAACGGCTCCCACATACTCAACGATCACTTCGTGATCGATAGAACCGTTAACATACGAAACCAATTCCCTTTGTCACGCGATATTCTACTTATCCGAGGTTTGATCGTCGCTATCTCCATACCTAGTTCTACCTCGTTACTGATAAGTACTCTTTACTCGTTCCATGTTATGTCATCCCTTGTGACCTAGTCACATGCTTGCAAGCTAACTAGATGACATTCCACCAAGAGGGCCCAGAGCATATCTATCCGTCATATGGATGGACAAATCCCAATCTTGGTCCATGCGCTTGAACACATACTTTCAGAATACCTAATGACACCTTTATAACCACCCAGTTACGAAGCGGTGTTTGATGTCATCAAAGTACCCATCCGGTGATGGTGATTAACATAACCTCATGGTCGAAGGATTAGGTTACTATGCATTTAAAAGCTTGTAGCAATATGAACTAAATGACTTGATCTTATGCTACACTTACTATGGGTGTGTGTGTCCATCACATCATTCTCCTAATGATACAACCTTGTTATTAATGACATCCAATGTCCATGATCAGAAAACCATGATCATCTATTAATCAACAAGCTAGTTCAACAAGAGGCTTATTAGGGACTCTTTTACGTTTACAAAACACACATGTATTAGTGTTTCCTTATAATACAACTATAGCATGGGATGTAAACATTCATCATAAACATAAAGGTATAATAATAACCACTTTTATTATTGCCTCTTGGGCATATCTCCAACAATGTCATCCACATAGACCAGCATATAAATCTGAACACCCTCCCGAGCGAAAATGAATAAGGATGTATCAGCTTTGGAGGCCACAAAACCAAGCTGAAGGATGAGATGACTCAGGCGCGTATACCAAGCACGAGGTGACTGCTTCATACCGTACAAGGACCTCTGGAGCTTACACACATGAGAGGGGAACCGATCATCCTCGAACCCCGGTGGCTGCTGCAGGTAGACATCCTTAGACAAGAAACCATGGATAAAGGCATTATTGACATCTATCTGACAAAGACACCAATCTCGAGACAGTGCCAGTGAGAGAACCAGACGCATAGTGGCAGGCTTCACCACTGGACTAAACGTATCTCCATAATCGATGTCATGTTGCTGGGTAAAACAACGAGCAACCAAACGTGCCTTGTGCTTGTCTATGCTACCATCATGCCGATGTTTAGTTTTGAAGATGAACTTACTGCCAATGATGTTCACCCCGGGAGGACGAGGAACAAGAGCCCATGTCTGTGTCGCACGAAGGGCAGCGATCTCATCTGCCATGGCCGCGAGTCACGCAGGCTCGTGCAGGGCATCATGATGAGACGTCGGGCAGCAAAGAACCCTCGTCGACGAGGATCATAACGGATGGTACCGTCCATGTACTCCTTCTCCTTACGAGTAGCGTCGCGGTGACGTGTCACCATCGGGTGACCACCAAACAAGGCGGGGATGTCGAGCGACCTAGTCGGAGGTGCCGTGGCCGGTGAAGACACGACACGCGGCGACATGGGTTGGACCGAAACCGCGGGAGGCAACGCGGGCGCAGGCGACATCACGGTCCGGCCCAGCTCGAGCGCGGGGGCTAGTGAAGCGGGAGCCAACGCGTGCCCCAAGGCATGCACGTCATGCACGTCGATCGGTCGAGGGCTAGCCGCGCCAAGAACGTAGATCACCTGTACAAGAGGAACTTCACCTACCATAGGTGGATCAGTAGACATGTAAGTCAAGTCATAATTTCGCATAGGTACGCTCGTAACTAGTTCATTAGAAGGAAACATTATAGAGTCTGCAAGAGTTGACACATCAACTAAGACACCAGGTGTAGCATAACGAAACATGGACTCATCGAAAACAACATCACGTGAGATGTAAATTCTACCCATAGTACGATCTAAACACTTGTATCCTTTATGCATGGGGCTATAGCCGAGAAAAACATACATCTTAGAACGAAAGTCTAATTTGCGAGAGATGTATTTGTGGAGACTCGGCCAACACACGCATCCAAAGACGCGAAGAAAATCGTAATTCGACTGAACACAAAGCAAGCAAGAGATCAGTGTTTCCTTATCAAGAACCGGAGTGGGCATGTGATTTATCAAATAGCAATCCGTCAAGAACTCTTCATCTCAATAGTGAAGGGGGAGCAAGGAGTGAGCAAGCAGGGCAAGCCCTGCCTCAACTAAATGACGATGTTTACGCTCAGTGATCACATTCTGTTGAGACGTATGTGGACATGAAACACGATAAACAACATCTGTGTGCTGGAAATAGCTATTCAGACGATGGTACTCACCCCCGCCCCAATCGGACTGAACGGCCTTGATTTTAGTGTCGATAAGGAGTTCAACATAAGCCTGGAAACCATAAAATACTTGTTCAACACAGTCTTGTTCTTAAAAAGATAAATCCAAGTGAAATGAGAATAATTATCTATGAAACTACCATAGTATTGGTACCCCCGGAGGATGGACGTGCTTCACCCCAAACATCAGAATGAACAAGTTCAAGAGGGACAGTAGAAACACGAGAAGAAGCGCTACAAGATAGTTGGCGGCTCTTGGCACGCTGATAGGAATCACACACCAAGGACGAATTGTCTAAAGTACACGAAAGCTCATGAGTTTTAACTATAGACTAAACTACATTATTTGTAGGATGACCAAGACGTTGATGCCATTGATATGACGTGACGGCACTAGCGGAGGCATGACGCGATGACAACGAGCGCGAGCAAACGGGATAGGGTAGAGACCTCCCCGACTTCTATCGGCCAGTAGGATTCTCCTCGTTACCTTGTCCTTAACAAATAAAAAGTGACGGTGAAACTCAACAAACACGTCATTATTCTAGACAAGACGATAAACAAAGAGGTGATCTTTGCTGAGATTAGGAACATGAAGAATATTGTTCAATTTGTGAGAAGACCGGTTAAAGTCGAATGGCCAATATGCGAAATAGACAAACCTGTACCATTGGCCACCTGGACCTGATCTTTTCCTTCATAATGCTCGTGGACGTGGAGGCGCTCAAGGTTGCTCGTCAGATAATCCGTAGCTCCGGAGTCCAGGATCCAGGGAGGGATCGAGTTGGAGGTCGTGGTGGTGGTGTTTTCGCGCGTGAGTTATCTGCGTGGTAGTCCTGGTTGAAGCGGCTACGACACTCATACGCTTCGTGACCCCTAGTAGCCACATATCTGGCAGCGTGGCCTCCACTTCCTGCCGTTACCTCCACCGTTGTTGCGACCGTTGCCGCCGTTGCGGCCATCTTGGCAGCCTCCTTCACCACCGTTGCCTCCATAGTTGCCGCTGTTAGGGCGGCCTTGTCCTTGCTGGCCACCATTACCAGGAGAATGATTTCCCCCTTGATATGGAGGAGGATACTATGGCGCACGCTGATGGCCAGGGTTGCCGTATGGGGTGCCATAAGGGGCATCGTAGCCATGCTGCGCCGCGTTGGCCGAAGAGGACCACCCGCCCTCGGCCTAAGCCTGCTGAGCCTGGAGGGACTTGTACGAGATGATGGCAGAGTAGAACTCGTCGCACGGAATAGATTTGTTGCCGAAGGTGAGCATGGCGGCGATGGAGTTATACGCAGACCCGAGCCCGATGACGATGTAATCGATGAGCTTGTCGTTGTTGACGGGGACCCGACGGTGGCCATGGTATCGGCAAAAGACTTCATCTTATGCATGTACGCGGCATCGGAGAGATCCTCCTTACGAGTGGAGGACAATTGATGGCGGATGTGGCGCACATTAGCGCGACTCTAGGCATCGTTCATGGTGTGGATGTCGTTCCACACCATAGCAGCGGTCTTGTAATCGAGGAGCTGGTTGGCGATGTCAGGCTCCATGGAGCCGAGGTGATATCCGATGACCTTCTGATCGACAGACCACCAGCAGGCGTACTCTAGGTTCACGACGGTGATGGCCTTGTCCCCCTCTCCCTGGGTGACGGTCTTCTCAAGGCGCTGCTACGTTCTTGTCGAGATGATGGTGAAGGCCGGCGCCGGTGAGGTTGGGGGGGAGAAGGCCCTTCCATAGGGCAAAGTTGTCTGCCTCCAGGCGGACGGAGACCACTGGGAACACCACCTGTGACCCGATGATTGCGGTTGACGATGAGACGATCGCCCCGATGGACTCCGAGAGGGAGCGAGCGGAACACGTCATTGCGGCGGTGGCGGAGAGAACTCGCGGCGGCGACGAGCGGATCTCGCGGCGGCGTCTGTATTGGCTCTGATACCAAGTTTTAAGAATAGATTTAGGGTTTCGTGGAGTCTAAGCCTCCACCTCTCCTCTATTTATATACTTCAACAGGGTACAACACAACTACAATACGTATCGTGTTCAAGACTGTTTCTAACAAATGCAAGTCTAGCTTGCAATGCAAGTAGGCAATAGGAAAAACTCCAAAATTTATATGCAAGGTCTCGCTGCTTGTTGCACACGACCTTCTGAGTTTTTCTCCACACTAGGAACTTTCCCGCGGAAGGACAAAACAAAATGTCAAAAAATGTATTTTTTTTACACGCCTCAAAAATAAACTAGGTTAATTAATTCCACTGTTATGATGATGCCAAAAATAACTACTCACGGTTTCTGACTCGATGTTTTCTTTTATAACCACCGATAGTTCAAAATTTGGGAAGGGCGAAAAGACATCTGATGCACGGTGTTCTCGTGGTGGTTCTGGCTGCGGCCAGCGGATGGCGTGGCTGTGCAGCAGCCTCAGGCTGTAGGGCTTGGCTGGCCTATATTTGAGCCCATCCGGCCAGATCTAGGTCTTGAGAGGGCCTAGCATGACGGCGCTGCTCTCTGGAGGTGGTGATGGTGAGACGGGACGACTAGGAGGATAGCGGCGCGGCTCTCTTGCAACAGCGTGGCGGCGGGGAATTTATGGGCCCAATATGGGCCCGGATGGGCCAGAGGGCCTGGTGTGTCCCTGCTGTCACGTCCGGTCGGAAATGGCCCATGGCCGTGGAGGACGGTTCCCTCCAGATGGCCGTGCTGCTTCTGCCTCTTACTCTGACCATATCCACTCCATCCACCACACGAGCCACATGAGGAGTCTCGCTAAATTGGTGCGAGTTCGCGGATGCCGGGGCAATGACCCCGGAAGGTGGACTGCATGGCGCCTTGACGGCAGGCGGTATTGTGGTGGTGATGGACCATCTCCTTGGACCATGTGGATGGCGAGGAGTGGGTGTCAGGGTTTCCTGGTGTTGGTGGCGTCATGTGGCCAGCGCCCAGATCGCGTGGAAGCAGCTTGGGTTGGGGATTGTCAATGGCCTGAGGTGCCAAGTGCGGAGTGGGTTTTCCGAGCGAAAGCTCAGCGCTCTGGCACCAACGACGACGGCGCATGCGGGTGTCGTGACCCTCTTGAGGACGCTGTTGTGGCTACTCTCTCCGCAGTAGGGCTCCGGGGTGAAACCCTAGACCTTTGTGGTCTCGATGACAGCGGCGCTTTAGTGCGTTGTTACCTCTTTGGGGGCGTTGTCGTGGAGCTCTGGCCCCCTTGATCTCAACGGCATCTTCGGTGGCAAGCTCGATGCTTCGTAGTTTTTCTTGTTTATCTTTTTTGATCTGCTTATACGACGGTTTGGCCGTTGTATTCATAAAGCGGGGCGAAAACCTATTTTGAGAGTGTCTAGATACGTGTGTATCTGACCAAAAAATACGTCTAGATACATGTATATCTAGACAAATCCGAGTCAGCTAATTTGGTATCGAAGGAATACTATACTTGAGTTTCTAGATGGAAGTCTCTAGACTGTTAATGCCACGCTGACATACCAGTACCAGGTTTTGTCCGGGAAGTACATCGCAACGATCAAAGAGGTGCAAGAGGACAATGATGTAGTGGGAGCATGTTGCCCTTCAGGAAGGGCGTGAAGCTGTGAACTACGTGTATATGGTGCTAGGGGCCACATGCCATTGGTGGTCACATACATGACAAAGTGGATCTATTATATGGTTGTAGAGTGCTCTCGCCCACGACCACCGAGGTGTAGACAGAGCAGGTTGTCGTGTCGGACCAGTTTTGATCCAGGGGAATTGATATTCTCACCATGGAGGACAGGCAGTGAAAAACACAAGCAAAACTTAAGAGTCGGTGAGAGAGAGATATAATGCACCAGGTTTCATATGTTAGAGAGTCAGCAAAGGAGGACGACAACAATGAGCATGGCATCCAGAGAGGTACGCAGTGAGGGGAGGAATAGCATCGTCAGGTGCTCACGTTAGTGTCGTCATAATAGAAGAAGCACTGCATCTGAGAGGTGTGAGGGACAAATTTGACATCCTGAACTTACATTTAGATGTTCACGACCCATAACTAGATATTGCAAAGTGAAAAGTAGGAACCCACGGACATTTCTGCTAGTACTTGTTTAATTAGTGGCACGGGGGCGATTGCCCCCTCCCCCCGATAAAGAATTTAATCAATGTGAATGGTTGTGTATTTGACCGACTCAAGGATTGTGTATTTGAACAATTTAAGATCGCTCAAGAATTAGAAATATACATGATTGATATTGCATGCATAGCAAATATAGATATATATCAAGAAAAATCAACACCACAAAATACCAGTGAAGAAGATGCAAACGAGTGCGCACTAAGAGACAGGACGAGGACTCACAAATGTGGCCGTTGTTGCCCATGACTCGCATGATAGTATTCTCGTAGCGGATAGTACGATTGCTCGCCTTGACGTTGCACACGGCAGGAAGCTGAACGCTGAAATGCCCGTACGTCGGCCAACAGGGTCCTTATAAAAAATCATCAACTCAGTTTCATTTTGGCGAGGCGCATACATGAACGAGAGGGCCTAGCATCCCTCCTGCCCTGACAGCCATCCAGTCTTGCCGACGGTGCAAATCTTACTTTTTTAGATTTTTGTAGTAGTAGTCTTGCCGGCGGTGCAAATCTTAGTGTGCGTTCGGTTCGGGAACCAAGTGGAATGGAATGGCATGGTTCCATTCTACTGGAATGGGTTGGTTGAGTTCTTATGTTTGGTTAGAACAAAAAATATCTAATAAAAATACATTCGGTTAGGCCAAAAAAATAGAATGGAATGGTTTTATTTTATGTTTGGCTGCATTCAGCAAAAAAAAGATAGCAAGAAAATAGATAGATTGAAAAGATTTGTGTGGCTTTAGCATAGAGGAACGGGGATATTCCACCGATTTGGTGGAATAGGTGCGTTCTGGTTCTACAGGGAATATTATTTTTTGAGAAACCATCTCGTTCTATTCCATTTCTCAATTGAACACTAGAACAACTCTTAGGTGTGGAACCATTCATTACATTCCACTTTGTGACATCAACTGAACACACCCTTACTAATATCATCTGACAGTGCGCTAGGAGTATTGGAACCAATCTCGAAGTCCAGGTGAATGCGCTGTAGATACAACTTCTCCCGACGCCGGTGGTACTGTACCCTAGCAGACAAAGCATAGAAAATACGGTGCAAAAGAAAGTCAACCCGGCTGCTCGGCCTGATAGAAAAAATGTAAAAGTGGACGACGCTTGCTTTGGTTGCTTCTTCCAGAGAATCCACTAGGGCTATGAGTCTATGACCCCCCCCCCCTAAAGTCAACCCTAGGGCTAGGCTAGGCAAGACCAAATGCTGAGATTGACCAGGACGAAAATTCCTCAACGCGCGGTACCATATCCAAAGCAGGTGATAAGAGCATCTCCACTAGTTAGGCCGTTTTTGGTGATAAATTGCGCCGGATAGGGTTTAGGGGCGCCGAGTCTCAATCGCGATCTGAAGGTCACAACGGTGAAACAATTGTAACACGTCGTAATACAAGCAAACTTGGTAAAAATCAGTCAAAGTTTACATATATTAGAGGAGAATTCGGCATACAAACATGTTTGACTATATTTAACTAAAAACATATTAAAACGGTAGAAACCCTCTAGATCATGCCTAGCTGGCGGTAGAACTATTGTATCAGTGATAGGTGGATTTAGGCCTGTACCTTATATGAGCCTTAATCCGCGATTCATGTCCAAGCCTACTTCTATGATCAAGGACCTGAAGGCCTATATCCAGAAACTCTCAACCAATCTTATCTCAAACGACCTGACCTGTGGAGCTGCAAGACGACTCTCTAGAGATCCCAAATACCAGATGTACGTGCAAGAGAGATCGGAGATCAAGATTACATGCAAGACAAGATAAATACCTAACGTGACTAAGAAAGACTGCAGTGTCATCAACACCTATAAGTACTGAAGAACCTTCACCTGAGAAGGGCATGCCATAATTGCCTGCATCTTAACCATTATACTTAGTCATAGATCTATCTTCATCTCTCGACGGATGTCATTATAAACCCACCGAGATCACACTACAGAGGAGGCAGAGGAGGAGTATGACAAATTCTTGCGGTTTCTCACCCGATCTTTTCTACTATAACCATTGACCATTCAAAATTTTGGTATGGCGAAAAGACATATACTTGTTTAGTTAGTGGTACGGGGTGATTGCCCCTCCCTCCTCAAGGATTTTATCAACGTGAAATGGTCGTGTATTTGACCAATTTTAGATCGCTTAACCATTAGAAATATACATGATTGATGATGCATGCATGAAGAAAAGAAATATCATATTTACAAATACAGATATGTAAAGAAATTTCAATATCAGAAAATACTAATGAAGGAGATGTAGACGAGGTGTGCTAAGAGGCAGGACAGCGACTCACAAAACTTGGCCGCCCGGAAGGTTTCGAAAGACTCGGGTGGAAGACGAGACGATCTCCATCAGGCCACACACTGCGAGCGTGCTGTTGCGATTACTCCCGTGATAGTTTGTTCGTAGCGGATTGTATTATCACCGGCCTTGATGTTCCACACAGCGGGAAGCTCAACATTGAATGGCCCATATGTCGGCCGACGGTATGTAGCCGGATGCACCCGCGGGGAGAACCAGGGACTATACATGGTCGTTATAAAAAAATTTGCTTTAACCAACTCTTTTCGGTTTGGCGGGGTGCATACAGGGATAGTCTCCGGTGATGGCCCCATTAACCATCTGTCTTAACAAAGGCCAGGAGCTGAAAACACATGCATAGGCGGTCCCATGGAAATTTTGACAAGTCTAACCTTTTTTACAAAAATTTAGCCTCAAAAGAACTTTTTTTTCATTCTGTTTAGCCAGATCTAACTCATTTTGGTACGTCCAAGCACTCTGAAGGTACCGTTAGGTGTGGTACCTTGGGAGGCAGTAGTCTTTCACATGGTACCTTCATAGGAGTAGTATTAGGGGTGGTACCTTCAGAGGGATTCGGCGGTAGCCTTTCACATTGTACCTTCATAGCGGTAGGATTAGGGGTGGTACCTCCAAAGTGACACCGGTGATACCATGATTAACGGTACCGCTAGGGCTTTTGGCGGAACAAAAAAGGATTAGATTTAGTTAAAAGTTTGAAAAATGTTTATTTTGTACTAAGTTTTGTAATAGGGCCAGATTTGTCAATTTGCCCGACCCGAGGATACAGGTCGAATATTGCCCGGTGGGGAGTGGGGACAACGGAATGACTCCACAGCTGCTAGCTAGCTCCGCTGGCCTGTGTCATGGGTGACTGCAGCCTCCTGGAAAACATGCCCAAATCCACCGGGGAGAAGAAAAAATCATGCAACTTGCCCATAGCATTAAGCCTCCGGTCATGTCTGTAGGACAGTGCATTTTTTGCAGCTACCCTTGGCCGGTTGATGCCGATTGTGCGGCACTGCACAATTATCAACACGAAACAATGATCAGAGGTTTAGCCGATTGGTGGATGTGTGGAAAATTTAAGTTGTCTATAGCTTGCAAGTAAGGCACTACTATGAAGAACTCCGAGATAAATGCATGGCTCAGTTCTCAGTGCTCTCTACGTTGTAAGATTTCGTATAGTTACAACTCCGAGACGTTGTAAGGACACGCCTCAAAATAAGACGGGTTAATTAGACTACATTTAAGACATTACCGACTTGGGACATCTTCAAATCGAGGTCAACGGGTACGTCTTCTCTCGGCAGTACTGTATCCTACTACAGTAGACAAAGCATAGAAAACATGAAGTACAGTAAAAGAAAGTCAACCCGGCCGCCAAAAAGTACTGGTTTAGTTGCTTCTTTCATAGAATCCACTAGGATTAGGGAATTTCCACTGAGCCGACGCAAACGGCCATGCCATGTCTGAACCGATCCGTGTGTACAAGCACAACCACTACGGTTGACACGTCCGGCACGACCCATTAGACCATGGTTGCATCAGTGCGGACAGCGTGCGGACCGTGCACGTTTCCAGACATAGGCTGATGGGGCACGTGCGTAAGTGGCACATTAATTCGATAACTTTTTTCCTTAGATTGATAGCAGGTTACATCCAGATCTAGGCAATCTAACCAAGCTACGATGGTTTTTCCTGCTCGCCATCTAGTCGCTACGCCTAGTCCTTGTTGTCGCGTCTAGACTTGGCCACAACCGTGGCCCGAGGGACCAGCTGCGTCGGCACGACCACCCCGGCGGTTTTGACGGTGTTCCCTAGCGGTGGCGCGGCGGAGCTGTCTCATGTACTCGTCGGCCTGCTCGACCTGCTCCCTCATCGCATTCCCCTCATCGGTGGACCGGCGGGCGTACGTTGCCTCCATCTCCGCTACCAGTAGTCCCTGCTCTCCTGGGCCGCTCGCTCCGTAGCCGTGAGAGCGCGAGAACCGGCGAGGCGGTGCGCGGTGTCGTCGGACTCGACGATGGCCGTTGCTCATTGCTCCTTTTCTGCACGACTTCCTCGGGCTCATTATCGAAGTGGGTGAGGAAGGCGGCCTCGTCGTCCTCCTCCTCCTCCACGTCCATCGCCATCGCCATCGTCGCGGAAGCCGTCTGCGCGACACGCTGTGCCACCCGCCAAGCGGTCGCACGCCGCTCACTGGGCGTATCTCAGCTTGCTCACGCCGCAATGGAGGGCATCGCACGCCGCCGCCTTGGCCACGGCATTGTGCATCATGCCCATTGTGTGAGCAGCGGCTTCGCGGGCCACCACCTCCACCGGCGCCTCGGCGGCGGCGAGGCTCGCTTCGTGGACACCGCACACTCCTCTCTGTTGCGATGAGGCATAACTCCTGAGATTTGTGTTGGTTCTTGTTCTGGGTTTTGTGACCTACACCTCCCCACCCCCACCTCCGATGTGGCCGTCTTTTATAGGTCGCGGACAGGGGTAGGAAACATCGTGGACAGGAGCGGGATATTTTCGGCCGTGGACAGAAACGGGCACGTCGCGCAGGAAACATGAGCCAACGAGCACGAGAAACACCGGCTACTTTGGGCTACGCTAGCCATGAGACGAAATGGTGAGATTGACCAGGACGAAGTCCCCTCAGCGCGCGGTACCACCGGCACGGATATCCAAAGCACGCAATAAACAGGTCGAGGCAAAGAAAGAATCGAACGCAATGGAGGGACGAAAATAGGCTTGTCACGTCGTTTGCGTATCCAAAAGAATATGAACTCGAATTGATCCTCGACACGGCATGCATGGATATGAGCCTTTTAAAAAAAATGCATGGATATTAGCGGAGTAGGTAATTACTACAGTACCGATGAGCTTAATTATAGCCACTGCCTTGCACTTCAATTTATTACCGGCGGTAAAAATTACTCCTAGCGTGCCTACGTAGACGTACGCAACCGCACGCAGCGCGCGGCGCGTTTTAGGAGCGCATGCACGATCGAGGGGACTGAAATGGACCGATACATCCATCCGGATTGAATCGGAGATCGACGACGACACGGTGGACAACGATGTGCCGTTCATCTCCTAGCTAGCTTGTACCTCCAGTTTACAGCTGGCGAGTGCAAGACGAGTGTACACGGATCAGCGAATCAGGTTGAGTGATCAGGGGTGAGAAGGAAGAGGATATAGGTCGAGTACGTGCGTAGTACGTGGTGGTTTTGCTGCTGCTCGCGTGCCAGTCGAAAAGGTGCAGTACGCCTTGGTCATATCGCCAATCGATCGATCGGTCACGCCCCAGGTGATTGGGTTTTGTCGTGTGGAGGGGTCCTTGTCCGTCGGTGTCGCCATCGATCCGTGAAAGAAAGAATGGAGAAAGAAAACGCGCGAAACTGTGATCACGCATGTACGAAGCTGTGGCACGAGAGATCGATCGGACGTGGGGGAATAGGTGACCGGTTCTGCTGATCGAGGAACAGGGTGATGTAGCCTCTCCTTCCATCGACCGAGCGTAGGCACGGGTAGCCGGCCATATGCTCATGTGCTGCGGCGCGCTATCGCTTTGAGTTTCCTTTACTCGGTCATCATGTTTTGAAAAAAGAGGGACCGTTTGGTTACGAGAAAAATCGACCAGAAGCGGACTGAGGAGCTCGACCCGCCATGATGCTGAACTAGGTGGGTTGGAAAGTCACAAAAGCACGCTGCGCCGAAACCAACGATCGATTCTGCCTGCCGCCGCGAACAAACATTCCTCCAACTAGTAACTGTCACTCTGTCACCGCAACCAAAAGAAGAGGAGAGGCCTCAACCAGAGTACTACGTGGAGCTAAAGGGCGTGTTTTGGTCGGTCGCACGGCCATTTCCTGCACCGGTCAGGAAGAAATAAGGCCGTTTAGAGACCCAAAATCGGATATTTTTGCGGGGACAGGCCCCGGGGAGCTAAGTGAGGGCATACGACTGCACGCGAGGAGAAGCACGGAAGACGGCGCTGAAAGAGTATGAGTTTGGCGGAATATGATGGATATATAATTGAGCCTCATGAAAGAGTATATATAGACGTAATACTCTAACAGGCGCGACGCATCGAGAACGCGCGCCAGAAATCCTCTCACCGCTCGCTCACCAATCCCACTCTCTCCCCATTCACAACCGCTCTTCCTCCCGTCTCAACGTCGGCGGTTCCTCTCCCGCCGGAACATCAAAGACCATCGCGGGGACAGCAGACGGCGGCAGATCCAGACAAAAACTGCCCTTCTCCTTCCTGCAGCGGATCTTCTGCACCGACTGTGGCTGCCTCTTCCCCTTCGTCTGCAAGCCCCAAGCTCCAACACCCTGCAGCAATGGCGGTAAGTCTTCGAACCACCAACTCTGTAAGGCCATAGCAGCGCAGATCTATCGGTAACCGTGCGATTCTCCTAGTTTGATTGACATGCACGACAGATTTCTACCGATTTGTGCTTGTTTTGGTAGATTAGATGGGTTAGGGTCTTTTTTCCATTGTTACGCCTTCCTAAGCACTAGATCTGCCGTCACATTTGTATCGATTTGTGCTTGTCTGTGGCTAGATGTATGCCTAGTTTTAGTATTAGGATTTCGCGGATCTTGAAAATTGGGGATTATTATACTGTTCATGTTGTTCATATAGGCCGATGATTAATTTGCATTCTGTGACCAAGATCCCAATATATTGCTTCATAGCAGGCCTGTTATGATTGAGCTTGGACACATAAAGCCTAATATGAGGCATGAAGGAAATATGCCCTGAGAGGCAATAATAAAGTTGTTATTATATATTCCTTATACATGATAGATGTTTATTTTACATGCAAGAATTGTATTGATTCGGAAACATCAATACATGTGTGTTTAATAAACAAAAAGGGTTCCTAGTCATGCCTCTCTTATAGACTAGCTTGTTGATTAACAAGATGATCAAGGTTTCCTGATCATGGACATTGGATGTTGGTAATAACAAGGTCACACCATTGGTGGAATGATGTGATGAACATTCATCCGAAGTATAGCATTACGATCAAGTCATTATGTTTATATTGCTATAACATCATACGAAGTAATCTTTATCCTTAGACCATGAGACCATGTTAATTGTTGACACCGGAAGAGTATATTGATAACATCAAACGTCACACCGTAACAGGGTGACTATAAAGATGGGTTCAGTACTACAAAGGTGTTATGTTGAGGCTCATGGATCAAGAGTGGAATTTGTCAATCCAGATGACGGATAGATATACTCTGGGCCCTCTCGATGATATCACATTAGGATAGCTTGCAAGCAAGTGATGTGATCACTAGAATGTTATATCACGGGAACGAGAAAAGGGTGCATGTCGGTAACGAGATCAAACTAGGTATGGAGATACCGATGATCGAATCTCGGACATGTAATATATCGAGAGACAAAGGGATTTAGTTACAAGCGTTAAAGGTTCTCACGATCACAGAAGTCATCGTTGAATGTGTAGGAGTCAGTACGGATCTCCGTGTCCCAGCTGATTATTGATCGGAGAAGGGTCTCGATCATGTCTGCATTATTCGCGAACCGTAGGGTGGCACACTTAAGAGTTACCGGACACCATTTTGGAGCACATATGTTTCAGACGAAAGAATTGCAAAGCACAGGAATTGTTTCAATAGAAACCGGAAATTGTTTCAGGTGAAATTGCAGAAGGTGGTTCTGCATGTGATATTGAAATATTGCAAGGGGCTATATGTGAATGTTTGTTAATTAAAGTAATTAACAAAATTCTGAATAAATTTAATAAAAAGAGTTTTATTAAATGAGAGAGCATTAAATTTGGAGAAATTTAATGCATTTAAAGTGGAGACTTTAAAAGGAAATGTGAAGAGGCATTTTAATGTGGAGGGGTTACCACCACATGAATAGGGGAGGTGAGGGGTCACCCCCCATGCTCCGGCCATGGAGAGAGGGGGAACCCCCC
Organism: Avena insularis; assembly: GCA_023614405.1. Taxonomy (NCBI): domain Eukaryota; kingdom Viridiplantae; phylum Streptophyta; class Magnoliopsida; order Poales; family Poaceae; genus Avena; species Avena insularis. Next base: position 89,483,523 of record CM042690.1, on the reverse strand, counting down.
TCCTCCTATAAAAGGCCACTCATTCCCTCCTTCATCCTCACACCTCCTTGTGAAGGATCTCTCTCCCCCTCTAGAATTATTCCCCCATGGTCTCAGATTAGCGAGATACATGTTCCCGGTGGCATTTCATCTGGAAGGAGTTGCTGCTTCTGCTAGATCGCTGGAGCGAGGAGGTGGAGGCTGTCCGGTGGCTTGAACGTGTGTGCGAGTGCGGATACGCTGCTGACTTGCGGCGCTCGGACTTCCTCACGATCTTGAGATCGGCAAGTGTATGACTACATCAACCACGAGTTCCTACTCGTTAACAAAGCTCGTTGTCTACGAGGGTAAGTTCTCGTTGGATGTATGTCCACCCGTTGCTTTGTACCTAGTAGATAGATCTTGGCGTGTAGTTCACATCGTAAGAATATTTTTGTTTTCTATGCTGCGGACCCAACAGTGGTACCAGAGCCAAGTTTATGCGTAGGTGCTTAGCACGGGTAGTACACATATGGTTGATATGTGGGCGATGATGATCATGTTATTGCATCTTGTATGTATTTTGGATATTGGTTGCATAGTGGGATGAAGCGGCCCGGACCAACCTTACATGTCATCGTACATGAGACCGGTTCCACGACTGACATGCAACTTGTTTTGCATAAGTGGCTGGCGGGTGTCTGTCTCTCCTACTATAGTCAATATCTGATTTACAACGGGTTGCTAATAACTTAGTTATCCTCGTTGTGGTTCATGTTCATAGGTGAGAACGGTTCTATCTCCGAAAGCCCTAAGCCACGTAAAACTTGCAATTGATAAATTAGAGGCGTCTAGTTTAGATCATTGTTGGGCTAGTGTATTGATATGGTATTGTTGTAAGTAGATGTATGGTAGATACTCTTACAACACAGTCAACGTGTAAGTTCCATAGATCTTGGCCTTACACACAAAGGAATGATAGAGATCATACCATGATGCAAGTGATAGAGATCAAATGCATGGACCATATCATCTCACTTTACACATTAGATGTTAGCATCTTATACTGCTAGTTTGGCGCGTTTGGTAGCATTATAAGATGATCCCTCATTTAGATATCAAGATAAAAATGTGTTCTTCCTTGAGTATGCACCGTTCTATGGATCGTGTTTCGATACATCACGTGATGATCAGGTGTATTCGAATCTACGCTTTCGTAGGAACGGGTGTAAGACAGTTTTACACACGCGAATACTAAGGTTCTTACTTGGCGAGCCTAGCATGTACAGACATGGCCTCGGAACACGGACCGAAAGGTTAAGCATGAGTCATATGGTTGATATGATGCCCATATAGATGCTCGCCTTTGAAGCTATATCAACTCACGTGATGATCGGACTTGGTGTAGTGGATTTGGTTCATGTAATCACCAAAAGGACACGAGGGATGTCGTTTTTGAGTGGAAGTTCATTAGTAATTTGGATTAGTTGAACTCAATCTATCATAAACTTAGTCTAAATAAACTTTACAAATTCTGTTGTAGATGGCACCACCTGCTTTTAATTTCAATGTGTTCATGGAGAAAGAGAAACTTGCTGTGAATGGTAGCAACTTCACCAACTGGGCTATGAATTTGAGGATTCTCCTCACTGCTGCACAAAAGCAATATGTTCTAGATGCGCCGCTAGGCCCCCCACCAGCTCCTGATGCCCCTGACAAGGAAATGAATGTATATGTGACTCGTCAGGAGGACCACAACTTAGTTCATTGCGACATACTGTATGGGCTAGAGCCAGAACTTTGAAAGCGTTTCGAAAATGGTAATGCCTTTGATACCATGGGAGAATTGAAAATGATTTTCGATACCCATGCTGCCGTAGAGAGTTATAATGCTACAGAAAAGTTCTTTAGCTGCATGATGGAGGAAAACAACTCCGTTAGTGAGCACGTACTCAAAATGTCTGGATACGCCGATAAGCTTGTGTCCTTGGGAATAACGATTCCCATTAACTTAGGCATACATCATGTTCTCCAATCTCTGCCACCTAGCTACAAGAGCTTCGTGATGAACTATAATATGCAGGGCATGAAAAAGTCTCTTCCCGAGCTTCTGTCAATGCTTAAGACTGCAGAAGTGGAGATTAGGAAAGAACATCAAGTGTTGATGATCAATAGGACCACCGGTTTTAAGAAGGACAAGACAGGCAAGCACAAGGGAAAGAAGGGGGGCAAGTCTTTTGCCACACCTGAAAAGAAACCCCGGGCTGGCCCTAAGTCTGACACCGAGTGCTACTATTGCAAGGGGAATGCCCATTGGAAGCGCAACTGCCCCAAGTATTTGGCGGACAAGAAGTCCAGCAAGGCAAACAAAGGTATATGTGATATACATGTTATTGATGTGTACTTTACTAGTACTCACAGTAGCACCTGGGTATTTGATACCGGATCGGTTGCTAATATATGTAACTCGGTTCAAGGGCTACGGAACAAGCGACAACTAGCAAGGGATGAGGTCAGGATGCGGGTCGGCAATGGATCAAGAGTTGATGTGATCGCCGTTGGGATGCTACCTCTCCATTTTCCATCAGGATTAGTTATAAACCTAAATAATTGTTATTTGGTGCCTGCACTGAGCATGAACATTGTATCTGGATCGTGTTTGATGCAAAGTGATCATTCCTTTAAATCTGAAAACAATGGTTGTTCGATTTATAAGAATGATATCTTTTATGGTCATGCACCTATGTTGAATGGTTTATTTCTGTTGGATCTCGATAGTAATATTACGCACATTCATAATGTTAATGCTAAAAAGATTAAACTTGATGATGATATGTCTACATATATGTGGCATTGCTCAGGTCATATTGGCGTTAAACGCATGAAGAAACTCCATTCTGATGGACTTTTGGAATCACTTGATTTTGAATCATTTGATACATGTGAGCCATGCCTTATGAGCAATATGACTAGAACGCCGTTTTCCGGTTCAATGGAACGGGCGACAGATCTATTGGAAATCATACATACTGATGTGTGTGGACCAATGAGTGTATCGGCGCGAGGTGGATATCATTATTTTGTTACTTTCACGGATGATTTGAGTAGATACGGGTATATCTATTTGATGAAACACAAGTCTGAAACTTTTGAAAAGTTCAAGGAATTTCAAAATGAAGTGGAAAATCATCGTAATAGAAAGATCAAATTTCTACGGTCTGACCGTGGAGGAGAGTATCTAAGTTACGAGTTTAGCACACACATGAAAGAGTGTGGAATAGTTTCACAACTCACGCCTGCCAGAACACCACAACGTAATGGCGTGTCGGAACGTCGTAATCGTACCTTATTGGATATGGTTCGATCTATGATGTCTCTGACTGACTTACCTCTGTCATTTTGGTGTTATGCACTGGAAACAGCTGCATTCACTTTAAATCGGGCACCATCTAAATCCGATGAAACGACACCGTATGAGTTATGGTTTGGAAACAAACCTAAGCTGTCATTTCTTAAGGTTTGGGGATGCGATGTTTATGTGAAGAAACTTCAACCGGATAAACTCGAACCCAAAGTGGAAAAATGCGTCTTCATAGGATACCCTAAGGAAACAATTGGGTATACCTTCTATCACAGATCCGAGGGCAAGGTTTTTGTTGCCAAGAATGGATCCTTTCTTGAGAAGAAGTTTCTCGCGAAAGGTGTGAGTAGTCGGAAGGTAGAACTCGAAGAGGTTATTGAACCTTCTCTTCATGGAATGGCGAGTGGCGCAAAGACCGAAGTTGTTTCGAGTTGACTTCACCGATGAATAGAGAGCTAATGATAATGATCATGAAACTCGAAGAGGACACTACCGAACCTCGCAGTCAAGGTGACACGTGCAACTCCTGAACTGTACGGCAATCCTGTTGTGAATTTCATGGTTGATGAAATGGATGACCCTGCAACGTATGAAGAAGCGATGATGAGCCCGGATTCCAACAAATGGCTAGAATCCATGAAATCCGAGATGGAATCCATGTACGAGAACCAACTTTGGAACTTGGTGGACTTACCTCACAACCAAAAGGCCGTTGAGAATAAATGGATTTTCAAAAGAAAAACTGATGCTGATGGTAATGTGACCATCTATAAGGCTCGACTTGTCGCAAAGGGGTTTCGACAAATTCAAGGAGTTGACTACGATGAGACATTCTCTCCCGTAGCGATGCTTAAGTCGGTTAGGATTATGTTAGCAATTGCTGCATATTTCGATTATGAAATATGGCAGATGGATGTCAAAACTGCGTTCCTCAATGGTAAGATTGAAGAAGAGCTGTATATGATACAACCTAAGGGTTTTGTCGATCCTAAGGCTGCTAATAAGGTATGCAAACTTCAGCGATCCATCTATGGACTGAAGCAAGCATCACAGAGTTGGAATCTCCGCTTTGATGAGGTGATCAAAGAGTTTGGATTTGTCCAAACTTATGGAGAGGCTTGTATTTACAAGAAAGTGAGTGGGAGCAATGTGACATTTCTGATATTATATGTGGATGACATATTATTGATTGGAAATGATATAGATCTTTTAAACAGTGTTAAAAGTTATCTAAACAGCAAATTTTCAATGAAAGACCTTGGTGAAGCGTCATATATATTAGGCATTAAAATCTATAGAGATAGATCAAGGCGCCTAATTAGGCTATCGCAGAGTACATACCTTGATAAGATATTAAAGAAGTTTAATATGGACAAAAGTAAGAAGGGGTCCTTACCTATGTTGCAAGGCAAGACATTGAGTAAGACTCAAAGTCCGGCTACGGCGGAAGAAAGAGAGATGATGGATAAGATCCTCTATGCCTCGACCATAGGCTCTATTATGTATGCCATGCTATGTACAAGACCGGATGTGGCACATGCTATTAGTTTGACTAGTAGGTACCAATCTGATCCAGGTTCGGAACACTGGATAGCGGTAAAGAACATCCTCAAGTACTTGAGAAGAACTAAGGATATGTTTCTTATATACGGAGGTGAAGAGGAGCTAGTCGCTAAGTGCTATGTTGATGCTAGCTTTGACACCGATCCTGATGACTCTAAGTCTTAATCCGGATACGTATTTCTCTTGAACGGAGCAGCAGTTAGTTGGAGGAGTTCCAAACAACCTGTGGTGGCTGGATCAACGACGGAGGCGGAATATGTTGCTGCTTGAAGCGACAGAAGCGCTTTGATGAAAGAGTTCATTACGGAACTGGGTGTGGTTCCCAGTGCGTTGGACCCGATGGTGATCTATTGTGACAACAATGGAGCCATAGACAACGCAAAGGAACCGAGGTCTCACAAGAATTCCAAACATATTAAGCGCCGGTTTCACTCCATCCGCGAGCATGTCAAGGATGAAGATATAAAGATTTGTAAAGTACACACGGACCTAAATGTAGCAGATCCGTTGACTAAAGTTCTCCCTAGGGCAAAACATGATCAACACGATAACTCCATGGGTGTTAGATTTATCACTATGTGAACTAGATTATTGTCTCTAGTGCAAGTGGGAGACTGAAGGAAATATGCCCTGAGAGGCAATAATAAAGTTGTTATTATATATTCCTTATACATGATAGATGTTTATTTTACATGCTAGAATTGTATTGATTCGGAAACATCAATACATGTGTGTTTAATAAACAAAAAGGGTTCCTAGTCATGCGTCTCTTATAGACTAGCTTGTTGATTAACAAGATGATCAAGGTTTCCTGATCATGGACATTGGATGTTGTTAATAACAAGGTCACACCATTGGTGGAATGATGTGATGAACATTCATCCGAAGTATAGCATTACGATCAAGTCATTATGTTTATATTGCTATAACATCATACGTAATCTTTATCCTTAGACCATGAGACCATGTTAATTGTCGACACGGAAGAGTATCTTGATAACATCAAACGTCACACCGTAACAGGTGACTATAAAGATGGGTTCATTACTACGAAGGTGTTATGTTGAGGCTCATGGATCAAGAGTGGAATTTGTCAATCCAGATGACGGATAGATATACTCTGGGCCCTCTCGGTGATATCACATTAGGATAGCTTGCAAGCAAGTGATGTGATCACTAGAATGTTATATCACGGGAACAAGAAAAGAGTGCATGTCGGTAACGAGATCAAACTAGGTATGGAGATACCGATGATCGAATCTCGGACATGTAATATATCGAGAGACAAAGGGATTTAGTTACAAGCGTTAAAGGTTCTCACGATCACAGGAGTCATCGTTGAATGTGTAGGAGTCAGTACGGATCTCCAGGTCCCGCTGTTGATTATTGATCGGAGAAGGGTCTCGATCATGTATGCATTATTCGCGAACCGTAGGGTGGCACACTTAAGAGTTACCGGACACCATTTTGGAGCACATATGTTTCTGCATTTAAAGAATTGCAAAGCGCAAAAATTGTTTCAATAGAAACCGGAAATTGTTTCGGGTGAAATTGGAGAAGGTGGTTCTGCATGTGATATTGAAATATTGCAAGGGGATATATGTGAATGTTTGTTAATTAAAGTAATTAAAAAAATTCTGAATAAATTTAATAAAAAGAGTTTTATTAAATGAGAGAGCATTAAATTTGGAGAAATTTAATGCATTTAAAGTGGAGACTTTAAAAGGGAATGTGAAGAGGCATTTTAATGTGAAGGGGTTACCACCACATGAATGGGGGAGGTGAGGGGTCACCCCCCATGCACCGGCCATGGAGAGAGGGGCACCCCCCTCCTCCTATAAAAGGCCACCCATTCCCTCCTTCATCCTCACACCTCCTTGTGAAGGATCTCTCTCCCCCTCTAGAATTATTCCCCATGGTCTCGGATTAGCGAGATACATGTTCCAGTGGCATTTCATCGAAGGAGTTGTTGCTTCATTTGGATCGCTGGAGCGAGGAGGTGGAGGTTGTCAGTGGCTTGAACGCAGTGCGAAAAGTGATGCGCTGCTGAGTTGCGGCGCTCGGACTTCCTCACGATCTTGAGATTGGCAAGTGTACGACTACATCAACCACGAGTTCCTACTCGTTAACAAAGCTCGTTGTCTACGAGGGTAAGTTCTTGTTGGATGTATGTCCACCCGTTGCTTTGTACCTAGTAGATAGATCTTGGCGTGTAGTTCACACCATAGGAAAATTTTTGTTTTCTATGCTGCGGACCCAACATACATAGCCTCGGAACACGGATCAAAAGGTTAAGCATGAGTCATATAGTTGATATGATGCCCATATAGATGCTCGCCTTTGAAGCTACACCGACTCACGTGATGATCGTACTTGGTATAGTGGATTTGGTTCATGTAATCACCAAAAAGGCACGTGGGATGTCGCTGGCGGCGGCGGGGCCCCAACTCCTCCTCGCGCGGGGCAGGCTGCGCGGACCTACAACTTCGGCCTGGGTAGCGTGTTGGCCTAGGGGCACGTCGGCGCGGCTCTCTAGTGGCGGCGTGGCGACCTGTGGTGGCGGGGCGACTCCCTACTAGCTGTCGGGTCCTGGAGGCGGCAGTGGCGGTGAAGCTGGCGGCGGGCTCGGGCAGAGCCGGCGGTCGAGTGGCGCGTCTGCATCCGGGCCTGATCTCGTCTCAGGTCGCCGACGACTCCTAGGAGGGCCTGTGTCGACGAGGGGCGATCCAGCATGGCGGCACGGACATGGGCGGCGGGGCAGCGCGGCGCATCCGCGGCAGGCAGAAATCGGGGCAGTCAGGGTCCGGTCGGACCTCCATGGGACTGGTTTGCCTCCGCGAAGGCTTTACTAGCTTGTCGGGCCCTGCCGGACCTATGGAGGACTGGTTTTTCTGCGGCCGTGTCCGGTCGACTACCACCTCCGGCGGTGGAGGAAGTTCCCTCCCGCGCGACCGCGGTACTGTGGGCTGATGGCTCTGTGTATGGCGCCAGAAAAATGCTGGGGCGTGGCTGATGTAGAGCTCGTTGGGAACCCCAAGAGGAAGGTATGATGAGCACAACAGCAAGTTTCCCTTAGTATGAAACCAAGGTTTAATGAAATCAGTAAGAGCAAGGAAACACCCCAAAGGTGTTACTAGCTGAGCTTTGGTAGGGCACACTACCGGTGCTAGTAGCAACGTGGAGACCTGCACAACACAACCACAAAACTTTGTCCCCAACTTGTGATGAGGTTGTCAATCTCACCGTATTTTGCGGAAAACAAAGGATTAAACGTATCGAATGGAAAGAAGTAAAAGTTTGTAGAAAGTAAACACAAAGAAGTAAATAGTTTATAGATTGTATGTAAAAGACAAGGACCGGGATCCATAGTTCACTAGAGGTGGCTCTCCCTAGATAGATAACATGCTGCGTGAACAAATTACAACGGAGCAATTGACAAACATCGAGAAAACAATAGATGCATATACTAATCATCTTGACTCCTTTGAGACTTGATTGGGCATTACAACATTATACATAGACCGCCATCCAACTGCATCTATGACTGATAATCCATCTCTAGGTTATCATCCGAACCCCCTCCAGTATTAAGTTGCAAGCAATAGATTATTGCTTTACGAACTGCGTGTAAAGTAAATAATATGATTGTTCTATGAACAAATGATTGTTGTTTTCTCCCTAGTAGCAACAGCACATCTAGTACCTTAGAGATTTCTGTCACTTCCCCAGATTACCAGAGGCATGAACCCACTATCGAGCATAAATACTAACTCTTGGAGTTGCTAGCATCTACTTGGCCAAGATAGCTACTAACAACGAAAAGCATGCAAGATCACAAATAACAAAGACATGATAGAATCAATAATCAATCTGAAATAGCATCTCAATATCCATCGGATCCCCGCAAACACAACATGCAGAATTACAAATAGATGATCTTGATCATGAACGGAGCTCACAAGATCTAGACATGAAAGCACAAAGGAGGAGAACCAGCCATCTAGCTACTACATGGATCCATACTCCAATGATGAACTACTCAACATCACACCAGAGGCTTGCATGGTGATGAAGAAGGCCTCCAGGGTGAATTCCCCTCTCCGGCAGGGTGCCGGGAAGAGCTTCAGATCCCTCCGATCTAGGGATGGAGATGACAGCGGCTACAGACTCTTTCGTGGATTTTTGATCGGGCACTTAGGGTTTTCGTCTCGAGGGCATCTTATAGGCGGAAGGGGAGACCGAGGGGGTGCCAGGGGCCACCACACCACCCACTGGCACGGGCCAAGCCTGGCCGCGCGACCAGGTGGTGTGGCCGGCCTCTGGCCCCTCTCCGTCTCGTATTCTGGCATCTGATGACTTCCGGAAAAATAGGCACTTTGGCTTTTGTCCCGTCCAATTCCGAGAACATTCATTTTCTGACTTTCCTGGAACCAAAAACAACAGAAAACAGTAAAATGGCCGCAATCGTGGCTCTTGTTAATAGGTCAGTCCAAGAAATCATATGAAAAGTACTCCAAAGTTGGAGCAAAACACAAGAAAGTGAATAAAACCAAGCATAAAACATCAAAAATTATAGATACATTTGCAATGTATCATGGGCCCCGTTTCATTTCTACTTATGTCGTGATGGTGTAGACTCGCGACGGCTTGCTCGGTGAGACGATGATGACGAAGTCGGAATCGGAGTGGCGCTTGCTCGTGGGCGGCAAGTTTGGGTGGTGGCAAGGCCTCGCCCTCGCGGGTCTCCTGTGCTTCGACTCGTCCGAGGGTTATGGATAGGGCCCTCGGGAGAAATCCTTGACGGTTCGACCGACACCGACACAGTGCTGCTCGCGGGATGCATCTTCCTTCCTGGAGGGCGTCGTGGATTCCCTTCATCCATTCCCCTCTGTGTGCCGGGGGAAACCCTAGGGCCAGTCTCTGGTCCGGGCAGCAGCGGTCGCTTTCCCTCTTGAGGGTGCTGCTTGGTGCTTGGCGAGTCGGGGTAAGGAGCGTGGTGGCCATTCTTCGGAGGGTGCAGCGGTTGTGGTCTTCCCCGTCTAGTCGATCCGTCTCCGTGTCTATTTCTTTTTGTTTTCCTTGTTTTAGTTCGGGCGTGTGTGTGTTGCTGCCCCAGCATCGTGTTGTGTCTCTTTCTTTGGACGTTGTGTTGTCTGGCCCAGCAGCGGTCTCACCTGTGTGCTTTATTTACAAAGCGGGGCAAAAGTCTGTTTCGGGAGAAGTTACTCCCCACTATGACTAGCCTTACATTATGTGAACAGTTTTATCAGGCGATAGGCGGCCGGGTTGACTTTCTTTTCCTTCATCTTTTCTATGCTTTGTCTGCTAGGATATAGTACTGCAGGGAGAAGAAGTCGTACTTCCTCTGGTCCGGTTTATTAGGCACGCACGTAGTTCAAGAATAATTTTGACTAATAGTTTTGGTCAACAAATTTTACATAATATGTCACAAAAATTATACCATTAGATTCATCTTCAAAAGTTTCTAATGGTATATTTTGTGGGACATATATTACATATTTTATTGGTTAAAACTGATGATCAAAGATTTTTTTAAACTACGTGCGTGCCTAATAAACCGAACCGGAGGGAGTACCTACATTGCGTGGACCATGACTTCGAGATCGGTTCCAGGAGAAAATATCAAGTCGGATAATAGTAATCAATCTTTGACACTGTCTTAACTAGAAGTTGTGTAATTAACCCGTCGTATTTTGAGGCGTGTGGAACAAATACATTGTATGAATCAAATCTTACAACGTCCTGACCACTGAGAACTGAGCCATGCATAGATCTTGGAGTTTTTCATAGTGCCTACACTTGCAAGCTATGGACTTACGTTTTCCACACATCCACCAATCGGCTAATCCTCTGATCATTTTTTTCGTGTTGCTAGTTGTGCGGTGCCGCACAATCGGAACCAACCGGCCAAACATTGCTGCGAAAATGCACCTACAAACATGACCGAAGGCTTGTGCTATGGACAAGTTGCATGGATTTTTTTTCTCCACGGTGAATTTGGGTAAGTTTTTCACGACCCACGAGACTAGTCATAATTGGAGTAATATAAGTGATACCATGCAATGCTAACTAAACATTTTGGTGATGTAGCAAATCATGAATGATAAAAAGAGAGAGGTTTGTGGTAACTAATTATGTTACCATAACAACACACACCCTAAGACAAGATGCGTCTATCACCTAATAAACGAGACTAGACATAAGTTACTATCCACTATGTATGTTATAACATGAACTAGTAACATATGCACGACACTAAACTATGTTATTCTTCACTATGACTATTGTGACAGAGGCCAACGCAGGCAGATGTGGAGTCATTCCATTGTCCTGACCGAGCAATATTTGACATGTATTCTCGAGGCCACCAATGCATGTGTTTTCACCTCCGGGACGTTGCTAAGACAACTGGTTAATGTGACCATCACTTGAGACGATCCCATGTATGTAGCCCGCTAAAACGAAATGAGTTGGTGAAAGCCAAAAAATTATAACGGCTATGTATAGTCCTCGGTTCACTCCGCGGGTGTGTCCAGCTACTGCCTACACCCTGTCGGCCGATGTACGGGAGACTCAGCGTTGAGCTTCCTGCCGTGTGTAACGTCAAGGCGGGTGGCCTGACTATCCAGCACAATTAAGCTATCACGAGATTTTTAATTATGATATTTCTTATCTTCGTGCATGTAGCATCAATCATGTATATTTCTAATTCTCAAGCGATCTTAAATTGGTGAAATACATAACCATTCTATGTTAATTAAATTCTTTACTAGGGAGGGGAGGGGATTTTGTCCTGGTCAATCTCAGCATTGGTCTCTTGGCTAGCCTACCCCTAGTGGATTCTGTGGAACAAAAGAAAGGAGCGAAAGCTAGCGTCCACTTTTACATTTCGTGAACAGTACTATCAGGCGATCGTCTTTTCTATGCTTTGTCTGCTAGGGATAGAGTACTGCAGGGAGAAGAAGTCGTATCTACATTACGTGGACCATGACTTCGAGATTGTATCCAAGAGAAAATATCAAGTCGGGTAACAGTAACCAATCTTTCACACTGTCTTAACTAGAAATAGTGTAATTAACCCGTCGTATTTTGAGGCGTGTGGAACAAATACATTGTATGAATCAAATCTTACAACGTCCTGACCACTGAGAACTGAGCCATGCATAGATCTCGGAGTTTTTCATAGTGCCTACACTTGCAAGCTATGGACTTACGTTTTCCACACATCCACCAATCGGCTAAACCTCTCATCATTTTTTCGTGTTGCTAGTTGTGCGGTGCCGCACAATCCGAACCAACCGGCTAAACATGGCTGCGAAAATGCACCTACAACAAACATAACCGAAGGCTTATGCTATGGACAAGTTGAATGGATTTTTTTCTCCCCGGTGGATTTGAGCAAATTTTTCACGAGGCTCCACTCACCCAAGAGACTAGTCATAGTTGGAGTAATATAAGTGGTATCATGCAATGCCAACTAACCATTTTAGTTCTGTCAAAAAAAAAAACCTAACCATTTTAGTGATGTGGCAAATCATGAATGATAAAAGAGAGGTTTGTGATAACTAATTATGTATTGATAACAACACACATCCTAAGACAAGATGCGTCTATTATCTAATAAATATAAGACTAGACATAAGTTACTATTGACTATGATGGTGATAACATGAACTAGTAACATATGCATGACATTAAACTATGTTACTCTTCACTATGACTATTCTGACAGAGACCAACGCAGGCAGATGTGGAGTCATTCCATTGTCCCGACCAAGCAATATTTGACATGCATTCTCGAGGCCACACATGCATGTGTTTTCACCTCCGGGCCGTTGCTAAGACAACTGGTTAATGTGACCATCACTTGAGACGATCCCATGTATGTAGCCCGCCAAAACGAAACGAGTTGGTGAAAGTCAAAAAAAATTATAACGACCATGTATAGTCCTCGGTTCACCTCGCGGGTGTGTCCGACTACTGCCTACACCCTGTCGGCCGATGTACGGGACATTCAGCGTTGAGCTTCCTACCGAGTGTAACTTCAAGGCGTGTGGCTGGACTATCCGGTACGATTAAACTATCACGAGATTTTAAATTATGATATTTCTTTTCTCCGCGCATGTAGCATCAAGCATGTATATTTCTAATTCTTAAGCGATCTTAAGTTGGTCGAATACCGAACCATTCCATGTTGATTAAATTCTTTACTAGGGAGGAGGAGGGGGGCAACCATGCCACTAATTAAATAAGTATTCGTCATATCATAATTTTGAACCATCATACCATATACAGGCCGGATCTGACCCTAGGAGACCCTGTTTAACCGCCTAGGGCCCACGACTGGGGGGGGGGGGGGGAGCATCTTCTAGACTAGGAAACATACATAACTACGCAGCGATGCGATAAATCTCACGCTCAGAGCCGAAGTGGTCTGCAATTGATATGCCTCTTTGGCTCTTCGTCTCCATCCCAACGAGTTTGTGACCATGGCTCGGTTGCATCAGCGCCTTGCTCTACTTGTCCCTGCCTCTCGTAATATGATGTTTTTTAAATGCTTAATAATAATTTATATACATCTTCGACTAAAAATATGTGGTTGAAGTTAACTTTTAAAAATTTGCGCGTGAAGTAGATACAAAATATTTCTAAATATGCGTACATATATTAGCCTTAGGACTCATGACGTTAATTTCGCTTAGCCCTGCAAAATATAGAGCCGGTCCTACATGTACATTTTAATTCTCAAGCGATCTTAAATTGGTCAAATACAGAACCATTCCATGTTACATTAAATTCTTTACTAGGGAGGGGGAGGGGGGCAATCGCCCCCATGCCACTAATTAAATAAGTATTCGTCATACCAAAATTTTGAACCGTCAGTGGTTATAGTAGAAAATATCGTGTCAGAAACCGTGAGTAGTTATTTTTGGCATCATCATATTTTCGAGCGGTGTGAAAAATACATTTTGTTTTCTTAACATTTTGTTCTGTCCTGTTGCGGGGAAGTTCCTAGCAGCGAGACCTTGCAATTAGATTGTGGAGTTTTTCCTAGTGCCTACTTGCATTGCGTGCTAGACTAGCATTTTCCACAGATCCCAGCAACCGGCTACGGGTGACGGCCTAACGGGCGAGTCGGATGCGTGCACTGCCCTACAAAATTAACTGACATACAGGGTGGCGCTACGGACAATTTGCATGCAACTTTTTTTTTCTCAGGAGTGGATATGGGCATGTTTTCCATGAGGTTGCGGCCAGCCATGGTAGAGGCCAGCGGATCCCAGCGAGCATTATTTGGCCGGTATCCTCGGGGCCTGCATGGAGGGGGCCATGCGTGTTATTTCACCTCCTGGTCGTAGACAGCTGGTTAATGGGGCCATCACGAGAGATGATTGATCGCACGTACTCGCACCCTTCCAAATGGAAACGAGTTGGTAAAACGAGTGAATGTGCATGAATTCACGGTTCGCTTAATTGTGATGTGCATGAATGGAATCTCGTCGTCTTCCGCGCGTTCCGTCGAGCGAGTGACAGCATGCTGTCACGCTGTGTGAGATGCAGGTACAGCGGCGACATGGTACGGACTGTTCCGGCGCCGTCGAGCAAACCAAACCTGTGTTACCCTACATACACTCGCGGCTCGCCATTACCAAGACCATCACCGGCACCCGTGGCTTGTCGCGTCCAGCGCCAGCCGCCAGCTCATATTTTCCACGGCAGCGTACCGGCCCATCCACTGCTCATGCGTACCGGCCCACCACTAGAGTAGTACGGCGTTGCAGAGGAATCTCTTATCTTTTCCCTTGGACTGATTCTCCCGACGGCAGAGTGACTGTAGAGGCGCCGTCACCGTCGACGTATAGCTAGCACTAGCAGATGCCGCCGAGAGAAACGAGAGTCGAGAGCCTTCGATCTTCTCCACGCCCGTCCGCTTGTTTGCCGGCTCGCTCACCGGCAAACAACACTCGCTCTCGCGCGCGCATGATACGTACGTACGTGCGGTGGAGCGGTGCGCGCCACCTCCGACCAAGCTAGCGTGCAAATCAGGACAGTACGTGACGACGGTCCGACATGCGCACACCCTGACTGGTGCCTGCACTCCACCACTAGTGAACTGTGCTCCGGACCGGACGGCCATGGTCCCGACCGCCGAGCGCGCCACTGCTATCGATCGACAATAGCATTCCTGGCATGTACCGGGCTACCGGCTGATCTTGCCGGTGACGAGGCGAAAATTCTATGGTGCCACGTACGTACGGACGTAGGCGCCACGCACCCTGCCAGCTACGCGCGAGATACGCCGAATCGGCCTTGCGTCGGCGGCGGGGGTACGCGACGACAACAGACAGGCGGCCATGGCCTACGTCGTCTACATGCAACACTGAATCATGCATCTCGGGTCTGTACATTCGGCGCAGCGCGCTTCATGTATGTATGTGGAGTTGTGGACATGTTTAGGTTTCTTTCCAAATCAATCAAGATCAAGGGTTTGTGCGTACTAGTACATGCTCGGACATGGACCTGCAGTCCTCGTGTCTGTACTGTAGCCCGACCGACCCGTAGTCAATGAAACCCCCGAGCTCTGCTCCCGTGAAAACGAGAATTATTGAGGTTACGGATAATAAACCTTATGGACGGACGTTTCGTTGCCCTGCATTGCATAATCCATACCCGTAACCCATCGCATGGAAATCGACACGGTTCGTACCGGCACCAACGATCACATCTCCCGCGCGCGCGCCCCACTCCTTATTACTATCACCCATCGCTTCCAACCGTGCTAGTGCACATTTGTTTTCGACAAAGACCGACGACCGTTGTATATTAGTGTCGGCGAGCGCATGTGGATGCGGTAGAAAAATCGATCGACGTGCGTGCTTATCGGTTCAGGGATTCAAGCCTGTGTTAGTGAGTGACTCGATCAGAACCTGTACCTAATAATTACAATGGATTAGATAAGAAGAGTTGAATATATTTGTGTATACTCCCTCCGTTCGAAAATATAAGACGTTTTAGCTTGTGAATAGAATGTATCTAGACGTCTTTTAGTGTATAGGTTCATAGAGGTTTGGAGTGAACCTACACACTAAAAGAGTCTAGATACACTCCTTTCACAAAGCTAAAACATCTTATATTTTTAAACGGAGGGAGTAGTAATTTAGCATGCCGTGGACATCGATACGCGCGATCCGTCACCGAGTTAACGAGCAAGCGGTACTAGTTTATGGCAAGCTGCTGGCCGGTACTCTAGCATGCGTCAGTGGCTCCCTTGTCAACTCATCGATCTTGGTTTGCTAGTACAGTACAAACACCACTTGCACGCATGCATGATTGTGTAGCGTGGCTACAAGTCAAACGTGCAGCTCAAAAGAAAGAGTAAAACTCGTGCGATGCACTGCCACCGCGTGTATATGTTCACTACGCACTAACTGTGTGCACTAGATCTGTACTGCGCTATCTAGTCGGCGAGGATATCAGATCGACGAAAACAGTGTGTGGATGGGTGGTGATCAGTGGCGCTAAAAAGTAATATAAATAGCACAGTAGAATCTCATAATATTATAGTTCTATAATAGGTTCTAATTTTTAGATCAAAAATATATTTTCACTTTAAGTTATGGTACACCAGAGTATTGGCTTGTTGTTCTAGGTCTTGGAGCAGCAATATTGGAAGGTGGGGGCGACAGTATAAGAGATTTCCAGAGTTCAAGCTGCAGGGTAAAAATTCAAGGTCTGACCTTAATTGGTTGTGCCTGGCAATGACTTTGTTGAAAATATTGTTTTGTCAGCGCGGATTTTCTCCAGGGTGAAAACCTATGATCGATGATCAGAGCGATGACGGCGCTAGTGCACTGTTCCCTTCTTGGAGGCGTCGCTTTTGGAGATGATGGATTTCTGGTGCTGTTTTGGTGGTGTTTGGTCCGCGATTTTTAAGGCTGGGTGTAATTGGTATCTCGCGATATTAATATATGCTCCTTTCCAAAAAAAAAGACACCAGAGACAAGTAAACAGTAGAATTAAACAATTAGAAAATGATGCTTTTTAGCTATTGGACCTGTGTAAATAGAGCTTATCCCTTGCTAGTATTTTTTTTTTTGCATTAATCCATGTGAAACACGAAAATCTGTCTAAAAGTCTTATTGTATTCATTGATAGGGGATTACAAAGTTTATATACTCCCTCCGGTCCAATTTAATGGACTCGGATTTGTTTAGATATGAATGTATTGAACATTAAAATATGTTTAGATAGCCATGTCTAGACAAATCTGAGTCCATTAGTTTCGAGGCGAGAAGAGGTTGCAGAGGTCGCCCCGACGGCGAGCGACGCTTTGTGTGGATGAGCGGCGAGGAGGCATGTCACATCGGCTGAGTCGTTCAGGAGCGCAGTCAACACAAGAGGATAAGGGTGATGGAGATGGACGGCTCAGGTCATGTTCTAGGTATCCAACGGTCCGTGGCAGTCCACTAGGTTTGGCAATCCACGGACCGTTCCAGAAATAGAAATCCCTTTTTTTATTATGAACATTAGATTAGTGGTAGTCTATTTGTTCTCTAGAATTCTGGGTGGGCCACGTCCCACCCGGACCCACTTTGACATGGAACCTTTAGCAGGGACAGGGTCGGTACCCCTAATGAAGAAAATTATGTAGGATTTGAGTCCGGTAAGCTTATCCCGCTTTATTGCATTGGCCAAGTGTCTAATGTTTAACCTAAGGTTTTTCAATTGTTGGATTATTAGGCGTAATTTTCACAATTAATTTCTGAATATAAATTATGCCTATAGCAGCTATGATCACGTAAAACTCTAACATACTAGATGTATTAATCAACATGAACTCTAACAGTGCATACGCAAGACCAACCATACTGTAACAGCATATCGAATCACGGTATACATACCGGTCGGTTGCTGATAAGGTCGCTGTTGGTGCAGAGGTTGTGAAGACTTGTTGAGAAGACGACATAGCGGATGTTGTGCACGCGGATGCTCTTGACGACCAAAAAGACGAGCCATGATACTGAATTTGAGCGGTCACGCAGAGCGGTTCCAAAAACACATTTCCTAGGGTCATGGATGTCAACGAGAGTAGAGTAACATATTTTCTAGGGTGTCAAGTGGGATCTCACCAAAGTCTCACCTTCAATTTATTTTGAGATTTCTAGTGTAAAATTTTAATTTTACAATATAAAATTTAAAATAAACTAGAAGTGTGATTTTGAAAGGAGATCCCACTCGACAACATAATCTTTCCTTGCGTGCAGGTTCATGCCCTTCAGCTTCCCCAAGTATCTCTTTCCCACTGTAATCTACCCCTACCCCTCCTCCTACGTTTTTTTTGAACGATCAAGGGTCTGAAAGACCTAGAAGCTGCAACTAAGACACGTGGTAGGTACAAAGATTGAGGAAACCCCTAGCATTTAGCACCCTAGTAAAGCTAGAAAAAGCAAAAAGGGGTCTCCAAGTTACAAAAAGCACCTCGGAACTAAAAGTAAGATTACAATCGAGTCCCTGGGCGTCTCCACCACCATACTTCGGCGACCTCTAGCTGAGAATTTCGGCGAGATCTGTGAGGTCTCTTGCTTGTGACGCCTTCCAAGCCGGAGTAGAAGCATAGCAACCAGCCATCTTGACATCAACGGGGACGGACCACTTGTCTATGCCGAGATGTCGAGCTCCGGTGACGTGCTTCGAAACCGGGCCTCCGATGGAGGTTTGGACCCTCAGCCGCCTTTTGGCCAGAACATGCAGAGGCCCAGTAGCACCGCCGCTGCGAAGGGGCCACTGTGAAGAAGAGCTTGTGGGTACAACTTCATCCAGCCTCTGCAACATCGGCGGCAACAACCAAATCCCTCCTCCCCACCTCGCCACCACGGCCGGCCAAGGGAGAAGCGAAGAAGCCATCGTCGCCGCTGAAGCAGAAGCTCACGGGAGCTTTATGGTCGAACCTCCGAATCCTCTCCTCTCCACACAAACTTCGACCATTGAAGCCTGAGAAGAGGGGTGGAACAGAGACCACCCGACGCCGCTCCACTGCGCCGCGGAGTAACTCGAGGTTGCGCCGTCCTGTGAACAAACGCCAGGCTCCACCTTCCTCCCCTCGCCATCCCGGCCGACTAGGTAGAAGTTACGAGCGCGGCATCGCCACTGAACCAGTGCAACCAACGCAGCTTTATTCAAGGAAGTGGTGCTCGCTGCCACCGTCGCCAATCCACCGCGGATTAGAGAATCATCGACGGGGCCCCCTAGAAACCGCCAGATCTCGCTCCAGGAGATCCCAGCGCCGCCACCATCTACGGGTATGTAGCCCAATACCGGCACAAGGCTTCCATGATTTCTCCGTATTTTATGTGGAAGTAGGGAACCTTTCATGTTCAAAAAATGACTAGTACTCTAGAGAGCAGCATGTCACATTAGACCACGCCGTCCGACGCTACATAGTATATTATACTCGTCAAAGAAGAAGCCACACATTTCTCCTTTTCTTTTCGGAGTAATATGTCCGTCACGTTTGTGGCATTGTTATCTTCCCAGATGAATGTTGAAGAAGGATTTTCTAAAGTTAACTTAGGCTGATGTCACCACGATGCTGACCGGATAACTGAAACATTTTTGAAATTTATGAAACATTTGTGTACTGTTTACAGACTGTTTCAAGTTTATATTTTTGAAACTTGTGAAATATTTTTGTACTGTTCATAGATTGTTTCGATATTTCAATAATGTTTTAGTTGGTTCCAGTTAGTGGCGTCAGCATGCCGTTATCCATGTGTGGACTGGAAAAAAATAGACTAACGCACCAATCTCAAAGCAGAAAGGGACGGTAGATGGGACTCTTTCACATGAAGTTAACCTTAAAAATGACTTTCCGGATGAACGTTTCCCGAGCCCAATACCACCTCCTCTTTCTCTTCCAGGTTCTCATTGACTATTCAGATGAAATCTCCCAAGATGAACATTTCACGAGCCCAAGACCACACCCATTCCTTTCTTAGGTTCTCATTGACTATCCAGATGAAATCTTTTCTTTGTTATATATTTGTCGCGTGTCACATATAACTATAAATGGAGGTTCTGTGTGGAGAGTGTCTAGTTTGGTTCTACTCTCTCCCATATTAACTATCGCAGATATATTTAAATACGCAGATATCTAGATGTGTTTTAACGTGTAGATATATCCGTATCTAGAAAAATCCGCGAAAGTTAATACTATGCTAATATGGGACACAATGTAAGTATTGTATTAGACAAGCGATACTTACTGAATGGAAGAATGTTTCTTAGCGGTCCCACCACCGTTTGCACTGCCTGGCTACATACCGTGCCTATGATCGCTGGAGGCAGACTACACGAGTCCATCTGACACCGAACCGATCAGCTCTTCGCCCCCCACCCACATCATTCTCCTGCCACAGCGTTACATGTCCGATGATCCATGTAAAACGTACCCCAGGTGAGGAACTCCACATACTCTCAACACAAACGTATATGCACGTTATGTCTTTTTTTTAACGAAGTTATGTTTCCTTCTTGACCCCTCTACACAACACAAAGGCACGCACCTGGGGCCGTGATGAGCGTACATGGAGAATTGCACCTTTTGCCGTAGTTGAGGTCGGGCGGTCGATCCGGCAGATGCGAGGCTTGGAGGTCGCGGAATGGAAGCCCCCGTTCGAAAACCCAACCACGTACGTAACGTATCTGCTTCTCGTGATCTGAATCTGGTCCGGCGATCAACCTGCCGTATCTATTACTGCTGGTAGTACTAGCACCCTAGCTAGGTACCGACGTATCGCTGTCGACCGTGTGGTCGTCGTCGATCTCCGCTTCAGTCCGCGTCGGTATCGGTCCATTTCAGTTCTGTCGTATGATAGATCCTAGAGCGCGCCGAGCTCTGCGTACGTCCGTGTACGGACGCAAGGGAGTAATTTAACCGCCCGTAAATTGACGTGCATGCATGGTAAGTTGGTATTTGGTACTCCCTCCGATTCATATTACACGTCGTACAAATAAATGTCTAGACATGTTTTAGTGTTAGATACATCCAATCTAGTGATAATTAATATGGATCGAAGGGACTAACAATGATCGGTACGTACCTATACTCCGCTCATATCCATGCATGCCGTGTCGACGATCGATTCGAGTGGACACCGTGATAGCTATTTTCCAAACTATCTTAGTCCCCTCTGTTCCAATTAATAATGGAAGTGTCGCCTTAGTTCTGTGTGTTTAAATTCTTACAACTAATCTGACCAATAATATAAAAATTATACCATCTGAAAAACGATTACGAAACTCAATGGATACATGCATGACACATAATACATATTTAGGTCAGGGTGTAAGTGGATACGCCCACGGCTGCCCATGGGCTTGCCATATGCGCCCGTGTGATTAAACAGGACTAGGATTTTTGCCCACCTAATCCCTCTTTAGTTCCGCCGACGTCCGCCAGCGGCCCAAATAAACCCATCAAACAGCGAACGGTAGCTGCTTCAACTTGAAGTCAAGTACTGTAGTATTAGCAGAAAAGGTACAGAGGTGCCGGGATCGACACCGTCCATGATGGCCAAGACGCACCACGCTGTCTCCATGCTGGTCGCTGGAGAGCTTTGCTGCTGGCAACGACATGGAACACGATGAAGCTGCACACCTCTATGGCATGGAGCACGGTGAGGCTCCACACCAGTCCAAGAATCAACGCCCACTCATGGCAGCACCTTTAGCCTAGCCACTGATGGCCATTGTCCACGCCACCCGCCTTCAAGGCGTGTCCTTATCCACGTTCAGTTGATCGATCGCAGGTGATCCATGACGCCATCTCGCTGGCGATCTATGACGCCAACTCGCCGGCGATCGACCGCCTGCTCCAGCTGCGTCTTCGTTAGGGCCTTCGTGATGGTTGGCTGCTGGTTGTATGCCGCCCCCTCCAGCTGCGTCTTCGTGAGGGCCTCCGATCCGTATGTCTCGCATGTTGCCGTCCGGCGTCGCCACCCAAATATGTCACACTGTCGATATATCTCCCGCCGAGTTGCTGCCTGATGGTGGCTGGTATGTATGACGACGGCAGACGGGGCCATCGCAGCTGCTGACTGTAGAGAATGAGAATGGGAGCAAGAGCAAACCGTGCTTGTATTGATCAGGAGCAGGGTGTTGACGATCAGCTCAACTAAATCGTATACCTACGGCGGCAATACACGCACTACAACCAGGGCGATGGTGGCGCAAGACTAGGGAATGGAAGTCGAGCTTAAAGGGAGGAAGATAAGTCACGTGTCTGACAAGCTGTATAAGATATGTACCTACGCGGGCTGGAGCGGCAGTAGCGGACGCGCCGCGGCTGCCCTCCAAATTTCTGGTTCTGTCCGTTGGTGTCCAAGACTAGGATTAAATGGGCATGGGTTGGCGGCGCGGGTAGCCCATGCCCACTACACCCTGATGTTTAGGTTACATAAACCGATGCTCCAACTTAAATTTCAAAGAAAGTGCTCCCACCTAAAAAGGGTCAAAAGGGGTAATAGTTAAGTATTTTGAGGCATGTGGTGCAGCAGGGGCCATGCATGTGTTTTCGAGGTGATCCCACGTAACCCTGCCAAAAGGAAACGAGTTGGTGAAAGTTAAAAAAAATAGCTAGCATGTATAGTTCTCGCCTTCTCGGTTGTACCTTCGGCTACACCCTATCGGCCGACGAACAGGGCATTCAACATTGAGTTTCCTGTCGTGTGCAACATGAAGGCAGGTTGTCGTACCGCCCGCTACAAGGAGAGCGTAACGAGAGTCATCTACAACAACTCGCTTGCCAACATCGGCGGCGTGCATGCCATGATCCTGAATTATTTCTCCGACGCATGCAACATCTATCATATGTATTTTGATTCATAAGCGATCATCAGTTGTCCAATATCTAACCATTTTCACGTTGATTGAACTATTTACCTGGGGAGGGGGGCAATTGTCCCCTGCCACTAATAAAACGTCGTTGTACCAAGAAATTGAACCGTCATTTGCCACTGCCTTCGAACAGTTAATTACACACTTCACATGATATCGATGGTACCACGGAGTGAACTTCGCCTCGGTCCTTCTGAGCAGTTGGTCTTCTCTAGCCTAGTCCTAGAGGTCATAATCCTACTGGATTATGTAGAAGAATCAACTAAAGCTAATCGTGTAAATTCTACTTTTACATAAGTGAATGGTATGGCGTCCCCATATAAGCACCTCATGTTCACATATGTGTTAGCTGGTTGGGAAGGTTGTACCCATGATGCAAGATTTCTTGCTGACAACCATTCTAGGCCCGATGGCTTATAAATTCTTGATGGTAAATTATACCTTCGAGACACTTTGTATCAGTGGCGGACCTTGAGCAAAATTATAGGATGAGACAAAAGATATTACACAATAGTTGAGAGGCCCAACATGAAATAGTTTGTGATTTGCATGGTCAAATGATAAATACGGAGTAGTATTATGTAAATTGTAGCTGAGTTGGGGGGCTATGGCCCTTTTGACCTCCATTAAGATCTGCGTGTGCTTTGTATGCTTGTCGGCCTAGGATTCTACCAGCCTACAAGAAAACCATGTATCGTATGAATGAGTTCTCCCCAAGGAACAAACCGCAGAATGCGGATGGGTTGTTCAACCTCAGACACTTTAGCCTGAGAATCACCATCGAAAGGGTATTTGCTAGATTAAAAAATAGATTCAAGGTTCTTGATGATAAGCCATTTCCCATTTTTCCCATTCAAGGTAAGCTTCTTCTTGCATGTTGTATCCTTCACAACTAGATCTTAGGATGGGGTCTGGATGAGCATTTCCTAGAAGAGTAAAATATAACTTCTGATGATGCTGAGACTTGCCATGGTGTCGAGCACAACGACACAAAACCTTGGAAGAATAAGAGGAATGAGTGGGCCAATGCAATGTGGGCACTGATGTATGTAAAATGGATACAAACTTTCTAGTTTATTCTCATACATTCCATTATATTTGCATCATATACATTGTTATATCCATATTTTACATTGATTTGTGGGGATTTTCTAATGATCATCCATTGCTTCCGACCGTACTAGTGGACATTTGTTTTCGACAAAGACCGATAACCCCATTGTATATTAGTGTCGGCGAGCGCAAGTGGACGCGGCAGAAAAATCGATCGACCTGCGTGCTTATCGGTTCAGGGCTTCAAGCATGTGTCAGTGAGCGACTCGATCAGAACCTCTGCTTAATTTCGATGGATTGGATAAGAAGAGTCGGATATATTTGTGTATAGTAATTTGGCAATGCCATTGACGTCGATACGATCCGTCACCAAGATGACAAGCAAGCGGTACTAGTTTAGGACAAGGTGCTGGCCGGTTACTCTAGCCCTGCGTCAGTGGCTGCCTAGTCAACGCATGCATCCATCTTGGTTTGCTAGCGCCTAGCTACTAAATATCACTTGCACGCATGCATGAATATGTAGGACCATGTGGATGTGGCTATAAGTCAAACTTGCATCCCAAAAGAAAAGAGTAAAACGTGACATGCAACTGCGTGTATATATATATACTGTATTCTCTCCGTACTAGTATCAAACCGTGGGCACCGGGTCTGTACCGCGCTAGCTAGTTGACGAGGATATCGGGTCGGCGGAAACAACCGTGCCGATGGCTTGTTGTTGTTGGTGATAGGTCCAAGGCTAAACACACATGCATGGGTTTAAGAGACCGTTATCCCGTTGCAACCAACTTTGACATGGAACCGTTGGCGAGGGACGGGGCCGGTACGATGTACTCCCTCCATTTTAAAAATATAAGATGTTTTAGTTTTGTAAAGCAAATGTATCTAGATTTCTTTTACTACCTCCGTCCCAAACTTAAGGCATATAACTTTTTTCAAAAGTCAAACTATCTAAAGTTTGACCAAGTTTTTAGAGAAAAATATTAATATTTACAATATGTAATTCATACCCTTTCATACATCATGAAACATATGTTCACATGGTATCTATATAATATAATAATTATTGGTTTTTTCGAAAATTTTGGTCAAACTTTACATGGCTTGACTTTTTAAAAAAGTTATATGCCTTAAGCCTTGGGATGGAGGGAGTATATGTAGGTTCACTTAAGTTTGAAGTGAATCTACACACTAAGTCTAGATACATTTCTTCACAAACGCAAAACATCTTATATTTTGAAACTGAGGAAGTAGTATTTGAGGTGCTGACACATGACCCCTAGATGTCAGTGACCGATGGGTGGGTTACTAAGGATCTGTGCTTGGGTAGGTCATCAACAAACATTTCTTCCAATTGTTAGCCTCCCCGGAAGCTCTAGGGTTTTAGCGTGTGGGGTGCCACTCGTTAAGGGTAATTGAACTGCGATCGACGTGCGAATATCAAAAGTAAGTTTAAAATGTGTCACAATTATAGTGGAAATGGTTAATAGTTTAGAATAGCAAAGAAGTATTCCAAACCTTGCCAAATTGAGTAGAAGTTATGTTATTCTAGAAAATTACATAGTGCGTTTGAAAAACTAGTTTGGACATATTTTCAATGTCATGAACTTTGGGAGAGTCAAGGTTTCACCGTCACCCACAAGTGCAGCTGCATATTAGATGATTCAATTCCATGAGTTATGAGAATGAGGGTGTAGCCAAGTGGTTGGGTCGCAATTGGCGTATCCGAGCGACCGGAGTCCGATTCCTGTCAGAGACGAAATTTCACAATTCTCACGCCGACTCGCTTCTACTATATCAAAAAAGTGTCTAGTTCCTTCTAGCACTGTTTCATCTTTTTAATTCCATGAGTTACACATCAAATGGTTTTGGGGTATGTGGTATGTGGTATGGCTTGTTGTCATTAGGAGCTCGGGAAAAAAGAGGGGTCGAAGTATCCATTTGTTAAATCTCTAAGCTATGAAGGAAAAGATAGATCTTGTTCTGAATCGTGCGCCGATGGCACTACTCTCTGCATCGCTACCTTGGTTGGTGGCTTGTCCGCGTGAGTGCTGGGACAGCTTCCTCAGAATCTTGGCATGACGTCTTGTTTTCGCAGTGACGACGGTGGTCAACATAGCAGTGTCGCGACTTAATTTTGGTAGTCGATTACTTTTGGCGTGTTCGAGAGGTTTTCCATGCTTCCCCTTGTCATATGGAATTGAAGTTCCCCTGGACCTCGGTGGTAACGATGACATCAGTTGGGTGTTGAGGTTGTGGGACTTGGTTGGCACAAGCTCATCATTTTCTCGTGCAATGTTTGTGTTAGGACTTTGGCATATATTACTTGTTATCATATTGATATGCCATGTCTTTTGATAATTATTCAAAACCGGATTGAAATCTTGTGGAATTTTGTATGAATCGAGATTTAGACTAATTTGGTTGAAAAATAACTGAAATTATCTAAATATGTCTTAGATGTATAAACAATGTTTCTAAAATAACAAGATCTCGTTATGGTTTCATTTAAAACGAATATATTTCAAACAAATACCATATTGATGTGAAACTCAAAAAATGGAAAAAAAGCGAAGCACGAATCATGAGAGACCGACGGCAGATGACTGACCACGAGGGTTCCGCCAAAAAAAACGTGTTCCCATGTAGTGAGCATTTGCTATATACTGCCCTGCGAAACGGATCAAGATAGGGAAAGATGCTATGCGCTCCATTTATTTTCAAGAACTGACGTGATGTGCTTATATATCACTAGTAGAAAATAGACCTTTGGTCCAGGGGTATTAGCCCCGATTTTGCTACAAACCGGGACTAATGCCCCGGTCCAACGGCTAGAACTGGCCACAGGGGGTGGCAGACACTAGCCCCAGTTCGAACGGGACCTTTAGCCCCGGGTCGTGTAACAAACCAGGGCTAAAGGGTTTCAGGCAGGCCAGGTCGGGCGCCAGACCCTTTAGTCCCGGTTCATTATACGACCCGGGGCTAAAGGTGGACCTTTAGCCCCGGTTCTAGACACGAACCAGGGCTAAAGGTCTGGCTATATCTTCTTCCCCTGCCCGAGCCACCATTCAAGCTGGTGGCTCTCTCTCTCTCTCTCTCTCTCTCTCTCTCTCTCTCTCTTGCTTCAAGCTCGAGTTCATGCCCTTTTTTTCCTCAAGATTTGTTTATATTTTGTGGTGCCCCATCTATCCAAAGGTTCTAAAAGGTGAGCAACTTCATCCTTTGAACTCACATTGCTATATTAGCTCATTTCATGCTCTATCTAGATGGATTTGTGGATTTATTAGTTTGGTAGTAATTTTTGCAACGATAGCATGAGATCGATGTTTAGATTTTATCTATCTTGTATTAATGTAAGGAACTCTAAGGTAAATATCACAATATGTGGATTCTATCTATATATATCTTGTTTTGGCACATAGTCTCGAAATTTGATTTTAGAAGCACACACATGCGTGAGTTCATCATTCTAACTAGCTAGCTGGGCAAAATATCCTTCTTCGTCTACCTGCGTTCAACAAACTGAAAAAATTGTAACAAAGATAGGGTTAATTCATAAAAGCTTGATAAGAAGACATCACAATTCACATATTAGGGAGTGCCTCTATGGCGAGCTCCTCGAAAATATCTGAGGACGGGATCCTAAGACATCTTCGAGAAGCTCTGCCGTAGTGGTGTCCCTGCTCTCCCACACCATCTTTCGGTTTATATCTTCTCTAGCTAAATCAGTATGTTGATGGAGCTAACTAATTTCACATACTAGAGAGTGCCTCTACGGCGAGGTCCTCGAAGATGTCTGAGGACGAGGTCGTAAGACATCTTTGAGAAGCTCCGCCGTAGTGGTGTCCCTGGTCTCGCACACCATCTTGCAGTTCTTCACAAGAATGCATACCTATTTATAGATTAAGCAGCACAACATAGTGTCGGACACTGATGACATAATGTCGACACACTCACGCTGGCATAGTGCTGCCACCCACCAAAATAGTGTCGACATTTAATTTACTGGCTTAGTGCTTCCCACTGAGAACATAGTGTCGACATGTTGTCTCCACATCCATATTTAGTCCCGGTTGGTGCCGCCAACCGGGACTAAAGGTTCATCATATCTTTAGTCCCGGTTGCTGGTTTTAGATTAAGTACTAATTAATTATGATTATGTTTGATGTACTTAATTAATTATATATTGCAGATGAGCCGGCAATGGATGTACGATGACCGACTCTCTAACGAGTTCATTAAAGGCGTGCATTCTTTTCTTCTTGTGGCTGAGGCAAACAAGCGGAATGGTTTTATGTCTTGTCCATGTGGTGTCTGTCGGAATCATAAAGAATACTCTTCCTCAAGAGTCCTTCACAGCCACCTGTTTCGGTCCGGTTTCATGACCGACTATAATTGTTGGACCAAGCACGGAGAAAGAGGGGTTATGATGGAAGACAACAAAGAAGAAGAGAATCACAACGACTACCCTGAATACGATGGTACTACAATGGAAGACATTGATGAAGAAAAAGATGAAGAACGGGCATCAGATCTGCCCGATGATGATCTTAGTCGGGCCATTGCTGATGCCCAAGAAGAATGCGTAACTGAAAGGGGGAGGTTGAAGTTTAAGAAGATGTTAGAGGATCATAAAAAATTGTTGTACCCAAATTGTGAAGATGGGCACAAAAAACTGGGTAGCACACTGGAATTGCTGCAATGGAAGGCAGAGAACGATGTGACTGATAAAGGATTTGAAAAGTTGCTGAGAATAATGAAGAAGTTGCTTCCAAAGGATAACGAACTGCCCGCCAGTACCTACGAAGCAAAGAAGGTTGTCTGCCCTCTAGGATTAGAGGTGCAGAAGATACATGCATGCATTAATGACCGCATCCTCTACCGCGGCGAGGAGTACGAGAATTTGGATGCATGCCCAGTATGCACTGCATTGCGGTATAAGATAAGACGAGATGACCATGGTGATGTTGAGGGCGAGCGCCGCATGAAGAGGGTTCCTGCCAAGGTGATGTGGTATGCTCCTATAATACCACGATTGAAACGTTTATTCAGGAACAAAGAGCATGCCAAGTTGTTGCGATGGCACATGAAAGACCGTAAGAAAGACGAGATGTTGAGACACCCCGCTAATGGGTCGCAGTGGAGAAAAATCGAGAGAGAGTTTCCTGACTTTGCAGGTGATACGAGGAACTTATGGTTTGGTCTAAGTACAGATGGCATGAATCCTTTTGGGGAGCAGAGCTGCAGTCATAGCACCTGGCATGTGACTCTGTGTATCTATAACCTTCTTCCTTGGTTGTGCATGAAGCGGAAGTTTATTATGATGCAAGTGCTCATCCAAGGCCCGAAGCAACCCGGCAACGATATTGATGTGTACCTAAGGCCATTAGTTGAAGAACTCCTACAGTTGTGGCACGGACAAGGTGTACGTGTGTGGGATGAGAACAAGCAGGAGGAATTTGACCTACGAGCGTTGTTGTTCATAACAATCAATGATCGGCCTGCTCTTAGTAACATTTCAGGACAGACAAACAAGGGATACAATGCATGCACACACTGTTTAAACGAGACTGAAAGTATATATTTGGATAAATGTAAGAAGAATGTGTACCCGGGGAATCGTCGTTTTCTTCCGCCCTCGCACATCCTAAGAAAGAAAGGTAAGCATTTCAATGGTGAGGCAGACAGCCGGTGTAAACCTATCCGCCGTACTGGTGATGATGTATTTGACATGGTGAAGGATTTAAAAGTAATCTTTGGAAAGGGTCCTAGTAGACAATCTGTTCCGAAGGACGATGTCGGACACGCACCCATGTGGAAAAAGAAATCTATATTTTGGGAGCTACCCTATTGGAAAGTCCTATAGGTCCGCTCTGCAATTGACGTGATGCACCTGACGAAGAATCTTTGCGTGACACTGCTAGGCTTCTTGGGCGTGTATGGGAAGAGCAAAGATACACGAAAAGCAGTGGGACCAACAACATATAAAAGACCGAGACGGCATGCATCTAGAGCTGTTTGAAGGTACTGCTAGCTACGCTCTTACCAAAGAAGAGAAGGAAATCTTTTTTGAAGTCCTTTACAGTATCAAGGTCCCGTTTGGTTTCTCGTCGAACATAAAGGGAATAATAAATATGGCAGAGAAAAAATTTCAAAACCTAAAGTCTCATGACTGCCACGTGCTTATGACCTAGCTGCTTCCGATTGCATTGAGGGGACTCCTGCCGGAAAATGTTCGAGTACCCATTGTGAAGCTATGTACGTTTCTCAATGCAATTTCTCAGAAGGTAATCAGTCTAGATAGTCTACTAAGGTTACGGAAAGATGTGGTCCAATGTCTTGTCAACTTCGAGTTGGTGTTCCCACCATCCTTCTTCAATATTATGACTCACCTCCTAGTTCACCTAGTCGATGAGATTAACATTCTTGGTCCTGTATTTCTACACAATATGTTCCCCTTTGAGAGGTTCATGAGAGTGTTAAAGAAATATGTTCATAATCGTGCTAGGCCAGAAGGAAGCATCTCAAAGGGATATGGAACAGAGGAGGTCATTGAGTTTTGTGTTGACTTTATTCCTGACCTTAAGCCCATTGGTGTTCCTGAATCACGACATGAGGGTAGAATTAATGGAAAAGGCACGCTAGGCAGGAAAGCAAGGATATATATGGACGGAAATTCTCTCACTAAAGCACACTACACAGTTCTGCAAAGTTTCACCTTGGTGGCTCCGTATATCGAGGAACACAAGAATATTGTACACTCCAACAACCCGGGGAAGCCTGGCTCCTGGATTAGAGATGAACATATAAGGACTTTTGGCGGTTGGTTGCAAACACATCTCATGAATGACATAAATGTTGGAGAGCAATTGTACTTGTTGGCCAGATCACCATCTTCGACTATATTGACTTTCCAAGAGTACGAGATAAATGAGAATACATTTTACACGATCGCCCAAGATAAAAAGAGCACCAATCAAAATAGTGGTGTCCGATTTGATGCAACAGACGAGAATAGGCAAAAGGATACATATTATGGTTACATAGAGGAGATATGGGAACTTGACTATGGACCTTTATTAAGGTTCCTTTGTTTCGGTGCAAATGGGTCAAGCTGACAAGAGGCGGGGTTGAGGTAGACAAGAAATACGGAATGACAACAGTGGATCTCAACAACCTTGCATATAGAGATGAATCATTTGTCCTAGCCAATGATGTGGCTCAGGTTTTTTATGTGAAGGACATGTCTACCAAACCGAGAAAAAGGAAAGATAAGCAAAAGAATACAGCATCCGAGTCAAAGCGCCACATAGTTCTTTCAGGAAAAAGAAACATCATGGGGGTGGAGGATAAGACAGACATGTCAGACGATTATGATAAGTTTTATGAAATTCCGCCCTTTGCTGTGAAGGATGACCCAAGCATCCCATTAAGTAAGGAAGATGCTCCATGGTTACGGATTAGAAGAAAACCCTAACATGTGTGGATGTTGGTGATCACTGGCGGACCTTGGGCCGGATTTATGGAGGGGCAAATGGGCTGGGGGGGGCTAAAATATAAGCTACAGGCTGATTTTAGTGGACAAACGGGCCAAATCCCTGCAGATAAAAGCCTGTTTCTTCATGGGCTGGGGGGGCGACAGCCCTTTTCGCCTCCATGAAGGTCCGCTAGTGTTGGTGATGTACAATATTATTAAACCTTTTTTTAATGATCTTCTTATATGTATATGGATATGAACTATCTCGATCTCAATAGGTAGTATTGCAACTTGTTGTGGCCAGACATTTATTAATATTAAAACGTAAAAATTAGTGATAATCATATCTAGCCTTGTAGTACACAGCTTCTGGGTCGTCTTCAGAATCATCGTCGTCGTCGCTCGTAGCACGCAGATGGATCCTCAGCCCTTCCTCGTAGTACGCGGATGGATCCTCCAGCCTCGGATTCATGATGCTCGGGGGAGGGGGCTCCCGGATGACGACCCTAGTATGCCCTAGGCTTTCACCACCACCACCATTCTTGTGGCTATGCTGCTGGTGAAAGTGCGGGTACCTCAGGCGAGGATGGTCTCCCATGGCGATGTAGCGCATCACACCGGCGATAGTCTGGTTCGCCCACCACAGGCGGCGAGCAGCCTCGTTGTGGTTCACTGGGGGCGGGCCGTCACCCTCGTACCTGGCGAGCTCCCTTTCCTGCCGGTTTGCAAAGAAGGCATTCCAGGTGTCGAGGTTGTCGGGATCCCAATGGGCATCTATCCGCTGCTCCGGCGTGAGCTCGAGGTAGAAGTGGTTCGTGATGGCTGCCTGGCGGGCCGAATCTTGAGGCACAAGAGGAACAGGAACCCCTCCAGCGCTCAGGATCCAGCCAGCGGGCAGCCGGTACCCCAGCGGGCATGGGTAGTTGGAGGCGCACAACGCCTCGGTCTCCTCGAGCGTCAGAAAAGCCCAGTAAGCGGTGTCCATTGTTGTGTGAGAGAATGTGTGGATGTGTGGATGAACATGGCGGTCGGTCTAGATATAGAGGGACATGACGGGAGAACATGGCGGGAAGCGGGGGAAATGGCGGGAAGCGAGGGAAAACTATATTTTTATTATTATTTTTGAACATTTCTACTAAATATAATACTTGTTAAACAATAGATAATTTCATTTAAGTTGTATAATAAAGTATGATAATAGATTTAAATTATAGGTCTTCTTTTTCTAAAATTTTTGATATACAATACATAATTTTCTGAAAACTATAAACCATTTTTGGTTTTGGCGCCAAAAATAACCTTTAGCCCCGGGTTGTAATACAAACCGGGCTAAAGTTGTATGTGGGAAGTCTTGCGGGCGAAATACCTTTAGCCGGGTTGTGTCTGAAGGGCTAAATGGCTTACAGTTCAGTATTATAACCCGGGGCTAAAGGGGGGTGGTATAAATACCCCACCCCTGCCCCGGGTCGTGGCACGACCTGGAGATCAGTTTTCTTCTCCCCGACGCCGCCGCAAGCTTGCCGCGCTCCCCGACGCTGTCGTAAGCTCGCCGCGCCGTCCCGCTGCACCGCCAGTGCCGAGACTGTCCCGCCGTGTTCGTCCCTCCTCGCTTGGCGCCGTCCTAGCCCATCGTCTGCCGCCTGTGCCAAGGAGAGATCGCTGCACCACCGCCGTCCCCGCCTCTTGCTGTCGTCCATCCATCCCTTGGCGCCGCGCCTCTCTGGTGAGGCGTGAGGGTGTAGTTAGTGATTTTGTTAGTTATTTAGGAATTTTATTTAGTTAGGGATTTTATTTAGTTAGGGATTTTCTTTAGTGATTTAGTTAGTGATTTTATTTAGTTAGGGATTTTATTTAGTTAGGGATTTTATTTAGTGATTTAGTTAGTGATTTAGTTAGGGATTTTAATAGTGATTTAGTTACTGATTTAGTTAGGGATTTAGTTATGGATTTTAGTAGTGATTTAGTTAGTGAATTAGTTAGTGATTTTAGTTAGTGATTTATTTAGTGATTTAGTTAGGGATAATAGTTATTGATTTAGTTAGGGATTTTAGTTAGTAATTTTAGTTAGGGATTTTAGTTAGTTTATTATTAGGGCTTACGGTTTATTAGGGATTAGGTATAGTTAGAATACTTAGTTAATTAGGTTTAGTTTAGTTAGTGTTAGGTTTAGGGTTAGTGTTATTAGGGCAATACTTAGTGATTTAGTTACTGTTTATGTTTTATGATTGTTTATTGCTATTATTTAGTTATGCCGCGTCCACCTCATCCGAGCCTACTGGACTCCGTCGGGGATGTCCGAGTCTGGGCTCCGCCGGGTTGGCACTGAGAGGTGCTACCTGTCGGGACTCGTACCTTGGTGAGGAATCCGGGTATCATCGTCGACCCGGAGCTTCTTTGGTGGCGTCCACGAGGTCCAGGAGCGGTGCAGAGGGAGCCAGCCCCCGAGGAGGTGGTACATCGTCGTATCAGGGAGGAGGACGAGCATGTACGGCGATACATGTATCTTTTGGAGACTAGGTTCTCCAATATCTGGCAGGTTCACGGATCTCACCCAAGCTATTCTCCGGTGATGGTTCCTCTTCTGTGGCTGCAGAGCTCCCGTAGCACAGAACGCGACAGCCGTGTTCGCTAGTTTGATATGTATTAATAATGTATTTTATCTTAATAATGTATTTTATCTTATAGTTTATCCTATAATGCACTCGAGCTATTCTCCGGTGATATATTAATAATGTACTTTATCTTATACTATTATACTTTATCTTAATCACTAAGTACTGTATCCGAGTTGTCGTAGTTGTAATATTCTTTTACTTAATGCAATATTCTTTTTCTGTATTAGTTAAGATATGGACGGTAGACAGAATGAAGAGGAGCTTCTCAACATGATAGATGAGGGTACTGGGGGGTCTTATTATAATGACTCCGAATATCTTAATTTGTCTGGAGGAGACGATGGTGGAGAAAATAGTGGAGACGATGGTGCTGACCATGGTGGAGACCATGGTGAAGACACCATAATAATAACAAACTCCGTCGAGGTATATAAAGCCTCTATCGATCGTTCACTAGTATAGATGCACTAATTGGTTCGTATGTATGTACTGACGAATGTTTCTTCACTTAGACCTCCGCTTCCGGCCAATCTTCTACAAAGACAAGAGGCCCGACACACAATTTGCCCGCTGATGTCTGTTTCAGCATTGACTTACTCTCTCCGCAGGGTCAACCGCTGGAGCCCAAAGAAGCTGCGAATGCATTTACAAGTCAATGCAGAGTGATTGTTAGAGACAAAGTTCCGATCACCACGCGAAATTGGAACAAGCCAGGAAAGAAAAAGGATCCAGCTGGGGCTAGTTTTGTAGATGACAGAGCGAAAGATACGATGTGGAATTCTCTCATGACACATTTCACCCTACCAGTCTTAGAGACTGATGAGCTCACACAGCAAATGACGAGGAAAGTCAAGCACTTTTCTCTTAAGAAGATGGCCGAACTATTCAAGGAATGGAAAAAAAAAGATTATACCACAAGTATGTCTTGAAAAAAACAACTCCTCCATTCGTTGGCCCACTAGAGTTGCAGTAGGATAACTGAGCCGTATTTGTGGAATACAAGACCTTGGAACCAACTAAGGTAATATCAGCAAAAAATAAGTTAAATGTAGCCAAAAAGAAATATCACCATCATATGGGCACAGGTGGCTACATGAGTGCCATGCCTAAGTGGGATAAAGCTGAGGCTGACCTGGAGGCTAAAGGGGTCACTCCAGCTACGTCTAGTTGGCCCTTGAGATCAAGAAATTGGGTATTCGGGCATGGGGCATCATTAGGCCCAGAAACAGGCGAGATTGTTGCAGCCGAAAAAATTTCTTCACCCAAGAAAGAACTTGTTAAAGTGATAAAAGAGGTTGAAGAGGAAACGTTTGTTTCCGACAGAGAGAACGATGAGCTGACAAAGGCTCTCGGGAATCCTGAAAAGGCTGGACGAACAAGAGGGTTCGGACCTTCTTATCCATGGTTTATCGGGTTTCCCGAGCACCGTGACACGTACAGAAGCCGATCGAGAAGAACAAAGCGGCAAAAATAGGAGGATACAGAGCGGTTCGCGAGGTTTGAAGCCATGCTGCAAGAGCATCGCCAGGAGCTTAATGAACGTAAAGGACTCCGACAGCAAGATCCTACACCGGACAGTACGGTCGGCCCGTCGCAACGGAAAAGCAGCATGGCTTCCACGGAGGGCCATGGTAATGATGCAACGATGGATGTGTACCCTGTGGATGCAATTAAGGAGAAGACTAGTTGTGAGCTGCATGTTGAACTGAAGAATATTTCCATGAAGGTGGCGGTCGGCTTTGCTTTACCTTCTGCACCGGGAGCGACCTACCATTGCAATCCGATTCCAGCTGGCTATGCTCGTGTCGGTGTGGATGAAATTCTACCTATGTGTCAGTCACTACAGCTTGACATCCCTAGAGATGAAGGGGGGACGACACTGGGAGAAGTCACGAGTGGCTTCATTCTTTGGAAAAAAGAATACATCAAGTTTCCAGGCTCGACACCAAGGCCACCTTTTCCACCGAGAAACAATCCATCACCTCCAAGGCAACCGTCTCCTCCCAAAGGCACCGCCTCCAAGTCCACCTCCAAGTGCACCGTCTCCTCCCGAATAGTCCAATCCATGACCCCAACACGAGTCCATCTCAATCACGCAGCCGCCTCCACCCACTAAGGGCCAAAAGCGAAGAATACCACCGCTCCGTCGGCGATAACCAACGTCCAAGCGTAGCTTGTCGCCTCCCAAGAGTACCGCCGGTTCCTCCCAAGAGGGCTTACGACCTGACCGATGAGGAGACCGATGCAGTCGTACGGGCCGAAGTTGATGCTCATTTTAAAAAGGAACAACCTGAGCCAGAGGTCCAAATAAAACCGGAAACCAAGGAGCACTTTAGGAAATTACTGACGCAGCCATCCCAAGCTCAGTTAAATGCGCCAGATGACTATACACGGTGTCTTCAGAAGACACTGAGACAGAAGAGATCAAGCGGTAGAGGAAGCATCAAAAAAGAGGTTCCCCAGCAGGGGGAACAAGCAAAACAATCGAGTGGTAGCGGAAGCATCAGAACAGACGTCCCCCAGCTGGGGAAACAAGCAAAGCAATCGAGTGGTAGCCGAAGAACCAAAAGAGATGTTCCCCAGCTGGGGAAACAAGCAAACCAATCGCTCCCCCCACTCCAGGTGAACATACCCGAACCTCAACTATATGAGGAAGAACCTATGGATCCGAAAACGCCTAGGATATTGGCCGAGCAATGTGGTATGCCTATTCGTGAAATTATTCATGGCGATATGCCCAAGGCCGAGGTAGCTTCCAAATTTGTTAACGGGGAGCCTCTGTTCAGTTTTGAGAGGCTTTGGGATATGCCAACACAAATGCGACGATTCCATGAATGGTACATGAAAGCATCAAAAGAACAGCGAAATTGGCTCATACTGAAAGTTCGAAAATCGCATTACTTCATTGAAGACGAGGTCCCTATTGAATTTACAGAATTATTTCAGTTATTCAATCTAAAGGAACTCGACAAAACTATCCTCAGTTCGTATTGTCTGTAAGTGATTACTTTATTTATGTAATTAGGTCTCTATCTCAGCTTGTTCAATTCATTGCCGGTAAGTATACTCACTATATTCTTTTATACGCTATATATAATGATGCAGAATGAAGATGCTCGATTGTAAAAGAAAGGCTATCAACGGATTTGGGTTCATTGACCCACATCGAGTTCACGGAGCTATACTAAAGGATAAATCACTGGAGACCGAGCACAACTTGTTGCAGTTTTTCACGAAACAACATTTCTGTAATGAAATACTATTTCCTTACCACGACGGCAAGTGAGTTTTTGTACACATTAACTTTTGCTTACTCGATGTTCAGTGTAAATGATGAGTTACTGACGTATATAAACCTTGCGTAGGTACCACTGGATTCTTCTAAGCATTTCACTTGACTTGGGAAGAGTTCACATCATGGACTCACTAAACAAAGACATTGAAAACTACCGCAGCATTATCGATGCGCTTCAGAGGTAATTTCAACCATTATCGCACTATATCGGTTTCTTTCGTTCATTTTCTGGGATATCAAGTAGTTATTAACTCATACATTAATTTTCTTTGTCGGGTAGGGTTTGGACATATTTCAAGAAACATGTCCGCGGTCAATGGCGTGAGGAGCTATTTTTTAAATCACTCTCGGTAAGTAGTACGAGCTAAGTACGCGCATCTATTTAATTCTAGTTGATGTGTATTTATCATGCTAGCGTTACTATTTGATTGAATTCTATTCTTGTAAAGTGCGCGAGGCAGCCACATGGAACTAATCTATGTGGATTCTACGTGTGCGAGTTCACTCGCATCAGTATTGAGAAGCCCTCGAAAAATGTTCGAGTAAGTAAACAATATATTCACCCTTTATTTTTATTACGCCCTCGGAAAATGTTTGAGTCTAATTGATACAATCTCTTTTTTATATAGTTGGACGCGATGCGGGACAAGCTCCTACCAGAGGACCGTCTAATAGCAATCCAAGAGGAATTTGCTGTATTTTTTGTCGACGAGGTCATAGACCCACGCGGAGAATACTCTATTCGTAGACCCTAAAGCATCCATGTAATGATCTCCATGTAATCAAATAGACATGCTCTGGACCGGGTTGGGACTCTATATATGCTTGTAAGACAAATTATATTATATATTGCGTCAATGTGTACAAGTACTGTGTAGTAGCGTTCTGTATGTATACGAAAACTTATTTTTAATGAAAACACAGAATAAAAAATAATTGAACACAAAACACAAAATGAAAAGAAAAACACAAAACCCTAAAACCCCATCCCCAAGGCAGCCAATGACCAAAATGCTGCTGGCGAGGAACCTTAGTCCCGGTTCGTAACATGACTCGGGGCTAAATGTCCTGCCGCCCAGCGCGCCTAGCAGGCCACGTGGTTGGACCTCTAGCCCCGGTTCGTAACTGAACCAGAGCTAAAACTTGAATCTTTAGTCCCGCTTTCGCAGTCCCGGTTCGCAATACGGGGCTAAAGGCCCTTACGAACCGGGGCAAATGGCCCGGTTTCTACTAGTGTATAAATGGCGTTTTCTTGCACGTCGCGCGAAGAGGATAGAAATGTACCTACAAAAATGTCAACTAACCCCATCCATCTATGATCTATCTCATGGATGACTATAGATCCAGGAAGTTTAAACGTGTCATGGATGTCAACGAGAGTAGAGTACCGCCGTTCCTGGCGTGCAGGTTCATGCCCTTCAGATTCTCCAAGCTTTCTCTTTCCCATTGTAATCTACTCCTACCCCTCTCATCCTATATATGTAGAACCAAGCTTCCATGATTTCTCCATATTTTAGGTGGAAGTGTGAGGAACCTTTCGCATTCAAAAGATGACCAGTAGTAGTATTCTAGAGAGCAGCATGTCATGTTAGACCACGGCGTCCAACCGTACATATACTATAGCTGTCAAAGAAGCAGCCACACATTTCTCCTTTTCTTTTTCGAAGTAGTATGTTGTTCGTTTGGGGCAGCGCTATCTCCCGAGATGAACATTTCTCGAGCTCGAAACCACCTCCACCTTTTCCTCTTTTAGGGTCAGGTTGATTATTCAGATGTTATATCTGTCCGCGACGTGTCATACATAAATGTTTCTTGGCGGTCCCACCGTTTGCACGGGCCGGTACCGTGCTCATGTTCGATCGAGGCAACCTACTCTACTCCGAACGGATCAACTTTTCACCCGCAGCGTTGTATGCCCGATCCATGTAAAACGTACCCCAGGTCTAGGTTCTTCTCTCTTACCTCGGCATCTATATAGGTACCTATTTAGAGGGCTCGCCATGCCATGGACCAAGCACATGTGGAAACCTCTATCCCTGAAGATGGAGATCTTCGTGTGACAACCGCTTCGCGGTCGTCTTCCCTCGGTAGTAGAGGTGACCTTGCGACATGGCGGGGGGACGGGTTATGTCTATTATGTGCGATCTCGGAGATAGGATCACACATAATGCTCTCTAGTCCTGCGGTCTGGTTTCTATGAAACTTTATCTGAGAAGCATATGTCATCAAGACATCCAGCCTAGTCCGCATTGTAGAAAGCGCTAAGAAGAGTAGAAGAGGCCTTCTAAAAAGTGAGACCAACTTGTAGCGTATCCTTGACATATCGCAAGATCCGTTTGGCCGCCGTCTAGTGTGCAGTGATGAGTGCATGTAGAAACTGACAAACTTTATTAATCGAAAAGAGATATCTAGACGTGTGAGAATTAAATATTGTAATGCACCAATGACAATTTTGTAGCTGGTACTATATCCAGGACCAAGGTGTGTCCCATCTGTAAGAGATAATTTTTCCGAGGAAGATAATGGTGTGGGACATGGTGTATATTTGCTCATACCTATTCGAGCAAGCAAATCAATAGCATATTTATCTTGTGTCAGAATAAGCGTATTATTCATTTTTGTAACTTCAATACCCAAAAAGAAGTGAACATCTCCCGAATCCTTGAGAGCAAAATCATGATTGAGGTCTTGCAAAAGAGATGAGATTGCCTTGTCTGAGGAGCTAGTTACGATTATATCATCCACATATATCAACAAAAAAATAGTAATCTCATTTTTACTGTAGATAAAAAGAGATGTATTGCTTTGGATGTTTTGAAGCCAAGTTTATGTAGTTTGGAGGTGAGTCGTGAATACCAGGCACGTGGAGCTTGTTTTAAACCATATAAGGCTTTGTCGAGCTTTCAAATGTAATGCGGAGCATGAGGATTTTCAAACCTAGGAGGTTGTTTCATATAAACTTTCTCTTCTAGAACGCCATGTAAGGACGCGTTCTTTACGTCTAGCTGTCGTAAACTCCAACCACGAGAGACAGAGATGGCTAGCACAAGGCCAATAGTAGCTGCTTTGACCATAGAGCTAAAAGTATCTTCATAATCAATACCATAACGTTGTTTGAAGCCTTTTGTAATAAGACGGGCTTTGTACCTGTCAATTGTGCCATCAAAATTTTTCTTGATGCTATATACCCATTTGCAATCTGCCCATTTTTGTTTGAACTTGGTGGGATGCCAAGTCTTATTGTGCATGAGTACATCATATTCTTCCTTCATAGCATGGTTCTATTTATTATCCGCGAGAGCTTCAGAGAGATTATGACGTTCTCCTATAGTAGTGAGCAAACCATACCGAACTGGGCCATTGGTATAAATTTTTGGCTGCTGTATGCCCTTTTGAAGATATGTGCGAAGTTCAGCAATAGGAGGCACTTCAGGACTCGGTGGTGCAGAAGATCCAAAAAATCCGCCATTGCTTGTTTCTGACCCTGAAGTGGCACATTCGTTTGCCACAGAAGATCTCGTACGCTGTATGTTGCTACTTTTGGGCACAGAGGATCCTGGGAGGGGAGACCCATCCGATGTCACTTCCGCTCCCGGAGCATCGCAGGATAGGCGGAGCAGCATGCGCGCGCAAGAGCCCGAGGCTGTCTCCTGCCGCGGAGACGTGACGACGCGGGAAAAGTCAGCTGGTTGGACCCAGCGTGGTGACGCGTCATCGGGGAAGGGGGCAGCCGAAGGGGACCAGCCCGCACGATCCGAGACGAATTCTTCCGCTCGATCTGAGGCAGATCTTGCTAGGAAATCTTTTTTTCTTAAGGATACGTCCTGACGTATCGTTTTTATAGAAAAGCAACCACGCTACGCCACTCAGGGTAGCACACAAACACTAGACAACTACTCGCGACATCTCCACCTATCTACCGACACAAAGGTCTCGAAGAGCATGCGGCTATCCACGTGCTTGCCTCCCCGGAGATCTTATGGATGACCGCTGCGGCTGAGGGAGAGGCACCCTCGAAGACGACGTCATTCCGGTGCCGCCAGAGCGTCCAGCACACCAGAGAAACCCCCGTCCAGAGATCACGTTCGCGACCTTTTCCCACCACGCGCCTCAAGCCAATCGACCAACTTTGTGTCATGCTCGGCAGCCATCGACTCTGCCCCACCAGCCAAGGCAGGTGTTCCACACCTCACGAGCAAGGACACAACCCATGAGGAGATGGTCAATGGATTCACCACATTGGTCGCAGAAGGACATGTCATTGGGTGTTGCGCCGTGGCGGCTCAACCTATCCGGCACTGTTTCTCACAGCCACCAAAGGGTGACCTTGCAACTGGTGGGCTCGAGAACGCCAAATCAGCGGCGCGCCATCGATGTCCGACCAGCAAACATGGCCAGGTAGCAGGACTTTGCGGAGTAGCAGCCAGACGGGTCCCAGGCCCACTTGAGGATATCTCGTGTCCCCTCTGTCAGGGTGACCTCCTCAAGACGGTCAGCGACCTCGAGCAGTTCCCGGATAGCCGCAACATTAAGGTCAGGAGGGATATCATGTAGCCAAGCCCCGGCCAGACCCTCGCGAACCCTGCGAGTTGCGCATCGCAATTACCGGAACCATCGCGAATAAGTGCGGCGCAGCGTCCCGGAGCCTTCCACACGACAGCCACTTGTCCGTCCAGAAGAGCGTGTCGGCTCCATCCCCAAGCACAGAGGCCGTAGCCGCATCAAAAATCTGTTCAGCAAGCGCTGGTACCCGGATACTGAGATCGTGCTAGGAAATCTTCACGGGGATCAATACCGGCTAGAGAATTCCTAGGCGCACCAAAATAGGGATTTTCTTCTGTTTTTTCTGTAGTATTGGTTGTGTCTTCGGTATTAATATTTTCTATATATGTGTCTGCACTATTTTCACCTGGTTCCTCAAGCACGACCACCTGTGAAGGGTTAGTACCATGGTAAATAATCAAGTGGTCATCATTAGTTTGCATCCCCTCATGTTCATCAGAAAAAGTTGTACAAGTGTTAGGTAATAAAATAATTTCTTCACCAAGACGGGAACCGGCATTAGGATGAAGTGAAGCAAAGAGGAAAATATTTTCATCAAACACAACATCACGAGAGATATAAACACGACTAGTAGAAGTATCTAGACATTTTACCCCTTTATGACGAGGACTATAACCCAAGAAAACACATCTTTTAGAATGGAAAGATAGTTTTCGTTGGTTATAGGGACGTAAGTTTGGCCAACATGCGCACACAAATATGCAAAGAGATTCATAATTGGATTTGATATTGAGAAGTTTTTCGGCCGGGCTCATGTGATTTAGGACTTTGGTGGGAAGCAAATTAATAAGATAGGTGGCGGTCAAGAATGCTTCATCCCAAAATTTTATAGGCATCGATGCATAAGCAAGTAATGAAAGACCAACTTCAACAATATGGCAATGTTTACGTTCGGCAGAACCATTTTTTTGGTGAGCGTGCGAACAAGATACATGATGTGTAATGTGAACTTTTTGGAAGAAGGCATTAAGTTTCTCATACTCACCACCCCAATCCGGTTGCATGGTGATTATTTTTCGACCAAATTTGCGTTCAACAAGTTGCTGAAAATTAAGGAAAACTTGATAAACATTGGAGCGCTTCTTAAGCAAATATATCCAGGTAAATTTGCTAAAGTCATCAATGAAACTTACATCGTATAAGTGTTTCCCAACAAAGGCTCGGGATGGACCCCATACATCAGAAATTATTTGCAAGATCCTATAGTGGAGGGCATGATTGATAGAGACCACCATGGCATGGACCTTTAAACACAATTTTCTCCGTGATCTGATCCTTGATCAAAAAGAAAGATGGGTGAAATTCAAGAAAAACATTACTGTCTAGAGTAAGTTTATGAACCGATAAAAGATTTTTAGATGCGGTGGGAATATGTAAGATATTATGAAGAGAAAAAGAACTTTGAGGGGTATGCAAAGTAGAGTGACCAAAATGAGTAATTTCCATACCATCACCGTTTGTCGTGTGAACTCGGTCACGTCTTTCATAATTCTCTCAAGTTGTTAATTTTTTTAATTCGCCAGTGACATGATTGGTTGCATCAGAATCAAAATACCAATTTGTATCCACACCATAGGAGGCAAATATGGGCAGTCTTCTCATCTGAAGGAGAGCCATCATCATTATTATT
The DNA here is from genome assembly GCA_023614405.1 of Avena insularis. Classification (NCBI taxonomy): domain Eukaryota; kingdom Viridiplantae; phylum Streptophyta; class Magnoliopsida; order Poales; family Poaceae; genus Avena; species Avena insularis. The sequence continues at coordinate 89,440,092 of CM042690.1, read as the reverse complement.
ATGTGAATACCTCCACCAACACTCGCTGGCTGGGTGTCCATGCTTCTTGCATATCTGACAGGTAATATCTTGACGAGATGAGGGAGTGCGGCCACGACCACGACCTCCTACTTTTTGTGTTCCACGACCCTTTGGATGACCATTAAAGCGCTGCTGATGTTGACCATGATTTTTCCAATGTCCACCACGAGGATTCTGCTTGTATGTGTTGAAAACACAACCACGAGTGGCTATATTTGAAGAAGATTGAAACCCCTCGGTTTGGCTTGATTCGGCAAGCATTTGATTCCTATAATCATATGCAATGAGTTGCTCACACAAATCAGAGAGTGTGGTATTAGGATTGGCATTAACCGAAGCAACAAGGGCATTATATTCTCCACCTAGACCACCAATTATGTACTCTTTTAGTTCCTCATCATCAATGATCCAACGAGCTGCAGCAATTTCGGAGGCAAAACTCTTCATTAAGGGAATATATTTGGTAGCCGGTATATCTCTTTTCTTGGTGTTGACAAGTTTACCATGCAGCATATTTACTCTTGCTTTAGATTGAGAGACAAACAGATTTTCAATGGTACCCCATATTTTAGCAGCATGCTCCAAATCAAACACATGGGCAAGAAATATCCTTACTCGACGATTTTGTGAGATAGCTAACGACGTATTGATCTCGTTCAATCCAGACTTCATAAGCCGGATTTAGAGTAGTTGTCCTCATGCATCCTTCTTCTACCTCCATGGTTTTTGGAGGTGCGTCATCAGAACCATCTAGTAGCCCCATGACACGAGCACCTCAGAGAGTTGGAAGCACCTGAATCTTTCAATACAGGTAATTTTCCCATGTGAGTTTTTCTGGAGAAGGATTGCCCAGAAGTGTCACTAGGGACGCTGTCGACGAGGAGGATGTCGTCATGGGAGGGAGGAAGGGCGGAGAACGTGGCGATCAGTTTCTTTGGCGGTTTGGGGGAGGGAACGAAGGAGTGTTTTTTCTCGTATTGTTGGATCCGATCCTCCTGAACAGATCTCGAAAGAGATGGCTCTGATACCATGTGGAATAGAAGGAAACAGTGTCTCAATGAGAGGCCCACTTACATTTTAAAAAGGATGGGAAAAGTCCCATCGTGGCACTTACGAGGTGGAGTTTGATTACGGGAGGTGAAACAAAAAGGAAAGAGTTAATAGATACTAGCTGAATACCCGTGCATTGTACGGTTTATCAAGTTTTTTTCTTATCACACATGCACGTCAAAAATTCCCTCGAGATCCATACCGAGTATATCCATAAGTTATAACTCGCTCCTGTGGAAGAGCAAAATTGTTGTCTCATCTACCGAGCCTTGTTTTTGACTTTGCCTAATATATATACATGCAACTCTCCTGCATGGTTAAAAAAAGATGGAAAAATACCCACAATAGTATGCCCGCATAGTTATCATACCTTGTAGTCGGGAAGAGTACGACTGGAAAAAACCGCTTCGCTCCGCTCGCCCCTGCAGGCAACAGGACGAACTCAAAACCTTCTTCCCGAGCCACTCCCCTCCTATCCTCCCACCCGTCGCCGTCACCGGGCAAAGCCTACGCGGTGCCGGTGGCGGCGGATGCTTCTCTCCCCGTCCCCTTAGGGTTCTGCGCGGGGAAGAACTCAAGGCCGTGGTGCGCTGTTGTTTCCAGCGAGGCGGGTCATGGAGGCGGTCTGGCATGTGCGGTGTCGCGTGGCGGCGCTGGCAGTGTACAGGAGAGGGCGGCCGACGGTGGTTGGGGCGGCGTGGCCAGGAGCCTTCCTGGTAGCACGAGCCTCTAGGCCCAGATCTGGGCCACGATAGGTTCTGGCCCGTCTAGGTCTCCGTTCCCATCCATCACTCACCGGTGGTTGCTCAGCGGCAGCCTTGCGGCGAGGTTGGTGGGGAAGGCGCTGGAAGCTCACATATCGGAGTTGCGAGTGGTTGGCGGCGGTGGACATGGTGCAGCAGCGCGGCGGGAGGGCCTAGTCGGGCCTGCGAGGCATGACCGGCCCTACATTGTTGGAATTATGCCCTAGAGGCAATAATAAAGATGTTATTATTATAATTCTTGTTCATGATAAAGTTTATATTCCATGCTAGAATTGTATTAAGCGGAAACATTAATACTTGTGTGGTTTGTGAACAACACCGTGTCCCTAGTACGCCTCTATGGACTAGCTCATTGATCAATGATGGTTAAGGTTTCCTAACCATAGACATGAGTTGTCAATTGATAATGAGATCATATCATTGGGAGAATGATATGGTGGACAGACCCAAACTAAGCGAAGCAATTAGATCGTGTCATTGTGTTCATCTTTGCGAAGCTTTTCCTATGTCAAATATTGTATTCCTTAGACCATGAGATAATGCAACTCCCTGGTATCGGAAGAAAGCTTTGAGGTCATCAAACGTCATCCTATGAGAGGGTGATCATAAAGGTGTCTCTCAGGTGATCGGAAAGTATTTGTTGGGTTGTATGTATCGAGATGGAATTTGTCCCTCCCAAGTCGGAGAGATATACTTCGGGCCCACTCGGTAATCGATATCAACACCGCTTGCAAGCATGTGGTTAAGGAGTTGATCACAAAGTGATATTGGATTACGGAACGAGTAAATTACTTGCTGTGAACGAGATTGAACTAGGAATGGTCCGGAGAATAAGATTCATATAAGGCAGTGTAGTTTTTGGAGTTCAGAATTGTTCCGGATTAATCGGTATTGTACCGAAAGCTTCTAGAACCTTCCGGAAGGGGGCCAACATGGTCCCACCTTCCGGGAGGGGGCATGGGCCTATGAGGGAGTGTCCTGGCCGCATTGGGCCAGGGGCACAAGGCCCCATAGGGCCCAGCCGATCCTAGATAAGTTTAAATCGTTTAAACTAGAGATAAGATAGGATTTCTAGATAAGGAAGAGTTTAAATTGTTTAAACTAGAGATAGGCTTGGAGGATGGGCAAGGGCTGGCCGCACCCCCCCTCTATATATAGAGGGCTGGTGCGCCCCCTCCCCTTACACACCTCCCTCCAACCCTAGCCGCCCTGCTGCCCTTCCTCTCTCCCTCCCGACTGTTTGTAGGCGAAGCCCTGCTGCAGAAATTCTCCACCATATACACCACGCCGTCGTGTTGTAGATCCAATCCATCTCTCCACCATACTTGCTGGTCCGAGGAAGGAGGAGACGTCGAGGTGCTTCACGTGTGCATCTCACGGAGGCACCGCCACTTGTGGTGCTAGATCGGATCGGATCGCGAGGAGGAGAAGCGAGTACGACTACATCACCCACGTTTCGACGAACGTTCATTGCGAATCTTCAAGGGTATGAAGATCTAATCCAATCTCTCTCGTTGTTTTCATCTCCTAGATTAGATCTTGGCTTTCCTCCGCTCGCTCAGTAGAAAATTTTGATTTACTATGTCGAAACCCTTCGGTGGTATCGAGCTAGATCTATGCGTAGATGTGTTTCACGAGTAACGCAACATGGTTGTTGCGCGTTGATGTTTTCTGCTGCAAGCCTCTTGTTTGTATTCTTCTTATGGCGCGATAGTGAGATTGAAGCGGTCCAGGCCAACCTTACGCGACGTCGTTCATGAGACCGGCTCCGCACTTGACGTGTGGCTTGTACCATACATGCGCTGGTGGATGCCGCTCTCACTATAGTTGTCATGGGATTAACACCGAGTTTGGCAACCATAATATCACCGTTGGCTTTCCGTAGGTAAGAATCGTTTAGCATCTACTCCCATAAGCCACGTAAAACATGCAACAACAAAGTAGAGGCGTCTAACTTGTTTTTGCAGGAGTGTTTTCTCGTGATATGGTATGGCCCAAGATGTGATGTGTATATTGTATGCGATGATCATGTTTTGTAATGTTTCACGACTTGCATGTCGATGAGTACACAACCGGCAGGAGCCATATGGTTGTCTTTATAATTGTGTATGACCTGCGAGTCAACTTCTTATACGCCATGTAATAGCTTTACTTTATCGCTAAGTAGTTAGCAATAGTTGTAGTTGTTATTCGTGGAGGCAATCATGGTGGAGTGATGGAGATCATGCCGAACGCACAAGATGGAGATCATTCTTGAAGATTGGCTATACCATGTCACATAAAGTTATATGCATGTGATGTTTATCCTTTTATGTATCTTATCATGCTTAGATCATGACGGTAGCATTATAAGATGATTCCTCACTTAAAGATCAAGATAAAACTATGTTCTCCCCAAGTATGCACCGCTATGAAAGTTCGTCGTGTCCAAGCATCACGTGATGATCGGGTGCTATAGACTCTCGCTCACATACAACGGGTGCAAGCCAGCTTTTGCACACGCTGAAATACTTGGTCTAACTTGACGAGCCTAGCATGTACAGACATGGCCTCGAAACACATGAACCGAAAGGTTAAGCATGAGTCATATGAATGATATGATCGACACTTCGTTGTCCACCATTGAAACCACATCTCTTCTCGTGAAGATCGGATTAGGTGTGGTGAATTTGGATCATGTTCACTAAACAACTTGAGGGATGTTGAATTTAGTGGGAGTTCATCTAGTAATTTGATTAAGTTGAACTATTTATCATGAACATAGTCTAAATTGTACTTGAAAATACTATAGATCACATGGCCAAGTCCAACTTCAACTTCAACGTTTTTGCTGAGAAAGAAAAGCTTAGAAACAATGGGTCTAACTTCACCAACTGGTTCCGCAATCTGAGAATCATTCTGTCTGGCGGACAAAAGGACTATGTCCTTGAGAAAGCGTTAGGTAACCCCTGCTGCAATCAAGGCCGATGAGAAAGCTGTCTATCAACAAGAAAGATGATTATGGTGTGATTAAGAGCACCATGTTGTTTGCTATGGAACCGGAACTTCAAAATCGTTTTGAAAACTATCCCGGGCCCTTTGAGATTCTCGAAGAGCTGAAAACCATGTTTCAGACTCAGCCCGCTCGAGAGATATGAGATCTCTGAGAAGTTCTTTAACTGCAAGATGGAGGAAGGGAGTTCCGTTAGTGAGCACGCCATTAAGATGTCGGGCTACACTCAACGCCTTGAGCAACTAGACTGCAAGATTCCAGAGGAGCTCAAGATTGACAGGTTCTGCAATCACTCCTCCCAGCTACAAAAGTTTTGTAGTGACTCATAATCAGATTGGTTCCATCGATACGATCACCGAGCTCTTCGCAAAGCTGAAGGCTGCGAGGTGGACATCAAGAAGGATAATCATGTGTTGATGGTCAACAAGCCCTCCTTTAAGAAAGGTAAGGGTGCAAAGAAGCCCTTCAAGAAAAGCGGCGGCAAGCGCGTTGCCCCTGCTGAGAAGAAGCTCAAGTCCGGTCCTAAGCCGACATCGAGTGCTTCTATTGCAAGGACAAGGGTCACCGAAGCATATCGTCCAAGTACTTAGCGGACAAGAAGGCTGGCACCATCAAAGGTATATTTGATATACATGTTATTGATGTTTTCCTTACTAGCCCTCATTGTAGTGCTGGGTATTTGATCTGGTTCGGTTGCTAATATTTGTAGCTCAAACAGAGCTACGGAATAGACGGCGCTTTATGAGGGATGAGGTGACGATGCGCTGGCAACGGATCAAGAGTTGATGTGATGGCCCGGCACGCTCTCCTTAGTTTTACCTTCGGGATTAGTTTTAAACCTTAATAAATGTTATTATGTGGCTCGTTGAGCATGAACATTATTTCTGGATCGTGTTTATTGCAAGACGGTTATTCATTTAAATCGAGAATAATGGTTGTTCTATTTATATGAGTAACATCTTTTATGGTCATGCACCTCTTGTGAATGGTTTATTTCTTCTAAATCTTGAAAGGGATGAAACACACATCCATAACATTGAGGCTAAGAGATGCAAAGTAGATAGTGATAATACTACTTATTTGTGGCAATCGCTGCTCAGGTCATATTGGTGTAAAGCGCATGAAGAAACTCCATTCGATGGACTTTTGAGTCTCTTGATTTTGAATCATTTGACACATGCGAACCATGCCTCATGGGCAAGATGATCAAAACCCGTTCTCGGTATGATGGAGCGAGCAACGGACTTGTTGGAAATCATACATACCGATGTATGCGACCGATGAGTGTTTCGACGCCGTGGATATCGCTACTTTCTCACTTTTACCGATGACTTAAGTAGATATGGGTATATCTATTTAATGAAACATAAATCTGAAACGCTTTGAAAAGTTCAAAGAATTTCAGAATGAAGTGGAGAACCATCGTAATGTAAAGATTAAGTTTCTACGATCCGATCGTAAGGCGAATATTTGAGTTATGATTTTCACGCATCTCAAAGCAAGTGGAATCGTTTCACAACTCACGCCACCCGAACACCACACGCAATGGTGTGTCTGAACGCGGAATCGAACCCTATTAGATATGGTCCGATCGATGATGTCTCTTACTGATTTGCCGTTATCATTTTGGGGTTATGCATTAGAAACCGCTGCATTCACTTTAAATAGGGCTCCATCTAAATCCGTTGAGACGACACCGTATGAACTATGGTTTGGTGCTAAACCTAAGTTGTCGCTTTCTTAAAGTTTGGGGATGCGAAGCTTTACGCCAAGAAGTTGATGCGGACAAGCTCGAACCCAAAGCGGAGAAATGCGTCTTCATAGGATACCCTAAGGAAACTATTGGGTATACCTTCTATCATGTAACCAAGGCAAAGTGTTTGTCAGAAGAACGGTTCCTTTCTTGAGAAGGAGTTTCTCTCGAAAGAAGTGATTGGGAGGAAAGTAGAGCTAGTAGAGGTTATAGAACCTTCTCTTGAATTTGAGAGTAGCGAAGCACCTGAAATTGTAAAAGTTCCTACTGCACCAACAATAGAGGAAGCTAATTAAAAGGATAATGAAGCTTCGGACGATCTGCTCTTGAGCGTCGCAGGTCGACAAGGTCGCGTGCCCTCTCCGAGTGGTACGGCAACCTGTCTTGACTGCCTTGTTAGTAGAAGACAGCGAACCTCACGAACTATGAGGAAGCGATGATGAGCCCAGACTGAGAAATGGCTAGAAGCCATGAACCGAATTGGGATCCATGAGCGAAACCAAGTATGGACTTTGGTGGACCTCCTAGCACCGAAAGGCCGTTGAGTGCAAATGGATCTTCAAGAAGAAAACGGACGCGGATGGTAATGTTACCGTCTATAAAGCACGGCTTGTTGCGAAAGGTTTTCGACAAGTTCAATGTGTTGACTACGATGAGACTTTCTCTCCCGTAGCGATGTTTAAGTCCATTCGGATTTTATTAGCAATTGCTGCGTTTCATGATTATGAAATATGGCAAATGGATGTCAAGACTGCTTTCCTCAATGGCAACATTGAGGAAGAGTTGTATATGATGCAACCCAAGGTTTTGTCGATCCTAAGGATGATAAAGTATGCAAACTTCAGCGCTCCATTTATGGATGAAGCAAGCGTCGGAGTTGGAACCTTCGTTTGATCAAGTGATCAAGAGCTTTGGATTTGTTCCAAATTGCTACAAGCTTGCATCTACAAGAAAGTGAGTGGGAGCTCGGTGACGCTTACGGTACTATATGTGGATGACATATTGATTATTGGAAATGACATCGACATGCTTAACGATGTGAAGAGTTATTTGAACAAGTGTTTTTCAATGAAAGACCTAGGTGAAGCTGCTTATATATTGGGCATCAAAATCTATAGAGATAGACAAAGACGCTGATAGCTTTAAGCCGAGTACATACCTAGACAAAGTTCGAAAAGGTTCAATGGATAAGGCATTGAAAGGTTCAAAGGCCTATGTTGTCAGGTAAGATATTGAGCAAGGCTCAGTGTCCAGCTACGGTAAATGATAGGGAAGCTATGAGCAAAGTGCCTTATGCCTCGGCCATAGGTTCCATCATGTATGCCATGCTGTGTACTAGACCGGATGTGTCCAATGCTCTTAGTTTGACGAGCAGATATCAAAGTGATCCAGGAGTGGAACACTGGACAGCCGTGAAGAACATCCTAAGGTACCTAAATAGGACTAAAGAAATGTTCTTAGTCTATGGGGGTGATGAACTCATCAGAAAAGGTTACGTCGATGCTAGTTTCGACGACAAGGATGATGCTAAATCTCGCATGTGATACGTGTATATTTTGAATGGAGGAGCTGTGAGCTGGAGAAGCTGCAAGCAAAGCGTGGTCACGGGATCTATAGTAGAAGCGGAATACATGGCTGCTGCAGAAGCGTCAAGTGAAGGAGTTTGGATCAGAAACTTCATCACTGATCTTGGCGTGGTTCCAAGTGCATTGGACCCACTGGAGATATTGTGTGACAACACTGGCGCCATAGCACTCGCTAAGGAACCAAGATATCATCCAAAGACCAAGCATATCAACCGCAAGTTTCATATAATCCGAGATTATATAGCAGATGGAGATCTGAAGATCAGCAAAGTACATACAGATCTGAATGTCGCAGATCCATTGACTAAACCTCTTCCACGTGTAAAACATGATCAGCACCTCAGTGCCATGGGTGTAAGATTGTTGCCAAATGTAAACTAGATTATTGACTCTAGTGCAAGTGGGAGACTGTTGGAATTATGTCCTAGAGGCAATAATAAAGATGTTATTATTATAATTCTTGTTCATGATAAAGTTTATATTCCATGCTAGAATTGTATTAAGCGGAAACATTAATACTTGTGTGGTTTGTGAACAACACCGTGTCCCTAGTACGCCTCTATGGACTAGCTCATTGATCAATGATGGTTAAGGTTTCCTAACCATAGACATGAGTTGTCAATTGATAATGAGATCATATCATTGGGAGAATGATATGGTGATGCAACCAAACTAAGCGAAGCAATTAGATCGTGTCATTGTGTTCATCTTTGCGAAGCTTTTCCTATGTCAAATATTGTATTCCTTAGACCATGAGATAATGCAACTCCCTGGTATCGGAAGAAAGCTTTGAGGTCATCAAACGTCATCCTATGAGAGGGTGATCATAAAGGTGTCTCTCAGGTGATCGGAAAGTATCTGTTGGGTTGTATGTATCGAGATGGAATTTATCCCTCCCAAGTCGGAGAGATATACTTCGGGCCCACTCGATAATCGATATCAACACCGCTTGCAAGCATGTGGTTAAGGAGTTGATCACAAAGTGATATTGGATTACGGAACGAGTAAAGTACTTGCTGTGAACGAGATTGAACTAGGTATGACGATACCGACGATCGAATCTCGGGCAAGTAAAATATCGCGAGACGAAGGGAATATATATATGGGATTAATTGAATCCTGGCATCGTGGTTCATCCGATATGATCATCGATGAATGTGTGGGAGTCAATATGGGTGCCTGCACCCGCTGTTGATTATTGATAGAAGATCATGTCTGCATATTCTCGAACCCGCAGGGTCACACACTTAACGTGTCTCGATGCTAGGATAGATTGGATACTTGGTTTATGAATTTTTGTTCGGAGTCTCGGATGGGATCCGGGATATCACGAGAGGTTCCGGAATGGTCCGGAGAATAAGATTCATATAAGGCAGTGCAGTTTTTGGAGTTCGGAATTGTTCCGGATTAATCGGTATTGTACCGGAAGCTTCTAGAACCTTCCGGAAGGGGCCAACGTGGTCCCACCTTCCGGGAGGGGGCATGGGCCTATGAGGGAGTGTCCTGGCCGCATTGGGCCAGGGGCACAAGGCCCCATAGGGCCCAGCCGATCCTAGATAAGTTTAAATCGTTGTTTAAACTAGAGATAAGATAGGATTTCTAGATAAGGGAGAGTTTAAATTGTTTAAACTAGAGATAGGCTTGGAGGATGGGCAAGGGCTGTCCGCACCCCCCCTCTATATATAGAGGGCTGGTGCGCCCCCTCCCCTTACACACCTCCCTCCAACCCTAGCCGCCCTGCTGCCCTTCCTCTCTCCCTCCCGACTGTTTGTAGGCGAAGCCCTGCTGCAGAAATTCTCCACCATATACACCACGCCGTCGTGTTGTAGATCCAATCCATCTCTCCACCATACTTGCTGGTCCGAGGAAGGAGGAGACGTCGAGGTGCTGCACGTGTGCATCTCACGGAGGCACCGCCACTTGTGGTGCTAGATCGGATCGGATCGCGAGGAGAAGCGAGCACGACTACATCACCCACGCCCGACGAACGCGTTCTGGCTTGAATCTTCAAGGGTATGAAGATCTAATCCAATCTCTCTCGTTGTTTGCATCTCCTAGATTAGATCTTGGCTTTCCCTCTGTTCGCTTCCGTAGAAAATTTTGATTTACTATGCTGCGAAACCCTTCATACATGTTGCGTCCAGTCGATGACCGCCTCTAGCGGTGGAGGACGGGATCTCCTATGAATTTCCACGACACAGTCGGAGGCTGAAATCTGTCTGTCGATGACTGCGGAGTGCGACATGTAGGTGTCACGATGCTGCTTGCCGACTGCACTTCTGCCGACCACATGACTCTTTTTTGGCACTGGCCTACCGCATATACACGTCAGTGGAGTTGTCTACTACCTCCTGATCTAGAGTCATGAAGCTGGCGGCCTGGAAGGTGGATCGTGCGTGCGTCTCTACGGCGAGCGACGTGTCGATGGTGATGACTCTAGTCCTTGGTCATTTGGATGGCGAGGAGCAGGCGGCGGGTGATCCTGAAGTTGGCGGCGCTTCGGCATTGGCGACTTCCAGGTCGTGTTCTAGAGGCTGGACTCGGGGACAATGGGCAGTTCGAGATATCGGGCATGTGAGAAAGTTTTTCCAGGTGAAAGATCAGCGCTTTGGCGCCAACGACGGCGATGCCTGCGGGTGTCGTAACCCTCCTGAGGGCGTTGTTGTGGTTATCTTCGTCACACCAAGGCTCCGGGTGAAAACCCTTGACCGCCGTGGTCTCGATGACGGAGGTGTGGTGCATCATTACCTTCCTAGGGGCGTCGTCGTGGAGCTTCGATTCCCTCGATCTTGTTCCGGTGTCTTTGGTGGCAAGTTTTGGGTTCCATGTACTTATTTTTTTTATCTTTGATCTGTTGTATCACATGATCTCCCTCCTAAGGGCGTTGTTGTGGTTATCTTCGTCACGCCAAGGCTCCGGGTGAAAACCCTTGACCGCCGTGGTCTCGATGACGGAGGTGTGGTGCATCATTACCTTCCTGGGGGCGTCGTCGTGGAGCTTCGATTCCCTCGATCTTGTTCCGGTGTCTTTGGTGGCAAGTTTTGGGTTCCATGTACTTATTTTTTATCTTTGATCTGCTGTATCACATGATCTCCCTCCTAAGGGCGTTGTTGTGGTTACCTTCGTCATGCTAAGGCTCCGGGTGAAAACCCTTGGCCGTCGTGGTCTTGATGATGGCGACTGAGGATCCCCTCATCAGCTTGTATCGGTTTAGCCGTTATGACTATTTATAAAACGGGGCGAAAGCCTGTTTCGAGATCATACCGCTTGTAGTCCACTAATTTTGGTTCAAACTATACACGTTGCTCGCACTAATGTTGGTAACCGTTGCCAACCTTCGGTGCATCTACGATAGGTTCTTCGTGAACATGTGTTAATATGGTGCTTCAAAAAGACGGTTCACAATGTACAAATTTTTCTTGTACGCACTACCTCTATTTATTTAGGCTAAATGAAGAATCTAAAACGATAGTTCAATTTCTCCAATCAATATATCATGGAGCAATCAATTTCCGGCTGGTGGCGGAACCTGGCACGTCCGAGAAAACATCATAAATATTACCGGACCTAGTAGCCCCGAGATTTTTCTTTTTGAACCGGAAAGACCCCGAAGGACCAAGAAGCTCACATTAAAATAAACAGTGGAGTACAAGATTACATAGAGGACCCCATAAAAAAAGAAAATTACACTTAGGTCCCCCAATATTTGCAGGACAGACCCTTCTAAAGATTTTCCGAAGAAATCGAATCTTCCTCTTTCTCCACCGCCGAGCAAAGGGAACGGCAGGGTCGCCGTCGAGCATCGCTGCAGGGACGAACCACTTGCCTCGATGTCGCCGATGAGTGTGACCGCCGATGCAGAAGAGGGCCTCCCGACGGAGGTTGAGCTTTGCCGGAGCTCACCGGCATTGACCATGGGCGAAAAATCGCCACAGATAGAGAGCTCGCGAGAAGTGCTTCCACATCTCCTGCCGCTACGCATGGAAGATCCCCAGCCGTCACCGGCAGGAAAGCACGGCCAGCCCCCGAACTCACTCCTGCCACGGGTGGAGGGGCATCGGCGAAAAAGATCGGCTTGGCCGGGAACCAACCACGCAGCAATAGCCCCGAGATGGACGTACGTATACCAGCACCACTTGATGGAATCTTGCACGAGCACTCTTCCTGCACACACGTATGTTCCCATGACCTTGATCCTGTCTATGCCCATTGAGTCATTGACACAAACACGCTCCCATTGACCTGAAGTTTAGTCGTGTACTCTCGCGATCCCCTGTAGCTGCACGCCATGGCTAGGGTCCTTCGTCTCTGCATCCTGCTCCTATCGACTGCCCTCGTCTGATCCCGCATCGGTTTCCCTGTACCTGCACGCCATGGCTCGCGTCCTCCGGCTCTTCTTCCTGGTCCTATCAGCCGCCCTCGTGCCGTGGCCGCGGGGCCGGCGAAGGTCCCCTCGCGCTCTACTTGAAGTCGCTCTGCCCATACTGCTCGTTGTTCATGGTTAAAAGCCTCGCCGGGATCTTCAAGGACGGGCTCATCAACGCCGTTGACCTCCTGCTCGTCCTCTACGGCAAGGCACATGTCCGCGACACCAACAACACCATCAATTGCCAGGGGATGCCTCTCTCCTCCCGTTGAGATCACCTCCTCCGCCTTCAAAAATCAGGCAACCTAGAATACACAGTCGGGGATGTTTTTCACCGGTTCAACTTGCAGCAGGAGATCAACTCAGCCACTCGGGGACGTATAGGATACAAACAGAGGAAGCCGGCAATCGCGTGGGGGAAAACGTATTTACGGTGAACAGAAACGTATTTGTGCCGACTAACCTATCTTAAGAGAAATTATAGTATAGATAGATAGATAGATAGATTACACCGGACACTAGGTAGAACAATCAGGATAGCGACGTTCCGACATGCATGCATGCATGGACCCTGGTGCTCGCTACACACACCACCACCTGCCACTGCTGATGGATCGAGAGGAGGACGGGGACGGAGCAATCCGAATCCCTCCCGTGCGAGCGTTCTCCGTCGTGATATCGTCCCTGCTCCACCAGCCGCTAGCTGTAGCGAGTAGCGACGACATCAAGCCGTGTGCGCTGTGCTCCCGCCGTCCGTGGTCCCGATCGATCGAGCGCGCGTCCGTGTCGTGGTACGATAAGTTTCCGGTATCCGTCTGTCTATCTTGCCGGTGACGAGGCGAAAATTGCACGGTGCCACGTATGTACGTACGCGCCCACCACCGCGCCAGCTACGTACGTAGGAGATATATACGACGAATCGGCCATGAGCTTGCGGTTGCGGGATAGCATGTGACAGCAGACAAAGCCGTGGCCTATACGTCTACATGTAACATTGCATGAATGTTTCCCTGTACTGTAGTACTGTCTTTTTTATGAGCTGTACCGCAGTACCGGTGGCACAGCGCGTTTCATGTATGTGGACATGTTTTAAGTTTCTTTGCTAATACATGCACCGGCAACCTAATTAATCAAGGTTTTGCTAATACATTCTCAGACATCGATCTGCAGTCGTGGTGTTGCGTGGCGTGGTGCTTCCCCTTCCCAGCACTATAACTCGATCTGATTCGTGGTCAATGAAGCTCTGCTGTAGTGAAACAGAGAACGTCCGTATACCAATCGGCCCGACACGGGATGGACGTCTGGACGGTACGTTTGCCAGCTCGCCAGCGCCGCACATGCAGCGTACGTTACGTCGCTACCCAACCCGAAGACCCAAGTACACCTTGTCGGCCGCCTCGTTGCCCGGCTTAGCTAACCATCCATCCATGGCATGTCATGGAAAACGACGCGCCTCGTACCATTTTCCGCGCGTCGCAACGGCAGCGCTCACATCTCCCACGCGCGCATGCATATCCCTGCCGGGCGTCGGCCGCCCGGCCAGCCATTTGGAATCGCTGTAAACGCGCGCGGCAGTACAAATATCCGTCGACGTACATTGCATGCATGCGTGTTCGGCGACTCATCGGAACATCTCTGTTTAATCCCGATGGATTAGATAAGAAGAGTTGCGTATACTCCATCCTTTTATAATATAAGATGTTTTACCTTTGTAAAAATAATATATCTAAACGTCTTTTAGCGTGTATGTTCGGAGAGTTTCACTATGAATCTATACACTAAATAAATATCTAGATACATTAACTTCACAAATCTAAAATATCTTATATTTTAAACCGGAGGGAGTACATGTCTAGGTACATGTAGGCCTGTGCAAAAGCGGTTTGAACGGTTTAGCCGGTTTGACCTCGGTTCAAATTTTTGCACTAGTTTAGAGGTTCGGAATGGTTATGCTAAACAAAATGAACTGTGCTTGTAGCTGCCGGTTGAACTGGTTTCACTGGTTTGTGTTTTTGCACACCCCCCTTGATACATACATACGAAGATATATAAAACTGCCGTCAATTAATTTGGAACGAGAGAAGTAGTACCCCTCCGTCCAGAAATAAGTAATTTAAATTGTTTAAATTTAAATGAATCTAGACACCTTTTGCATAGATAGTACATGCTAATTTAGACAAATGCAATAGTAGTAAAATTTGGCAACGTCGTGTACAGCGATTGGATCGGTCAGCAAGTTGACAAGCAAGCACTAGTTTAATAGAACCGGCTGGTGGCCGTGCGTGCTGGCTGGTTTATCTAGATTCGATGCGTACAGATAAGCTATACAACGTCGTTCGTCCGTGGCTGCCTAGTCAACTGATCTTGGTTACTTCGAGTACTAGCTTTTTTTAGACACCACTTGCATGTATACGGTAAAAAAACACTACTTGCATGCACGAATAACTGTGCACGTGGCAAAGTAGAACCTGCGATGCGCTGCCGGTATATACACCAATAATAGATATGTATACTTCAGCTAAAAAACATATGGGTTCAAGTTACCGTTCTTAATTCGTTGCACTAACTTAGAAGTTTAAACATGTCATGGATGTCAATGAGAGTAGAGTAACATCTTTCCTGGCGTGCAGGTTCATGTCCTTCAGATTCTCCAACCTTTCTCTTTCCCACTGCCATCCATTCCTACCCATCCTCCTACGTAACATGCTTACATGATTTCTCCATATTTTAGGTGGAAGTGGGGAACCTTATTTCACATTCGAAACATATGCAGTATAACTAATACTCTATAGAGCATTACATTAGACCACGGCGTCCACACCTACTACGTATACTATACCCGTCAAAGAAGATGCCAAACATTTCTCCTTTTCTTTTCCGCGAAGGAGACAACGAGTAGGAGTTAGTTTAGCCGTTTGGAGCGGTGTTATCTAGGGACAGATTTCCATATGAACATTTCCGGAACTGAAGACCACCTCCCGTTCCACGTTCAGGTTCAAATTGATTATTCAGAGGAAATCTTTGTTTTGGTATATCCGTCCACTCGTGCCACACAAAACTATAAATGGAAGGTCTGTATGGGGAGTGTCTAGCTGGCTCTGTATTATCATGTGATGTTGATAAGTTGGTGTATCATTGTAAATAAAGGTGTATTATCATATGATGTTGATAAGTTGGTGTATCATCGTGAATAAAGGTCGTTTAATTAGTCCCCCAATTGGTGAAAGACGGTCGTGGACGGAGACACACCTTAATTCGGGGTGTTCTAGTGTTTGTAGTTTTCGCTAGACGATCCAAGAAACTATTTATAATTTTTAGAACTTTTCTATTGTTGATGCTTATTAATGGATCATGGACTTTTTTGACAAATAAAAAATCTTGTCACTTTTGATATTTGTCATGGAAATGTTGGACTACTCGTCGCTTAACTAATCGCATGACACATATACATCATCGGTTCGGTATTTTGCCGAAAGCTATAGGCTAGAGCGGTGCTGAATTTTCCCCGGCCATATTTTTGGGCAAGAGTTGGCATTTGAACGAAAGAAGCACGAGAAGAATATCTACCCAGTCAACAACGAATCTGGCGGTGAACTGTACCTGATCGAGCCGGCCGTAGGCATCCAGTTTGACCATGTCTCCCTCTGGCTGCTTCGATCGGTTAGTCGCATGCGCACACGCTCCACTCCGTACAAGTACCGGAATTCATTCCTTTTCAAATTCAAGTACTGTACTAAAATAGAATAAAAAACCGTTCTGTTTGTAGATTGTTTTGCTACGACCTACGCCCTAAGATCCGGTGTTCCCGTCTCACGGATGCGGTGAGGTCAGTGCCGACACCATCCACCACGTTGCCGATCGGTTTTTCTCTCCGCCGGTCGATATAATCCTCTACAACACTGGTGAACAGGTTCATGATGTTCCCTTTCCTCGGACGATCGATACTGGCAACATACGTGCCTTCGGCCCTGACGCGTTTTCGAATCTGGCAAACTCGGATCGGCGTCTCGTCTACATCGTTATTGATAGCGTCTTCTTCGGCATCGACCTCTACGACTGTCTCGACCGCATCACCGACGAGTTCTTTTTTGCGTCCTTGGTTCTGCCTACTCGATGCTACTTCGGTTTATCTTTAGTCTGACCGTTCACGGTGTTTCAGATGTTCATCATGCTACCGCTACAACCGTGGGGATGCTATAGTAACTTGACTTGTACATCAAGATAATCCCATGTACGCGTATGTCGCTTAATAATACATCCATCATATTTCGCCAATCTCACTCTCTCTCTCTTTATCGTTCTACACTTTGCCTAGCCTTGGCCGTTAATGGTGAGTAGATACAAATGGGTCGGGCCGCCAGTTATCAAATGGGCCGGGCCGGTGATTTGGACCTCCAGTTATCAAATGGGTCGGGCCGGTGGAGATAGCTAAGTTTCCGCTATCCAACTGTTCATCTTACCAGTGACAAGATGGAAATTGCATGGTATACGTAGGCGCCCACGGCGCCAGGTACATACGAGATACGACGAATCGGCCTTGAGCTTGCGGTTGCGGGGTAGCAAGTGACAACAGACAAGCCGTGGCCTACGTCTACATGCAACAATACATGAGTGTTTCCTTGTACTGTCTTTTTTAATGAGCTGTACCGGTGTCAGAGCTCGTTTCATGTATCTGGACATGTTTAAGTTTCTTTGCTAATACATGCACCGGCAAGCTATTTAATCCAGGTTTTGTACGTACATATACGTACATTCTGATACATTGGATCCCTACAGTCGTGTTGGCCTACGTGGCGCTTCCTCTTCCGTGCACTATATATAACCCCGATCGACTCGTGGTCAATGAAAACCCCGAGCTCTGCTGTCGTGAAACAGAGAACGTACGAACCAATCGTGCCCGACACGGGATGGACGCCTAGACGGTACGTTCGCCAGCTCGCCAGCGCCACATCTCCCGGCCGGGCGCGCGCATCCGTGCCAGCGACTCGTCGAACATCTATATGCATGCGTGCTTGTCCGGCGGTTGTAAACGCGCGCGGTGGTAGAAAAATCCGTCGATCTATATATATGCGTGCTTGTCCGACGGTTCAAGCATGTACTGTCGGCGACTCATCCAACATCTGCTTATTAGATAAGAAGAGTTGCATGTACTAGCAGTATATATCTACTCCCTCCGTTTGCATATCTAGACACTCCTTTTGTTATTATTTTTTGAATTACATGTATCTAGACATGTTTTTTATTTATTTATGCTCATCTATTTTAGTCCCAATATTTTCTACTTTGAAATATCTACAAGGTTTTAGTTTTACATTAGTGAACAGAGAAAAGTACACTAACTTAGTCGCATCGATGGTATCGGTCAGCAAGTTGACAAGCAAGCACTAGTTTAATATATACAATAGTTGGACATTAGGACCGGCTGGTGGTGCCTGTTAGCTGGTTTATCTAGCTTCGAGGCATACCGATAACTATACAAGTGCGTCGGTGGCTGCCTAGTCAACTGATCTTGGTACTAGCTTGTATACACACCACTTGCATGCATACGGTAGAGTGCATTTTTCCTAGATGTCCGTCAGATTCCCATTGTCATCTATACCTGACCCTCCCCCTACGTATCAAGCTTCCATGATTTCTCCATATTTTAGGTGGAAGTGTGGAACCTTTCACATTCAAATCATATACTACAGTATAACTAATACTCTATATAGAGCACTACATTAGACCACGGCGTCCATACCTACATATACTATACCCATCAAAGAAGCAGCCAAACATTTCTCCTTTTTCTTTTCTGCCGAGGAGACTACCAGTAGGAGCAATATGTTAGCAATTTGGGCAGTGTTATCTAGGGACAAATTCTCAGATGAACATTTCCGGAACTGAAGACCACCTCTGCTTCCACTTTCAGGTTCAGATTGATTATTCAGAGGAAATCTTTCTTTTGTTATATCCGTCCACACGCGCGCCACACAAAACTATAAATGGAAGGTCTGCGTGGGGGAGTGTCTAGCTAGCTCTCTATTAGCACGTGATGTTGATAAGTTGGTGTATCATTGCAAATAAAGGTTGTTTAATTAGTCCAAATCGGTTATGGAAGGTGAGGCAAGGCTCACGTATTAAATCGGTTCTCATTCCAGTGCTTGTAGTTTTCGCTAGGTAAATTTGCGAACTATTTATAATTTCATTGTATTCTAAAGATGTTTACTATTGTTGATGATTATTAATATATAGATTTATGGATTTTTTTTGTAAATATGAAATCTTGTCACTTCGTATGGTAGTCATGCAAATGTTGGACTACTAAAGGAACATCTACCCCAAGTGAAGAACGAACCTGGCGATGAATGTACCTGATCGAGGCGGCCGGCCGTAGCCATCCGGTTTGACCATGCCCCTCGGCTGCTTCGGTTCGGTGCATGCACACAGCACACGCCCCACTGCGCGCAAGTAGTACGTGCTAACCAATTCATTTTCTTTCGAGTACTCTCTCCGTTCCATATTATCACTCTCCGGTCCATATTATCGGAACGCGTGAACGGGCAAGACACGCGAAAACTGCAGTGCCCTACAAAATTGACCTACCGGTATTACAGAGCGGTGACATGTATACGTATATTAATCTGGGCAAGTTGCACGACTCGTGATTCTTTTTGTTTCCAAGCATGATTCGCTCATGTTTTCCATAAGGCCAGCGCAGCGCAGCTGGGGAGCCCCATGCACCGATCGATCGATCGATCGAGCAATATTTGACCCGTATCCATCCTCGGGTCCCGGAGGAGCTAGTGGAAGCATGTGTGTCTGATCTCGATTTAGAGCATGGCCTTTGCTAGGACAGCTGGTTAATAATTGGGGGCCATCTCATGCATCGGTCCCGAACGATCAGGTCCTGCCAAACCGAATTATTCGCATGTGAAACGGCGAAAGTATAAATAAACTGTTCGGCGTGAGGTGAACCATATCAATTAATGGTTCGTGTTATATATGGGGTGAGAACAGTCCTCATCGTCAGGGACGGATCTAGAAATTTAACTTTGGATGTTCAAACTCGAATCAACAAAAAACATAAAGAAAAAAAATGAAAATAGTCCATTCCTTGTGCCAATAAAAGTACAAATTGAACATTATAGCAACAGTATCTCAAAAGACTACGAAACATGCAAAATAATAAAGAAAATTATAATACGATCATACGTTCAGTCGTAGCATGGAAGCGATATATGACGGCATCATCTTTCACCTATAAAAAGAATTCCCGCTCAATAAAAATAACCAAATAGTTATTCATGAGTGGTCGCGCCGCGCCGGGCGGATCCCACCCCTCCCCGGCCTCGTCGTCCCTCCCGCGATCTCCCCGCTCGCCGCCGCCGCCGGATCGTAGCCGAGCAAAGACATGGTGGCGTGGCGGCGGCGGCGGTGACCCTGGCAGCGATCCGGCGGGGAAAGGCGGCGGCGCCTGCACCTGGCTGGTTCGACGGCGGTGTCATGACTGGCGGCGGCCAGAGGTCCTCGGCCCAGATGGCAGCAAGCGGCGGCGGGTATTCGGGCCTAGATGGGCCGCGATCTGCTCTGTTTGCGCCCGACGCCTTGGCGCCCAGTTCCTGGGCCATGTTTGTGACACTAGGGTGCTTGGGGCATCTGTCCCCAACATGGTGGTGGTGATCTCCTTCTCCGTCGGAGTGGTCGGACGGGTGGTCTTGCCGTCAAACGGTGGATCTTGCTAGTTTCCGGCGGGTGGCGTGGGGACTACTGGCTCCATTTCAATAGAGGAGACGGTCCTGGATCCCGCTAAAGCCTCCAGGTTTAATATCTTTAGATATGTCCGGCTCTTATATTTTTTGGTCAAACAAGTGCCAGCCGGGAGTAGCAGTAGGCAGTGGATCATGACTGCTTTGCTAATTGCTATTGGCTCAGTTGGGCTGCATGGACATATACACCGACCCCAATACTAATTTGAGGTTCGAGCTTTTTTCCTGGACGAAATCTAGACTAGAAAATCTCCGTACATGTGCCAACTGAGATACGTATTTACTATAGATTATATATAATAATTTTTTCTAGAAAAATTTGGGTGTTCAGCTGAACACCCATGACCCATGCTGGATCCGTCTATGCTCATCGTGGCTTACAAGATACGGATGGGTCGGTGTACTACACCGTACCTATCACGTGTAGGAAACATGCATTTGTGTTCAGCAGAATCATTCTGTTGGTGTGCATGAGGGCATGAAACATGATGAGAGATGCCTACTTTTTGAAAGAAATCATAGAGTTTTTCATATTCACCTCCCGAGTCGGTTTGTATAGTTTTAATTTTTCTCTCAAACTGGCGCTCAATAAATTGTTGGAAGTTTAGAAAAACTTGATAAACATTAGAACGCTTCTTAAGTAAATAGATCCAAATAAACTTACTGAAATCGTCTATAAAATTTACATAATATGAATGTTTGCCAACAGACTCAGGTGTTGAACCCCATACATTAGAGAATACTTGTTCCAAAGAAACAGTAGAAACCCTAGTGGACACAGGGTATGGCAACTGGTGGGTATGACACAGGGTATAGAAACCCTAGCTTGCTTGGAGACCCCGGTAGAGAAAGGCACTAGCGGGTAGAGACCACCATAGCATGGCGCCTTAAACAGAATCCTTATGGTGACCTGATCCTTAATCAAAAAGAACCATGGGTGAAATTCTAGAAACACACCATTATCAAGAGCAAGTCTATGAACGAATAAAAGATTTTTCGATGAATTTGGAATATGAAGAATATTATTGAGATGCAATTTACTAGAAGGGGTGTGCAATGTTGAATGACCAATGTGTGCAATTTGCATACCAGTTCCATCAGCCGTGTGGACGCAGTCACGACCCTTGTACTTCTCGGCGATGGAGAGATTTCTTAACTCCCTAGCAGAGTGGTGTGTAGCACTAGAATCAGTGTACCAGTTGGTATCAACCTTGTAGCCGGAGTAGTTTGCAGCCTTATCATCATGCTCGCGGTCATCATCATCATCATCATCGGAGTCATCCTGGTAGCGCCACCAGCAGTCGGTGGCAGGGTTTCCATGTATCTTGCAAATTTGGCAGGTGACGTCAATGAAGGGCGTTGGAGCGCGTCCATGGCCCCGACGGCGACCCTGCCCACCACCGTCATGGCGGCCACCATCATCACGACGGAGCTGTCCATCATAGCGATGGTGACGCTGTCCATCATCGCGGGGGGCGTGCATCACGGCGCCCGCCATCTCCATCATCACGGGGACGACCATCACGGCGCCCTCCGTCGCGGCATCGACCATGGTTATGCCGATCATAGCCACGGTAACCACGGCCGCCATCTGGAGAGCAGCCACGGCGAACGCCATGGGAACGTCCTCGACGACCATCAGGTGAGCGGCCACGCCGCCCGTCATCATGTCCACGTGCAGCGACATTGGCTGACAAGGTGAACGAGTTGTCTTGACCTGTCTCGGACAACATCTCGCGACGCAAATCATGAGCGCATAATTGTGAATAGAGATCATCAAGACTTGTACTGGGGTTGGCATTGACAAAGGACACAAGATCGTTGTAGGTGACGTCGAGCCAGTTGAGAAGGTACCCGTGCAGGAAATATGCCCTGAGAGGCAATAATAAAGTTGTTATTATATATTCCTTATACATGATAGATGTTTATTTTACATGCTAGAAATGTATTGATTCGGAAACATCAATACATGTGTGTTTAATAAACAAAAAGGGTTCCTAGTAATGCCTCTCTTATAGACTAGTTGTTGATTAACAGGATGATCAAGGTTTCCTGATCATGGACATTGGATGTTGTTAATAACAAGGTCACACCATTGGTAGAATGATGTGATGAACATTCATCCGAAGTATAGCATTACGATCAAGTCATTATGTTTATATTGCTATAACATCATACGAAGTAATGTTTATCCTTAGACCATGAGATCATGTTAATTGCTAACAGCAGAAGAGTATCTTGATAACATTAAACGTCACACCATAACAGGGTGACTATAAAGATGGGTTCAGTACTACGAAGGTGTTATGTTGAGGCTCATGGATCAAGAGTGGAATTTGACAATCCAGATAACGGATAGATATACTCTGGGCCCTATCGGTGATATCACATTAGAATAGCTTGCAAGCAAGTGATGTGATCACTAAAATGTTATATCACGGGAACAAGAAAAGAGTACATGTCGGTAACGAGATCAAACTAGGTATGGAGATACCGATGATCGAATCTCGGACATGTAATATATCGAGAGACAAAGGGATTTAGTTACAAGCGTTAAAGGTTCTCACGATCACAGGAGTCATCGTTGAATGTGTAGGAGTCAGTACGGATCTCCAGGTCCCGCTGCTGATTATTGATCGGAGAAGGATCTCGATCATGTCTGCATTATTCGCGAACCGTAGGGTGGCACACTTAAGAGTTACCGGACACCATTTTGGAGCACATATGTTTCAGATTTAAAGAATTGCAAAGCGCAGGAATTGTTTCAATAGAAATCGGAAATTGTTTCGGGTGAAATTGCAGAAGGTGGTTCTGCATGTGATATTGAAATATTGCAAGGGGCTATATGTGAATGTTTGTTAATTAAAGTAATTAACAAAATTCTGAATAAATTTAATAAAAAGAGTTTTATTAAATGAGAGAGCATTAAATTTGGAGAAATTTAATGCATTTAAAGTGGAGACTTTAAAAGGGAATATGAAGAGGCATTTTAATATGGAGGGGTTACCGCCACATGAATGGGGGAGGTGAGGGGTCACCCCCCATGCACCGGCCATGGAGAGAGGGGGCACCCCCCCTCCTCCTATAAAAGGCCACCCATTCCCTCCTTCATCCTCATACCTCCTTGTGAAGGATCTCTCTCCCCCTCTAGAATTATTCCCCCATGGTCTCGGATTAGCGAGATACATGTTCTCGGTGGCATTTCGTCTGAAAGGAGTTGCTGCTTTCGCTGGATCGCTGGAGCGAGGAGGTGGAGGTTGTCCGGTGGCTTGAATGTGTGTGCGAGTGCGGATGCGCTGCTGAGTTGCGGCGCTCGGACTTCCTCACGATCTTGAGATCGGCAAGTGTACGACTACATCAACCACGAGTTCCTACTCGTTAACAAAGCTCGTTGTCTACGAGGGTAAGTTCTCGTTGGATGTATGTCCATCTGTTGCTTTATAACTAGTAGATAGATCTTGGCGTGTAGTTCACACCGTAGGAAATTTTTTGTTTTCTATGCTGCGGACCCAACAACCCGATCATCTCATCTTCCTCCACCGGCTTGCCGGTGGCTGCGAGCTCGGAGGAGAGCTCCTTCATCTTCGCGAAGTACTGGGCAGCAGTCAACTCGTTCTTCTTGGTGTTGTTGAGAGCTCCGCGAAGGTGGTTGATCTTGGTGTGAGGCAGTGGAGAACATGTTGGGGATGACACCCCACACCACGGCGCTAGTTTGAAGGCCGACGACATGGGCCAAGATTTCCGGTGACAGCGTGTTCACGAGGAACCCGAGCACTAGTTGATCCCTAGCAACCCACAAAGCATATTCGGGATTGGGGATATGGATCTTCATTTTGTTTTCATCTTCAGCCTCCAGAACCTTCTCTGGCGCGGCATCGGACAAGGGTTTTCCAAAAAAGAAAGTTGGCCCGAGTCAACTTGGTGAAGGGGTGGTTTCCGAGCGCCCGATCAAGGGCAGACGTCGAGGAGGATGTAGTCATGGCGGCAGCGGCAGAGAAGATCTGTGGCGGTGGCGGCGGCTTAGTTGTGACTGTAGGTTTTTCTTGATGTTGGCGGCGGCTAGGTTGTGGTTGTAGGTTTTGATGTTGGCGGCGGCGGCTGAGTTGTGGTTGTAGGCTTTAGGTTTTGTTGGGGCGGCGGCGGCGGCAGGGAGGCCTGCGGCGGCGGCGGCTAGGTCTTGGGAAGAAAGGGTTTTGGCTCTGATACCATATCAACTAATGTGGCGAAAACGATGGCCCGTTGAGGCCTCGTGGTTCGTGTTATATAGGGGGTGAGAACAGCTCTCAGCGTGACGTACAAGATACGGATGAGTCGGTGTACTACACCGTACCTGTCACGTATAGGAAACATGAATAAACTCTTACAAATCAGACACAGTTCTCGCCGTGAGATGATGCTACCGTGAAATCTGTTTGCATGACATTTACCACCCAGGGCGAGCACTAAGCTATATGCGAGGGATTACGGTCTAGTTCCCAGCTCAGTTGTATCTGATTGTTTTGGTGCAGTCTCAAAGGCAAACTGTCAGTCTAGGATACAGAACAGAGCGTGGAGCATATATGAAGATATCCATCAGCTAAAAGTGTATTTTGCCGATTGTTCTATCAGCTACACTAGTAGAGAGCTCAATACAACAGCTCATGAGCTAGCCCAGTTAGCTAAATCGATAGAGTTTGGTCACACTTGGTTACCGCCTCTACCTTCTGCTATCTCTGACATTGTTGTAAAAAACCTTGTAAAGCTTACTGCTAAGAATGATTGAGCGGCTTCCTCTCAAAAAAAAACTAAGCTATATAGGAACCTTTTATTCTTCAAAGTGGAGGTGGTACCAGGCCTCCGCATTAAAACGATGTACACAACTTTAATTATTTATTATTCGACAATAGCCTTTTCAAAAGAAAATACAAACACCAAAAGCAGCTCATTAACGATACAATACAACCTTAAGGAGGAGGTGGTCATGTCGGACCATTGTCCTGACCTCGCACATACACACACACCATCGTCATAAAACATAAAACCAGAGGTATCACCTAACCATCCAACACCGTGCTAGGAGCACAAACCGGTTTGATAGACCCTCAGCGCTTACGAGCGCACATGATTCAGAAGTCGCCATCACCATCTTCCCCTGACCCATATTCGGAGTAGGGATCAAGGCATTGTCCTTGACAGGCATGCCGTCTACGCACCACTGCCCTGTACTTGTCCATCGAAATGTGCCCGTCACCGAGACCCCACCGCGCTATGCCCCCGAGACTCATCTTCATCCACGCGGAAGATGCACACCTCTTCATTCTCGCTGCGACGTGATGCTACCGCGGAATC
This sequence comes from Avena insularis, assembly GCA_023614405.1. Taxonomy (NCBI): domain Eukaryota; kingdom Viridiplantae; phylum Streptophyta; class Magnoliopsida; order Poales; family Poaceae; genus Avena; species Avena insularis. Next base: position 89,414,484 of record CM042690.1, on the reverse strand, counting down.
CGTTTGCCTGCCATTTTGCCACCAAGGGCGCACTACGCTCTTCGAGCTCTTTTTTTTCTATGCATCAAAACGATACATACAAGTTTCTATTTATTATTTGACATAGTCTTACAAATATCATTTCGACCCACTCACTGATGACAGCTGCCGAAAAACATACAACCTTGATGAAGGGATGGTCATGTCGGGGCCATTGCTCTGACCCCACATATATGCACATAATCATAAAACATTAAAGTAGAGGCCTCACCCAACGGCACAAACGCGAGCCATGAGCACAAACTAGTCTGACACACCATGGGCACGCACACGCTCCAGAAATCGCCACTGTTATCTTCCAGTGGACCATCTTTGAAACAGATATCAAGGCATTCTTCGCTTGCCCATCGAAATGCGCTTATCGTCGAGACCCCGCTGCACCACGCTGCCGAGAATCATGGTCATTGACAGGAAAGATGTACACCGCTCCAATTGCCTCAACCCTCAAGCGGGTGCTCCAAAAACAATGCATGCCACTATGAGGGAAGCACATTGTGCTGATGATAGTTTTGTCGAATATAAATATACTGCCTAGCCCCTTTCCACCAGATCGGTCTTTTGGGATAATTGGCTAGTGCATAAACCTTTTATGGTATCAGAGCCAAGAGGTCTTAAGTTTAAGACCCTGCTCACACAGTATTAAAAAAGAAGAAAAAAGATTATGCGGCCTACTCCTATCCCACGCTAAGGACTAAAATAGCCTAAACGTGAGGGGGAGTGTTGAATATAAATATATTGTCTTCCCCTTTCCATTAGATCGGTTTTTTGCGATAATTGGCTAGTGCATAAATCCTTTAAGTTTATCTATAGAGATGGATTCAGTCCCTCATGTTTTGGTTGATTGTAGGCCTAGTTTTATTGTTTCCCTGTTAATCGACGATGTATCTGCGATTTGATCAATGAACCTAAGATCCGAATTTTGAATAAGTCAAACGCATTTGTGTCCTATTTTTATTTAGTGCTTAACATCTTTTTGCGTTCTGTTTCTTGAAGTAGAGTGGAAGAAGCCATCGGTGCTCAAATCCACATAAAAATAGATAATCCCTTTTGAGCACCATATATACTAGTACCATGTAGCAAACGGGTGCAATATACGCGTTTGCTTAATCAGAGAGCGAAAAGGTGGTATTATGGCTCCGTTTATTTCACATGGAACTGATGTGCTTACATAATTGGCGCTGTCATGCACGCCCGGCGCCTCAAAGTGCCAAAGAGGAAGAATTGGATCAACGGAGAAGGCTTTCTCAATAGTAGGTTCCAAGAAGATCTCAACTACCCCATCCATCTATCTCATGGATGGCAATGGGCCTTTATACAAGTTTAAACATATTTCCTACTAACTCTCTAGAACATACATGAGTCACTCATACTAAGGTCTCTCTTTCCCGTTCACATCGGCTCGATCCTACTAAGCTTTCCATGGTGGAACCTTCCATTGTAAAAAGAGAACTAATACTCTAGAGCAGATCGAGCCGCATGACACAATAGACCGCTTGTGGAGCAATATACTATACAAAGTGTCTACGTACCATGCCCGCCAAAGAAGAAGCCACGAATTTCTCTGCGAAAAATCGACTCGTGCAATAGGTTACCCGTTTGGGGCAGTGTTATCTACTCCCTCCGTTCGAAAATATAAGGCGGTTTATCTCTGTGAATCGAGTGTATCTAGACGTATTTTAGTATATAGGTTCACTCCGAACCATTATAAACCTATATATAAAAGACATCCAGATATACTCGATTTACAAAACTAAAAGCTCTTATATTTCTGAACAGAGGGAGTAGTGCCGTAGTCCCAGATACACACTCCCAGAACCGAAGACCGCCTCCCCCATATGCTTCCTCTTTGGGGTTTTCTCATCGACTGAATATTCAGAGCAAATCTTCAGGTTTGATTTGACCGTCACTAATATATGTAGTATCTGTTCTGTTATCCGTCCACGTGATATCGTACGCTGGACCGGTCAGTGGCTCTGGCTAACGTATACCTAATTGACATCATACATAATAACCATAAAAGGAAGGTCAGTGTTGGGGAGCGACTAGCTAAGAAGATCTTCAGCTTGTGACGTTGCTAAGCTGGTGGTGGAATCTCCAGTCATGTGTGACAGGGCGCTTAATTAGCTTGGACCGGGACAAGTCAGATGGATTTTCTTTTCTGCGAGACAGACAGAGAGAGATTAGGAAACGTATCGGCCACATGGTTGCTTCACCGCATGTCCCTGCACCAGATGATGACAATAGCTATGGAGTCTGTAGTCAATTATTTGTAGCTGAACTGCGATGCGTCCAAGTCAGCTCAGGTGATCTGTGGAGTATCTTTTACTTATGAGATTTGGACCTGAGAGGCTATAGAGGATAGTAATGACAGCTGGCATGTGTTTATTTTTGTTTGCCTGGAGGCTTGGAGACACGAGCAAATATAAATTGAAAAAAACAGTGTTGAGGAAAAACTGAGGAAAATTTCTATCCAAAAGAGTAAAAGAGAAGGGAGAGAAAGTGAACGGGCCCTGAAAAAAGAGGCCTGTAGCTAGGGATGTAGGCGACCAATCCGGCGGACGAGGCGGACGGTCCGCGTAATTAGCGCATGGGATGAATTGGAAAGAGTAGTGACTAATTGTGGTTACATAATTATGAAAAGAGTTGGATTTTTTTGACGAAACCTCGTCAGAGGGCGGGGAGCTCCCGCAATGCATTATAGGCAGAGGGAAAATGGTCCAGTTAATAACGGAAACCGGACCTGAAAACCTTACAAAACATGGTTAATTAAGGAAAACCGGCGAAAACCACACGCACCCGACCAGTATTTATAGGACATCGTCTGATCCAGATAGAAGTGTCCCAAGGCCTAGGTCCGTCGGAAGCACTTCATACCCAACCAAGAAACGAGTTGGATTGGCGGACAGGTTTGGACGTCTAAGTGGACGTCCGCCTGCATCCCTCTAGGCTGGGTCGACGAGCTCCTCCTGCAGCAGGGCGTCGCGGCCGAGCGCGAGCACCTCCACCGTGCGGAGGAGTGGAAGCGCATCGCCGAGGAGCAGTCGCTCCTCGACGTCGAACTCGACACCTCCTCCAACGAGGAGTGAGCGGCACTGCTTCGTGCACTAGCTCCGGTGAACAATGCCCGGAGAACTTTTGTAAAAATTGGGGTTAGATCCCGGCACAAGCCCCCCATGTAATCAACCTTATCTATGTTTAATTAGTCTAAATTTGGTTCGAATTTGTCTCTGTGCTTCGCGTTGATCATATCAATTTTGCCGCAAAATTTGGTTCCCCTTTGCGACTTCCTTTTTCGCACCCATTATTCCTTTTTATTTTCGAGCATGGTGGATTCACTCATGTTTTCCATAAGGCCAGCGCAGCGCAGCTGTGGACGATATTTGACCCGTATTGTCGGGCCCATATCGGAGGAGCTAGTGGAGGCATGTGTGTGATCTCGATTTAGCCTTGGCCTTTGCGAGGACAGCTGGTTAATGCATGAGGGGCATGCATCGATCACGAACGATCTAAGTCTTGCCAAACCCTGTTATATTGTGAAACGGTGAAAATAGGGAGTGCCTAGATCTTAGACGTCTGAGAACTTCTTATATCTAAGTCACTGATGTCATTCCAATATTTGTGCTAATTCCCATCTGCAACCTAGTTGCAACTCATAAGATTTGTATTAATTCTTAGTTGCAACCTAATTGCAACTCATTAAATTCTCAGTTATACCATAGTTGCAACTCATGTATAACTTTCACTTTGCACGAATCACGAGGTAAATTGAACGATGAAAGAGACAACTGAGACCTAAGAAATTCTCGGGCGCCTGAGAACTAGCAAAACCGAAAGTATAAATAGTGAACTGTTCGGCGTGAGCTGAATCATACACAGTTCTCGCCGAGAGATGCTGCCATCGTGGAATCCGTTTACCTCACATTTGCCGCCGAGGGAGCACTAAGCTAGTAGCTTTTTTTTTATCTCTCTTTGTTTATTATTCAACAATAGTCTTCCAAAGAAAATACAACATCAAAGCCACCACATTAACGATAGCTATTGCAACACATACGACCTTGGCGAGTGGGTGGCTATGTCGGGACATTATTCCTGACCCTTGCATATACGTACATCAACATAAAACATAAATCCGAAGGCCTCACCCAACCGCTCACAGAAAGCCAAGAGCATAAACTGATCCGACAGACCATCGGCGTGCACTAGCGCACATGTTTTAGAAGTTACCACCGTCATCTTTTGCTCGCCCATCTTCGAAACAGGGATCAAGACATTGACCTTGTCAGGCCTACCGTCGATGCTGGCACGATGCCAGATAGCATCACTGCCATACGCTTGTGGTGACTTCGTCAATCTCAAGATATGCCGGCTCAGTCTCTTGGAGGTGCTCATATGGGTAGGGTTGCGTGTGTGCGTTCATAGGAATGAGTGTGCGTGCGTGTATGTGAGCGTCTTCGATGTACTGTGTTTCTTAAAAAAAATGTGCCCAAGTCGAGATCAGAGTGTGCAAGAGATCAGAGTGTGCAAGACTCTTGCCTCGACTATCCAGCAGATGCTCCAAAAACAATGACGCACGAGGAAAGCAAATTGTGTTGGTGATAGTTTATATAAAGTGACGGATTCACTCTCGCATGTTTGGGTTGATGAGTTTTATTTTTTCCCTCTTAATCGACGATGTCTCAGTTATTTGATCAATAAAGCTCACAGCAGAGTGACGTTGTTTAAAAAAACTGATCCACCTTTATTTGTGTGGCACAGGTTCATCTGTCTCATATTCTCCAAGGTCGTCTCTATTTCCCGTTCACATATATATGCTCCTACTAAGCTTTCCATGGTGGAACCTTCCAGTGTCAAAAGAGAACTATTACTCTAGGGCAGAGCCGCATGACACATTAGACCGCTTGTGGACGACAACACGTCTATGTACCATGCCCGCCAAACAAGAAGCCATGCATTTCTGGGCGAAAAATCGATGCGTGCAATAGATTACCCGTTTGGGGCAGTGTTATCTATGCTTCCTCCATAGTCCCAGATAAACACTCCCAGAACCGAAGACCACCTCCCCCATGCTTCCTCCTTATCGATTGAATATTCAAAGCAAATCTTCAGGTTTGATTTGACTGTCAGTAATATATGTATCTGCTCTGTTATCCGTCCACGCGATGTCGCACGAAGCAATGGACCGGTCAGTGGCTACCTAATCGGCCGCATACATAACCATAAAAGGAAAGTCAGTGTGGGGGAGTGTCTACCGAAGATCTTCAGCATGCGATGTTGATAAGCTGATGGTGGAGTGTCCAAACAGTCATGTGATATGGCTTAATTAGCTCGGACCGGGATAAGTCAGATGAGTTTTCTGCGAGACAGACAGAGAGATATCAGGAGATGTACCGGCCACATGGTTGCTTCACCGCATGTACCTGCACCAGATGATGATAATAGCTATGGAGTATGTGGTCAGTTATCTGTAGCTATTTGTAGCTGAACTGCGATGCTGAGGTGATCTATGGATTATCTTTTATTTATGAGATTTGGACCTGAGAGGTTATAGAGTATAGATAACTAGAAAATACCCCGCTCGTTGCAGCGAAAATCTCTTCAAAAACTACATTGTATAAATAAAAAGGTATAATACGTATAGAACTTGAAGTTTTCTAAAAGAATTTATAGAGAAAGATTGAATTTGTTCGAATTAGTTGAAATCGTAAATTAAATTGATGTAAAAGTATCATATATTTGACGAACATAAATTGGTGATGTGAATAGTTGGAAGCAAGAAAATAGATGACGTGGATTGGTTTGCATGTAAAATACACTATTATAAATGATTGTTAGTGGGATGACATGGACTTTTGAGTGACTATTAAAGTAGGTGATGTGGATAGCTTGCATGTTGAGATAGAATAGTTAGTGAGGGTCTACTTTATAAGAAGATATAGATGACAGCTAGCAGGTGTTTATTTTTGTTTGCGTGGAGGCTTGGAGACACAAGCAGATATAAATTGAAGAAATGGTGTTGAGGAAAAACTGAGGTAACAATTTCGTCCAAAGGAGATAAAAGAGGAGGGAGAGAAAGTGAACGGGCCCTGAAAAAAGAGGCCCCTTGCTCTAACAGGGTCGATGGGCCAGAATGAAACAATTGGGTTTGGGAAGCTTGAGAGTGGCCCAGCCATTTGCACACACAGACACATAGACACACAAAAGTTGCTAAAAAAACATAAACACACAAAAAGGAATGTCTCAAGAAGAGATTGCCTAGGCTGAGAACTTGAGATGAACTTACACTTCAGGCAGTAACTAACTTGTCTATTTCCAGTGTCTTTCTTACCTTGATCGTGCATGGAATATGTTATGTATTTCAACGTTCGGCTGCTACATCAGATTACAGTCGGAAGCGCACCAGCTTAGAAGTACCAACAAAATGAGACCACGAGCTATCTATGATCAATGGCGGAACTGCTAACGGGTCATTTTCTCACAAGTCCCCAAGAAGGCATCGTCCTTAATACTTCCAAGAGATCATGGGCCTGTCTGATTGTTTTCAGATAGGGAGTGCCTAGATCTTGGTCACATGAGTGTTTTTAGAAAACCCCTCCCGGGTCGCTGCGCGTGGCGACTCCTGAGGATCCAAAACCCTAGGCCCAGCCACCGCCGCCGGCCAATCTCTCCGGCCGCTACCACCGCGACGCCGGCGGTGGCGGCCTCGCCCTGGCTGCCGAAGGCAGGGGTGCTTCCTTTGTGTGCCTCGTCGGGCTCCTGCGCGCGGGAGGTCGGCTAATGGCATGGCGAGGCCGTGTGGTGGGCGGCGGCCACACGGGAGGCTTCTCCTCTCCGGTGGGGTGGCTCGCAACGGCGCACGGTGGGGAGGCGCGGAGGAGGACGGAGATGGCTACAGAGATGGGTGCACTACAAGGATTTGGGTCTATTGCAACAAAAAAAAATGTCGCAATATGTGCCGATTTGTTGAAATATGTACCTATTGCCACAAAATGACATTCGTTGGCAAGCGTTGCAATAAACCACATGGTAATAGGCTATCACAACAAAAAAGCGATCGTGGCAATAAAATGTTCTATTGCAACAATAATGCATCCAATCGCCACATTTTTCCTCGTGGCAACACCCACTTATCACCATAATTTGGTTTGTGGAGATAGCTTAATACAACATGCGGACGAATCGTGGCAATTGATAGTTTGTGGCGATAGACATTTGCGGCAATAACCTATGGCAACGGCGCATGTTTCGTGGCGTATGTTTTTTCGTGGCAATAATCAACCGTGGCAATAACCTACAGCAACAACTCTTGTTTTGTAGCATTAGCCATTTTGCAACGGACCGCTAGACTCGTGGCATTAACTTATTGCAACAAACATTTCACTCGTGTCGATAAAATGTTAACGCAACAGTCAATTTTTTTGTAGCGAGAGGCTATTGCAACACTTTAAACTTTTCGTGGATTCACTCTATTTCAACAAAAAATAGTTGTGTGGCGCCAAATACTTATCACAGCGGACAAAATGTTTGTAGCAAGAAGCAACCGCAACAATGTGAAGTTTTTGTGGCGGTACTCTATTTCAACAAATTCAATTCGTGGCGCCAAATACTTATGGCAACAGGCGAAATGTTTGTAGCAAGAGGCTACTGCAACAACTTAAAGTGTTTGTGGCGATACTCTATTTCAGCAAAGCTTTATTTCATGGCGCCAAGCAGTTATCGCAACGTGCAGAAAAATTGCAGTGACAAGTTATTGCAACAATATAAAAAATATAAAGTTATTCGTTGCTACATCCTAGCACAACAAAGCATGTATGTGTGGCGACTGATGTTTGTCACAATATTATATTTTTCGTGGTGCTAAGCAATGGCAACCGAAAGTGTATTGTGGCAGTAGGCTATCGCAACTATAAAAAAATACAGCCATTCAATTACGAAATTCAAAACAATACGTATATATACAACTAATAACTCTCATAGCAAATATCCATCAATAATTCTCATAGCAAATATCCATCAAATGAAACTCAAATAAAATGTAGCCATCCTAATTAACTGCTAAGACTAAAATATAATGTCCATGATGTAGACTCCAATCCAGCTACTTCTTTTGATCCTGCAATCAAGAAATAATTTTTTTTAGCTATAGTTAAAAAGAACTGGCATCAGACAATTATTTCAGCCCCATTGTTAAAAAGAACTGTTCTTAGACTAACTGGACTAAAGTCGTGTCAACAAGCATGCAACAGATCAGAACAATTTTACAAGTGTAGATGGCCCATAGGATAGAAATCCTATCCTTCAGATTTCACAGGAAAACTAACATCTGGTTTGATCTAATGGAAACTTTCCTATGCGAATGCAAGTGCTTCGGAGCGTCTTGCCGTTGCCATTATGCTCTTCGTGCGCACCAAATGGCCTAGTATCTGCAGCGCGCGCCTGTGCTTTGGAGCAACGCAGCACGCGCCTGCTCGACAACCATCAACAAGCAATGCTCTCGTGTAAGCTACTAGTTCTCCTGTTATGTTTGTGTCTGGCTAGCTTGATCTTTATTTTCGAATTGAATTCAAGTTAGTAGTAGTTAAATGAGCTATTTGGTTATTTCTCAAAGAGATATACGGTTTTGAGTGTATTTAATTTTCCTGATGGTTGACCTACGAACCATTCTAGTGGCATTGGATTGCACGTCATTATGCTACTAGAAAATCACCATTGCCTGGACCATTGTGCAATCAAGCCAAGTCAACATTAACATGTAAACCATGTTCTTAAAACATTTTTTAGACCAAATGTTCTAAATAAAATTAAGATGTATCATCACCATATAACCATCATAAATAGTTTCCTGTGTTTTCCTATCCTACATTCCAAATGGCTAACTTTTCTAAAACCCACATTTTCTATTCCTACACGATTTCAGCGGTATGTCATCTCAATTCCTGTGATTTTCAGTTTTCCTATCCTGCGTTCCAAACAGGGCCTAAATGTCAAAAGCATAAACACAAGTACATGTACTTAAAACTTCCGCTATTGATTTAAGTTGTGACTCGATGTATAGTTTCAGTTAAGTTCGTGTCCGTCCCTAGATAGCGATCAGCAAGGTTCAAGGACAAAGCACACAACAACATTCCAAATATGAAGGAAATTGACCTATAAAATACACGTGAACATGATGTCAAAGAAAGTTGTGACTTACCATTGCTTTGTACATTCGAGAATTCTGTATGAGCTGATTTGAAGAAATCACAGTTGGCCTTGCTCCTAGATTCCTACTAGGACTGGAGCTCTGTAAAAGAGCATTCTGCAAGTTTGGATTACTATTTTCTTTGTCGGTCCTCTTCTTAAACACCTGCAAATAGAAGTGCATTTTTAGCAATGCAAGTAAGCAAAAAAATCTTACAAGGTGGCAAGCATATGACTATAATCACCTGCTGTTGTTGGCTTCCCATCTGTTGGCTGAGTTTAGCCATCTATTGGTTGAACTTTGTCATCATGGCTTTTTCAAATTCCAGTCTTGATCTTCGCTCCTCTTCCAACAATCTTTCCCTTTCAGCACGCTCTTGTTGTAACCTCTCCTCAAGTTGTTCTCTCTCAGCACGCTCCAAGTTAAGCCGCTCTTGCATGTCTGCATGTTCAACTTCTAGTTGATCTTGTAATTCGTTGACATGCTGGCTAAGCTCAAAGTTTTGTTGCTGGGTTTCCGCTGTAGCACGAGCTTGCTCCTCAATCTGCACTTGAAACCTTTCAGAACCATTTTTAGGTTTGTCCATGAATCCATACCCACGAGGTTGCGATGACTTGCATAGCAGAGTGTCTTTGTATGCAGTCTGGAAAACATTGTTTCTCTCCTCACTTGAGAGTGGACCATGAGTTTCAGTTTCTTTGGTTTGAACCGCTTCACGTGCTTTGTCCTAAGAACGAAAAGAACAATTATAGCTAATTCATCAATATTGACATATAAAAGATGAAAGAAAAATGACAGAACCTATCAATACTCACATAAACGTCCTGGGACTCTTTGTTAGACCATGTTCCATTCTTTGTGTGGGTGAGTTCCCACAGAGCAATACAATCCGGCTCTTCTCCAGTTTCCACGTTTATCTGCAAGTAATATGACAATGAGATGCTTGAAGCATGAAACCATAGGTAGTAGCAAGGCATACGTATTTAGTTAGAGTCATACCTTTTCAAAACTTAGTTGCGAGTAGGATTTTGATCCCACTCTGTGTTTTGTCTTCTGTTTTTTATGGTTATCAGAGTTCTTTTGGCTGCGTTCCTATCCAATCATTGAAACCAAATATAAATAGTCAGACAAGCCACTTCATCCAAACACACAATAGACAAACAGTGAGCTTAGAGATAACCTGAAATTTTGCATCATTGCAAAGTAGTCGATCATCCATTCCCACTCTTCTAGTTGTAAATCTTCTGGCACATTTGCCAATCTAGCCTCATCTGTTTTGTATGCCTTGTAAGTGGAGCTTAGAGTTGCTCGCCGGCCTCTATATCGCTCCATCGCAATTTTGAGAACTTTTTCTTCCATTCCTTGTGTGTCTTCCAGGTTCCATCTGTCCTGTAAAGCGTACAACAAATGAATATACATAAGTAGTCCATTATCGATGGTAAAATAATATAACACATGTGAAAAGGGTTGTAGGCACTATCATATCTGCAACGATGAGTCCATGGACACTAGGGTGAATGTCTGACCACCTCCTCACTCCAATGAGTGGTAACTTTCTTTTCATTATGACTACCACGTCATCCTTGAATGAGCGATAGTTCATTCCGACTGTACCACCCAATGTTTCAGAGAATAAAATATCTAGCTTCGCATATCCATTAGCAAAATGCTTTATAGATGCTTTAACACCTTTTAGGACACCTCGCCCTTTCTTCTTCTTCTGTCCATCAGCTTCTACAGCCCAAATCATACAAAATAGTATTGCATTAACTTGGTTATTAGATTGTAAGGAAGGAGGACACAAATAAAAAGGAAAGAAAGTACAATCCTCTAGTAGCGCGCGGTTGCGGCAAGCATGGGATGGCCATTCATCTGGAGCACACATGTCATTAGCAGACACTGGAGTGTCAGATTGTCCTTCAGTAGCTGTACAAGATTTAGGAGTATTGAAGATTTAGTAACTTAACCAATACAAGGATTTTATGCGTTGTAGCAAATGCTAGAGACAGTTGATGTGACATAAAGAATTTACCAGTTCTTGGTTGTCCATGTTCGTTTGTGTATGCTGTAATACTTTCCATCCTTGTGTACCGAACAGAGCCTTTCATTATGCCCTTGTGTAGGTAATACCATAATTTGTGTCAGTTTCCAAACTAATGGTCATCAAGTTTGTTTTCCAAACTAGTTGATTTACTTCAGCAATTTATTAAGGAACGCCAAATACAAAAGTAGGCAGGGGATCAAGTTTATTTCTAATCTATTAATTAACATAGAGACGTCCGTAAGTTGGTTTCCCAACATTTGAGTTTTTTAACTCAAGTTATGGATGTTGGATCAACTCCTATGCATAGAACTCAGATTAATATGATGAACTTAATACTAACAACTAGTACTCAGATTTTTAAACAAATAAGCATCAGGAATTAATAGCACTAGTCGTCTCTTGCAGCCAACTCTAACAAATGAAGCAGCATGCCTTTTCCAATCACATATGTCTCGTTGTTGTGTAAAAAAGATAAAAAAAAACCGCTGATTCCTTCTGTATATTAAGCATGACAAAATAAAATATTTTGTAAACAGGTCCGAAGCTGTTCCAAGAGCATTAGATTCAAAGTTTAGTATTAGCGGTCTATAAGGCAATTTATTAAGGAACGCCACATACAAAAATAGGCAGAGGATCAAGTTTACTTTTAATCTATTTATTAACATAGAGACTTCCGTTAGTTGGTAGCTACAGATATTGAAGATGAAATCCAGCTAGGAGAAAAGGGCCAGAGGATAGGGATTTATTGAAATTAGACGGCGAAAGGGGAGATTATGTAGTGGTGGAGGAGGAGATCTGGCCTCACAACGAATTACAACGAAGACGGCGGTGACGGCGAGGACCAAGACCCCGATGTATGTCAAACCAGAACAACAGTATATGTCCAATTAAGCTAAATTCCTACTAGTGTGAACCTATATCTGACACTGAACTTTGCAACAATTCATACCTTAATATATACAATTCATTTGAATTAATAGCAGTAGAGTTGGACATTCCAACAAACAACTTAGGGCTCAATTGATTCATATACCGTATAAGCTTTATATGCAGATTGACTCATATGTATGGGTACTGTAATACCTTAGGGCTAATATACATCTGCCAAAAACTGATTCATATTACGGTAGTAACTTGGGACTAATATACATTGACTGAAAAAAACTAAAACTAGTACATCCTATAAGCTCTCTGTAAATAGATTGATTCGTGTATATTGTGTAATACCTTGGGGCTCCGATTAGACAACCCATAAGCCATGCACTGAGACTAGAGAACAGATGCATTCAGCAACTAGCGCATCGGCCGGTGTCTGGCAGCTGCACCTTCGACACTAAGGAAATCAACCATTGAATTCAAGACGACCAGAAAGTCCTTTGAATCAATTGATCGATTGACCTATGTATGTGCACATCATGGGATCCTAGCTCACCGCTTGGGGCTTAACCCATTCAGGCCAGCACGATGGGATTAGTATTTGCTGGCCTGACCGCTCCCCCCCTCCCGGGAGCACCGGGACACAGGCACGGGCAGGGGATCTGTAGGGTGGAAGGCGGCACCGAGCCCCTCTCCCTCCCTTTTCCATCCGGACAAGCCGGCGGAGGAAGAAGAGAGAGAAGGTGCCGGGGAGTCGGAAGACAGCGAGAGAAGCAAGGGGCAAGAGGATAGAGATGAGCAGCAGGCAACTCCCGTTGGCTGTATTGGAATCGGGCATGTGGAGATTGTGAGGAAGAGAACGAATTACCTGAGACACTCGCCGTGCCATTGACTACAGTGTGGTTCGATTTGTAGACGTTGTCATGATGCCGTGAGCAAGGAGGAACCTGGCACGAGACCTCAGATCTAATCGCGCGTGACGACGCCGTGATTTGGTTTAGCATACTAATCGGTATTAGTTACTAAGGAAGGTTAAATAGACGCTAATTTTGGTGGGAACGAAAAAAATTGGAGTGACGCGGGGAGTTTAGCGGGACGGTAAAAAGTATTGGCGCAAAAAGCAACATTATTTGGTGGGAAGTAAATATTTTTTGGAGGGCAAGTACAGAATGGTAAAATAAATTGGAAAAAATTCAGAGCACGTATATTTGTATATCACCTATTTATATATTTCTCGCGGTTACTTGGTATAGGCTTTCGCCCTGCTTTATAAATAAATCTGAGGCCGTCGTCGCCGTCACCTAGCCACCACCGGTCGAGCTCGCCTTGCCACCGAGATGCACAGCAGCCTCCCAGACCCCCCTCAGATCCGGTTGACACCAGGGAAAGAAGGGCCCGCCGTCGTGGGCACTGCAAGGGCTTTGCCTTGCGGCGGCCGTCGGCAACGGCGGGGAGGGGAAAGGGGTTGGGGAACGTTAACGCTACAACGGGGGATAGGGTTCCGCCCGGTCGGCCGTGCGGAGGGCAACTCGGGCGGGGAAAGCTTGTCGCCAATGAATATGCGTCACCATGGTCTTACAGTCACCATTGTCGTCTCACCTTTTATTAGCATAACTCTTTTCTTGTTTATTTCGGTAAGGACTCCAAAATTTTGCTAGGGTCATATATGATATACTTACACAGGTGGTTCATGGAGAAATCCTGCATGGTTTTCTATCACCAATATGGAATCTTAATTATGAGCAAGCTAAATTTTGATCTGGGAGATGCCAAAGCCAAAGCGCCACCATCACCAAGGTCACCCATTCTCTTTCTTTACATGATTTTTCTTCGAGAGGGACATGGTTTTTCTTTACATTTTGATACATATTTTCGCATGAATATCACGGTATTTAGATTTTGGTCGGTTATCCTGTTTGTCTTTTCTATACATGTGAATTTTTTATATGCATTTTGTTTACATATCAAAGCGAAATAAATTAAGACCCGTCGCAACACCCAGATATTTTACTACTCCCTCCGATTCAAATTAGTTGACTCCGATTTGTCTAGATTTGAATGTATCTAGCCTTATTTTAGTACTAGATACATCCAAATCTAGACAAAACTAAGTCAACTAGTTTGGATGGGAGGAAGTAGCATGCTTAAAAGATTCTTCACCGAGATGACACATAGGGACCAAACTAGACTTAGGGCTGCTGAACTAGTTGGACCTATTTTTTTGTCTCTCCTTTTGTACTACTATATCTCAAATGGCGCAGGAGGATCTGCCCTACCATTTAATCTAAAAATAGTTCTAAAGTAATAATATATGTTACAAGAATCCAAGTTATTTCGCTATTAAAATGAGTTTGCTTCAAGGTATATTCAGTTTCTCAAAGCAATATACAATATACAAGAAAAACTTATATATAACTATATAAAAAGAAAAAGGGAAAATCAGCATCTGGTTTAAAACAATAAATGGATAAGTCGGTGTGACAAAGCTTCCGAAGTCTATCTAGTATCAGTATAAATCTAAATTTGTCGCATTATAATATTACCATGGCTACATAACTTGTCGCAATATGCGATAATTATTGCAACACAGTGAGGTTGAGGCAAAAAACTGCTATTATGACAAATAAGTATTTTGTTGCAATACAAGCTAGTTTTTTGCAACAATATGAATACTTAGCGCAACATGGAAAAATGTTGTAATATCTTTCCAAATATTACCACGAACTTTTGCTTTTGTTGCGTTAGCTAGTCTCTATTGCAACAAGGCGGCAAGTTCCTACAACAACGCCAAATTGTCGCAATAGGACCACCATATTACAACGCCAAGGTGTTTTGTTGCAATACACGTACTCTATTGGAACGAAAAAGGTAGTTATTGCAACGAAACTAAATTGTGGCAATATGTGGAGGCTATTGCCGCAATCAGGGATTCAGTGGTAATATTGCATTTTATTGCAACAAAAACTCTCCGTTGTAATAATTATTGTTGCAATAGACCAGATTCTTTGTAGTGGTGGGGGCGGCGGCTGCCCTCATGGCCTGATTTGCGGATCGGATCTGGACTCGTTCCGATGCCGGGAGCCAGCCGGCGGTATGGGGACTGTTGTGCTGGTTTGGCCTGAATAAAGGTGGTTGTCCTTGGACTTCCCTCTATGATGAAGAACTACCTGTCGCCAGTCGTCATTGATCTTTGGTGGACTATCGAGTTTCGGAAGACTACGTCGGTGAATTCCAAATGGACGACATGCCTGGAGTTCACTACTGCGGACGGTGTTTCGGTCACGCGCAACCATGTTTTTTGCTGGCCGTTTGGTTTCAGAGGTGGCGTTGTGAAGCTCTGCAATCTGTTGCCATTATGGGACATATGGTTCCAGGGTGAAGTCAGACGCGGAGAATGGCACGAAAGCCGGGAACTGATGACAGGCAATGAAAGTTTGAGTCCTGGGGATGTAGGGTTTCTGGCTTGGTGTTTTGTGATTTGGAATAGCGGAAATGGCAAGCGGGGGCGGCAGCACTTGAGGAATTCAGTGTCTAATCCTGCAGGGTGAAAATCCAAGGTCTGGCCTTAACTGGTTATGCCTGGCAATAACATTGTTGAAGGCATTGTTTTGTGTGTACGGACTTTCTCCAGGGTGAAAACCTATGGTCTTTGATCTGGGCGATGACGGCGTTTGAGCAATGTTCCCTTCTTGGAGGCATCTCTTTTGGAGTTGTTGGATTTCTGGTGCTGTTCTGGTGGTGTTTTGTCCGCTATTTCAAGGATCGGATCACTGTAGCGGGAATTTTCTTTTTTGTAATTCTTCTTTATTTTATTGGTTATGTGCATCCATAATTCCAATAGGGTATTGCGTTGTTGCAGAGGCTGGGTGTAATTGGTATCTCTCGGTATTAATATATGCTCCTTTCCAAAAAAAAATGAGAATTTCTTATGTCTAAGTCGCTGATACCAGCCTACTATCTGTACTAATTCTCAGCTGCAACATAGTTACAACTTATAAAATTTGTACTAATTCTCAGTTGCAACCTAGTTGCAACTCATCAGATTCTCAGTTACAACCTAGATGCAACTCATGTGTAAGTTTCACGTTACATGAATCGCGAAGTAAATCCAATAGCGAGAGAGGTAACTGAGACATAAGAAGTTCTCAGGCGCCTAAGAACTAGCAAATACGTTTTAGATAATAGACCCGTCTAATTTTGTCCGCTAGTTTTGATCCATCATGGCCTTACCAATAGTCAGGGGCGTAAACTGAACTGACGCATGTCCGGTCGAGGTCTTGAGCTTTTTAAAACTGCCGAGAGCCCGCATCTATCTCTCGCTGCCGCCGCCTCTCTTAGACCTAGCCACCGTCAACACCTCCGCCTCCTCCATGGGTCGGTTCCCTCTCCTCCGTCCGGTATCGCCGGCGTCAGAGGAGTGGGGAACCCGATCTATGGGTGGAGTTTTAATAAAAGTAGTGTTTCCACAAGATTAAGTTACGTTTTGGTAGACATCTTCTTCTTGGCGTCTACGTCAATGGAGATGATATCTTCCGCAATAAGTGATATTTGGCCCTTCGTTCGACGATGATATCTTCCTGGTGTCAATGGTGGTGGTGTAAGATTAAAGTTTTATAGGTACGGTTTTTCAGATCTTGACTCGCCAGATCGATCTTCAATTTTTTTTCTCATGATTGCCACGAGGAGGATTATCCTCGCAATATTCGTCCCGACTGCTACGTCCTCCACAATGGAGATTCGTATTATCGACTCCCCTGCGACGTCGAGCAGGCTATTCGGTTTCTTTTCCCTGAAATACTAATGGTGGTACTCTTGCCAATGTTGATGGATTACTCCAATAGCTGCGTGCGTGCACGTAACCTTGACATTGCGGTTCAAATTAAAATTATAGGAGAACCCTCATTTGTATTTACAGGTCTATGTTTTGAATATGTGTCATGTTTATTGGGCTGCCTTCAGATAAGTGCAAGATTGTCATAAAAGAAGAAGATTTTGAAGACCTTCGAGATTTGCTCATTTTCTTTATTTTATTTTGTAATCGTTGAACATATTCTATGTACCTCTACCATGTACTATTTGTTACTATGAATATATATGGTATTGATTATAAAAAAAACTATTGAGAGCCTGAGGCATGATCGGCCATTGGTAAGAAGCTGAGAAAGAGGGGGCGAATTCCATCACCGATTTTCGGCATATTAGCCTAAACCATATGGTCAGTAAGATTATCATCAAGACTATGGTGCTCAGGCTGCACCTCGGGATGAATGGCATCATCTCAATTGATAGAGCGCCTTCATCAAATCTCGAAGCATCCACAAAAACTTCTTGTACATGAGGGCATGGGACGCTCTTGTCTTCTCGATAGCCTTCTTCGGTGTGCTTCACAAAACGGAATTCCTGGCGGATATTTTCCATGCCATGGCCTGAGATAGGGAGACCCACGTTCTCCACTATTGTTTGACCTCGCAATTGACCCACTACAGAATATCCTGCAGCTAGCCACCGAGTCAAGACTTCTGCAACTGCTCTCGGGGAGATTTATCAAGTTGTTGCACATCTCACTTTACACTAACGATGCAATCATTTTCTCGCTCCCTCAGCTCGCGATGTCTCCAACTTGGCCGCCTTGCTGCACAATTTTAGTGAAGTCACTGGTCTTGTGACAAATGTTGCAAGAGTTCTGTAGCACCCATCCAATGCGCGGATATCGACCTAGAAGCCATTTTAGCCAACTACCCTGCCTTGATGGCCTAGTTCACCATCAAGTATCCAGGACATCCCCTGTCGCTCGACCGCCTTCGACGAGTGGACCTTCAGGCATACATCGACAAGGCAGGTTCTAGGCTGACTCCTTGGTCTGGCAAGTTCCTAAACCGCGTCGGGTGCACAACTCCTGTGAAAATTTTCTTGTAGTCTATGCACATATTTATGCTCACGGCCTTCAAAGTGGACAGGGCCACCCTTTGAGATTTCGAAAAGATCTGGTGCGTGATGATGTGGGCTTGTAAGGTAAATGTCAGTGTGGGGAGGTGCAATGTCAACTGGCAAAAGTCTATCACCCCAAAGGTCTTGGCAACCTAGGGATCCTCGACCTCGAGAAATTTGCTAGGGATTTTCGTCTGCATTGGTTATGGCTTGAATGGACACGTCGGGCAAGCCTTGGGTCGGCCTTGAGACTCCCAATGATGACACCGATAGGCATATTTTCAACGTAGCAACAAGGGTCACCATTGGAGAAAGCAAGAAGGTTTCCTGACCCTCCATCCTCATGATGGCTAGACGGACAGACACCGAGAGATATTGCCCAAAAAAATGTATCAAAGACGAAGACCAGGAGCGTTCATGACACGTTGACCGAGGATAAATGGATAGCCAACATCTCGGTGGATAACTTTACGGATGAGCACTTTGCCCAGTTCGTCACACTTTAGGGTCTGGTTCAGGATGTGGCCCTAATCCTGACACGATAATATGGACTCGTTCGGCTAGTGATGGCTACTCTACACAAGCAGCTTACCATACTCAATTCCTTGGGGCCGCCCCTTGCTCTTGTAGAAAATTATTTGGAAGGAATGGGATCCGCAAAAATGTCGCTTCTTCACTTGGCTTGCCATCCCAAATCCCAAACCGTCTGTGGACCTCGGACCGTCTCCCAAAGCGTGGATTGCCTCATCAGCATGTCTGCCGGTTATGAAAATGCCAGCCTGAGATGGCTAGACACACCCTCTCCGAATGTCGTCTTCTCTAGAAGAATTTGACAATCTACATCCTCTTGGCTTTCCTGCCCCTCTCTGGTGCAGGAATTGGGCTCCGGTCTCAGCACGGTGCTATAGTACTAGCATGAAATCTCCAAGTCAAAGGCTGCAGTTCTTGCAGGGCTCATAACAGCCATCACTTTGGTTACCTGGGAAATATGGAAAGAAACGAATGTAAGGGTTTTCAACAACAAATATTCCATGCCTTTGGCGCAGATGAAGAAAATCAAATATGAGAGCAAGAACTAGATCCTGGTAGGAGTAAAGCACCTAGTGAAACTCATTAACTAATCATTTTCCCTGTCTAATGATTTTTTCAGCTGGCCTAGCCCGTTCTATATTTGCTCCTTCTTTATCGGTATAAAAGGCAAAGCTTTTGTCTCGTTAAAAAAAAGATAAGAATGTCGTGGATTAGCTATTGAAGACATCGAACAATAGTTGTTCATGCAGCATTCATCGATTTCATCGAATGCACGTTGCCTTTTGTGTGTGACTTTTAATGGAGCTCCTGCCATTTCTATTGGCTCGATGATCCAAGAATCTTTTACCCAGTGGAAGATGCAGGCACACACATGACACATCATATCATCACTTTCAATTAGGCAGCGATTCACATATGTTTGTTCTGTTTGCATGGTATTAACCATTCGTCCCTTTTTGGAAGAACTGTTTTTTGCCTTTTCCCTGTTTGATGTTATGAGGCCCCCTTTATGGCATAGGGAATATAGTTAAATTTTTTCCTTGTGCTCATAATAAAAACACGAAGTGTGTCTTTTCTTGTGATTGGTCCATGGTAGGAGTAGTAGTGCAAGGAGTGCGTTAGTGAGAAGCAGCGCAAGGAGCCAAGGAGTGTGTATTTTTTTAGACAAATGAATTACATTAATATTATGAAGATACCAATTAGACACGGCCTATCCGAGACATTAAGCACGTGCATGGCCAAAAAGAAAAAGGAAATACCCCACCATGGTGGTCAATCGCTCGTGGCAACAGGAATCAAACCCCCATCAAAGCCAACACCCATACTATAGAAAAAGTTCTCCAAAATGCAACGCCTCCAAGAAGGAAACATTGCACAAGCGTTGTCACCGCTTGATGACCAGATTTTATGTTTCCATCGAGAAGCAGAAAATCTGTGATCTCCACACAATGCCTTCAACAAAAAAGTGGTCGTCAATATCACGTGCAATCAATAAAGATTAGACTTAGGGTTTTCACCTTGGAAATCGAGACTCGATAGTTGAGAAGCACCGCCAAAAATGTAGTTTTTCATCTTGATTACCCCATATGGTGAAATTTCTCTTAGACTTTACCCTTTTTTGAGTAGTTGAGAGTGTTCCGATTATGGGTCCTGGCCATACGTACCACATCGCAGTTTCCCTATGACTTGTTTTTTTACACCTGATTTGGCCGGATGGTTAAGCGGCCTGGTCCTCCGACATGTGTGAATCGTCACATGTATCTAACCACTATGACCCACCTGACAAACAAGTCCAAAATTTTGGAAGGAGTAGAAACAGGTAAAAAGTTCCGCTAAATGGGTTAACCAGGATGAAAAACTGCTAAATGGGTTAATTGGTGTTTGATAATGTCAATCTATGGGGTAAAAACTAGAACATCGATAACTTCCTCACGTGTTTTTTTGGGAGAATGAAAAATTAATGGTTATTGATAACTTCTCTCGTGTTTTTATGGCGTGGGAAGATGCTAGCGGCATGAGGGGGAAGGGGATCATGGATCCATAGTTTCACGGAGTGTGGAGAGATGGATTTGATGTAGTAGGACATTGGATTTGAGCGAGATGATCCGTTCCATGATGAATTGGTAATGAAGAAAATGAGCGAAATAAGTAGATGAATAAGGATAGACACGCTCGTGGAGAAAATTCTATACGACCATAAAACATCACATATTCAAAATTGAGTCCATAACATGCATACTACCACATGAAAAACACTTTGACATTGCTGATCGCGTCAAATAATTATTGCATCAAGTCCATCATCAGGCCATGTTTGCTCAGTTAGCCGGCTTAAAGGACGAGATAGTGGCAGTTTGGTTCTCCCTCTGGTTCAGAACCGCCTCGTACTTGGCATCCTTGCCATCTTTGTTGGTTGCACTGATGAGCAGATGGAGGATTTTGTCTAGTGGCGACTCCTTGCTTCGGTGTCCCCCTAGACAAAGAATTCAGCTAGTTAGCGGGTTTTGGGTGCGTGCTCGGGGTGGAGACCAGGTGGAGGTCGAGTCCGTATTGGCTACGTATAGGAGATCGGGCATACGAGATCGGATAGGATCGTACGACCGGGTGGAGGTAGATTGTATGACCTCAGAGGGGTCAGGCGGGTCGTCGGACATCGTTCACCGTGATGGTGTGGGGCGCGGCTGCTGTGCGTCCCCGCCCATGTCCTGCCCATCTGCCGGACGCCTAAAACCCCGGATACATCGTATTACCAATCAGTATTTTGTAGGTCCGTGATAAATTACACCTCACACACTGCCTTGTCTCCAAATGTGAAATTGGACAGGGCAAAAAATTAATCGAAGATCAAATTTATCCTCTTCCAAATAGAAAGAATCCGCTAGAAAGCGTTTTGGCAGTACAAGATAGTATACATTGAGAATAAACTCACTACAAAAATTTCACCATTGATGAGAATTTAAACCGGTTCCATTATTTTGGGTAACCTATAGCTACATTTTAATGGGATATAGCTTTGTTTAAAATGTAAATCTTATATTATCGTAAGCTCATTGATTGATCAATATTTTGTTGACGACTCGCAAAATATTTGTGTGACATCTATTGTGCAAATTTCCCCTTACGCACCAAATTGGTACATATTTTTGTGTGACATCTAGTGCGCAATTTTTTCTTCGCCCCTCCTATGCTCAAATCCTGGCTCTGCCCCTCCTAAGCAGAGATGGTTTGGATCTCCTCCCTATGTGTCTTTGTATATTGATATAGTGCTGATTAAGTTGTATAAATAGATGTCCGCCCCCTCAAACCATGTACATACATCCATAAACAGGTATTTGTTTTCCATGTATTGTAGAAATGACCACGAACAAAGCAAATGAGTACACCGCTAAATGATCTAGAAATTAGTACAATTATATTACAAAAAATCAGATCATTCCTACGTAGACACCGACCAAATTGAGGCAAGTGTTTTTACCCTGATGAGTCTATACTTGTGATTTGTTCCAGGTAACTAGTTACCAAATATGTTGGCAATATTACATTAGAAGTTAGAAGCCATGTGGATGAGTGGCATATAGAACGGTCAAAGTTATATTTAAAAAAACAAGTGTTTAATTGGCTCATCATGGTAATAAAGTATGCACATTAAGCTCCCATGACAGTTGCGCTTTGCAAGGTTATCCTTCATAAGGATTTCACCTTTGCGAAGGTACCACCCAAATATTTTAATTTTTATCTGCACCTTCATTTTTTGGATCTTTTTCTTATTATCAGTTGAGAATGATCTAGTGCTATATACATAGAATAAATTAGTCGATAATTTACCACTGTCATGTGGATTCCGGTGCAAACATGGATCTCTTGTGTTAATTGAACCATTGCCAACCGTCCCAAAAGAGTGTTCCATGTCGTAAGCACATGACCAAGTAGATCACGCCTGAATGTCATATTTGGTGGAGATGTCTCTAGAACGACCATAGAAAATGCATCGCTCTTATGACGGACAATGTTACAAAGTGCTCGATATTGGTCCCTAAGGGTGTATTTCTTAGCCACCTATCCTACCATAGTGAAATAAATTTTTGTTTGTCGCCATTAGACCAACCTGAAATTATGAATCGCTTGGTTTCCAATAAACATGTGACAACATCTTTTTGAGCATATATACTTTCGTTTCAGGAGATTTTGTATGACCCCATCGTCACTAAGGAGGGTTGTGTTGCTAACCTGAAGACCCCCCCCCCCCTTTAGCCAGTCAGTTTTATTTTTCTTACTATGGTTCTGCCAAAAGAATCTCCATCGAAAGTAATCTAATCTATTCAGAACTAATTTTGGCAACTAAAAGAACAATGTCATATACAGTACAATATTGCATAGTACTGAACTAGTGAGAACCAATCTTTCACCAACATATAGTAACTTTTCGTTCCAGCTTGTTAGTCTTTTCTGAAGGAGCTCCTCCACATGTTTCCATTCGGCGTTTGTTAGTCTTCGATAGTGAATCGGAAAACCTAAATACATAATTGTGAACTATCCCTCCTCGTCCCTCCTCACAGCCAAATAGTTCGGCATTTTTTTGCGAATGAATAGTTCGGCATATTGAGAGGCCTTGTACTTTGCCTCCTCGAAAATAAACAATTCACTCTTACGAAAATTGATTTTGAGCCCTGAAAGTTGCTCAAACGCTAACATTAATGTCATACTCTTAGCATTTTCGAGATTATGATCCATAAAAATGATCGTATCGCCTGCATATTGAAAGATCAATAGTCGATCATCCACTAGATTTGGAACTCCCCCTTAATTTGGCCATCAACTTTCATGCGCTCAATCGTGACAACCAACATATCAGTCACTGTGTTAAATAGTGTGGATGATAATTGGTCACCTTGTCTTAATCTGTTTTTTAAGTAATGGCCAACATCATCATTGACTTTAATAGACACACTACGTCGAGTGACGAAATTCTGGATCCAAGAACTCCATACTTCTGAAAATCATTTCATTCGCAAAGGTTGCCTGCAAAAGACTAATAGAAAGACAGATTGGCATGTATCATTGGATCCGTCCTTATTCATTAACCTTGGGCAACAAAATTTTCTCACCAAAATTAAAGAAACAAGTCTGGCCGTGATGCATGAAGAAAACCAAAGAATTTTAGCAGATCCAATTTAATGGCATCCCGGTTTTGATAAAACTCAATGGAGAAACCATCCGGACATGGGGCCTTGTTATGCTCCACTTGGAAATCGCATTAAAATTTGCAGTAAGAAAGGCATTCTCCTCATCGGAAACCTAGGGCATAGCATCTGTTCGAGACTAATCAAGAGAGAGGTTGCATTTCTCTGGTTTCCCAAACATGGCTTTGTAATATTTTCTGATATGGGATATTAACTGAGCATGTCTTTGCGACCGTGCCCTCATATTGTTTAAGAAAATGTACAAGTTTTTACATATGCGGGCCGTTGGTCACATTATGGAAGCATCTCCCTCAAAAATGAATTGATCTTTGAACTGTTGATATCATTTTAGCTGCTCCGCACGCAATATGTGTACAATATGTGCATTTGATTGGTTTTAATGCTCAATATCTTGCTCGGTCGAAGGACGTATCTCCTTTGTTACTACTCTCGTATTCATGCTTCTGTTATTTTCACGCAGTCTAAAATACAAGCATTTCACATTTATGTTTTGCATGTTAAGAATACTCATTGGTTGCATCTATTATTTTCTACATTTAAAAAGTTAAATGTTGGCTCTAGGCACCACTCATAATCAGAAATTGCTCTTAGAGCTCGGGCTACATATCCCTTTTTTGAAAAATCAAAAATGTCATTTCAAGTTTCTAAAAATTCAGAAACAAAATCATGGACATAGCCAATGGTGTATTCTACTGGCGTGCAAAATATCTATGTGAAATATCTTGTATTCTAGTCACAAGAATGAAAAAAACGAATTTCTTTTTGAGGTTTGAAAATTTGCACTGTTCACTACTCTTAGGCCCACACCCATATGCATTTTTGTACAGCCTAGAATACATAGTATTCAATATTTATTATTTGCATGTTGGTTGAACAAGTCACTGGTTGCATCTATGATTTTTTCTGTTCTTTGAAATTTTGAAATGTCATTTTCAAATTTTTCAAAAATAACTGCATATGTGTAGCCGGTCATGTGACGGTGCTTAGCTAGCTCGTCCGGGATAAATCTGATGGGTTTTCTGGGAGGAAATGTAGTAGACACATGATTGCTTCACAGCATGATAGCGCTGGATTCTCCGGCCAATTATCTCTGGCTGAACAGCCCGCCGTCCAAGTCCGCTGAGGTGATAGTAGTGATCTCTGTCTTGGATTCCGGCTAGTGTTATTCATCCAGAGATTTGGACTCCGGAGGCTTTATAGAAAGATGACAACAACTGACAAGTGTTCTGTTTTGTGATGATAGTTGGAGCATTGGAGCCATAAGCAATTAACTGAAGAAACTCTGTCAAGAAAAAACTGAGGAAGCAGCTTTATCCCAAAGAGAAAAAAAATAAGGACGAGGAAGAGAAATTTAACGAGACCTTGGAAAAATGGCCCGTAGCTTTAGACTGGGCCGATGGGCCCAAGGCAGCCCTTTGCACACACAAAAAAAGGAAAATGTCTCTCACCAAGAAAGATTGCACACATTGAGATTGACTCCATTCTCAAACCGAACAGCAGTAACAGAATTCTTGAGACAAACTTACTACATTGCAACCAGTAACTAGACTATCTCTAGTGTCATACCCTGACAATGCATGGAAGACGGTAATTCTTGGATGACAACCCTGCATAATACTCCTGCACGACTAGCTAATGTTTAACAGTTGCTACATCAGATTACGGTCACAAGCCCATGACCGCCAGCAATACTGACAAATTGATACCACTACCACGGGCGGTTAGCTTAAGCAGTATCCACAGATAGTTCGGCATCACTCTCAGCATGAACAGGATCAAGGATCAGTCCATCTGTGCCATGTCTTCACAGGCACTGCACGGAAAAACAAAGATACCACGAGAGCAACATAAAAATTATATGCTCTTAGTAATATCAGATGGTACAGAGAACCTCACATTTAGCTGACAGGAAAGTTTGAGCAGGATGCTTACCAGAACAAAACATAACTCCAGCTATGCTTTAACGATAGAATCTCCAAGATGGCGACATCGCTTTGCTTGACGGAGCATCGTCATCAATAGATTGCAACAGATCTTCGGCCCTCCTGATTTTGCTTGCTAGCCTCTCCACATCCATCAACGCCTCACCAACAGTGTCAGGAGCCCGAGACTGAACCGATGCATGCTCAGTTGAGGTCTTGAGTTTTTTATAACTGGTGAGACATGACTGAACATTGGTAAGGACCTGAGAAGAATGTCCTGAACTGGCCATTGGAGACGTTGGATAGTCTGCTTGGCTGTTCGTGCAGCATACATCGATTTCCCTGGATGCAAGTTGTGCTTGTGAAAGGACCTCTAGAGGCTCTTCCTTCATGCATTTTTGTGGTTCCTCCTCGCTATGTGTTTGACTATTCATGCAGCACATATCATTTGTATTGGCTGGAGGTGTTACGTCCGGGTACATCACTTTCTCCGGTTCAACAGATGCTCCATTCAGGCATTTGCTTATTTCCTGCTTCGGTGCGTCAAATGATCCATTCAGGCACTTTTGTACTTCCTTGTTACCATCATAAGATTGCTCAATGTCCTCATCTGAGCTGCTGCTAGTATCTGTATACAAACAGTAAACAAATATTACGGTGTAATGCAAAGATAGTTGCTCTAGTTTAATGTAACTCTAGACGAACTAAAAGGCAAAGCTACTATCAGTCTGTCACCAAGTAGATTTAATTATAAGAAATGCAGCAGATGAGGGAGAACCTATTCAGGGGAGGTGTTAATGAAACAGGGTTCAATAAATGGGTGAAAAATAATCCCCTTTTCACGAAAATATTCTCGTACCGGTCCAGGCTGGTTTTCTTAAAAAGGCGGTTCAGAGCTCAATTGGGCACCTTTTAGCCCCGTTCATTTTTCACATGACCCAATAATAAAATCTTTAAAAACTGATTTTCTATTGTTTTAAAATAGAAGTAAAACTCCTTTTTTTCTGAAGAAAGGTTTTCAAAACCCTGCAGTCAAGAATCAAGACCATTTTTTTCATGAAAACATAAAAAGCATTGCGTTTCGATTCATTGATAGAAAAAGAGTTTTGTACAATATATACACCAGCTCCAACGAGCGGACACCCCATACAACTCAACCCACTAGATCTATGGGGCCATCGGGATCAAAGCACTAAGGCCGCGCGCTCCCGCTACAGCCCAAGAACAAGCTTCAGATCGAATTGTATCGAGAAGGTTGCTCATGTTAGGCGACGCATTGTCGAACACGATCGCATTTCGCTGCTTCCAAATCCACTAGGCTGACGAGCGAGGATGTCCCCTTACGCAAGGCGCCGGGGGTGGATGACGAAGCCTGCAACACCCGGTCCACGAAGTCACCCTCTCCATCCGGTGGTGTGACCGTGGATCAAATCCAAGAGAGCACCTCATGCCATATTGACTTGGAGAAGGGGCAACCCACCATGAGGTGAGTCATGGTCTCAGCCGATTGGTCACATAGGGGGGAGCTCGGGGATGAGCTAAGCCCCTTTTCTCTAGCCGCTCAGCCGTCCAGCAACGGTCTTGGCAGGCGAGCCAAACGAAGAGCTTCACTCTGAGCGGTGCCCAAGTGTGCCCAAGTCCTCCAAATAAGCTGCCAAGATCTCGATGCGATCGATCCCTAGAACATGAACTCATAGCAAGACTTGGCCAAGTATTGGGCGTCCGACGTCCACCGCCTGAGAAGGGTATCCAGCCCATCAGTCAGCCCAAAGTCTCGCACCCGGATCCAGAGCTGTACATATTGCCAAAGGGCAAGCGGACTCAGCGCGCCCTGAATGTCCGCAATCCAGCGGCGCTCCAGCAGCGCCCCTCTCACCGCCAGACGCTTCCTAGCATGCCTAGGGATCAACGCGAAAAGCTCAGGCACTAACTCCCGAATGGTCCTCCCGTCAAGCCAACGGTCGAGCCAAAACATCGTTGTGGACCCATCGCCCACCTCCATCGAGGTAGAGGCGTCGATCAGCTGCAACTTAGCCGAGGAGAAGCGCATGTCTAGGCCGCGCCAAGGCCGTAGAGGGTCAGTGTGCATACCTCCAGATCCAGCATACACGAAGGCTTATCACGGTACGTGCCAAATCGGGGACCCCCAGACCGCCATAGCACTTCGGCCGAGACACCCTCTCCCAGTTGATGTGACATGGACATCCTTGGTCTCCGCGCTTTCGGCCCAGAGAAAGCTCTATCTTCTGGATCTGATTGAGTGTCTGGTTATTGAGCCCTAACACGATGATCTGGTGAAGGGGGATCGCCATGAGAACTGACCTGACGAGCACCAGGCGCCCGGCCTTCGCTATCATGGCGGCTTTCCAAGTCGGTAACCTATTGGCGATGTTGTCCACCAAGGGCTGAAGCGCAGCCGCGGAAATCCGGAGCAGCGATAGTGGGATCCCCGGGTATCTAACTAGGAATGGTGCCAACCGGCACCCCATCACGGTTGTCGCCGGCGTGGCAATCTCTTCGGAGCAAGCGATCGGGGAGACGGTGCATTTGGCAAAGTTGGTGTGTAGCCCTGATGCCTCTCCAAAGAGAGCCAGAAGTGCGCGCACTGTGCGCAATTCCTCCTCATCTGGATGGCAAAAGATCACGACATCGTCCGCGTAAAGGGAGACGGTCGTCACCAACTCGCGGGTAGCAACGCGCCTCAGCATCCCGTACTCCATGGCCTTAGCCATCACCCTGTTGAGCGTGTTTATGAACAGCACGAACAACATCGGCGACAGGAGGTCCCCCTGTCTCAAGCCCCGCCTATTCCAGATCGGGGGGCCTGGCTCGCCATTGAGCATCACTCGGGTGCTAACTGTCGAGAGGAGGATGGCGACCAGATCACGGAATCTGGGGCCCAACTCTACCTTCCGCAGCACCTGAAACAGCAACGCCCAGGAAACGGAGTCAAAGCCTTTGGCTATGTCGAGCTTCAGCATGACTCTCGGCTCCTTCAGCCTATGAAGTAGGCGTGCCGTCTGCTGACCCACCACGAAGTTATCATGAGTGCAGCGCTTCTTCATGAAGGCTCCCAGAGCTCCGTCTCCCCAGAGCTCCCAGCCATGGAGCCAAAGCCCATTAAAAAGACATCATGTTCTCACTTTTTTAACTGAAAACTGTAGGGGATGCCTCACTTGCTAAAAAATCAATAATAGCGTTCTCTGAGAGCCTATGCAACAACTTATTGTTACGTACATCTAGCTAACAGCAGAAGTTTATCAGTACTCCTGCATGAAACGGCAATTACATTACATATTACAATCACCTTGATTGGAATTAGTTAAGTACATGAGGTTAATTCAGCAACTAAAATATACATAGAACAATTCGATTTTAAGTCCTCAACTATTGCCTGAGTCTGAAAAAATAAACTGCTGCTCAAATTTCCATCTGAGACTCAGACTTCAACATACAAAACAAGATCACTTGATCCCCTAAACCAATTAAACCCTGTTACTGCCAAGCGCTGCAAAACACATGGAGCCGCACTGTAATAGACGCTCCGACAGATCCCATCACAAGACCACACTATATACCTCAAACTCTCTTTCGCTTATTCTCCCCCAATCCTGCCCAGCCCCTCCTCCAGCAAAATCCCTCGCTCCCAAAACACCTCTACTGGGCATGCCCTAGAGGATTTGCATCGACAAAGGCAAGCAGATGTGCAGTACAAGACTGGATTGATGTGAGCCAGAGTAGTTGCACTTGTGCTGTTATGGCCTTGTGCACATAGTGGCAGTATGGATTTTATATGAATTTGGCCCAATCTGGTAGCATGATGCAGCTCTTTTTTGTCATAAAGATCTTTTCCAAATGAATTGCATGCAGGGATTTGCTCGACAGGTTTTAAATTATTTAATGTAGTTGTTAAGATTTCACTTTGGACAAGAGTTTTGCAAAACTGGCAAGAGGCTGCATTACAGTGGCGGTTCTGAGGAAATGAGCTTTGCAGCACTGGCAAGAGGCTGCATTACAGTGGTGGTTCTGAGGAAATGTCTACATTCAGCATGACAAGGTATGTGTGACCATGGTGAAGTGTTTAGGGCTCCTTTTTTTCGAGAAAACGCTAAAGAATTTGTGTTTCTTTTCATTGAACAGGAAGACATCTTGGGTACAACCTCCAGAGAGGAGGGACACACACACGCACGCACACACAGACACAACCGTCCTCACCAAGCGACTACAATTAGGTGAGGAGGTGGCCCCAGCTTCAGAACGCAATGACAGAGGGCTTCGCCCAGCCTGGCCTCCAGCCATGAATGGCGAGGCATCGAGCCTCGCAACAACAGGGTTGTGCCACAGTCGTTGCCAGATGCCTCCAAGGACGATCGCGACTCCAGCACTGCCCAGGCCAAAGTACCTCACAGCTATGTGCCTAGCGGGTCAGCGACTGGAAGGCAGGACCCGGCTGGGATATTGCGCTCCGGAGGTACGACCCTGTGCGGCAGTCCACGCCAGAGCAACACACCACCACCAAGCAGTGCCTTCAAGAAGGGAACGATGCCGCCGCTGCCCGGTTCGGCTAGCCAAACGTAGGGTTTCCCCGGGTGCTCGAGGAGGTCCAGTCAGGGTCATGAAAACGCCTGAGTGGAGGTAATGGCACCCTCGGGCGTCGCCGTTGTCAGCGCTTGGCCATCGCCGCAGAGGGATTTCGCCCCGACCAAAGAGCAGGTCGCTGGTCACCAACACAGGGGGGAGCCGAGTAGTTGTTGTCGTACAAGGGGAGGCACTGACCAGTGCAGCATCAGGCCAGCCAACACCAGGAGCGCATCGAGCCAGCGGCGGCCGACGGGGCCAGCCGCCTGCAGACCATGGCCGCCTTCCACGCTAGCCCGCAGCCTCCATGGCCAGGAGCCACCGGGGCACAACAGAGCGGGCGCCGTCAGGGCCGTCACTCGCGTGCTCTTCTGCCCAGTGGCTGTCAGGAGGGGTGGGAGGAGGGAGAACCGGAGAATGGAGGGTGGGGCGGAGGAGAGCTGCATGCCAGGGCCGGCCAGGCCCGTGCCGCCCAGATCTGGATCCCGCGCGTCCTGCATGCAGCCAGCGGCCAGCCACCACCTTGGTATCCTGCAGTCGTCGCACTCTGCCGCTTCTCAACCTCTGCGCAGTCGTCCGCCGGTGCGCACTACCACTGCGCCACCGTGCCAAGCTCCAATGCGGGCGCGAGCGCACGAATAAGGGCCCCGCCACCACCGTCCGCCGGCAAGGGCTTCACCTGCCAGCATCCTCCGGCGACGGCGAGGGAAGGGGCAGAGGGAAGGAGGTGGGCTTGGGTGGCGGCTAGGGTTTCGCCACCTGAGTTGCCCCTAGGGACGACGCATGGGCAGAGGGGTTTGGGTCGGCCACAACCGTTTAGGGCTCCTTTGAGGAATCAAAGGGGCTCTTACACTACAGGATTCCTACATGATTATTTCCTATAGGATATGATCCTACGAGTCAAATAGCTTCCGTAGAAAAATTTCCATAGAAACTCAATCCTAATACAATTCCTTTAAAAATCCAACGAATCAAAGGAGCCCTAAAGGATGCTGCTACAATGGTTATTTTCAGGAAAGGAATTAGTCAATGCCTCAATGGGTTGAGGGGTTTTACTGAAAAGGCTTGCACGTACATGTCAGGTTGCACTGCTGATCAAAGGGTTGCCGGTAGATAAGAGAACTAGGGAGTTGCTGCAGATGAGGACTCAGATGAAGACTGACAAGTAAGAAGACGAAGGAATCTTTTTTTTACAAAGAGCACTCGGTTCAGGAGATGAGGAAGCATTGGTGGTCATTGGAAACAAGGAGGAAATACTAGTCTCGTCATTTCCTGACTCCTGTTGGTGGACAGGAGGTTAGAGTTATCAACTCTTGAGGATAGACATGAGGATATGCTTCATTCAGGAAGATCCCTACTCGCAAGGACAAGAAATAGCTAAGGTATGCCCCTGGTTAAGATGAGGAGCCAACTGGAGAACAGTCCAGCTAATATTCTGATTATTTTCCTGGTGATGAGGTGGCACGTGTCAAAATATGACAGACTATGTGTTGTGGCCATTAGCAGGTTGTCTCCCAATGAGACTCAGAGAAGGAGTCGGCTAGGGAATAATTCATAAAGGGGGAGACTTGAATTAGGAAAGGTGAGTTAGAGATAGGATTAGGAAAGGTTGATTTGGAATTGTAAGGATTAGGAAGGTATAATGTCTTGGGTGTCAGGTTAGGAGGTATTATACATAGTGCCGGCTATGTAAGTTATTGGAGCAAGGAAGAACAATCAATCTAATCTCTCCCTAGCAATTCTCTCTTCTCAACCTATGTCTACCCAATCCCTCGCAACCTAAGTTACGAGGTATTATATATGTGTCTGGCTATCTTCAGCACGGTAGTTATCCCGTTGTGGATCTAAGTCCACAACACTATGCCATCACAATTGAAGAGCTCTATCAAAACCATTAAGTTTACAGGAAATCAGCACACTAGCAATACCTGGGTTCTCTGTAATCAAACGAGCAGTATACCAGGATTCACCATTTTCCTGCCACAACAAAAGAACTGTTAATTCCAGAAATATGTGGAATGAACATCTATATGATTGAATAAATAAATTCAGTTGCATAAAATTAACTGATACCAAATTCTCCTACCATGAATAGCATATTTCTTTGTTTATGTTATTTACATCTTAGAGAATTTACTCATAAGGTAAGTCATATCCAGACAAATGATCAAGGTTTTCAGTGTCGTGATCTTAGGTCTAACTATTTTTGGATTAACAAAATATCAGGATTGTAGGATCAGATTGTAAAACGTGAATAGAAAAGTAGTGATAAGATTGTGGTCGCAACTTTTGAAGATCGCCTCTGTTTTGAGTTTCACTGTATTCTCAGATCAGTCAGTTAGTGAATTTCACCAGAATAAGAGAACTGTCTACTTGACACTGAACATGGCGCTGTCGCGGCTATGCTGTGGCTTGACCTCCCGTGAGCACTGCTGCTCTGCCTTGTTGTCGTCGCGAGGGTTTCAAGACTTGTGTGCAACTGGTCGCTCGCCTGCTCCTCACCATTGCAGCGGTGGCAAGAGGAGGCGGATGGGGAAGCAGCATAGAAGGGAAGAGCACAGTGACGCTTGGCGCCTCCCCCTCTCCGCCATGTGCATCGTTGCGGAGCCAGAGGCAGGAAAGGGCATCCCTGTTGTGCCGTAAATTTGTGCACATAAGGACAATGAGAAGATTCTTCCAGCTTTAGCTTGCAACAAACGGCGTCGCTATGAACACCGCCATGACGCCGTTCTTGATGCCACTGACACACACCACAACACCAAGCGTAGGGAGGAGAAAGTAAAGGGTGCCATCTCCACGGCCAGCGTGGCAGATTAAACCCGGTGAGGTGATTTGGATTAGATCTTACACATGTCTAGTTGATGGAGCTGATTGCAAGCCTTACGGGTTGTTGGACTAAACTGTGCCCTCATGCCAAGCTACAGGAGCTGCAGTGCAATTTTACGGCTCATTTGGCATGACTGCTATTGGAGCTATGATGTAGAATCCTGTTAATTGCATATGATCTTTAACATACATTGTAGAATCTTGTTTGTTTAACAGTCTTGTAGAACGTTCCAGTTATTAGTCAAAATAAAGGTGTTTTTTAAGTCTCTCCCTGCAGACTTACAGCACTGTTTAATGTTTATAGCACTACTAATGATGAGACCAAATAAGAATATTTCATGAAGCATTAAATTATTACGCAGTTACCTGTGAAAGAGGAGCGCTCCAACCTTTTTCGAGGGACCAATCAAGCGCTGGTCTCAGATCCTCAGTATCGGCATCATAGCATCCACCTTCACCTAATGGTTTTTCAGGACAAACTATCTGTAGACAAGGACCAAGCGGAAACAGTGCAATGCAGCGCATATTAAATGTAATCGCCCAAACATAGCAACAAATGCTGGAACTCTAAAATATGCAATGGCGAATCAAAAAAGAAAATATGTTTGTTGTAACTATAAAAAAGCCAAAGAACAAATGGATATATTATAGACACAATAATGAACATGGTTGCACTAAGACATTCAAAAATCTTTTCCTAGAAACAAATGGCGTTTGTTCAGATGTCGTACACCTCATACTTCGACTAAGGTCAGACTCACTTTATTTTCATCAATAGCACCCAAAAAAATTGACACCTATAGTTCTACCATTGGCGACAGCATAAGTGGGACGCAGGCACAAACACCAGTGGCATTTATTGACAGATGTGATTGTTCTCCTAGTGTTACGAATTAGAATTTTCCTTTAAGAAATGTCTGACTTTGGATTATGATTATTAAATGTATGTATTAGAAGTTGCAGCTTTTCCTCCTCAGATTCGCATTATCACAGCACATCAATGTATAATGCGATCTTTGTGCAAAATAGCAAGCACAACTTGAAATTATTTGCAGATATAACAAGCATAATAGCTTGAGCAATCATCATATGCAAATAGAACAAGAATAATCAGTCATGCTCCTACCATACTCACATGATTTTCTGGATATCGCAAATGTATTTGAGAGTATATCAGCATGTGAACAATAAGATGATGGTAGGTAAAACATTTTAGAATATATTAGAAGTGAAATTTAAACACAAATAACATAATGATGCTAATTTGCAAACCTTTCGAACAAAAAAAATTAAGACGAGTTTAAATAACAGTGGATAGCTATTTGGTTTCATGAACAGAGCAGGCAATTGCCATTTGCCTTTAACCATACTAAATACTTACCTTTACTTTGCCATCACCCAGTAACTTGATAATTTTCCCAGTCCAGAAACAACCGTTGTATGACCAGTCAATCAAGTCACCTACTTTCCAAGGACTGCTTACAACTGCTACAACATCCATCTTCTGGCCATGCTGAGGAATATGATTACCCCAACACAACTGAGGAAAGGCAGGTCGTAGCATGATCTCCCTATTCTGACGTCCTTTCTGATTACGGTATTTTGGGGGAATTTTGTAGAGTCTACTCCAGCTCATTTCTGTCAGTAGATGAAAGGAATCATTAGACGTATACAAAACTAGTGTTGACAGTCTCAAGTTATGTGTCGTTTACAGATTTGTTGGCACAGTTTTACAGTGGGTGATGCTAATGGATCATCAAACCCACAAAGTTTGCTTTTGGTACTAAAATCCATCAAAAGCTTCACGTGTTGATACTACCCCTCCAAGGAAGGAGCATTTATGGCATGAATTTGCAACTGAGACAATGTAAGTCACAGGAAAAACAAAGCAACGATTTCCCAAAGCACGAATGGGCTAAATATGCACTATAGGTATAGTTTTAGGTATCCATATACAATACCTGTACATGCACACTTTACTGGCCTAGAGCCCACGCGTCAATATTCCACCCAACAGTATGTATCACGCTTTACTATTCCAACCTAAAGTCGAGCTCATAGAGAATTTCTATCAGATATATTTCCAACTTCATACTGGTGATAGTACAATAGCTGTTGGAATCAAAACATGGCAAAGATTCCTGGTAAGTTGAGTGGGTCTTGTAGTCAATGGAGGGTATATTTGAGCCGAGATGCTTGCTTGTTAGCATTAAACTTTAGCTGTACTAAATCCCACAGAAATAATGAGGTTAATGAAGCTTGTGTTTTCAATATGTCAGTGCATAAAATTAAAAAATTAAGGATATAAACAATATATCTAGCAAAACGAAATCGCAAAGAAGCAGCGATGTCATATGAAGCATGTCATACAAAACAACAGTGTGGTGCTTGCGCAGACGCAAGTCACTATTGTTTACTTTTGCCCACTTAAGGCAACACAAAATGTTACGTCTCATGGTTCTAATTATAGTTTGGACTAGTTTCAACAATTTGGGTACTTAGTTCAGAAATTCAAATCCTTCTATGAATGGCCTGACTGGTTTAGGTAGCCCAGAAAAATAGGCGCGTTTCCAATGCACTGCAGGCTGGGTTTGCTGGAGCTCATTTGAAATATTAAACAGGGCGGACAGTATGATCAGTTTATAGCATACATGCTGTAAAATTCAAGCACCCAAGCTAGGAAAAATGCACCTCAGCTAACATAAGCTACAAGTAACGTGTCCAGCTAAAAGGAGGTAAGCATTCCTGGCATCTTGACATATTACTTGCTGCAATGATGACCTACCCCGTCGTGGTTTACAACTGAAAGTACTCAGGATGCATATCCTTGCCAAAGCATTCTCTAGCATCCTGAGATACTATAGGCCACAAGCCACAACCCAGTTGTGATCTATGAATGAAGTATTCAGGGTGCATTCATCTGCTTGAAGCATTACTTGCACCATGCAATACTATCATACATAGTCACAACACCGTTGTGGACACAACCATGGAAACTACTCCAGGATGCATATTCTTACTCCACAAAAACGTTGTATATAGCACCAAATATTCAGGATGCATATATATGCTTGAAGCAACTTCTGGCATCCTGAAGAATGGTCTGTTGTATAGAGTGTATGGCTGAGCAGCACTAAATGTAGTACTCAAGGCGCAACAAACTGGCGCCCTTGAGGAAAACTAACTGCAGCCATAAGCGTTGATGTTAGCAACCAACGTAGTATTAAATGGCATCCTAATGGACCATCTGCTACATTAACGTAAGCCTAAGATCAGCAGACGTGTAATATATTCGAGGCGCGACAAACTGGTGTTCTTGAGGAATACCTGTTATAGCCACGGCAGCACTATGGTGAACCTAAGGAACCAACATAGTATTAAATGGCATCCTAATGGACCATCTGCTACATCAACGTAAGCCTAAGATCAGCAGACGCGTAATATATTCGAGGCGCGACAAACTGGTGTTCTTGAGGAATACCTGTTGTAGCCACGGCAGCACTATGGTGAACCTAAGGAACCCATCACTTGCTCAACGCAAGATCTAAACATGTTCCTGAAAGTTCATTAGCTGCCTCAAGGACATAGCTAAAAGACAACACTTAACATGATACTCAAGATGCATATACCTGCTTGAAGCATTCCTGGCATTTCGAGTCATCGTCATTTGTGGTAGCGATGAAGTCGTGTAACACAACATGAAGCATTCAGGACGCCATCATCTACCTGATGCAAGCACTCAAACCGGCGTTCATGAATACCACTGTTCTGAAACAACGAAGGCCAAAGACAACGTCTAACGTGGAACTCACAAGCACACCATCCGCTTGATTCAAGCAGCCAAACTTGTGGTTGTGAAGACCATCAGCTGTGGCTGAAACCTAGTTGATGACTATGGTTGAAGAACTCGGGAAACAGTATCACTTGCTTCAAGGCAAGCTCGAACTGACGTTTCCTGAGGGCTATCGGCTTCATCAACCAAAGGGCTAAAGTCAAGTAGAACTCACAAGCACACCATCAGCTTGATTCAAGCAACTATCTGGTGCTTGTGAGGTCTATCCGATGTAGCCCTTCTATGCTGGTACACAAAGCTACATGAAGAACTCAAGGAACAATATCACTTGCATCAAGCAAGACTCAAGTGATGTTCCTTGAGCTCCATCCAGCTGTACCAGCAACAACATTGACAAAAGACAGCAACTCAACGAAGGCTTCAGGACGCATACACCAAGTTTGCTTGGCAAACTAACATAAAGTGGAACATAATAAAATGAGAAATTGAAAGATTGCGTTGAAATTGTTCGTTTGGAAATTTCCCGAAAAGCTAATTATAGGTTCTTCTCTCCATCGGAACAATAAGACTATTTGTCGTGTCAACGGACGGCGACCAAGACGAAGATGAAGAACTAGACGCTGAAGAAAAAGGAATGTTCCAGCACATGAAGAATCGTCGCAGAAGAAGGATAGTAGCGGTTGAAGACAATGAAGGCCGCTTGGTGCATCAACTGGATCTAGCGTTCTAGAAGACCCGGACCGGAGCTGATGAAGACGTAGTCCATTTATTTTATAGCTTTGAGTCATAGAAAAAAACACACTATCAAGGAGGGAATGTTCTTCAAGGCAATATCCGATACTTGTTGTGAGTGCTCAAACAAAACCTATCCAATATACACAACATATCTAAACCCTCAGAAATATCACCAGGTATCAGACAGCTTCTATGAACACGAGAGACACTGGATTGAACATACGGTGGAACGGCAGCATGCCTAACTCGCACATGTGTGTTGAGTCCAGTGCCTCAGGTGATCTGTATGCTGATACCTGAGAGTTAGGACTCATGGCCCCAAACTGAGTCCTAGATTCTTGAAGCACAGTTGCTTCTTCATCAGCCAGAGAGGATAACCTCCATGCAGAGGATAATCTCATAGAGAAGAAATAGTCGTTAACATGACCGTTGTAAAAAGCTTAGCTCACAAGCTTTTGCAACGACTATGAGACTACTTTATACAACGGCTATCTTTGGGAAATGGGACCGACCTGGCGCCTCAAGTTAGAAAGAGAATTCTCAGCTGAAACCCATGGAAAAGGAAAAGGGGCTTGGGCTTTAGGTTCTCAATCCCGCCTATAAGTAGAGCCTTGGCCCCAGTCGACAAGGTTGGTGGAACCGCCCAAATTTCGAAGATCCTTGTGATCGACATTTGCGGTTCAGCCCTTCTTCTCTCATGTATCCAATCCAATCTATGGAGAGAAGTGTATCTGTGTTTGGATGAGCACCAAACAGGAGCAGGCTGTGGCCAAGAAGGGCAAACCTATTACTCTTGGAGATTCGACATCTCCTAGACGGTTAGGTGTCATAACCGTCGAGCGTCCAAGGTGCGGACTGGCCGAGATTCCCATGAGCATCCAAGGTGATTGGCCATGGAGAGGTTTGAAGATCACCTATAGAAGATCTATCCATAGTGATCGGGCAAAGCCGGAGAGCTCGCGCTAATGGAGAATAGGTTTGGTTATCAGCGGGTGATGTCGATTAAATCTAGGTGCATGCGTGCATAGCCCCTCCAATGGAGATGTAGAGCCGGTGTCGACGACTCAAACTCTGGTGAAACAAACAGGTCTATTTGTTCCTCTCAATCCTTTACTGTTTTTTTTACTCCGTTCAATCTGCTCGGTGAGTTGAAGCATCACTCTAGAATGTTTGTCTTCTGTCAACATCAATGCTTGAACTACCCTTCCGTTACAAGCTTCTTCATCAATCGCTTATCTCAAGGTTTACTTAGTGTCAATGCTTCGACGCATATCTTTTCACGTGAGACTATCTGACAGCAAACGAGCTTTCCGCTGCAACATTATTTTTAGCTGGCAGTAGTTTTTGTTAACTCCTATTCAACCTCCCCCCTCAGTCGTTGTATCTCGATCTTTCAAAAGTCATCTGTTGGCACAAGACAGCCCTCAACTATAATAATCAGCATAATACTTCTCAAAACAA
The DNA here is from genome assembly GCA_023614405.1 of Avena insularis. NCBI lineage: Eukaryota > Viridiplantae > Streptophyta > Magnoliopsida > Poales > Poaceae > Avena > Avena insularis. The sequence continues at coordinate 89,375,372 of CM042690.1, read as the reverse complement.
TTGGATAGAGAACTAAGACAATCATGCAAATACACAAACACCAGGACAAAGCTAGCAGAGAAAATAGCAAATTCGAATTAAAAACTAATAATAATAATAACATATATTGGGTTCTCCATATGAGAAATAACATAGATAGACGACAAGGCATAAAATTATTACTTACTTTCCTCTGGATAGTCCATGTACTCCACCTTATACTCCAAGAGACCGTACCTGATACATGTATCGTTGATCTGAAAGTAAAATTGAAACGATTTAATAATAGCCCATCTCATTATATATAAAAGACTTTGTCCAAAATAATATGTATATGAATATGTAACTTGGAACACATGAGATGGATTATCACAAATTATATAAGAGGGCTATCACTTAGGAGTAAATTTCTTTAAAAGAGCACACTTTTTACCTTTTTTTACTGAAAGACTAAAAAGGGAGCCCCCAATAGTACAAATCTGAGCATCAGGGTTCTAACTCCCGGATAGATTCCTACAACCCCAAATCAACCACACCACCAAGAGGTGGTTCTGCGTCAACACCCCCACCGGCTGCGTCTTACTTCTCTAGGGTGGAGATTATGCCAATAGTAACTGTTGGTTTTGGGGCAAAATTTCTGAATGGGCTAGTCCCTTGGACCTCCACACCCTCTTATATATATAGCTGAACTTAGATACATCTTAACTAGTACACTAGAATACTCTAGAATCTTGTAGGACACTAACTTAGACTCCAACATTCACTGGAATGTTCCAGTCACTCTTAGGACAGCACTACTATACTAACACTCACTGGAATATTCTAGGCTCTCCTAGGACAGTCTCCAACACTCCCCCTCAAGATGCGTGATAGATATCTATCATTCCCATCTTGTTATAAGCTGAACTACATTCTTTATTCCCTAATCCTTTAGTTAAACAGTCTGTAATTTGCTCGCTAGAGGTTTATCTTAATTATACCGTCATCCAATTTCTCCTATATGAAGAAGCGATCAATCTCCACATGCTTGGTTCTATCATGTTGAACAGGGTTGTTTGCGATGTTGATCGCCGACTTGTCACACCACGAATTAAAGGGCCTTTCCTCATCACTTTCAGTTCTAAAAGAAGATTCCTCACCCATAACATCTCACTCAAACCTTGCGACATAGCTCTATATTCAGCTTCAATTGTTGACTTTGAAACCACCTGTTGGTTCTTACTTCGCCATGACACTAAACTTCCCCCGACAAATACACAATAACCAGATGTTGATCTCCTATCATCCAAGCAACTAGTCCAGTCAGCATCACAATACCCATCCACATTTAGATGACCATTCCTTTTGAACCACAGTCCCTTTCCTGGACTACCCCGGAGGATTTGATTGACCGCATCCAAGTGCCTGCTCCTAGGATCATGCATGTATCTGCTCACTACACTCAGTGCATATGAAATATCAGGTCTTGTGTGACATAGATAGATGAGCCTTCCAACAAGCTTCTGGTACTTCTCCTTATCCACTGGTTCCCTAGATTCGGCACATAATTTGTGGTTTTGATCGATAGGTGTTGATGCAACCCGACACCCAAGCATGCCTGTGTCACTAAGCAAGTCCAATACGTACTTTCACTGGGAGAGAACAATCCCTTTGGGAGATCTAGCAATTTCTATGCCAAGAAAGTACTTGAGTTGCCCAAGGTCCTTTACCTCAAATTCCTTGCGTATGCTGTCTTTCAATCGTGATATCTCCACCTCATCACCTCCGGTGATTATGATATCATCAACATGTACGGCAAGGATTGTAATATGGCTATTTGAGTGCCGATAGAACACCGTATGATCCCCATTACACTGCTTATATCCCATACCACATACAACTCGTCTAAATCTATCAAACCATGTCCGTGGAGATTGCTTGAGGCCGTATAGAGATTTTCTCAACCTGCATACCTTTCCTGATGTTCTAGGAGTGGAGAAACCAGGTGGGATCCCCATGTATACCTCCTCCTGTAAATCTCCATGCAAGAATGCATTCTTGACATCCAACTAATGCAACGGCCACCCGAAGTTAGTTGCACATGAGATTAGGATCCTCACTATGTTCATTTTTGCCACCGGCACAAATGTCTCATCATAATCAATCCCATATGTTTGACTATCCTCTCACAACTAGTCTTGCCTTGTACCTTCCAATTTTCCCTTCTGGATTCTGTTTCATGGTGTAGATCCATTTACACCCAATAGCTTTCTTTCCTGCTAGAAGATGTACAAGTTTCCAAGTTTTATTCCTTTCGAGAGCATTTAACTCCTCTATCATGGCCTCGCGCCACTTCGGGTCTTGCTTTGCTACTTTCCAGTCTCTTGGGATCACCATAGATTGCAATGATGCGATGAAGGCCATGTAGTTCGTAGATAGAGATGTATATGATACATAATTAGCTATGTCATGCTCCTCTCGGTACCAATTTGGAGGTTTTCTAGCTCCAGCTCGGGTTCCTTTTCTTAAGGCAATGGGCAGATCCAATGTCATCAGTGACACATGGCACACTCTCAGATGAGTCAACTTTATGGACCCCTGGAATTTGTTGTTGATGTTGCTCCCACTCCAGCTGGATCTCACCATTTGTTTGACCCTATTGTTGATGTGGTTGCCTCCTCTTATATACCCTTAAATTTTCTTCCTTATTTGGTTTTCTCCATCTCTCTTTATCCATATGTTGTCTTCTTGTATACACCCTCAAATTTTGTTCCTCGTTTGGCTTTATCCATCTCTCTTCACTCATAGGACATGGAATTGAATCAACCACAAATCTCAATGGTTCATCTTCCCTTGTCCTGAATGGTTCACTCTCCCCCTCTCGACTAGCATTACTTGTACTAGGAGAGTCAAAGTCAAATAATGAGTTGAGGTCCGTCTTCTCTCCATAGAATGGCTCAGACTCTCTTAATGTCGTATCCATGCTCACAAATGTTCTCCGTTCACTAGGACTCCAACACTTGTAGCCCTTTTGTCCAGATGGGTATCCAACAAAGATGCACTTCACAGCGCGTGGATCTAATTTTCCCACTGAAGGTCTGTGATCCCTAACAAAGCACGTACATCCAAATACTTTTGGGGGAACAATGAACTCATTTTTTCCATAGATCATTTCATACGGAGTCTTCATCCCAAGAACTCTTGATGGCATCCGATTGATTAGATAAGTAGCAGTCATAACTGCTTCACTCCATAAGAATTTAGGCACATTCATAGTAAACATAAGTGATCAAGCTACCTCTAGCAGATATCGATTCTTCCTCTCAGCTACTATGTTTTATGGAGAAGTATCAAGGCACGAAGTTTGATGAAGTACTCCCTTTTCTAAAAGAAAATTGCCAAATTCATGGTTCACATACTCTGTCCCATTATCAATCCTGATAATTTGAACACCAATATTGAATTGATTTTGGATATATGCATAGAAGTCCCTGAAACATGCAAACACCTCACTCTGGTTTCATATGAAGGTGACAAAATACTTCATTCCACTAACAGAGACCACAGGAGACGTCCAGACATCAGAGTGAATCAACACAAAGGGCGATGTGCTCCGAAGTCCACGACTCACATATGATGTCCTTGTGTGTTTTCCATACTCACATGCATCACATACAAGCTTGTCTTTATCCACCTTCTTCATCTCTTCAGGAAATACCTTACTCATAGTATCAAAGGACATATGGCCCAATCGACAATGTTGGAGTATCACCCTTGCCTCATCAATACTTGCAACTGCCAAAGCGGTGCACAATGCTCCATCACTTTTGTGTCTATCTAAGTACCATAGTCCCTCATGTCTCACACTGATCTCAAGCCTCCTTCTGGTCTTCCTCTCCTCAATTATGCAATTGTATCGATCAACGATGATTCTACAATCAATATCATCAACCAATGAGCTCATAGACACCAAACTCACCGGAAATGATGGAGCATATAAGACCGAAGATAATGTAATTGACAGAGTGCATTTCACCATGCCGACACCTTTGACAGGTTGATAAGTTCCATCGTCTGTTTGGATGGTCTCTTTATGCATGGGTGGATGTGGAGCATATGATGCAAACTCACTCCACCTACCCATGACATGTGTCGTTGCTCCCGAGTCTAGTATTCAATTTGAACGAGAAGTTTCATCTAACGTAGGAGTCTGATTTGAGATACCTTCTTCAATTTGTGCAAGATTAACAAAATTGCCAAGAATTGTTGTTTTCCCACTTTGATTGGCTCTTTCCGCACCCCTATTTGATTTTCTTAATGTCTCCAAATCTTTGGTCGAGAATTCAAGCACCTCCCATGATCCCTTGGCAGTCAAAATCAACGTGTCCTTATCTCTGCCCTTGAGCAGTTCAGCCAATTTGTTGAGCAATTGCTCAATATCTCGATTCTCTCCCATTCTTGGATCACCTTTATGCCCTCTTGTTCTCCCTTTCTTACGTGTCTTGCTACACGAACTCTGCTTCTCCTTAGCACGAACTCTAAACCACACCAGCTCTTTAGCTGCCTACCGTTGTTGAAGCCACCAACGCAATCGATTCAAGCAGCACAAGTCTGCACTTTCCACCAGCTCACCTTTTGGACTGCTTTGTAAGCCTCCAATCCACTCCTCCCTGCAAATGCTGCTAAACTATCTACAGCTGCTCTGGCTCCTTCTCTCTTCCTTGCTGCAGTAGCAACTCTCCCACCAAGTCAACCACGTACAAGGGCAGGGTTTACTTCTCTGCACCAAGCCACCAAGTTGCCGCTGGCTTCAATTGCGTCCTCCTATTGCGTCCTCCTCACTAATCCACTGTTGTTTCCAACTTGTTTGCAGTCACTTAGTTCTCCTCACGCCTGCAAGCTGGCCGCCACCGGTCTAGCCTTTTCTTCTTCCTAGAGTCACCACTGAGCCTCACCTACAGCTCGCCCTTGCTCCCACCGCCGTGTCTCCTGCAGGGCACCTCCACACACGCGAGCTCCCGCACTTGGCGATTCATCGTCGGCAACCTCCATGAACCAGCAGCACCTCCACCTTGTGCTCTAATACCATGTTGGTTTTGGGGCAAAATTTCTAGATGGGCTAGTCCCTTGGACCTCCACACCCTCTTATATATATAGCTGAACTTAGGTACATCTTAACTCGTACACTAGAATACTCTAGAATCTTGTTGGACACTAACTTAGACTCCAACATTCACTAAAATGTTCCAGGCACTCCTAGGACAACACTACTATACTAACACTCACTGGAATATTCTAGGCTCTCCTAGGACAGTCTCCAACAGTAACACTATGAAACCTTACGAATCCTGCTTTATAGGTGTCATTCTTATGTTTGGTGGTCCATTGTTAGTCATCAAGGTACAAACAAACCCATGAGGCATGTGCTTATTTAGATCTAGTCTGATCTTGATAGGGTGGCCACACCATGGACTACACTTCATCAAACAATACAAGTATAGGTGTCACACGCGTTGGTATACATATGGCAAAGATATGACACAAAAAGATGGATCTTCTCCTATAGGCGTGTCCATCTAGTCCTAACAAGGATGGTATACTACTTGGTGCTCCTACCATTGCCAGGTTTCACGAACTACGGCATAGAAGCAAGAGGAAAGAAACCATTCCAAGAGAGGTACATGCAAGTCAGCGTTTAACAACAACCTAGTGCAAGCATAGGATATTTAAACAATTGGAGGGTGTCAAATAGAAGGTTTTGGCATTGCGGGTTGAAACTCGAACTTGGTGGGAAAAACCTTTATGATATAGTGCAACTTGACAAACACAACATAATATGAGAATGTCAGTATTGAATCAGTAGCATTGGTCATACTATTTTCAATGAAATGGAACTTGTTATAGTGACCGCATAAAGTAAATATTATCCTGTATAAAAGAACAGATGGGGTATAATCGAAGAAGCATCCATACTAACAAAAGAGAGATGCATTAGCATCCATACTAACAAAAGAGAGATGCATTTACATATATGAACACGCGGCAGTTAAAGAGATAACTAGTTCAACCTTGCAACGGAACCATGCACCCCTATAACCATCATCGAAGGATTTTAGCTCTATAGCATCTCCGATTTTAAATGGAAATATCAGGTCCATTTTGAATCACCCAACTACAAAAAGAAAGGTCGTGTCAACAACTCATGAAGATTTTGTATAACCACATGCTCAACTAAGTCAAATAAAATGCATACATCATCAAATATGAAGACTAGACAACATAATTGAGCAGTTCTATCAAGAGAGGTAACCTGGGGCCAAATTAGTGAAAGAGAGCAAAGTAGCTCAGGACTAGGGAATTTGATCTCGAAAAACATTGTCAGTTCTGCCTACTGGTTCAGTAGAAATGGCTTAGATGGCAACTGAGTGAAGGGCATGCTTAATTCCAAAATGGCGTTGGATCATACGGCTGCCAAGTTCACGCCTGTTTACCTGGATTTTGTGTCAATCTCTGAGCAGATGAATTTGAGTGCAATGTACTTTGAAACCACCATAATCAACAGAGGCCAGGCCTCTTGCTGCTGGTCAGCCCCCTACATGTACAATAACAGGAACACCTGCTCGAACTTTTGCCAGGATCTTAGGCTTTCCCTTACAGTACACATATGATGAATGATATGTTGATATTTGCATAAGCAACAAGGAGGGAAACACCACTTTCTAAGTGTGCTGCCCTCCCTGTGCGTTATAGACAGTGCATAACTGAAGACGTATCCAACATTTGCAAATGTATGTGGTTAGCATTGCATCATCAAGGAGAACAAAATCTAATTTTCGTTGCCCTCGAACCTATCGCCAATGCCATCCACTGCAAGACTTTGTGGGGGTGGCAATGACGAACATACCTAAGTCTGAATCTCTCGCTGCTCCCGACTCGTCCCAAACCTATCTTTTCACAAACCTGGGATCGTGCGCAGAAACGAAACGAATTGGCTCGAGAACTAGTCTCGGCACGGAAACCCTGCGGTTCAGACAAGGGAGGGGAACGAAAAGGAAGAGAGGGTTGAAGAAGATCAAATCCCCCGTAGTTTACCTCACCGGAAGGGGAAAAGTCCCCCCTTTGCGGCCGCACGGCGCGTGGTGTCGATTCTTCCGCCGATTGATTCTCTCGCTGAGTTCAGGTGCGCCTCCTCCGTCCACGGCCCCCCGTGTTTTTTCGCCTCTGAGCCGATCCCAGGTGCGCCCCGTTGAGTTTGGACTCAGGCGCGCCTCCTCCCCCTCCTCCGGCCACAACCCCACCACCCACGCCACGCGCCGCCTCCTCTCACTGCAAAGGTTTTTCTCAGTTCTTTTCCAAGAAAAAACCTCCTTGGCAAGCATGAATCCATGGTCAAAGTTGGGCCAAACAGGCCTACGGCATCAGATAAAAGGTGTTTCTCAGCTCTTTCCGCCCAAAAAAAAAAGGTGCTTCGCAGTTCTTAAAAAGACATAAATAAATAAATAAAAACAGATAAAAGGCATAAAATAAGCTAAGAATTTGCCTCCTGCAAACACTTGTGTACAAGTCGTACAACAGTACATGCGATTTGTGCACCTACACCGCGTGGACACATAGGATGTGTTCGGTTCGGAACCAAATAGAATGGAACGTCATGGTTCCATTCCACTCGAATGGGTCGGTTTCGTTCCCGTGTTTGATTTGGATAAAAAGGACGAATAGAAGGGTTCCTTTTTTTCGGTTGGAGGAATTGAAGAGCAGAATGGAACAAGGTTAACGTTAATCTTTTGTCTCGGTATCGTAATTAACAGTGTCAAATGCCTTTTTAATCTCAAAATCGTAATTAACAGCGCCTAATGGTCTTTTTAATCTCAAAATCGTAATCTTGTTCGGTTGAGAGAATTTAGAGAGCAGAACGGAATGTCTCAAAATCGTAATTAACAGTGGCAGATGGCCTTTTTAATCTCAAAATCATAATTAACAACGGCTAATTATTTTTCAGCTGAATTATTGGAGAGCTTTGTAATTAACAACGGCTAATTAACAGTCTTCCACCACGTTCCATCGATTCGGTGGAATGGGTGCATTCCACATATGGGAGGAATATTCCCTTCCGAGGAACCACTTGGTTTTGTTCCATTCACAACCAAATACAAGAATTGGCTCTAGGTGCGGAATGGTTTCGTTCCATTCCACTTGGTTCCACGAACCGAACACACCCATAATGAATGCAACCGTGTTAAACCCACTTAGAGCATCGCATTATTATTGGGCACTACTTTTTTATTTTTGGTACCACTTTTTGGTTTTTTACGTCAAAATAGTCATTGTTGTTTCAGATATTGAAGATAGGGCAGTAGTGAAATTTCAGATGCCCTAAAGTAGGACAGCGTGGGACACATTCAAACTCAGTTTGACAAATTGTAACGACATTTCAACATGACACTTTAAAACTAAACCTAAAACATGATGATTCGAAAACTAAACATAGTAGAGTTCATACTACATATCAAACCCTACACATCTACTACTTCTACTCAAAAGAGTTGCCGAAGTAGTAGTCAAGCCACCTGATGTGGCTTATAACCACTTTTGTGGTCCGATCTTTATAGATTCGAGGGGATTTGGGGGAGAAGAGCGAAGAACACGATGAACACGCGAGGGGAATCGAAGATACAAACGCACACCACACCCAAATGGTTTGCTCTCGTTGGCCCGAACCACCAACCCAATAGAATCACAGAGGGAGAGACCAAAGGTAGAATCCCTTGCGAGAGATTGGCTAGCTCTTGATAGAATCACACGTAGGGAGAGAGTAGCTCCAAGTATAATCCTTCATGGGAGAGACCTAGAGGCTACTAGAATCCATACATGGGAAAGATCTAGAACTAGAAGAAGGCCTTGTACATCTCCAATTTAGGGAGGTCTTGTCATCCACATGGGGATCTTCTCCATGAGGAGGGAGATATGAGCAAAGCTATATCCTTCTCTTAGCTTTACTTCATTCTAGGGTTTACATTAGGGGTGGGAGAATATATATATAGGTTAGCCACTAAAATAGGGGTAGCATAAAGGGGAGTTTTGGGCGTTACATGGGGTGAGGCCCAACTCTTATGTGCGCAAGCAGTATCTAGTGGTAGTACCGGTCTTGTAGTCCGGTAGTACCAGTCATTCTCCCTTAGGACGGTAGTGTTGGGCTCCACGTGGGGGGACCACCAGGTCCGGTAGTACCAGCATCGGGGCGGTTGTACCGAGGACGAGCAGTGGTTCTGGGTCTTGGTACCAGGGAAACCTAGAGAGTTGGTGTAGCTCGTTTGGTAGGGTCTGTAGTACCGGTCATGCTCGGCGGTACTACTGGTACTAGTGGGATCATGGAATCATCAACACCCATATTTTTACCTTGGTCGTACCTCTCATGTGAAGTGAGTGTTGTGGTAGTAGTGGCGTCCATGTGGGCAACTTCATCATATATGGGGATGACATCATCTTCATCCACCATGTACATCTTCTTGATATGAGGCACCATCATATCCAAGATTTGCGTCTCTTGCTCCAAGGAACCTAGCACATCATGAGAAAACACACTAGAGGTAGAGGGTAAGTTGTTAGAAATTGAAATGGCCTCACTTGCCCTATCAACTACCTCTCTCAACTCACTCGGTGTATCACTCATGTCCTTAAAGTGGAAGCACACAATCTCACATATGGTGGAGTCACTCAAGTGGGCTAAGTGGCTCTCAAACTCACATGGGATTGGTACCACATTATGGGAATAGGCTCGGTTTCCTCACTCTCATCGCCATCCGAGGTATCATACTTCACCTCCTTGGTTTTAAGGCAACCCTTGTACAAGGTTTGGCACCATGTCTTAAAAGTGTCAACTTCTTGAGGGGTCATCTTAATGGATTCATCCAACTTGGTGAAGTAGAGATCCATCGCGTCCTTCTCACTTGTTGACAATCTTGTAGCTTGTGTAGGAGGATTCCTTGAAGAAGGTTTGTCATGGAAGTTATTGGCATTGGAAGCTTCATGGTGTCAGTGATGGTGATAGCCTACAAGAGCATAGGTTCGTTAGAGCACGTTTTCATGAAAGTATTAATTCCAGTTTTTATATCGATACCAATAAGGAGACTAGGGAAGTGTTTATCTAAGGTGTTTCTATCGCACTCAAGGTGTCACTTTGTCTTGAGTGAATTGACTGCAAGTGTTGAGCGTGAGATGGATGAGTGAAAAAGAAGTAGATTTGAGTATTGAATGTTACTTAAAGTAAATAACATAAAAATAAAAGTATGGAGGTTGTTCGAGGTTCCTACAAATGAAAAGTTAGGCATGGAGAGAAACAACTCATGGTGATAGTGAATATGCTCGGTGAATAAAATGGGATAAGTGATTATGATACTTATTATTCATATGTTGATGGGGATATGCCAATCGAGGTATGCCTAGAAGGGAGATTTGACTGGCCTAGGACCCCTATGAGTGGGCCCGCTGGTACGACGACTAGAAGAAGACTTCGAATGAAGCCCGATGACTAGAAGCTGAAGGACCAAGACCCTAGCTAGGCCCAATTGGATTAGGTCAAACCGTCTGAAACCTAAACTGATTGGGTTGTAATCTTGTAAAGCCTAGCGAGGTGACCCTATATAAACCTCCCTAGGGTACTTGTTATACTCACGTCCTACTAGCTACCCCATTGATACATTGCAAATGTATCTATAATTTTTGATGTTCCATGCTTGGTTTTATCCACTTTCTTGTGTTTTGTCCACACTTTGGAGTACTTTTCATATGATTTCTTGGACTAACCTATTAACAAGAGCCATAGTGCCAGCTGCCTGTTTTCTTCTGTTTTTGGTTCCAGGAAAGTTAGAAAATGAATATTCTCGGAATTGGACGGGACAAAAGCCAAAGTGCCTATTTTTCCAGAAGACTCTAGGAGCCCGAATACGAGACGGAGGAGGGCCAGGGGCTCGCCACACCCCCCAGGCATGGACTGGGCCTGGCCACGCCTGGGCATGGTGTGGTGGCCCCAGGCACCCCCTCGGTCTCCCTCTTCGCCTATAAGAAGCCTTCTGACCTAAAAACTCTGGGGGTCGACGTTTTTCCACAAGGAGTTCCGCTCCGTCGCCACCACCAGATTCCACGAAACAACATCAGAAACTCCGTTCTGGCACCCTGCCGAGACGGGGAATTGGAGGAGAACATCGCCATCATCATCACCATCGCTTCTCCATCGACCATCCATGTTTCCCCATCTATGAGTGAGTAATCCCCTGCTGTAGGCTATGGGGATGGTAGGGATTGGATGAGATCGTTCATGTAATGGCATCAGATTGTTAGGGCTTGGTGCCTAGTATCTTTTATTAGTGCTTTATGACTTTGTTGCGACTTGTTGGGCTTAATGCTTGTCACTAGGGCCCGAGTGCCATGATTTCAGATCTGAACATGTTATTGATTCATTATGATAGTATTGTTTTTGGTCTTATCTACAAGTTGTATACACACGTTGTTGTCCGGAACCTATGGCCCCGGCGATGTAAATCGTGATAACCGGAAGGGAATGGCTTTGATGTGAGGATCACATGTGTTCACGGAGTGTTAATGCTTTGCTCTGGTGCTCTATCAAAAGGAGCACCTTAAGTGCCAGTAGTTCCCTAGAGGCCCACTGCAAACGGGCTAGCAGGACAAAAGATGTTGTGCAAGTTCTCATTGCGAGCACGTATGACTATATACGGAACACATGCCTAGGATTGTCTACTACTTGGATGCTTTATCTTATTTATCTGCAATTGCCCTATGTTCTGATTGTTATGTGAATTGTCTTGTCCATGCAACGCCCGTCCATCCATCCCTATGCCTACCGCACTCGAATCCCACTTTCTCGCTTTTGTTACTACCGCCTTTGCTTTACTACTGCTGCTACTTTACTATTCCTACTACAAAACTGCTCTTGATAAACTGTTGTGAGCAAGATTGTTTCTAGGTGCGATGAATTGACAACTCAGTTGTTAAGGCTTATAAATATTCTTTGGCTCCCCTTGTGTCGAATCAATAAATTGGTTTCACTTCCTCGAAAATCGCGATACACCCCTATACTTGTGGGTCATCAAGACTATTTTCTGGCGCCGTTGTCGGGGAGCATAGCTTTATTTATCAAGTCCACTTGGAATCACTATTGTTCAAGCTAAGTTTATTTTCGCCTTGTTTGCTTGTTTCTTTATCAAAAAAAAGTAGTTCCTACTCTAGTTGTTATTTTCGTTGGTCTGTTATTGTCTTGCCTTATCATGCTTGTTGCCAATGGTTGGTTTCTTTGAAACTGAAGCTTATTGGCAAGGTGGGTTCACGGAAGATCAAAAATATTATTACAAGGAACACCGCTTGTCACAAAAAGGGAAACACTTATGGGAACAAATTGATAGATTGTATACCATTGCTAGAAACGTGTGCTCTACTTATAATGTTACTTATTGCTGTGATAAATCTTGTTGCAAAAAGAGGTATAAACACCTCCTTTTTCAATGTGAGTATAATGATAATGATACCATATCTTCTTATGCTAAAGGAATTTATGACTTTTATGATGCGGAACAAATTGAAGAATTTATTGCTTGGAAGGGTGCTTTTGAACTTGCTAGTTTGCTTGAAAATATTGATGATTCACCTTACAAATATGAGGTTTATGGTATACTTAAATTTTTCTTTGATAATTACAAGGATGAAAATGGCTATATTCTTGAATATTTTAATAGATGCTTTCCACAAATGGAAGAGACTAATGCCTTGCAGGATCCTATGGAAGAAGAAATTGATGAACCTGAAATCTCATTAGATGAAAAAGAGGAGGAGAGTGATGAACAAAAGGAGGAAGAATGGATTAGCTACCCATGCCTACCTTCTAATGAGAGTAACTCTTTATCCCTTACATTATTTGATTGTCCTCCATGCTTACTAAAGGAGGATGAATGTTATGTTCCTGAGGATTCTTTTGAAAATGTTTATAATAAAGCTCTAGTGCTTGTAGATCATGAAAAGCATGCTTTATGTGATAGTTATATTGTTGAGTTTATTCATGAGGCTACTGAAAATTATTATGAGAGAGGAAAATATGGTTGTAGAAGTTTTCATGGTATTGAAACACCTCTCTATGTGTTGAAAGTTTTGAAGTTACTCTTGTTTTATCTTCCTATGCCTGTCACTTTGTTCTTTGCGAATTTATTTGCTTACACGATTCCTATGCATAGGAAGTGGGTTAGACTTAAATGTGTTTTGAATTTGCTTCTTGATGCTCTCTTTTACTTTAACTCATATTTCTTATGTGAGCATCCTCTCGAACTATCATGCCTGAAGATGAAAATATGTCTATTATTCTTGGGAGACCTTTTCTTAAATACTGCAGGAGCTGTTATTAATTGTAATCAAGGGAAGGTGGCCTTCAATGTTAATGATAAGGAACATACTGTCTATTTCCCCAAGAAGATTGATAGGACTTATGGTTTTGAATTCATTTGAACATGTTGAGGGCATTCAAGTTGGAGAAATATATTGTCCCATACCAAGAGAAAAATTTGAAACTATTATGATTGGGACCATTGCTATCAAGGTTGAGGTAACATAATCATTAGTGGAATACAAAGTTTTGTCTCATATGAAATTGTTTTGGTAACAAGACCTGATCAACCTTGTTAACAAAATGATTTCATTGAACAAAACAATGTTTTCACCATGATTATCTCCGCTTACTTCTATTTTATCCATTTTTGTTTTTGCTTTTGCCTAACTTAAAGGCGTTAAAGAAAAGTACTTATTGGGAGATAACCCAAAAGTTTTAGAAGAGTCTTGGAAGTTATTACTTCAGTAATAACCGCTCCTTATCCTTTTTATTTGCTTTTTGTGCCAAGAGTAACCTCTAATGAGAGAGATGTAATGATTTTTATTTGCTTTTTGTCACCCCAAGAAATATCCAAGAATTACAAGCGTCAAAAAGCTTGGGGATGCCCAAGGCATGCCCTTCTTCATCAATAAAAATCCAAGGTTTCTTCCAAACGCTTCATTTTTATTGTTTCATGCACAGTTGTGTTGTTCTTGGAGCGTCTTCTTTTGCGTTTTCGTTTTGGTTTTCGTTTGTTTTTGTTTGCTTAGTTTTCTGAATAAATTGGTTGGACCCCCTCTTTCATACATTGGTTTGCAAATAGTTTGGTTTGGTTTGGAAAAGAGTAGGAAAGTTCATACTTACGTGGTAAAAAGAGCTTGTTTTTGACTGTGGCCTATGCTTTGTCATGCCATGCTTGATATTGTTTTGGCTTTATGATTAGTATTCTTTGCTTTAGCATGACTTGTTATAAACAATTGAGATTGCTTAATGTGCCTTGGATGAATCATGCGTTGTTTTAGCATATTAAAGCATAGTATAATGGTATTCTCCTTTGATGCTTTATTTGGGTTGACTTGGCACATGCTCACACCATGTTATGACTATCCCAAGTCACCATAAGCCTTTATGATCCTTTAGTTTTCGACTTGTGGTATCACTTTATGCTTTGATCAATGATGTTTTGTCGCTCTGCATGATTATGGCCATTATTGCTCTCTTAGTTTGTTGCTCCCAGTCGTTTGCTAGCCTCCACAACCAAGTATGAGTTCCACTCATGCATCCAACTCCCTAAACCAAGTTATTCCAAAGAGTCCACCATACCTACCTACTAGCTTATGCTATTCCAAGTATATTCATGCTTTTGTTTACCTTCCGAATTAAACTTGTTATGAGAAAACTAGTGATTAAAGCTCTCACGAACTTGATGGCACACTTTACTTTTCTTACCCTTAATAAACTTGAACCATTGTGTCGTCTATGTTGTATATGCTTACACTTATTTGTTGGGAATTAGCAGAACCATGCTTTCATGGGGAACGCTTTCAACATTGCACTTGGTACTTGTATCTAGTTGATATCATGCTCTTTTTTATATGGATGTCGTCGATGTGAGATGAAAGGGGAGCTTGTAAGTCCATGGAGTTATGTATATGTGTTAGAGAAACGCCTGGGCCGTTGGTCTAATCCATGCTGACATGGTGGAAACCTGCAGCGTAACCATAATGAGCTGTCTATGAAGCATTATAAAAAAGAGTCCTATATTGAGAAAAAAAGAGAAAAATAAAAAAGAGATTATGAAAAGAGGAAAGAGAGAAAAAAGCACCATATTCCCATGGTAAATAAGAAGATTGATGAGATGCTCGTTGTCTGCTTGCCTTGTCATTTTGATATGGGGATTCTTCCGTATCATCGGGCAACGGGTACCCCGTTGGCGGTTCTCTATGATACGCATGTACTTACGATGACAAGAACTTACCGGTGACTAAACTTGAGGAGCGTGAGGAGCGACCCTCGTATTCAAGGGACATGAGATTCCTAACTTATACTTCGTCAAGCATGTACACAATAGTTTGTTCACTTTAACCTTAATCACTTCAATATGCTTATGATAGGGGCAATGAGAGCTGAAAGCTTTAAGTACCCTAATTTTTGGAAGCTCTTTATGAGACTTGAATCCCTGCTTCCTTCTATGAAGGCCTTTCTTCCACCATTACATTGAGTCTCCACCTTCTATCTTTATGCACCTACTTTGAGAGCATAGTGGCCATTCTTAGTTCTATGTGCATTGTCCCAAGACTAGTTGATTGATGCATACCTTGATATTGCTTGTTTTAAACTATGTGTATCTAGTCACTCTTATGAACTTTGAAGGTGTCCTATGCATTTATATTTGCTACTCTATGAGGGACAAGCTGAATACTACTATGCTATGTTTTCTTTATGTGAAACAAACAAACGTCTTGCAAAGCATTGTTATTCATGAATCTTTTGTTTGTGCCTTTTCATGTTGCATCATAGTTTCTTTGTCTTATTGCTAGAACTTTGTCTTTCATGTTATGATTGAAGTACTATGATCCCAGCTTTGAATGTTTTACAAATACTTTGATCAAGTTTATGATGGTGCATGTCACCTCAAAAATTATTCTTTCTTTTTATCACTTACCTACTCGAGGACGAGCAGGAGTTAAGCTTGGGGATGTAGATACATTGCAAATGTATCTATAATTTTTGATGTTCCATGCTTGGTTTTATCTCCTTTCTTGTGTTTTGTCCACACTTTGGAGTACTTTTCATATGATTTCTTGGACTAACCTATTAACAAGAGCCACAGTGCCAGCTGCCTATTTTCTGCTGTTTTTGGTTCCAGGAAAGTCAGAAAATAAATATTCTCGGAGTTGGACGGGACAAAAGCCAAAGTGCCTATTTTTCCGGAAGACTCGCGGAGCCAGAATACGAGACGGGGGAGGGCCAGGGGCTGGTATGATGGGCACAACAACAAGTTTCCCTCAGTTATGATGAGCACAACAACAAGTAGTTTCCCTCAGTTATGAAACCAAGGTTTAATCGAACCAGTAGGAGCAAGGAAACTCCCCAAAGGTGTTGCTAGCTGAGCCTTGGCAGGGCGCACTACCAGTGCTAGTAGCAACGTGGAGACCTGCACAACACAACCACAAAACTTTGTCCCCAACTTGCGATGAGGTTGTCAATCTCACCGTAGTTTGCTAAAAACAAAGGATTAAACGTATCGAATGGAAAGAAGTAAAAGTTTGCAGAAAGTAAACACAAAGCAGTAAACAGTTTATCGATTGTATGTAAAGAAAAAGGATCGGGATCCATAGTTCACTAGAGGTGGCTCTCCTTAGATAGATAACATGTTGGGTGAACAAATTACAGCGGGGCAATTGACAAACATCGAGAAAGCAATACATGCATATACTAATCATCTTGACTCCTTTGAGACTTGATTGGGCATTACAACATTATACATAGACCACCATCCAACTGCATCTATGACTAATAATCCACCTTCAGGTTATCATCCGAACCCCCTCCAGTATTAAGTTGCAAGCAACAGATTATTGCTTTACAAACTGCGTGTAAAGTAAACAATACGATTGTTCTATGAACAAAGGATTGTTGTTTTCTCCCTAGTAGCAACATCACATCTAGTACCTTAGAGATTTCTGTCACTTCCCCAAATTACCAGAGGCATGAACCCACTATCGAGCATAAATACTAACTCTTGGAGTTGCTAGCATCTAGTTGGCCAAGATAGCTACTAACAACAGAAAGCATGCAAGATCACAAATAACAAAGACATGATAGAATCAATAATCAATCTGAAATAGCATCTCAATATCCATTGGATCCCCGCGAACACAACATACAGAATTACAAATAGATGATCTTGATCATGAACGGAGCTCACAAGATCTAAACATGAAAGCACAAAGGAGGAGAACTAGCCATCTAGCTACTACATGGATCCGTAGTCCAAGGATGAACTACTCACGCATCACACCAGAGGCTTGCATGGTGATGAAGAAGGCCTCCAGGGTGAATTCCCCTCTCCGACAGGGTGCCGGGAAGAGCTTCAGATCCCCCCCGATCTAGGGATGGAGATGACGACGGCTACAGACTCTTTCGTGGATTTTTGATCGGGAACTTAGGGTTTTCGTCCCGAGGGCATCTTATAGGCGAAAGGGGAGGCCGAGGGGGTGCCTGGGCTGGCCACACCACCCCCTGGCGCAGGCCAAGCCTGGCTGCGCGGCCAGGTGGTCTGGCAGCCCTCTGGCCCCTCTCCGTCTCGTATTCTGGCATATGATGACTTCCGGAAAAATAGGCACTTTGGCTTTTGTCCCGTCCAATTCCGAGAATATTCATTTTCTGACTTTCCTAGAACCAAAAACAGCAGAAGACAGGCAGCTAGCACTGTGGCTCTTGTTAATAGCTTAGTCCAAGAAATCATATGAAAAGTACTCCAAAGTGTGGATAAAACACAATAAAGTGGATAAAACTAAGCATGGAGCATCAAAAATTATAGATACATTTGCAATGTATCAACATCCCCAAGCTTAACTCCTGCTCGTCCTCGAGTAGGTAAGTGATAAAAAGAAAGAATAATTTTTGAGGTGACATGCACCATCAAAGACTTGATCAAAGTATTTGTAAAACATTCAAAGTTGGGATCATAGTACTTCAATCATAACATGAAAGACAAAGTTCTAGCAATAAGACAAAGAAACTATGATGCAACATGAAAAGGCACAAACAAAAGATTCATGAATAACAATGCTTTGCAAGACGTTTGTTTGTTTCACATAAAGAAAACATAGCATACTAGTATTCAGCTTGTCCCTCATAGAGTAGCAAATATAATTGCATAGGACACCTTCAAAGTTCATAAGAGTGACTAGATACAAATAGTTTAAAGCAAGCAATATCAAGTTATGCATCAATCAACTAGTCTTGGGACAATGCACATAGAACTAAGAATGGCCACTATGCTCTCAAAGTAGGTGCATAAAGGTAGAAGGTGGAGACTCAATATAATGGTGGAAGAAAGGCCTTTATAAAAGGAAGTAGGGATTCAAGTCTCATAAAGAGCTTCCAAAAATTATGGTACTTATAGCTTTCAGCTCTCATTGCCCCTATCATAAGCATCTTGAAGTGATTAAGGTTAGAGTGAACAAACTATGGTGTACATGCTTGACGAAGTATAAGTTAGAAATCTCATGTCCCTTGTATACGAGGGCCGCTCCTCATGCTACTCAAGTTTAGTCACCGGTAAGTTCTTGTCATTGTAAGTACATGTGTATCATAGAGAACCGCCAACGGGGTACCCCTTGCCCGATGATACGGAAGAATCCCCATATCAAAATGACAAGGCAAGCAGACAACGCGCATCTCAACAATCTTCTTATTTACCATGGAAATATGGTGCTTTTTTCTCTCTTTCCTCTTTTCATAATCTCTTTTTTTCTTTTTCTTTTTTTTCCTCAATATAGGACTCTTTTTTTTATAAGAAGAATGCTTCATAGACAGCTCATTATGGTTACGATGCAGGTTTCCACCATGTCAGCATGGATTAGACTAGCAGCCTAGGCGTTTCTCTAACACATATACATAACTCCATGGACTTACAAGCTCCCCTTTCATTTCACACCGACGACATCCATATACAAAAGAGCATGATATCAACTAGGTACAAGTACCAAGTGCAATGTTGAAAGCGTTCCCCATGAAAGCATGGTTCTGCTAATTCCCAACAAATAAGTGCAAGCATATACAACATAGACGACACAATGGTTCAAGTTTATTAAGGGCGATAAAAGTAAAGTGTGCCATCAATTTCGTGAGAGCTTTAATCACTAGTTTTCTCATAACAAGTTTAATTTGGAAGGTAAACAAAAACATGAATATACTTGGAATAGCATAAGCTAGTAGGTAGGTATGGTGGACTCTTTGGAATAACTTGGTTTAGGGAATTGGATGCATGAGTGGAACTCATACTTGGTTGTGGAGGCTAGCAAAAGACTAGGAGCGACAAACTAAGGGAGCAATAATGGCCATAATCATGCAGAGCGACAAAACATCATTGATCAAAGCATAAAGTAATACTACAAGTTGAAAACTAAATGATCATAAAGGCTATGGTGACTTGAGATAGTCATAACATGGTGTGAGCATGCGCCAAGTCAAGCCAAATAAAACATCAAAGGAGAATACCACTATACTATGCTTTAATATGCTAAAACAACGCATGATTCATCCAAGGCACATTAAGCAATCTCAATTGTTTATAACAAGTCATGCTACAACAAAGAATACTAAGCATAAAGCCAAAACAATATCAAGCATGGCATGACAAAGCATAGGCCACATTCAAAAACAAGCTCTTTTTACCACATAAGCATGAACTTTCCTACTCTTTTCCAAACCAAACCAAACTATTTGCAAACCAATGTATGAAAGAGGGGGTCCAACCAATTTATTCAGAAAACTAAGCAAACCAAGTAAACGAAAAACCAAAACGAAAACGCAAAAGAAGACGCTCCAAGAACAACACAACTGTGCATGAAACAATAAAAATGAAGCGTTTGGAAGAAACCTAGGATTTTTATTGATGAAGAAGGGGATGCCTTGGGCATCCCCAAGCTTTGATGCTTGTACTTCTTGGATATTTCTTGGGGTGACACGCGTGGCATCCCCAAGCTTGAGCTTTAGTCCATCTTTCATCTCATTACTCGTTCCTTCCATACACCTGAAATTTTTCCTTCATACAAAACTTCACACAATCTTTATTAGCAACATTAGTGCACTCAAGATAATAAGTGTTAAGGTTCAGTTCTAACACCAAATAAACTTCCATTAGAACACTAGCTACTGTAGCACTTCCCTCAAAAAGCTCAATTCCCCAAAAGAACTCCAAAAGGAACCAACAAGAAGCAAATGCAGAAAATGGCAGAAATTTGTCAAAACAGACTAGCAGGTAAAGACGATTTTTTTCGAAGACCTTCTGTTGCTCAAATCAAAAAGTGTTGAACTGACGAAAGTCAGATAACAACCTGGGACAGAAGCACAAAATTCACGCCTCAAAAAGACGTTCAGAGATTTTACACGAATTTTTATGATGAAGCACAAAAATCTGTTTTGGGACAGCAACTTTCCCAATCATTACTTCTCTCTCATTAGAGGTTACTCTTGGCACAAAAAGCAAATAAAAAGTATAAGGAGCGGTTATTACTGAAGTAATAACTTCCAAGACTCATCTAAAACTTTTGGGTTATCTCCCAATAAGTACTTTTCTTTAACGCCTTTAAGTTAGGCATAATAAGCAAGAAAGAATCAAGTGTTCTCAAATGAAGAAGCATTAAGATCAATACCAGAAATATTTTCAACAAGGCAAGGTATATCATCCAAATAAGTTCTAGAGGATCCCCTCTCAATGCTCTTAGGTTCACGATTCTCATCAAAAGGGTTTGCAGGAACAATCCAATCAAGATTCTTTTCTATGGCATCATGTATTGCTACTAGTTTGAAGGGTATTGGTATCTTAGGTTCCTCCCCATTAGGTTCGGTTTTGTTCATCTTTTCTCGTGTACCAACAACATCTACACATGAGCCTAGCATATTGAAACGTTCAAAGACTTTCCTAGCTTCCTTGGCAACATCATAGAACTCCTTAAACAAAGTTTCTAGAACAAAATCCCTCTTTTCAGGGTCCTCCATTCCTTTAAGCTTAAGAAACATTATTTGCATTAAGGGGTTGAGGTTAACAAACCTAGCTTCTAACATATGAATTAAAGAAGCTGCAACAATCTCATAATTTGGAGCAAGTTCTGCAAGGGATTTATCCTCAATATCTTCATGCTTACTAACATGATTAAAGAATTCTTCAATATTATCTTTCCCAATTATAGAACCAGTACCAATTGAAAGGTCTTTCAGGGTGAATTTAGGGATCAACATGGTGAGCTTAGGAGGTGGTAACAACTAAAGGAGACTTCATTTTTTTGTGTTTTTGATAAAGAAAGCAAACTAGTAAAACTAATTTTTTTGTGTTTTTGATAACAAACAAGCAAACAAAACAAAAAGAAACTAAGCAAAACAAAAACAACAAAGTAAAGATATTGGTTATGAGGGACTCCCCTTGTGAAGATGTCCTTGACTCCCCGACAACGGCGCCAGAAAAATGCTTGATGTCTCAATGTACGGCGCTAGAAAAGTGTTGGTGCGGTGTTGATGTAGAGCTCGTTGGGAACCACAAGAGGAAGGTATGATGAGCACAACAACAAGTTTCCCTTAGTTATGAAACCAAGGTTTAATCGAACCAGTAGGAGCAAGGAAACACCCCAAAGGTGTTGCTAGCTAAGCCTTGGCAGGGCGCACTACCGGTGCTAGTAGCAATGTGGAGACCTACACAACACAACCACAGAACTTTGTCCCCAACTTGCGATGAGGTTGTCAATCCCATGTTTTGCTGAAAACAAAGGATTAAACATATCGAATGGAAAGAAGTAAAAGTTTGCAGAAAGTAAACACAAAGCAGTAAATAGTTTATAGATTGTATGTAAAGAAAAAGGACTGGGATCCATAGTTCACTAGAGGTGGCTCTCCTTAGATAGATAACATGCTGGGTGAACAAATTACAGCGGGGCAATTGACAAACATCGAGAAAGCAATACATGCATATACTAATCATCTTGACTCCTTTGAGACTTGATTGGGCATTACAACATTATACATAGACCGGCATCCAACTGCATCTATGACTAATAATCCACCTTCAGGTTATCATCCGAATCCCCTCTAGTATTAAGTTGCAAGCAACAAATTATTGCTTTATGAACTTCGTGTAAAGTAAACAATACGATTGTTCTATGAACAAAGGATTGTTGTTTTCTCCCTAGTAGCAACAACACATCTGGTACCTTAGAGGTTTCTGTCACTTCCCTAGATTACCAGAGGCATGAACCCACTATCGAGCATAAATACTAACTCTTGGAGTTGCTAACATCTACTTGGCCAAGATAGCTACTAACAATAGAAAGCATGCAGGATCACAAATAACAAAGACATGATAGAATCAATAATCAATCTGAAATAGCATCTCAATATCCATCGGATCCCCGCAAACACAACATGCAGAATTACAAATAGATGATCTTGATCATGAACGGAGCTCACAAGATCTAAACATGAAAGCAGAAAGGAGGAGAACCAGCCATCTAGCTACTACATGGATCCGTAGTCCAAGGATGAACTACTCACGCATCACACCAGAGGCTTGCATGGTGATGAAGAAGGCCTCTAGGATGAATTCCCCTCTCCGGCAGGGTGCCGGGAAGAGCTTCAGATCCCTCCCGATCTAGGGATGGAGATGACGGCGGCTACAGACTCTTTCATGGATTTTTGATTGGCCACTTAGGGTTTTCGTCCTGAGGGCATCTTATAGGCGAAAGGGGAGGCCGAGGGGGTGCCTGGGCTGGCCACACCACCCCCTGGCGCGGGCCAAGCCTGGCCCGTGACCAGTGGTGTGTGGCACCCTCGGCCCCTCTCCGCCTCTAAATACGGCATATGATGACTTCCGAAAAAAATAGGCACTTTGGCTTTTGTCCCGTCCAATTCCGAGAATATTCATTTTCTGACTTTCCTGGAACCAAAACCAGCAGAAAACATGTAGCTAGCACTGTGGCTCTTGTTAATAGGTTAGTCCAAGAAATCATATGAAAAGTACTCCAAAGTCGCCCACCCGGAGTCGAATAGCCAAGCAGAACGCGCCAACCTGAGCATCCTCCACGGACTCAAGCCGCGACTCCAGGTGCCTCTCGAGCGCACCCTAGGATGTTGGGTCGACGAGCTCCCCTCCGTAATATGGGGGATCCACACGTCCGTCAATCGCTCCACCGGGTTCACACCCTTCTTCATGGTGTATGGCACCGAGGCCGTAATGCCAACTGACCTGGAACACGATTCACCTCGAGTCGCCAACTATGTCGAGGCGACCAACAAGGTCGCCCGCCAAGACAGCATCGATCAACTCGACGAGGCACGTGACCTGGCTCGCTCCCGCACTGCCATCTACCAGCAAGGACTCCGCCGCTACCACAGCCGCCGAGTCCGGACTCGTACCTTACAGGAAGGCGACCTGGTCCTACGACTGGCCCAAGACAAAAAAGGCATGCACAAACTCTCCCCCCATGGGAGGGACCATTCGCCATAGGGCGAGTCCTCGGCAACAACGCCTACTACCTCATCGACATACGGGGTGACGGCCAGCTCGAGGTCGGAAGGCCATGGAATGTAAACCTTCTCAGAAAGTTCTATACATAGAACCTCAACTTGTACTCAGCTGGCATATATAATGAAATTCATTTGGATCACACAAATTGTGTCTACTCGCCATATTCTTGTGCCACTCATACTCGTACAAATCAGCAATATGCTACTCACGGAAGTCAACCTTCGGTCGAGCGACCGACACGACTAAGTAGTGTGGCACAAGGGCACCGGAAATACTCGGGCCTTGGGACGTCCACGAAAACGCCAACCCGGAGCCGTCATTGGAGTCGCCTAGCTCGACTGGCCCACCAGGCCAAGACAACCGGTATACGCTTCTCACAACGACCTGTCCCTCCCATCCTCGTGCAAAGCGACTTGAACGGTTAAGTACCACGCACGGGGACTCCGCAAAACAGAAACCCCCACGTGGCTCGGGAACACACCAAGTAAGAGAGCTGCCTTGGACTCGCCCAGCGACTGGCTCTCCGAGCCAGGGGAAGAGACGCGTTACAAACAACGCATTAACAACCTACAACAGGAACGCGCCCAATACGATTGAGCACCACGCTCGGGGACTCGCCCCTCAGAAGACGCGAGAGATAAAACAATGCACAACCAAAATAAAACATGAAAGTATACAATCGAGTTATACCCCATTAAAGGGTGGACGCGCTCGGGGACTCGCTCAATCAAAAATAAACACACCACACAATCCTGGTTGCAATACGAGTCGATTGACTCCCCTTGGCATATATTACAAAATGTTGATCATATTACAGCAGTCGCCACTTGGCATACATTAAAAACTGCCAACTACATTGTCTATTCCACAGGTCCTGACGAAGAAGCACCAGCACTCCCCTTGACACGAACAAAAGTTTGCCACGGGTTCGTCGGGTAGGTCGTCAGCGACTTCGACAACGCCGACCGGAAGGGCTGCTCCGACTTCATGTCGCGATGCTCCGGCTCGGGGTCGCCAGGCGCCAACACCGTCTCCTATTATGGCAGAAGACCCCCCATCGCCAACACCCGATTGGCAAAAGGGGCAGCCTTCGTAGTCAGCTTCAGTACCTCCGACATCTCCACTGTGCCGATCGCCGATGGGTAGCCGCTGGTCACGTCGTCAAGGTCGAAATCGTCAGGGAAGTGGGCAAGACCCAGGCTCAATGCCGTGGTGGCCCCGCGCCTGAACGCCGAGCGCGCCATCCACTCCACGACGATAGGCGCCTCCTCCAGATAGCGCCACACCTCCGTAAGCCCCCCAGGAATAACCTCTGTGGGGGACATGCCTTGAAGAACCATTTGGACGCATAACGCCAAAGCCGTGGCCGCGTTCACCATGGTAGTCATGCACTGCGAAGCGCTGAAGGTCTGAACCACCGGGTCGCTTTGCCCTATCACAACTACAAAATCAGACGTTAGTGAAACTATGGACTTCCCCAATTAGGGACTCGCCAAACAAGTCATGCAAAGACGGAGACGCACCGAGGAGTTTGCGGCAGTTCTCCGTGACATGCTTCTCCAAGGCGGAATGATTATTTTGCAGCCCCACGATGATCGAATCCACGGCCTTGCGTTCCTCCTCAGCCGCAGCGAGCCAACCGCCGGTCCTCAAAGAAAAAAAAAGCCGCTCGCCTCCTCCAAGTCATGGATCAGCGAGCAATTCGCCCATTCGCCGCGTCTAGTTCGGTGACTGGAACATACCCATCACGGGCCTTGGAAATTATAGCCGAGAGACCATCTGAAAGAAAATCATCAGCGCGTCATACAACAACGGGTCATATATGAAAGAGAAAGGGAAAGAAAGGCAGGTACTTACCAATAGTTTCCTGGAGTCGTCGGTTAGCCTCCTGTGCTTCGTGCAGATCCCGCTCCAAGCGCTCCCTTGCGGCCTGCCGGTCGGTCGATTCCTTTTGCAAACCCTGCAGAGACAACAGTGTTTAGTACTTACCAAAGAACAATATCAAGTTCCTAGTCGCTGAAATTCAGCGAATAGGAACTCGGGGACTGGAAAGTAGAAGCAATTAAGTGCCTAGCCGCTGAAATTCAGCAGCTAGACACTCGGAGACTGGACATACCCGAATGGCGGCGCCAAGCATTTTCTGAAGCTCGCCGGCATCAATCGACGGGACCGTGAAGGAGGTGTGCCCATGACGAGACCCAATGTCTCCATCGACGACCTCTGGGCTCTACAGAGACTGGTTGTCCGCCACACCTAGGAACCCCCTGGCCATGAAGCGAGGGAACGTCGTTGACGCCCTAGCCGGGGCGCTAGTCGTCGGAGCCGGCGCTCCCGTCACAGGGGCGACTGGCTCCGACTGCGCAGCCATCGCCTCTTCGACGACTGCAGCTAGGTCGCTCCCCTTGGCGCTAGTCATCTCGACGGAATCATCGACACCGTCTCTTTGCCTCTTCACGCCTTTCACGACCGCTGCGTCATCAGCAGACTTCCTCTTCTTGGGGAGGTCGCCTTCTCCTGCGGTAGCGGTCGGCAGAATCTTCGCCACCGAAGGACGACCGATCTTTTTTACTCCGGACCTATCAAAATGTCGAAATCAACACAAAGACGACACAAGATGGAACACAATTTGGAATGGAAAATGCAAGGCTTACTTGGCGACCGGGAGAATGCGCATCCCGGTGCTGATGTGGGCAGGCTTATACAATTCTGGACCCAGCTTGCGAGTGAGCCCCCTCAAAGACGTCTGAAGCCCACGACACCGCGGGCTTCCTCGATGACGAAGCCATGGTCGCCGGAATTTCCGGCTCCAAAGACGCGGCCGCTCTCGACGGCTGGCGACTTCATCGCCGCTGCCTCAACCGCTTCCTGGCTTGGAACCCCTGAAACCATTGGCGCAATCACCGCCAGGGGAACCTCTACCGCCGCCTCGGTGTCCTTGCCCTCCAACCCCTTCATCGGGATCGCATCCTCTAGGGCCTTGTGCGATATTTCGGGGGTGTCTTCATCGTCAGAGTCGTCATCTAACTCAAACACCACCACCGACTTGGACGGTGACATCGGCTTCTTCGCTGGTGACTTGGGCTTGCGCGTGGGCTTCGATGGTGTGGCCGTACGCCGGGATGTGTGCTCCTGTGCTACCTCGTTGCTGTTGGGGATATACTTTTCGGGTATCCTCATAGTTCCTCACTGACTAGGGTGGCCCACTTTGTCCACGGAGGCGGCAGAGTTCCGGATCTCAGAAAACCCTAATCCCACCCAGCCCGCACCAGTTGCGGAGATAGTGGAGAAATTCGAGCCTGAAGAAGACCTAGCGGTCCAAGTCGAATCTGGAGTGGATCTCTCTGGAGGAGCCGGATCCCAGATCGACCCACCCGCGGAAGTCAAAATCCCGGAGGAGCATATCAGTGACACTGATTCTGGCTCTGATGATGCCGGGACAGATAGACCTTTCCTAAGGTACACATTACGACATATGATACTGCAAGGCAAAAGCGAAGATGCAATTCTCGAGACCATCAAAAGTTTCGACATGGCTGATCACAAAAGCCACAGGTACCTTAGGAAGCACGCGTCGCACTTCGTCGGATACGTCGGATGCTGGAGAAAACACTGACTCGATGCTGGAGGCAATTGGAACAAACACCGACGTACCCGCATCCTCGGATGAATCGATGACGTCGGCAGATTTCTGAAAGTTCTCCGCGGAATATGAAGAGGAGTATAACTCCAAAGCTGCAGAAGAAGGAGAAGCCATGGATGAAGGATCCGGGGAACACTCTCCCAAAGCGCAGGATGACATGGACGTCAGAGATAATCCCGAGGTCCAGATGTCCGAAAGTACCGATCAGAGCTTGACTCCGAGAAACAGACCCAAAGCCGTCTTTGCTACCAGCACTGCCAAGAAGGCAAAGAAGAAGAACAAGAAGAACAAGACCCCGTCAAAAGACCCTCTGGCTGAGGAGGTGGTTGCCAAGGAATACGAAGAAGACTTGGATGGAGCACTTATCCCAGACGAGCAGAAAAAAGAAGAATCGGTGGATGGACACGTGATCACCGAAGGTGCGCGTAAACTCATCGATGCTGCATTAACCACACCTATCCCTACAGCTGCAGAACTTACTGCTGAAGAGCTGGACAAAAGGGCCCAAGACCTAGAAGCGCGTCGTCAACAACTCCTCGATGAAGCCAAAAACATCGAGGTGGAGAAGAAACGCATGACAACCAAGGACGACATGTCTCAGTTGCATCAGAAGACATGGAAGCGTCACATAGATGACAACCAATTCCCACATATCCGTGCCGTCCTTTTCGGAGATGAGATGGGGAAGCCACAGAAAGATAGCAAAGGAGATTAGGTATATCCAACCCCAGTACAGAATACCGTGGCGGCCCGAGAAATTCTATCGGCTAATCCAGGACCAGAGGAGATCCGTTTGGGTATCAAGCTACTCAACAAGGGACTGGAGCAGCAAAAGGTCGCCCTGTCCGGAAGTCAAAAACTGGTCTCGGATTCCGACCAATGTCGAACAGATCTGGCATGGGCTGACGTAAGACCTCACCGCGTTCCGGAGCAGCATTATCGCCCCGAACGTCGGGAGGACAATTATTCGAGAACCGGATAGTCGACAAGATCACAGATCGCACGCGATCGAGCAACGTCGCACCAGCGGCCGAGAAAGAGGCCATCGCTGCTTTGAATCCGAGGAATCCTCCCCGACGAGAATCTAACGATCGAAGGGGAGAAGATAAAGAGAAATGCCGGGAGGAGGATCGTCAGAAAATGCCACCTCCTAGGCATGCAAGCCGTCCGGCTGAGCCCCACCATGGTGGGAACGACGGACAAAGAAACAACGGAAACCACACCGGAACAAGTAGGCAGGGGGCTCGTCGTAGTCAAGACCCTCCCCGGAATCGGAATAATGACGTTCCGGACGGAGGCCGGCGATCAGCCGGAAATTATCCAGCTGCCCCACCCTCTCCACCACACAGTCATCACAACAGCTCCCAAGGAGGGCAAGGAGGACGACGTGGCGGAGGAGGTGGTGGCAGAAGCCGAAGTCCGGCTCCATGGCACCGCCATTCGGGACGATCTTTATCCCCGAACGACGCAAGGCACAGGATCAACTCCAACATAGAGGCTCGGTGCTACGAAAACGATGATATCTACATGGGCCCAAAGTGCTTCGGACCACGCATCAGAGCTACAAAATTCCCGGAAAGATTTGCTATCTCAAGACATATCCAAGCCTACGATGGCATTGCTCGGCAGATACACGGCTACGATTTCTTCCAAGCTTGTCAGACGCTAAAGGCGGAAACAGCCTGGTCGCAACACGATATCTCCCACTTATGTTGCGGAAGACGGCACGATCATGGCTCAATGAACTTCCGGAGAACACCATCCATAACTGGTATGATATGCAAAGTGCGTTCTTTCGGAATTTCGAAAGAACATATCGGAGGCCCTGTACGGTCGGAGACCTACAGCGTTGCACCCAGAAAGCCGGAGAAACTTGCCGGGACTACCTCGGACGATGGATCGACACCAAGAACTCCTGTGAGGGAGTAAATGATCAAACTGTGATTGAAGCTTTCATTGCAGGTCTCCCAATTGGTCTACCGCGTCATCGCTTGAAGTGTGACAAGGTCACTAATTTGGGAGAAATGATAGAAACAACGAGCAAGTATGCAGATGCTGACGATGATGCAGAGGGATTGCTCAATGCCCTAGCTGTGCCTCAGTCGGCAAGATAACCAAAGCAAAAAGCTCAAAAGCGCAAAAATACCTCGGAAGAAAAAGCCAACGCAAAAACAGCGGTGGTTACTACTGTTTCTGGGTCTGGAGGACGAGGAGGACGTGGCGGAGGCCGCGGGCGTGGCCGTGGGACTTCAAGGGTCCAAGGTAGAGGAGAACAGCAACCAGGCAAAACCTACTCTTGGGCCGACATTGCCAATAACCCATGTGTGCATCACCTAGACGCCGATGGGGGCTCGTCCCACACCAACGCTGAATGTCGTTTCAATGACGACATCAAAAGAGATGACACCGCGGGCTACAAAGCTAAGCGGAAGAAGGGAAAGAAAAATCTCGAAAAAGACAAGGAGACCAAGGAAGATTCCGACATGGAGGAAGCTGATGCTTCAAATCCCAAGCCGGAAGGGAAGAAAACTTTTCCTACCAAGAAGGACACTTCTGTCACCTTCCTCGGATCTCAACCAGCAAAGGTCAAGAAAGCAGTTCTACACGAGCTCAATGCAACAGTTCCGGCTGTCCCCCAGTATCTGGACTGGTCGGAAGTGGCAATCACGTTTGACCGCGATGATCATCCGCCTAAGTTACATAGGCGAGGAAAATACGCCTTAATCGTCAACCCACTTATTGACGGTTATGGTTTCTCCAAGACCCTCATGGACGGTGGTAGCAGCATCAATATTCTCTATTTCGAAACGCTATGCCGGATGAAGATCTTGGAGACCCAGCTGAACCATAGCTCTGTGATCTTTCACGCAGTTGTCCTAGGAAGACAAGCTAACTTCCTGGGAGAGATTACTTTGGATGTTACCTTTGGAACTCTAAAGAACTATCGAACGGAAGCACTTTCCTTCGAAGTGGTCCCGTTCAAGAGTGCATACCACGCTATATTCGGACGTCCGGCTTACTGGGCTTTTATGGCTTGTCCGTGTTACATTTACAATATGATGAAAATTCCAGGTCCCAATGGCGTGATCACCATCAGGGAAGACCCGAAGAAAGCGCGAGAGTGCGAGGATGGAAATGCCGCCTTTGCCAAAGCCGTGCTGCACACCCAGGAGTACCAGGAGATCAAGAAGAGCATAGATCCGTCCGAGATGCCTGCAACGAAGAAGGAGGTGACAAAGCCAAATCCGGAGTTCAAGGCATCAGAAGAGACGAAGAAAGCACTGTTGAAGGATGATGACCCCTCCAAGGTGACCCAGATAGGCGTAGGCCTAGGTAGCACATAGGAAAGCGCGCTCGTCAAGTTCCTCCAAGCAAATCAAGACATCTTCACATGGCAGCCATCTGACATGACCGGAGTACCTAGGGAACTTGCCGAGCACTCTCTAAATGTAAAACCGAACGCTAAACCTGTCAAACAGTCCCTACGACGGTTTGGCGACGAAAAGCGTAAGGCAATAGCTAAGGAACTAGCGTGGCTCGAGTTAGCCGGATTCATAGAAGAGGTCATCCACACTGAGTGGTCGACCAATCCTGTAATTGTCCCTAAAAAGGACACCACTGATTTAAGGATGTGTGTTGATTATACTGCCTTGAACAAGGCTTGTCCAAATGATCCGTTTGCTCTGCCTAGAATTGATCAAGTTATCGATTCTACGGCAGGCTCGGAACTCCTCTATTTTCCGGCTATCACCAAATCCGGATGAAGGAATCTGACAAAGTCAAAACTTCATTCATAACCCCTTTCGGAACCTTCTGTTTTGTTACGATGCCCTTTGGGCTGAAGAACGCAGGAGCTACGTACCAGCGCACGATGCAGCGTTGCCTCCATGACCAACTCGGATGCAATGTACATGCATACGTGGATGATATCGTGGTAATGTCTAGAAAGAAGGAAACACTGATTTCCGACTTGGAGGAGACGTTCGCCAATATACGAAAATACAATATCATGCTTAACCCGAAGAAATGCTTCTTTGGAATACCAGCCGGAAAATTGTTAGGTTTCATCGTGTCTCAAAGAGGCATAGAGGTGAACCGAGACAAAATCAAGGCTATATTCAATATTTCCAGGCCAACCCGCCTGAAGGACGTACAAAGACTAACTGGTTGCATTGTTGCGGTCAGTCGATTTGTAAGCCGGCTTGGAGAAAGAGCCGCACCATTATACAAACTCCTGAAAAAGACCAAAGATTTTGTTTGGACTGATGAAGCTGAAGCTGCACTACAAGACCTGAATAAAGTACTCTCATCTGCTCCTATCCTTGCAGTGCAGGAACCTAAGGAACCGATGTTGCTCTATCTTGCTGCAACAAATAAGGTCATTAGTATCGTCATGGTGGTGGAAAGACCAGAGGAAAATCAGGAACACCAGGTGCAGCGTCCGACTTACTTTGTCAGCGAGGTTCTGACAGAATCAAAACAGCGGTATCCACACTATCAAAAGTTGGCTTACGGTGTTTTTCTAGCATCTCGTAAGTTACGACATTACTTTCAGGAGCATCCAATTACTATGGTGAGCATAGCTCCCATGAGAGATATAATCAACAACAGTGACGCCACAGGACGCGTCGCCAAATGGGGCATAGAGCTTTCAGCTTTCGACATTCAGTACAAACCTCGGACAACAATTAAATCCTAGATCCTTGCCGACTTTGTTGCTGACTGGACAGAGACGAAGGAGAACATGATCCTTCCTGAGTCAGAATATTGGACCCTCTTTTTCGATGGGTCTAAGGCTCACGAGGGCTCGGGGGATGGCGTGGTGCTCAAGTCACCCCAAGGAGATAAACTTTTATACGTGTTGCAGATACACTTCACAGCGACAAATAACATTGCCGAGTATGAAGCACTGCTGCATGGAATCCGGATTGCTAAGGATATTGGCATCCGACGTTTGATGTGTTACGAAGATTCGGATCTTGTTGCTCAGCAAGTGTCGGATATTTGTAACGCAAATAAACACATGGCAGCGTATAAAGCTGTCGTGGATGATCTATCTAAATCGTTCGAAGGGTTTGAAGTCCAACACATACCTCGAGCAGAAAATGAGGAAGCAGATGCACTATCTCGGATAGGTTCTGCACGGAAAGAGGTCCCGGATGGTGATTTTCTAGAGCACCTCAAAGTTCCCTCAATAAAGGGAGTAGATGAGGAATATCTGACCAAATTCGACTCACCCTTGATAGCAGTTCTGGCTGTAATTCCCAGATGGACTCAACCCTACCTCGATTATTTGGTAGATGGCAAATTCAAGACGAGGTGTCGAGCCAGATTATCCGACGAGCAAAAGCCTATACTATTGTTAAAGTTGAGCTCCATAAACAGAGTGTTTCTGGGGTTTTTCAATGCTGTGTATCTCCAGAAGAAGGAGTGGAAATCTTAAGAGAAATCCACGAAGGCGAGTGTGGTCACCATGCTGCAGCCAAATCTTTAGTGGCAAAAGCTTTTAGACACGGATTTTTTTGGCTTATAGCTCAGGCAAATGCCGACGATTAGTCAAGACGTGCAAAGGCTGCCAAAAGTACGCCAAGCAAGCTCATGTTCCGGCTGATCAGCTGCGAACAATACCTATAACGTTGCCCTTTGCGGTCTGGGGGCTTGATATGGTAGGACCTTTTAAACGAGCTCCAAGTGGATTTACTCACCTCTTAGTGATGGTGGATAAATTCACAAAATGGATTGAGGCTAAACCTGTCACTAGTTGTGATGGAGCAACAGCCAAAAGATTTGTCGAGGATGTTATAATCCGGTATGGTTATCCGCATAGCATTATCACGGACAACAGGAGTAACTTTTCTATGGGAGAATTGGCTGAATTCTGCAACGAGCAAAATATCCGGCTTGACATTGCATCAGTCGCACATCCACAGGATAACGGACAAGTCAAAAGAGCAAATGGTTTAATTTTACAAGGCCTAAAACCAAGACTCGAAGCACCACTACGACGTGCTGCAGGGGCTTGGGCAGAGGAATTACCCTCTGTAATTTGGTGTTTACGAACAACTCCAAATAGGCCAACATGATACACACCTTTCTTCTTGGTCTATGGCGCACAAGCAGTTCTTCCCAGTGATTTAATTCATACTTCTCCTAGAGTGGCCGCGTATATCGAAGAGGATGCCGAGATTTCTTGACAAAATGATCTCGACTTAGTCGAAGAAGTTCGCGTTGTTGCTAAAATGAGATCTATAGCCTATCAGTGGAAGTTACGCAAATATCATAGCCAGAGAGTCCGAGATAGATCTTTCAATAAAGGTGACTTGGTTCTCCGGCTTGTGCAACAAAGAAAGCACAAACTTTCCCCAATATGGGAAGGGCCCTTTTTAGTTAGTCGAGTATTGCACAATGGATCGTACTACTTAACTGACATGAGGTCAGTCAAAGAAAGACCTGGTACTAAGAAGAGAAAGAGAGCTGGAGGCAGTACAAATCCGGATGAGTTAGACAGACCATGGAATATTGCTCAGCTACGTCCCTTTTATTCTTAGTTTATCCTTCTTTATAAATCACATATATGTACATATTCTGTGAGAAATAAAAGTTTTGGTTGCCTCAAATTTTTCTGAGAAGTTTTCACCATCTTATTTCCGAATGATCATGTCATTGTTGAAAATCCCAGAATGCTTGAAAGTACTTTATGCTCATGTTCGTTCTGGTTTAGATTTTCGATTCTAAAACTGCTACCCTCGGGTATAACTCTAAAGTTTCTAGTCTTTACTTTGGTTATTTGTCTGATTGCTGGATGCGGGCATTTTCCGAGTAGTGAATTGTTGGTACTGGAAGCCGGCTTTGTTTCCGAGTTTAAACGGGTTTAGCAATTGAGCTCCGTTGCTCGGCAAAGTTTCCGGCAGAAGGTTTAGTCGGCTCACGAAAGGGACGAGGCGGAAAGCCAGATAAACGATAAGTAGAGACGAAAAAATACAAGTGCTTATGTAAACATTTCAGGCACACAAAAAATTAAAACCAAAAGTGCTGAATAGATCAAAAGCTTAGCACTAGCAAAGTCATAGTACTTTACATTTACAAAATGCATCATGTTCTTTGAGGATAATACAAAAAAATTTGGTCTATGATGCAGGAGGAGATGAAGGAGCTGCCGGCTCGCTGGAGATTCCGCCTTGATATCGTTCCGAGATGTCCGCATCCGAGATGGTGCGTTCATCATCGGAAAATTCTGTTGGTTCTTCCGGAGGAGGAGGCGGAGTATCTACGCGGGTGAAGAAGGGGATCTCGTAGCTGGTCAGATCAGCCACGTGACACCCATATCCGGCGCATGAGTGCATGATGGCTTGAAGGTCCTGCTCCTGGCCGTCTTCGTCTACCTTGCAGTACCCTCTGGTCACTTGCCATATCTCCATGTTTCCATGGTGGCTCATGACCATGGTGAGAGCGTTCTGCGCAGCAGTCCGCCAGGACATGTTCGATCCCGAACAAGCTGGCATCTCCTTCGCCTTTGTCCAAGACTGAAAATCTGACATGCTTGGCATGCCCGGAATCTTGAGAGCTTCGCCGACGTCCTCAAGGGACTGGCGGAAGTCATGAAGCAGGTCACCGACTTGAGTAATCCGGTGGGTGCGGGGCTCGGAGGAGGAAGAGTCCGTCAAGTTCAGAGGACCTATACACAAAACAAGTTAAGAAAAATCCGACATTGATAAAAGTCGAAGAAAGAGACAAGTCAGATAGATGGAACGTACAAAAAATGACGTCGTCAATTTTGGTCTTCTCCTCCCGGAGACTCTGGAGTTCAGCCCGGAGCGCCTGGGACATATCCTTCTCTCTGCCAAGCTCATTCTTGAGATCCGAGATTATTTTATCTTGAGCAGCGATCTTGCGATCATGCTCATCAGTGGCCATGGAGGAGGATTCAAGGACTTGAGCTATGCTCCTTTCATGATCCGCCTTAAGCTTATCCATCTCTTGGTGAAGTCCCTTGTTCTCCACCACCAGGGTCTTCAGGTTCTCGGCCTCTTCAATCATGGCGACGGATTGTTTCACCAGCGCTGTAAGTCAAAAAGAACAAAAGTTCAGAAAAATTCGACATTGAAAATACAAGGACAAGGTTTGAGTCTCGAAATGTTTACCTTCGGCCTCATCCTTGGCAACTTTGAGTTCAGCATTTTTAAGCCGGAGAGCTTTGATCTCTCTCCGCTTGTCGCAGACATTGGTCAGTAATTCCTGGTTATAGGAACATACTTTCTGTAAGTCAGAATACCCAAAGTCAGAAAGCTACTTAAGACTTGGGCTAATATTTTTGTTAAATATCAGCACGATCCTTGGGGGCTACACTAGTTCGTTCTTTGGCATCCTAATGAAGCATAAACCCGGATTATATATCCTACTTCATGCTTGGGGGCTAGAGGATATGATATAACATAATGGAAAAAACAGGAGTTGGAATTCCGACTTACATATTGTTCGCGGGTGAGTTTATCTAAACCCGCGTTAACTTCAGCAGCCACCTTCTCGGCGAGAGTCAGAGGAATCACTAGGGCTGTTGGAAGCTCACCAGTCCTAATCCTCTCGTCGTGGAGGCACACTTGAGCGAGAAGGTCGGAGAACTTGACGTCCTCTGCTTCATGCGCTTCTTCCTCGGCGGATAAAGTTCTCTTCTCCAAGCATTGCTTGGCAAGCCGCTGGATTTCTTCAGCAGATTTCCGAGACAGGCCAAACTTGGCAAGTCCCGGATTGTTGATGAGGTTTTCGGCAAAGGTTTCTGCCGAGGGATCATTACCCAAAGAGGGTTCACCCTTATCTAGATCTAACGCACCCGTGGTGACGTCAGTTTGCGACCCAAGGTTCACAACCCGTTGAAGGAGCCGGATCTTCTGCAGCGTCCGGCGAGATAACCGGTGTTGCAGAAGGTTGAGGGGCAGGAGTCAGAGGAGCCACTGCAGGGGAAGCTATGGTAAGCTTCGTCTGCCGCAGCAGCTTCGAAGGAATCCCTTTCCCCTTGGCCTTAACGAGCGGTTTTGCTCTGAGAATGTAGTAAAAGTCGGAAAACATTACATCTCGGAAAGATATTTGAATATGGTACAAAGGCGGAAGTTGTGATTGCATGTTACCTCTTCACGACAGGCACCTCTTTTGTGCCAACAGCCACTGTCGGAGCTTTGCACTTCTTGAGCGCAAGATCCGACAATGGAACTACCTCCACCTCCTAAGAGAACTCCGGAGGATATCCTTCGAGCGGAGCAAGTTCCGACTTGGGGAGGTCAGCAAGCTGAAAAGAAGAAAACATATCAGTATTGCAGTATAACTCAAAGAATGAAACACATAAAAGGTGTGATGATGGAAGCTTACCGGCACCACGGGGTTTTCTGCCGTGTGCATATCCAGAGAAACCTCCGGAATTCTCCTCTCGATCCGCTCCTTGATCAGCCACTTGATCTGGCTTATGTAGCCTTGAGTGGTGTAGGCTTTGGGGCTTATGCGGAGGGAGTCTGTTTTGGAAGACGTGATGGAGTGCATCAGTCTATCCTCGTGGTACTGAAGTGGCTGGATCCGACGTGAGACCCAACACTAGACCAAGTCGGACCCCTTCAGACCATTGTGCTTAATCAAATATTCGATCCTCCTCTTAGCGAGGATCAGATCATCGGAAAGAGCCAGAGCAGCCTCATCCCAGGAAGGCTGGGCCGTGGCGGCTCCATCGACAAAAGCCGGCAAAGCGGTAGCTTTGTCGGGAGCCGGAATATCCCTATGATAGAAAAATGTGGCCGGCCATTGTTTGACCGAGTCGCTGGCTAGAATTTTGGGATAAGCCCGGTCGCGTCTAAGTGAAAAGATGATAGTGCCGGAGATGTAAGGAACACCAGCGGTAATGGAATTTCTCCGGACATGGAAATAATACCGGAAGAGAGTCAAACTCGGCCTAATGCCGAGAAAGCTCTCACAAAGCGAAGCATACGCACTCATCTCTAAGAGAGAGTTAGGAGGAAGGTTATGGAGTTGAACTCCGTAATGATCTATCACCTCGGAGAAGAACTCCGAGGGAGGAAAGGACAGACCTCGGTCGAGATGGGTGCCGCAGTGGACCCGCTCGCCGTCACGCGGGTTGGGGACGGTTTCTTCAAAGCCGCTCCGCCAGTCGCCGGCGGCAAGAAGTCCCTCCTTCTCCACGTTCCTGAGGCCCTCCTCGTTGAGAGCGCAGGGAATCCAGATTCCCCAGAAGCTCTCCTTCTCTGCTGCTGCTTCCGCCGTCGCTGCCGCCACTTCCGCCAAACCGGAGGAAGAAGATGAAGCCATTTCTCCGGTGAGAAGATGACCTAAAAGGGGCAACGCTGGGAGTTCTGTGGAGGAAGAACGAGGAAGCTCTATGCGTGCTGGAGGATTGGGAGGAAAGGAAACGGCAAAGGACTGGTGGAAAGGAGAAGGAAAAATCCAAAACCCTTATATCCACCTAATTGCACCAAGATTCGTGCAAATGCTACAGTGTAACCGCCACGCGTCGTGGAAGGAACTGGGAAGAACCCACACGATGATTGCGTCGCCTCGATCTCCACGCACGCATTGAAACGGCGCATCGGTTCCGCGAACCGCGGACCCACCAACGGTCGTGCTGATGGAATGCCTGTCAAATGACGTGACTTGACCATGACTTGTGTCAGGTGGCGTTGAGAACCAAGTTCGGGCTTAGTTTGAAATCGAGCTGGAAAATCCGAGTAACCTACTGATAGGTCCGACTTATTTTTTAAGACCCGGATCGTATTTTTGTTGTGAAGTTTCAGGAACCCTTCAAGATTCTCAGTCAAGATCAAGCTAGACGATGATAAATCCGACTTTGATTTTGGAGGCCTCGGGTCAGCTGTTGGGGATATACTTTCCGGGTATCCTCACAGTTCCTCACTGACCAGGGTGGCCCACTTTGGGTTAGAGCTTTGCTTCACGGGCGGCCCAGTCAGGGAGAAAGACGGAGTCCAATCCGGCTACGGGAAGGTCTAGAAGACTTACCGACTTAGGCCCATAATGTTACTCGTAGTTCAAGATGTACTCTATAACCGAATCTTAGTCGTAGCCGAATAGATTTCTCCTGTAAACCCTAGGCCGGATATCTATATAAGCCATCCTAGGGAGAGACTTTAGGGCACCTCAATAATCTACAACCTCAACTCGCACAGGAGAAACCCTTGTAACCCATATTCCGGCTCTGTCGTATTACTGGATTGCTAGCAGGAGTAGGATCCGTCCAAAGCCATGGATTCAACTCAGGTAAACTTGTGTGCTCACCGTCCCGGAACACCGTACGTCTCACACCCCTCTCTTCCGCATGCCTCGAGGACCCCCTCATGGCGTACTTGTCATCAATCCGACGACAGTCGCCTCCTTCGTGTTCATCGAGGCTGCAACTTGCCTCGAACTCGTGCTGTTTCTGCATGCGAGTCTTGCGAGCCACGGGCACTGGGGGAGGGACCTCCTCCTCCTCCTCGTCGCTATCGGAGGAGTCTCCTCCGGAGGCCTCCTCGAGCTCCCGGGGGACCTCTTCATCAAGCGGAGGAAGCCAGCCCTCCAACACCTGAAACAGCTGAGAACTACCATGAGTAAGTACCAAATGTTGCGACTGCGAATCGAGATGCAGAAATGGCGACTGGGGAGAAAACTTACTATGGGGTCTGTAGGGGTTCCGTGCATAAAATAAATAAATTTTACACTACGCCCCTAAACCCCTGAAGCTGCCAGGACCTATCTATTAGTAATACAGTAATGGGAGGGGTTTTTCGCGAACTTATCCTTGAAGACCGAAAAGCGTTGTCAACGCTTAGGAGAGCATGGCTGATGTAGATGAGCCGAAGCTGACCTCAAGGTCGTGATGAAGTCCTTGCGCTCCTTTTGGCTCCAACTGTTGGGTCCGCAGCATAGAAAACAAAAAAAATTCTACGGTGTGAACTACACGCCAAGATCTATCTACTAGGTACAAAGCAACGGGTGGACATACATCCAAAGAGAACTTACCCTCGTAGACAACGAGCTTTGTTAACGAGTAAGAACTCGTGGTTGATTAGTCGTACACTTGCTGATCTCAAGATCGTGATGAAGTCTAGCAGGTCCGGCTCCAGCACGTCCATCAGATCCAGCTCTAGCACCACCAAGTCCAGCACCCCAAAGCAGCGGTGCATCCGTGATCGCACACACGTCCGGTACCCCGACAACCTCCGTCCCTCGCTCCAGCAAAGCAGCGGAAGCAGCAACTTCTTTCCAGATAAAGCCACCGGGAACATGTATCTCGCTAATCCGAGACCATGGGGAAATAATACTAGAGGGGGAGAGAGATCCTTCACAAGGAGGTGTGTGTGAGAAGTGAGGAGGGGGTGGACTTTTATAGGAGGAGGGGAGGGTACCCCTCCTTCATGGCCGGCGCATGGGGAGGTTACCCTTCACCTCCTCCATTCATGTGGTGGTAACCCCTCCACATTAAATTTGCCCCTTCACATTCTCTTTTAAAGTCTCCACTTTAAATGCATTAAATTTCTCCAAATTTAATGCTCTCTCATTTAATAAAACTCTTTTATTATTTTTATTCAGAATTTTGTTAATTACTTTAATTAACAAACATTCACATAAAACCCCCTGCAACATTTTAATATTACATGCAGAACCAATTTCAGCAATTTCACCCGAAACAGTTTCGGTGTCTATTGAAATAATTCCAGCGCTTTCTTAAATCTTTATCTGAAACATATTTGCTCCAAATGGTGTCGGTATCCCTTAAGTGTGTCACCCTACGATTCGCGAATAATGCAGACATGATCGAGACCCCTCTCAGATCAATAATCAGAAGCGGGACCTGGAGATCCATACCGACTCCTACACATTCAACGATGACTTCTATGATCGTGAGAACCTTTAACGCTAGTAACTAAATCCCTTTGTCCCGCGATACATGTCCGAGATTCGATCATTGGTATCTCCATACCTAGTTTGATCTCGTTACCGACATGCACTCTTTTCTTGTTCCCGTGATATAACATTCTAGTGATCACATCACTTGCTTGCAAGCTATTTCAATGTGATATCATCGAGAGGGCCCAGAGTATATCTATCCGTCATCGGGATGGACAAATCCCACTCTTGATCCATGAGCCTCAACATAACACCTTCGTAGCACTGAACCCACCTTTATAGTCATCCTGTTACGGTGTGACGTTTGATGTTATCAAGATACTCTTCCGATGTTAGCAATTAACATGATCTCATGGTCTAAGGATAAAGATTACTTCGTATGATGTTATAGCAATATAAACATAATGACTTTGATCGTAATGCTATACTTCGGATGAATGTTCATCACATCATTCCACCAATGGTGTGACCTTGTTATTAACAACATCCAATGTCCATGATCAGGAAACCTTGATCATCTTGTTAATCAACAAGCTAGTCTATAAGAGAGGCATAACTAGGAACCCTTTTTGTTTATTAAACACACATGTATTGATTTTTCCGATCAATACAATTATAGCATGCAAAATAAACATTTATCATAAACATGGAATAAGATAATAACCACTTTATTATTGCCTCTCGGGCATATTCCCTTCACCAACGACTTGAGTGCCTCAAGTGCGACACCTCGCGGGGAGTTACACACGTCCGGTGCCTGACGATGACTCCCGCTTCCCGATCCAAAGAACTGCTAAGGAAGTAGAGCTCCGGATCCAATCTCAGCTGACGGCGCTCCAAGATGAAGATGTCTCCCGCTCGCGTAGTCCGGACTTGGGACCACGGTCACGAGAGAGAGAGGGGGAGAGAGAAAATATCAATTGGAGGTCCTCCCAAAAGTGGGGAGACCTTTATTGATTATTGGTGTATTTTTCTAGGCTAAATACCCCACTATATATAGGGGGAGGGGAGGTACTACCTCCCTCAAAGTCCCGGGATGGGACTAAAGGAGAGGAGGGGGTGGGGTGGCCGCCGGCCAGACCCTAGTGGGCCCCACGGGGGGGCCCAGGCCCAGCCGGCCTTCCCCTTTGGCCCCTCTCCCTCTCTCCTTTCCCCCAATGGGCCCTCTCCCTCCGGAATTGGCCCATTAAGCCTTTTTGACCTTTAATTGATTTTCTATTTATTAAATAATTATGAATAAATGATTAAATCATTATTTAACATTCTTTAACATATTATTCAACCTCCGTGGCCATGGAACACCTTCCACCTCCACTCCGGACATCCTCCGGACTTACCAAAACCCTTCTAGTTTTCTCCCTTCTATTCTTCGGTGATTCTACCGATCCTTTAAACACTCTAAGCATCATCAAGCCCTTAAGAGTGATACCCCACGGTCCGGGAACACTCCAGACATGGTCGGGACACTCCTGCACCAATGATCGACAAAGGGACCTGGATGGCCATGTGACCCCTATGCGTTCCACGAAGATCTTTCGTCGTTTGAACCGGGACAGTCGTGTCTTATTCCCTTTGTCTCTCGATACTTGCATTGCCCGAGATCTGATCAATGACATCACCATGTCGTGTTCAATCTCGTTACTGAACAATGCTACTTGACTCGTTCCGACAAATGATATCTCGTGATCAAATCACACGCTGCACAGCTATTGGATATAACTTCTCCGAGTGGGCCCTTGAGTATCTTTCCGTCACATGGACGGACAAATCCCGCTCTTGACATATATTGCCTCTACGGTTTCCTCCAAATACCTGAACACACCTTTATAACCACCGTTTTACCAGATGGCGTTTGATGCTATCTAAGCACTCTCGGGAGACAGTGATTGATATATCCTCATGGTCTAAGGAATAGTCTACGAGGATCCATTTCTAATCATCGTAAATTGAACTTCGTGACATGATCGGGTCACGATGTTTAGCTTGGGTATTGGTTCATCATCTCATTCTCAGAATGAGATGACCTCGTTTCCAACTGGCATAAATGCCACATGATCAGGAAACTTGATCATCTGTTGACCAATGAACCAGTGACTAGAGTTTCACTGGGAACCCCTGGTTGTTTGTATCACACGTGTATTGATGTTTCCACTCAATATAGTTATATCATGATATAAAACTTAATCATAAACTATATGAAATATGATAATAGTCATTACTACTATTTGTCTCTAGGGCATATTTCCAACAGTCTCCCACTTGAACTAGAGTACAAATACACTAGCTGCATTTTGTTCTCAATCATTTGGCACCATATACCCGGTACCCTGAACAGGCTTGCTCATGGAAGAGGTTGAGTCTTGGGTCTGTACTTTACAGTCCCAAATCCTTTGCAACTTACTAATGTCACTTTAATTGACATTAATACTTTATCATCACATGATAGCATCTGTGTGTATGCATCATCGCCATGGCAGCAGAACGAGGCCTGATTCCAGGAGCCTACAGTGACGTTAGATCAACCTCAAGGGCTTTCTCATGGGCACTTTGCCCTGGGACACATCATTCTACGTTAAAAGCGAACTAGCCCCGCCATAACTTTATACAACACTTTAGATGGTACCCTTATCTATTATTATAAATGTATTCATCAAAACACTAGTGCACTCTGTGCAGCTTTCGGTGTTTTGTTCACCTTGCTTCCTACTTGACTTTAATTGGTATCTATAGGAGTTTCCAACATATTCCCTTATAACATAACCCTTTATGCTTTAAGATATGTCATCCTTTATGGATTTGGAAAACATGTCTACAATTCTCTATTAGACACTACAGACAAAACTTAGCTCAACATTCTGTGATTCAAGCTTAATCACTTTTAAACGTTCTTTATTTGGATCACATATTATGCTAAGTTATCATCATGGTTTAGAACCTATGTCTCAACATAGTGGATGACGATCATCCTTTTCTTTCTTTCAACCACTGATGTTAAACTTAATGTTATTCCTAATTTGAGTTATTAAGGACCAGTTCCTTAATTAACTTCTATTCTGAAACCCCTTTCAGAATCCCTTAAGGAATACTACATAATATCATAATACACTTGTTATCAACTTTTACATCTTATAAATCATTATTTATAAGTATTTGCGCTTTCATCCTTAACATGCTTAAGAATTACTCCTATAAGCTCCCACTCAAAATATGTTCCTACATATTTGAATTTGAGACTTATATTGCTCTCACTTAAAAATATGTCAATCACATATTGTTTCAGGAAGACTTTCATATCTCCCACTCAATTTTATGCAAATTGCCTATCCACTCACTATTTTTGAACAACTTCAAAATCCTTTGATCAAATATCAAACTTGGAGATTTACTATGAGATACTAGTACTATTACTAGTTTTAAATCCACT
This sequence comes from Avena insularis, assembly GCA_023614405.1. Taxonomy (NCBI): domain Eukaryota; kingdom Viridiplantae; phylum Streptophyta; class Magnoliopsida; order Poales; family Poaceae; genus Avena; species Avena insularis. The sequence continues at coordinate 89,331,838 of CM042690.1, read as the reverse complement.
AGACTTTTAGCACACATGAATCAAATTCATTTGAATTTGTCTAATACCTGACAAATTGTGCTTTTGTCATTTACCCCCTTTTCCACTATGGCTTTCTAGTCATTTGGGAAAATCCAAGTAACCCCTTTTACTTGTGAGATTCAGCAATGAATTGCTTTATAATATCAAGGGAATTTTGCTTCTAGGATTTTTCATAATTTAGTTTACCATTATTTCCTTAGTAGTTCGTAGGTATGTCATATTCCAGTAATCATGACAAATGATTCATAAATGTCTCCATACAAGATATGGATTTACATTTTGAATCCTACTTCATGTAGTGAAAAACAATAGTGGAGGAAAAACACAATGATCAATATCATTGATTCTTTCCTTCTGTGTAGAGAATCGTTCAGGAACATTGTCCGTTGCGCTTCTCAACACTCTGATGCAGGGTTTTGAATCCTCATCGTGTTTTTCACTAATTTCCATTTGCTCCATAATTGAGAAACATCACTAGAGATGAGCTTTCTCAAGAATGCACCAAAGTCCAAGTAATACGAATCTTGCTTTCCTTTTGGTTCGACCTATGGATTTCGTATTCAAAGTTTCCAATGAATACTCTACAAGGACTTATTCGCTATTGTTTTGGTTATATCGAATAACCCCAAAACTTTCACGAATTCAAATGGTTCGCTACATTCTAATTGAGTGCTAACTATTTCTAACTAATGGTCTCTACATCTGCACTACAATGATTTATTTGGTGCCTTCTATTCAACCCCTTTGATATATAATATCACACTGTGATGCTTTGCATTTTGATGTTTCAAAACGCTTTGCATTCCACAATTTTCTTTTATGCCATTCTTATAAAGTTGAATTTCATTACTATTGATCAAATCGTAGTAATTAGATTATCTTTTATACTTATACCCTTTGTTGATGAAACACTTTGATCAAATCAAATAGTTTCATATTCATGTTTCCTTTGGTAAACTTATTTACACATTTAAACAATCAATTAATGATAATTACCATTTTTCATTAAACCCCAATACATCGAATATGTATTTACTTTTAACAATTCATTAAACACTTTGTATTCAAGTAATACACAGTGTTCAAGTTATTTTGCCGAACTTAGGCATGATTTATATGTGATAAGAAATCGAATGACTTTCACATATTATCACAATAACTTTGAATTCAAACAATGGTTTCATTCATTAATGAAATATCATTAAGTTGGGTATTTTAAACAAGGAATTTTTAATGTTTTATAGATGTTCATGCATTATCAATTAGTTTCAAACAACAAGGATAATTCACAAGTAATCAAACAAGATATGAACACGAATAGAAATCATTCATAAAAGCAGAACAACTGTTTGTTACAAACTCATATGAATAACCGTCTCACGAAGTGTAAGACACACTAAAGAAGTTCACAATCTCTTGATTAAAATAATCATCCTAAAACATAAACTAAATGATAAATGTCAAGGGAGAGTGTCTTCGGCCATCATCATCATGCTTGCCATCAACACGCAACGTCACCTCCTCTCCAGCAAGCACCTCTCATGCAGAAGGACCTGTTTTCAGTAAAACAGAACAAGTATCAGATATACTTAACACTGTAATGTGTTTGCAAGATTATAACATTTATAAAACTGTATATCAAATATATACCTTTGTCATTTATGACCTCTCCGGTGATTGGTTCAACCTTTACGTTCCTGAAACGTAATATGAACTCATGGAAATCCAATGTTTCTGTATCACCACTCATGATGCTACTCTGGACATGTCCTTCATAGCTGGGAGGCAATGATCGAAGCAATACGTCTATCGCAAATGGATTAGCCATCCAATAATCCACGAAGTGAACCAATCTTGTGTGTGCATTAAGCATGCGCTCCAAGTGATCCTTCAGACATGTATGCTCCTCCATCTGTACGGAAAGGAACTCTCCAAGCAACTCGTGCTTCCACATGCGCACATGGCCTATGAAATCTGCTCTCAGCTGATCCACCATCGAATATGAATCAAGATCACCCATGAGCGGATGTAGTTCATCCACCATCCCGTAACGCATTATTATCTGAATATAGGTGTACATCTCTTGACGATAGTAGCGGCCTGCCAGCTCTTGTGGGGTCTCATAGTGGTCTGGCTTAGTCAAATCCATCGTGTGGCGTATGTAGTCTACCACATGATTCCTAGTAAGGACATCATTCAGGCGCACAAGCCAACTAGGGAAGTTGGATCCATCAAGTCTAAGTTTCTCACCCTTTACCCAATCCTCAATGGCAAAGTAAGCTTCACGCTGAGCCATCTACATTTATAATTGCAAAAGGAATTTAGACTAAGTTTATAATTAAATGAGTTAATAATAAATCCACTCAGAAACACCTATCCCCAAAAGGGTTCCTAGTGATAACACGACCCCTATCAGCCACATCTCCCCGATCATCACGGCCATCAATGTGGGTTCAAGGGTGGACGCTAAACGTCGGTCACATCATTCATGCGACTCGTGCTCGATCTTTCGACCATCCGCGTTCCGAGGCCATGTCTGTACATGCTAGGCTCGCCAACTCAACGTTAGTGTTTTCGCTGTGCAACATGGCTTACACCCACTGTATATGAACGTAGATATGTCTGACACCCGATCATCACAGCATGCCTCATACCGAAGAACTTTCTTGGTGGTGCACACTAAGGGGGAACACAATCGTTGGTAATTTTAACAGGGATCATCTTATTAGGCTACCGTCGAGTATCTAATACTAGCACACAATAAGATATACAAACAATAACATTGAATGTAAATGCTATGTGATATGGTCCTTCACGTCGTGATCTCCATCCGTCGTTCCACAAGGCCAGACACCGTGGTACCGGTGTCATTCCGGCGTGGTAGTTCGTCACCTCCGTGACTATATACTACTACGTAACAAAATGTAATTACTTTACCTTTACCACAACCATATCACAAAGCAACGCCCCCCTGCAAAACAAAGTTAGACGCCTCTACTTTATCTTTGCATGTTTTATGTGGCTGAATGGGCTTTCGCACAAGAACCGTTCTTACCTACGAACTTTCAGCACAACGCTGATCAAGTAGTTATCTCTACTACACCCCTTTAGGGGCCCTCCGTTGCAAATGGCATACCAACTAATGCGAGAGAGACAGACACCCCCCCTAAGCGACTTTATACGGTACAAGCCGTATGTCAAGCGTGGACCAGTCTCGCGAATGAACGCATAAAGTCGGTTGGGGGCCGCTTCATCAAGCATTACTGCGGTATACACAAGTACAAGTGGGAGGGTAACAACTAAAAGATCAACGCCCACACGCTACATCTCGTGTGTTCTACCCGTACTAGCATTACTACACATAGATCTAGCTCTGATACCACTATAGGGGTTCCGCGCATAAAAAAATAAATTTTACACTACGCCCCTGAACCCCTGAAGCTGCCAGGACCTATCTATTAGTAATACAGTAACGGGAGGGGCTTTTCGCGAACTTACCCTTGAATACCCAAAAGCGTTGTCAACGCTCAGGAGAGCGTGGCTGATGTAGACGAGCCGAAGCCGACCTTAAGGTCATGATGAAGTCCTTGCGCTCCTTCTGGCTCCAACGAATTGAGTGCCTCAAGTGCGACACCTCGCGAGGAGTTACACACGTCCGGTGCCTGACGATGACTCCCGCTTCCCTGATCCAGCAGCAGTTGCGGAAGTAGAGCTCCCGGATCCGAATCCCGCAGCGCGACGGCGCTCCGTGGTGAAGATGTCTCGCTCACATGATCCTGACTTGGGACCACGGTCACGAGAGAGAGAGGGGAGAGAGAAAATATCAATTGGAGGTCCTCCCAAAAGTGGGGAGACCTTTATTGATTATTGGTGTATTTTTCTAGGCCAAATACCCCACTATATATAGGGGGAGGGGAGGTACTACCTCCCTCAAAGTCCCGGGGTGGGACTAAAGGAGAGGAGGGGGTGGGGTGGCCGCCGACCAGCCTCTAGTGGGCCTCGCGGGGGGGCTAGGCCTAGCCGGCCTCCCCCTTTGGCCCCACTCCCTCTCTCCTTTCTCCTAATGGGCCCTCTCCCTCCGGAATTGCCCCATTAAGCCTTTTTGACCTTTAATTGATTTTCTCTTTATTAAATAATTATGAATAAATGATTAAATCATTATTTAACATTCATTTACATATTATTCAACCTCCGTGGCCATGAAACACCTTTCACCTCCACTCCGGACATCCTCCGGACTTACCGAAACCCTTCCGGTTTTCTCCCTTCTATTCTTCGGTGATTCTACCGATCCTATAAACACTCTCTAAGCATCATCAAGCCCTTAAGCGTGATACCCCACGGTTCGGGAACACTCCATACATGGTCGGGACACTCCCGCACCAATGATCGACAGAGGGACCTGGATGGCCATGTGACCCCTGTGCGTTCCATGAAGATGTTTCGTCGTTTGAACCGGGACAGTCGTGTCTTATTCCCTTTGTCTCTCGATACTTGCATTGCCCGAGATCTGAACAATGACATCACCATATCGTGTTCAATCTCGTTTCTGAACAATGCTACTTAACTCGTTCCGACAAATGATATCCCGTGATCAAATCACACGCTACGCAGCTATTGGATATAACTTCTCCGAGTAGGCACTTGAGTATCTTCCCGTCACATGGATGGACAAATCCTGCTCTTGACATATATTGCCTCTACGGTTTCCTCCGAATACCTGAACACACCTTTATAACCACCGTTTTACCAGATGGCGTTTGATGCTATCTAAGCACTCTCGGGAGACAGTGATTGATATAGCCTCACGGTCTAAGGAATAGTATACGAGGATCCATTTCTAATCATCGTAACTTGAACTTCGTGACATGATCGGGTCACGATGTTTAGCTTGGGTATTGGTTCATCATCTCATTCTTAGAATGAGATGACCTCATTTCCAACTGGCATAAATGCCACATGATCAGGAAACTTGATCATCTGTTAACCAATGAACCAGTGACTAGAGTTTCACTAGGAACCCCTGGTTGTTTGTATATCACACGTGTATTGATGTTTCCACTCAATACAACTATAGCATGATATAAAACTTAATCATAAACTATATGAAATATGATAATAGTCGTTACTACTATTTGTCTCTAGGGCATATTTCCAACAGGGGCTTCATTCTTCACGGGAGTGTATGGGGCGAGCCCGACCGACAAGGTGGTGAATTCCGCATCAGTGATCTTCTTCAGGGCGGCCTTGTAGTCCTCGGCCTCCCACGATTCTTTGCTGGTTCGGGAGGGGTCGTGCTTCCCGCTATACACGTACATCCAATGCGGCCGAGCTGCTAGCGGAACCAGGCGCCGCCCGAGCCAGCAGTTGTAAAGGTTGATCAAAGTCAACCCCTAGTCCTTCAGTCTCTGGATCTAGTCCATCATCTCCGCGACAACCATCCTCTGGTCTTCAGGGATCTTCTTCGGTGCCAACCGGCGAGGCTCGCTCCTCTCGGCGACGAACTCGGGAAGTGCCACCTCACCGTAGGGAGTGGATTCTTTCACATAGAACCAACTCTTCTTCCACTCGCTGGCGGCTTTCTTTGGCAGAAGGAGCTTGATGAAGTTAGCCTTCGGCTTTAATTGGAACGTGACACCGCCTGCAGCCAATATCAAGCCGCCGGACGCCTCGCGCCCGATGCGGCCTTGGAAGAGCTCCAACCATAATGGAAAATATGGCCTGCAGCCGAGGTAGCACTCGCAGAAGGCGACGAAGATCGCCAGCTGCTCGATGCTGTGCGGTCCGAGATCCGACGACTTGATCATGTAACACGCACAGAAGTGCCAGAAGAAGAGCAAGGTGGGGAACCCCAGACCTCTTTCTAGATGACTAGGGAAACAGATAAATTCATCGGCTCGCGGTTTCGGGTCGGTCTCGGAGGAGGGGGAACCCGCCAGTTCCCCTTGCGGAGGACTCTGGCATCCTCGAAGGACTTGAGCTGGGCTGTGGTGCACTTGGATTTTCCCCATGAGCCTTTGGGAGGTGCCATCAGGAAGGATGTGGAATCGCACGGTGCGGAAGGATCGAATCGGAGGAAGGCAGGAAGATTGAAGGCAGGAAGAGTGAATGTGGGAGAATAAAGAATGCGGGGAAGGATCTGCAGAGCTGATTCGTCACTCCCCTTATACGGGAACGCTACCCGCCAAATTCGGGGTAGCCGTTACCTGCGGTAATTACGCTGAAGTTACCGGTGGGATTTCCAACGGATAGTTTGACCAAAATTGATGGTCCAACTCCTTCATTCCACTCGCACACCGCTAGTCCTCCATTCGGCCAAGCAGCGACGGTTGCAGCAGCGACATCCACGAGCGAATGGAAGCCTAGGGAAAATTTCCTCGGTTCTAATGGAGTCCATCGCCGACTCGACTAGGCGTACAAATTGGGCTCGCCTACTTCGACCGCCAAAGGGACACCTGCGCCTGAATCAACGATGGCCTCGGGGACTACTGATGGGGATATGCCGAAGGGGGTATGCCCAGCAGGACGTTCCGATTGGGCCGAAGAGTCTGCGAGTGGGCCTGAAAGATGGCGACTAGAGTGCGACTGAAGAAAAGGCCTGGCGACTGGAAACTGAAGGCCCAGAAGCATACTTGAAGCCCGGTCGGATTAGGTCAAAAGCCTCTGAATCCATATCTTGTTTGGTTGTAACTTGTAAACCCTAGCGAGGTGACTTCTATATAAACCTCCCTAGGGTATCCTTAGGACTTACGTTCCATCATACACCCCCTCAAGCGACTCGCTGCTTAAACGCCGAGCTCGCCACCCCTATAACTCGCTCTACATTTATCCAATCTAGCAGGAGTAGGTCTTTACCCTCCGGGGGGGCGAACCTAGGTAAACCATGTGCATCTGCCCCCATCTCACACCGCAGATGGCCGCCAGCTCTTCCTCACGTTACAATCAATCGCTGCCAGTAGCAGCGACTACTATGGCCATTTCCACGATAATTCTATATCATAATTTACTGTTATTCATTGATATATTTCATATTAAGAGATGATACTTATGTTATTTCATCTATGTTTGCATGGTTGATGACTTTTGGAGCATGGATCGCTCTAGTCAGGATTCTGATGGAAAAGGTGCTGTTTGGAGGCAAAATTCACGAAGATCAGAAAATCCGGGAAAATACATGGAAAATCCTATTTTTACAGAAGATGAAGAAAGCCAAAGGGGAAGTGGAGATGGGCCACAAGGGGCCCACACCACCCCCTGGCGCGGGCCACCCCAGGCCATGCCACCAGGTGGTGTGGCCGCCCTGGTCCACTCCAGCCTCTCCCCTCTAGTGTATATTATCCTCCCGAAACCCTAAGACTCGGGGAGGGACCATAGAAAGATTCCACCGCCTCTGCGGGGCAGAAAACATCGAGAGAGAAAGATCTCTCCGGTAGACAGAATTCTGCCGGGGGAATTCCTTCCCGGAGAGGGGAGATCGTCGCCATCAACACCACCATCAAGCTGGACTTCATTGGAATCATCATCATCATCATCACCACCATCATCTCTAGCAGCACCATCATCACCACCTCATACCGCTGTAACAATTGGGTTGAATCTTGCATAGTTCTTAGGGGGAACTTTCCCGGTGTTGATTATTCCTTGTAGTTGATGCTATTGAGTGAACCATTGAATTATCGTTTATGTTCAGATTGTTACACATCATTATTTCATCTTTGATCATGATCTATATGATGTCTTGTGAGTAGTTCGTTTTGTTCTTGAGGACATGGGAGAAGGCATGTTGTTAGTAGTGGAATTGTGTTGAGAAAGATTCAATAGTTTGATATTTAAGTTGTGGTGTACTTCTTCTAGTGGTGTCATGTGAACGTCGACTACATGACACTTCACCTATATGGGCCTAGGGGAATGCATTGTGTATTTGGCTACTAATCGTAGGGGTTGCGGAGTGATGTAAACCTGAACCCCGTTAGGAAACCATTGCACAAGGGACGCTGTGGTCTTAGAGTTTAAAGTTATGGTTAGGTTTCTACCTTAATTACTTTCTTGTACTTGCGGATGCTTGCAAGGGGTATAATCACAAGTATGTATTAGTCCTAGGAAGGTCAGTACATTAGCACAGGTTCACCCACACAACACTTAGCAAACTAAAGAAGATTAATCAACTATATGAAGCGAAACCACTTGACGATATTCCCATGTGTCCTCGAGAACGTTTGGCCATCTTAAGTAATACAACCGGCTTGTCCTTTGCTAAAGAAAGGACTGGGCCACTTGCTGCATTTATTCTTATTGTCTTTTATTTACTCGTACTTTATTTACCTGCATTATCAAAAAACCCTAAAAATCCGTTTGCTAAGTATTTACAGAGAATTCCTGCTCCTATCCACTCGCTAGCACCTTCTGCTCCTCGTTGGGTTTGACACTCTTACTTATCGAAAATACTGCGATACACCCCCTATACTTGTGGGTCATCAAGACTATTTTCTGGCGCCGTTGCCGGGGAGTGAAGCCCTATTGGAGAGTGGAACTGGTAAAGGAAACTTACATTGTGAGTATTGTTTACTTCTGTTAGTTGCTTTATTTCAATATGGATAATTCACCGAGTTTCTTATTTCGTAATGCTACTACACTGCTAAGGTAGTGGATGAACCACCACCTGCTGAGAATGATACTTTTAAAATACCTACAAGAATTATTGATCGTGTTATGGATAACTATTATGTTGGAGATGGAACTGTCCATCCTGGTGATCATTTGCTCTTTATACACGAATTATGCGGTTTATTTAAGTGTGCAGGTATTACAACAGATCAAGTCAAGAAGAAGTTATTCTCATTATTATTGAAAGGAAGAGCTAGGAATCTGCTAAAGAATGGTCAAGCTCTTGAATGGGAGGAAATAGTGTCTCTCTTTTATTCAAAGTTTTATCCTCCTAGTGAGATTCATAAACATAGGAATCAAATATACAACTTTTGGCCTCTTGATGGAGAGAGTACCGCTCAAGCTTGGGGAGATTGAAGTTACTAATGCTCAAATGTCCCATTCATGAGCTCCCCAACAATATTATTATCAATAACTTTTATGCAAGGCTCCCTCTACATGATAAGGATTTATTGGATGCTTCTTGTGCTGGATCATTCAATCGCATGGAAGAAGAAGCTAAATGGGATCTTCTGGACCGTATTCAAGACAATGCTGAAGCATGGGAGAATGACAAAGGAAGAAAATCAGGTATAAATTATGATTATGAATGCGTTGAATCTTTTATAGGAACTGATGACTTTCAAAATATTAGTAATGCTTATGGTCTTGATTCTCAAGTTATTACAAATTGTTTTAAGGCTTTTGCTTCTTATATTGAAATTCCGAAAAAGGGATGGAACAAGTATCATGCCCCATATAAAGATATTGTTGATTATGTTCCGGTTAGGAGTACTAAATTTTGCACTATTGATCACATCCTACCTGAACCTTATATCGAGAAAATACCCTTCCCGGATAAGGTAAAGGAGCATCCTATGATAACTAGTGTAATCAATAAAAGTGCAAAGAGAACTGTAAAACCTGATGAACAAATAAACATTGAACCTGTTGTAGCAATTGTGAAAGACCTTGTCACTAAAAGTGTAGAATATGGACACATAGTCTTCTATGAGGATGCTTCTAATATTGTCTCACATCCTAATAGAACTAAAAAGGCTAGTGTCCCTGTGCTTTCTGTTAGAATTGGTGATCATTGCTATTATGGTTTATGTGATATTGGTGCAAGTTCAAGTGCTATCCCTTATGAGTTTTACAAAGAAATTATGCATGAAATCAGTCCCTAGGAACTAAAAGAGATTGATGTGGTTATTCACCTTGCTAATAGATAGACCATCTCTCCAATTGGTATTGTACGGGATGTAGAAGTTCTTTGTGGTAAGACTAAATATCCTGCTGATTTTCTAGTACTTGGTTCAGCTGCTAGTAAAACCTATCCCATCATTTTTGGTAGACCTTTCTTGAGTACTTGTGGAGCCATTATAGACTACAAAAGGGAGAAAATCTTGACTAAATTTGATGGGGAATCTTATGAGTTTAATTTTTCGAAATTCACTAAAGAACCTTGTGAAAATGAAACCCATAATGAGGATTTTAGAGTTGAACAACTTGCTTCTATTTCTCTTGATCCTAACAGTGCTTTGCAGCAATTTATGGAAGATCACGAAAGTGAAATCTTCATGGAAGAAAGAAATGAGATTAACGATATTCTTCGTCGTCAACCAAAGATGCTTAAGCATAACTTTCCTGTGGAAGATTTGGGTACCACATTGCCACCTAAAACGGATCCTGTTTTCGATCTAAAACCTTTACCCGATGATCTTAAATATGCTTACATTGATGACAATAAAATATATCCTATTATTATTAGTTATAAACTTTCAGGGAAGGAAGAGGAAAGATTATTGGAGGTATTGAAGAAACACCGAGGAGCTATGGGCTATACTCTGGATGATTTAAAGGGAATTTCTCCTACTATATGTCAGCACGCTATTAATATAGAACCAGATGCAAAACCAGTGGTAGAGCACCAACGTTGTTTAAATTCTAATATGAAGGAAGTGGTAAGAAACGAGGTATTGAAACTCCTTGATGCTGTTATTATTTACCCTATTGCTAATAGTGAATAGGTTAGTCTTGTTCATTGTGTCCCTTAAAAAGGGGGAATTGCCGTTGTTCCTAATGATAATGATGAGCTTATTCCCCAAAGAATAGTAGTAGGTTATAGGATGTGCATTGATTTCAGGAAAGTTAACAAAGTTACTAAGAAAGATCATTACCTACTTCCTTTTATTGATCAAATGTTAGAAAGGTTGTCTAAAAAGACCCATTTTTGTTTTCTTGATGGATACTCTGGTTTCTCTCAAATTGGTGTTAAACAACAAGATCAAGAAAACACTACTTTACATGCCCTTATGGAACCTATGCTTATAGACGTATGCCTTTTGGTTTATGTAATGCTCCTGCTACTTTTCGAAGATGCATGTCTGCTATCTTTCATGGTTTTTGTGAGGAAATTGTGGAAGTGTTCATGGATGACTTCTCCGTCTATGGAACTTCTTTTTATAATTGCCTGCACAACCTCGATAAAGTTTTGCAGAGATGTGAAGAAACTAATCTTGTTCTTAATTGGGAGAAATGCCACTTCATGGTGAATGAAGGGATTGTCCTTGGACATAAGATTTCTGAAAGAGGCATAGAAGTTGATAGAGCTAAAGTTGAGGCAATTGAGAAGATGCCCTGTCCAAGAGACGTCAAAGGTATTCGTAGTTTCCTTGGTCATGTTGGTTTCTATAGAAGGTTTATTAAAGATTTCTCTAAGATATCAAAACCCCTCACTAATCTTCTTCAAAAATATGTACCCTTTGTCTTTGATGATGATTGTAAGGAAGCTTTTGAAACTCTAAAGAAGGCTTTAACTACTGCTCCTATCGTTCAACCACCTGATTGGAGCTTACCCTTTGAAATAATGTGTGACGCTAGTGATTTTGCTGTAGGTGTTGTCCTTGGGCAACGAATAGATAAAAATTTAAATGTTATCCATTATCCTAGTACGACTCTTGACGCTGCTCAAAGGAGTTATGCTACTACTGAAAAAGAATTCTTAGACGTTGTCTTTGCTTGTGATAAGTTTAGACCTTATATTGTTGACTCAAGAGTTACCATTCATACTGATCATGCTGCTATTAAGTACCTTATGACAAAGAAAGATGCTAAGCCTAGGCTTATTAGATGGGTGCTACTCTTACAAGAGTTTTGACCTACATATTGTAGATAGGGAAGGTGCTGAAAATCCTATAGCTGATAATTTATCTCGATTGGAAAACATCTCTTTTGATCCTATGCCTGTTAATGATAGTTTCCTAATGAACAGTTGGCTGCAGTAGGGGTAAACTCGCGAGGGAGCCCTTGGTATGCTGATTATGCTAACTTTATTGTCTCCAAGTATTTGCCTCCAACTTTTACAGCTCAACAAAGAAGGAAGTTCTTTTACGATTTGAGGCATTATTTTTGGGATGACCCACATTTACATAAAGAAGGAGTGGATGGTATTATGCGAAGATGTGTTCCAGAATATGAACAAAAGGAGATATTGCGGAAATTTCATGGTAGTGCCTATGGAGGACATCATGCAGGAGATAGAACTGTGCAAAAGGTGCTACAATCAGGTTTCTACTGGCCTACCCTTTTTAAAGATGCAAGAAAAATTGTCTTATCCCGTGATGAGTGTCAGCGTGTTGGTAATATTTCTAGACGCAATGAAATTCCTATGAATTACTCTCTAGTTATTGAACCCTTTGACTATTGGGGATTTGACTTTATGGGTCCTTTTCCTCCCTCAAAAGGTTATACTCATATTCTTGTTGCCGTTGATTATGTCACTAAGTGGGTAGAAGCCATACCTACAAAGAGTGCTGATGGTGAGACCTCTCTAAAAATGCTTAAGGATGTTATCTTTCCTAGGTTTGGAGTACCTAGGTATCTTATGACTGATGGAGGTTCTCATTTCATTCATGGTGGTTTTAGAAAGTACCTTGCTAAGTATGATGTTAATCATAGAATCGCTTCAGCTTATCATCCCCAAACAAGTGGACAAGTAGAGTTATCGAATAGAGAAATTAAATCCATCTTGCAAAAGACTGTTAATAGATCTAGAAAAAATTGGGCTAAAAAGTTGAACGATGCTTTATGGGCTTATAGGACTGCCTATAAAAATCCTATGGGGATGTCTCCTTACAAAATGGTTTATGGGAAAGCTTGTCACCTGCCTTTAGAATTAGAACACAAAGCTTATTGGCCAGTTAAAGAACTTAATAGAGATTATAAGCTTGTTGGCGAAAAAAGATTATTTGACTTAAGTTCGTCGGATGAATGGAGGAGTGAAGCATATGAGAATGCTAGACTCTTTAAGGAGAAAGTTAAAAGATGGCATGACAGGCGAATTCTTAAGAGAGAATTCCATGTTGGTGAGAAAGTTCTATTGTATAGGTCTCGTCTCAGATATTTTGCAGGGAAACTACTTTCGAAATGGGAAGGACCTTTTGTTATTGAAGAAGTGTATCGTTCAGGAGCAATAAAATTTTCTTCTTTAAAAGATAACACTACACAAGTGCTGAATGGTCAGCGACTCAAGCACTATATTGCTGGAGATTCTTACAATGAAGATATTGATGCTATTCAAGTGGTAACTCTAGAAAAAAATTATCAAAGACCAAATTCAGAGACCCATGGAGTCCGTTTTCGAATAGGTAACAGTTCTGGTAAGAAAAGTTCCGTGAAAATTCTATCCAGTTATATTTTTGCAGTTTTTATCCAACAAGGAAAGCTACGAAGCGAAAGAGGGACAGAAATGGAGCTAGGGTGGCTCACACCACCCCCTGGCGTGGGCCCCCCTGGCCACGCCAGCAGGTGGTGTGGCCACCTCGGCCTCCGTCTCCGACCCATTTTCTCCCGGTACCTTCCTTTTGTTGTAAAACTTCGTAATATATAATCCCACGAGGTTCATATATCGTATTCTCGTCGTGTTTTCGTTTCAATCTGTTTCTGCCAGGAACTATTCTCGAAAGTTATAAGCACAATGGTGTCCGCCAAGGATAAGGGAAAGGAGCCTATGGAGGAAGATCTCCAAGACCCCGGGCAGGAGAAGGAGATCAAGGGTGAAGATGAAGAGGAGGCAAAGCAAAGCCAACATCCGCACACCGGCACTACCATTGCAAGCATCGGAGTGTTGGCAAACCCTGCCAAGATCAAAAGGACTACACGAATGTCAACTCGAGGGAAACATCTGCATCACTGTTTGGCTCCACGGTCACTTCCTCCACTCACCAAGAATCCTTTCCATACCCTTATCCATGAGCATCAATACCAGAATATGCCCAAGGAGAAACTACCCTCCAATTGGGATTTTCCTTGTTCTAGCCATGCAGGAAAAGAAGACTTCAAGGAGGAAGAGTGGGGAAAGAATCATAAGAACTGGAGGGAAATAATCGTAAGAGCTGGAATTGAGCAAAACTCGGAGCTGATTCGTACTCTCACCTTCGAGATTGAGGACTTGGGGAAACTAATCAAAAAGCTCATCGAGAGAATACCACCACCATCGAAGGGGTAATTCATCATTAGGTTTTGGCATCCCCTTGGTTTGTTCCAAGCTTGGGGGAGTGCCGCGATATCACATCACTATCTTCTATCTTTTTACCTTTTTAGTAGAGTCATATCATGAATATAGAAGTTATCATGTAGGATGGTTTGCATTATGGAAGTGTCCCCCCTCTCGTTAGATATCTATGTATCCCTTGGTGTGAGTTGCCATTATGTAATATTAATGAGAAGTTCTATCATTTACTCTTTTGCATATCTTATTTTAGTTTTCAATTCATGGTTATATGATTGATCTTGTCATTAGTATTGGTATCACTTTGGGATCATTGAGTTAATTTAGTTGGTTTTGGCAAACCTGGCTCGGTCAGTAGCAACACTATTTTGAGAATTGAATGAAAAATATAAAAGTACTCTTGAAGAAATATAATTTCATCATATTTCTTTCTTGATTTGCTCATAAGTTTAGTATTCTCTAGTTAAGATCTTTTGTGCTTCCAAGGAAGATTGCATGTTTGTTTTTATCACTTGTATGTTTGTTTGTTTCCTTCAACTCTTATGCTTGCTACCCAACCTTGCTAGCCAAAAACCTGTACTGAGAGGGAATGCTTCTCGTGCATCCACTCCTTAAACCAAAACATATGCCATTTGTGTCCACCATACCTACCTACTAGCACTATTGCTATTGCAAGTAAATTCAAGTTTTTATCTACCTTCCAAATTAAACTTGTTATGTGAAGATTAGTGATTAAAGCTCTCACGGACTTGATGGCACACTTTACTTTCTTTCATTTAATAAACTTGATACATTGTGCCCATCTATGTTGCGTATATGCTTGCGCTTTGTAAGTTGTGAATTAGCAGAACCATGTTGTCATGGGGAACGCTTTCAACATTGCACCGGTACTTTGTACCTAGTTGATATCATGTTCTTTTGTCTATGGATGACGTCGGTGTGAAATGAAAGGGGAGCTTGTAAGTCTATGGAGTTATGTATGTGTGTTAGAGAAACGCATGGGCCGTCGGTCTAATCCATGTTGTCATGGTGGAAACCTGCAGCGTAACCATAATGAGTATCTATGAAGCATTCTTCTTATAAAAAAGAGAAGAGATAGAGTTTGAGAAAAAGAAAAAAATATATGAGAAAAGAGGAAATAGAGAAAAAAGTACCATATTCCCATGGTAAATAAGAAGATTGCTGAGATGCTTGTTGTCTGCTTGCCTTGTCATTTTGATATGGGGATTCTCCCGTATCATCGGGCAAGGGGTACCCCGTTGGTGGTTCTCCATGATACACATGTACTTACTATGACAAGAACTTACCGGTGACTAAACTTGAGTAGCATGAGGAGCGGCCCTCGTATTCAAGGGAAATGAGATTTTCATCTTACAACTTGTCAAGCATATCCTCATATTTGATCACTTTAACCTTAATCACCTAAAGATGCCTATGATAGGGGCAATGAGAGCTGGAAGCTAATAAGTACCATAATTTTTGCAAGCTCTTTATAAAACTTGAAATCCCTGCTTCCCTCTACGAAGGGCCAATCTTTTATTTTTAGTTGAGTCAGTAAACCTATTCTCTTCTACCTCAACAAGTATTTTGAATTGTTGTGTTTCATTCATTCATATGATGATTTATTCAATCATGTTTCTTATGTTCCTTGTTTTGCACTTTTCTCTTATCTTAGTGTCTACTACTTTGAAATCTATCATTGAAAATCAGTTATTTGTGAACTCCAGCAAATTGTCAACTATTCTTCGACCAAGAGCTAAGTTTGCCATTACCAATTATGATTTACTTTATGTATCTTTATTGTTTTTCCTTTACTTATTGCAAGTTAAAGTTATATAACAGTGAGTTGTCTTCTATTATGACTTATGTATTGATGATTGTGATGCTTCTTTTTTTCCTCCGGTTCCTCTTTTGTTCTTTTAAATGTGGTACCAGGGAGAGTTTTCCACTGTAAGAGGGGGGTCAGACAAGGTGATCCTTTATCCCCTCTCCTTTTTGTTCAAGGAGCTGACCTGCTGTAAGTTTTGGTCAATTTTGCCTATCAAAGTGGCATACTTCAGAGGCCTATCCCTGTTGAGGGTGACTATCCTATAATACAATATGCCAATGACACTATCATTGTCTTGCCTACTGACTCTGGACAGATCTATGCCTTCAAGGAAATTCTACAACAGTATGTTGTCTTCACTGGATTAAAGGTCAACTTTCATAAATCCTCCATGATACCCATTAATCTATCTAAGGAGTCGGCAACCTAGTATGCCACTAAATTTGAATGCAGTCTGAGTAAAATGCCTTTCACTTATTTGGGTCTACCTATGGGTACCACTAGACCCACAATCAAAGATCTATCTCCATTAATTGATAGAGTTGAAAGAAGATTGAATGCTACCTCCTCTTTTCTATCTTATGGAGACAGATTAGTCCTGGTTAATTCTGTTCTTTCCTCTTTACCCACCTACTTCATGCTCACCCTTCAGCTACCTATTGGAGTAATTAATGTGGTGGATAGAGGAAGAAGGCGTTGTTTATGGAGAAACAATGACAAAGATAAGACTCACTCTTTGGTAGCTTGGGACATGATTTGCAAACCAAAGTCTAAAGGTGGACTGGGAATTATTGATCTGAAGGTTCAAAATACTGCCCTGCTCATGAAGCACCTCCATAAGTTTTATAATAATGATGATACACCTTGGGTGCAGCTAGTTAGAAATTCTTACTATTACAATAGTGTGCCTCATGCTACAAGGCCAGTTGGTTCCTTTTGGTGGGAAGATGTCTCTAAATTGACTGATAATTATAGGGCCATCACCAGGTGTGAGGTGGGTTCTGGCTCTTCAATCCTTCTGTGGTCTGACCTTTGGCACAACCAACATTTGTCTCTGAGATTCCCGAGACTTTTCACTTATGCTAAGGACAAATTCCAATCGATCATGGAATATAAACAATTAGGCAATATATTGGATGGCTTTCATCTCCCTCTTTCCATTCAGGCCCACCAGGAATTATCAGAAATGCAGAAGATGGTCCAGTCCATTACTATGAATGAACACTTGAGTGACAAGTGGATTTGTTCACTTGGCAAAGGCGAATTTAAACCAAGTATTATTTACAAATAGCACTTTGAGAATATTGATAACCATCCTCCATCTGTTTGGATCTGGAAAAGCAAATGCACTTCGAAGCTTAAGTTTTTTGCCTGGCTCATTTTACATGATAGAATCAATACAAAGGATATGCTAATCAGAAGGAATTGGTAGGTGACAAATGATCACAGTTGTGTCCTCTGCAATGATCTTGTGTTAGAGGACTGAAGGCACCTGTTCTTTAACTGTGTTTATAGTACCCGTATTTGGAATTATCTACAGATTTCATGGTACCCTGGAGACCTTGAGGAAACCATCTGTTGGGCCAAGAAAAGCTTCAAAGGACCTTGTTTCTTTGAGGTGATTATCATCACTTGCTGGTGTATTTGGAAACAAAGGAATGGTTAGATATTCAATGGAATTAGGCCCACCTTCCGGGGATGGAAGGCCATTTTCTTCCAAGAAGTCACCTTGCTTAAGCATAGAGTGAAAACCTCAGTTATTCCCCTTTTATCTAGATGGATTGACAATCTCTTGTAATCCCTTGTATTTTCCTTTGTAAATAGGTTTCTCTCCTCTATAAATATTTCGCTTTATTAATAAAATGTGGCTGTGGGAGGCTCCCTCACAGTAATTGCCTCAAAAAAATGTGATGCTTCTTATCTGTATTCTTTTATCGACTCTTCACTCCATAAACCTGAGGTCATGTTTATTGAGTTCAGTTTTGCTTGGGGACAAGTGAAGTCTAAGCTTGGGGGAAGTTGATACGTCCATTTTGCATCACTATTCTATATCATAATTTACTATTATTCATTGATATATTTCATATTAAGAGATGATACTTATGTTATTTCATCTATTTTTGCATGGTTGATGACTTTTGGAGCATGGACCACTGCAGTCCGGATTCTGATGGAAAAGGTGCTGTTTGGAGGCAAAATTCACGAAGATCAGAAAATCCGGGAAAATACATGGAAAATCCTATTTTTCCAGAAGACGAAGAAAGCCAAAGGGGAAGTGGAGATGGGCCACAAGGGCCCCACACCACCCCTTGGCGCGGGCCACCCCCGACCACGCGACCAGGTGGTGTGGCCGCCCTGGTCCACTCCAGCCTCTCCCCTATGGCGTATATTATCCTCCCAAAACCCAAAGACTCGGGGAGCGACCACAGAAAGATTCTGCCACCTCTGTAGGGCGGAAAGCACCGAGAGAGAAAGATCTCTCCCGTAGACGGAATTCTGTCGGGGGAATTCCTTCCCGGAGAGGGGAGATCGTCGCCATCAACACCACCATCAAGCTGGACTTCATCGGGATCATCATCATCACCACCATCATCTCCACCAGCACCACCTCATACCGCTGTAACAATTGGGTTGAATCTTGCATAGTTCTTAGGGGAAACTTTCCCGGTGTTGATTACTCCTTGTAGTTGATGCTATTGAGTGAACCATTGAATTATCGTTTATGTTCAGATTGTTACAGATCATTATTTCATCTCTCATCATGATCCATATGATGTCTTGTGAGTAGTTTGTTTTGTTCTTGAGGATCGGAGAAGTCATGTTGTTAGTAGTGGAATTGTGTTGAGAAAGATTCAATAGTTTGATATTTAAGTTGTGGTGTACTTCTTCTAGTGGTGTCATGTGAACGTCGACTACATGACACTTCACCTATATGGGCCTAGGGGAATGCATTGTGTATTTGGCTACTAATCGTAGGGGTTTCCAGAGTGACAGAAACCTGAACCCCTGTTAGGAAACCATTGCACAAGGGACGTCAGGGTCTTGGAGTTTAAAGTTGTGGTTAGGTTTCTACCTTAATTACTTTCTTGTACTTGCGGATGCTTGCAAGGGGTATAATCACAAGTATGTATTAGTCCTAGGAAGGTCGGTACATTAGCACAGGTTCACCCACACAACACTTAGCAAACTAAAGAAGATTAATCAACTATATGAAGCGAAAGCACTTGACGATATTCCCATGTGTCCTCGAGAACGTTTGGTCATCTTAAGTAATACAACCGGCTTGTCCTTTGCTAAAGAAAGGATTGGGCCACTTGTAGCATTTCTTCTTATTGTCTTTTATTTACTCGTACTTTATTTACCTGCATTATCAAAAACCCCTAAAAATCCATTTGCTAAGTATTTACAGAGAATTCCTGCTCCTAGCCACTCGCCAGTACCTTCTGCTCCTCATTGGGTTCGACACTCTTACTTATCGAAAATACTGCGATACACCCCCTATACTTGTGGGTCATCAGCCGCCGGATCCATAACCACCGCGTTGCACGAGGACTCCATCACGTGAGTCTCTAACGCTAAGGATTTCGAGGATCCATCCATCATCGGGATCTTCGACTCCGACTCCGGATCGGAGTCCCCCAACGAGGCTAGAGCCAGATCCAATCGCTACGATGCCATCTACATGGCGGGTAGCAATGCACTTCTAGATCCCATCACCATGCCCCTCCTGCCAACAGCAACGGCGATGGAGGTCGAAGAGTACAGCCAACAGCCAGAGGTGGCTAGCCAGGGAGCAGGTCGAGCGCAAAAAATTTCGCCTCGAGCAGAAAACAATGCGGGAGCTATCTCTCTACCAGCAGTGCCGCATTAGGATCCGCCTCAACCCCTCTGTTCAGGGGCATGCCCTGAACTTCGACGATGAACGTGACCCTTTGCGTGCGGTCGAACTCGAGCACTATCACAATGCACCACCAGGCGGCAGTCGCCCGATAGTCGGGGCGCCTGCGTACGGAGTTCCGCCACCACCCTACTGCTCGCGTCCTTTGGAGTAGCCGCGGATCCTGATCGCGCCATTAGAGCTCGACGCCAACGAGATCTCACTCTACTCCACCCTGATGGACAATGTCATCAAGGTACAGGATGCAGTCGCCAACCTCAACCTCACGGGAGAGGGCGCGTTGTAGGTCAAAGAAGCCTAGGCCCTACTCGCCAAGGCAATCGAACTACAAGCCACGGGAATAGACCCACGAGGACGGATGTACTCCCGCTCGACCGATAGTCGTGGGCCTTCAAGCGGACCAAGGACGGTCGCCAACTGCCCGCCACCCGAGCCACAGCAGCTCCAACCGTGGGTAAAAAATCCTGCGAACTCAACCAACAAGCCGCGACCGGTACATAACATGGTCGTCGCTAATGGTCAGTCGATCGACGCGTGGACCCATATCATCAACAACCAAACCTGGCGAGCTCGCCATACATACGATCTGTGACACACCCTCACCAATCATAGGGACCGTGAGCACGATCCGAGAGGTTCCCTCAGCCGAATCGGCCCACAATGCTTTAGACCAATGATCTGAGGCGAAAGGTACCCCTCCACCTTCAAGGGGCCAAAGGATATCGAGAAATATGATCCCACATATGACCCGATGGGGTGGATCGATAGATACCTCATGGCGATGGGAATTGCCGGTCACACGGACCTACTCGCCGCCCACTACCTCCCCCTGATGATGGAGGGGGTGACTCGCTAGTGGATCAACACTCTCCTGGAATGTGGGACGCCTTCATCAAGCACTTCGAGGGATCCTACACTTGCGCCACCACCATCAAGGACCCGGAGCACTGCATCCAGGGGTCGCGCGAGTCGACTCACCACTGGGTCCAACGCTGGCAGGACATGTGGAACAACGCCTCTGACATCCACCCGAACACAATGATCCACTACGTACTTCAAGAACACGTGTCGGTATGAGCCACTGGTCGCCAAGATCAAGAGGGTCTATCAGACGCTCGAGAACATCTCCAGCCTCCTAGAAATCGCCAAGCGCTATGTGGAGGAAGATCCGAACCAGGACTTGGACGACGAGTTGGGTGGAAGACGCCGCATGGGTGGCCATGACAACGACAACCACCATGAGCTGCGCTATAGAAACACCCGCCACACCGGCAATCGCCACAGTGATAGTCGAGTCGACTTCGTCGCCAACGCCAACTATGGGAAACACGACCCCAAGAACTTCTGCCGCGATGGAGGCAATTACCCCGCCAACAATGCCCCAAGGCTGAAATTCGACCCCAGGGCCTGCTCAGTCAACCCTATGTTTAGCACCGTAGGGAGGGGAAGCCCGCAACCCACACTACTGCCGACTGCCACTCTCTGAATGAGATCGAGAAGGCAAGGCGAGCCAAAGAAGGGCCCAACAAAGACCCGCCAAGGGACAACAACCAATGTTGGCGGATTCATCCATGCGGCCGGCTCGCTGCATACGTTCACCGGGCTCAGAACAAAACGGGAGAAGAAGGTGCTCGCCCGTGCAGTCATCGTCAATGTGGTGACGCAAGTGGACATCCTGTGCCCGCTAAATTGGTCAGAGCAAAGCATCACCTGGAGCCCGAGGAGCATGTGCCCGGGATCGAGTACCTAGAGCGAGTGGCCCTGGTGGTCAAGCCCAAGGTGGCTGATTACTGGATCCTCAATACATTGATGGACGGGGGAAGCTCCATCAACATCATATACCTGAATACTTGCAGGCGGCTCCATCTCCCGCAGTCGATGGTTGAAACGAACCTATGCACCGTCCATGGCATCGTCCCGGGGCAGAAGGCATATCCGAACGGAAAGGTGACGCTACCAGTCACCTTCGTCATCCCAACCAACTACCGCACCGAGCAAAGAGTTGGTGAGCTTCCGGAGCCCGTACCACTACATGCTGGGGCGGCGGACATTCGTCAAGTTCATGGTGGCCTCCACTATGCATACACCATGATGAAGCTCCCGGGGCCCCACGATGACCCCGATATGGCCATGGAGTGCGAGGATAAAGGCGCCCAGCTCGTCGACATCTTTATCCCCGAGGAAACAAACCACGTTGACGAACTTGTAAAATACGCGAGTGGCACCAACAAGGATGATCCGACGATCCTGAAGAAGGCCACCTCGGCTAGCGTCGCGCCAGCAACCTTCGAGACCTCCACGCACACTCGCACCATCGAGCTCGTCCCTAGCGACTCGAGCCAGAAGGTCACCATGGGGACCAACATGAGCCCCACATAGGAAAGCATGCTCATCGAGTTTCCCATGAGAATCGTGACATCTTCGCATGGAAGCCATCTGACATGCCTGGTGTCCCAAGGGAACTCGCTGAGCACAAACTAAACGCTGACCTGAAGGCGCGACCCATTAAGCGATCTCTGCGGCCCTTCAATGAAAAGAGACGCTGCACAATCACCGAAGAGGTGCAGTGGTTACTATTTGCAGAGTTCATTCGGCCAATAAAATACTCCAAATGGCTGGCCAACCTAGTCCTGGTTCTGAAGAATAAGAACACCTAGAGGATGTGTATCGATTACACCAACCTCAACATCGTCGGCCCCAAGGAGGAATTCGTACTCCTGCGAACCAATCAAATCATCGACTCGACCGCAGGGTACGAGTCACTGTGCATCCTCGACGCTTACTCTGGCTATAACTAGATAAAAATGGCCATCGAGGATGAAGAGAAAATGGCCTTCATCATGTCATTCAGAGCCTTCTCACTACTAGGAAAAGACATATCGGTGGCGCACGTTTTTTGAATTCTATGGCGCATATTAGATGCGCCACTGTTACCTCACCACTAAATTTTATTTCTACGGCGCATATGGAAATCGCCACGGAAATCTTAAATTTCTGTGTCGCATTTTGCTAATATGCGCCACAGAATTTTTTATCCAAAATTCAAAAAAAGGCAAGCCAGATCTCAAATTTCTGTGGCGCATATGGCCAATATGCGTCACGGATTTTTTTTCAAATTTCAAAAAAAATGGTCCAGATCTAGATTTTGCTGGAGGTGGTGGTGGTGGTGGCTGGAGGAGGGATAGGACGAGTGGGTCGTCGGAGGCGGTGGCCAGAGGAGAAGGAGGAGGCCGCCGCCAGAGGTGGTCGAAGTAGGAGGAGGAGGCCACCGAAGGTGGAGGAAGGTGTCACCAAATATGGTTGGAGGAGGAGGAGGCCATCGGAGGTGGTGGTGGAGGAGGAGGAGGTCGCCAAAGGTGGAGGGAATGGGTCGCCGAAGGCAGTGGAGGAGGAGGAGGGGAAGAAGGAGGAGGTTGCCAGAGGTGGAGGAGGAGGAGGAGGAGGGAGGAGGAGGAGTAGGAGGTCACCGGGGTGGAGGTGGAGGTCGTCGGAGAGTGGAGAAGGAGGAGGGAGGAGAAGGGGAGAAGTGTGGAGGGGAGGATAAGTGGGAAGGGGAGGGGAGGAGAAGTGGGGGGAAGAAAACAGAAAAAGAGAGGTAGAAGGGCGCCGGCAAGATTCAAAATTCGAATCCTGCCCAACAATTCTATGACGCATATTGGAGATATGCGACACAAAATTGTCTCCCTCTTTTTCATTTTTTTTTGCAAAAAATATCTTCTTTTGACCATAACTTTTTACTCTTTTCGAATTTGGGGATTCGGTAAAATCCAGAACGGCCTTTGGCCATTAAATTCGAGTAGGAAATTTCAAGACGATCGTTTTGATACGTTAAACTTTTTTTGACATTGTCTGCAAAAGTTATGGCCATTTTACTGTACCATGACCTATTTTTGCAAAATACATCGAAATTTATGTTTTTCAGTTTTCCCTAAAACTATACCCCAAAATATAACTACATCTCAAAGGATTTTTTTTAAGTTTTTATCATTTTCATTTATTTTTTACAAAACTGAAAAGGCTATCCACTAGGGGATCTGTTTTCCACTTTCTGTGGCGCATATGTCTATATGTGCCACAAAATAATCACTTTCTGTGGAGCATATAGTCATATAGACATATGCACCACAGAATTTTCTCCCACCTTATTTGGTTCTGGGTCCCATCAACTTTTTGTGGCATATATAGGCAAATGCGCCACAGAATCATTACTTTCTATGGCGCATGGGAAAATATGCGCCATAGAAACACACATTTCTGTGGCGCATATGTCTATATGTGCCACACAAATAATTCTGTGGAGCATGCCATTTTATATGCGCCATAGGAAGCATTTCTATCTATAGCTAGTTTCCTATTAGTGTCTGCTACACCGCGATGACGTTCGGCCTAAAAAACACTGGGGCGACCTACCAACGGTGCATGCAGGAATGCTTAGCGGGCCAAATTGGCCGCAACA
Source organism: Avena insularis (assembly GCA_023614405.1). Classification (NCBI taxonomy): domain Eukaryota; kingdom Viridiplantae; phylum Streptophyta; class Magnoliopsida; order Poales; family Poaceae; genus Avena; species Avena insularis. The sequence goes on along the minus strand of CM042690.1, from coordinate 89,307,480 downwards.
TCCACGTCTACATTGACGACATGGTAGTGAAGTCGACTCGCTAGAGCGACCTACTTGCTGACATGGCTGAAACTTTTGGGAATCTGCGGAAGTACAACATTAAACTCAACCCGGAGAAGTGCACATTCGGCGTGCCCACCGGCCAGCTGCTGGGGTACATGGTCTCCAAACGAGGCATCAAAGCAAACCCCTCCAAGATCAACACCATCACGTGACTCGGGAAACCTGAGTGCCTGCAACATCCAGAAATTGGCGGGGTGAGTCGTGGCTCTCAGTCACTTCATCCCCCGACTTGGCGAGAAGGCAATGCCTATCTACTGCCTGATGCGCAAGAAACCCACATTCGTGTGGGACAGCAAGGCTAACAACATGCTTAACACACTGAAGGAGGTGCTACTCGCGGCACCAGTGCTCATCGCGCCCCTCAACAAGGAGCCAATGCTTGTCTATGTCGCGGCCTCCAACCGAACCATTAGCACCGTGATGGTCGTCGAGCAACCCGGAGAGGGCAAGGAGCGCCTTGTGCAGCGCCGTGTCTACTACATCAGCGAGGTCCTCACTGACTCGAGGCAACGCTACCCACAGTACTAGAAACTGGTCTATGTGGTCTTCTGATCCCAGTGACGTCTCCCCCACTACTTCCAGGAGCGTCCTATCATGGTTGTCTCCTCCGCCCGCTTCAAGATATCATTCGCAATCACGATGCGACAGGGTGAGTCGCTAAGTGGGCCGTCGAAATCGGCGTACACAACATCAAGTACGAGTCGTGTAAGGCCATCAGTCACAAGCTCTAACTGACTTCCTCGCCGATTGGGAAGAAGTGTAGCAGCCAGGAGACGCTGCCCTATATCCACTACTTGTCTGTCCACTTCGATGGATCCAAGAACTCAGACGGTGTCGGGGTAGGGATAATCCTCACCTCCCCCAAAGGTGACAAGCATCGATACGTCATGCAGCTCAACTTCACCCCTACACGAACAACATGGCCGAATACGAGGCCCTCCTCCACGGCATGCGAGCCGCCAAGGAGATGAACGTCAACCGCCTCAAGTGTTACGGCGACTCCGACCTCGTCGCTGCACAAGTCACCGGCACAAGCGACGTTGTTGCCCCCAACATGATAGCATACCGCCAAGTAGTGGACCGGCTAGGTGGCTATTTCGCCGGCTACTCCATCGAGTGGACCGATTCGCCAGAAGAACGAGGAAGCTGACACACTCTCCTGCATAAGGTCGGTGATACGTCCATAACGTATCTATAATTTTTGATGGTTTTATGCTAATAATATTCTTTTGATAGTCCTTTTTATATAAAGTTTATGATTTATTTGGACTAACCTACTAATAGTTGCAAAAGTGCACAATGGTCTTGTTTTACATTTTGATGTGTAGGAATTACCAAGAATACAAGTGGAAACCTTGTTGGAGTTAAATTGGGATTTTCCAGAAATCTGTCTCAGAAATCTTTTTAAAGATGGTCACGTTTTGGGTCGAATACGGCGTCAAACATAAAACTCTACAACTATAAAGTTGTTGGAAATTTCACGACAAACGTTCTGGACATAAAATTTAGCTGATTCCAAGTCCGGACGGGCCTGATAGGCCCGATTTACTGTAGCCCAAGATTGGGTGACGGGAATCTGAGAAGCTATATAAAGGGAGGAAACCTAATTCGTGGGAGACACCTCCACCCATGAATTTGCAGCCACCAAAGCCACGTTTTTGCCTCCCAAGAAGCCATGAAGGAAGGGGGCTAAGGGGCGGTGCTCCCCTATGTTACCGGCAGCGGGGAAGGAGTCCCCCGTGTCGTCGCCGCCGGCTTCTTCACCATATTCACCGCCATCTCCATCGCCGTTGCTGACTCCCATGATGAGGAGGGAGTAGTTCTCTCTCGAGGCTAAGGGTTCTACCGGTAGCTATGTGTTCATCTCTCTCTATGCATGATCATATTGTGATCATGAGCTTTGTAATCAAGTAGATCTACCTTGCTACTCAAGTGCTTTAATAGATCTCTACTCTCTCCATGTGTGTGAAAGTGACACTGTGCACACCATGGTGGCACTTAGGCTAGAGATTACAAATACTTGTTATGAGTTATATTTGGAGCTGGATGTCTCTATGAAATTGTGGTGTTTGTTGGAACCATCTAGTGCTCAAGGTGACAGTGTGGGGTTATCTAGATGGGGAAAGGCTTACTTTGAGGTGTGCTGTTATAGCCCTACCATGGATTAGAGTTTCCAACCGGAGAGTAGTTTAGAGTAGTATCATAAAGAGAATATATTTATATGAGAGTGTTCATTAGTGAAAGTATGATCCCTAGGCCTTGTTTCTAAGCATTGAAACACCGTTTGCAATTAGATCTGTTACATGTTTGCTTGCTTCCATCTTTATTTCAGTTTGCCTTTATTCTTTTCCTACCATCAAGCTATTTTCTGGCACTGTTACCACTTATAATTATCCATACCACTTGTATTTCACTATCTCTTCGCCGAACTAGTGCACCTATACACCTAATGAGTGTATTGGGTGTGTTGGGGACACAAGAGACTTCTTGTATCTTGATTGCAGGGTTGCTTGAGAGGGATACCTTTGACCACTTCCTCCCTGAGTTCGATAAACCTTGGGTAATCCACTTAAGGGAAACTTGTTGTTCTACAAACCTCGCACTTGGAGGCCCAACAACCGTCTACAAGAATAGAAGTGCTAGATGTCGACCGGCTGGAAAAACCACCACCAGTGTGTCTTCCTTGACATTGTCGACAAACCTCGGTCTCCTCCCAAGGAGGTCGACATTAGGATTCCTTCGCAACTCGACTCGCTCTTGTCGCGCTGGTCACAGAACCCAGTGACTAGACCGAGCCCTACATCGCCTACCTCGAGCATAAAATTCTGCCTAAGGACGAGACTAAAGCAAGGATGATCGTGCACTGCTGCAAGTCATTCAGCATCACCAATGGCGAGCTCCACAAGCGAAGAATGACATGCGTGTACCAACGTTGCGCCTAACCAGAAGAGGGTTGCAAGATCCTGCAGGACATACATGCCGGCGACTACGGCCACCACACCGACGCAAGGTCGCTAGTTGCCAAGGCCACGCGCCATGGCTTCTACTGGCTCATCACACATGCCGACGCCATCGACATCGTCCAATGCTTCGTTGGGTGCTAGAAATACACTAGCTAGGCGCACATCCCTAGTTAGGCTCTCAAGACTATCCCCATCACATGGCCATTCGCCGCCTGGGGCATCGACATGGTGGGTCAATTCAAAACCGCACCATCAAGCTACACCCACCTCTTGGTCGCAGTCGACAAGTTCACGAAGTGGGTCGAGGCGAAGCCAATCAAGAAGTGCAATGGCAAGACCACCACCAAGTTCCTTCGTGAACTCATCTACTTCTACGACTACCCACACAACATCATCACTGATAACGACACCAACTTCGCCAAAGGTGCCATGGCCGACTTCTGTGAGGAGCATGGCATCATACTCGACCTCGCATCAGTCGCCAACCAGAGCATCCTCCACAGCCTCATGCCATGACTGTAGGTCCCCCTCAAGCAGATGCCAGGATGCTGGGTCGAAGAGCTCCCCTCTGTGCTATGGGGAATTCGTGCCTCCATCAACCGATCAATAGGGTTTAGCCCCTTCTTCATGGTGTATGGTGCCAAAGCCATCATGCCGACTGACCTCGAGCACGACCCTCCTCGAGTTGTCCACTATGCAAAGGAGGACAACAAAGCCTCCCGTCAAAACAGGATCAATCTGCTCGATGAAGCACGCGATCTGGCTCGCTCTCGCACCGCCATCTACCAACAAGGCCTCCATCGCTACCACAGTCGTCGAGTCCGGACTCACACCTTCCAGGAGGGCGACCTCGCCCTATGACTCATCCAGGACAAGAAGGGCATGCTCAAGCTTTCTCCCCCATGTGAGGGGCCATTCACCATCGGGCGAGTCATGGGCAACGACTCCTACTACCTGATTGATGTCCGAGGCGACGGCCAACTGGACATCGAGCAGCCATGGAACGTGAATCTACTCCGAAAGTTCTATACATAGAACTAAAACTTGTACTCCCTATATTGCTGATGAATAAAAATTCGGTCTCCAAAAATTGTGTCCACTCACCATCTCTTGTGCCAATCACACTCATACAATATAGAAAATATGCTAACTACGGTAGTCAACCTTTAGTTGTGTGCCCTGGCACAGCAAAGTAGTGTGGTTCAAGGGCACCGGAAGTTAATCAGGCCTTGCACCGTCCACGAAAAAGGCCAACCTGGTGAAGGGAATATGCCCGAGAGGCAATAATAAAGTTGTTATTATATGTATTCCAAGTATATGATAGATGTTTATTTTGCATGCTATAATTGTATTGATTGGAAATGTTAATACATGTGTGCTTAATAAACAAATATAAAGTTCCTAGTTATGCCTCTCTTATAAACTAGCTCGTTGATTAACAAGATTATCAAGGTTTCCTGATCATGGACATTGGATGTTGTTAATAACAAGGTCACAACATTGGTGGAATGATGTGATGAACATTCATCCGAAGTATAGCATTATCGATCAAAGTCACTATGTTTATAATGTTATAACATCATACAAAGTAATCATAGTCCTTAGACCATGAGATAATGTCAATCACTAACACTGGAAGAGTATCTCGATAACATCAAACGTCACACCATGATAGGGTGACTATAAAGGTTCAGTTCTACGAAGGTGTTATGTAGAGGCTCATTGATCAAGAGTGGGATTTGTCCATTCGGATGACAGATAGATATACTTTGGTCCCTCTCGGTGATATCACATTGAAATAGCTTGCAAGCAAGTGATGTGATCACTAGAATGTTATATCATGGGAACGAGAAGAGAGTGCATGTTGGCAACAAGATCAAACTAGGTATAGAGATACCGATGATTGAATCTCGGACATGTAATATATTGCAATACAAAAGGATTTAGTTACTAGCATTAAAGGTTCTCACGATCACAGAAGTCATCGTTGAATGTGTGGGAGTCAGTATGGATCTCTAGGTCCTGCTTCTGATTATTGATCTGAGAGGGGTCTCGATCATATCTGCATTATTCGTGAATCGTAGGGTGACACACTTAAGGGATACCAACACCATTTGGAGAAAATATGTTCCAGACAAAAGAACTGCAAAGTGTTGGAATTATTTCAATGGGGACACCAGAATTATTTCGGGTCAAATTGCTGAAATTGGTTCTGCATGTGATATTGAAATATTGCTGGGGGTTTTATGTGAATGCTTGTTAATTAAAGTACTTAACAAAATTCTGAATATAATAAATAAAAGAGTTTTATTAAATGAGAGTTGCATTAAATTTGGTGGAAATTTAATGCATGTGAGTGCGAATTTGAGTGGAGGCTAAATTTATGTGAGTGGAGCTTCACCACATGAATATGGAAGAGGTGGGGACATCTCCTCTTTGCCGCCGGCCATGGGAGGGGATACCCCCCTCTCCTCCTCACAAAGCAGACCTCCCCATGAAGGATCTCTCTCCTCCTGTAGAATTATTCCACCATGGTCTCGGATTAGCGAGATACATGTTCCCGGTGGCATTTCGTTTAGAAGGAGCTGCTGCTTATGCTGCATCACTGGAGTGAGGAGCTGGAGGTTATTTGGTGGCCTGAACGTGTGTGTGATCACGGATGCACTACTAAGTTGCAGTGCTAGACTTCTTCTCGATCCTGAGATCGGCAAGTATTCGACTACATCATCCATGAGTTCAACATCGTTACACTTTGTCGGTCTACAAGGGTATGTTCTCTATGGATGTATATCCACCTGTAGCTTGTATCTAGTAGATAGATCTTGGTGCTTAATAGTTCCCATCATAGGATTTTTTCTATTTTCTATGCTACGACGATACGTCATGCAGCTCAACTTCACCCAAAGGTGACAAACATTAATACGTCATGCAGCTCAACTTCACCCCTACACGAACAACATAGCCGAATACGAGGCCCTCCTCCACGGCATGCGAGCCGCCAAGGAGATGAACGTCAACCGCCTCAAGTGTTACGGCGATTCCGACCTCGTCGCTGCACAAGTCACCGGCACAAGCGACGTTGTTGCCCCCAACATGATAGCATACCGCCAAGCAGTGGACCGGCTAGATGGCTATTTCGCTGGCTACTCCATTGAGTGGACCGATTCGCCAGAAGAACGAGGAAGCTGACACACTCTCCCGCATCAGGTCGGTGATACGTCCATAACATATCTATAATTTTTGATGGTTTTATGCTAATAATATTCTTTTGATAGTCCTTTTTATATAAAGTTTATGATTTATTTGGACTAACCTACTAATAGTTGCAAAAGTGCACAATGTTCTTGTTTTACACTTTGATGTGTAGGAATTACCAAGAATACAAGTGAAAACCTTGTTGGAGTCAAATTGGGATTTTACATAAATCTGTCTCAAAACTTATTTTGAAGATGGTCACGTTTCGGGTCGAATACGACGTCAAACGGAAAACTCTTCAACTACAAAGTTGTTGGAAATTTCACGACAAACGTTCTGGACATAAAATTTAGCTGATTCCGAGTCCGGATGGGTCTGATAGGCCAAATTTACTGCAGCCCAAGATTGGGTGATGAAAATCCGAGAAGCTATATAAAGGGAGGAAACCTAATTCGTGGGAGACACCTCCACCCACGAATTTGCAGCCACCAAAGCCACGTTTTTGCCTCCAAAGAAGCCATGAAGGAAGGGGTCTAAGGGGCGGTGCTCCCCTATGATACCGGCGACGGGGAAGGAGTCGCCCGCGCCGCCGCCGCCCTCTTCACCATCTTCACCGCCATCTCCATCGCTGTTGCTAACTCCCATGATGAGGAGGGAGTAGTTCTCTCTCTAGGCTAAGGGTTCTACCGGTAGCTATGTGTTAATCTCTCTCTCTCTATGCATGATCATATTGTGATCATGAGCTTTGTAATCAAGTAGATCTACCTTGCTACTCAAGTGCTTTAATAGATCTCTTCTCTCTGATACGTCCATTTTGCATCACTATTCTATGTCATAATTCACTGTTATTCATTGATATATTTCGTATCGAGGGGTGATACTTATGTTATTTTATATGTTTTTGCATGCTTGATGACTTTTGGAGCATGGACCGCTGTAGTCAGGATTCTGATGGAAAAGGTGTTGTTTGGAGGCAAAATTCGCGAAGATCAGAAAATCCGGGAAAATACATGGAAAATCCTATTTTTCTAGAAGACGAAGGAAGCCAGAAGGGGGGCTGGAGATGGGCCACAGGGGGCCCACACCACCCCCTGGCACGGGCCAGCCTAGGCCGCGCCACCAGGTGGTGTGGCCGCCCTGGTCCACCCCTGGCACTCCCCTCTGGCGTATATTATCCTCCCGAAACCCTAAGACTCGGGAAGCGACCACAGAAAGATTCCGCCGCCTCTGCGGGGCAGAAAACACCGAGAGAGAATGATCTCTCCGGTAGACAGATTTCTGTCAAGGGAATTCCTTCTCGGAGAGGGGAGATCGTCGCCATCAACACCACCATCAAGATGGACTTCATCATCATCATCATCATCATCACCACCATCAGCACCATCAACACCCTCATCACCATCTCCATATTGCTATAACAATTGGGTTGAATCTTGCATAGTTCATAGGGGAAACTTTCCCGGTGTTGAGTACTCTTTGTAGTTGATGCTATTGAGTGAACAATTGAATTGTTGTTTATGTTCAGATTGTTATACATCATTATTCCATCTCTTATCATGATCCATATGATGTCTTGTGAGTAGTTCGTTTTGTTCTTGAAGACATGGGAGAAGTCATGTTGTTAGTAGTGGAGTTGTGTTGAGAAAGATTCAATAGTTTGATATTTAAGTTGTGGTGTACTTCTTCTAGTGGTGTCATGTGAACGTCGACTACATGATACTTCACCTATATGGGCCTAGGGGAATGCATTGTGTATTTGGATACTAATCGTAGGGGTTGCCGGAGTGACAGAAACCAGAACCCCTGTTAGGAAACCATTGCACAAGGGACGTAAGGGTCTTAGAGTTTAAAGCTGTGGTTAGGTTTCTACCTTAATTACTTTATTGTACTTACGGATGTTTGCAAGGGGTATAATCACAAGTATGTATTAGTCCTATGAAGGTCGGTACATTAGCACAGGTTCACCCACACAACACTTAGCAAGCTAAAGAAGATTAATCAACTATATGAAGCGAAAGCACTTGACAATCTTCCCATGTGTCCTCAAGAATGTTTGGTCATCTTAAGTAATACAACCGGCTTGTCCTTTGCTGCATAAAGGATTGGGCCACTTGCTGCCTTTATTCCTACTATCTTTTATTTACTCATACTTCGTTTACTTGCTTTATAAAAAAACCCTAAAAATCCGTTTGTTAAGTATTTGCAGAGAATTCCTGATCCATACCACTAGCTAGCACCTTCTGCTCCTCGTTGGGTTCGACACTCTTACTTATCGAAAATACTGCGATACACCCCCTATACTTGTGGGTCATCAAGACTATTTTCTGGCGCCGTTGCCGGGGAGTGAAGCGCTATTGGAGAGTGGAACTGGTAAAGGAAACTTCTACTATGAGTATTGTTTACTTCTACTAGTTGCTTTATTTTTGTTATGGATAATTCGTTGAGTTTCTTATTTGGTAATGCTACTACAACTGCTAAGGTAATAGATAAGCCATCACATGCTGAGAATGATGTTTTTAAAATACCTACAAGGATTATTGATCGTGTTATGGATAGCTACTATGTTAGGGATGGAACTGTCCATCCCGGTGATCATTTACTCTTTATACACGAATTATGCGGGTTGTTCAAGTGTGCAGGTATTACTACAGATCAAGTTAAGAAGAAGTTATTCTCATTATCGCTGAAAGGAAGAGTTGAGGAATGGTATAAGCTGCTGAAGAATGGTCAAGCTCTAGAATGGGAGGAAATAGTGCCTCTCTTTTATTCAAAGTTTTATCCTCCTAGTGAGATTCATAAAGATCAGAATCAAATATACAACTTTTGGCCTCTCGATGGAGAGAGTATAGCTCAAGCTTGGAGGAGATTGAAATTACTAATGCTCAAATGTCCCATTCATGAGCTCCCCAACAATATTATTATCAATAACTTTTATGCAAGGCTTTCTCTTCATGATAAGGATTTATTGGATGCTTCTTGTGCTGGATCATTCACTAGCATGGGATAAGAAGTTAAATGGGATCTTCTGGACCGTATTCAAGATAATACTGAAGCATGGGAGAATGACAAAGGTAGAAAGTCAGGTATAAATTATGATTATGAATGCATTGAATCTTTTATGGGAACTGATGACTTTCAAAATATTAATAATACTTATGGTCTTGATTTACAAGTTATTACAAATTGCTTTAAGGCTTTTACTTCTTATATTGAAATTCCAAAAAGGGGATGGAACAAGTACCATGAACCTTATAAAGATATTGTTGACTGTGTTCCTGTTGGGAGTGCTGAGTATTGCACTATTGATCCCATCTTACCTGAACCTTATATCGAGAAGATTCCCTACCCAGATAAGGTAAAGGATCATCCTATGATAACTAATGTAATCACCAAAAGTGAAAAGAGAACTGTAAAACCTGATGAACAAATAAACGTTGAACCTATGGTAGCAATTGTGAAAGACCTTGTCACTAAAAGCATAGAAGATGGACACATAGTCTTTTGTGAGGATGCTTCTAATATTGTTTCACATCCCAATAGAACTAAAAAAGCTAGTGTCCCTGTGCTTTCTGTTAGAATTGGTGATCATTGCTATTATGGTTTATGTGATATTGGTGCAAGTTCTAGTGTTATTCCTTATGAGCTTTACAGAGAAATTATGCATGAAATCAGTCCCTGTGAATTGGAAGAGATTGATGTGGTTATTCACCTTGCTAATAGAGAGACCATCTCTCCAATTGGTATTGTACGAGACGTGGAAGTTCTTTCTGGTAAGATTAAGTACCCTGCTGATTTTCTAGTACTCGGTTCGGCTGCTAGTAAAACTTATCCTATTATTTTTGGAAGACCTTTCTTGAGTACTTGTGGAGCTATTATAAATTGCAAAAGGGAGAAAATCTTGACTAAGTTTGATGGGGAATCTTATGAGTTTAATTTCTCGAAATTCGCTAAAGAACCTTGTGAAGAGGAAACCCATATGAGGATTTTAGAGTTGAACAACTTGCTTCTATTTCTCTTGCTCCTAACAATGCTTTGCAGCAATTTATGGAAGATCATGAAAGTGAAATCTTCATGGAAGAAAGGAATGAGATTGACAAGATTCTCCGTGATCAGCCTAAGATGCTTAAGCATAAATTGCCTGTAGAAGACTTGGGTACCATGTTGCCACCTAAAAAGGATCCGGTCTTCGATCTAAAACCTCTCCCTGATGATCTTAAATATGCTTATATTGATGATAAAAAGATATATCCTGTTATTATTAGCGCTAAACTTTCAGGAAAGGAAGAAGAAAGGTTATTGGAGGTTTTGAGGAAACACCGAGGAGCTATGGGCTATACTCTGGATGATTTAAAAGGGATTTCACCTACTATATGTCAGCATTCTATCAACAAAGAACCATATGCAAAGCCAGTAGTAGATCACCAACGACGTTTAAAATCTAAGATGAAGGAAGTGGTAAGGAATGAGGTATTGAAACTCCTTGATGCTGGTATTATTTACCCTATTGCTGATAGTGAATGGGTTAGTCATGTTCATTGTGTTCCTAAAAAAGGAGGTATTACCGTTGTTCCTAATGATAATGATGAGCTTATTCCTCAAAGAATAGTAGTAGGCTATATGATGTGCATTGATTTTAGAAAAGTCAATAAAGTTACTAAGAAAGATCACTACCCGTTTCCTTTTATTGATCAAATGTTGGAAAGGTTGTCTAAAAAGACCCATTTTTGTTTTCTTGATGGTTATTCTAGTTTCTCTCAAATTGTTGTTAAACAACAAGATCAAGAAAAAACTACTTTTACTTGCCCTTACGGAACTTATGCTTACAGACGTATGCCTTTTGGTTTATGTAATGCTCCTGCTACTTTTCAAAGGTGCATGTCTGCTATCTTTCATGGTTTTTGTGAGGAAATTGTAGAAGTGTTCATGGATGACTTTTCTGTCTATGGAACTTCTTTTGATAATTGTCTGCACAAACTTGATAAAGTTTTACATAGATGTGAAGAAACTAATCTTGTTCTTAATTGGGAGAAATGCCACTTCATGGTTAATGAAGGGATTGTCCTTGGGCATAAAGTTTCTGAAAGAGGCATAGAAGTTGATAGAGCTAAGGTTGAGGCCATTGAGAAGATGCCATGCCCAAGAGACATCAAAGGTATTCGTAGCATCCTTGGTCATGCTGGTTTCTATAGAAGGTTTATTAAAGACTTTTGTAGGATATCAAAACCCCTCACTAATCTTCTTCAAAAAGATGTACCCTTCGTTTTTGATGATGATTGTAAGGGAGCTTTTGAAACTCTTAAGAAGGCTTTAACTACAACCCCTATTGTTCAACCACCTAATTGGAGTTTACCCTTTGAAATAATGTGTGATGCTAGTGATTTTGTTGTAGGTGATGTCCTTGGGCAACGAATTGATAAAAAGTTAAACGTTATTCATTATGCTAGTAAGACTTTAGACGCTGCTCAAAGGAATTATGTTACTACTGAAAAAGAATTTCTAGCTGTCGTTTTTGCTTGTGATAAGTTTTGACCCTATATTGTAGACTCAAAAGTCACCATTCATACTGATCATGCTGCTATTAAATACCTTATGACAAAGAAGGACGCTAAGCCTAGGCTTATTAGATGGGTGCTGCTTTTACAAGAGTTTGGTCTACATATAGTAGACAGGAAAGGTGCTGAAAACCCTGTAGCTGATAATTTATCTCGATTGGAAAACATCTCTTTTGATCCTATGCCTGTTAATGATAGTTTCCCAAATGAACAGTTAGCTGCAGTAGGGGTAAGCTCGCGAGGGAGCCCTTGGTATGCTGATTATGCTAACTTTATTGTCTCCAAGTATTTGCCTCCAACTTTTACAGCTCTACAAAGAAGGAAGTTCTTCTATGATTTGAGGCATTATTTTTGGGATGACCCACACTTATACAAAGAAGGAGTGGATGGTATTATGCGAAGATGTGTTCCAGAATATGAACAAAAGGAGATACTGCGTAAATGTCATGGTAGTGCTTATGGAGGACATCATGCAGGAGATAGAACTGCACAAAAGGTGCTACAATCAGGTTTCTACTGGCCTACCCTTTTTAAAGATGCAAGAAAATTTGTTTTATCTTGTGATGAATGTCAGTGTGTTGGTAATATTTCTAGACGCAATGAAATGCCTATGAACTACTCTCTAGTTATTGAACCCTTTGATTGCTGGGGATTTGACTTTATGGGTCATTTCCCTCCCTCGAAAGGTTATACTCATCTTCTTGTTGCCGTTGATTATGTTACTAAGTGGATAGAAGCCATTCCTATGAAGAGTGCTGACGGGGAAACTTCTCTAAAAATGCTTAAGGATGTTATCTTTCCTATGTTCGGAGTGCCCAGGTATCTCATGACTCATGGGGGTTCTCATTTCATTCATGGTGGTTTTAGAAAGACCCTTGCTAAATATGATGTTAATCATAGAATTGCTTCAGCTTATCACCCCCAAACTAGCGAGCAAGTAGAGTTATCAAATAGAGAAATTAAATCCATCTTGCAAAAGACTGTTAATAGATCTAGAAAAAACTGGGCTAAAAAGTTGAATGATGCTTTATGGGCTTATAGAACTGCCTACAAAAATCCTATGGGGATGTCTCCTTATAAAATGGTTTATGGGAAAGCTTGTCACCTACCTTTAGAATTAGAACACAAAGCTTACTAGGCAGTTAAAGAACTAAATAGAGATTGTAAGCTCGCTGGTGAGAAAAGATTATTTGACTTAAGTTCTTTAGATGAATGGAGGAGTGAAGCCTATGAAAATGTTGGGCTCTTTAAGGAAAAAGTTAAAAGATGGCATGACAAGCGAATACTTAAGAGAGAATTTCATGTTGGTGAGAGAGTTCTATTGTATAGGTCTCATCTCAGATTTTTTGCACGGAAGCTACTGTCAAAATGGGAAGGACCTTTCATTATTGGAGAAGTATACCGTTCAGGAGCAATAAAAATTTCTTCTTTAAAAGATAGTACTACACAAGTAGTGAATGGGCAGCGACTCAAACACTATATTGCTGGGGATTCTTATAATGAAGATGTTGATGCCTTTCAAGTTATAACTCCAGAAAAATTTATCAAGTACCAAATTCAGAGACCTGTAGAGTCCGCTTTCAAATAGGTAACAGTTCTGGTAAGAAAAGTTCCACGAAAATACTATCCAACTATATTTTTGCAGTTTTTAGCCAATAAGGGAAGCTACGAAGCGAAAAAGGGACGGAAACGGAGCCAGGGTGGCTCACACCACCCTGTGGCGTGGGCCCACCCCTGGCCGCGCCACCAGGTGGTGTGGCCACCCCAAACTCCGTCTCCGACCCGTTTTCTCCCAATACCTTCCTTTCGTCATGAAACTTCGTAATATATATCCCCTGGATCTCCCGAGGTTCGTATATCGTGTTTTCATTTCGATCTGTTTCTGACAGGTAGAGTCCCAGATTTGGAGCTACAATGTCTTCCTCTGGACCAGCCAAGGAAGATTCTTTAGAGGATATCATCAACCCATACATGAGAGAGTTGAAGATTCATCCCAACGAGTTGTTGCTTGAAGATGGGGAACTCCGGATAAAAGAGGTTCGAGGCCCTAAAGGTGAAGGAAGTCTGGAGGACAGGATGGAAGCACTGGAGCAAGAAGTCTTTAGGTACAAGAAGATGGCGGAGCACGAAGTGGATATCATCCATAAGGTTTGTTCTGAACTCATCACCGAGCACCAAAAGGAGACTGCTGAACTCAAGGATGAAGTCCTCTCACTCCGCCAAACAACCAACAAACTGCAAGCACAGTTCTATGACGTTCAAAATCAAAAATGTGAGTATGAGGTTAGGTTTAAATGCATAAGTGTTGCTGCAAGTTTAAGGATGCTGGAAACCATGATGTCCTTTGTTGATGGGAAGCCCTTACCCTGGAAGTCAGACGAAGATGAGAGGATACCACCACCACCAAAGGAGTAATTCGTCATCAGGTTTGGCACCCCCTTGGTTTGTTCCAAGCTTGGGGGAGTGTCGCGGTATCACATCACTATCTTCTATCTTTTTATTTTTTAGTAGAGTCATATCATGAATAGAGAAGTTATCACGTAGGATGGTTTGCATTATGGAAGTGTACCCTCTCTCGTTAGATATGTATCCCTTGGTGTGAGTTGCCATTATGGAATATTAATGAGAAGTTCTATCATTCACTCTTTTTCATAGCTTATATTAGTTTTCAATTCGTGGTTATATGATTGATCTTGTTGTTAGTATTGGTATCACTTTGGGATCATTGAGTCAATTTAGTTGGTTTTGGCAAACCTGGCTTGGTCAGTAGCAACACTATTTTTGAGAGTTGAAAGAAAAGATAAAAGTACTCTAAAGAAATATAATTTCATCATCTTTCTTTCCTGATTTGCTCATAAGTCTAGTATTGTCTAGTTAAGATCTTTTGTGCTTCCAAGGAAGATTGCATGTTTGTTTTTATCACTTGTATGTTTATTTGTTTCCTTCAACTCTTATACTTGCTACCCAACCTTGCTAGCCAAAAACCTGTACTGAGAGGGAAATCTTCTCGTGCATCCACTCCTTTAAACCAAAACCTATGCCATTTGTGTCCACCATACCTACCTATTAGCATTATTGCTATTCCAAGTAAATTCTTGTTTTATCTACCTCCCAAATTAAACTTGTTATGTGAAAATTAGTGATTAAATCTCTCACGAACTTGATGGCACACTTTACTTTCTTGCATTTAATAAACTTGAACCATTGTGCTCACCTATGTTGCGTATATGCTTTCGCTTTGTAAGTTGTGAATTAGCAGAACCATGTTGTCATGGGGAACGCTTTCAACATTGCACTGGTACTTTGTACCTAGTTGATATCATGTTCTTTTGTCTATGGATGTCATCGGTGTGAAATGAAAGGGGAGCTTGTAAGTCCATGGAGTTATGCATGTGTGTTAGAGAAACGCCTAGGCCGCTAGTCTAATCCATGCTGACATGGTGGAAACCTGCAGCGTAACCATAACGAGCATCTATGAAGCATTCTTCTTATAAAAAAAGAGATAGAGATTGAGAAAAGGAGAAAAGAAAAAAAGAGATATTATGAAAAGAGGAAAAAAAAGCACCATATTCCCATGGTAAATAAGAAGATTGCTGAGATGCTTGTTGTTTGCTTGCCTTGTCATTTTGATATGGGGATTCTTCTGTATCATCGGGCAAAGGGTACCCCGTTGGCGGTTCTCTATGATACACATATGCTTACGATGACAAGAACTTACTGGTGACTAAACTTGAGTAGCATGAGGAGCGACCCTCGTATTCAAGGGACATGAGATTCTCAATTTACAACTTGTCAATGCATATCCTCATATTTGATCACTTTAACCTTAATCACCTAAATATGCCTATGATAGGGGCAATGAGAGCTGAAAGCTAGTAAGTATCATAATTTTTGGGAGCTCTTTATGAGACTTGCAATCCCTGCTTCCCTCTGCGAAGGGCCTTTCTTTTACTTTTTAGTTGAGTCAGTAAACCTATTCCCTTCTATCTCAGCAAGTATTTTGAGTTGTTGTGTTTCATTCATTCATATGATGATTTATTCAATCATGTTTCTTATGTTCCTTTTTTGCACTTTGCTCTTACCTTGATGTTTACTACTTTGAAAGCTATCATTGAAGAACCAGTTATTTGTGAACTCCAGCAAATTATCAACTATTCTTCGACCAAGAGCTAAGTGTGCCATTACCAATTATGATTTACTTCATGTATCTTTATTGTGTTTCCTTTACTTATTGCAAGTTGAGTTATATAATAGTGAGTTGTCTTCTATTATGATCTATGTATTGATGAATGTGATGCTTCTCGTTCGTATTCTTTTATCGACTCTTCACTCCATAAACCAAAGGCCATGTTTATTGAGCTCAGTTTTGCTTGGGGACAAGCGAAGTCTAAGCTTGGGGGGAGTTGATACGTCCATTTTGCATCACTATTCTATGTCATAATTCACTGTTATTCATTGATATCTTTCGTATCGAGGGGTGATACTTATGTTATTTCATCTATTTTTGCATGGTTGATGACTTTTGGAGCATGGACCGCTGCAGTTAGGATTCTGATGGAAAAGGTGCTGTTTGGAGGCAAAATTCGCGAAGATCAGAAAATCCGGGAAAATACATGGAAAATCCTATTTTTCCAGAAGACAAAGGAAGCCAGAAGGAGGCTGGAGATGGGCCATAGGGGGCCCACACCACCCCCTGGCGCGGGCCAGCCTAGGCCACGCCACCAGGTGGTGTGGCCGCCCTGGTCCACCCCTGGCACTCCCCTCTGGCGTATATTATCCTCCCAGAACCTTAAGACTCGGGGAGTGACCACAGAAAGATTTCGCCGCCTCTACGGGGCAGAAAACACCGAGAGAGAAAGATCTCTCTCGTAGATAAATTTCTGCCGGGGGAATTCCTTCCTGGAGAGGGGAGATCGTCGCCATCAACACCACCATCAAGCTGGACTTCATTGGGATCATCATCATCATCATCATCATCACCACCACCATCATCACCATCAGCACTCTCATCACCATCTCCATATTGCTATAGCAATTGGGTTGAATCTTGCATAGTTCATAGGGGAAACTTTCCCGGTGTTGATTACTCTTTGTAGTTGATGCTATTGAGTGAACCATTGAATTATTGTTTATGTTCAGATTGTTATACATCATTATTCCATCTCTGATCATGATCCATATGATGTCTTGTGAGTAGTTCGTTTTGTTCTTGAGGACATGGGAGAAGTCATGTTGTTAGTAGTGGAGTTGTGTTGAGAAAGATTCAATAGTTTGATATTTAAGTTGTGGTGTACTTCTTCTAGTGGTGTCATGTGAACGTCGACTACATGATACTTCACCTATAAGGGCCTAGGGGAATGCATTGTGTATTTGGCTAAGGGGTGCCGGAGTGACAGAAACCTGAACCCCCGTTAGGAAACCATTGCACAAGGGATGTAAGGGTTTGATACATTGCAAATGTATCTATAATTTTTGATGTTCCATGCTTGGTTTTATCCACTTTCTTGTGTTTTGTTCCAACTTTGGAGTACTTTTCATATGATTTCTTGGACTAACCTATTAACAAGAGCCACAGTGCTAGCTGCCTGTTTTCTGCTGTTTTTGGTTCGGGAAAGTCGAAATGAATATTCTCGAATTGACGGGACAAAAGCCAAAGTGCCTATTTTAGGAAGGGATCAAGTGCAGAATCTGAGGCGGAGAAGGGCGGGGGCCGGCCACCACCACTGGCAGCGGCCAGGCTGGTCCGCGCCATGGGGTGGTGTGGTGGCTCCGGCACCCTCGGCCTCTCCTTCCACCTATAAGTTGCCTCGACGAAAACCCTCGATGCAGATCAAAAATCCACGAAAGAGTCTGTAGCCGCCGTCATCTCCATCCCTAGATCGGGAGGGATCTAAAGCTCTTCCCGGCACCCTGCCAGAGAGGGGAATTCACCCTAGAGGCCTTCTTCATCACCATCCAAGCCTCCGGTGTGATGCGTGAGTAGTTCATCCTTGGACTACGGATCCATGTAGTAGCTAGATGGCTGGTTTCTCCTCATTTGTGCTTTCATGTTTAGATCTTGTGAGCTCCGTTCATGATCAAGATCATCTATTTCTAAATCATACATGTTGTGTTTGCGGGGATCCGATGGATATTCATATGCTATTTTAGATTGATTATTGATTCTATCATGTCTTTGTTATTTGAGATCTTGCATGCTTTCCGTTGTTAGTAGCTATCTTAGCCAAGTAGATGCTAGCAACTCCAAGAGTTAGTATTTATGCTCGATAGTGGGTTCATGCCTCTGGTAATCTGGGGAAGTGACAAAAATCTCTAAGGTACTAGATGTGATGTTGCTACTAGGGAGAAAACAACAATCCTTTGTTCATAGAACAATCGTATTGTTTACTTTATACATGATTCAAAACAATAATCTGCTTGCAACTTAATCTGGAGGGGTTGGATGATAACCTGAAGGTGGATTATTAGTCATAGATGCGCTTGGATGGCGGTACATGTATTTTGTTGTAATGCCCAATCAAGTCTCAAAGGAGTCAAGATGATTAGTATATGCATGTATTGCTTTCTCGGTGTTTGTCAATTGCCCCGCTGTAATTTGTTCACCCAGCATGTTATCTATCTTAAGGAGAGCCACCTCTAGTGAACTATGAATCCCGGTCCTTGTCTTTTATATACAATCTACAATCTTTTACTGCTTTGTGTTTACTTTCTGCAAACTTTTACGTCTTTCCATTCAATACGTTTAATCCTTTGTTTACCACAAAACACGGTGAGATTGACAACCTCATCGCAAGTTGGGGACAAAGTTATGTGGTTGTGTTGTGCAGGTCTCCACGTTGCTACTAGCACCGTGCTACCGCCAAAGCTCAGCTAGTAACACCTTTGGGGTGTTTCCTTGCTCCTACTGGTTCGATTAAACCTTGGTTTCATAACTGAGGGAAAACTTACTATTGTGCTCATCGTACCTTCCTCTTGGTGTTCCCAACGAGCTCTACATTGAAAGTCGAGCGCATCAAGATTTTTCTGGCGCCGTTGCCGGGGAGTCAAGGACATCTTTACAAGGGGAGTCCCTCATAATCAATCTCTTTACTTTGTTGTTTTTGTTTTGCTTAGTTTCTTTTTGCTTTGTTTGCTTGTTTTGTTCTTCAAAAAGCCAAAAAAAATAGTTTTACTTGTTTGCTTTCTTATTTGAAAACCCCCAAAAAAATGACTACTCTTGAAAACACTAAGTTGTGTGACTTCACTAGCACCAACAACAATGATTTTATGAGCACACCTATTGCTCCACCTGTGGCTGAAAATACTTTCTTTGAGATAAAACCTGCTTTGCTCAATCTTGTTATGAGAGAACAATTTTCTGGTATTGGTAATGAAGATGTTGCTTCCCATCTAAATAACTTTGTTGAACTTTGTGAGATTCAAAAGCATAGGGATATAGATGGATATTATTAAGCTGAAATTGTTTCCTTTCTCTTTGAGAGGAAAAGCTAAAGAATGGTTGAATTCCTTAACTAGGAATAGTATTGATTCTTGGACTAAGTGCAAAGATGCTTTTATTGGAAAATACTATCCTCCTGCTAAGATTAGATCCATGAGAAGTGAAATAATGAAGTTTAAACAACTTGATAATGAGCATGTTACTCAAGCTTGGGAAAGAATGGAAACTTTGGTAAAGAATTGTCCCACTCATGGACTGACTGCTTGGATGATCATCCAAACTTTTTATGCAGGATTGAACTATTCTTCAAGGAACCTATTGGATTATGCTGCTGGAGGTACCTTTATGACCATCACTTTGGGTACTATAACAAAACTTCTGGACAATATGATGGTTAATTATTCTGAATGGCATACTGAGAGAGCTCCACAAGGTAAGAAGGTAAATTCTGTTGAGGAAACTTCCTCCTTGAGTGATAAGATTGATATTATTATGTCTATGCTTGTTAATGGGAAAGCCCATATTGATCCAAATAATGTTCCTCTAGCTTCTTTGGTTGCTCAAGACGAGCAAGTGATGTGAACTTCATAAGAAACAACAACTTTGGCAACAATGCTTATGGTAATAATGCTTATAGGAACAATTTTGGTAACAACAATTATAAGCCATGTCCTCCCAACAATGGTAATGCTTATGGAAATTCTTACAACAATAATAAGAGTGCTCCCTCTGAACTTGAAGTTATGCTTAAAGAGTTTATTAGTAAACAAACTGCTTCCAATAAAACTATTGAGAAAAGACTCTCTAATGCTGAAAGAAATATAGCATCTTTAGCTGAAGCTCAAACTACTTTGAACAAAATGGCTGCTAAACCTGAAACTAATGAGAATCCCTTTGCAGCTACTAATGCTATACAAGTAAGAATTGATGAAAATGTTAGACTATTAGCTGAATTACATGCTAAGTGGGAAAGAGAAGATGAAATTGCTAGAAACATTAGTGTTTCTACTATCACCACCACTAGTGTTGAGGCTAGTAATAGTTCTACTACTTTAGATGATAAAGTTGATTTTGATCTTGATGGTTGCAATATCTCTGAAGTTATTAAGTTCCTACAAAAGCTTGCTAAAAGTCCTAATGCTAGTGCTATGAACATGGCCTTTACAAAACACATTACCGATGCTCTCATAAAGATTAAGGAAGAAAAGATGAAACATAAAGCTTCTATTCCTATAAAGCAAGAAGATGGTTGGAAACCCATCATTAATATGAAAGTGAATGACTTTGATTTCAAAGCTTTGTGTGATCTTGATAGTAGTGTTTCTATTATGCCTAGAAGGATTTATGATATGCTTGATTTGCCTCCTCTTGAAGATTGCTATTTGAATGTCCCACTTGATGATAATGTTAAAAAGAAACTTATGGGGAGTCTTAATGATGTTCTTATTATGGTTAACGATTCTTATGTCCCCGTTGATTTCTATGTTTTGGATGTTGAATACAATGCTTCTTGTCCTATTACTTTGGGAAGACCTTTTCTTAGAACTGTTGGTGCCATCATTGATATGAAAGAAGGCACCATTAAATATCAACTCCCACTCAAGAAAGGTATAGAACACTTCCCTAAAATGAGAGAAAAGATTTCTTTTGCTTCTCCTATGAAAACAAAATTTGGTCTTAATGCTTCTTCATTTGAGAACACTTGATTCTTTCTTTGCTTCTTATGCCTAACTTAAAGGCGTTAAAAAAAGTACTTGTTGGGAGATAACCCAAGAGTTTTAGTTAAGAGCTCCACAAGGTAAGAAGGTAAATTCTGTTGAGGAAACTTCCTCCTTGAGTGATAAGATTGATATTATTATGTCTATGCTTGTTAATGGGAAAGCCCATATTGATCCAAATAATGTTCCTCTAGCTTCTTTGGTTGCTCAAGACGAGCAAGTGATGTGAACTTCATAAGAAACAACAACTTTGGCAACAATGCTTATGGTAATAATGCTTATAGGAACAATTTTGGTAACAACAATTATAAGCCATATCCTCCCAACAATGGTAATGCTTATGGAAATTCTTACAACAATAATAAGAGTGCTCCCTCTGAACTTGAAGTTATGCTTAAAGAGTTTATTAGTAAACAAAGCTTCCAATAAAACTATTGAGAAAAGACTCTCTAATGCTGAAAGAAATATAGCATCTTTAGCTGAAGCTCAAACTACTTTGAACAAAATGGCTGCTAAACCTGAAACTAATGAGAATCCTTTGCAGCTACTAATGCTATACAAGTAAGAATTGATGAAAATGTTAGACTATTAGCTGAATTACATGCTAAGTGGGAAAGAGAAGATGAAATTGCTAGAAACATTAGTGTTTCTACTATCACCACCACTAGTGTTGAGGCTAGTAATAGTTCTACTACTTTAGATGATAAAGTTGATTTTGATCTTGATGGCTGCAATATCTCTGAAGTTATTAAGTTCCTACAAAAGCTTGCTAAAAGTCCTAATGCTAGTGCTATGAACATGGCCTTTACAAAACACATTACCGATGCTCTCATAAAGATTAAGGAAGAAAAGATGAAACATAAAGCTTCTATTCCTATAAAGCAAGAAGATGGTTGGAAACCCATCATTAATATGAAAGTGAATGACTTTGATTTCAAAGCTTTGTGTGATCTTGATAGTAGTGTTTCTATTATGCCTAGAAGGATTTATGATATGCTTGATTTGCCTCCTCTTGAAGATTGCTATTTGAATGTCCCACTTGATGATAATGTTAAAAAGAAACTTATGGGGAGTCTTAATGATGTTCTTATTATGGTTAACGATTCTTATGTCCCCGTTGATTTCTATGTTTTGGATGTTGAATACAATGCTTCTTGTCCTATTACTTTGGGAAGACCTTTTCTTAGAACTGTTGGTGCCATCATTGATATGAAAGAAGGCACCATTAAATATCAACTCCCACTCAAGAAAGGTATAGAACACTTCCCTAAAATGAGAGAAAAGATTTCTTTTGCTTCTCCTATGAAAACAAAATTTGGTCTTAATGCTTCTTCATTTGAGAACACTTGATTCTTTCTTTGCTTCTTATGCCTAACTTAAAGGCGTTAAAAAAAGTACTTGTTGGGAGATAACCCAAGAGTTTTAGTTGAGAGCTCCACAAGGTAAGAAGGTAAATTCTGTTGAGGAAACTTCCTCCTTGAGTGATAAGATTGATATTATTATGTCTATGCTTGTTAATGGGAAAGCCCATATTGATCCAAATAATGTTCCTCTAGCTTCTTTGGTTGCTCAAGACGAGCAAGTGATGTGAACTTCATAAGAAACAACAACTTTGGCAACAATGCTTATGGTAATAATGCTTATAGGAACAATTTTGGTAACAACAATTATAAGCCATATCCTCCCAACAATGGTAATGCTTATGGAAATTCTTACAACAATAATAAGAGTGCTCCCTCTGAACTTGAAGTTATGCTTAAAGAGTTTATTAGTAAACAAACTGCTTCCAATAAAACTATTGAGAAAAGACTCTCTAATGCTGAAAGAAATATAGCATCTTTAGCTGAAGCTCAAACTACTTTGAACAAAATGGCCGCTAAACCTGAAACTAATGAGAATCCCTTTGCAGCTACTAATGCTATACAAGTAAGAATTGATGAAAATGTTAGACTATTAGCTGAATTACATGCTAAGTGGGAAAGAGAAGATGAAATTGCTAGAAACATTAGTGTTTCTACTATCACCACCACTAGTGTTGAGGCTAGTAATAGTTCTACTACTTTAGATGATAAATTTGATTTTGATCTTGATGGCTGCAATATCTCTGAAGTTATTAAGTTCCTACAAAAGCTTGCTAAAAGTCCTAATGCTAGTGCTATGAACATGGCCTTTACAAAACACATTACCGATGCTCTCATAAAGATTAAGGAAGAAAAGATGAAACATAAAGCTTCTATTCCTATAAAGCAAGAAGATGGTTGGAAACCCATCATTAATATGAAAGTGAATGACTTTGATTTCAAAGCTTTGTGTGATCTTGATAGTAGTGTTTCTATTATGCCTAGAAGGATTTATGATATGCTTGATTTGCCTCCTCTTGAAGATTGCTATTTGAATGTCCCACTTGATGATAATGTTAAAAAGAAACTTATGGGGAGTCTTAATGATGTTCTTATTATGGTTACTTGATTCTTATGTCCCGTTGATTTCTATGTTTTGGATGTTGAATACAATGCTTCTTGTCCTATTACTTTGGGAAGACCTTTTCTTAGAACTGTTGGTGCCATCATTGATATGAAAGAAGGCACCATTAAATATCAACTCCCACTCAAGAAAGGTATAGAACACTTCCCTAAAATGAGAGAAAAGATTTCTTTTGCTTCTCCTATGAAAACAAAATTTGGTCTTAATGCTTCTTCATTTGAGAACACTTGATTCTTTCTTTGCTTCTTATGCCTAACTTAAAGGCGTTAAAAAAAGTACTTGTTGGGAGATAACCCAAGAGTTTTAGTTGAGAGCTCCACAAGGTAAGAAGGTAAATTCTGTTGAGGAAACTTCCTCCTTGAGTGATAAGATTGATATTATTATGTCTATGCTTGTTAATGGGAAAGCCCATATTGATCCAAATAATGTTCCTCTAGCTTCTTTGGTTGCTCAAGACGAGCAAGTGATGTGAACTTCATAAGAAACAACAACTTTGGCAACAATGCTTATGGTAATAATGCTTATAGGAACAATTTTGGTAACAACAATTATAAGCCATATCCTCCCAACAATGGTAATGCTTATGGAAATTCTTACAACAATAATAAGAGTGCTCCCTCTGAACTTGAAGTTATGCTTAAAGAGTTTATTAGTAAACAAACTGCTTCCAATAAAACTATTGAGAAAAGACTCTCTAATGCTGAAAGAAATATAGCATCTTTAGCTGAAGCTCAAACTACTTTGAACAAAATGGCTGCTAAACCTGAAACTAATGAGAATCCCTTTGCAGCTACTAATGCTATACAAGTAAGAATTGATGAAAATGTTAGACTATTAGCTGAATTACATGCTAAGTGGGAAAGAGAAGATGAAATTGCTAGAAACATTAGTGTTTCTACTATCACCACCACTAGTGTTGAGGCTAGTAATAGTTCTACTACTTTAGATGATAAATTTGATTTTGATCTTGATGGCTGCAATATCTCTGAAGTTATTAAGTTCCTACAAAAGCTTGCTAAAAGTCCTAATGCTAGTGCTATGAACATGGCCTTTACAAAACACATTACCGATGCTCTCATAAAGATTAAGGAAGAAAAGATGAAACATAAAGCTTCTATTCCTATAAAGCAAGAAGATGGTTGGAAACCCATCATTAATATGAAAGTGAATGACTTTGATTTCAAAGCTTTGTGTGATCTTGATAGTAGTGTTTCTATTATGCCTAGAAGGATTTATGATATGCTTGATTTGCCTCCTCTTGAAGATTGCTATTTGAATGTCCCACTTGATGATAATGTTAAAAAGAAACTTATGGGGAGTCTTAATGATGTTCTTATTATGGTTAACGATTCTTATGTCCCCGTTGATTTCTATGTTTTGGATGTTGAATACAATGCTTCTTGTCCTATTACTTTGGGAAGACCTTTTCTTAGAACTGTTGGTGCCATCATTGATATGAAAGAAGGCACCATTAAATATCAACTCCCACTCAAGAAAGGTATAGAACACTTCCCTAAAATGAGAGAAAAGATTTCTTTTGCTTCTCCTATGAAAACAAAATTTGGTCTTAATGCTTCTTCATTTGAGAACACTTGATTCTTTCTTTGCTTCTTATGCCTAACTTAAAGGCGTTAAAAAAAGTACTTGTTGGGAGATAACCCAAGAGTTTTAGTTGAGAGCTCCACAAGGTAAGAAGGTAAATTCTGTTGAGGAAACTTCCTCCTTGAGTGATAAGATTGATATTATTATGTCTATGCTTGTTAATGGAAAGCCCATATTGATCCAAATAATGTTCCTCTAGCTTCTTTGGTTGCTCAAGACGAGCAAGTGATGTGAACTTCATAAGAAACAACAACTTTGGCAACAATGCTTATGGTAATAATGCTTATAGGAACAATTTTGGTAACAACAATTATAAGCCATATCCTCCCAACAATGGTAATGCTTATGGAAATTCTTACAACAATAATAAGAGTGCTCCCTCTGAACTTGAAGTTATGCTTAAAGAGTTTATTAGTAAACAAACTGCTTCCAATAAAACTATTGAGAAAAGACTCTCTAATGCTGAAAGAAATATAGCATCTTTAGCTGAAGCTCAAACTACTTTGAACAAAATGGCTGCTAAACCTGAAACTAATGAGAATCCTTTGCAGCTACTAATGCTATACAAGTAAGAATTGATGAAAATGTTAGACTATTAGCTGAATTACATGCTAAGTGGGAAAGAGAAGATGAAATTGCTAGAAACATTAGTGTTTCTACTATCACCACCACTAGTGTTGAGGCTAGTAATAGTTCTACTACTTTAGATGATAAAGTTGATTTTGATCTTGATGGCTGCAATATCTCTGAAGTTATTAAGTTCCTACAAAAGCTTGCTAAAAGTCCTAATGCTAGTGCTATGAACATGGCCTTTACAAAACACATTACCGATGCTCTCATAAAGATTAAGGAAGAAAAGATGAAACATAAAGCTTCTATTCCTATAAAGCAAGAAGATGGTTGGAAACCCATCATTAATATGAAAGTGAATGACTTTGATTTCAAAGCTTTGTGTGATCTTGATAGTAGTGTTTCTATTATGCCTAGAAGGATTTATGATATGCTTGATTTGCCTCCTCTTGAAGATTGCTATTTGAATGTCCCACTTGATGATAATGTTAAAAGAAACTTATGGGGAGTCTTAATGATGTTCTTATTATGGTTAACGATTCTTATGTCCCGCTTGATTTCTATGTTTTGGATGTTGAATACAATGCTTCTTGTCCTATTACTTTGGGAAGACCTTTTCTTAGAACTGTTGGTGCCATCATTGATATGAAAGAAGGCACCATTAAATATCAACTCCCACTCAAGAAAGGTATAGAACACTTCCCTAAAATGAGAGAAAAGATTTCTTTGCTTCTCCTATGAAAACAAAATTTGGTCTTAATGCTTCTTCATTTGAGAACACTTGATTCTTTCTTTGCTTCTTATGCCTAACTTAAAGGCGTTAAAAAAAGTACTTGTTGGGAGATAACCCAAGAGTTTTAGTTGAGAGCTCCACAAGGTAAGAAGGTAAATTCTGTTGAGGAAACTTCCTCCTTGAGTGATAAGATTGATATTATTATGTCTATGCTTGTTAATGGAAAGCCCATATTGATCCAAATAATGTTCCTCTAGCTTCTTTGGTTGCTCAAGACGAGCAAGTGATGTGAACTTCATAAGAAACAACAACTTTGGCAACAATGCTTATGGTAATAATGCTTATAGGAACAATTTTGGTAACAACAATTATAAGCCATATCCTCCCAACAATGGTAATGCTTATGGAAATTCTTACAACAATAATAAGAGTGCTCCCTCTGAACTTGAAGTTATGCTTAAAGAGTTTATTAGTAAACAAACTGCTTCCAATAAAACTATTGAGAAAAGACTCTCTAATGCTGAAAGAAATATAGCATCTTTAGCTGAAGCTCAAACTACTTTGAACAAAATGGCTGCTAAACCTGAAACTAATGAGAATCCCTTTGCAGCTACTAATGCTATACAAGTAAGAATTGATGAAAATGTTAGACTATTAGCTGAATTACATGCTAAGTGGGAAAGAGAAGATGAAATTGCTAGAAACATTAGTGTTTCTACTATCACCACCACTAGTGTTGAGGCTAGTAATAGTTCTACTACTTTAGATGATAAAGTTGATTTTGATCTTGATGGCTGCAATATCTCTGAAGTTATTAAGTTCCTACAAAAGCTTGCTAAAAGTCCTAATGCTAGTGCTATGAACATGGCCTTTACAAAACACATTACCGATGCTCTCATAAAGATTAAGGAAGAAAAGATGAAACATAAAGCTTCTATTCCTATAAAGCAATAAGATGGTTGGAAACCCATCATTAATATGAAAGTGAATGACTTTGATTTCAAAGCTTTGTGTGATCTTGATAGTAGTGTTTCTATTATGCCTAGAAGGATTTATGATATGCTTGATTTGCCTCCTCTTGAAGATTGCTATTTGAATGTCCCACTTGATGATAATGTTAAAAAGAAACTTATGGGGAGTCTTAATGATGTTCTTATTATGGTTAACGATTCTTATGTCCCTGCTGATTTCTATGTTTTGGATGTTGAATACAATGCTTCTTGTCCTATTACTTTGGGAAGACCTTTTCTTAGAACTGTTGGTGCCATCATTGATATGAAAGAAGGCACCATTAAATATCAACTCCCACTCAAGAAAGGTATAGAACACTTCCCTAAAATGAGAGAAAAGATTTCTTTTGCTTCTCCTATGAAAACAAAATTTGGTCTTAATGCTTCTTCATTTGAGAACACTTGATTCTTTCTTTGCTTCTTATGCCTAACTTAAAGGCGTTAAAAAAAGTACTTGTTGGGAGATAACCCAAGAGTTTTAGTTGAGAGCTCCACAAGGTAAGAAGGTAAATTCTGTTGAGGAAACTTCCTCCTTGAGTGATAAGATTGATATTATTATGTCTATGCTTGTTAATGGGAAAGCCCATATTGATCCAAATAATGTTCCTCTAGCTTCTTTGGTTGCTCAAGACGAGCAAGTGATGTGAACTTCATAAGAAACAACAACTTTGGCAACAATGCTTATGGTAATAATGCTTATAGGAACAATTTTGGTAACAACAATTATAAGCCATATCCTCCCAACAATGGTAATGCTTATGGAAATTCTTAAAACAATAATAAGAGTGCTCCCTCTGAACTTGAAGTTATGCTTAAAGAGTTTATTAGTAAACAAACTGCTTCCAATAAAACTATTGAGAAAAGACTCTCTAATGCTGAAAGAAATATAGCATCTTTAGCTAAAGCTCAAACTACTTTGAACAAAATGGCTGCTAAACCTGAAACTAATGAGAATCCCTTTGCAGCTACTAATGCTATACAAGTAAGAATTGATGAAAATGTTAGACTATTAGCTGAATTACATGCTAAGTGGGAAAGAGAAGATGAAATTGCTAGAAACATTAGTGTTTCTACTATCACCACCACTAGTGTTGAGGCTACCTCTGTAATAACCTCTCCTTATCCTTTTTATTTGCTTTTTGTGCCAAGAGAGTAACCTCTAATGAGAGTGAAGTAATGATTGGGAAAGTTGTTGTCCCAAAACAGATTTTTGTGCTTCACCGTAAAAATTCCCGAGAGAGCTCTGTACATAGGATTGAGTTGTAATTTTTTGCGCTTCTGCCCCAGGTTGTTATCTAACTTTTGTTAGTTCAACACTTTTTGATTTGAGCAACAGAAGGACTTCGAAAGAATTCGTCTTTACCTGCTAGTCTGTTTTGACAGATTTCTGCCATTTTCTACATTTGCTTCTTCTTAGTTCCTTCTTGAGTTCCTTTGGGGAATTGAGATTTTTGAGGGAATTTAGCTTTTTGAGGGAATTGCTACAGTAGCTAGTGTTCTAATGGACGTTTATTTGGTGTTAGAACTGAACCTTGAGACTTATTTATCTTAAGTGCACTAATGTTGCTAATGAGATTGTGTGAAGTTTTGTATGAAGGAAAAATTTCAGGTGTATGGAAGGAATGAGTAATAAGATGAAGGATGGACTAAAGCTCAAGATTGGGGATGCCACGCGTGTCACCCCAAGAAATATCCAAGAAGTACAAGCGTCAAATCTTGGGGATGCCCAAGGCATCCCCTTCTTCATCAATAAAAATTCCAGGTTTCTTCCAAACGCTTCATTTTTATCGTTTCATGCACAGTTGTGTTTTTCTTAGAGTGTCTTCCTTTTTGTTTTTGTTTTGGTATTTAGTTTTCTTGATTTGCTTAGTTTTCTGAATAAGTTGGTTGGACCCCCTCTTTCATACATTGGTTTGCAATTAGTTTGGTTTGGTTTGGAAAAGAGTAGGAAAGCTCATGCTTATGTGGTAAAAAGAGCTCATTTTTGACTGTGGCTATGCTTTGTCATGCCGTGCTTGATATTGTTTTGGCTTTATGCTTAGTATTATTTGTTGTAGCATGACTTGTTATAAACAATTGAGATTGCTTAATGTGCCTTGGATGAATCATGCGTTGTTTTAGCATATTAAAGCATAGTATAGTGGTATTCTCCTTTGATGCTTTATTTGGGTTGACTTGGCACATGCTCACACCATGTTATGACTGTCACAAGTCACCATAGCCTTTATGATCCTTTAGTTTTCAACTTGTAGTATCACTTTATGCTTTGATCAATGATGTTTTGTCGCTCTGCATGATTATGGCCATTATTGCTCTCTTAGTTTGTCGCTCCCAGTCTTTTGCTAGCCTCCACAACCAAGTATGAGTTCCACTCATGCATCCAACTACCTAAACCAAGTTATTCCAAAGAGTCCACCATACCTACCTACTAGCTTATGCTATTCCAAGTATATTCATGCTTTTGTTTACCTTCCACTTGTTATGAGAAAACTAGTGATTAAAGTTCCCACGAACTTGATGGCACACTTTACTTTATTGCCTCTAATAAACTTGAACCATTGGGTCCTTCTTTGTTATGATATGTACGCTTTATAAGTTGAAATTAGCAGAACCATGTTTCATGGGGAACGCTTTCAACATTGCACTTGTACTTTGTACCCCGTTGATATCATGTTCTTTTGCTTACGGATCCCGGCGGTGTGAAATAAAAGTGGAACTTGTAAGATCATGGAGTTTGTATGTGTGTTAGAGAAACGCCTGGGCCGCTAGCCTAAGCCATGCCTAATCATGGTGGAAACTTGCAGCATCACCATAATGATCACTCTATGAAGCATCCTCAATAAAAACCTATGCAAATAGCAAATAAAAAGATCGCTGAGATGCTCATTGTCTGCTTACCTTGTCATTTTGATTATGGGAAGCTCCCGTATCATGTGCAAGGGGTACCCCGTTGGCGATTCTTAATGATACACATATACTTACAATGACAAGAGCTTACTCGTGACTGAAGTTGAGTAGCATGAGGATCGGTCTTCGTAAGTAAGGGGCATGAGATTTCGGTTTATAACTTGTCAAGCATATCCTCTTAGTTGTGTCACTTTAACCTTAATCACCTTAAAGATGCTTATGATAGGGGCAATGAGAGATGAAAGCTATAAGTACCATAATTTTTGGAAGCTCTTTATGAGACTTGAATCCCTACTTCCTTTTACAAAAGGCCTTTTGTAACACCCTCGAATCGGCCCTATGCAAGTTTTAGCCTTTTCCGCCAAACCCGCATAGAAACGATTCAAGGACGCCCACCAGGCACTTTCGTGCGAGTGGAAAACGAAGTAATACCATTACACAATAGTCCTCGATGGGACCCAAAGAACAAATATATATACAACAGCGACTCAACGAGTCAAGAATACAGATATACAATACAAAGATCCAAATCACCTTGCAAACGATAAAGCGTCCGACTACGGACAAGATGCAAATGGGGCTAAGAGCCCTGAAGAATAACCAATGGCGTCCATAACTCCCTGAGCCAAGCGGTCTAAGGGTAACCCTGCTAACGACGTCGATCTCAAACCTGCTAAAACAAAAGGGGTGCCGACAAAGGGTAAGGAAAAAGAGGAGCGTCAGTACTAAGGCCAGTACACAGCGAGGCTAGAATTCGGCAGCTCTCGCCTACATAGGTAAGGTGGGCTGAAGCGGTAGCGCAGCGTCACTAACAACCTATAGAGACTCGATACAACTGGTGGTTATCAGAGAGGGATAAGAAAGACCTATTCAGATCCAACCTGATACTAAAACCAAACAAACCCATCCTGGTATTTCCCCCTCGAGACCAAACGAGGAAGTCAGACCGAGGAACTCACCAGTTGGCAATTTTACTCATTCCGTTATAGCTGCAACACTTAATAATCAGATATAGATAGCATGAGTCATTCTGGCAGCATATGTAGTGGGCAGTTTTAATTAACCATTCTGTTGTAGTTGGAACATTTACTAGTCAGCTATAATTGTCCTGAGGAATCCCAAAACCCAGCAGTTGTTGGCACTTTTATCACATTCCATTGGAGTTGCAATACTTACTAGGCAGATATAACAAACATCCTAGATCCAGTAGTTGTTGGCATTTTTAATATCCATTTCGTTATAATTGAGTTGATTACTAGTCACATATTAAGTCAAATTTATAGCACTACTTTAGTTATGCTTGTCAATGATCGAGATACTGTGCTCCAAGTCGTCCATAACCGCGGACACGGCTTTCAGAAATATTTACCCTACAGGGGTGCACAAATAGCAACACACACACGATCAACCTCGGAAAATCTAACTCAAAACCCAGTGAGCATGGCGAACGGGGCGAGGACGGTTGCGGCACCGTCGAGGAGGTGGTGGCCGCTGCAGGGCTCCGGACCGCGAGGTCGGTGGTGACAGGGAAGTGGCCGGGCCTATGAGAAGAGCAGAGGGTGGTGCGGCAAGGGCAGAGGGTGGAGCCGGGGGACCTCGGGCGGCGCGGCTCCTGGGAAGGTCGGCGGCGGGGGAGGAGGCCGCAGAGGTGAGGGGGGCGCTGGCGAGGAGACGCGAGGAGGGCGGCCGGAGAGGGCTCGGGCGAGGGGCCGCTCGGCGACGCGAGGACGAGGGGCGCAGAGGAGGTTAAGGCTCGAGAGAGGCGGCACGGTCGTGGCCGGAGCCGGAAGGAGGGTAAGGCGCCGGTGACGGCCAGGGCGACGCGAAACTGGGGAGGAGGCCGGCGAGGAAGGGGAGCCTCGTGGCGGCGGCGGAGGTCCACCGGGTCAGTGGCGGCTCGGCACGAAGGCGGACGGTTGCGACCGGAGGGGAAGCGAGGCCGGGCGGCGGGGACCTGGCCGGAGGTGGCGTTTGAGAAGGGCGGAGGTCGGAAGCTCTTGGCGACGAGGGACTGCTCGGGCGGCCGAGCGAGAACGGGAGGGTGGCGAGGCCAGGACGCTGTGAGATGCGGGTGCAGAGGCGAGAGGAGGCGTTCATGAGCAGAGAGGTGAGGAGGGATCATGGGGTTGCCAGGGGTGGGGCTGGGAGACAGGAATCCCGGGTGGTCGGGGTGGCGGAGCGTCTGGAGGGTGGGGGCCATGAGGTCGCGATGAGGAGAGTGGATGGGGCAGGTGGGGGTGGGTCGCCCAGGGGAGTGGGCGGTAAAGGCAGGAGGTGGGCCAGGGGCAGGTGGGGGCGTGTCGGGGTGGGGTGGCAGGTGCGGTGTGTTTGCTAGTGCGTGTGTGCTGTTGCTAATGTGTCTGTGTGTAGGGAGAGGCGCCATGGTGGAGGGAGTAGGTGGGGTTAGGGTTAGGCTAGGGAGGAGGTGGCCGGTTGGGCTTTGGGCCTGGCTGGCTGCCTCCAAAAAAACAACTTAAACTTTATTTCTATTTTAAAATAGGCATTTGTAAATAATTTTAGACAAATAAAACTATCCGAAAAAGACCGGAGTTTTTATTTGAAATAAAGACGGGCGTTTAGAAAACAAAACCAGACTTTTCGAAAATAGTTTTTAAACAAACCATGCATGATGATGACGATGCTCAAATGCAATGTGGCATGATGACATGAGCATGTGGTCATGATGATGCAATGCGCAAAAACACAGCGATTTTCTAGTAGTGGTTTTAGCGGGGCGCCATAATTCGACACAACTAACAAGGGATCTCGCCCTCGAGATCCGCCTCCTGGTACCAGGAAGAAGGTTGGCGATCTGAATCTTCACGCTTCATGTAGATCCTCGCGACACCACTAACAAAGATTCTTGATCCATCTTGAAATCGGCGACACCACCAACAAGGTGTCGTTGTCCGTGATCGTCGAGAGAACACTCCGGGAACAAAGGCGAAGGTAGAGGTATCAACAAATAAAGCCACCTCTAGCTTCCGTGGATGGAGTAAAATTGCTGGATCCACCGATTCAATATACAAAAGTGAATGATAAGAGTAGTCGGATGGTGATCAGTCCATCGCGCACCCAAACCATTACTCTGCACATGAATAGGAGAATTAGGCAACCAACTCTCGGAATCAGACTGAAGATCTCGACAAGCGAGGTTCAGAAATAAAAGAGGTGATGCAGGCTCTGCATCGGATCTGGTGTAGCTGATGATGACATCGTCTTGGAAACTCCCCCAGGCACAAAGAAGGAACAACGAGAAGGCCAACAAATGAAGGATTCCTCAGATAGCACGAAGACCGGATGTAGAAGCACCGTTACCAACGGAGGAAGCGAAACCCTGAAGGTACGATGGAAACCCAACCACGAGAATTCCTGGACTTGAGGAAAAGATAAGAGAGCAGATTCAAAACACGCAGAGGTAAGAGGAGAATAGCATAGGGGTAAGGAGTAAAATCAGACCTGATCAGATCTATCCAACCGATTTTTCAAAATAGTTTTGACACTCTACTTCGGCCGTTAGCTAGGTTATCCTACAGGCTGGACTAGTGGGGTATCGCAACTGCTGAGCTTTGATACCACTCTAATCAGATATAGATAGCATGAGTCATTCTGGCAGCATATGTAGTGGGCAGTTTTAATTAACCATTCTGTTGTAGTTGGAACATTTACTAGTCAGCTATAATTGTCTCGAGGAATCCCAAAACCCAACAGTTGTTGGCACTTTTATCACATTCCATTGGAGTTGCAATACTTACTAGGCAGATATAACAAACATCCTAGATCCAGTAGTTGTTGGCATTTTTAATATCCATTCCGTTATAATTGAGCTGATTACTAGTCACATATTAAGTCAAATTTATAGCACTACTTTAGTTATGCTTGTCTATGATCGAGATACTGTGCTCCAAGTCGTCCATAATCATGACACGGCTTTGAAGATTTACCTACGAGGGTGCACAAATAGCAACACACACACGATCAACCTCGGAAAATCCAACTCAAAACCCAACGAGGCTTTCACGACAAAGCGATCACAAGATTCATAAAATATTTCAGGGGGCCACCCCACTAAGCTACCCGCAATGAAGTTGGCCGGCTCCGGAACGGACCCAGGGTTTGTGACGACGGCTGTAAACGACTGGGAACCCGAAAGTGTGACTGGGCTTGTCGATACCGTGAAAACGTGGCACGATCCAAAACAGTACAGGTGCTCCACGCACAATCTTAAATAAAGCAGTAAAACATGGCATAAGTACAGGATAGTAATAAAGCCCCCAAACTAGTTTGTGGCCCCAAGAAATAAGAAATGAATCAAGCTCTGGCTAAGGGGATTCATGGTCCCATGTGCGGATAGTGCGATAGTCAAGGAACAGGTATCAAGTACTCGGGGTCCTACGGGACACAAGTGAGCGTGGAAGAACCAAATAACATCTATTACCCACCGATGCCTCTGCATTAGTTATATATAACAATTTAATAGTTGTATTTAAAGTCATGATCAACTCCACCATAAACATCTGCCAGCATTCCAACAACTGTGGCACTTGACAACACGAGATCGCACCTGAGCAAGCAACTACGACTCACAAGGCCAGCTATCTACCAAACACAGGTAATAGGAGGTGTCCAAGGCAATATAGAGGCTGCACGGGATATAACTGGTTTACGGAAACTAAAGCATCACGACACGGATAGCAATAGATCAACAGGAGGAAATAAAGACTATAAATGCAAAATAGGTAGAAGGGGAAGAGATGCTCGCCTGGGAAACACTGCCGAAGGTTCATATCCGGAGAACTTGTCGATACTCGCATCCACTCATCGGCCTAATCTGCGAACAAGCAAACACTAGAAGAAACACCGGATGCAATACTTAATACTACGGCAGAAGATCCGGCATGATTATGATATGATGCAGATGCGGTGCAATTAGGCAATATTAAGCGGAACTGGGGTCCCGACAATTAATTATATGGTTCAAGTTATTTATCTACCCTGCAAATTAAATGTTGGCTTAACCGGACAAAACATGGCGTCGGTTCGCTACACAAATTTAAATGGAGTTCGGAATAAGACAAAAGTATCCCGCATAAACACTCCATATTTAATTTAGGTGAATCGACTATTTAACCCAACCCCCCAGATGACATGTATGCAAGCATGATGATTTAAAGATGCGACAGGTATATGTCATATTATAAAAAAATAGAGGCTTAGGGTCACACATCTAGGTTTGGAAGATCTTGGGTTCTGAGGGTCGGGGTTCGACAGGGTTCGATGGGGATCGGTCTCGGCGGGAGCATTCTCGGACAACGGAGGGAGAGCTTGGTGTTCCGAGAAGAAGGACTTGGTTTGGTGTCGGGGGCGCATCGGATTCGCCCTGGTCGGTGTCGATCTTATCGCCGCGAAGATCTTGTCGGGGGTTCTTCTAGTCGCACAAGGCTTGCATTATCGGTTCATCTGCTATAGGGATGCACGGGCAGCAACTCTCATGTGGCTGCAGGATACACACACGAGCACAGCTCCGGATGGTGATTGGACAGCAGAGCCACATGAGCATGACTTGGTGTCTGCGACTACGTCTTCGGAAGATCATCTCAACATAGAAGACTTGGCGAGTACTGAGGACAACCGGTGAACCACAGCAACACCTAATCACCCACGCGGACTGGGCACCTGAGCAAGGCCAGGGCAGCAACTCCAGAAGATCCTGGCAGCGGTCGCGGGCTCGAGGACAAACACAAGAGGATAAGGCACGGGGCCAGGCGGTGGGCCCGTGAGCACGGCGAACGGGGCGAGGACGGTTGTGGCATTGTCGAGGAGGTGATGGCCGCTGCAGGGCTCCGGACCGCGAGGTCGGCGGTGACAGGGAAGAGGCAGGGCCGGCAAGGAGAGCAGGGGGTGGTGCGGCGAGGGCAGAGGGTGGAGCCGGGGGAGCTCGGGCGGTGCGGCTCCTGGGAAGGTCGGCGGCGGGGGAGGGAGGCCGCAGAGGTGAGGGCGCGGCGCCGGCGAGGAGACGCGAGGAAGGCGGCCGGAGAGGGCTCGGGTGAGGGGCCGCTCGGCAACACGAGGACGAGGGGCGCAGAGGAGGTCGAGGCTCGAGAGAGGTGGCACGATCGTGGCCAGAGCCGGGAGGAGGGTGAGGCGCCGGTGACGGCCAGGGCGACGCGGAACTGGGGAGGAGGCCGGTGAGGAAGGGAAGCCTCGCGGCGGTGGCGGAGGTCCACCGGGTCAGTGGCGGCTGGGCTCGAAGGCGGACGGCTGTAACCGGAGGGGAAGCGAGGCCGGGCGGTGGGTTCCTAGTCATGCCTCTCTTATAGACTAGCTTGTTGATTAACAGGATGATCAAGGTTTCCTGATCATGGACATTGGATGTTGTTAATAACAAGGTCACACCATTGGTGGAATGATGTGATGAACATTCATCTGAAGTATAGCATTACGATCAAGTCATTATGTTTATGTTGCTATAACATCATACGAAGTAATCTTTATCCTTAGACCATGAGATCATGTTAATTGCTAACACCGGAAGAGTATCTTGATAACATCAAACGTCACACCGTAACATGGTGACTATAAAGATGGGTTCAAGATACGAAGGTGTTATGTTGAGGCTCATGGATCAAGAGTGGAATTTGTCAATCCAGATGACGGATAGATATACTCTGGGCCCTCTCGGTGATATCACATTAGGATAGCTTGCAAGCAAGTGATGTGATCACTAGAATGTTATATCACGGGAACGAGAAAAGAGTGCATGTCGGTAACGAGATCAAACTAGGTATGGAGATACCGATGATCGAATATCGGACATGTAATATATCGAGAGACAAAGGGATTTAGTTACAAGCGTTAAAGGTTCTCACGATCACAGGAGTCATCGTTGAATGTGTAGGAGTCAGTACGGATCTCCAGGTCCCGTCGCTGATTATTGATCGGAGAAGGGTCTCGATCATGTCTGCATTATTCGCGAACCGTAGGATGGCACACTTAAGAGTTACCGGACACCATTTTGGAGCACATATGTTTCAGACGAAAGAATTGCAAAGCGCAGGAATTTTTTCAATAGAAACCGGAAATTGTTTCGGGTGAAATTGTAGAAGGTGGTTCTGCATGTGATATTGAAATATTGCAAGGGGCTATATGTGAATGTTTGTTAATTAAAGTAATTAAAAAAATTCTGAATAAATTTAATAAAAGAGTTTTTATTAAATGAGAGAGCATTAAATTTGGAGAAACTTAATGCATTTAAAGTGGAGACTTTAAAAGGGAATGTGAAGAGGCATTTTAATGTGGAGGAGTTACCACCACATGAATGGGGGAGGTGAGGGTCACCCCCATGCACTGCCATGGAGAGAGAGGGCACCCCCTCCTCCTATAAAGGCCACCCATTCCCTCCTTCATCCACACACCTCCTTGTGAAGGATCTCTCCCCTCTAGAATTATTCCCCATGGTCTCGGATTAGCGAGATACATGTTCCCGTGGCATTGGTCTGAAGGAGTTCGCTCGCTGGATCGCTGGAGCAAGGAGGTGGAGGTTGTCCGTGTGTGTGAGTGTGGATGCGCTGCTGAGTTGCGGCGCTCGGACTTCCTCATGATCTTGAGATCGGCAAGTGTACGACTACATCAACCACGAGTTCCTACTCGTTAACAAAGCTCGTTGTCTACGAGGGTAAGTTCTCGTTGGATGTATGTCCACCCGTTACTTTGTACCTAGTAGATAGATCTTGGCGTGTAGTTCACACCGTAGGAAAATTTTTGTTTTCTATGCTGCGGACCCAACAGTGGTATCAGAGCCTGATCTATGCGTAGGTGCTTAGCACGGGTAGTACACATATGGTTGATATGTGGGCGATGGTGATCATGTTATTGCATCTTCTATGTATTTTGGATATTGGTGGCACAAAGGATGAAGCGCCCGACCAACCTTACATGTCATCGTACATGAGACCGGTTCCACGATCGACATGCAACTTGTTTTGCATAAGTGGTCAAGGCGGTGTATTTCTCCTACTATAGTCAATATCTGATTTACAACGAGTTGCTAATAACTTAGTTATCCTCGGTGTGGTTCATGTTCGTAGGTAAGAACGGTTCTATCTCCGAAAGCCCTAAGCCACGTAAAACTTGCAATTGATAAATTAGAGGCGTCTAGTTTAGATCGTTGCGGGGTTAGTGTGTTGATATGGTATTGTTGTAAGTAGATGTATGGTGGATACTCTTACAACACACTCAACGTGTAAGTTCCATAGACCTTGGCCTTACACACAAAGGAATGATAGAGATCATACCATGATGCAAGTGATAGAGATCAAATGCATGGACCATATCATCTCACTTTACACATTAGTGTTAGCATCTTATACTACTAGTTTGGCGCGTTTGATAGCATTATAAGATGATCCCTCATTTAGATATCAAGATAAAAATGTGTTCTTCCTTGAGTATGCACCGTTCTATGGATCGTGTTTCGAGACATCACGTGATGATCGGGTGTACTCAAATCTACGCTTTCATAGGAACGGGTGTAAGACAGTTTTACACACGCGAATACTAAGGTTCTTACTTGGCGAGACTAGCATGTACAGACATGGCCTCGGAACACGGACCAAAAGGTTAAGCATGAGTCATATGGTTGATATGATGCCCATATAGATGCTCGCCTTTGAAGCTATATCAACTCACGTGATGATCGGACTTGGTATAGTGGATTTGGTTCATGTAATCGCCAAAAGGACACGAGGGATGTCGTTTTTGAGTGGAAGTTCATTAGTAATTTGGATTAGTTGAACTCAATCTATCATAAACTTAGTCTAAATAAACTTTACAAATTCTGTTGTAGATGGCACCACCTGCTTTTAATTTCAATGTGTTCATGGAGAAAGAGAAACTTGCTGCGAATGGTAGCAACTTCACCAACTGGGCTATGAATTTGAGGATTATCCTCACTGCTGCACAAAAGCAATATGTCCTAGATGCGTCGCTAGGCCCCCCACTAGCTCCTGATGCCCCTGACGAGGAAAAGAATGTCTATGTGACTCGTCAGGAGGACCACAACTTAGTTCATTGCGGCATACTGTATGGGCTAGAGCCAGAACTTCGAAAGCGTTTCAAAAATGGCAATGCCTTTGATACCATGGGAGAATTGAAAATGATTTTCGATACCCATGCTACCGCAGAGAGTTATAATGCTACAGAAAAGTTCTTTAGTTGCATGATGGAGGAAAATAGCTCCGTTAGTGAGCACATACTCAAAATGTCTGGGTACACCGATAAGCTTGTGTCCTTGGGAATAACGATTCCCATTGACTTAGGCATACATCGTGTTCTCCAATCTCTCCCACCTAGCTACAAGAGCTTCGTGATGAACTATAATATGCAAGGCATGAAGAAGTCTCTTCCCGAGCTTCTGTCAATGCTTAAGACTGCAGAAGTGGAGATTAGGAAAGAACATCAAGTGTTGATGATCAATAGGACCACCGGTTTCAAGAAGGATAAGAAAGGCAAGCACAAGGGAAAGAAGGGTGGCAAGTCTATTGCCACGCCTGAAAAGAAACCCCGGGCTGGCCCTAAGTCTGACACCGAGTGCTACTATTGCAAGGATCGCCATTGAAGAATCGCCCCAAGTATTTGGCGGACAAGAAGTCTAGCAAGGCAAACAAAGGTATATGTGATATACATGTTATTGATGTGTACTTGACTAGTACTCGCAGTAGCACCTGGGTATTTGATATCGGATCGGTTGCTAATATATGTCACTCGGTTCAGGGGCTACGGAACAAGCGACAGCTATCAAGGGATGAGGTCCGGATGCGGGTCGGCAATGGATCAAGAGTTGATGTGATCGCCATCGGGACGCTACCTCTCCATTTGCCATCGGGATTAGTTATAAACCTAAATAATTGTTATTTGGTGCCTGCACTAAGCATGAACATTGTATCTGGATCGTGTTTGATGCAAAGTGGTCATTCCTTTAAATCTTAGAACAATGGTTGTTCGATTTATAAGAATGATATCTTTTATGGTCATGCACCTATGTTGAATGGTGTATTTCTATTGGATCTCGATAGTAATATTACGCACATTCATAATGTTCATGCTAAAAAGATTAAACTTGATGATGATATGTCTACATATATGTGGCACTGCCGTCTAGGTCATATTGGCGTTAAACGCATGAAGAAACTCCATTCTGATGGACTTTTGGAATCACTTGATTTTGAATCATTTGATACATGTGAGCCATGCCTTATGGGCAAGATGACTAGAACGTCGTTTTCCGGTTCAATGGAACGGGCGACAAATCTGTTGGAGATCATACATATTGATGTGTGTGTGGACCAATGAGTGTGTCGGCGCGAGGTGGATATCGTTATTTTGTTACTTTCACGGATGATTTGAGTAGATATGGGTATATCTATTTGATGAAACACAAGTCTGAAACTTTTGAAAAGTTCAAGGAATTTTAGAATGAAGTGGAAAATCATCGTAATAAAAAGATCAAGTTTCTACGGTCTGACCGTGGAGGAGAGTATCTAAGTTACGAGTTTAGCACACACATGAAAGAGTGTGGAATAGTTTCACAACTCATGCCTGCCGGAACACCACAACGTAATGGTGTGTATAATCGTACCTTATTGGATATGGTTCGATCTATGATGTCTCTGACTGACTTACCTCTGTCATTTTGGGGTTAAGCACTGGAAACAGCTGCATTCACTTTAAATCGGGCACCATCTAAATCCGTTGAAATGACACCGTATGAATTATGGTTTGGAAACAAACCTAAGCTGTCATTTCTTCAGGTTTGGGGATGCGATGTTTATGTGAAGAAACTTCAACCGGATAAACTCGAACCCAAAGCGGAAAAATGCGTCTTCATAGGATACCCTAAGGAAACAATTGGGTATACCTTCTATCACAGATCCGAGGGCAAGGTTTTTGTTGCCAAGAATGGATCCTTTCTTGAGAAGGAGTTTCTCGCGAAAGGTGTGAGTAGTCGGAAGGTAGAACTCGAAGAGGTTATTGAACCTTCTCTTCATGGAATGGCGAGTGGCGCAGCACCGGAAGTTGTTTTGGAGTCGACTTCACCTGATGAAGAGAGAGCTAATGATAATGATCATGAAACTACGAAGAGGACACTACCGAACCTCGGAGGTCAAGTGACACGCAGCCTCCCCGAACTGCAGACGGCAATCCTGTTGTGAATTTCATGGTTGATGAAATGGATGACCCTGCGACGTATGAAGAAGCGATGATGAGCCCGGATTCCAACAAATGGCTAGAAGCCATGAAATCCGAGATGGAATCCATGTACGAGAACCAAGTTTGGAACTTGGTGGACTTACCTCATGACCGAAAGGCCGTTGAGAATAAATGGATTTTCAAAAGGAAAACTGATGCTGATGGTAATGTGACCATCTATAAGGCTCGACTTGTCGCAAAGGGGTTTCGACAAATTCAAGGAGTTGACTACGATGAGACATTCTCTCCTGTAGCGATGCTTAAATCGGTTAGGGTTATGTTAGCAATTGCTGCATATTTCGATTATGAAATATGGCAGATGGATGTCAAAACTGCGTTCCTCAATGGTAATATTGAAGAAGAGTTGTATATGATACAACCTAAGGGTTTTGTCGATCCTAAGGATGATAATAAGGTGTGCAAACTTCAGCGATACATCTATGGACTGAAGCAAGCATCACGAAGTTGGAATCTCCACTTTGATGAGGTGATCAAAGAGTTTGGATTTGTCCAAACTTATGGAGAGGCTTGTATTTACAAGAAAGTGAGTGGGAGCAATGTGGCATTTCTGATATTATATGTAGATGACATATTATTGATTGGAAATGATATAGATCTTTTAAACAGTGTTAAAAGTTATCTAAACAACAAATTTTCGATGAAATACCTTGGTGAAGCGTCATATATATTAGGCATTAAAATCTATAGAGATAGATCAAGGCGCCTAATTGGGCTATCGCAGAGTACATACCTTGATAAGATATTAAAGAAGTTTAATATGGACGAAAGTAAGAAGGGGTTCTTACCTATGTTGCAAGGCAAGACATTGAGTAAGACTCAAAGTCCGGCTACGGCGGAAGAAAGAGAGATGATGGATAAGATCCCCTATGCCTTGGCCATAGGCTCTATTATGTATGACATGCTATGTACAAGACCGGATGTGGCACATGCTATTAGTTTGACTAGTAGGTACCAATCTGATCCAGGTTCGGAACACTGGATAGCGGTAAAGAACATCCTCAAGTACTTGAGAAGAACTAAGGATATGTTTCTCATATACGGAGGTGAAGAAGAGCTAGTCGCTAAGTGTTATGTCGATGCTAGCTTTGACACCGATCTGGATGACTCTAAGTCTCAATCCGGATACATATTTCTCTTGAACGGAGCAGCAGTTAGTTGGAGGAGTTCCAAACAACCTGTGGTGGCTGGATCAACAACGGAGGCGGAATATGTTGCTTCTTCAGAAGCGGCGCAGGAGGCAGTTTGGATGAAAGAGTTCATTACGGAACTAGGTGTGGTTCCTAGTGCGTTGGACCCGATGGTGATCTATTGTGAAAACAATGGAGCCATAGCCAACGCAAAGGAACCAAGGTCTCACAAGAATTCCAAACATATTAAGCGCCGGTTTCACTCCATCCGCGAGCATGTCAAGGATGGAGATATAAAGATTTGTAAAGTACACACGGACCTGAATGTAGCAGATCCGTTGACTAAAGTTCACCCTAGGGAAAAACATGATCAACACCAGAACTCCATGGGTGTTAGATTTATCACTATGTGAACTAGATTATTGTCTCTAGTGCAAGTGGGAGACTGAAGGAAATATGCCCTGAGAGGCAATAATAAAGTTGTTATTATATATTCCTTATATATGATAGATGTTTATTTTACATGCTAGAAATGTATTGATTCGGAAACATCAATACAAGTGTGTTTAATAAACAAAAAGGGTTCCTAGTCATGCCTCTCTTATAGACTAGCTTGTTGATTAACAAGATGATCAAGGTTTCCTGATCATGGACATTGGATGTTGTTAATAACAAGGTCGCACCATTGGTGGAATGATGTGATGAACATTCATCCGAAGTATAGCATTACGATCAAGTCATTATGTTTATATTGCTATAACATCATACGAAGTAATCTTTATCCTTAGACCATGAGATCATGTTGATTGCTAACACCGGAAGAGTATC
Organism: Avena insularis; assembly: GCA_023614405.1. Classification (NCBI taxonomy): domain Eukaryota; kingdom Viridiplantae; phylum Streptophyta; class Magnoliopsida; order Poales; family Poaceae; genus Avena; species Avena insularis. Next base: position 89,264,022 of record CM042690.1, on the reverse strand, counting down.
TTGATAACATCAAACGTCACACCGTAACAGGGTGACTATAAAGATGGGTTCAGTACTATGAAGGTGTTATGTTGAGGCTCATGGATTAAGAGTGGAATTTGTCAATCCACATGAAGGATAGATATACTCTGGTCCCTCTCGGTGATATCACATTAGGATAGCTTGCAAGCAAGTGATGTGATCACTAGAATGTTATATCACGGGAACGAGAAAAGAGTGCATGTCTGCTTGAGATCAAACTAGGTATGGAGATACCGATCGAATCTCGGACATGTAATATATCGAGAGACAAAGGATTTAGCTACAAGCGTTAAAGGTTCTCACGATCACGAGTCATCGTTGAATGTGTAGGAGTCAAGACGGATCTCCGTGTCCAGCTGCTGATTATTGATCGGAGAAGGGTCTCGATCATACGCATTATTCACGAACCGTAGGGTGGCACACTTAAGAGTTACGGACACCATTTTGGAGCACATATGTTTAGACGAAAGAATTGCAAAGCGCAGAATTGTTTCAATAGAAACCGGAAATTGTTTCGTAAAAGTGCGTAAGGTAGTTCATGTGATATTGAAATATTGCAAGGGCTATATGTGAATGTTTGTTAATTAAAGTAATTAACAAAATTCTGAATAAATTTAATAAAAAGAGTTTTATTAAATGAGATAGCATTAAATTTGGAGAAATTTAATGCATTTAAAGTGGAGACTTTAAAAGGGAATGTGAAGAGGCATTTTAATGTGGAGGGGTTACCACCACATGAATGGGGGAGGTGAGGGGTCACCCCCCCCATGCGTCGGCCATGGAGAGAGGGGACACCCCCCTCCTCCTATAAAAGACCACCCATTCCCTCCTTCATCCACACACCTCCTTGTGAAGGATCTCTCTCCCCCTCTAGAATTATTCCCCCATGGTCTCGGATTAGCGAGATACATGTTCCCGGTGGCATTTCGTCTAGAAGGAGTTCTTGCTTCATTTGGATCGCTGGGCGAGGAGGTGGAGGTTGTCCGGTGGCTTGAACGTGTGGATGCTTGAGTGCTTGAGTTGCGGCGCTCGGACTTCCTCACGATCTTGAGATCGGCAAGTGTACGACTACATCAACCACGAGTTCCTACTCATTAACAAAGCTCGTTGTCTACGAGGGTAAGTTCTCGTTGGATGTATGTCCACCTGTTACTTTGTACCTAGTAGATAGATCTTGGCGTGTAGTTCATGCCGTAGGAAATTTTTTGTTTTCTATGTTACGGACCCAACAAGTAGTTCGCGAGCAGAGAGGTGAGGGGAGGGATCGCGTGGGGGTTGGTGCCAGGGGGTGGGGCCAGGGGAGACGGGAATCCCGAGGTGGTCGGGGGTGCGGGCGGAGCGTCTGGAGGGTGGGGCCCGCGCGCGGTAGGTCGCGATGAGGAGAGTGGATGGGGCAGGTGGGGGTGGGTCGCCCAGGGGAGTGGGCGGTAAAGGCAGGAGGTGGGCCAGGGGCAGGTGGGGGCGTGTCAGGGTGGGGTGGCAGGTGCGGTGTGTATGCTAGTGCGTGTGTGCGTGTGTGCTGCTGCTAGCTGTGTGCAGCAGCGGCAGGGTAGGGAGAGGGGTGTGGGAGCTGGTGGAGGGAGTAGGTGGGGTTAGGGTTAGGCTAGGGAGGAGGTGGCCGGCTGGGCTTTGGGCCTGGCTAGCTGCCTCCAAAAAAAACAACTTAAACTTTATTTTTATTTTAAAATAGGCCTTTGTAAATAATTTTAGACAAATAAAACTATCCGGAAAAGACCGGAGTTTTTATTTGAAATAAAGACGGGTGTTTAGAAAACAAAACCAGACTTTTCGAAAATAGTTTTTAAACAAACCATGCATGATGATGATGATGCTCAAATGCAATGTGGCATGATGACATGAGCATGCGGTCATGATGATGCAATGCGCAAAAACACAACGATTTTCTAGTAGTGGTTTTAGCGGGGCGCCACACCTTTCTTCCACCATTATATTGAGTCTCCACCTTCTATCTTTATGCACTTACTTTGAGAGCATAGTGGCCATTCTTAGTTCTATGTGCATTGTCCCAAGACTAGTTGATTGATGCATAACTTGTTATTGCTTGTTTGAAACTATTGTATCTTGTCACTCTTATGAACTTTGAAGGTGTCCTATGCATTTATATTTGCTACTCTATGAGGGACAAGCTAAATACTATTATGCTATGTTTTCTTTATGTGAAACAAACAAACGTCTTGCAAAGCATTGTTATTCTTGAATCTTTTGTTTGTGCCTTTTCATGTTGCATCATAGTTTCTTTGCTTATTGCTAGAACTTTGTCTTTCATGTTATGATTGAAGTACTATGATCCCAGCTTTGAATGTTTTGCAAATACTTTGATCAAGTCTTTGATGGTGCATGTCACCTCAAAAATTATTCTTTCTTTTTATCACTTACCTACTCGAGGACGAGCAGGAGTTAAGCTTGGGGATGTTGATACATTGCAAATGTATCTATAATTTTTTATGTTCCATGCTTGGTTTTATCCACTTTCTTGTGTTTTGTTCCAACTTTGGAGTACTTTTCATATGATTTCTTGGACTAACCTATTAACACGAGCCACAGTGCCAGCTGCCTGTTTTCTACTGTTTTTGGTTCCAGGAAAGTCAGAAAATGAATATTCTCAGAATTGGACGGGACAAAAGCCAAAGAGCCTATTTTTCCGGAAGGGATCAAGTGCCAGAATACGAGACGGAGAAGGGCCAGGGGCCGGCCACACCACCTGGCCGCGCGGTCAGGCTGGGCCCGCGCCAGGGGGTGGTGTGGTGGCTCCCGGCACTCCCTCGGCCTCTCCTTCCGCCTATAAGTTGCCCTCGGGATGAAAACCCTAAGTACCCGATCAAAAATCCACGAAAGAGTCTGTAGCCGCCGTCATCTCCATCCCAAGATCATGAGGGATCTGAAGCTCTTCCCGGCACCCTGCCGGAGAGGAGAATTCACCCTGGAGGCCTTCTTCATCACCATGCAAGCCTCCGGTGTGATGCATGAGTAGTTCATCCTTGGACTACGGATCCATGTAGTAGCTAGATGGCTGGTTTCTCCTCCTTTGTGCTTTCATGTTTAGATCTTGTGAGCTCCGTTCATGATCAAGATCATCTATTTGTAAATCATACTTGTTGTGTTTGCGAGGATCCGATGGATATTGAGATGCTATTTCAGATTGATTATTGATTCTATCATGTCTTTGTTATTTGAGATCTTGCATGCTTTCCATTGTTAGTAGCTATCTTGGCCAAGTAGATGCTAGCAACTCCAAGAGTTAGTATTTATGCTCGATAGTGGGTTCATGCCTCTGTAACTGGGAAGTGACAGAAATCTCTAAGGTACTAGATGTCTGTTGCTACTAGGAGAAAACAACAATCCTTTGTTCATAGAACAATCGTATTGTTTACTTTACACAGTTACAGTAAAGCAATAATCTATTGCTTGCAACTTAATCTTGGAGGGGTTGGATGATAACCTGAAGGTGGATTATTAGTCATAGATGCTGTTGGATGGCGGTCTATGTATTATGGTGTAATGCCCAATCAAGTCTCAAAGGAGTCAAGATGATTAGTATATGCATGTATTGCTTTCTCGGTGTTTGTCAATTGCCCCGCTGTAATTTGTTCACCCAGCATGTTTTCTATCTTAAGGAGAGCCACCTCTAGTGAACTATGGATCCCGGTCCTTGTCTTTTATATACAATCTACAATCTTTTACTGCTTTGTGTTTACTTTCTGCAAACTTTTACTTCTTTCCATTCGATACATTTAATCCTTTGTTTTCCGCAAAACACGGTGAGATTGACAACCTCATCGCAAGTTGGGGACAAAATTCTGTGGTTGTGTTGTGCAGGTCTCCATGTTGCTACTATCACCGGTAGTGCGCCCTGCCAAAGCTCAGCTAGTAACACCTTTGGGGTGTTTCCTTGCTCCTATTGGTTCGATTAAACCTTGGTTTCATAACTGAGGGAAAACTTACTGCTGTGCTCATCGTACCTTCCTTTTGGGGTTCCCAACGAGCTCTACGTTGAAAGTCAAGCGCATCAGGGTCTTAGAGTTTAAAGTTGTGGTTAGGTTTCTACCTTAATTACTTTCTTGTACTTACGGATGTTTGCAAGGGTTATAATCACAAGTACGTATTAGTCCTAGGAAGGTCGGTACATTAGCATAGGTTCACCCACACAACACTTAGCAAGCTAAAGAAGATTAATCAACTATATGAAGCGAAAGCACTTAACAGTCTTCCCATGTGCCCTCAAGAACGTTTGGTCATCTTAAGTAATACAACTTGCTTATCCTTTGCTGCATAAAGGATTGGGAAACTTGCTGCATTTATTCCTACTGTCTTTTATTTACTCGTACTTCGTTTACTTGCTTTATCAAAAACCCCTAAAATCCGTTTGCTAAGTATTTGCAGAGAATTCCTCATCCATACCACTAGCCAGCACCTTCTGCTCCTCGTTGGGTTCGACACTCTTACTTATCGAAAATACTGCGATACACCCCCTATACTTGTGGGTCATCACTCTCCCCATGTGTGTGAAAGTGACAGCGTGCACACCATGGTGGCACTTAGGCTAGAGATTACAAATACTTTTATGAGTTATATTTGGAGTTGGATGTCTCTATGAAATTGTGGTGTTTGTTGGAACCATCTAGTGCTCAACGTGATAGTGTGGAGTTATCTAGATGGGGAAAGGCTTACTTTGAGGTGTGCTGTTATAGCCCTACCATGGATTAGAGTGTCCCACCGGAGAGTAGTTTAGAGTAGTATCATAAAGAGAATATATTTATATGAGAGTGTTCACTAGTGAAAGTATGATCCCTAGTCCTTGTTTCTAAGCATTGAAACACCGTTTGCAATTAGATCTGTTACATGTTTGCTTGCTTCCATCTTTATTTCAGTTTGCCTTTAGTATTTTCCTACCATCAAGCTATTTTCTGGCACCGTTACCACTTATAATTATCCATACCACTTGTATTTCACTATTTCTTCGCCGAACTAGTGCACCTATACACTTGACGAGTGTATTGGGTGTGTTGGGGACACAAGAGACTTCTTGTATCTTGACTGCGGGGTTGCTTGAGAGGGATACCTTTGACCACTTCCTCCCTGAGTTCGATAAACCTTGGATAATCCACTTAAGGGAAACTTGCTGCTGTTCTACAAACCTCTGCACTTGGAGGCCCAACAACTTGAAGGGAATATGCCCAGAGAGGCAATAATAAAGTTATTATTATACATATTCCAAGTATATGATAGATGTTTATTTTACATGCTATAATTGTATTAATTTGGAAACGTTAATACATGTGTGTTTGATAAACAAAAGGAAAGTTCCTAGTTATGCCTCTCTTATAAACTAGCTCGTTGATTAACAAGATGATCAAGGTTTCCTGATCATGGACATTGGATGTTGTTAATAACGAGGTCACAACATTAGTGGAATGATGTGATGAACAATCATCCGAAGTATAGCATTACGATCAAAGTCATTGTGTTTATATTGCTATAACATCTAACAAAGTAATCCTAGTCCTTAGACCATGAGATCTTGTTAATCACTAATACTAGAAGAGTATCTTGATAACATCAAACGTCACACCGTGAAAGGGTGATTATAAAGGTGGGTTCAGTGCTACGAAAGTGTTATGTAGAAGCTCATGGATCAAGAGTGGGATTTGTCCATCCCGATGACGGATAGATATTCTCTGGGCCCTCTCGGTGATATCACATTGGTTAGCTTGCATGCAAGTGATAAGATCACTAGAATGTTATATCACGGGAACGAGAAAAGAGTACATGTCGGTAACGAGATCAAACTAGGTATGGAGATACCGATGATCGAATCTCGGACATGTAATATATCACGAGACAAAGGGATTTAGTTACTAATGTTAAAGGTTCTCACGATCACAGAAGTCATCGTAGAATGTGTAGGAGTCAGTATGGATCTCTAGGTCCCGCTTCTGATTATTGATCTGAGAGGGGTCTCGATCATGTATGCATTATTCATGAACCTTAGGGTGACACACTTAAGGGACACCAACACCATTTGGAGCAAATGTGGTTCAGACGAATGTATTGCAAAGCGCTGGAATTATTTCAATAGACACCAAAACTGTTTCGGGTGAAATTGCAGAAATTGGTTCTGCATGTAATATTGAAATGTTGCAGGGGGTTTTATGTGAATGTTTGTTAATTAAAGTAATTAACAAAATTCTGAATAAATTTAATAAAAGAGTTTTATTAAATGAGAGAGCATTAAATTTGGAGAAATTTAATGCATTTAAAGTGGAGACTTTAAAAGAGAATGTGAAGGGGCATTTTAATGTGGAGCGAATTACCACCACGTGAATGGGGGAGGTGAGGGGTCACCCCCATGAGGCGTCGGCCATGGAGGGGGTACCCCCTCCTCCTATAAAAGGCCACCCCTCTCACCCTTCTTCCTCACACCTCCTCGTGAAGGATCTCTCTCCCCCTCTAGAATTATTTCCCCATGGTCTCGGATTAGCGAGATACATGTTCCCGGTGGCATTTCGTCTAGAAGGAGTTGTTGCTTCCGCTGCATCGCTGGAGCGAGGAGGCGGAGGTTGTTCGATGTCCTGAACGTGTGTGTGAGTGTGGATGTGCTGCTGGTTTGTGGCGCTAGGACTTCCACACGATCTTGATATCGGCAAGCGTACGACTACATCATCCACGAGTTCCTACTCGTTAACAAAACTTTGTTGTCTTCGAGGGTAAGTTCTCCATGGATGTATATCCACCCATTGCTTGTATCTAGTAGATAGATCTTGGCATATAGTTCTCATCGTAGGAATTTTTTGTGTTCTATGTTGCAAACCCTTCAGTGGTATCAAAGCGTGATCTATGCGTAGGTGCTTTTCACGGGTAGTACACATATGTTTATATGTGGGTGATGATGATCATGTTATTGCATCTTTCATGTACTTTGGATATTGGTGGCATAGTGGGATGAAGCGGCCCGGACCAACCTTACATGTCATCACACATGAGACCAGTTCCACGACTGACATGCAACTAGTTTTGCATAAGTGGCTGGCGAGTGTCTGTCTCTCCTACTATAGTCAATATCTGATTTACAACGAGTTGCTAATAATTTGGTTATCATCGTTGTGGTTCCATGTTCGTAGGTAAGAACGGTTCTATCTCCGAAAGCCCTAAGCCACATAAAACATGCAATTGATAAATTAGAGGCGTATAGTTTAGATCGTTGTTGGGCTTGTGTCATGATATGGTAATGTTGTAAGTTGATGTATAGTTGATACTCTTACAACACACTTAACGTGTAAGTTCCATAGACCTTGGCCTTACACACAAAGGAATGATAGAGATCATACCACGATGCATATGATAGTGATCAAATGCAAGAACCATATCATTTCACTTTACACATTTGATGTTCGCATCTTATATTGCTAGTTTGGCATTTTAGTAGCGTTATAAGATGATCCCTCATTTAAATATCAAGATGAAAATGTGTTCTTCCTTTAGTACGCACCGTTTATGTTTTGCTGTTTCAAGACATCACGTGATGATCGGGTGTACTTGAATCCACGATCATATTTCGGGTGTAAGACAGTTTTACACACGCGAGTACTAAGGTTCTTACTTGGCGAGCCTAGCATGTACAGACATGGCCTCGGAACATGGACCGAAAGGTTAAGCATGAGTCATATAGTTGATATGATGCCCATATAGATGCTCGCCTTTGAAGCTACACCGACTCACATGATGATCGGACTTGGTGTAGTGTATTTGGTTCATGTAATCACCAAAAAGACACGAGGGATGTTGTTTTTAAGTGGGAGTTTAGTTGAACTCAATCTATCATAAACTTAGTCTAAATAAACTTTACAAATTCTGTTGTAGATGGTACCACCTCCTTTTAATTTCAATGTGCTCATGGAGAAAGAGAAACTTGCTGCGAATGGTAGCACCTTCACTAACTGGGCTATGAATTTGAGGATTCTCCTCTCTACTGCACAAAAGCAATATGTGCTAGAAGCGCCGCTAGGCCCCCCACCAGCTCCTGATGCCCCTGACGAGGAAAAGAATGTCTATGTGACTCGTCAGGAGGACCAAAACTTAGTTCATTGCGGTATACTGTATGGGCTAGAGACAGAACTTCGAAAGCGTTTCGAAAATGGCAATGCCTTTGATACCATGGGTGAATTGAAAATGATTTTCTATACCCATACTGCCGTAGAGAGTTATAATGCTTCAGAAAAGTTCTTTAGCTGCATGATGGAAGAGAACAGCTCCATAAATGAGCACGTACTCAAAATGTCTGGGTACACCGATAAGCTTGTGTCCTTGGGAATAACGATTCCCATTGACTTAGGCATACATCATGTTCTCCAATCTCTACCACCTAGCTACAAGAGCTTCGTGATGAACTATAATATGCAGGGCATGAAGAAGTCTCTTCCCGAGCTTCTGTCAATGCTTAAGACTGCAGAAGTGGAGATTAGGAAAGAACATCAAGTGTTGATGATCAATAGAACCACCGGTTTCAAGAAGGACAAGAAAGGCAAGCACAAGGGAAAGAAGGGTGGCAAGTCTGTTGCCACGCCTGAAAAGAAACCCCGGGCTGGCCCTAAGTCTGACACCGAGTGCTACTATTGCAAGGGGACTGGCCGTTGGAAGCGCAACTGCCCCAAGTATTTGGCGGACAAGAAGTCCAGCAAGGCAAACAAAGGTATATGTGATATACATGTTATTGATGTGTATTTGACTAGTACTCGCAGTAGCACCTGGGTATTTGATACCGGATCGGTTGTTAATATATGTAACTCGGTTCAGGGGCTACGGAACAAGCGACAGCTAGCAAGGGATGAGGTCAGGATGTGGGTCGGCAATGGATCAAGAGTTTATGTGATCGCCGTCGGTACGCTACCTCTCCATTTGCCATCGGGATTAGTTATAAACCTAAATAATTGTTATTTGGTGCCTGCACTGAGCATGAACATTGTATCTGGATCTTGTTTGATGCGATGTGGTTATTCGTTTAAATCCGAAAACAATGGTTGTTCGATTTATATGGATAATATCTTTTATGGTCATGCACCCATGATGAATAGTTTATTTCTATTGAATCTTGATAGTACTCATACGCACATCCATAATGTTGATGCTAAAAGGATTAAACTTAATGATGATATATCTGCATATATGTGGCACTACCGTCTAGGTCATATTGGCATTAAACACATGAAGAAACTCCATTCCGATGGACTTTTAGAATCACTTGATTTTGAATCATTTGATACATGTGAGGCATGCCTTATGGGCAAGATGACTAGAACGCCGTTTTCCGGTTCAATGGAATGGGCGACAGATTTATTGGAAATCATACATACTGATGTATGTGGTCCAATGAGTGTGTCGGCACGAGGTGGATATCGTTATTTTGTTACTTTCACGGATGATTTGAGTAGATATGGGTATATCTATTTGATGAAACACAAATCTGAAACCTTTGAAAAGTTCAAAGAATTTCAGAATGAAGTGGAAAATCATCATAATAGAAAGATCAAATTTCTGCGGTCCGACCGTGGAGGTGAGTATCTAAGTTACGAGTTTAGCACACACATGAAAGAGTGTGGAATAGTTTCACAACTCACGCCTGCAGGAACACCACAACATAATGGTGTGTTGGAACGTCGTAATCGTACTCTATTGGATATGGTTCGATCTATGATGTCTCTGACTGACTTGCCACTGTAATTTTGGGGTTATGCAATTGAAACCGCTGCATTCACTTTAAATTGGGCACCGTCTAAATCCGTTGAAATGACACCGTATGAATTATGGTTTGGAAACAAACCTAAGTTGTCATTTCTTAAAGTTTGGGGATGCGATGTTTATGTGAAGAAACTTCAGCCGGATAAACTCGAACCCAAAGCGGAAAAATGCGTCTTCATAGGATACCCTAAAGAAACAATTGGGTATTCCTTCTATCACAGATCTAAGGGCAAGGTTTTCGTTGCCAAGAATGGATCCTTTCTAGAGAAAGAGTTTCTCGCGAAAGGTGTGAGTAGTCGAAAGGTAGAACTCGAAGAGGTTATTGAACCTTCTCTTCATGAAATGGCGAGTAGCACAGCACCGGAAGTCGTTCTAGAGTTAACTTCACCAAATGAAGAAGGAACTAATGATAATGATCATGAAACTCCATAAGAGAACACTACCGAACCTCTTAGGTCTAGCAGGACACGTGCAACTCATGAACTGTACGGGAATCCTGTTGTGAATTTCATGGTTGATGAAATGGATGACCCTGTGATGTATGAAGAAGCGATGATGAGCCTGGATTCCAACAAATGGCTAGAAGCCATGAAATCTGAGATGGAATCCATGTACGAAAACTAGGTTTGGGCCTTGGTGGACTTACCTCATGACCGAAAGGTCGTTGAGAATAAATGGATTTTCAAAAGAAAAACTGATGCTGATGGTAATGTAACCGTCTATAAAGCTCGACTTGTCGCAAAAGGGTTTCAACAAATTCAAGGAGTTGACTACAATGAGACATTCTCTCCCGTAGCGATGCTAAAATCAGTTAGGATTATGTTAGCAATTGCTGCATATTTCGATTATGAAATATGGCAGATGGATGTCAAAACTGCATTCCTCAATGGTAACATTGAAGAAGAGTTGTATATGATACAACCAAAGGGTTTTGTCGATCCAAAGGATGCTAACAAGGTGTGCAAGCTTCAGGGATCCATCTATGGACTGAAGCAAGCATCACGGAGTTGGAATCTCCGCTTTGATGAGGTGATCAAAGAGTTTGGATTTGTCAAAACTTATGGAGAGACTTGTATTTACAAGAAAGTGAGTGGGAGCAATGTGGCATTTCTGATATTATATGTGGATGACATATTATTGATTGGAAATGATATAGATCTTTTAAACAGTGTGAAAAGTTATCTAAACAGCAAATTTTCTATGAAAGACCTAGGTGAAGCGTCATATATATTAGGCATAAAGATCTATAGAGATAAATCGATACGCCTAATAGGGCTATCGCAAAGTACATACCTTGATAAGATTTTAAAGAAGTTTAAAATGGATGAAAGTAAGAAGGGGTTCTTACCTATGTTGCAAGGAAAGACGTTGAGTAAGACTCAAAGTCCGGCTACGGCGGAAGAAAGAGAGATAATGGATAAGATCCCCTATGCTTCAGCCATAGGCTCTATAATGTACGCCATGCTATGTACAAGACCAGATGTGGCACATGCTATTAGTTTGACTAGTAGGTACCAATCTGATCCAGGTTTAGAACACTGGATATCGGTCAAGAATATCCTTAAGTACTTGAGAAGAACTAAGGAAATGTTTCTTGTATACGGAGGTGAAGAAGAGCTAGTTGCTAATTGTTATTTCGACGCTAGCTTTGACACTGATCCGGATGACTCTAAGTCTCAATCCGGATACGTATTTATCATGAACGGAGTAGCATTTAGTTGGAGGAGCTCCAAACAACCCATGGTAACAAGGTCAACAATAGAGGCAGAATATATTGCTGCTTCAGAAGCAGCACAGGAAGCAGTTTGGATGAAGGAGTTCATTACCGAACTGGGTGTGGTTCCTTGTGCGTTGGATCAAATGGTGATCTATTGTGACAATAATGGATCCATAGCCAACGCAAAGGAACCAAGGTCTCACAAGAATTCCAAACATATTAAGTGCCGGTTTCACTCCATCTGTGTGCATGTCAAGAATGGAGATATAAAGATTTGTAAAGTACATACGGATCTCAATGTAGCAGATCCGTTGACTAAAACTCTCCCTAGAGAAAAACATGATCAACACCAGAACTCCATGGGTGTTAGATTTATCACCATGTAACTAGATTATTGTCTCTAGTGCAAGTGGGAGACTGAAGGGAATATGCCCTGAGAGGCAATAATAAAGTTGTTATTATGCATATTCCAAGTATATGATAGATGTTTATTTTACATGCTATAATTGTATTAATTTGCAAAACGTTAATACATGTGTGTTTGATAAACAAAAGGGAGTTCCTAGGTATGCCTCTCTTATAAACTAGCTCGTTGATTAACAAGATGATCAAGGTTGCCTGATCATGGACATTGGATGTTGTTAATAACGAGGTCACAGCATTAGTGGAATGATGTGATGAACAATCATCTAGTATAGCGTTACGATCAAAGTCATTGTGTTTATATTGCTTTAACATCTAACAAAGTAATCCTAGCCCTTAGACCATGAGATCATGTTAATCACTAATACTGGAAGAGTATCTTGATAACATCAAACATCACACCGTGAAAGGGTGATTATAAAGGTGGGTTCAGTGCTACGAAAGTGTTACGTAGAAGCTCATGGATCAAGAGTGGGATTTGTCCATCCCGATGACAGATAGATATTCTCTAGGCCCTCCCGGTGATATCACATTGGTTAGCTTGCAAGCAAGTGATAAGATCACTAGAATGTTATATCACGGGAACGAGAAAAGAGTACATGTCGGCAACGAGATCAAACTAGGTATGGAGATATCGATGATCGAATCTCGGACATGTAATATATCGCAAGACAAAGGGATTTAGTTACTAATGTTAAAGGTTCTCATGATCACAGAAGTCATCGTAGAATGTGTAGGAGTCAGTATGGATCTCCAGGTCCCGCTTCTGATTATTGATCTGAGAGGGGTCTCGATCATGTCTGCATTATTCACGAACCGTAGGGTGACACACTTAAGGTACACCAACACCATTTGGAGCAAATGTGTTTCAGACGAATGAATTGCAAAGCGCTGGAATTATTTCAATAGACACCGAAACTGTTTCAGGTGAAATTGCAGAAATTGGTTCTGCATGTAATATTGAAATGTTGCAGGGGGTTTTATGTGAATGTTTGTTAATTAAAGTAATTAACAAAATTCTGAATAATTTAATAAAATAGTTTTATTAAATGAGAGAGCATTAAATTTGGAGATATTTAATGCATTTAAAGTGGACACTTTAAAGAGAATGTGAAGGGGCATTTTAATGTGGAGGGAGTTACCACCACATGAATGGGGGTGGTGAGAGTTCACCTCTATGAGGCGCCGGCCATGGAGGGGGTACCCCCCCTCCTCCTATAAAAGGCCACCCCTCTCACCCTTCTTCCTCACACCTCCTCGTGAAGGATCTCTCTCCCCCTCTAGAATTATTTCCCCATGGTCTCGAATTAGCGAGATACATGTTCCTGGTGGCATTTCATCCGGACGGAGTTGCTGCTTCCGCTGCATCGCTGGAGCAAGGAGGCAGAGGTTGTTCGGTGGCCTGAACGTGTGTGCGAGTGCGGATGCGCTGCTGGTTTGCGGCACTAGGACTTCCACACGATCTTGAGATCGACAAGCGTATGACTACATCATCTACGAGTTCCTACTCATTAACAAAACTTTGTTGTCTTCGAGGGTAAGTTCTCCATGGATGTATATCCACCCGTTGCTTGTATCTAGTAGATAGATCTTGGCGTATAGTTCTCATCGTAGGAAATTTTTTGTTTTCTATGCTGCGAACCCTTCACAACTGTCTACAAGAATAGAAGTGCGTAGACATCAAGCTATTTTCTGGCGCCGTTGCTGGGGAGGTAAGGTAAAAGGTACTCACATCCTCCGGTGTGAGTGCTCGAAGTTATTTCCTTTAGATTCTACAATTTTGTCTTTTTGTTTCTTGTTTTCACTAGTTAGGCTTAATGGAAACAACAACAAAAATAGAGAGCTTTATAGTATTTATCTTGAGTTAGGACATGAAGTGTTTGAAGAGAAAATTAAAAAACCTATGGAACTTTATTTGCATGCTAATAGGAATGATGTTAGTATGAATTCTTTGGACACCATTATTGCTAATGCTATGGAAAATTCTAAGCTTGGGGAAGCTAGTTTTTATGAAAATGATCTTTTTAGTTCCCCAGCTTTGGAAGATAGCTATTCTATTGCTTATGATAATACCAAACCTCCAATATATGATGATTACAATGATGAATATGATATTTTCAGTCCACCTACTATTGAGGAGAAAATTATATGACTACAATATGCCTCCTATATTTGATGATTATGGTGATGAGAATAATAATGATAGCTATTTTGTTGAATTTTCTCCCACTGTGATTAATAAGAATAACTATGCTTATGTGGAGAGTAATAATGATTATATGCATGTGGCTCATGATAAGAATGTTTTATGTAATAATTATATTGTTAATTTTATTCATGATGATACTGAAAGTTATTATGAGAGAGGGAAACATGGTTTTATGTATCTCAACAACATTAACTTTCCCCTTTTATGTTGAAAATTTTGAAGTTGCACTTGTTTTGCTTTCCTATGCTTGTTGCTTTGTACTTTCATGACTTGTTTATTTACAAGATTATTTTTCATATGAAGTGGGTTAGACTTAAATGTTCTTTGAATTTGCTTCTTGATGCTCTCTTTTACTTCAATTCATATTTCATATGTGAGCATCTTCTCAAACTATCATGCCTAACTTAAAGGCGTTAAAGAAAAGTACTTATTGGGAGATAACCCAAAAGTTTTAGTTGAGTCTTGGAAGTTATTACCTCTGTAATAACCTCTCCTTATCCTTTTTGTTTGGTTGTTGTTCCAAGAATAACCTCTAATGAGAGAGAAGTAAGATTTGGGAAAGTTACTGTCCCAAAACAGATTTTTGTGCTTCACTTTAAAAATTCGTGAAAAATCTCTGTACGTCGGTTTGAGCTGTCATTTTTTGTGCTTCTGTCCCAGGTTGTTATCTAACTTTCATTAGTTCAACACTTTTCGATTTGAGGAAGATAAGGTCTTCAAAAAAATTAGTTTTTACCTGCTGGTCTGTTTTGATAGATTTCTGCCATTATTTGCATTTGCCTCTTAATCTCTTTCTCTTTGAGTTCTCTTTAATCATTTGAACTTTTTAAAGGAAGTGCTACAGTATCTTGTGTTTTAATGAAAGTTTTACTTTTGTTGAAACTGAACCCAAAGACTTATTATCTTGAGTACACTAATGTTGCTAATGAAGATTGTGTGAAGTTTTGTATCAAGGAAAAATTTCAGGTGTATGGAGAGAATGATGTAATGAGATGGAGAATGGACTAAAGCTCAAGCTTGGGGATGCCACGCGTGTCACCCCAAGAAATATCCAAGAAGTACAAGCGTCAAAGCTTGGGGATGCCCAAGGCATCCCCTTCTTCATCAATAAAAATCTCAGGTTTTCTTCCAAACACTTCATTTTTATTGTTTCATGCACAATTGTGTTGTTCTTGGAGCGTCTTAGTTTTTGTTTTTAGTTTTATTTTGCTTGGTTTGCTGCAATAAGTTGGTTTGATCCCATCACACTTCTTTTGGAGAGAGACACACTCCGTTTTCATTGCCTAGAGCACTCTAGTTTTCATTCTTATTGTTTTATGAGTGTTCTCTATTGTTAGCACTGTGTTTAGCCTTAGTTTTCTTGTGCTTTCAGCTTAGAACTTTTTAGTTCTTATTTGTGGAATTGTGAGACAAGCTCACTGATCTTTATTTATTATTATCTTTGTGAGTTGTTTCAAATAAGTCGATTGGTGTTGGAAAAGAGTAGGAAAGTTCATGCTTAAGTTGTTTAAAAAGGAGCTTCTTTTTGACTGTGACTTAGACTTTATCATGTCATGCTTGATATTGTTTTGGCTTTATGCTTAGTGATTTTTGCTGTAGCATGACATATTATAAACAATTGAGATTGCTTAATGTGCCTTGAAAGAATCATGCGTTGTTTTAGCATATAAAAGCATAATATTGTAGTATTCTCCTTTAATGCTTTATTTAGGTTGACTTGGCGCATGCTCACACCATGTTAAGACTATACCAAGTCACCATAGCCTCTATGATCATTTAGTTTTCGTCTTTTAATATCACTTTATGCTTTATTTAATAATGTTTTGTTGCTTTGCATGATTATGGCCATTATTGCTCTCTTAGTTGGTCGCTCCTAGTCTTTTGCTAGCCTCCATACCAAGTATGAGTTCCACTCATGCATCCAACTCCAAATAAAACCAAGTTATTCCAAAGAGTCCACCATACCTACCTATTAGCATTTGCTATTCCAAGTATATTCATGTTTTTATCTACTTTCCGAATTAAACTTGTTATGAGAAAACTAGTAATTAAAGCTCTCACGAACTTGATGGCACACTTTACTTTTCCTGCCCCTAATAAACTTGACACATTGTGTCATCTATGTTGTATATGCTTGCACTTATATGTTGGGGATTAGCAGAACCATGCTGTCATGGGGAACGCTTTCAACATTGCACTTGTACATTATACCCAGTTGATATCATGCTCTTTTGTCTATGCATGTCGTCGGTGTGAAATGAAAGGGGGGCTTGTAAGTCCATGGAGTTATGTATGTGTGTTAGAGAAACGCCTGGGGCGCTGGTCTAATCCATGCCTAATCATGGTGGAAACCTGCAGCCTAACCATAATGAGCAATCTATGAAGCATTCTTCTTATAAAAAAGAGATAGAGATTGAGAAAAAGAGGAAAAAAAGATGAGAAAAGAGGAAAGAGAGAAAAAAGCACCATTTTCCCATGGTAAATAAGAAGATGCTGAGATGCTTATTGTCTGCTTGCCTTGTCATTTTGATATGGGGATTCTTCCGTATCATCGGGCAAGGGGTACCTCGTTGGCGGTTCTCTATGATACACATGTACTTACTATGACAAGAACTTACCGGTAATTAAACTTGAGTAGCATGAGGAGTGGCCCTCGTATTCAAGGGACATGAGATTTTCAACTTATACTTTGTCAAGTATGTACTCCATAGTTTGTTCACTTTAACCTTAATCACCTAAAGATGCCTATGATAGGGACAATGAGAGCTGAAAGCTAATAAGTACCATAATTTTTGGAAGCTCTTTATGAGACTTGAATCCCTACTTCCTTTTATGAAGGCATTTCTTTTACTTTTATGTTGAGTCTCCACTTTCTATCTTTATGCACCTATTACGAGAGCATAGTGGTCATTCTTAGTTTAATGTGCATTGTACCAAAACTTGTTGATTGATGCATAACTTTGATATTGTTTGTTCTTAAACTATTTGTATCTCGTCACCCTTATAAACTTTGAAGGTGTCCTATGCAATTATGATTTGCTACATTATGAGGGACAAGCTGAATGCCACTATTCTATGTTTTCCTTATGTGAAACAAACAAATGTCTTGCAAAGCATTGTTATTCATGAATCTTTTGTTTGTGTCTTTCATGTTACAACATAGTTGCTATGTCTTATTGTTACAACTTTATCTTTCATTCTATGTTGAAGTACTATGATCCCAGCTATCAATGCTTTTACAATAATGATGATCAAGATTGTGTTGGCTGCGTGTCACCACAAAAATTATATTGTTTTTATCGTTTACCTACTCGAGGACGAGCAGGAACTAAGCTTGGGGATGTTGATACGTCCATAACGTATCTATAATTTTTGATGGTTTTATGCTAATAATATGCTTTTGATAGTCCTTTTTATATAAAGTTTATGATTTATTTGGACTAACCTACTAATAGTTGCAAAAGTGCACAATGTTCTTGTTTTACACTTTGATGTGTAGGAATTACCAAGAATACAAGTGGAAACCTTGTTGGAGTTAAATTGGGATTTTCCAGAAATCTGTCTCAGAAATCTTTTTGAAGATGGTCACGTTTCGGGTCGAATACGGCGTCAAACAGAAAACTCTACAACTATAAAGTTGTTGGAAATTTCACGACAAACGTTCTGGACATAAAATTTAGCTGATTCCAAGTCCGGACGGGCCTGATAGGCCCGATTTACTGTAGCCCGAGATTGGGTGACGGGAATCTGAGAAGCTATATAAAGGGAGGAAACCTAATTCGTGGGAGACACCTCCACCCATGAATTTGCAGCCACCAAAGCCACGTTTTTGCCTCCCAAGAAGCCATGAAGGAAGGGGGCTAAGGGGCGGTTCTCCCCTATGATACCAGCAGCGGGGAAGGAGTCCCCCGTGTCGTCGCCGCCGGCTTCTTCACCATCTTCACCGCCATCTCCATCGCCGTTGCTGACTCCCATGATGAGGAGGGAGTAGTTCTCTCTCGAGGCTAAGGGTTCTACCGGTAGCTATGTGTTCATCTCTCTCTATGCATGATCATATTATGATCATGAGCTTTGTAATCAAGTAGATCTACCTTGCTACTCAAGTGCTTTAATAAATCTCTACTCTCTCCATGTGTGTGAAAGTGACAGTGTGCACACCATGGTGACACTTAGGCTAGAGATTACAAATACTTGTTATGAGTTATATTTGGAGTTGGATGTCTCTATGAAATTGTGGTGTTTGTTGGAACCATCTAGTGCTCAAGGTGACAGTGTGGGGTTATCTAGATGGGAAAAGGCTTACTTTGAGGTGTGCTGTTATAGCCCTACCATGGATTAGAGTGTCCAATCGGAGAGTAGTTTAGAGTAGTATCATAAAGAGAATATATTTATATGAGAGTGTTCATTAGTGAAAGTATGATCCCTAGGCCTTGTTTCTAAGCATTGAAACACCGTTTGCAATTAGATCTGTTACATGTTTGCTTGCTTCCATCTTTATTTCAGTTTGCCTTTATTCTTTTCCTACCATCAAGCTATTTTCTGGCACTGTTACCACTTATAATTATCCATACCACTTGTATTTCACTATCTCTTCGCCGAACTAGTGCACCTATACACCCAACGAGTGTATTGGGTGTGTTGGGGACACAAGAGACTTCTTGTATCTTGATTGCAGGGTTGCTTGAGAGGGATACCTTTGACCACTTCCTCCCTGAGTTCGATAAACCTTGGGTAATCCACTTAAGGGAAACTTGTTGCTGTTCTACAAACCTCTGCACTTGGAGGCCCAACAACTGTCTACAAGAATAGAAGTGCGTAGATGTCAGTCGGCTTGGGAAAAACCACCACCAGGTGTCTTCCTTGACATTGTCGACAAACCCTCGGTATCTCCTCCCAAGGAGGTCGACATTAGGATTCCTCTGCAACCTGACTCTGCTCTTGTCGCGCTGGTCACAGAACCCAGTGACTAGACCGAGCCCTACATCGCCTACCTCGAGCATAAAATTCTGCCTAAGGACGAGACTAAAGCAAGGATGATCGTGCACCGCTGCAAGTCATTCAGCATCATCAATGGCGAGCTCCACAAGCGAAGCATGACATGCGTGTACCAACGTTGCGCCTAACCAGAAGAGGGTTGCAAGATCCTGCAGGACATACATGCCGGCGACTACGGCCACCACACCGACGCAAGGTCGCTAGTTGCCAAGGCCACGCGCCATGGCTTCTACTGGCTCATCACACATGCCGACGCCATCGACATCGTCCAATGCTTCGTTGGGTGCTAGAAATACACTAGCTAGGCGCACATCCCTAGTTAGGCTCTCAAGACTATCCCCATCACATGGCCATTCGTCGCCTGGGGCATCGACATGGTGGGTCGATTCAAAACCGCACCATCAAGCTACACCCACCTCTTGGTCGCAGTCGACAAGTTCACGAAGTGGGTCGAGGCGAAGCCAATCAAGAAGTGCAATGGCAAGACCACCACCAAGTTCCTCCGTGAACTCATCTACTTCTACGACTACCCACACAACATCATCACTGATAACGACACCAACTTCGCCAAAGGTGCCATGGCCGACTTCTGTGAGGAGCATGGCATCATACTCGACCTCGCATCAGTCGCCAACCGGAGCATCCTCCACAGCCTCATGCCATGACTGCAGGTCCCCCTCAAGCAGATGCCAGGATGCTGGGTCGAAGAGCTCCCCTCCGTGCTATGGGGAATTCGTGCCTCCATCAACCGATCAATAGGGTTTAGCCCCTTCTTCATGGTGTATGGTGCCAAAGCCATCATGCCGACTGACCTCGAGCACGACGCTCCTCGAGTTGTCCACTATGCAAAGGAGGACAACAAAGCCTCCCGTCAAAATAGGATCAATCTGCTCGATGAAGCACGCGATCTGGCTCGCTCCCGCACCGCCATCTACCAACAAGGCCTCCACCGCTACCACAGTCGTCGAGTCCGGACTCACACCTTCCAGGAGGGCGACCTCGCCCTATGACTCATCCAGGACAAGAAGGGCATGCTCAAGCTTTCTCCCCCATGTGAGGGGCCATTCACCATCGGGCGTGTCGTGGGCAACGACTCCTACTACCTGATTGATGTCCGAGGCGACGGCCAACTGGACGTCGAGCAGCCATGGAACGTGAATCTACTCCGAAAGTTCTATACATAGAACTAAAACTTGTACTCCCTATATTGCTGATGAATAAAAATTCGGTCTCCAAAAATTGTGTCCACTCACCATCTCTTGTGCCAATCACACTCATACAATATAGAAAATATGCTAACTACGGTAGTCAACCTTTAGTTGTGTGCCCTGGCACAGCAAAGTAGTGTGGTTCAAGGGCACCGGAAGTTAATCAGGCCTTGCACCGTCCACGAAAAAGGCCAACCTGGTGAAGGGAATATGCCCGAGAGGCAATAATAAAGTTGTTATTATATGTATTCCAAGTATATGATAGATGTTTATTTTGCATGCTATAATTGTATTGATTGGAAATGTTAATACATGTGTGCTTAATAAACAAATATAAAGTTCCTAGTTATGCCTCTCTTATAAACTAGCTCGTTGATTAACAAGATTATCAAGGTTTCCTGATCATGGACATTGGATGTTGTTAATAACAAGGTCACAACATTGGTGGAATGATGTGATGAACATTCATCCGAAGTATAGCATTATCGATCAAAGTCACTATGTTTATAATGTTATAACATCATACAAAGTAATCATAGTCCTTAGACCATGAGATAATGTCAATCACTAACACTGGAAGAGTATCTCGATAACATCAAACGTCACACCATGATAGGGTGACTATAAAGGTTCAGTTCTACGAAGGTGTTATGTAGAGGCTCATTGATCAAGAGTGGGATTTGTCCATTCGGATGACAGATAGATATACTCTGGGCCCTCTCGGTGATATCACATTGAAATAGCTTGCAAGCAAGTGATGTGATCACTAGAATGTTATATCATGGGAACGAGAAGAGAGTGCATGTTGGCAACAAGATCAAACTAGGTATAGAGATACCGATGATTGAATCTCGGACATGTAATATATTGCAATACAAAAGGATTTATTTACTAGCATTAAAGGTTCTCACGATCACAGAAGTCATTGTTGAATGTGTGGGAGTCAGTATGGATCTCTAGGTCCCGCTTCTGATTATTGATCTGAGAGGGGTCTCGATCATATCTGCATTATTCGTGAATCGTAGGGTGACACACTTAAGGGATACCAACACCATTTGGAGAAAATATGTTCCAGACAAAAGAACTGCAAAGTGTTGGAATTATTTCAATGGACACCAGAATTATTTCGGGTCAAATTGCTGAAATTGGTTCTGCATGTGATATCGAAATATTGCTGGGGGTTTTATGTGAATGTTTGTTAATTAAAGTACTTAACAAAATTCTGAATATAATAAATAAAAGAGTTTTATTAAATGAGAGTTGCATTAAATTTGGTGGAAATTTAATGCATGTGAGTGCGAATTTGAGTGGAGGCTAAATTTATGTGAGTGGAGCTTCACCACATGAATATGGAAGAGGTGGGGACACCTCCTCTTTGCCGCCGGCCATGGGAGGGGCTACCCCCCTCTCCTCCTCACAAAGCACACCTCCCCGTGAAGGATCTCTCTCCTCTTGTAGAATTATTCCACCATAGTCTCGGATTAGCGAGATACATGTTCCCGGTGGCATTTCGTTTAGAAGGAGCTGCTGCTTATGCTGCATCGCTGGAGTGAGGAGCTGGAGGTTATTTGGTGGCCTGAACGTGTGTGTGATCACGGATGCGCTACTAAGTTGTAGTGCTAGACTTCTTCTCGATCCTGAGATCGGCAAGTATTCGACTACATCATCCATGAGTTCAACATCGTTACACTTTGTCGGTCTACAAGGGTATGTTCTCTATGGATGTATATCCACCTGTAGCTTGTATCTAGTAGATAGATCTTGGTGCTTAGTAGTTCCCATCATAGGATTTTTTTCTATTTTCTATGCTGCAAACCCAACACTCGGATCCACTATCGGAGTCGCCTAGCTCGACTGGTTCCCCGAGCCATGACAACCGGCTGTGCTTCCCATAGCACCCCATCCTCCTCACGCTCGTGCGCAGCGACTCGACTGGTTAAGTACCACACTTGGTGACTCGTTCCAAAATGACCTCGCACGCGACTTGGGAAAACACCAAGTATGAGAGCATGCCTTGGAGTCACCAAGCGACTGGCTTTCCGGGCCAGGAGAAGAGACACGCTACAGACAGGGTACCACGTCCTTCCCAACCTTGGGCATATGACTCGAATGATTAAGTACCGAGCACTCGAATGGTTAAGTACCATGCTCGGTGACTCGCCATCTTGAACCCGCATGCGTCCAGGGAAAACACCAAGTAGAAAGTATCCCTTGGGGTTGCCACGCAACTGACTCTACGAGTGATGGAAACAAACATGGCCACTTTTCGTTGGGACTCCAAGTGCATAATGTTGTAGCAAGCTTCTTTTCCCCACAAGGGTGACTCGAGGGTTTATATCGAACTCTCGGGGAATTGGTTATGGAAGGATGTTAGTCTTCTCCTCTTTAAGCAACCTGTAAAGTAAATTAATTTGTCTTGTGTCCCCAACTCCACCAAGTAGTTGTCAAGTACAAGGTTTCGTATTAGTAATATGAAATAAAATAAAATGTAAACTAAAATAAAAAGCAGTAAACAAAGTAAAGTAATGCAAACTAGATGATATGGAAGATAGTAGTGTTGTTGTTGGGTTTTTATAAGTGATTGCAAGTAGAAAAAGTATTTTTGTATTTTCGAAATAATAAATTGCAGAAATTATAAAGGATAGTAGATGCAATGGAAAGGTGTTTCTTATGATAAAAATCGGACCGGGGTTCATGGGTTCACTTGTCTACTCTCTTTTTAGGTTGTAGTGATCACAAAACAATTCATCAATGATAAAGATTCATGGAAATTCTATAAGTGCTTGATAAAAGGAATTAATATGGGCATCACATTCTAATATTGAGATGGAATACATCTCTCTCTTATACTCCTCAAGAAAGGAAAATCTCCATGCAATCTTGATTTAAGAACAAATCAGAGTACAGCTTTAAGCAATATTATATGATGTTTGAAATACAAATATGCTACCTTGGTTTAACAAGGTCATCACACTGTCACATGATGACTACAGCACATGATTTCACTTTACCCCTAGTGAGGCAGCAGAAGAAAGGTAAAAAATCAAAGTAGATCTTGAATATTATGTGTCACAATTCAATCTCCACCCCCATGGTACTCCATCTAACACACACTTCTCCTCATACAAGTTCTTGCATACAAGTTGGATCAAAACAAGCAATGAAGAACGGGGTGCATGATATGCATCTATTAAAACATTGATACGTCGTAAACGTATCTATAATTTTTGATGTTCCATGCTTGTTTTATATCTACTTTCTTATGTTTTGTTCATACTTTGAGATACTTTTATACATTTTCTGGAACTAACCTATTAACAAGATGACACAGTGTCAGTTGCCTGTTTTCTGCTGTTTTTGGTTCCAGGAAAGTCAGAAAATGAATATTCTTGAAATTGGACGGGACAAAAGCCAAAGTTAATATTTTACCTGAAGACACATGGAGTCCGAAGGAGAGACGAAGGGGGGCCACACACCCCCCCTTGGCGCGGGCAGCCCTGAGCCGCACCAGGGCATGGTGTTGGCCCCTTGGCCGGCCACCAACCTCGCCCCTTCACCTATAAGAAGCCCCTGGGACGAAAACCCTAGATCAAAGAGCCTCCAGCCACGAAAAGTTCTGTAGCACTGCCGCCACCGAAGGGGATATTCGGGGGACAGAAAGTCTCTGTTCCGGCACCCTGTCGGGACAAGGAAGTGCCCCCGAAGCCATCTCCATCGATCTCCACCACCATCTCCATCGTCGTTGTTGATTCCCATGATGATGAGGGAGTAGTTCTTCCTCGAGGCTAAGGGTTCTACCGGTAGCTATGTGTTCATCTCTCTCTATGCATGATCATATTGTGATCATGAGCTTTGTAATCAAGTAGATCTACCTTGCTACTCAAGTGCTTTAATAGATCTTTGCTCTCCCCATGTGTGTGAAAGTGACAGCGTGCACACCATGGTGGCACTTAGGCTAGAGATTACAAATACTTATTATGAGTTATATTTGGAGTTGGATGTTTCTATGAAATTGTGGTGTTTGTTGGAACCATCTAGTGCTCAAGGTGACAGTGTGGGGTTATCTAGATGGGGAAAGCGGACTTTGAGGTGTGCTTTTATAGCCCTACCATGGATTAGAGTGTCCAACCGGAGAGTAGTTCAGAGTAGTATCATGAAGAGAAGATATTTATATGAGAGTGTTCACTAGTGAAATTATGATCCCTATTGGGGATATACTTTCTGGGTGTCCTCACAGTCCTCACTGACCATGGTGTCCCACTTAGGGTTAGAGCTTTGCTTCACGGGCGGCCCAGTCAGGGAGAAGAGGCGGAGTCCAATCCGGCTTCAGGAAGGCCCAGAAGACTTACCTACTGAGGCCCATAGTGTTACTTGTAGTTCAAGATGTACTCTGTAACCAACTCTCATTCGTAGCCGGATAGATCTCACATGTAAACCCTAGGCCGGATATCTATATAATATGTCCTAGGGAGAGCCCTTGTAACCCATATTCCGGCTCTGCTATATTACTGGATTGCTAGCAGGAGTAGGATCCGTCCAAAGCCGGTGGATTTAAACCTGGGTAAACTTGTGTGCTCACCGTCCCGGAACACCGTACGTCTCACGCCCCTCTCTTCCGCACGCCCCGAGGACCCCCTCATGGCGTACTTGTCATCAATCCGACGACATTTGGCGCCCACCGTGGGGCAAGTGAGCTTCGGATCTACATTTCGAGCGGAATTTGCAAGAATCAGAATCGGTGAGACTATCACCATCGGTCGCATCCTCTACACCAGGGATGTCCCTCTCATCATTCTCGACGAGACCTGGATTCTGGGTAGGGAGGCTGTGACTGCCTACACCATCATGTCTTTTGGTGAGATCGATGTTTACATCGGTTTTGCTGAACCTGTCCCACCCACCCCAGCGGTGATGATAGAGGCAGAGGAAATTTCTGGGTCCCCTTTGTCCGCGGAGGTGGCAGAGTTCTGTATCTCAGGAAACCCTAATCCCACCCAGCCTGCACCAGTTGTGGAGATAGTGGAGAAATCTGAGCCTGAGATAGACCTAGCGGTCCAAGTTGAATCTGGAGTGGATCTCCCTGGAGAAGCCGAATCCTAGATCGACCCTCCCGCTGAAGTTGAAATCTAGGAGGAGCATAGCAACGACACTGATTCCAGCTCTGATGACACCAGGACAGACATGTCGTTCCTGAGATACACGCTAAGACGCATGATGATGCAAAACTCTGCTATAGATGAAATCCTCGAGACCATCAAATGTTTCGACGAGGCTGATCGCGAGAACCGCATGTACCTCAGGAAGCACGCGTCACACTTTGTCGGATATGTGGGATCCAGATCCGGCTCTGCCGATGTTGGATACAACACCGACTCTGTGCTAGAGGCGATTGGAACAAACACCGACGTACCCGCATCCTCGGATGAATCGATGACATCAGCAGATTTTCGAAAGTTCTCCGCGGAATATGAAGAGGAGTATAACTCCAAAGCTGTAGAGGAAGGAGAAGCCATGGATGAAGGATCTAAGGAACACTCTCCCAAAGCGCAGGATGACATGGAAATCAGAGATAATCCCGAGATCCAGATGTCCGAAAGTACCGATCAGAGCTTGACTTCGGGAAACGGACCCAAAGCCGTCTTTGCTACCGGCGCTGCCAAGAAGGCAAACAAGAAGAACAAGACCCTAGCAAAATACCCTCCGACAGAGTAGGTGATTGCCGAGGAATACGAGGAAGACTCGGATGGAGCGCTTATCCCAGACGATCCCAAAAAAGAAGAATTGGTGGATGGACATGTGATCACTGAAGGTGCGCGTAAACTCATCGATGCTGCATTAACCACACCTATTCCTACAGCTACAGAACTTACTGATGAAGAGATGGACGAGAGGGCACAAGCCCTAGAAGCGCGTCGTCAAGTACTCCTCGATGAAGCCAAAAATATTGAGGAGGAAAAGAAACGCATGGCATCTGCAGAGAAGTACAACTCCAGGCAATACCAGAAGACCAGGAAGCGTCATACTAATGACAACCAATTCCCGCAGATTCACGCCGTCCGTTTTGGAGAGGAAATGGGGAAGCCTCGGAAAGATAACAAAGGGGATTGGGTGTATCCAACCCCAGTACAGAACACCATTGCGGCACGAGAGATTCTATCGGCTAATCCAGGCCCGGAGCAGATCCGGTTGGGCATCAAATTACTCAACAAGGGACTGTAGCAGCAAAAGGTCGCCATGTCCAGAAGTCAAAAGCTGGTCTCTGATTCAGACCAGTGTCACACAGATCCGGCTTGGGCTGACGTAAGACCCCAGCGTGTTCCGGAGCAGCACCACCGTTCGATCACCGGGAGGACAATTACTCAAGAACCGGATCTTCAGGACAGCACCACAAAGCTACCCGTGACTGGCGTAACATTAACCCAGTTGCAGAGCAAGAGGCAATTGCTGCACTGAATCCGAGGAACCCGCCTCGGCGAGAGTGGAAAGACCACAGGGATGATGATAAAGAGAAACGTCGAGAGGAGGATCGACAAAGAATG
Organism: Avena insularis; assembly: GCA_023614405.1. NCBI lineage: Eukaryota > Viridiplantae > Streptophyta > Magnoliopsida > Poales > Poaceae > Avena > Avena insularis. Next base: position 89,237,157 of record CM042690.1, on the reverse strand, counting down.
CCACCTCCTAGACATGCAAGCCGTCTGGATGACGGGCAAAGGAATGACGGACAACGTGTCGAGACAAGCTGGCAGGGGGCTCGTCACAATGAAGAACCTCCCCGGAACCGGAATAATGACGCTCCGGTAGGAGGCCGACGATCAGCCGGAAATAACCCAACTGCTCCACCCTCTCTTCCAAGTATCCATCACAACGGCTCCCAAGGAGGCCAAGGAGGGCGTCATGGTGGAGGAGGTGGTGGCAGAAGCCGAAGTCCGGCTCCAAGGCACCGCAGCCACAGCCGACACTCGGGATGATCTCTATCCCCGAACGACGCAAGGCACAGGATCAACTCCAACATAGAGGCGCGACGCTACGAAAATGATGATATATATGTGGGCCCAAAGTGCTTCGGACCATGCATAAGAGCTACAAGATTCCCGGAAGGATTTGCTATCTCACGACATATCCAAGCCTACGACGGCATTGCTCGGCCAGATACCTGGCCGCAGGATTTCTTCCAAGCTTGTTGCATTGCCAAAGGGGGAAACAGCCTGGTCGTAACCCGATATCTCCCACTCATGTTGTGGAAGACGGCAAGATCATGGCTCAATGAACTTCCGGAGAACACCATCCATAACTGGTATGACATGCAAAGTGTGTTCTTTCGGAATTTCGAAGGCACATACCAGAGGCCCTGTATGGTTGGAGACCTACAGCGTTGCACCCAGAAAGCCGGAGAAACTTGCCGAGATTACCTCGGACGATGGATCGACACCAAGAACTCCTGTGAAGGAGTAAATGACCAAACTATGATTGAAGCTTTCATTGCAGGTGTCCCAATTGGTTTACTATGTCATCGCTTGTAGTGTGACAAAGTCACTGACTTGGGAGAGATGATAGAAACAGCGAGCAAGTATGTAGATGCTGACGACGATGCAGAGGGATTACTCAACGCCCTAGATGTGCCACAGTCGGCAAAACAACCAAAGCAACAAGCTCAGAAGCGCAAGAATACATCGGAAGAGAAACCCAACACAGAAACGGCAGTGGTCACTGCTACTTTCGGGTCTGGAGGACGAGGAGGACGCGGTGGAGGCCACAGGCGCGGTCGTGGGACTTTGAGAGTTCAAGGTAGAGGATACCAACAACTAGGCAAAACCTACTCTTGGGCTGACATTGCCAATAACCCATGTGTGCATCACTTAGACGCCAATGGGGGATCGTCCCACACCAACGTCGAGTGTCGTTTCAATGATGACATTAAAAGAGATGATACTGCTGGCTACAAAGCTAAGCGGAAGAAGGGAAAGAAGAATCCTGAAAAAGATAAAGAGACCAAGGAAGATTCCAACATGGAGGAAGCTGATGCTTCAAATCCCAAGCTGGAAGGGAAGAGAAATTTTCTGACCAAGAAAGACACTTATGTCACCTTCCTCGGATCTCAACCAGCAAAGGTCAAAAAGGCAGTGCTACATGAGCTCAATGCAACAGTTCCGGATGTCCCCCAATTCTTGGACTGGTCAGAAGTGGCAATCACATTTGACCGTGTTGATCATCCGCCTAAGTTGCACAGGCGAGGAAAATACGCCTTAATCGTCAATCCACTCATTGACAGTTATGGTTTCTCCAAGACTCTCATGGACGGTGGCAGCAGTATTAATATTTTGTATGTCGAAACGCTACGCCGGATGAAGATCTTGGAGACCCAGCTGAACCATAGCTCTGTGATCTTTCACGGGGTTGTCCCAGGAAGACAAGAAAATTCCCTGGAATAAATCACTTTGGATGTTACCTTTGGAACTCCAAAGAACTATCGGACGGAGGCACTTTCCTTAGAAGTGGTCCCATTCAAGAGCGCGTACCACGCTATATTCGGACGTCCAGCTTACTGGGCTTTTATGGCTCGTCCGTGTTACATTTACAATATGATGAAAATTCCAGGTCCCAATGGCGTGATCACCATCAGGGGAGACCTAAAGAAAGCACGAGAGTGCAAAGATGGAAATGCCGCCTTTGCTGAAGCCGTGTTGCATGCCCAGGAGTACCAGGAGATCAAGAAGAGCATGGATCCGTCCGAGATGCCCGCAACGAAGAAGGAGGTGACAAAGCCGAATCCGGAGTTCAAGGCATCAGAAGAGACGAAGAAGACGTCGTTGAAGGATGATGACCCCTCCAAGGTGACCTAGATAGGCGTAGGCCTAGATAGCGCATAGGAAAGCGCGCTCGTCAAGTTCCTCAAAGCAAATCAAGATATCTTTGCATGGCAGCCATCTGACATGACCAGAGTACCTAGGGAACTTGCCGAGCACTCTTTAAATGTAAACCCGAAAGCTAAACCCGCCAAACAGTCCTTACGATGTTTCGGCGATGAAAAGCATAAGGCAATAGCTAAGGAACTAGCACGGCTCGAGTTAGCCGGATTCATAGAAGAGGTCATCCACACTGAGTGGTCAGCCAATCCTGTAATGGTCCCTAAAAAGGACACCACTGATTTAAGGATGTGTGTTGATTATACTGCCTTAAACAAGGCTTGTCCAAAATATCCGTTCGCTCTGCCTAGGATTGATCAAGTTATCGATTCTACAGCAGGCTCGAAATTCCTCTGTTTTCTCGACGCATATTCCGGTTATCACCAAATCCTGATGAAGGAATCTAACAAATTCAAAACCTCATTCATAACCCCCTTCGGAACCTTCTGTTTTGTTACGATGCCCTTTGGGCTGAAGAACGCAGGAGCTACGTACCAGCGCACGATGCAGCGTTGCCTCCACGACCAACTCAGACGCAATGTACATGCATATGTGGATGATATTGCGGTGATGTCCAAAAAGAAGGAAACACTGATTTCCGACTTGGAGGAAACGTTCGCCAATCTACGAAAATACAACATAATGCTTAATCCGAAGAAATGCTTCTTTGGAATTCCAGTCGGAAAACTGTTAGGTTTCATCGTGTCTCAAAGAGGCATAGAGGTGAACCGAGACAAAATCAAGGCTATACTCAATAGTTCCAGGCCAACTCGCTTGAAGGACGTACAAAGACTAACTGGTTGCATCGCTGTAGTCAGTCGATTTGTAAGCCGGCTCGGTGAAAGAGCCGCATCATTATACAAACTCCTGAAAAAGACCAAGGATTTTGTGTGGACCGACGAAGCTGAAGCTGCATTACAAGACCTGAAGAAAGTACTCTCATCTGCTCCTATCCTTTCTGCACCGGAACCACAGGAACCGATGTTGCTTTATCTTGCTACGACAAACAAAGTCGTTAGTATCGTCATGGTAGTGGAAAGACCGGAGGAAAATCAGGAACACTTGGTGCAGCATCCGACTTATTTTGTCAGCGAGGTCCTAATAGAATCAAAACAGCGGTATCCGCACTATCAAAAGCTGGCTTACGGTGTTTTCTTGGCATCTCGTAATCTACGACACTATTTCCAGGAGCATCCAATTACCGTGGTGAGCACAACTCCCATGAGAGACATAATTAACAACAGTGACGCCACAAGACGCGTCGCCAAATGGGGCATAGAGCTTTCAACTTTCGATATTGAGTATAAACCACAGACAGCAATCAAATCCCAAATCCTTGCCGACTTTGTTGCTGATTGGACAGAGACGAAGGAGAATATGACCCTCCCTGAGTCAGAATATTGGACCCTATACTTTGATGGGTCTAAGGCTCGAGGGGGCTCGGGGGCTGGCGTGGTGCTCAAATCACCCCAAGGAGATAAACTTCTATACGTGTTACAGATCCACTTCACTGCGACAAATAATATTGCTGAGTATGAAGCACTGCTGCATGGAATCCGGATTGCTAAGGATATCGGCATCCGACGTTTGATGTGTTATGGAGATTCGGATCTTGTTGCTCAGCAAGTGTTGGATATTTGTAATGCAAATAAACACATGGCAGCATATAAAGTTGTCGTGGATGATTTATCTAAATCGTTCGAAGGCTTTGAGGTTCAACACATCCCTCGAGCAGAAAATGAGGAAGCAGATGCACTATCTCGGATTGGCTCTGCACGGAAAGAGGTCCTGGATGGCGCTTTTTTAGAGCATCTCAAAGTTCCCTCAATAAAGGGAGTGGATGAGGAATATCCAACCAAATTCGACTCACCTCTAATAGCAGTCCTGGCTGTAATTCCCAGTTGGACTCAACCCTACCTTGATTATCTAGTAGATGGCAAATTACCTGAAGACGAGGTTCTGAGCCGGCAGATTATCCGACAAGCGAAAGCTTATACTATAGTTAAATGTGAGCTCTATAAGCGGAGTGTGTCTGGGGTCTTTCAGCGCTACGTATCTCCGGAAGAAGGAGTGGAAATCTTAAGAGAAATCCACGAAGGCGAGTGTGGTCACCACGCTGCAGCCAAATCTTTAGTGGCAAAAGCTTTTAGACACGGTTTTTTCTGGCTTACAGCTCAGGCAGATGCCGAACGGCTAGTCAAGACGTGCAAAGGCTACCAAAAGTACGCCAAACAAGCTCACGTTCCAGCTGATCAGCTATGAACAATACCTATAACATGGCCTTTTGCGGTCTGGGGGCTTGATATGGTAGGACCGTTTAAACGGGCTCCAAATGGATTTACTCACCTCTTAGTGATGGTGGATAAATTCACAAAATGGATTGAGGCTAAATCCGTCACTAGTTGTGATGGAGCAACAACCAAAATATTTGTCGAGGATGTTATAATCTGGTATGGTTATCCGCGGGAGTAAGTTCTCTATGGGAGAATTGGCTGAATTCTGCAATGGACAAAATATCCGGCTTGACATTGCCTCAGTCGCACATCCACAGGCTAACGGACAAGTCGAAAGGGCAAATGGTTTAATCCTACAGGGCCTAAAACCGAGACTCGAAGCACCACTACGACGTGTTGCGAGGGCTTGGGCAGAGGAATTACCCTCTGTAATATGGAGTTTACGAACAACTCCGAACAGGTCAACCAGATACACACCTTTCTTCTTGGTCTATGGCGTAGAAGCAGTTCTTCCTAGTGATTTGATTCACACTTCTCCTAGAGTGGCCGCATATATCGAAGAAGATGCCAAGATTTCTCGACAAAATGATCTCGACTTAGTCGAAGAAGTTCGCGTCGTTGCTGAAATGAGATCAACAGCCTATCAGCAGAAGTTACGCAAGTATCATAGCCAGAGAGTCCGAAACAGATCTTTCAATAAAGGCGATTTGGTTCTCCTGCTTGTGCAACAAAGAAAGCACAAACTTTACCCAGTATGGGAAGGGCCCTTTTTAGTTATTCGAGTATTGCATAATGGTTCGTACTACTTAACTGACATGAGGCCAGTCAAAAAAAGACCTGCTACTAAGAAGAGAAAGAGAGCTGGAGGCAGTACAAATCCGGATGAGTTAGACAGACCATGGAATATTGCTTAGCTACGTCCCTTTTATTCTTAGTTTATCCTTCTTTGTAATCATACATATGTACATGTTCTGTGAGAAATAAAAGTCTTGGTTGCCTCAAGTTTTTTCTGAGAAGTTTGCACCATCTTATTTCCGAATGATCATGTCATAGTCGAAAATCCCAGAATACTTGAAAGTACTTTATGCTCATGTTTGTTCTAGTTTAGATTTCTGATTCTAAAAATGCTACCTTTGGGTATAACTCTAAAGTTTCTAGTCTATACTTTGGTTATTTGTATGATTGCCAGATGCGGGCATTTTCTGAGTAGTGAATTGTTGGTACTGGAAGTCGGCTTTGTTTCCGAGTTTAAACTGGTTTAGCAATTGAGTTCCGTTGCTCGGCAAAGTTTCCGTACAGAAGGTTTAGCCGGCTCGTGAAAGGGACGAGGCGGAAAGCCAGATAAACGATAAATATAGACGAAAAAGTATAAGTGCTTATGTAAACATTTCAGGCACACAAAAATTTAAGCTAAAAGTGCTGAATAGATTAAAAGCTTAGCACTAGCAAAATTATAGTACTGCATATTTACAGACCCATAATGTTTCTCGGAATAATACATTTGTTTCTGGTAATTTATGATGCAGGAGAGGAGGTAGGAGCTGCCGGCTCGCTGGATGCATTGGCCTCGGTTTGATAACGCTCCGAGATGTTCAGATCTAATACGGTCTGTTCATCGTCGGAAACTTCAGCTGCTTCTTCCGGAGGCGGAGGCGGTGTGTCCACGCGAGTGAAGAAGGGAGTGTCGTAGCTGGTTAAGTCAGCTACGTGACACCCATATCCGGCGCAGGAGTCCATGATGGCCTTGATATCTTGCTCCTGGCCGTCTTCATCCACCTTGCAGTACCCTCTGGTCACTTGCCATATCTCCATGTTTCCATGGTGGCTCATGACCATGGTGAGAGCGTTCTATGCCGCGGATCGCGCGTAGGACATGTTCTAGTCCCGGACGAGCTACGGCATCTCTTTCGTCTGGTCTCGCACCTGAAAGTCGGACATGCAATGCATGTCCGGAACCTTGAGAGCTTCGCCAATATCCTCAATGGATTGGCAGAAGTCATGAATCAGATCACCGACTTGGGTAAGCTGGTGGGTGCGAGGCTCGGCAGAGGTGGAGTCCGTCAAGTTCAGAGGACCTATACACATAACGCAAAACGGTTAGGAAAATCCGACATCGAAAGAGTCGAAGAATATAGAAAAGTCAGAAAGATGGAAGCATACCGAATATGACATCGTCCACTTTGGTCTTCTCTTCTCGAAGACTCCGGAGTTCAGCCCGGAGCGCCTCAGAAAGATCCTTCTCTCTGCAAATTTCATCGTTGAGATCCGAGATTCTCTGATCTTGAACAGCAATTTTACAATCACATTCATCAGTAGCCATGGAGGAGGATTCGAGAATTTGAGCGATGCTCTTTTCATGATCTGCCTTGAGCTTATCCAGCTCTTGGCTAAGTTCTTTATTCTCCACCACCAGGGTTTTGAGGTTCTCGGCCTCTTCGATCATAGCACAGGACTGTTTTACCAGTGCTGTAAGACAAAAGAACAACAGTTCAGCAAAAATATTCGACTATGAAAACACAAGACAAGGTTTGAGTTTTGGAATGTTTACCTTCGGCCTCATCCTTGGAAACCTTCAGCTCAACATTTTCAAGTCGGAGAGCTTTGATCTCTCTCCTCTTGTTACAGATATTCTTCAACAAATCCTGGTTATATGAATTAACTTTCTATAAGTCAGAATACCCAGAGTCAGAAGTCTACTAAAGACTCGGGCTAATATTGTTACTAATATCAGCATGAGCCTTGGGGGCTACACTAGTTCATTCTTTGGCATCCTAAGGAAGCATAAACCCGGATTGTATATCCTACTTCATGCTTGGGGGCTAGAGGATATGATATAAAGTACAATAAAGAAAATCGTGAGTTGGAATTCCGACTTACATGATGTTCATGTGTGAGCTTACTCAGGCACATGTTCACCTCGGTGGTAACCTTCTCGGCAAGGGTGAGTGGAATAACCGGAGGTGGTGGAAGCACACTAGCTCTAAGTCCCTCGTCGCGAAGGCGAACTTGTTCAAGAAGGTCGGAGTACTTGATGTCCTCCGCTTCTTGTGCTTCTTCTTCGGCAGAGAGATTTCTGCTCTCCGTGCATTCTTGCCGTAAGCTGGATTTCTTCTACAGATTTCCGAGACAAGCCAAATTTGGCAAGTCCCGGATTGTTCAGGAGGTTTTCGGCAAAGGTCTCTGCCGAGGGATCATTACCCGAAGAGGGTTCACCCTTATCTAAACCTGAGCCACCCATGGTGGCATCAGTCTGCGATTCAAGGATCGCTGGCCCCGTTGAAGGAGCCGGATCTTCTGCGACAACTGGTGATGGAGTAATCAGTAGCGTTGCGGAAGGTTGAGGGGCAGGAGTCAGAGGATCCGCAGCAGGAGAATCCATAGTCAGCTTCGTCTGCCGCAAGGGCTTCGAAGAAGTTCCCTTCCCCTTGCCCTTGATGAGCTGCTTATCTCTGAGAATGTAATAGAATGGAAAACATTACATCTCGGAAGAAAATTCGAGTAAGGTACAAAGGCGGAAGTTGTGTTGAAAGTTACCTCTTCACGACTGGCACCTCCTTTGTGCCGACAGCCACTGTCGGAGCTTTGCGCTTCCTGGGCACAACGTCCGGCAGTGGGACCAGTTTCGCCTCCTAAGAAAACTCTGGAGGATATCCCTCGAGAGGAGCCAGCTCCGACTCGGGGAGATCAGCAAGCTGAAAAGAAGAAAGAAGACAGTATTGCAAAATAACTTAAAAGGTGAAACACATAAAAGAGTTTATTATTGAAGCTTACCGGAACTACAGGGTCTTCTGTTGTATGCATGTCCAGAGACAAGTCCGAAATCTTTCTTTCAATCCGCTCCTTGATCAACCATTTGATCTGGCTTATGTAATCCTGTGGCTTTAAAGCCTTAGGACTGATGCAGAGAGAATCATTCTTCGACGCCGTGATGGAGTGCATCAGACGGTCACCGTGGTGCTGGAGGGGCTAGATCCGACGTGCAACCCAAGACTGGACTAAGTCGGATCCTTTCAAACCTTTGTGTTTTATCAGGTATTTGATCCGCCTCTTAGCGAGGATCAGATCGTCACTGAGAGCCGGACGAGCCTCATCGCAAGATGGAAGGGCCGTGGCGGCTCCGTCGATGAAAGCCAGCAAGGCAATAGCTTTGCCGGGAGCAGGAATATCCTTATGGTAAAAGAAAGTGGCCGGTCATTGTTTGACCGACTCACTAGCAGAAATGCGAGGATAACTACGCTCGCGTCTAACAGAAAGGCTAATAGTGCCGGTAATATAAGGATTACCGGTGGTGATGGAGTTTCTACGAACATGAAAGTAGAAACGAAATAAAGTAAGACTCAGCCTAATGCCGATATATCCCTCACACAAACTCGCATAAGCACTCATCTCTAAGATGGAGTTGGGAGGAAGATGGTGGAGTTGAACGCCATAGTGATCTATCACCTCGGAAAAGAAATCCGAGGGAGGGAAAGACAAACCTCTGTCGAGGTGGGTGCCGAAGTGTACCCGCTCGCCGGCTTGCGGGTGGGGGATGGTTTCACCGAAACCGCTCCGCCACTCATCAGCGCGGAGGAGCCCTTCATTCTCCATGCCGTGGAGCTTCTCGTCATCGAGAAGACACGAGATACAAACCTCACGGTTGCTCTCTTTCTCCACTGGCGCCGCTGCTACGAAGCCAGCCAAGCCGGAAGATGAAGAAGAAGCCATTTCTACGGTGCGCCTGTGACCTTGGATGGGCGGCCCTGGGAATCTGGAAGGCAGTAGAGCTCTATGCGCGAGGGAGAAGTGGAGGAGAAGGAACAACAAGGGAACAGGTGAAGATGGGAGAAAGATAATCCTCACCCCTTATAACCACCTAACTGTGCCAAGATTCGTGCAAACGGCACTGTGTAAACGCCACGCGTCCTGGAAGGAACTGGGAAGGACCCACGCGATGATTACGTCGCCTCGATCTCCGTGTACGCATTAAAACGACGCATCGGTTCCGCGAACGGTGAACCCACCAACGGTCGTGCTGACAGGATGTTTGTCAGATGACGTGACTTGACCATGACTAGTGTCAGATGACGCCAGGGACCAAGTTCTGGCTTAGTTTGAATATCAAGTTGGAAAACTTGAATAATGTACTGATATGTCCGACTTATTTTCGAGACCCGGATCGTATCTTTTGTTTTGAAGTTTCAGGAACTCTTCAAGATTCTGCAAGACGAAGATCAAGCTAGATGATGAAGAATTCGACTTTGGATCTTGGAGACTTCCAGGGGCTGCTGTTGGGGATATACTTTCCGGGTATCCTCACAGTCCTCACTGACCAGGGTGGCCCACTTCGGGTTAGAGCTTTGCTTCACGGGCGGCCTAGTCAGGGAGAAGAGACGGAGTCCAATCCAGCTACGGGAAGGCCCAGAAGACTTACCTACTTAGGCCCATAGTGTTACTTGTAGTTCAAGATGTACTCTGTAACCGACTCTCAGTCGTAGCCGGATAGATCTCTCCTATAAACCCTAGGCTGTATATCTATATAAGCCGTCCTAGGGAGACCTTTAGGGCACCCTCAATAGTCTACAATCTCAACTCGCACAGGAGAACCCTTGTAACCCATATTCCTATTCTGTCAGACATCGATTGCTAGCAGGAGCAGGATCTGCTCAAAGCCATGGATTCAACTGGTAAAACTTGTGTGCTCACCATCCCGGAACACCGTACGTCTCACACCCCTCTTTTCCGCATGCCCCGAGGACCCCCTCATGGCGTACTTGTCATCAATCCGATGACAATCCCTAGGCCTTGTTTCTAAACATTGAAACACCATTTGCAACTAGATCTGTTACATGTTTGCTTGCTTCCATCTTTATTTCAATTTGCCTTTAGTCTCTTCCACGCCATCAAGCTATTTTCTGGCACCATTGTCTTATATCCATACCACTTGTATTTCACTATCTCTTCGCCGAACTAGTGCACCTATACACTTGACAAGTGTATTGGGTGTGTTGGGGACACAAGAGACTTCTTGTATCTTGATTGCAGGGTTGCTTGAGAGGGATATCTTTGACCACTTCCTCCCTGAGTTCGATAAACCTTGGGTAATCCACTTAAGGGAAACTTGCTGCTGTTCTACAAACCTCTGCACTTGGAGGCCCAACAACTGTCTCGAGAATAGAAGTGCGTAGACATCAAACATCTTACACAAAATAGATTCCAATCTCAAATATCAAATCATAGAACAAAGATCCACCACATAGGAATTACAAATATGACCATATCATGTTGGGCAGCTCATATGGTACTAGATCTATGAAGAACAGGAGACAAATTGATCAAGATACTGCCGTAAACCCATATCTCAGAGGTGGACTACTCCCTCGTCATCATGGTGATGAAGCTGGAGATGTTGGAGAGGGTGGAGATCTCCCCGGAGGTGGCTCCGGTAGAGTTTCCCCCTCCAATCTTTGCTAGATTTGGTGGTGTTTTTTCTCTGGTGGCTCTCATCGCTTCCCATCACCTTTGTTTCGAGGACTCCCCGGGGGTCCTTATATAGGGATTTTTAGGTCAAGAGAGCTCCGTGGGCGAAAGAATCAAGGTGATCGGGCGGTCGAGTAGGGAAAGAGCATGGGTGGCGCACCCACTAGGCCTGGGCACGCCACCTAGGCTCTTTTGGCCCTCCTGGCCCTCCTGGTGAGATTCCAGTTCTCCATATGCTTCTCGTGGATAAATATTGACATTCCCAAAAGTGCAGGTCTATTTGACTTCATATAGGTCCTGAAACATCAAAAACATTGAAAACAAGTTTTTTGCCCTGCAGGGTTATAACCAAAATAAAGGGGATCATTGGTAAATCCCCAAAAATCAATATAAAACAGGGATATAACATTATACATGATGCAAATATGTGATAAAACATGTTAACAAACTACAAAGTTCATGTATGCATTTTACATGCATCAACATCCCCAAGCTTAACCTATGCTCGTCCTCGAACATGAAGGTGATAAAACTAAACATGGACTTTGGAGTTTGTTACCTTCACTTCCTTCATTATCACGTCGAGTTCATAGGCTCAATTCCTTTGAATGAAACATAATATGCAAGTGTACTATCAAGTTGTATCTTTTACACATCCATAAATATGCTAAACAATAAGTGATGGTGTGGTAAAACAAATGATGAACAAAATAAACCTTCAAGCACACTTTGATGAACCTGTAGAATAAGAGACTCTTTTCATGATTAGCATTGGTGTTCATGCCTTTATTTTTGGGCTACTTCTTAGTTTCATGCCCTTGACTGGAAGACTAACTTCTTAGTTTTCTGTCTTCCCTTGAGATGTTTTGCATCCCCTACCGAAATTAAGCACTGAATACATAAGTTAATCCTCCATAAAGAATAAAAAATAGAATTTTGATCTATGTAATTCATGTTAACAATATTAATAAGGATGGGATTCCCAACGGCTTTTTATTTTCACTTTGTTTTAAAGCATCATATGGTTTATGTGCTCAACATCTTACAAGTTGATTGTTTCATGCACCCAGTCTATGACCTTGCACTCCTCATGCTACTCAACTTAGGCATGTCATTGTATACTCACATTGGTCTTGTGAAACCGCATCACTGAAGTACCTCTTTCCCCTTGTGTAGCTATATGCCCCCACTTTTTGGCATTTATTTATTTGATTATTTTAGCATAAAAGCTAATATAATTCCTTGATTGTGTTCAAGTTGGGAGGGGGAGTATATCTACTTCAGAAGACAAGAAAAATAGACATATGAATCATATCAACAAGGATTATCATGCGGTAAGTTTCCACCATGTCATGCCTGGCTTTGGCTAGCGGTTCAGGAGCGTTTTCTACCAACATGCCTACTCCAGTGTGCACACTTCATTTCACATCGATGCAATCCATAGGTAGAACTTAAACATGATTAATTATCAACATTCAACATTGAAATCTTGTGCCATGCCATCATGGTTTAGCCAACAACAACTAATGAGATGTAAAGCACAAAAATTCCATAGTGGTATCACCCCCAAACCTTACTTTCTTATGAGCTTTAAAATGCATGAAAAGGGTGTTTTAAGAATGTTTGGAGGATTAACATACATACTATACTTGAAAGTAGCTTTTGCCACAAATAGGTAGAGATGCCTAATCTAGTTTTAAGGGGATTGGAACAAGTCTTAGCTTGTGTAGAAAAAGGCTTAGCAAAAAGAGATCTAAAGAGTGTGCCATCTAGTTCATAATGTCAACATTTATTTTCTCACCTTGCTTCTTAATGTTGAACATAAATACGCACAAGCAAAGGATACAAATTAATAGGCATAAAATAGATCATGCTTCATATAAAACACTTGAGCTTAAGAACTAGACACAACATGAATTTTAGCTTTTGTTTTTATCTCCCCTTTTCTTTTATTTCATGGCATTGTTTTTCAGTTTTAATCTCATCAAGGTAGAGTTTCTTTTTAGTATCTAATCATAATCATTTATAATAATGGTGGTGGTGGTCTTTCTAATGCAAAACAAAAAGTAAAATGACAAAACAAATGCTCCAAGTTTCTACGATAGTTCTATGTTGCTCAAAAAACAAAGTTTAGAGGTTTGCAAACTGAGAGTTGAGTTGGTCTAGTGAGGTGACTTGGGAATCCCCAAGCTTATGGTTTGCACCATACTTGGATTGCTCTTGGTGTGGTGTTCCTCTATTCACTGCCAAAAAACTTCAACACAAAACTTTTTCTCCGATATCTTTTCTGAGCGGTAACATTAGTGGCACAAGAATATAATAGTTGCTACCTATATATCAAAGACAAAATTATTTCTAAATGTTCTAGCAAGAATATAATGTTCCTACATATCCCTAGAATATAATATGACTCACACAAATCATTTTAAGACACTTGGGAATGATTAAAACAAAACATGGCAGAATCTGTCTAGAATTTCAGCAATAGCAAAACAAAACATATTAGTCCACTTAGACATGTCAGGACTTTTATCCAATTTTTGTGCATACATAGGATGAAAAGTTGTAAATTCTTTATGAATATGAGCGTAATCATAGTTAAATAAAAAATCAGCAAATTCATGCACTAAAAAACGTTCTACGGGAATTTGCTACTCTTTATGTTTAGCAACTTTTAAAACATCCAAAGTGGGTTCCTGTTGGTACTCTATTAAAAACTTCAGAAAGAAAACCAAAAAAACTAGTTTGCTACAACAAGAGTACAAAACAAAAATCCAAAATAAAAATAATCGGGTTGCCTCCCGCAAAGCGCTTTCTTTATAGCCATATAGCTAGGCATTACTTACTTGGTTTAGGTGATGTGGAACTCATGGGATAGCTTCTGCTTCTTAGCTACCTTATTCTTCCTTGGATAGTGTTCCATGCACTTCTTGTGAGGAAATTGAAACTTCACATTTCCTTCTTTTGCATCAATGACTGCACCTGTGGTTCTCAAAAAAGTTCTACCAAGTATTATAGGACTTGAGGTATTGCTCCCCATATCCATGGCAATAAAATCAACAGGTACAAATGTCATATGTAATGAAACCATAATATCTTGAACTTTTCCTAGAGCATGTTTAGTTGAATCATCAGCAAGTAAAAGATCTATTGAGCATTTTTCCATAGGTTTCAATTCAAGTAAGTCATATAGATCTTTAGATAAAATTGAGACACTAGATCCTAAATCTACAATAGCATGATGTGTCTCTTTTACAATAGTGATTAATACCTTGGGGATCCATACATACCCAAGCTTAGGTGGTACCATATCTTCTCTATTATATCTTTCAACCTTTTCTTTTATAGCATAGTTTGCTAGGTAGGAACCAAATCCTGCTTGATGACCATTAAAGGATGGATCATTAGAATTTTTTTGCAACAAGTTAATGAGTTCGTGAAAGCTACATTTATCAAGATCAAGTAGAGGTTCATTTGTTTCACTTAGCATCTTGACTTGTTCTACTTGTTTATCTCTATTATATAAATTGAAGATTTCGTGTCTATCATCAAATACGTCTTCTGGCACTTTAGCTTTTTCAAGGCTTTCTTTGACTTTTACTTGTAGGAGTAGGCCATCTAACAATATATAAGCGTTGTTGGCAGTTATATTTATGAAGGAACCTCCACTTTATTTATCTAAATAAGCCATTGAACTTGCAATTATCCCTCTATAGAAGATGTGCATTAACATCCAATCTTTAAAACCATGTTCTGTCCCAAAAGCTATTTCTCTAAATCTTTCACAAGCTCTTATAAGAGGTTCATCATTTTTTGGTTTAAACATGATAAGCATTTCCCTAAGATGACCTATTACTTCAAGGGTTCCAAATCTTTCAACAAAAGCATCTTTAACATTAAGCAAGAGCTAAAATTTCCAGTGGCCATTTTAATATCCAATCTAAAGCCTTACCAGCAAGTGAATGGGGAAAAAGTTTAACTTTAATCATACTATTGTTTTCATTACTCATGTTTAGATTTTGCATCATTCATTAAAAGTTCTCAAATGTTGCATAGGGTTCTCATTGTAAGTCCCATAAAAACGGTTTTCATAAATAGCTTTAGTAGCTGCAGGGTATATTTCAAATGATTCAAATGGTATCTCTCTTTCTTTTGGGAAGTTCTTTACACTAAAGGGCCAATAAGCTCTCTTTTCCATTTTTATGTGTTTTTGTGTTTTTAAAGAAAAACTTAAAAAGACTAAAAACAAGACAAAATAAAATACTTTAAAAATATAAAAGGAGAAGAAAAAACTCACAGTGGTGCAACCTCTCCAAGCATGGGTTGTTGCACAAGTTGATGGCGCCAGAAAATAAGCAATTATCGTGGGAGTTGCCTTGCTCTTAAAACTTGCTCTTCAAACTTGATGAGGATGCGGTTGTGATGTACCTTCGCCAATTCCCAGCAACGGCGCCATAAAATAGTCTTGATGGCAACAAACCTGGCCACTTTTCGTTAGGACTCCAAGTGTAGAGTGTTGTAGCAAGCTTCTTTTCCCCACAAGGGTGAATCAAGGGTTTATATCGAACTCTTAGGGAATTGGTTATGGAAGGATGTTTGTCTTCTCCTCTTCAAGTAACCTATAAAGTAAAATAATTTGTCTTGTGTCCCCAACTCCACTAAGTGGTTGTCAAGCACAAGGTTTCATATTAGTAATATGAAATAAAATAAAATGTAAACTGAAATAAAAAGTAGTAAATAAAGTAAATGTAATGCCAACTAGATGATATGGAAGATAGTAGTGTTGTTTTTGGGTTTTTATAAGTGATTGCAAGTAGGGAAAGTATTTTTTATTTTCGAAATAATAAATTGCAGGAATTATAAAGGATAGTAGATGCAATGGAAATGTGTTTCTTATGATAAAAATCGGACCAGGGTTCATGGGTTCACTTGTCTACTCTCTTTTTAGGTTGTAGTGATCACAAAACAATTCATCAATGATAAAGATTCATGGAAATTCTATAAGTGCTTGATAAAAAGAATTAATATGGGCATCACATTCTAATATTGAGATGGAATACATCTCTCTCCTATACTCCTCAAGAAAGGGAAATCTCCATGCAATCTTGATTGAAGAACAAATTAGGGTATAGGTTTAAGCAATATTATATGATGTTTGAAATACAAATATGCTACCTTGATTTAACAAGGTCATCACACTGTCACTTGATGACTATAGCACATGATTTCATTTTACCCCAAGTGAGGCAGGAAAACAAAGGTAAAAACCAAAGTAGATCTTGAATATTATGTGTCACAATTCAATCTCCACCCCCATGCTACTCCATCTAACACACACTTCTCCCCATACAAGTTCTTGCATACAAGTTGGATCAAATCAAGCAATGAAGAACAGGTGCATGATATGCATCTATTAAAACATCTTACACAAAATAGATTCCAATCTCAAATATCAAATCATAGAGCAAAGATCCACCACATTGGAATTACAAATATGACCATAATCATGTTGGGTAGCTCATATGGTACTAGATCTATGAAGAACAAGAGAGAAATATATCAAGCTATTGCCACAAACCCATATCCCAGAGGTGGACTACTCCCTCTTCATCATGGTGATGAAGCTGGAGATGTTGGAGAGGGTGGAGATCTCCCCGGAGGTGGCTCCGGCGGAGTTTCCTCCTCCAATCTTCGCTGGATCTGGTGGTGTTTTTGTCTCTGGTGTCTCTCGTCGGTTCTCATCGCCTCAGTTTCGAGGACGCCCCAGGGGGTCCTTATATAGGAATTTTTAGGTCAAGAGAGCTTCGTGGGTGAAAGAATCAAGGCGATCGGACGGCCGAGGAGGGAAAGAGCGTGGGTGGCGTGCCCGCCAGGACTAGGCGCGCCACCTAGGCTCTTTTGGCCTTCCTGGTTAGATTCCAGTGCTCTAGATGCTTCTCGTGGATAAATATTGACATTCCCAAAAGTGCGGGTCCCTTTGACTTCGTATAGGTCCTGAAACATCAAAAACATTGAAAACAAAGTTTTTCTACCCTGCAGCGTTATAACCAAAATAAAGGGGATCATTGATAAATCCACCAAAATCAATATAAAATAGGGATATAACATTATATATGATGCAAATATGTGAAAAAACATGTTAACAAACTACAAAGTTCATGCATGCATTTTACATGCATCAGCGAGTCAGGGAAGTTGACCTAAGTTTCTCGAATAGCTTCAACACAAAAACACCCAGTTGGGGGGATACCCCCGGGTAGGGTCACTCCAGGGTATAAGGGCCGAGTTAGCCAAGGTTTGGCAAGGTCAAGGCGGATGCTGGCTGAGTCACCTCAAGGCAGGCCGGATCACGGAGTAACCCGGACCAGGGGGTCGCCTAACGTTGTCTCATCCGACTTAAGAAGTAAGTCGGAAATGCTTGTCTAACTTATATGCAGGAATAGGTGTAGCCGGATCTACTATGATCCGGATCCTTGCTTAGCTTCTAGGAGAAGGAAGGAATCTCTCTGGTTAAAAAGGAAGGTCCGGTACGGACAGGATGAGCGAATAAAGCAAGGGCAGGACCACCGGGTCATGGCCGACAAGGGTGACGATGCTCACGTCGGCTGACGCGGGCGCCGCAGAGGCTACGTCGCTAAAGCATGTGTGACGCAGGGGAAAAGCACCCCGGTCGGGTTACCACTTTGGGAGGAGGCATATTCTTAGGAATATGCCTCCACGTATGCCCCTAGGCCAGGACCGAACCACCTCTATATAAGGGGGGTTAGGGTTCTGGTAGAGGGGGTTGGCAGAATTCTAGTTGGTTGAGCACTAGTTGGTTTGGTGATTCCTTAGGGCTAGTAGATCTAGGCAAGAGTAAGAGAGCCCCTTCTTCCTCCTCTCGCCAATACAGCTCAAGGAGCACTTGTAATCTTGAAGATATAGCAATACAAACTTCTGTGTGGAGAATCACTCTACTATCCCTCCCTGGATTCCCCTAGCACATATTAGTCCCCACCCTTAGCCTATCCATGGCATCTGCCGTGACACCACCACGACAGTTGGCGCCCACCGTGGGGCTAGCGGCGCTAGCAGGGGTGAAGATCCGGACGAGAAACTTCATCGGCACCAGTGAACGCATCGTCTCCGGCCTGCTCGCCAGCTCGAGCACTGGGTTTCACCATAACGCTGGCTGCTGCATGCGCCCGCACAAGAACGGCCTCTTCGTCAAGCTCGGCACGCACAAGGTCTATGTTGTTGTGGACGTCTCATGCGTTCATCCGTGTCGTGTCATCGATGCGGGGGAACCACCCCTCACTGTGGCTCGCGGGGCGTGTATCGCTCGCTCCCCGGACCATGCGGAGGTGATGATGACTGCGCCAGGTGCTGGCGCAAGCAAGGACCCAGCGCCAGACCCGGAGGTAACACCTAAGGCACCGAGGAAAGTTAGAAGACCTCCACTAGAGAGGCCTGAGAATGTACTGAGGGAAGCTATGGATAGCTTGGCTAACCCGGTAGCAGCAGTGGTAGATCCGGCTCAGGCACAGACCGAGCTAGAGGAAACTCGGCAAAAGATACTGGAGGGCGCAAAGAAAATAGGTGCGGCTCAGCAGTCGCTGAACATGACGCTGCGTGAGTACGCAAAGGCAAACAAAGTTGATGCGGTAAGGGTAAAAGGGAAAAATCTCATAAGTGAGATGAACATAGAAGGTGATGATGGAGCAGAAGGGTCGGAAAACTATCTGTCTGTGGGGTTGCCGAAGTATAGTACCCCGGCGAAGAACCTCAGAGCAGTAGATGCGGCTGCGTCCGAGCTAGAGGGTCTGACGGGTGAGGCCCGTCAAAGACAGCAAAACAGGGTTAATGAGCTGGTTCGGATCGTGAACAGGCAGAACGAGGAGCTGCCGAGAGCTAACCCGGAGAGAGCTGGGGCCTCCAAGATCGTCCATTCAGTGATGGGTAACCCGGAGAAATCCGCTGGAGCCGCATCATCGCCTCATGGCGGTCCAAGGAGAGAAGAGGTAGTAACCTCGGCCAGACGGAACAAACAGATCGTCCCGTACGACCCAACGTGTGCGGGAAAAGAAAAAGAGATGCGGAAAGGTGATGATCGACGGAGTGTGAGCCGAGGTGAAGCTGGCCGAGGTAATCACGACCAAGGCAATGACGGTCAAGGGAACGCTGCCAACGGCAATGCCGGACAGCGTAATTCCGCAGGAGCAGGACAACCGGAGCAGCGGAATATACCGAGGCAAGAGCAAAGCGCCGGCCGAGGTATGCAGCAGAAAGGTGTGCAACGAGAGCAAAACCGATACAATGACGGTGATTCGGAGATGGTGAACGCAGGGTACCCCAGACTAGACTATCATGTGATAGGGTCAAGATTGGGAAGCAGGGATTTAATGCCGGATGACGCCAGGTTAAAACTGGATCGCCTGTATCGGTCGGAATAGATCGAATGTCAAGGTCCTCCGGGTCCAGCGTGCTTTGGACCCCGGATCATGAAGGAACCACCGGTACCCAACTTCAAGTTACCCAAAGGCACGAAGACGTATGACGGCAGTACTAAGCCAGAGGATTGGTTGATAAACTATGCTACGGCGGTGAAAATTGCAACTGGCAACTTGAGATGGGTCAGTGCATGCCCTGATGTTGGAAGGCCCGGCCAGAGTATGGTTGAATAACCTACCACCTGGAAGCATCAACTCCTGGATAGATTTTGAAGAAATGTTTATCAGCAACTTCTCGAGTACATATCAGAGACCGAATAGACCGCAGATCCTAGCAATGTGCAAGCAAAGACTTAATGAGACGGATCGTGAATTCTTGACCCGGTGGTGTACCGTGAGAAACTCGTGTGAAGGTGTCATAGAATCACAGGCCATAGCATGGTTTGCGCAAGGGTGCAGATACGAGAGCGAGCTATGGATGAAGTTGCAAAGGAAATGCCAGTTACGCTGGCAGAAATGATCCAGATTGCTGATTCGTATGCATTGGGCGATCCGACTCAACCTAGGCTTGCGTCAAGTGAGTCAAACGAGGAACACTATTAGAGGGATGGAGCCGGGTCATCCCGGAGGAATGATTACAGAGGAAAAAGGAGAGATGATATACCGGATCATCGTTATGGTTCGCAACAAGTTGCAGCAGTGAATCAAGATCAACCCGGATCAGGGAGTAACCAACGCCAGAGAACTGAAGGGCAGTGGACTCCAAGAAATGATGGAAAGAAAACATGGACTCCGGAGCAGAAGAAACAGTGGCAGGAAAAGAAAGACCGTCCGAGGTATACCTATGAGTTGATGCTGGACCAGCCGTGTAAGTTTCACACGCCAAATCCGAATAGCCCGGCGGGTCACACGACGAGGCAATGTGAGTGGATGCGAAAGATAGAGCAAGGTGGTTCGAGGAATGCTCAGGCACCCCGGAATGAGCAACCTCGGCAGGAGTTACCCCGGCAGCAGTTGCTCTCCGGAGCAAACACGCAGCAGCTAATGTTGCCTCCCCCTCCGCCGAGGTATGACAACAATGAGAGAAGGGATGCAGTGCATCAGGTGGAAAATCAGCAACAACCGGATCAGAGGTACCCCGGAAACGAGGGAAGGAATGACTACAGGGAACATCACCAGAGTTATTGTGTGTTCATGACTGAGGAAACAAATAGAAAGAGCTTGCAGCACCGACATATGGAGGTCAATGCGGTCATGCCAGCGGTGATGAGGTACATGCCTTGGTCGGACCAGGAAATCACCTGGAACATCAAAGATCATCCTAAACTTATGCCGAGCCCAGGTTCGTATGCGCTAGTGCTAGATCCGACATTCATTGGACCGAACATCAATGTGAGGTTCTCCAAGGTTCTGATTGATAATGGGAGTAGCATTAACATCATGTATGCGGATACGATGCGCAAGTTGGGCATCTCAGAGAACATGCTCCAAGCTACGAGAACAACTTTCCATGGCATTGTACCAGGTATTTCTTGTGATCCCATAGGCAAAGTCCGGGTCGATGTGTTATTCGGCACAAGGGATAACTGCCGAACTGAAAATCTGGAGTTTGAGGTGGAGAACTTGGAAAGTGCGTATCATGCCTTACTCGGAAGACCAGCATTGAACAAATTCATGGCAAGCTGTCACATCAGTTACCTGAAGATGAACTTGCCCGGGCCAAATAGAGTGATAACCATTGCTGGAGATTTCTCACGTTCCATGGAGTGTGCTTCAGCCGGGTCTAACCTAGACGAGTCACTCGTGATTGCGCAAGAGAAAAGAAAAATCCAAGAGGTGGCGGCATTGGCTCAGTCCGCGTAGCAATATATGCCGGCATTAAGTAACCAGCATGGCAGCATTTCATTTCAAGCCGCAAAGGACACCAAGAAGATTCCAGTTGATAACATGTTTCCGGAGCACACCGTAACGATTGGTGTCGGGTTAACTGACATATAGGAAAGCGAGCTCGTCAACTTCCTCTATGAGAATCGGGATATTTTTGCTTGGTCTACACAAGACTTGCAAGGTGTTCCGAGGGAGTTGGCCGAGCACTCTTTGAACGTAAGACCCGGAGCAAGGCCGGTGAAGCAACCTCTCCGCCGCTTCGCCGAGGATAGGAGAAAAGTCATTGGAGACGAGATAGCTCGGTTACAAGCAGCAGGATTTATCATGTAGGTACTGTATCCGGATTGGCTCTCTAATCCGGTGCTGGTAGAAAAGAAGAAGGACGATACGAACATAGCAGTGGTCTGGCATATGTGTATCGATTACACGAACCTAAACAAGGCATGTCCAAAAGATCCATTTCCACTGCCGAGGATAGATCAGGTCATAGACTCAACCGCGGGATGCGAACTGTTGTCATTCATTGATGCATATTCTGGTTTCCACCAGATACCTCTGAACCCGGATGATCAAATAAAAACGGAGTTTATTACCCCGTATGGGGCTTATTGCTATCGCACTATGCCGTTTGGTTTACATAATGCAGGTGCAACGTACCAAAGATGTATGCAAAAATGTTTGCACGACCAAATAGGTCAAAACGTACAAGTATACGTGGATGATGTGGTTATCAAGACCAAGGAAAGCGCAACGCTCCTTGACGACATAAGGCAAACATTCGCGAACTTGAGAAGGTTCCGGATGAAGCTTAACCCGGAAAAATGTACCTTCGGTGTCCCGGCTGGAAAATTACTCGGATTTCTCGTCTCCAGCCGAGGTATTGAAGTTAACCCAACTAAAATCCGAGCCATCAAACGAATGGAGCTGCCGAAGTGTCTCAATGATGTCCAGAAGTTCACTGGATGCCTGGCATCATTGAGTCGGTTTATATGTCGGTTGGGAGAAAAGGCACTGCCTCTCTACCAACTCAAGAAAAAGTCGGATAAATTTGTTTGGACGCCACAGGCCGATGAAGCCTTTGCCCACTTGAAAAAGATGTTGGACACTTCGCCAGTGTTAGCCTCTCCACTATCAAAGGAGCCAATGCTGCTCTACGTGGCCGCAACCAACCGAGTTGTAAGTGCAGTAATCGTAGTGGAACGCAATGAAGAGGGTAAGTCGGTGCAGAGGCCAGTATATTATCTGAGCGAGGTATTGTCTGCCTCAAAACAGAACTACCCACACTTTCAAAAGGTGGCATACGGTGTCTATATGGCGGCAAAGAAGTTAAAGCATTACTTTGAGGAGCACCCCATCAAAGTAATATGTGAAGCTCCCATATCCGAGATAATGGGTAACAAGGATGTGAGTGGAAGGATCGCAAAATGGGCAATTGAGCTAGCCCCTTATGCGCCCCAATATGACAGAAGAGAAGCGATCAAATCTCAGGCTGTGGCGGACTTTTTTGTGGATTGGGCCAAGGTACAATATGAACCACCGCCACCAGATCCGAATTACTGGAGGATGCACTTTGACGGGTCGAAAACCAAAACCGGATTAGGCGCCGGGGTTGTGCTTACCTCGCTAAAGAAGGATCAGCTAAAGTACGTATTGCAGATCCATTTCGCGGCATCGAACAATGTCGCTGAGTATGAGGCTCTTGTGCATGGGCTCAAAGTGGCAAAGGAGATTGGCATATGTCGGATAATATGCTTTGGCGACTCGGACCTGGTGGTGCAGCAGGTGTCCGGAGTGTGGGACGCCCTGGATCCAAACATGGCACTATACAAATTTCACGTGCAGAAGATATATGGTTACTTCGAGGGGTGTGAATTTCACCATGTACCCCGGGCGGAAAACGAGGCTGCCGACATGTTGTCGAAGCTCGGATCGACCAGACAAGCAATTCCACCGGGTGTAGCATTGGAACACCTTAGAAAACCATCTATCAGGCCGTCCCCAGGAATCGACTCAATCTATGTCCCGGAAAATACAGAATCCGGAGCTGAACCCATGGACATTGACATGGGAGGTGATACGAGACCTGGGATCGTCAAGAAACCCGGGACGCCTCGGCAAACCCGGGACTACCTCACTAGACCTGGGATCGCCAGCGTGATCCAGCTGAAGTTATGCCGGTGGATCAGATGGAAATTGATGAGGAGATATTCCCTCCACGAGCCATACCAGCTTGGGCACTGCCTATATTCCAATTCCTGAAAGATGGAACGTTACCCACTGAGGAGGTGTTAGCCAGGCAAACTCAGAGGAGAGCAAAAGCATACACAATCATCAATTCCGAGTTATACAAACGCAGTGTAACTAATGTCCTCCAACAATGCGTTGACCCGGAAGAAGGGCTTGACATCCTCCGAGATATACACCAAGGAGAATGCGGGCATCATGCCTCATCCCGAGCCTTGGTGGCAAAGGCATTCCGGCATGGATTCTACTGGCCAAGTGCCTTGGAACAAGCAGAAGATCTGGTGAGAAAATGCAATGGTTGTCACAGGTACGCCACCAAGACACATATGCCTATGTCGGAACTCAAGACCATACCAATTACGTGGCCATTTGTTGTATGGTGCTTGGATATGGTTGGCCTGTTCAAACCGGCGAGAGGAAACATGACACACATTTTGGTCATGGTGGACAAGTTTACAAAATGGATTGAAGTGAAACCTATAAGAAAATGTGATGGAGCTACGGCCGTGACATTTCTCAAAGACATCATCTTGAGATACGGTTATCCACACAGTATTATAACTGATAATGGAACAAATTTTGCTGAAGGAGCATTTGCGTGCTTCTGCCGAGATAAAAAGATCCGACTCAACGTCGCCTCGGTAGCCCACCCCACATCGAACGGACAAGTGAAAAGATCCAACGGATTAGTATTATCCGGGATAAAACCCCGACTCATTGAGCCGCTGCAAAGATCAGCGGGGTGCTGGATAGAAGAACTACCAGCGGTACTATGGAGCTTAAGAACAACTCCGAATCGATCAACAGGCTATACGCCATTTTTTCTGGTATATGGGGCGAAGTTGTATTACCACCGACATAGAGCATGATTCGCCTAGGGTCACCTAATACATGAAGCGAAGTGCAAGAAGGCAAAATGATGTTGATCTGCTGGAAGAAGCGAGAGAACTAGCATGCCAGATTCGCCATATATCAGCAAAACCTCCGACGCTATCATAGCTAGAAAGTGTGCCCTGAGTCTTCCGAAGGCGATCTGGTGTCTGGTTGGTACAACGTATCATCGCATGCATAAACTATCCCCCATGGAAGGGTCTTTCATTGTGAGCAACCCATTGCACAATGATTCTCACTATCTTAAAGATGCAAACCCACAGGAACAGAACAAGGCGCACAGGTCCGGAGAGGAATCCAAGCGACCGTGGAATGTAGCACTACTGCCCCCTTCTACACTTAGCTAAGAAGTGTATGTATCCGAGTCATCTCATATGTCGGTATGTATGTCGGCAATGAGCTTATCAATGAAATAGCAGCTCGAGCAAAGAACTCGTGGACTGCCTTAATAATGTTTGTCGTAATTTCTTATGCGGTAGCTGGAATGAGTCGTTTTGCTTAACCCGGATTAGTAATGTGTGAGCACCAAAAACCCAACCCTTCGACTTGCTGCTGTCCAACAAGAATTGGCTTCATGGCAAGCAAGGGAACAAGTTTGGAATTGCATAGCACATGAAAAACGACTAAGGAAACGAATTTATTCGAGCTAACGTTTGTTTTTTCGGACTAACCCTGTACTTATTTTAAAGTTATTATGCTGAATTGTTTTGAGCCAAGCCTCAAAGTTTCTAAGTATTGTTAAGACAATTTTTGAAGCTCGGATTCGTAAGTCGTAAAACCGAATCAAGGTAGACACGGACCGAGCCAAAGAATTGGACGAACAAGAAAATGAAACTCGGGGACTATGCCCAAGTTAATCCGGCATAAAAACGTAGTAGCAAAATATCACATATCCAGCATACAATTGCACCCGGCATACCGGGAATTTGATAAATTTTCAAGTTTTTTAGAACTAAGGGGCAGCAGGAGGAGCAGGTTCGGCGTCGTCGTCGATGTCTTCAATATCTGAAGCATCATCTTCCCCGTCCTCATCCGACCCATCTTCAACATTCTCATTTTGCTCGTCCCCAGCGGATTCCAGGAAGCTCGGCCCTTCAATCCAGTCATGAATAGGAGAATATTCGACGAGGATGTAGGCGCAGGCCTGGCGCCGAGCTACCCACTCCAGATCATTGGTCCATCTAGATCTGGTGCGCTGGCGTGTGAGGAGGCTGAGGTCGATCTTCTCGTACCATGTGAGAATATGATGAAGGATGGTGTCAGCTGCAGCACGACCAGCAGATTCTCTCCAGAGGTCAAGCTGGGTCTCAACTTCCATTAATTTCTCGACGAGAGTTGCGATGGTCTCCGGGCTACTCTCTCCGGGCCAGAACGTATTGAAGATGCGCACTGCAACGTCGAGGATATCCTTGCCATAATTCTTGATGGTCTCCATGCGAGAGGACAAGCTGACCAATAGGTCCTCCATGTCCAAGGGAATGTTCTCACCATCAGGAGCAATGGGGGTACCCCTCTCTCGGCGAAACTTGGCAACAGCAGTGCTGGCAATCGCAGTACCCTCCAGAAAGTGGTCTGGAAACGAGGCAAAAGACAAAAGTAAAGGAAAGACACATGAGGTAACCCGGAGAGTTATGTCGGACAAGGGAAAGGAACTTACAAGAAATATGACTATGGATCCGAGTCAACTCCTTGATACAGGCATCGCGTCTTTTGCGAAGTTGCTCAAGCTCAGCGTTCGCCGACCCAAGCTGGATGTCGGATTCTTTGATTAGGTCCTGGCCCTTAGATATCTGGAGAGTAAGGCGCTCACGCTCTTCGGTGAAGTTCTGGCCAACTTTTTGTAGCTCGATTTTGTGTTGGGCCTTCATCTTCTCCATCTCAGCCTTGAGCTTGGCTATCTCGTCATCCTTGGTCCGGAGGAGGGCAAATCATTCATCTTCTTCAGCTTAGCTTGATGCTGCCCTGCTTGTTCGAGAAAATGCAGCATCATATCAGGCACGGGCACACTATCCTCAAGCGATGCTGAAATAGTATGTTGACTCGGCAAAGCCGAGGAGTGAATGTTTGCCGAGCCAAGGAGAAGAAGAAATGGAAAACACAACAAGGTCGGACAAAATAGGACATACCTCGGATTTCCTCCAAGTTCTTCCGCATAATTTTGTTCTCAGCCTCCACCCCAGCTGCAAAAACCAAATGAGGAGATTAGTCCGGCGGAAACAAGTAAGGAAAAACGGAGAGGTGCCGAGGGAGAAAATTAACTCTCTTTTCATGTTCTGCACCAAGTGCAACATGTTTCGCGCGTAGGATCTTGTGGGTATCAAGCAGGCGTTGAAATTCGGCGCTCCGGCGATTGGTAGTTACCTGAAAGAAGTATAGAAGTGTAAGATTAGCTTGGTGCATATTCGAAGTGTACAAGATCCGGGCCAAGTGGAACTTAACCCGGCTCTAGGTGTGTGCATGTTCGAAGTGTACAAGATCCGGGCCAAGTGGAACTTAACCCGGTTCTAGGTGTGTGCATATTCGAAGTGTGTAAGATCCGGGCCAAGTGGAACTTAACCCGGCTCTAGGTGTGTGCATATTCGAAGTTTACAAGATCCGGGCCAAGTGGAACTTAACCCGGCTCTAGGTGTGTGCATATTCGAAGTGTGTAAGATCTGGGCCAAGTGGAACTTAACCCGGCTCTAGGTGTGTGCATATTTGAAGTTTACATGCAGCTATGTTAGTTTTCTAAAGAGCATCCGGCCGAGTAACAAGCTACTCCACCGGAGGCTCGGGGACTAATGGTTATTATCTACAGCATGTAAAGGACTTTTCCCAAACCCGGCTATTATCTATGTTGGTTTTGAAGTTTACATACCTCCATCATTCGCCCCGCGAGGTTAATTGCCTTGGCGGCAGTATTCATCTGGGCAGAAAAATCTGCGGGGCCGAACTTTTCCGGGAGATCATCGTTGTAGACGAACTCCGCCTTATTCCAGTTCATGACGAACTCGATAAGGCTCGGAGGGTACCATTCGCCAGTGGGCATGTGGGGTGCCACCAAGTCCTTTGCATGAGCTTCCTTCCTCTCGATTAGGGCAAGAGCGGGGCTGGTGTGTAGAACCACTTGCTGCGCATCGGTTGTCTCGGCAGGAAGATCCGTCGCTGCTGGTGATTTCTTCGGAAGCATCGACGACAGGGTTCGCTGCCCGGCCTCGACGGATGTAGACTTGGCAGTATCCGGAGCCTTCTTTCCCTTAGCTTGCTAGGAAGAGGTAACCACAGTGGATTTCCCTTTGGAAGCTGCTGGAATGGTTCCTCACCGAGGCTGAGATGACTCGGACGAGGCAGAAGAACTTGGCACTGGAGTTGTTGTTGGTTTCCTTGGTGCCGGGGCAGGTGCTGGCTCGGTTGCTGGTACTGGAGCTGCTGCTGGTGCTAGTGTTATGATAGACTTGGTGGTTGCTGGTTGCGGCAATGCCGAAGTGGTGGACGCCGTCGCCTCGGCCGAACCGACCCCTCCCGCTCCAAGGTCGAGTTCCTCTTGATGAGGTACTGCAGAACCCGGAGCAGCCGCAGAGCCCTCCAGAATAGGGCTCAGCGGGCGTGACTCGTCGTCACGAGGAGGAGAAGGGCTGGACCGAAGGAGAGAAGAGATGCTCGATCCGCTCTGAGGGACCTCCACAGGAGGCCTACAAAAGAGAATAATGTCAGGAGTGAAATTATTCCGGTGCAAGGAAAAGTGAGTTGCGCGGTGAAAAATGACTTACGCATCCGAGGTCTCGGCCTCCTTGGGTTTCCGGGCCCTCCGTGCCGGGGCTTTTCCTGCTCGCTTGGAGGTGGTCTTGTCTCCGGCCTTCTTTTGCCTTTTGGTAGGCTGAGAAGGTTCGGAGGAAGAACTTGATGCGGATCCGCGCTTCTTCTTCGACGCCACCGAACTGCTCGCCTGCGGGCAAGTGGAGGATCCTCGTGGATATGCCCACCGGGGTTAGCTGATGCCGGAAAGGCAAAAGAAAGAGGGACAGCCTCAATGGGTTCAATCACGTCGATATCCGAGTCATCCTCATCATCAGGCCAATCTCTAAGAGAAGAGAATTTACCGCTGGGACGTTTGGTGGCGTCGGTCATAGGGAGGAACATCTCCTGGTCCGGCTCCTCCTCATCCGGGATTTCTCGGTCCGGCGCCCACTTAAGGGTCGGATCCGTACCATCCTCGAGAGTTTGCTAAAGAAACAGCTGAGAAAAAGCACAAAGAACAGAGTCAGAAATATAACAAAAACCGACACATACTTGATCCGTAAGTTTGCTGAAGCTTACGGGAGGGAGCCTGTCACGGCAGTAGTGCTCGATTCCCCATGTCCATTCGGCAGAGAAATCCTTGTGGGCGGTGAAAAGAGCTTTAACCCGGCGAAAGATCTCTGTGTTGCTCAATTCAAAGGAGGAGGTTCGGTTGGGGTCGCGTCCGAAGCTCATGTGGCACAACTTGTGGGAGAGCGCCGAGAGAGAGATTGCTGCGCATTTAACGTGATCATAGCATCCTCGTTGCGCAATCCGAGCTTCTTCAGCTCCACGAACCTCTTGTTAACTTGGTTGGCCAGAGCTGTAGGTTTCTTGGGGACCTCCTCCCAAATCTGTAACAGTAGGCCCGAGCGTAGGGCGAACCGAATCAAATCTTTGGTACCCTGCTCGGACGAGAAGAAGGTCCCGCCCATCCTTTACAGAGTCAAGCCCGGTGACCCGGGGAAAGATTGAAAATCTCCGGGCGAGATGGAGGCAGCTCGAACTGGTGAGCTTGTCCTCCGACTCAACGTGGATATTGGGGACAACGCTATGACGAGGTCAAGAACTGGATCCACAGCTCCTTCGTGGGCCATAGTCCGGTGTAGCCCTCGATCATAGAGGCAAAGGCGAAAAGAGAGGTGATGGCGTTTACTAGGAGATGGTGTGGCTGCAGGTGATACGTCCTGACCCAATCCCGGAAGAAATCGCTCACCAGGAGACCAAATC
Source organism: Avena insularis (assembly GCA_023614405.1). Taxonomy (NCBI): domain Eukaryota; kingdom Viridiplantae; phylum Streptophyta; class Magnoliopsida; order Poales; family Poaceae; genus Avena; species Avena insularis. The sequence continues at coordinate 89,207,795 of CM042690.1, read as the reverse complement.
CCTGTTGGAAATGGGATAGGAATACAACGAACTCACCCGGATTGGGTGAGGGGGCTAGTTCCGAGGAGGGGAGACGAGCGGCGACGCCGGCGGGAATACGCCTGGTCTGGTAGAGCCAGTCGATGTCGTCTTGACAGACCCACGAACCGGCCCACGCGCCGCGGTCCGCCGTGCCGGCGTCCTCCATCTCCTACTCGGCGACGACGAGATCCTCCTCCGTCATCTTGTATCCGCTGTCCTCACTGGAGATAGCGGCGGCGGGGATCTGAGGCCTAGATTGGCGTGGACCCGTGGCGAAGAAGCTGCGCAGCGGTGGCTGCGGTGCGGAGGCACGGAGAGGTGCGGCGGCGGCGCTGCTGCTAGAAGGCACCGGCGGCGGCGTGGTCGCAGGGAAGACGGCGAGAAAAACGAATGGGCGCGCAGAGGTGGAAAAACGCTAAGGGACGCGCCCCTCCCCTATTTAACCGCCCCCAGTGATCGATGAGTGGGATCGCGCTGCGCCGGTGAGCCACACGGTGTGGCCGTGTATCACCAGCATCAGCCAATCAGAGAAAAGCCACACAGGGGGCCACAGAGTAGATGTGATCCCATGACGCGACGTGCTGTTGCGGTAAACGAGGAGACAAGCATGAAGTGACCCGCGCACAGTGAAACTGACAATTACTGCGGCAGTTACTATGCAGGCCCTTAAAATAAGATAAGGTAATGATTAGCCTCAGCGTGGGTTGGCGTATGAGAGAAGGAAACGGGGCCCGGATCAAACCATGATAACCATGGGATCCGAGCCAAAGTGGTGACCCGGCCGGCAAGTGAAAACTTGGAATGTGCAAAGGGAACGTAAATCCATATAATCCAAGATAAGGAGCTAACTCGGAATTAAACGTCCGAGGCTCGAACATAAATGAACCTGATGTGGCCTTAGCGGCCAAGGCAGCTAAGACCGCACCAGCTTCAGGGACTAATGTTGGGGGGATACCCCCGGGTAGGGTCACTCCAGGGTATAAGGGCCGAGTTAGCTGAGGTTCGGCAAGGTCAAGGCGGATGCTGGCCGAGTCACCTCAAGGCAGGCCGGATCACGGAGTAACCCGGACCAGGGGGGTCGCCTAATGTTATCTCATCCGACTTAAGGAGTAAGTCGGAAATGCTTGTCTAACTTATATGCAGGAATAGGTGTAGCCGGATCTACTATGATCCGGATCCTCGCTTAGCTTCTAGGAGAAGGAAGGAATCTCTCTGATCAAAAAGGAAGGTCTAGTACGTATAGGATGAGCGAATAAAGAAAGGGCAGGACCACCGGGTCATGGCCGACAAGGGTGACGACGCTCACATCGGCTGACGCGGGCGCCGCAGAGGCTACGTCGCTAAAGCATGTGTGACGCGGGGGAAAGCACCCTGGTCGGGTTACCACTTTGGGAGGGGGCATATTCTTAGGAATATGCCTCCACGTATTCCCTAGGCCAGGACCGAACCACCTCTATATAAGGGGGGTTAGGGTTCTGGTAGAGGGGGTTGGCAGAATTCTAGTTGGTTGAGCACTAGTTGGTTTGGTGATTCCTTAGGGCTAGTAGATCTAGGCAAGAGTAAGAGAGCCCCTTCTTCCTCCTCTCGCCAATACAGCTCAAGGAGCACTTGTAATCTTGAAGATATAGCAATACAAACTTCTGTGTGGAGAATCACTCTACTATCCCTCCCTAGATTCCCCTAGCGCATATTAGTCCCCACCCTTAGCCTATCCATGGCATCTGCCGTGACACCACCACGACACACCCATATCGTCCCTCTAACCACGTGCGAGCGACTGACTCTCATTCGCAAACACGCTCGGGGACTCGCACAGTGCCCACGACTGCGTGCGCATGACACAATAAATAACGACCAAGTCACCGAATTAATATGAGTCGACTAGGAATTTAGCGAAATACTTGCATTATGACCAAGTCACGAAAATATCTTCCAAATACTTTGTTCTAGGATGCACGGGACCATTACACAAATTACTTTACACTGTGCAAATCCAGCTACCTATTCTACTGCCGATGAAGAAGAGGCCTCCTCCGAGCCCTTGGCCCTGACGAAGGGCTTCCAACGGTTGACGGGGTAGGTCGTCAATGACTTGCCGATCACCAACTAGAACGGACGCTCGGATGCCAAGTCGTGGTGCTTCGGTGGCTTGTCTCCAGAGGCGACCTAACTCTCCTGGTAGGCGAGGAGGTCGCTCATCGCCAAGACACGCTCTGCAAAAGGGGCGGCCTTCGCATTTAGCGCCAGCACGTCCGTGATCTGGACGACTTCGGTAGATAAAGGGTACCCACTAGTAACATCGTGGAGCTCGAAGTCCTCGGGGAAGTGCGCCTGACCAAGGCTCAGTGCAGCAGTCGCCCCACGGCCAAACGCGGAGTGCATCATCGACCAAACAATGTTGGGCACTTCCTTCAAATACTTCCACACCTCGGTGAATCCCTCGTGAATCACCTCGGTGGGCGAGACATCCCGAAGGATAACCCGCATGCACATCGCTGACGCCGAGGCATTCTCAAGCACCGCCTTGATGCAGTCCTTGACCCCGTACCGGTGCACTGCTAGATCCCTAGGACCTACGATATCTGCAAAGCATCAACACACCCGATCGACTCAGAGAATCGCTCGGGGACTCGGAAGTCCTAAGATTCAACCAAAACCAAATAGAAAAAAACTCACCGAGGAGGCGGTGGCAGTTCTCAATGACGTACTTCTCCAAATCAGAGAACTTTGATTGCAACTCCATGATAATGGAATCTGAGGCCTTGCGGTCGTTCTCTGACTCCACCAGTGTGGACTTGGCCTTCTCCGCCTCCGCCAATGCTACCTTGGGCCTCTCCTCCTTAGCGGCAGTAGTCGCCTTCATGGCTTCCAGCTCAGATACTGGCACATAACCCTCTTGAGCCTTGGCTAGCACAGAGGTTTGAAGTTGCTCGAGATCCACACACCATTCGTCTGATTCCCACTGCAATACATAGAATATGATCAACAGGACATACAAGTGCCGACTCGCTGCTAACCGGCGACATGACCCTTGGAGACTAGGGACTTGCGAAAATTGCAAGTGTCGACTCGCTGCTATCCAGCGACCCGACCCTTGGGGACTGGGCATTTGAAAATAATCCTCTAGTCGCTACTACTTAGAACAGCGACCCAACCCTTGGGGAATGGGCATTCAAAAATAAGCCTCCAGTCGCTACTACTTAGAAACTAGAGCCTTGGGGATTGGGAATACCTTGAGCACCTAGCCGAGAAAGCGGTGGAGCTCGATCGCTCCCATTGGCGCTGCTCCATGGGATCCTTGTGTCATTAGCCCGACTGCCATCGATGACTTTAGCCACCACTTTCGACTGTAGTTGGGAGACCGCAAAGGCTCCCTTCATGAGGAACCACGGAAATGTCGTAGTTTTGGTCATCCCTGACGGGGACACCGCCATCATCTCCTTTGTCGCATAGGCTCTCTCCGCTCCAATCTCCTGGGTCACGACACGTTCCTCATGCACGACGATGTCGCCCGCTATACCCTCTATGGTCGTTGGGTCAAGGTCGGCCTTCTTCTGCTTCTTGGCGGCGAGGTCGGGCGCCTCGTTGGAGTTGCCCTTCCTCTTCTTGGAAGCGTATTCTCCCTCCTCGATGCCGCTCGAGGGGATCTTGGACACGGTCTCCTGCGTTATCCTCTTCACTTTACCCCTGCGAAGTTCAGAAACAGTCAGCGACTCGGAATTTCGATGAATGCAGAAGTCATGCCACTCGACAAAACGGAAAGACTTACTTGGCGACCGAAATAATGTGCAGACACGTGCTAATGTGTGCCGACTTCTCTAGTTTGGGGCCAAGCGAGCACGTCAGCCTAGACTCCAACAGGCTCGCTTGATGTCGTGGCTTGGGCGGCGCCACCATCTTCTTCACCGACACGATGCTAGTTGCCTGGGTCTCCGACCCCTTGGTTGTGGACAAGTCCTCTGCCCCCATTGTCACCGTCAGAACCCCCTACATGGCCGCTAGTGCAGGGTCCTCCTACCCCTTCACCATGCTCAGCACAGCTGCCGCTTCTTCGGCTTCATCCTCCGAATCGAGCACCGCTGCTAGCCTGGCCACTGGCTTCACCGGCGGTTTCGTCTTTGGGACAGGCTTGATCAGGGTGGGCACTGATGTCTGTAAAAGCACAGATCGTTTGTAGCTATTTATGAAGTATAGATATCGATCCCACAGGGAGCCCAAAGGTAAGTGTTTATGGGTGAAGTCTCCATCACACCCGAAGTTGTCACAGGTCTTCGAGTGAATTGACTGCAAGTGTTGAAATAGGAATGGGGTTTTGATTAAATGAGATGTATTTAAATAGAACTAAAATGTAAACTTCAGAAATATAAAGCATAAAAGTAAAGAACGACTTGGTTGTTTGTTGTTTCTTGCAGATGGCTAAAGAAGGCGCGGGGAGATTCAGTTCATGGTGATAGTGACTGTGCCAGGTGGACGAATGATAAATGTAACAATTATAATCTTATAAATATATGTGTAGGCGAGCAACCCATAATTAGCCGGAACTCCTCTTGATAGATTTCATTCCAACTTCAATAATCCTACTAGCCTGTTACCAAAACCATGGTCACACACTAGACGATTAAGACCCTTTAGGTTGCTTAGCGATTAACCTCCTTGGATCGGACTAATGTAATAAGCACAGTGGTTCCTCGTTATCCTCGAGCCTACTAGTTTTCCATTGATATCCCCGTGTCACCCGGGGGTCGCCCGGTCACACATGAGAGAAGAACGGATCATCAATATAATCGAATAAAGGGAATTCATCTTTGTATTACCGTGGAGATCCACAATAAGAATAGAAAAATATCCAACACAATTTAAGATGAGAAGAAACAATCTCAAACCCTAGTCTTGCAAGGTGGAGATCCCTCTCTCTCTCTCTCAAGTACAAGTAGTGGCTATTGGGGTGTATTGACTAGTGATGGGTTCGTAGCATGGAAAACAAAAAATTTCTACCGCAAGAACGAACAAACCCCAGATCTAATCTAGATAAAGGCCAAGATCTAATCTATTAGACATGTGCAATGAGATAGATCTGTACTAACCCTTGTAGATCCGAAAGCCTTGTGCGAGATCGGATCTCGTGGTTGATGTAGACGATCACTTGCCGATCTCCAGATCGAGTGGCGCTCTTCCGAGCCACGGCAGCACTTCATAATCGGTCCTGCGTCTTGAGTCGATGCAGACCTTCCTCTCCCCGTTCCAGCGAGCAGCGGAGGTAGTAGATCTCTCCACAGAATCCTAGCAGCACGACGGTGTGGTGGTGGTGGAGTAGAGAATTCTGCAGGGCTTCGCCTAAGCCTGAGCAGAGCGAAGGAGGAGGAGAGAGGCGGCTAGGGCAAAGAGTGGAGGGGCAAGGGGGGTGGCGCCCCCACCCCTGTATATATAGAGGGAGGGGTGCGGCCTAGGGTTCCCACCCCTAGGCCCACCTCCTAGGGCCGGCGCACAAGGGAGAGGGGGAGGGAGTTTCCTTCCCCCCCAAGTCTTCCCCTTTCCTTTCTTGGTTTTCAAGTAAAGTCCACGGAACCTTCTGGAACTTTCCGGAACATTCTGAAACCTTCTAGAATCCCCATAAAAACACTCCGGAACATTTCTGAACCTAGAAAATGATCTCCATTATATGAATCTTATTCTCCGGACAATTCCGGATCTCCTCGTGATGTCCCAGATCCAATCCGAGACTCCGAACTACATTCGGTCTCCAACGCATATTCCATATCTACCTAAACAGCATCGAACCTTAAGTGTGTCACCCTACGGTTCGTGAATATGCAGACATGATGGAGACACCTCTCCGATCAATAACCATCAGCGGGATCTAGAGAACCATAACGGCTCCCACATACTCAATGATGACTTCGAGATCGATAGAACCATTAACATACGAAACCAATTCCCTTTGTCACACGATACTCTACTTATCCGAGGTTTGATCGTTGATATCTCCATACCTAGTTCTACCTCGTTACTGATAAGTACTCTTTACTCGTTCCATGATATGTCATCCCTTGTGACCTAGTCACATGCTTGCAAGCTAACTAGATGACATTCCACCGAGAGGGCCCAGAGCATATCTATCCGTCATATGGATGGACAAATCCCAATCTTGGTCCATGCGCTTCAACACATACTTTCAGAATACCCAGTGACACCTTTATAACCACCCGCCATTTAAGCGGTGTTTAATGTCATCAAAGCACCCATCCGGTGATGGTGATTAACATAACCTCATGGTCGAAGGATTAGGTTACTATGCATTTGAAAGCTTGTAGCAATACGAACTTAATGACTTGATCTTATGCTACACTTACTATGGGTGTGTGTCCATCACATCATTCTCCTAATGATATGACCTTGTTATTAATGACATCCAATGTCCATGATCAGGAAACCATGATCATCTATTAATCAACAAGCTAGTTCAACAAGAGGCTTACTAGGGACTCTTTTATGTTTACAAAACACACAAGTATTAGTGTTTCCTAATAATACAATTATAGCATGGGATGTAAAAATTCATCATAAACACAAAGATATAATAATAACCACTTTTATTACTGCCTCTTGGGCATATCTCCAACAGTCTCCCACTTGCACTAGAGTCAATAATCTAGATTACATGGTAATATACCTAACACCCATGGCGTTCTGGTGTTGGTCATGCTTTGCTCTAGGGAGAGGTTTAGTCAAAGGATCTGCCACATTCAGATCAGTGTGTACTTTGCAAATCTTTATGTCACCATCTTGGACATACTCGCAAATAGCATGGAAACGTAGCTTGATGTGCTTCAGCTTGCTATGTGACCTTGGCTACTGTGCATTAGCTATGGCACCTGTGTTGTCACGATAGATGGCCATCGTGTCCAACGCACTAGTAACCACGCCAAGTTCAGTAATGAACTCCTTCATCCATATGGCTTCTTGTGCAGCCTCCGAAGCAGCTATGTATTCCGATTCAGTTGAAGATTTCGCCACAACACTTTGCTTGGCACTCCTCCAGCTCACTGCAGCACCATTCAAAATAAATACGATCCGCATCGTGACTTCGAGTCATCTGGATCGGTGTTCCAACTAGCATCAGTGTAACTATTTACAACAAGCTGTTCATCACCTCCATAAGAAATAACCATATCCTTAGTCCTATTTAGGTACTTTAGGATATTCTTGACCGCTGTCCAGTGCTCCATTCCAGGATCACTTTGATATCTGCTAGTCAAACTAACAACATGTGCTATATCCGGTCTTGTACACAGCATGGCATACATGATAGAACCTATGGCCGAGGCATAGGGAATATTATTCATTTTCTCTCTATCTTCTACCGTAGCTGGACTTTGAGTCTTACTCAAGGTCTTACCTGACAACATGGGCACGAACCTCTCTTCCATTCTAAACTTCTTTAGAACTTTGTCCAAGTATGTACTTTGTGAAAGCGCTATTAGGCGTCTTGATATATCTCTATAAATCTTGATGCCTAGAATATATGCCGCTTCGCCAAGATCCTTCATTGAAAAACTATTATTCAAATAGGCTTTGACACTATTAAGAAGTTCTATATCATTCCCAATCAACAATATGTCATCTTCATATAGTACTAGGAATGCTATAGAGCTCCCACTCACTTTCTTGTAAATACAAGCTTATCCATAAGTTTGTATAAATCCAAAGTTTTTGATTACTTTATCAAAACGTTGATTCCAACTCCGGGATGCTTGCTTCAGTCCATAAATGGAGGGCTGAAGTTTGCATACCTTGTCAGCATCTTTAGGATCGACAAAACCCTTGGGTTGTACCATATACAACTCTTCCTCAATGTCTCCATTAAGGAACGCCGTTTTGACATCCATCTGCCAAATCTCATAATCGAAATATGCAGCAATTGCTAACAAAATCCTCACAGACTTTAGCTTCGCTACTGGTGAGAACGTCTCATCCTAGTCAACTCCTTGAATTTGTCGGAACCCTTTCGCGACAAGTCGAGCTTTATAGACGGTAACATTACCATCAGCATCTGTTTTTCTTTTGAAAATCCATTTGTTCTCGACAGCCTTACGGCCATTCGGTAAGTCCACACTTGGTTTTCGTACATGGATCCCATTTCGGATTTCATGGCTTCTAGCCATTTGTCAGAATCTGGGCTCACCATAGCTTCTTCATACGTCGCAGGATCATCAGTGTTGTCCACCAACATGACGTTCAATGCAGGGTCATACCAATCAGGAGTGGTACAAACCCTCGTTGACTCATGAGGTCCAAGAAGAACTTCGTTCGAAGTTTCATGATCACCATCATGAGCTTCCTCTCCAATTGGTGCAGGTGGCACAAAAACATCTTCCGGTGCTGCGCTACTCTCAACTCTGAGAGAAGGTTCAATATCCTCGTCGAGTTCTACTTTCCTTCCAGTCACTTCCTTCGAGAGAAACTCCTTCTCAAGAAAGGATCCATTCTTGGCAACGAAAACTTTGCCTTCGGATCTATGATAGAAGGTATACCCAATTGTTTCTTTAGGGTATCCTATGAAGACGCATTTCTCCGCTTTGGGTTCAAGCTTATCAGGTTGTAACTTCTTTACATACGCTTTGCAACCCTAAACTTTAAGGAACGCCAACTTAGGTTTCTTTCCAAACCACAATTCGTACGGTGTCGTTTCAACGGATTTGGATGGTGCCCTATTTAAAGTGAATGCGGCTGTCTCTAATGCATAGCCCCAAAACGATAGCGGTAAATCTATAAGAGACATCATAGACCGAACCATATCTAAGAGAGTTCGATTACGACGTTCGGACACACCATTATGCTGTGGTCTTCCCGGCGGTGTCAATTGCGAAAGTATTCCACATTTCTTTAAATGCATGCCAAACTCATAACTTAGATATTCACCTCCGCGGTCAGAACGCAGAAATTTAATCTTCTTGTTATGATGATTTTTCACTTCACTTTGAAATTCCTTAAACTTCTCGAAAGTTTCGGACTTATGTTTCATAAAGTAGACATACCCATATCTACTTAAGTCATCCGTGAAAGTGAGAACATAACGATATCCACCACGCGATGCTACACTCATTGGGCCGCACACATCGGTATGTATTATTTCCAATAAGTCTGTAGCTCGCTCCATTATTCCAGAGAATGGAGTCTTAGTCATTTTTCCCATTAGGCATGCTTCGCATCTTTCAAGTGATTCAAAATCAAGTGATTCAAGAAGTCCATTAGAATGGAGTTTCTTCATACGCTTCACTCCAATGTGACCAAAGCGACAGTGCCACATGTATGTAGAATTATCATTCAATTTTATTTGTTTAGCATCTATGTTGTGAACATGTGTATCACTACTATCGAGATTCAGTAAGAATAAACCATTCATCTCAGGTGCATTACCATAAAAGATATTACTCATATAAATCGAACAACCTTTATTCTCGGACTTAAAAGAGTAACCGTCTCGCAATAAACAAGATCCAGATATAATGTTCATGCTTAACGCAGGCACCAAATAACAATTATTCAAATTTAAAACTAATCCCGAAGGTAGATGTAGAGGGAGCGTGCCGACGGCGATCACATCAACCTTGGAGCCATTTCCAACGCACATCGTCACCTCGTCTCTCGCCAGTCTTCGCTTATTCCGCAGCTCCTATTTCGAGTTACAAATATGAGCAACCGAACCAGTATCAAATACCCAGGCACTACTACGATTACTAGTAAGATACACATCTATAACATGTATATCGAATATACCTTTCTTCTTGATGTTTCCGTTCTTCAGATCTGCCAGGTATTTGGGGCAATTACACTTCCAGTGACCAGCACCCTTGTAGTAGAAGCACTCAGTTTCAGGCTTAGGACCAGTCTTGGGCTTCTTAGCAGGTGCGACAGCTTTCTTGCCGTCCTTCTTGAAGTTGCCCTTGTTCTTAGGCTTGCCCCGTTTCTTGAAATTGGTGGTCTTATTGACCATCAACACTTGGTGCTCCTTCATGATCTCCACTTCAGCAGTTTTCAGCATGGACGATAGTTCAGTAACGCTTGTTCATGCAAAGGCATCTCGTAGTTCATCACAAAGTTCTTGTAACTTGGTGGCAGTGATTGGAGGACACGGTGAATCCCCAATTCATTAGGAATCGGTATCCCCAACTCTCGGAGTTTGTTTGCGTGCCCAGACATGGTGAGCACATGCTCGCTAACGGAGCTTCCCTCTCCCATCTTGCAGGTAAAGAACTTCTCGGAAGCTTCATAGCTTTCCATGGCCGCGCGAGTCTCAAAAATGAGTTTGAGCTCCTTAATGATCTCAAACGGGTCATGGTGCTCAAAACGTTTTGAAGTCTGATTCTAAACCGCATGTGATGGCACATCGAATCGTGGAGTAGTGATGTTTCCGAGTGGCATAAACATTCTTTACGTCATCGGTGGCATCTTCTGCAGGTGGGTCACCTAGCGGTGCTTCGAGCACATAGGTCAACTGACCAGCCCTGAGGACGATCTTCAGTCCATGGAACCAGTCTGTGAAATTGCTTCCATTGTTCTTAAGTTTTTCTTTCTCTAGGAACGCATTGAAATTGATGGAGAGGTTCGCCATAATCTACAACAAATTTGCAAGTAGTTTAGACTAAGTTTATGATAAATTGAGTTCAATCTTAATTCTTAAATTAACTAGGTGAACTCCCACTCAAAACAACATCCCTCACATTGTCTTAGTGATTACATGAACCAAGTCCACTACACCAAGTCCGATCTTCACAAGAGAAGATGTAGTTTCATCGGCGAACAATCTTCATGTTCATCATATCATTTTATGACTCATTCTCTACCTTTTGGTATTCCGTGTTCTGAGACCATGTCTGTACATGCTAGGCTCGTCAAGATTAACCTTAGTTTCCGCATGTGCAAATCTGTCTTGCACCCGTCGTATGCACACGTAGAATCTATCACACCCGATCATCACGAGATGCTTCGAAACGACGAGTCTTAGCAACGGTGCCAACTAAGGACGAACACTTTATTACTTGATATTTAGTGAAAGAGATCATCTTATAATGCTACTGTCGCGATCTAAGCAATACAAGATGCATAAAGGATTAACATCACATGCAATTCATAATTAGTGTGATATGATATGGCCCTTTCTTCTTATGTCTTTGATCTCCATCTCCAAAGCACGGACATGATCTCCATCATCACCAGCATTGCGTCAAGGTCAGTGGCGCCGCTTCATGGTTGTCCATCGTCACTAGCAACTATTACAACTACTTGGAATAAAGCTAATACAAGATGAATAGACACGCAGGTCTTAACAGAATTAAAGACAACCATTAGGCTCCTGCCGGTTGCCATATTACAACAAGGATCATTGCATACATCAAATATAATCACAATCACATGATGGCCATATCACATCACAAAACCCCTGCAAAAACAAGTTAGACGCCTCTAATTTTCTTTGCATGTTTTACGTGGTTTGGGGCTTTCGAATAAGAACGGATCTTACCTACGAAACTGAACCACAACGTTGATACAAGTGCTATCAAATGCAAAGTGTAAATTGGATCTATACTATGGTGAGAGAGACATACACCCGCAAAGCCACTTGTGCAAAGCAAGTTACACGTCAAGCGTGGAGCAAGTCTCATGTGCGATGACATGTAAGGTTAGCCCGAGCCGCTTCATCCCACCATACCGCAAGATGCAAAGTACACAAAGCAAAAGATGGCACGAGCACCAACGCCCACAAAACCATTGTGTTCTACTCGTGTAACAGATCTACGCATAGACATAGCTTTGATACCACTAATGGGTTCGTAGCAAGGAAAACAAAAAAATTCTACCGCAAGAACAAACAAAACCCAGATCTAATCTAGATAAAAGCCAAGATCTAATCTATTAGACATGTGCAACGAGATAGATCTGTACTAACCCTTGTAGATCCGAAAGCCTTGTGCGAGATCGGATCTCGTGGTTGATGTAGACGATCACTTGCCGATCTCAAGATCGAGTGGACGAGCCTTCCGGCGCCGTGTTCGGCAGGCCTTCGATCGGTCACACACGTGCGGAGTCGATCAGACCTTCCTCTCACCATTCCAGTGAGCAGCGGGAGGTAGTAGATCTCTCATGGAATCCCAGCAAAGACGACGGGCGTGGTGGTGGTGGTGGAGTAGAGAATTCTGCAGGCTTCGCCAAGCCCGAGCAGAATAAGGAGGAGGAGGAGAGAGGCGGCTAGCGCAAAGAGTGGAGGGGCAAGGGGGTGGCGCCTCCACCCCTCTATATATAGAGTGAGGGGTGCGGCCTAGGGTTCCCACCCCTAGGCCCACCTCCTAGGGCCGGCGCACAAGGGAGAGGGGGGAGGGAGTTTCCTTCCCCCCAAGTCTTCCCCTTTCCTTTCTTGGTTTTCAAGTAAAGTCCATGGAACCTTCTAGAACTTTCCGGAACATTTCCGAACCTAGAAAATGATCTCCATTATATGAATCTTATTCTCCGGACAATTACGGATCTCCTCGTGATGTCCCAGATCCAATCCGAGACTCTGAACTACATTCGGTCTCCAACGCATATTCCATATCTACCTAAATAGCATCGAACCTTAAGTGTGTCACCCTACGGTTCGTGAATATGCAGACATGATGGAGACACCTCTCCAATCAATAACCATCAGCGGGATCTGGAGATCCATAACGTCTCCCACATACTCAACGATGACTTCGTGATCAATAGGACCATTAACATACGAAACCAATTCCCTTTGTCACGCGATACTCTACTTATCTGAGGTTTGATCGTTGGTATCTCCATACCTAGTTCTACCTCATTACTGATAAGTACTCTTTACTCGTTCCATGATATGTCATCCCTTGTGACCTAGTCACATGCTTGCAAGCTAACTAGATGACATTCCACCGAGAGGGCCCAGAGCATATCTATCCATCATATGGATGGACAAATCCCAATCTTGGTCCATGCGCTCCAACACATACTTTCAGAATACCCAATTACACCCTTATAACCACCTAGTTACGAAGCGGTGTTTGATGTCATCAAAGCACCCATCCAGTGATGGTGATTAACATAACCTCATGGTCGAAGGATTAGGTTACTATGCATTTGAAAGCTTGTAGCAATACGAACTTAATGACTTGATCTTATGCTACACTTACTATGGGTGTGTGTCCATCACATCATTCTCCTAATGATATGACCTTGTTATTAATGATATCCAATGTCCATAATCAGGAAACCATGATCATCTATTAATCAACAAGCTAGTTCAACAAGAGGCTTACTAGGGACTCTTTTATGTTTACAAAACACACAAGTATTAGTGTTTCCTAATAATACAATTATAGCATGGGATGTAAATATTCATCATAAACACAAAGATATAATAATAACCACTTTTATTATTGCCTCTTGGGCATATCTCCAACAACTAGGAGGTCGAAGATCGTGGAGCGAGATGAAGAACGTCTTCCCCTTCTTCTCCGGATCTCTTATTTCTCCCTTCTGATGATCGATTCATACTCTACATACTACTTTCTCTTTGTTTGTTTTCAAAATATATGGCCAAATTTGGTGACATGCAAATTCTTGGATATGGGATCATCATCAGCATAAAGTATGATGTAGATATGACCATGACCTTGGTCGTTCTGCTTGAAATCCAAGAATGTTCATACTCATTGAGAACTAAGGTTAAATACATTTAAATTTTACCACTTAATTTTAGGTTCGAATTTTACATGGACGGTGGGAGTACATTTTACATCAAGAACATAAAAAAGGGGAAATTACATCGAGGTCTATACATTTAGCACTAAGTACCCTAAAATTAAGCAAGGAAAATAGTCGGGTTCGGCTCCTTCTCGAGAGAGAAGCTGATCGAGCCATACTCTTCATACTACTTCCTCTTTGTTTGTTTTCAAATTATGGACAAATTTGGCCAGATACAAGTTCTTGGATATGGGATCATCATCAGCATAAAGTATGATGTAGATATGGCCATGACCTTGGTCGTTTGGCTTGAAACCCAAGAATGTTCATACTCATTGAGAACTAAGCTTAAATACATTTAAATTTTACCACTTAGTTTTAGGTTCAAATTTTACACGGATGGTGGGAGTAGATTTTACATCAATAACCTAAAAAGAGGGAAATTACATCGAGGTCCATACATTTAGCATGAAGCAAAAAAAATAAGCAAGCAAAACAGTCGGGTTAGGCTCCTTCTCGAGAGAGAAGCTGATCGAGTCATACTCTTCATACTACTTCCTCTTCTGAGCCACTTACTCGTAGTTCAAATTTTGCTCTTCGTACTACTTAAATCTTACTAGCACTTACTTGTAGTTCAAAATTTACCTAATATTGATAAAATGACTTAAATTCGTTTAAGTGGTCGAAGTTCGCTAGGAAGCTTGAGAATTCATAAAACTTGATAATCAATCATAACTTTATCAAGGTCCACGCTTTGTCTAAAAACTAGGATTGTTGTTGTGGTACTCTGAGCCATTTTTCTTCGTACTTGCTTTACAGAAAAAATCTTGTCGCTTCGAAAATTGAAAAAGTTATATTTTCCCTATAAGTTGGAAACTGTGGTTACCACCATTTTTTACATTGCAAGGATGCACACATCTACCAAATATGGGAACATTACAATATAATAAGATGTGCATATGGTTGTTACCTTTTTCGTTCGGCTTGAAACCCAAGAATGTCTATACACGGTAGGCCATATTGTGTAACAATTTTTTCATAATTTATGATGACTTACGGTTATTAATTATTTTTCATTGCAAATAGTACTACACGCAAAAGGACACCATGCGGAAGTCTTCATTTTTAGGGTTTTCATTATTTTTTTCATAGCTAGTGAGGATCAAATTGTCAACAAGCATATTCGTAGTAAGAACTGGAATCCTACAAAACTCTCATTGGTTTTTGAAGTATTGACTGCCTCAGTACCATAAAGACTCAAAGGATGTTTGTAAATTTTTAAGAGCATTCTATCATGTTTACTTGTAGTTCAAATTTGAAAATAATTTTTATATTCCAAAATTTTGAAACTCCTACTACTGGCATCATTATTGTTCACCATGCCAAGATGCACTCAGCTACCAAATATAAGAACATTACCATAAACTATGTTGTACATATATATAAGGCCATTTAGCCTTATCTTTCGGCCCGAAGCCTGAGGATGTTCATACATGGAAGGCCATATTTTCAATTAGTTTATTTTTTAAAGATGTGAACTCTCTTGATAATAATCATTTTTCACGGCAAGTAGTACAAGTCAAAGGACATCGTGCAATATTTTTTATTGTTTTCAAATAAAAGTCAAATTTGTCTACATGCAAATTCTTAGCAAGAAGTTGAATTCAATAAATTCATTTGTTTTCGATATATTGACAGCCTAGGTGGGTACTTTCAAAAGATACTTGTATAACTTTAAGAGCAATCTACTACTTACTCATAGTTCAAATTTTATCTAACATTGATAAATCAGCTTAAATTAGTTTAAGAGAATGAAGTTTGCTAGGAAACGTTGAAAACTCATAAAACTTCGTAATCATAAGTGAAATATGGTTCAAACTTTGTCTGGAAACTGGGCCTGTGGCATTCCGAGCCATATTCACCATGCTTGCTCTCAAGAAAATAAATCACGGGAAAATAATTATCTGCTTAAAGTTTATGAAAAACCAGGGTGCTTTTTGTGTGAGGTGTAATAAATAGACATAAATCGTCCATCCGACACTTTAAAGAAACTCTTCGATGAACATTTGGTTATGTGAATGAAACGTCAAATCTTATGTACAAACAAGTTATGTTCAAAAACAAATTTATTATGATCAAATAAACCCTTCACAAATTCGATGTCCGATGGATATTTTTTGGTACCTTTGTGTAAACATTGACATTTCATATGGAATAAGTCTCTTACATCCTAGCTACATGCATAAAAAAGTATTATGGGTGATAAATTTTGTTAGTATCCACTTTTTAGCATCATTCAATCTTTGTGTGTGAATGGGAGCATTGACATTCGAGGACCACTTGTCGGCATTGCTACCAATGAGGTTAAATCAGTCATTACAGGACTAACTGGCCAAATTTGTACATATTAGACCAAAACGGTTAAAATGTGCAAAAATGACGTCCAATAAGTGTTTTATGCAAAAGTGCGATGAAAAGATGGTGGATCGTGCAATTTTCTCTATCTAAAAAATATTGTATACTACCATGGAGGATAATGCAAAGTATTATACTGTATTACTACTAGCAAAATAGGTCCCGAATGGAAGTTTGAAACCTAAAGGATACCCACTATTTTAGTCGGTTCAAAGAAACGAACTAGTTTGTCAAAAGTGATGATATGTTAAATATAATTTATTTTTTTGTAGTACGGTACTACTAAAGCACATAAAAGGTTACCTACTCCCATTCTAACTCCTCCCCCACCATTCCCTCTCTCCCTATTACATTCTTACAGTCACCTCTCAACGCTCAGTCGTTAACCCAGTCATTGCTTCGATGAAAGCAATGTCAAAACTTTTTGTTTGTGGTTGAGCTAGGGTCCTTATCAAACTCTGCTTCGGAGTTGCAGGTGGCTCGTTCGATTCTGTCGGACGCAGTGCCTTTTCTGAAGCGTCCATCGCCTTTCGTGTGTGTGCGGGTCATGCCCAGGGTGAGGTGTCTGTCGTCCTTAGGGGTTCGGCCGGCCACGCTGATACCCTCATCGCCCGCCAAGCGATCGTCCAAGCCTCCAACGCCACGTGTGTTGGGACCGAATGCTCGTGCGGTGGCGGACGCGTCCTTGTCGTCTGCAAGTTGGACTCTCATTCCCAATATGCCAAATTTCAGAGTGTACGTAGGGAAACCCCTATCGGTGGATCCCCATTCATCCGTAATTGTTCGTGCTTCTTCAATGTATGTGGCTGGTTCTTCGTTAGTGACGTCCTTTTCACTGTATGTGCAAGTTTACGCCCCCAACTACAACGAGGTTAGATTTGAAGGATTGTGGCTTTAACCCAAATTCAACATGCATCTAGTCAGATTTTTGCAACGTCTACTACATGTCCTTTATTGAATTGTTTAGTTATATGTCATATTCTTGATAATTGTCTTTTGTGCTGTTTTTTATATGCCATAATCTTGATAATTGTCTTTTGTGATGTTCTGCTTAGTTATGGAATATTCTTGATAATGATGATGCAGGGTTCTGTTTTGGTACATAGATGATGCATTGTGCTATTTAGGAATTTTTCATGACGCGTTGTGCTGTTTTGGTATTTGTTTATGATGCATTATGTCTTGTCTTCTCACTGTGTTGTTTCATCTATTTTGATATGTGTTCTGTTATTTAGAATTAAATGATATGCCTTATAACTGTTTAGATTATTTCAACGACCCATCAGTTTAGGTAATTTTGATTATGTAGACACAGTTTATTAAATTTAATTACATGATACCTTGTGCTGTTTTGGTATTCTTGATGATGCACTACATATATGTTGTTTTGTCTATCTAGATAATGCATTGTGTTGTTTATCCATTCAGATTATGCATTGTACTGTTTAATCAATCTAATTAAATAGTATTCCTTCTAGTAGCTATTCAGATAATTTTGAGGACCCATCAGGTTAGGTGATTCTGATGATGCATTGTGCTCTTTAGGCAATTTAATTTACCTCATATCTTGTGCTGTTTAGGTAATTTTGATGGTGCAATGACACATTGTGATCTTTAGTCAATTTATACAATTCATTGTGGTGTTTCGGTAATTCTAAAGGACTCACGCAATGGTAATTTTCATGTAGGACGACCCAGTTGTAATGCCGAAATTAGACTATATTCTTGACATGTCTGCTCTAGCTTCAGGTGGCTATGAAGATGCTCTCCCTATCATACCAAGGGAATTGAAACTGCTGGGAAGAGAGTGGAGGCCTTGGCAAGGGCAAGTGTTGTCAGGTCGGTCGCTAGTTCTGCCAAATCGAGAAGACGCCCTAGGTCGGTCGGACACCATGCCACCGCGCATCGTCCTAGGCGCTTCTACATCCAGTTAGTCTAGCATGACTTCTGTATGCTTATCATCTTGACTTATTTCAAGCCTTACGTGAAGGGATTCCCCTATCCACAGCTAGTGATGGTCCAAGCATGCAAGGCATACGAGTGGGTTGTCCATGCTAACACAACAAAGATCAGATCGTCCTAGACAAAGAGTGGACTACCTTTGCAGCTTTCTATGAGTTGAAGGAGGGTGACTGCCTTATGTTTAAGGTCACCGCACATGGGTTCAAGATGAAAATCTAGGACCGCATCACCTCGTGTCGGAAGGTGTTCGTCTATCATGAGCATGCACATCTTGATTAAGGGTCTCTTTGGATCGAAGGATTTTTAATTTTTTTTTGGAGAAAATCAACCCATATGATTTTTTCATAAGGAAGCCCTTTGGATAAAAAGAGTCATACCTCCAAAATTCCTATGGATTGCATTTCTACACCCCAATTCCAAAGGAATTTCAACATCAATTTTTTACACTCATTCACGTAGGATTGAGACAATTTTCGTACGTGTTTCCTGTGTTTCATCAAATGACTTTAAGCCTGCAGATTCTCTCTATTTTGTACCTGCGACCCTGTTAAATATTTGTATTTTGAAATCCTGTAATCCAAAGAAAACTATTTCTCCTGTTTTGCAATCCATTGCTTTGTACCAGTGACTCAGTCAAATCCTGTTATCCAAAGAAGACTTAAGTTCTCTTTAAGTTTCCCATTCGATCTTTTGATGACCGTTTGTGATGATTATGCGTCAAGCCCTAAGTATATTTAATGTGACCACCACTACTGCTACTGCTACTACTGCTGCTGCTTACTGCTGGCTGATCCGGGTCGGCCAGCTGGACTGGTTAGACTCTTTTTTTGTTATTTTTTTGTTTTAATTCTCTTAGCCTCCAAAGTGTCCCCATTCTTCAACAATTTCTTTTGAAAATTTCTTAAAAGTACAAATACAAATATTTTTTATTTGCACTCTTTTAAATACAAAAAATAAAAATTTTAAACATACTTATATTTTAAAATGGGTATTCAAATACTATAGGGGTATATTCCCATATGGTTTATAATTTTTTTTAAATTCAATAAAATTAAAAATATGTAAATTTCATAAAAACCAAAATAAATGTTTTGGACTTTTAGGAAACCATTTCATAACAAAATATTAAGTTTATAAATATTGATTCTACAAATATGGGTTTTGTAGGTTTCATCTTAGAAAAGCCTATGTCAACCAAAGGCCCTATAAATAGTTTTTTAAATATTTTATTTAATCCTTTTTAGACACAAAGTGTTTTCAAGAATGAAAATAGAGCTAATATTTTATTAACCAATATCATTTTTATTAACACACTTTTTTTGTTAACCCATTGCCATTATGGCTTTAAGGAAAATCTTGAAAGCTAAAATATGATTTTATATTTGGCTCAAAACAAAACATTTAACAAAAATGGGGAACCAAATTTAAACTAGGAATGTTTTATAAATATTTTCATAAACGTAATATTTTTTATCAGGGTTTGTTTTATGCAAGAAGGGTTATGAAACTATTTGGCAAGAGGTACTCTTGTCCAAAACTCTTTTGTTTGGAAACATGGTTTGCTTTATTTTCATAAATTTTGAAAAGCTTCTTTTCTTTTGAAAATTCAAATAAAGGAAAGAAATTTTTTAGCAACCATTTAAATAATTTTATTTTAATTTAACATTCCAAAATTTGATAGTTTTAGGGATGTTACATGAACGGATCAGTTCTGACCTGACCGACACCCAAGTCCGATCGGCCGTCCAACGACATGGCTAAGGGATAACAAAGGAGACACATGACCTTTCTAATATTCAATTTGGATATAGAAGAGTGTTTATTCGAGGGAGAGGGGGCTCACCGGGCTAGACCTGCAAACGATGAAGATGGCCAGAGCACATCCGGCAAGGCGGCAACATCATCATCAAATGTCATCCGGTAACAGGTCAATGTCCGGCTGGACCGGAGGCAGCCAAAATCCGGCGAAAGACTAGGACACGCCATGAAACTAGGGAAAAAAAGCTAAACAGAAGGGCAAAACTGAGACCCCTCCCCTCCCAACTCCGTCCGACCAACCCACCTGTGGGAGAAGGGCGAGGGACCCCGACGCGACGAAGCAACGGGAAGGCTGGAAGGGGTGAAGAGGATCAAACAGGTCTCCTATCACTACACATTATGTGCGAAGATTCTTGCGACAGCACAAGACGAATAGTCGAAACGTCGAATGACCCTCGCCATGGCGGATGCAATCTTATGATTTTTGTCACCAGAACTAATGGGTTGAGGATCCATCTACCATTTTCCTGGGAAGACGATGTAAAATATATTCTTCTATTTCTATTTTGGAAACTGCATTACACGATACATCTGGAAGTGCACATGTTTCTAGCTTTTGGGTGACTTGGCCAAGCTAGGCCATCAATGGGACGAAAGGACGTGTCTCCCCGACAAAACTAAGAACGTGGCAGAAGCCAAACTAGCTTTTTGCCCTCTCGCCGTTTTGTTATGCACTCTGAATCGAAAAGCCATTTCCCATCCGCCTCTCCAGCGTCAAATAATCCATATGCGTATCTTTTCCAGGAGAATTGAGCTGTGTCGTGCACGTACTAGAAACAATCATTTTCGTCTCGTTCCATTTGCTCGATCGTGACATACTGCGTAGTACTACCATTTTGGGCGACAGACGAACGACCGCGGGTGATTTTACAAAGTGCAGACCTGGGCACGTTTTCGTGACGGTCTTCGCACGTCCTACCCGCCAAAAGAGCAGTACTACTACCGTGCGACAGTTTGTTACAATTTCCGGTCTCAGTAAACAATTCAAATTTGTCTCAGGCAAGATAAGACGAAGGGGATAGATCGGTACCATGAACATGCGTGCTGCGTGGGGCCACAACGCAATTTACCTACGCGCACCTTTTAATTGCACCAAGAGAGATCAAACATATGTGCCCTTTTTTCTCTCTAATGAATCACTGTTTGCCCTTTTATTTTTATTTTTGTAAAATTCCTCCGATCTATTAATAATCATCAACAGGTCACTGTATCACCTATCGACGACTACAAACACTAGCGCGAGCCGAACGCGCGCTGCCGTCCTCGCCCGTTCATACTAGAGTCAGGCAAAGCTTGTCGTAGTAGAGGATGTTGTAGTAGACATACGGGAAGTCGTCGTGCTAAGGCCACAAAGGGCCAGCGCACTAGAGCAACAAGCATCGTCAATGATGACAACCGTAGATCGGAAAGTCTGACCTGAAAACAAGCCAACGGAGACGAAAACAGACAGAATTCCAGGAGATCCGCTGGCCAAACGACTCCACACGCCCTTCATCGGTGCTAGATGCACCACCGGAGCGAGGATAGAGCGGGAAGGACATTATTCTGACTTCAAGACGTACCATCGCCTCAACGTCCCCAGAAGACACTAAAAAACAGGCTAAACTGATGACAGAAAACCTCCTGCCGGCGAGAGGCCGTGGTCTGCCACACCTCCAAGGCCCTAAGGCCACGGGGACGTAGCAGCCCGGCAAGAATACCCCACTTCTACAAGGATTTTTTCAGATCAAGTAACTTCATTTAGAATAAAATGGATTTTCTCTCAGTTCGATCCATGAAAATGAAACCACAACGGTGTCTCTTTGGTGGAGGTTTGAAAAGCAAAATGCATGGAAAAAAGCTAGCACTTTAAGCAGAAACTACTACTGCCTCAGCCTATCTGACTGTCGCTAAACCAAGTTCAAGAAACTCGAAGATATAACAGATTATTGCCAAAACCCAAAAGCTTACTTTTCAGAATAAAGCATTACAATATAACTACAACTAGCAGATGGAAGACGAAGATCAACTTTTATCCATGAGCATCATGTTTTTTAGAGGGACTAGAGATGATGAACAACATCTAGGACACCACATGGATAAAATCCTCCTCCTCTGGGTGCACCTGTAGGTACTCTAGGGTTGCACGACCTCCAGAGATTGAAGAAGCAGTGGTTTTTTAGGTAAAAATCCACTCGAAGCTAGTGCATTTTAGCTTGCTCGGAGAGGCAAGTTTTCTTTTTAGTTTTTTTATCGTCCTGCCTGCTCATGAATTTACCAATGTGCACATTTTTATTGCACCAAGAGAGTTCAAACAAATGGACCCTTTTCTCTAATGGATTATTGCTTTGCCTTTGTATTATTTCACTTAGATCTTTTGTGATTGCAACATTAAAGAATACCCCACCTCTACAAGTTTTTTTGTGTGGATCAAGTCACTTCTACAAGGTCATACCAAATGATTCAACTTTGCTCGGTTAGCACATGTTTGACCCCCCAACTCTCCATGTGTTATCTCGATGTATAACTAACTTATACTTGAAGCATGATTACTATGGCGCTCAGAGCACCACATGACTCATTTATACAAACAACCTTATGCAGTCATCTGGCCAACGCCAATTGTTCAAAAGATTTGTAGCGTCCATACGAGCCATCTCCGCTACAACTAGCAATTGGCTTCGTACATGTAGTTGTTAACACATGATTGGAACCCTTAAACACGAATGCCACAATTTGGTCTTAAGTCAGCTCATCAAATCAACTTATATGATAGAAATGAGAATGTCAAGGCTCATATTTAAACCCACAACCCACAAACATCATAAGCGAGGGGATATGCGAGGGGATATGCGATATTATACAACAACGGACATATATATAGTTGTCGCAACTATAATACTCCCTGTGATCCATTATAATCCATTATAAATGTCGCTAATTAGTAAACATTACACTCCCTCCGTCCAGAAATAATCGATTTGGATACATTCGAATCTATACAAACTTAAGTCGGTTATTTTTAGACGGAGGAAGATACATTCGAATCTAGACAAACTCAAGTCAGTTATTTCTGGACGGAGGAAGATACATTCAAATCTAGACAAACTCAAGTCAGTTATTTTTGGACGGAAGGAGCATATATATCTCTATATCTATTTAAAGTATTCTAAACACTTGAATATGATGACAAAACAATACAGGTAATAAAAAAAGGAGCATGGAATAATCACCCGAAGGGTGGGTGGCCTTAGCAATACCAGCTCAGCACCCAATGAATGAGCCGCTGGCATGCGGGGTCTCGGCACCGCTAAGATATTCCCGCGATCTCCATGGCCCAATTGTTTTGGCCCCGGCTCCAAGAAAGAAAGACATCCGGCTCCGGGCTCAGCTCCACCATTTCCGCGGCTGTCCACCGCGGCGGCGGCCTCGGTACCCGTCCGACCCGTCTCGGCACCGCAACCCTACCGGCCACTCGCGCCGCGCCTGCCCACCACGCGTCTCCCCTCCCCAAATTCGCGGCGGCCTATATAAAACCCGCCCACCCCGAGCCCCTCTGACCATTCTCCTTTCCCCTCCGATCCGCTCCCCGCCATGCCTCCCCTCACGAGCTCCCTCCTATCCCGCTCCACCGCGGGGCCCGGCTCCGCCCGGGTCACCGCCGCGGCCGCCGCCGCGATCTCCAAGCCCGCAGCCGCCGTTGCGGAGGCAGGCTCGTCCCCGTCCCCATCCGCGCCTGCGCATCCTCTCCCCGCCCGCGGCCAGACCCCGCGCCGGGCCGCGTCGCCCTTCGCGTCCGGACTCGCGGGCCGCCTCTTCGGCGGCCACCGCGCCACCACCCGCTCGTCGTCCTCCGCCGCCGCCGTCTTCGAGCGCCGATTCGCCTCCGCGGGTAAGTACCGCGACCCTGGGAGGCTGTCTGCCCGGTTCCAATCATTGCGTCTCGTTTCGGTCTCTCTCCCTCTCTCTCTAACGTGCCATCTGCTTGTTTGTTCCGTTGTTCTGCAGCGACCAAAAACGCCTACGATGAAATCCTCACCAGCCTCGCCAAGCCGGGAGGGGGAGCCAACTTCGGCAAGTACTACAGCCTACCGGCCCTCGCCGATCCGCGGATTGGTGAGTTGTTTTCGACTTTTCCAACATTATTTGCGCGCCCTGGTCCGCTATCCTGGCGTGGGATGTGCCTTATCTGGTTCGTTTCTAAGTTTGTGCCCCTGCGTTGGGTGGATTGAGAAATCAGCGAGGCCCTGGACAACGACGCTTACTCGTTATGTGCCAGAGTCGATGGATTGTTTCGTTCTCTATGTAGATACATACTAGTAATCTCCGATCTGCTATTGTGTTGGATAGTGTGTAATGTTGTTGAAATTTGGATGGTCGACGTGTTTCCTCGAGTGAAATTGTGAAGTCTGATGATGGAATTGGTCCCTGGATGCATCGCTGTTTTTTTTTGTCTCTTTATAAATCTGCTTATATACTGCTGAATTGTGTGAAACGATGAAGATCTGACTCATCACTTTTTTCGATCAGATCGTCTCCCCTACTCGATAAGGATCCTTCTCGAGTCGGCAATCAGAAACTGCGATGGCTTCCAGGTCACCGGGAAGGACGTCGAGAAGATCCTTGACTGGGAGAACAACTCCACAAAGCAAGTCGAAATCCCGTTCAAGCCAGCTCGTGTCCTCCTCCAGGTATCGATCCTGCCATCGTCTCCATTTTCCTGTTCCGTGCTGTCCTGTTTCTGTGGGAAGAATAAATGTGAGTTGGAAAGATTCGAGTCAATAGCTTTTGGTGGCAGGAATATTGGAAATGCAGGTCCACCGTCCTATCCTTTCGAGATAGTGGAGCTCCCTGATCCCCATGTCTTATGCCCATTTTATTCTGTGTTATATGATTGCTGCTGTCTCTTTAGTTGTTTAAAGAAAGTTATATGCCCCAGCCCCAGTAGGTGTAGGTTTCCTTATAAAATTAGCTGCATCGTCATCATCACATATCATTATTCTAATGGCAATTATTAAAGTCAACTCTTCCTATTTTAGTCTTGCAAGTGGTAGTGTAAGCTGGGTATTTTATTCTGTTGTTATGATTCTGATGTGATATCTGATGATGGGAATCTCTGTTGTGCTTTCTGAAATTCAGTTTCACCAATTTTCTCTTTATGTAGGATTTCACTGGTGTCCCAGCAGTTGTTGATCTTGCTTGCATGAGGGATGCTATGAGCAAACTTGGCAGTGACCCGAACAAAATTAACCCTCTGGTGAGTTAATAGACCAGTGGTTACATTATCTACCTTCTCTTGATAGCTTCTTGCTAATATATTTGACATGCGTGTTTGATGATGTAATGTGCTGTTAGTATGCCACATTTTGATATGCGATGTTACAAGGAGCTTATGGTTGATCTATTGATAACTAAGTTACCTACTTTGACCATATCTGTTGAATGAACTGCTGCATTGACTTGAGAATTTCAGTTCGCTAATATGCTTTCGATGTTTTGCCACTGACACTATTCTGAAATTCTGATGGCATCTCTGTGCTCCCTAGTTTATTATTATCACAATACCTATGGTCTCATGTTTAATCACTTAACTAACACTTAAGTTAGAAAGTGTGATTGTGATGTAATTCTGAACTGATATGCTTTACCGGATACCAACCATTCATTTAACTAACACTAAGGTAGAAAGTGTGATTGTGATATAATTTTGAACTGATATGCTTTACTGGACACCGACTATTCATTATTGATGGTTTTTATGCCTTTGTGACTTGCTTATCTTACATTTCGTGGTTAGTCCCTTGGTCTATCATGTCATTACAGTTAGACCAATTCTGGTATCTATTCTAATTAGTGTTTGAATGAATGGTATGTTTGTAACTTCTTAATCCTACATCTTATCGTCTAATTGATTAGAGGGGAGTTTTAAAAAGATAATCCGTATAAACTTTTCCGCTCAGAATGGGTCTTAGTGCAGTCTTCTACTGTTCTCTTTGTCAACTGAACCCCAGGGGTAGCTTAGCATGACAGTTTTTATGCTTGTATCTTTGTGCTGTTGCTGATATTGCTGGATGTTTAATTTTTCAGGTACCTGTAGACCTTGTTGTTGACCATTCAGTACAAGTTGATGTGGCAAGATCGGAAAATGCTGTTCAGGCAAATATGGAGCTTGAGTTCAGCCGTAACAAGGAGCGATTTGGGTTTCTGAAATGGGGTTCCACTGCATTCAATAACATGCTTGTTGTTCCACCGGGATCTGGGATTGTCCACCAGGTACTACGACGAGCCAATTCTTTTGATCTTTTGAACATTCCTGCGAATTATTTCCATTAGTAAACACTAATGACAATTCGATTTTTTAGGTGAATCTTGAATATCTGGCCAGGGTCGTGTTTAACAATGGTGGGATCCTTTACCCTGATAGTGTTGTCGGCACTGATTCTCACACAACTATGATAGATGGTCTTGGTGTTGCTGGATGGGGAGTTGGTGGTATAGAGGCAGAAGCAACAATGCTTGGACAGGTGAAGTTACTATTATTTGCTAACAATTTTTTATCTCTCATACTAAGCTTGCAGTGATCTATGTTTGTTTATGTTTGGGGCTCCTCATCACAGAAAAAAAGGGTTTGTGGAGGGGGGGTGGGGATGGGATGTTTGCTGGGATCACTCATTTATGGCAATTATCTGAATTAAGTGTTGTTTATTCTGCAGCCAATGAGCATGGTCTTGCCAGCAGTTGTTGGTTTCAAGTTATCAGGGAAGCTGAGGAATGGAGTTACAGCCACAGACTTGGTTCTGACAGTAACTCAAATGCTTAGGAAACATGGTGTCGTTGGGAAGTTTGTTGAATTTTATGGTACCCCTCAATCTTGACCCCTCATGCCATTGTTTTCATATCTAGGTCACTTTCTTTTACGAGCTTCTCTAATGCTACATACCATTTGATTTCAGGGGGAGGCATGGGTGAATTATCACTGGCTGATAGGGCTACTATTGCAAACATGTCACCAGAATATGGTGCAACTATGGGTTTCTTCCCGGTTGATGCAAAGACATTGGACTACTTGAAGCTAACTGGCAGAAGCGATGAAACTGTACGTTATGCCTTGATTGCATTTGATTTGCATAACTGTACATGCATCTTAACTTCTATTTTTGGCGGTTGCATTCTTTAGGTGGCCATGATAGAGTCTTACCTGCGCGCCAATAATATGTTCGTCGACTACAGCCAGGTGATTTCATACTTCTATCTGAAGATAATCAGTTTGGTATATGTGATTCTTTATTTACTTATGATACTGATACTTCTCCCTTGGTGTAGGTTCAAGCTGAAAGAGTGTATTCATCTTATCTGGAACTTGACTTGGATGAGGTGGAACCATGTCTGTCCGGACCAAAACGGTAATGTATCTGGGTAACTCTTATCCTTGGCGTATGCTTGGCCTCATTAACTACTAAACTAAATATATACTCAACAGGCCTCATGATAGAGTGACGTTAAAGAACATGAAGTCTGATTGGCACTCTTGCCTAGACAGCGATGTAGGATTCAAGGTAAGAATTTGCTCTCTAGATTCTGGAAATAATCCCCCACTGTGATTCTTGTGCAATGTGCCACCATCTTGTTGTTTATTCAGTGACAAGATGAAGCTCCCATTAGGTTAATCATTCTTGGACACCCTATAAAAATACTATGTTGATTAGAAGACTGGAATTCTGTACTTTTTAAATATTGTACAAAATGCATTTGCAAACAGTTTATACCCTGCTAATTTCATATACTTTATTTTATCCTTCTATGCTCACCACCAGCTTTTTTACAGGGTTTTGCTGTCCCAAAGGAATCACAGGGTAAAGTTGAGGAGTTTTCCTTCAAGGGGACACCAGCAAAAATAAAGCACGGAGATGTTGTAATTGCGGCTATCACTAGTTGCACCAACACGTCAAATCCTAATGTGATGCTGGGAGCTGCTTTGGTCGCCAAAAAGGCTTGTGATCTTGGCCTTGAGGTTCATCCCTAGACTTTGTCTTGTCTTCAACTTTATGATTATGATTTCTGCTTGTAGACTTAAATGTCCTTACTCATCTTGTCTATATAGCATATGCTATTGCTAACCACTCCATCTCGTTGGTAGTAGTTTATAACTTTATATTGTCATGTGCAACATGTTCCTATTAATACAAGATTATTTTCACGATCAAAGTTATTGCAGCCTTTTCTTCTCTTATTACGAGTGAAGTGTAGGATTTAATGTACTATTTCTGTGCTGATGTTTTAATAATTTTCTATAGCCAACTATTACTTTAATTTAACATTACTGATGTTAATTAGGTGAAACCTTGGATTAAAACAAGCCTTGCGCCAGGTTCTGGTGTTGTGAAGAAGTACTTGGATAAGAGGTGACTCTTGCTTCTCCAGATTCCAATTTTTATTTTATTTTGGAACCTTGGTTAATATTTTTTACATTTTCCTATGCAGTGGTCTGCAGAAGTATCTAAACCAGCTTGGCTTCAATATCGTTGGATATGGTTGTACAACCTGCATAGGAAACTCTGGAGATCTTGATGAATCTGTAGCTGCTGCGATTTCTGAAAATGGTGAGTTTGACATCCCTGGATGTGGGAGGCTTGCATTGTTGTGAAACAGTGCTTTACTCACTTTTCCTCTTTCAGATGTTGTCGCTGCTGCTGTGTTGTCTGGAAACAGGAATTTTGAAGGACGTGTACATGCATTGACCCGAGCAAATTATCTCGCTTCTCCTCCATTGGTTGTGGCCTATGCTCTTGCTGGCACGGTAAGAGAACATGCATTCCCAAGGTTTAAACATATGTGTATTATTTATAACTGTTGAAGCACCGGAACAAAGCATGAATGTGATCATTTATGTAATGCTACTACTTGGACTCACCAATATAATTTGTTAGTGCAGTCAAATTTCTGCCTAATTACTTTTTTGGTTTTCTTTGCTAAATCATGGAACTACTGGTGCAAATCAATAGGGTTGTTTCTTTATGTACTGCTCTTGTTTATGTAATGCTATTTTCACTACAGAACAATACAATTCACTAGTTTAAAATCTTCTAAGCTAACTAGTTTAAAATTTTCCCTAGTTAATCTTTTGATTTTCTTTGCTTCAACTGTGGAATGTTTTGCAGGTTAATATTGATTTTGAGAAAGAACCAGTCGGCATCTCAAAAGATGGGAAAGAGGTTTACTTCAGGGATATTTGGCCTACCACTGATGAGATTGCTGAGGTCAGCACTGCAACTAAGAATTTTGGTCATATTTATGTACATTCGTTCTTTGAGAACATATTTGATTTTCTTGTCATATTCCTCATAGTTGAGCTATTAATTCTTATAGGTTGTCAAGTCAAGCGTTCTCCCAGACATGTTTAAGGGAACCTATGAGTCAATCACCAAAGGAAACCCAATGTGGAATGAGCTGCCAGTATCAGCAAGCACTCTCTATCCATGGGATCCAAAATCAACATACATCCATGAGCCTCCTTATTTCAAGGATATGACAATGACCCCTCCTGGGGCACGGCCTGTGAAAGATGCGTATTGTCTTCTCAACTTTGGTGACAGTATCACAACTGATCACATATCCCCTGCTGGCAGCATCCACCCAGACAGCCCAGCTGCCAAATTTTTGAAGGATCGCAGTGTTGAAAGGAAGGACTTCAACTCATATGGCAGTCGAAGAGGGAACGATGAGATCATGGCTAGGGGAACTTTTGCTAATATTCGTCTTGTGAACAAGTTCTTGAAGGGAGAGGTTGGGCCGAAAACCATCCATGTTCCATCAGGGGAGAAGCTTGCTGTTTTTGATGCTGCTATGGTAATAATACTAAAACTTCATTAGATCGAATTTTCACTTTTTAGTGATGCAACATATGAGGCTACATTACAAGGTGTTCAAATTCATCGAATGATTTTCATTATTGTTTTTGTCCTTTTGACAGAAATACAAGAATGAAGGCCATGACACTATTATTCTGGCTGGTGCTGAGTATGGCAGTGGAAGCTCTAGGGATTGGGCTGCAAAGGGTCCAATGCTCCAGGTAACAAGCTTCCCCCATGTTTTCTTCGCCCTCCCACATAATTTCTTCGCTTACACATGACAGCAAACTGTCTCTAACATGCACGCTTTCATTTGGTGACTGCAGGGAGTGAAGGCCGTGATAGCCAAGAGTTTTGAAAGGATTCACCGTAGCAATCTCGCTGGAATGGGCATTGTCCCTCTATGCTTCAAGGCTGGGGAGGATGCTGACAGTCTTGGCTTAACTGGGCATGAGCGCTACACCATCCAGCTTCCGACCAATGTGAATGAAATCAAGCCTGGCCAAGATGTCAAGGTCACAACCGATGATGGAAAATCTTTCACGTGCACACTTCGCTTTGACACTGAGGTACATGGGTTCATCCCTGAGTATTTTTCTAGACCAATGTTGTTTGATCATCTGTAGTGATTTCTGATGATGCGTTTTCTGATTACTCTTCAGGTGGAGCTCGCATACTACACCCATGGTGGTATTCTACCATATGTCATCAGGAAGATCGCCGCTGAGCAATAGAGTGTGTTCCTGAGATGATTGCGATGAGGCAAATTGTAATTGTTGTAAACAGTTCCTTTAGCAAGTCCCATTTGAGGAATACTCCTCAAATAATCATCTGAGATATCTGCAGAGAACTCAGAAGTTTTGAGCGCGTAAGGACGTTAGATGATCATCGCCCAGTTTTCCTTTTAAGGCACGATGTTAATAAATATGCCTCACAATTGATGAGATGCTTTTTGCATATTGTAAGTATCTGTGAACACTGGAAGGTGGAATCAGCCGAAGGAATGTCTATGATTTTTATATGCAAGGTCTCACTGAATTACATCAATGTACTCCCTCCGTTTCTCTCTACAATGTGTTCAGCACAAGAATTCTGAATTCACGTTGCTTTGTCTACTATCCCTCCAGTGGTCGTTTGACCATAGGGGAGTGAGAAGCACAAAGATACAGCTAATTCTTGTAGGGTCGTGCGTGTGTTGTACTGCTATACAGTACCAACAATATACATTGTTCCCACGAAATTCAGTGTCTTATTATTTCGCAGTACTTAATTCAGAGTGTATTTAGCAGACGCGGCCACCGCATGTAGCAGCGTGTCACCCGGGGTATGTACAGCCACAGTATGTAGCAGCCACCTTATGTAGGAGCGGTGGTTGGCGATTTTTAAGCAGCCAGCCAATGACAGCCACCGTATGTAGCATCAGCGGCAGCCACTGTATGTAGTAGCGGTGGCTGAGTGGCAACCGATGTTCGCAGCTGTGGCGGACGGCGTTTGTAGCAAAACCGTTGGTGGAGATGTGCATGACTATTGGCGGTGGGAAAGGCATGGACGCTCTACTCAGGCAGCATGGTAGCACCACCGTCCACCACTAGCAGCAATTACTCCCGCTGCTAGAAGCATATGGCGGCCTTCCTTGCAGCACCTGTGAGGCACTAGCGTCACAGGGATCTAGACTTAGCCTCAGTACCGGTGCTTGTCGTCTTGCAGTGTCGGTGGCACCAGCCTGCGGCATGGGAGCCACCGCGCTTAGAGCTCTACATGGCGGGCGACGACGTGCTACACCAAAGAGAAAAGGAGCGAGCACGATTTTATGTCGACGACCTGTGGCTAGGGCCGGCGCGTATCGGGGAAGACCATATTGCCTCGCATGAGGAAGAAGATGGGGGAGGAGGAAGAGACGATGGGAAAGGTAAGATGGGACGAGAACGTGGGTAGCCCCCCTTTCTCCCTCTTGTTCGTTTCGGTAGCCACAGGGATATGTGTGGCCACGTGTCAATCCGGACAATAGCTACGCGTGATCCCCCGGGGCACCGGGTCATTTTCCTCAGAACAGAGAGAGAAGAACCCTAGCTCGCTCTATCTTCCACCCTCATCTCCTCTACTTTCACCTGCAGCAGCACAGATTCATACGTCTTCTTGAGATTTAGTATACGTTTACAAAACTGAACTATAAACACGTTCCAAATCTCAAATTTGGTCCCTTCTGGTCGGTTTCCACCGCCTTCCTGGTCGTTTCGGGGTTCGACCACACAGGCACACACCCAATCCCGCTCCCCACCCACCGTCCCCTCCTCCTTCCCCTCCCGTCTCCAGCCGCCGGTGCCCCTCCCGTTGCTCCCCCGTTCCCAATCCAGCTCTATCCTATTCCTATCCCCCAGCGCCAGCTCTATCAGGGCACCCGCGCTTTCTAGGGTTAGCCCTTGTCTGTTCTGGGGTTTGGCCTCGCCGCGCCGCGCCTCCAAGGTCTCGCCGGCACCCTCCGCAACCGTCCGAGCCCCCGCCGCGGCCACGGTCGCCCAGTCGCGGCTCGCTCGGATTCCGCGCACACCTCCTCGCCGAGCTCCACGCGCATCTCCCCAAAGGCCCAAACCAACACGCAGACACATCTAACTAACACAGGCGCCGTCTCGCCGAATCGCGGCCGGTTCCCCCATGGCGGCGACGGGGCAGCACGACGGGGACGACTTCGACCACTACGAGGTGCTCTGCCTCCCGTCGGGCGAGGAAGGCGCCGCGCTGAGCGTCGAGCAGATCGAGAAGGCGTACCGGACGCAGTCGCGCCTCCGCCACCCCGACAAGCGCCCCGACGACCCCAACGCCACCGCCGACTTCCAGAGCCTCGCCAGCTCCTACAAGTTCCTCCGGGACGAGTCCCTCCGCCGCCAGTTCGACGCCCGCCTCCGAGGCCGCCGCGAGGCCGCCGCCCGCGCGGCCGCGACCGGGGTCAAGCGGCGGAAGGCCGTGTCGGACCTAGAGGAGCGCGAGCGCGCCTTCGCCTCCGGGGGAGGCCAGTACGTCGACCCCGACGAGCTGGCCAGGCGAGAGGACAAGAGGAAGGCTGCTGACATCAAGCGCGAGCTGGATGCGTTCGCCGCGAGGAAGAACGCGGGCATCTCAGGCTCTGCTTCGACCTCGGTAATGTCACGTTATTCCTTGAATCTCTTCAGTTCGTTCGTTTCTTCGTGTTGGATTGATTGCACTATTCTCTACTAGTAGCTGCAACTGACTATTGCTGCCTTGTGGGATGTTGAATCCCGGGGAATTTCTTTAGCCCTTAGATCTGAAAAACAATAGGATGCGCCTCAACTAGTTGATCAGAGGGGTAGGTTAACTGCTATTGTAGACTTAGGTGGAGTAGTGTATAACTTACTGCATGAAGCATTGAGCATATACTGCTAAGTTTTTGGGTTAACATACACCTTAACTATCTTACTCCTGAATTATAGAATTAAAAGACAAAATGATGCACCTTAACTATCTTACTCCTGAATTATAGAATTAAAAGACAAAATGATGCACCTTAACTATCTTACTCCTGAATTATAGAATTAAAAGACGAAATGATGCACCTGAATTATTTCTGAAGAGTGATATTTGATCAGAGGGGATAGATTTTGCACTATTATAGCCTAACAGACTAAGGTGGAACAATATACTCCCTCCGTCCCAAAATAAGTGACGTGGGTTTGTCTAGATTCGGATGTATCTAGACACGTTTTAGTACATAGGTACATGCGAATCTAGACAAACTCAAGTCACTTATTTTGGGACGGAGGGAGTATATATATATAAAATACAAATTGTGGGTTAACATACAAAAGTACAAAACAGGGTCAGCAAAAGCATTTCATCATCCAAAGTAGCCATGTGACCATGTCTAAATTATGTAGCATCAAACATCTTACCTCCATATACCATAGCCTTGTCTAATATTGAAGAAAAGAGGCGTGTGTCAGATTTCCCCCTTTTCACCTTACCATCAAAGTAAAAGTTCAGATTACCAAGATATGTACATTTGTATGTTGCAAGAGATTTGTTGGTCTGTATTTTTAATGCCCGTACTGACCACAGCTTGGTCATTCTCTTCTTAGGCACATGGAGATAAGAAGAGAGGAACTCCAGAGAACGGAGTTAAGACGGACAAGGGGAAGGTCTTGAAGGTTTCATGGGAAGGGGGCGCAGAGTACTATACTGCTGCAAAGTTGGACGAGATATTTAAGCAATTCGGCAAGGTTGAAGACATTCTGATCAAGACCAGAAAATCAAGGAGCAAGGGTTCAGCAATTGTTGTCATGGCTTCGAAAGAGGCAGCAGTAAGTCTCTTTTCTTCTTTTTGTCTTGGATATTTTTCCACTTAGTTAGAAGTCTTAGGCGCAAAATGATAGATCTTGAACTAGCCCAGGACAATTAGTTTGTTTTAATCTGCAGCAAGATAGGAGTATATAAGAAAATTTTACCAAGTTCGCATATAGTATGCATAATAACTAAATGGTGCGTCATATAAGAAAATTTTATTCTGCAGCATGATAGATGTTGCTTTGCTCTATTTATTCATGGTTCAATACCAGTCTCATTTGTATCATTTCCAGACCGTCTCGTGGAACTTTACCAAGCTGCATTATCTGTCTCGAATTTGATCATCATATTTTAGCTACGTGTCTAACCAATACTTGTTGATCTCTCAACAGAAAACCGCACTAAAGAACCATTCTGTGTACAACGTCTTCTCAGTCCCATTGATGGTTGCTCCTCTTGAAGAATCAGGTGGGTCACCAGCATTCGCAACTCCAACACCTGAACCGAGGGTGAGCAACATTGAAGGAACTGGATTCTGCGATATGGAAGCATCAGTATTCCGGAAACTTCAAGAGGTACTTGAATGAAGTTTTGAACACGATTTTTGTTGTGCAACCGTTTTGGTTCTTCTTCAGTTTTCATTGTATTTGTTAACAATACATATTCATATATTCCTTGTTCAATAACAAAGCAATACACATAAAATTCTGTAGCATGCATTGTTTAGTGTGTCAAATCGATGAAACTTAAAAATGCCTTGTTGACCGACCTTGCAGGCCCAGAAGAGGAAGCAATGTGGATAATTGGTGCTTTGCCGAACATGAGCTAGCAACTTACAGAGGACATTTGTTGTGGCAAGTTACTTCAGCTGACGATCATCAGGATAGTTCAGTCAGAACAGTTTTCTACTCCCTCTGACGCAAATTAGTTGACTCAAATTCGTAAAGATACGGATGTATCTAATACTAAACCATGTCTAGATACAATCGAATCTAGACAAATCTAAGTCAACTAATTTGGATCGGAAGGAGTAGTTTTTGTTGCTGATATATTGTTGTCAGTCCAGCACATGCTTGGCCCAGGTTGTGCCCAATTACTGTCATTGTATGCTTGTGCTTCAACTCTGTATTCTTACAGGTATTCTTTTTGGAGTATTTTGTACTCTATAGGCAATATTTGCTAGGAAGTGAAAGGAAAACAAAAACCCTGCACTGTTGATACTTGCATTTCCTGTTCCCTCTTTTTTATTCCTTTTCACAGCTAGCTCTGGATATTAAGGGTAACTCTGGCAGAAGCCATAAAGGGCCAAACCTGGAAAAATCTTCCATTTTTGAAAAGCTGGGTAAGAAAAAGATGTAAGCCACGAGGGGAAAAGCTCTTGGTGGCCGGATCTGACCTCCCCTGAGCTTCTCCTGACCTCTAACACGCCGGATTTGATGCTGTGGTGCAGTGAACTAGGGTTTGTTTTTCATTTCTTTTCTTGAGCTGGAACACCTCACATTCGATTAACGTGTGGTCGCAACAATATGGTCGGCTACTGCACGAGATACATCATCAGTAAGATCCATCAACCACAAGTGGTCGATCAGGTTCTCCCGAACACGGATGCTCTTTTCTGTCTCTAAAACGCCACAGAAAATGGACTTTGGTGGGGCAGTTGAGCATCCAGATAGATTGCACGCACGTTTTCTCGCCATGCCAAACCATTTCTGTTTTCTCGCCATGCTGAGCATTGAATTGGCGTATCAGAATATATATGCACACGGTAAAGCAGATTTGGCCGAGAAACCACCTTTGGGGTTATAGTGCCAGGCCACCAAATCATGCGTGCTGTGCTGCTCGCATAGTGAAATACATAGAATGACACCTGCATCAGCTCCAGTGAAGGTTTGTCTGACCAGCTGCTCATCCCAATCGTATGTGACTAGATTGATCAGTTCCACAACCCTGGTAAGCAAGTGCAGGCCTTGGCTAGAGAACACTTTGACAGAGATGACATCAGACGACCCAGGATCACTGACGCCCGGAGCATGTAAAATCCTCTCTATACATGCTCATAAATCATCAGGGTACTAGCCAGTATACTTCGCTGGTTGTATACAGTTTTGGTAAAATGAGACCAAGTTGGTCCGTAACTTATACTGCTGACATCTGTAAAACACTAGAAGCTGTTACTAGTATGATGATTGGTATATATATATATACCAATCAAAACTTATCATCAAAATCTCTTTCTCAAGAGAACTCCATATCATCTCATTAAGAGCCCCTTATGGATAAACTCTCCAGTATGCATGATGCACCATACTTGCTGTTACAGACTTACTGCACCAACCAGGAAAGCTGCAGCACCATCAGTTGTAATCATCTCTCACAGAAAAACTAACGAACTAGTAGCCCAAGGAGATCAAATTTGAAAGAGATAGGAAGTCTAACTCACTACTCCATTGGAACAATACACACTTGCTAGGACATGACATAAGAATTGAACATGTAGTCACCGAGTTCCCACCAGTTAAATAACTAATCCATGGGCATTTCAGCATATTTCAGTCTACGAGCTAGACATTTCGAAGCAAACAATACACCACACAATAACAGTACAGTATTGATGCAGCACATAGATACAATGAATTTGTCAGGATTCAGGTCCGTAGTAACCATCTCCGAGATGTCACTAATCGAGCATGTGGTACACCGCATACCGACAGGCCAAAAGAACAATAAGGTACCTCCATAAAGCAGTTTGTGTTGCATGACTTGCATCTTTCCCAAGGGAGAATCCTGGAATAAGGTTGTCGTGTCAGTTGCAAGGGAAATATGACAAACACTTCAGTGCAAGAAGAGTAAAATGCATCAAAAGTCACTAAACCGAACGGTGTTGCGCGCCTCCATCACCATACACGGCTGAATACCGTCACTGAAGACACGTGTGTGAGTCGTAGACGGTCACTCGAAATGGCAGGCCACAAGTATTGCTGACGTGGTCTCACCTGGGACCCCACTGCCAGTGTCTGTGGGCCGTTTTTGTGTCGAGGCGGTGCAATATTTATCCGAAAACCCCCTCTTGGGTTCGTTAGCCCCTCCACCAAAGCACAAAGCGGCAGGTGAGCTCATTACCTCTATCATCTTCGCGATCGTTCTGAGGAATGGCTGAGGTGACCAAGAGAGAAGAGCGTGGCGACAGCGAGAGGGAGTTGGAGGCGGCGGTCGTTGGCCAGCGGGTGGTGATTTGTTGGTGCGGCGACAGCTGGCTGGTGCGAGACATCGGCGATGTCCTGACACCGCCATCCTTAAGGTGACCCACCTCTCCTGTATGGTAAGCGTCGCCGTCTTGAAATCTCCGGCCAAAAATCTATGCTTTCATGTTAGGGTTTTGATTAGTAATGCTCTACTTACGAAATAGACTTACAAAGTAAAGTTACGGACGCGGTCATGGCTTCAGGTGATTGGCGTAGGCTGATGTAGTTGCTCCAATAATTCATCGGAGGATAAATAGATGCACGACACGTTAGTCCGTAATCCACTTCAATTCGTCCATAATATTAGCATTGTTGGGTTTCGATTATCTTCTACATTGGGGCTTGTTCTTCTTGAGTTGGTCAATTAGCAGTGTTTTCTACAGATGTTGTTCAATTTCTTAAGTTGGTTCGTTTGGGGGTTTGTGTAGGGTTTATAAAGATGTTATCTTTTGTGTACAAATCATGCAATGTTGGCGAAGAATTTGATGGATCTTTTGTGTAAATTGTTCTGGCAGGGCCTCATAGCAAGTACTTCTCTGTAGAAGTGAACCATGGTGCCTACTTTATTGGTAGTGGCAAGAACTATGCTTATGTAGATGGTTATGTCATATGGATAGATCAAGTATATAAAGTTACTTGGTCACCACTAATGGTGGATAATCTGGTTGAGGAAATAGGATATGAGATGCATGGTAGGGTCAAGGTTCACCACCTTATTCCTATTCTGACGATTAGCAACAATGGTTTGAGGAAGAGAAGGAGTGATCATGACACAAGCCAGATGGTTCAGTCTGTAGAGACTGGGCATCATTTCATCTAGCTATATCGATCTAGATCATGATGAATCAATTAGGGCCATGAACTGGGATGATGTTGTTCAGCTCCTAGTTGCTAAGCTGCCTCGTGTCATCAGTCCTATGAAGCCACTATAGACGGTTGTTTCAGATGCTAGCCAACAAGAAGTTGGGCTAGTACCAATTCAAGACTTGTAACCTGAGCTAGTTGAGGAAGATAGATCAGCAATGAGGTCGGGTTTATGGCCTAGAAACAATCTTACAAAGGTTGTCAATGTAGAGGAATAGGAATCAACAAGAGGCACTGAATTGTTAGATGAATATGACAATGATGTTGATTATGTGGACTCAGAGTATGAAGTAAGTGAGGATGATGATGACCTTGATGCAGACAATCCTGATGATGAAGAGGATAAGATAGAGAGGAAGAGTCGAGTGTCAGTCAGGGCAAAAAAGGAGGCTAACAAGGATTGTTAGATGGATGTTGACATTCCTGATGATGGAAACTATGAAAAAGATGACATTTGGGCACCAGACTCATATGATGAGAAGAGAAATGACAGATTCAAGACATTCAGAGAAGAAGATTTGGCGAGTGTTAAATTTAATGTTGGGCAAGTGTTTGAATCGGTGCAAATGGTGCGGAAGGCCATCAAGGAGTATAGTTGTCAGAATAGATGGGACATCAAAAGGCCAGTCAGTGATCTGAAAAGGATCAAGGCCAAATGTTTTGGCACTATGGATAATGATGGTGAGAACAAGGAATGCAACTAGTATCTATGGGATTCTATTGACAACTCTACTAAGTGTTGGAGAATTAAGAGGTGCCAGGGTGAACACAATTGCAGTAGGAAGTGGAAGATCAAAGGCTTCACAACTAATTTCCTAGCCGACGAGTACTTGGAAAGCTTTACAACATATCAATATGAACATGAAGAATTTTTCAAGAATTGTGCAAAAGGAGTGGAACATGACAATACACAGAAGAAAAATGCAAAGGGCTAGACGTATTGAAATGAAAGTTATCTATGGAGATGAAGAAGTAAAGTACCAATAGCTCTAGAATTATGCCAATGAAATTAGAAGTAGCAACCCTAGATCCTCCTTTTATGTTAATCTTGATGAAAGTGGAAGGTTCACAAGATCTTACATGAGTTTGGAGTCCTGCAAAAGAGGGTTTCTGCAAGGATGCAGACCCATAATATTTTTGATGGATGCTTTATCAAAACAAGGTATAGAAACCAGTTGTTAGTTGTTGTTGTTGGCATAGATCCAAATGATTGCATATTTTCTATAGATGTTGCTGGTGTTGAGGTTGAAGATACAGAGAGCTGGACTTAGTTCTTGTAGACTTTGAAAAATGGCCTTTACATTCTTAACATTAGTCCATGTACAATAATGCCATACAGATAAACGGTAACACTATATGTCCATGCTTACCTAGTTGTCCATCCATTCCATGCCCTGTTTTCTTAACTAATTTACCATATTCTCATTTTTAGGGTTTAAGCAATGCAACAATAGATCTCTTCCCTTACTCAGAGCATAGATTTTTTGTGAGATATATATGGATGAATTTCCAAATGCTCTTCAAGGGAGATGATGCTTTAAAGAGACAGTTGTGGACATGTGCTAGGAGCATCACACTTGTCAGGTTTGAGGCAAACATGAAATAGATGGAGAGCCTCAACCCTGATGCCTATGATTGGATAAACAATTTGGACCCCAATACATGGGTGAGGGCTTTCCAGAGTAATTTTTCTAAGTGTGATATCCTGCTGAACAAAAATTGTGAGGTATTCAACAAATAATCTACTGTCTTATTCTTATTCCTGTTTTCATGTTCTTATTCCTTTCCCTTATAGAGGCTAGAGAGCTACCAGTTACTAGCATGTTTGATAGAATGAAGGACCAGTTCATGACTAGGCATTATGACAGAAACCTTGATGTTGACAACATGTAAGGATCTATTTACCCCTAAAATTCAGAAGAAACTTGACAAAAATATAGAATGGTCAAAGTATTGCTATGTATATGGATCATGGGATGGTATTTTCAAGGTGGGATCCAAGTTTTTATCCAAACCAATTGACTATATTATTGATTTGAAGGGTCTGACTTGTACGTGCCAAAGGTGGCCACAAACTGGGATCCCATGTCCACATGCAATCTCTTGCATGAGACATGATAACAAAGACCCTGTGAAGTATGTTGACAAGTGTTAGTCCATACATATGTACAAGTTGGCATATGCCAATATTGCTTATCCTTCTAGGGACATATCAGAGTGGGAGACGATGTCTAGACCTACTATTTTTCCTGCACACTATGTGAAGCATGTTGGAAGGCCAACTGAAAGGGTAATTGCCCCTATGTGTGGTTTTGGTGATTAATGACAATTCCTATGGACTAATGTTTTCACAAAGTTTTAAATGAAGGAATATTCCATAGGTCATGCTTGTAGTCCATATGTTAGATTCAAGTATGGATGCCATAAAGATAAAGATATACCTTGAGTTTTGGCATCAAGATCATCAAATTGAAGAGAAGAATATGATATGATCAACATCTTGAGAGTGTGATCTCAATAGAAGAATTCAAGATATGGCTCTAAGTCAGTGTCATGATAGCCTCATTAGTTGAGCTATAGTTGACTAAGATTTAGAGCATGTAATCAAATGAAGAATTCTTTATGTACCTCAAGACATTGAGATGGAGCATGAGAAGATACTTGGTTGACCAATACAAAGAGTGATTTCAAGTTGGTCAACACATGAAGCATAAAGAATGTACCACATGGATCTTGTGGTATGGTAAGCCTTATCATTTATGCATCATGAACTAACCCATTATATATGTGCCTTTGTGTTTTCTATATGGGATAGGTATCTTTCCATGGGCATGCTTCAAAAGTGAAGATCTCATATAGCCCATGAGAGGATGGCATCAAGTGGTGATCGTCATCAAGGTTGAGAAGGGCAAGTTCAAGATAAGCATCTCGAGAAGATCATTTGCTTGAATATTGCCATCCATATTGGTGATAATGGACATGTGAAGACGTGTCTTAATGAAGATATTCCATAGTGGTGTATGGGGGAGCAAATTATGAGTCTTCACAAAGCAACAATGATCAAGTGATGCATTCCGGCTTGGATGGAGCTTGAAGCATTGTCATCAAGATCAAGCGGGATGCACAAGGCAAAGGTATTGCCTTGCTACGTTTTCCTTTTACCGGGCTC
This sequence comes from Avena insularis, assembly GCA_023614405.1. Classification (NCBI taxonomy): domain Eukaryota; kingdom Viridiplantae; phylum Streptophyta; class Magnoliopsida; order Poales; family Poaceae; genus Avena; species Avena insularis. The sequence continues at coordinate 89,166,447 of CM042690.1, read as the reverse complement.
AAGTTGGTTGTTGGGAGACCGGGTTATAGGATAGATAGCCGCACTATCAAGAGGGGCTTTTGGTTGGGTAACTTGATCACATCATCATAGGGAGCTCAATCCTTTGCATACTTTTCATCTTCATATGTTGTTGCTTCTTTGTATTTCTCCATGTGAGGTTCTTGAGCTTGTTGCTAGCTCTTCAACAAGCCCAAGTTCACCGAAAACGGAATTCGTATGCATCTTCTATGACGTTTTCAAGTTTGAAGGTTTTACCGGTTCTTCTCATAGGGAGGCTTCATACCTTTGTGCATTTGTTCTACCCTCCTTTGTTGGACTATGACGTTTTCATGCACCATATTGTAGAGCTTGTTGTCTGATACATTGCAAATGTATCTATAATTTTTGATGTTCCATGCTTGTTTTATTTCTACTTTCTTATGTTTTGTCCACACTTTGGAGTACTTTTCATATGATTTCTTGGACTAACCTATTAACAAGAGCCACGATGCGATTGCACATTTTCTGCTATTTTTGGTTCTAGGAAAGTCAGAAAATCAATATTCTCGGAATTGGACCGGACAAAAGCCAAAGTCGATATTTTACCGGAAGACTCACGGAGCCAGAAGACGAGACGGAGAGGGGCCAGGGGCTGGCCACACCACCTGGTGGCGCGGGCCAGGCCAGGACGCGCCAGGGGGTGGTGTGGGCCCCTCCGGCACCCCCTCGATCTCCCCTCTCGCCTATAAGAGCTTCTCGATACCAAAACCCTAGGGGATCAATCAGAAATCCATGAAAAGTTCCGCAGCGCCGCCACCACCGAAGGGGAGATTCGGGGGACAGAAAGTCTCTGTTCCGGCACCCTGCCGGGACGGGGAAGTGCCCCCGGAGCCATCACTATCGATCTCCACCGCCATCTCCATCACCATTGTTGATTCCCATGATGAGGAGGGAGTAGTTCTCTCTCGAGGCTAAGGGTTCTACCGGTAGCTATGTGTTCATCTCTCTCTCTATGCATGATCTTATTGAGATCATGAGCTTGTAATCTATAGATCTACCTTGCTACTCAAGTGCTTTAATAGATCTCTGCTCTCCCCATGTGTGTGAAGTTGACAGTGTGCACACCATGGTGGCACTTAGGCTAGAGATTACAAATACTTGTTATGAGTTATATTTGGAGTTGGATGTCTTTATGAAATTGTGGTGTTTGTTGGAACCATCTAGTACTCAAGGTGACAGTGTGGGGTTTTCTAGATGGGAAAGATGAACTTTGAGGTGTGCTGTTATAGCCCTACCAACGATTAGAGTGTTCAACCGGAGAGTAGTTCAGCGTAGTATCATAAAGAAGAATATATTTATATGAGAGTGTTCACTAGTGAAAGTATGATCCCTAGGCCTTGTTTCTAAACACTGAAACACCGTTTGCAATTAGATCTGTTACATGTTTGCTTGCTTCCATCTTTATTTTAGTTTGCCTTTAGTCTTTTCCCACGTCAACCACACACCATCAAGCTATTTTCTATCACCGTTACCACTTATAATTATCTATACCACTTGTATTTCACTATCTCTTCGCCGAACTAGTGCACCTATACACCTGACAAGTGTATTGGGTGTGTTGGGGACACAAGAGACTTATTGTATCTTGATTGCAGGGTTGCTTGAGAGGGAATACCTTTGACCACTTCCTCCCTGAGTTTGATAAACCTTGGGTGATCTAGTTAAGGAAAAACTTGTTGCTGTTCTACAAACCTCTGCACTTGGAGGCCCAACAACTATGTACAAGAATAGAAGTGCGTAGACATCATTGTCCTCGTCAAAACAAGCCCAAGATCATCGAAATCAGAGTCCGGATGCAAAAGTTATTGCGTTTTTCGTGAAGTCTTTTTCATCCCGATTGTGGATCCGGTTCAACCGAGTCCCACACCGGACGGTCTGGTGCCAGCGCCGGTAAATCGGATCTCAGACCGGATTTTCCGGTTTTCGCGACCGAGTCTATTCCAAGTTGGCAAACAGAGGTATTCCGGTTTGTAGGCCGGTCCATCGGCCTGGGGACCGAGTTTCCTGGTTCTAGGGCCGGTCCAATCGACTTTGAAACCGAGTTTTCGCTGTTTTCTCCCCAACAGCCATATTTGCTTTTCCCTATAAAAGGGGGTTCTTCCCCCAATGTTTTTTGGTGTTCTTGAGCCCGAAATTGACCTCCATTGTTGACCCTCTTGAGCTTGCCTCCTCCCCCTTCCCTCCTATCATTCTTGCATCTTTTTGAGGGCTTTGGAAGAGGAGATCTAGATCTACAATCCCCACCAATCAATTCCTCCTCTAAGTGAGGGGAACCCATTGGATCTAGATCTTGAAGTCATTTGTTGATTTCCACCATTGTTCTTACTCTCTAATTCCTCCCTAGCACTTGTTGGTTTGGTGGTATTTGAGAGTGAGGGATTTGAATTCCCTTGGTGTTCTTGCTTTGCATTCTTGCATAAGTGTTGAGCTCTCCACTATGATTTGTTTGAGTGAGAGACCGTGAGCTTTTTGCTCTTGGAGGGTGACCTCCTAGTTGGCTTGGCGGTTGGTGCCATGGTGTCCTCTTCGTGGAAGATTGTGAAGAGACCCGGGCTTCTCCTTCGTGGAGCTTGTGAAGTGGTTGTGGAGCTTGCCATCTCCGGAGTGGAGGAAAAGCTATCTATAAGAAAAGGGCCTATGCCTTCGTGGGATAGACTCGGAGAAGAAGGTGAGCCTTCGTGGCATTGGGAAATCCTTCATGGAATCCCACACCTCTCCAACATGACGTACCTTACTTGTAAGGGAACACGGGAATACATCTCCGTCTCCACGTGCCTCGGTTATCTCTATACTCGAGCTTACTTTCCTTGTGATAGCCATCGAGCTTGAAGTACTTATATCTTGCTTATCACTTGTGGTATATTTATCTTGTACTATCTTTCTTAGCTTAACTTATTGTTGGTGCACTTAGTTGAGCCTAGTGTATTTAGGTTTTGTGCTTGTAAAATAAACGTTAGTTTAATTCCGCATTCTATCAAGACAAAACCATAATAGTTTTGAAATTGCCTATTCACCCCCCTCTAGGCGACATCTCTATCCTTTCAATTGGTATCAGAGCAAGGTCTCTCCTTGTTTAGGCTTCATCGCCTAGAGTGTAAAGATGTCGGCTAGTAGTATAGTTCACAATGACACAATTATATTTAATGGCACAAATTATATTTTGTGGAGAAATCTCTTGCTTTGTAATCTCGGATCTTGTGTCCAAATATTGAGCGATTTCTAGATGTAGGTTTTTCTCCTCCAATGGATCCTCAAAATCTATCTTTAGAGGATGAGAAAAATTTACATCTCGAAGCTCAAGTATCTAATAAGCTCTTTTTCTCCTTGAGGCCCATAGTTAATTTTTTCTTGACGATTGTGAAGTGCAAGTCATCTCATGAGATGTGGACCAAGCTTAAAGAAATATTTGGTGGGTCCATTTCTCATAGGGTCGGTGGTATCTTTGAGGAGCTCTCTTCTCCTTCACATCATGAAGAGCTCCAAGTGGATTCCACCTCCGGCCGCGATGAGATTTCAATTCCCTCCACTTCACCTACATGTGACAAGTCACAAGGTAATGGCATAGTGAGTGGAGAAATCATATGTAATTATGGTAGTGGTTATCTTTACACCAATGATTCATGTTCTATAAATGCTAATGGTGTAGAGAGTTTGGACTTAAGCACTTCTTGCAACGATAATTATATATCCCCTTATGTTGCTAGTCCTTGCATATTGTCTAGAAATTATCTGAGTACTAGTGTAGATGATATGCTTGATTTGTCTTGTTCCAATAAACAAAATGCTTCTATTTCCTCTAGTTGTGTATCTAACAATTTAGAGGAAATCAAACACCCTATGGAGCAAGACACGATCATGAATGAAGATTCAAGAATATCCCCATCTTCATCCTCCCGTGCTCACATGTGCTTTATGGCAAGAGGATCAAAGGTATCTCCTTCTTTGGATCCCAACATATCTTCTCTAGATAATAGCAATGATAATGATGATAGTGATGATGACCTTGATGAGGATACTAGAGCTCTTGTGCTTGAGCTGACCTTTTTGTGTACCTCTCTTCGTGGTAATAATAAGGTCGTTGCTTGTATCAAACACGTTATGGACACCATAACTAAACAAACGGAAACCATAGAGGAGTTAGATTTCCAACTTGATGATGGGAGTCAGAGATTCAATCTCCTTAAGCAAGAGATTGCCGAGGAGAAGCACACTAATTGTCTCGTCATACAAAAAATTGAATCTTATGAGCTTGAAAAGGAAAAATCTATTAATGATGCTAGTGCTACTAACTCTACTTGTGAAGCATCTACCCTAAAGGAGAATGTTGAGCTAAGGGCTCAACTTAAGTTGCTAACTAGAAATTATGGGAAATTGGAAGAAAGTCATGAAAATCTCTTGGCCTCTCATAATGATCGTCTAATCTCCTATGACGGGCTAAAATTACCTCGTGAGGCAAGTATCACTAAGGTAACATCTTGTGAGCCTCTTTTGGACATTAGCACAACTTCTACTCAAAATTCTATTTTGCCATGTGCTAGTCCTAGTGATCCTTCTAGTCATACTAGTGATAAACCTTGTGTTGGATTACTTGCTTTGCCTTGTTGCTCTAACAATGAAGCTTCTACTTCCTCTAGTATCTCTATTTCTACTAACCATGTAGAGGAAATCAAAGAGCTCAAGGCCCAAGTCACTTCTTTGAAGAAAGACATGGAAAAGAGTCATGAAGGCAAATCCACACTCGATAATATTTTGAGTGTGCAAAAATACCCCAATGATAAAAGTGGACTTGGATTCAACTCCAATAACAAGAACAAGTCCAAGATCAACAAGAAGAAGGGCCCAGGCCTAGTAAAGAATTTGGCCAAGATTATTTGCTTCAAGTGCAAGGTTATAGGACATTTGTAACATCCCAAAACTTTAATCCAAGCTTATCAAGATCAAATCATCCAAAGATAGGGCTAACAAAAACTTTTCCAAATTTAAAATGAAAGCATTCATATATGTGTGCATTTAAAATAGGAGTTGTTTGAATTGCCATGATTTATTGATCCAATGCTTGTAAAATGTTTCTTAGGTGATTTAAACATCATCTACATCATTCCCAAACTTTTCCTAAAGAAAATCAAATCAAAAGAATTAAAATGAAGGAATGGTCATTTTGGCAAATTTAACTCTCATGCCTACTTTGGCTATTCCTAGTACTCAATTATTAACAGAAACAATTCTTGATCTTTGCACCCCTTGCTAGTACACATAATGAAGTACCAAGGCCCACCTTTTGATCTGCTAAAAACATTCTGTTAGCTATTTTAAATGACAGTTTAAAATTGAATCTAATGCATATGCATAGATCACCCATATTTCAAAAACCATCTATTTGAGCTCCATTTTCAAAACCCTTGCAACCAGAGACTACCTATCACTAGTGGAGATCACTCAAAAATTTTGAACTCAATATTCAAAACTTTTTCTCTTGCGGCCATTTCATGAAACACTTGGCATGCTTAATCCCACCTCTAATCCTAGCTCACTATTCTGCACAGGGTTTTGCCCCCATTTGATCTCCATTTAACCTCTCTGTCCCCTCTTGGTCTAACTAGGCCTTTAGCACCTCTGTCCCTTGTCCCTAACCCCCAGGCCATGCCAAACCGAGGACATGCTCGCCGGCCAAACCTTGCCCCACTGCAGCAGACCACTCCCCCTTCCCTCGCCATGTCTAGGAGGTAGCCAACACCTCACCGCCCCTCTTTGTCCCTTGCCCGAGCCAAGTGCTGCCGTGGACCACCGAGGAGAACCCACGCCCAGTGCCACCGCACCATGCCGATGCCGCCCGCAGAGCATGCTCATCCCCAGCGATGCACAAGCCGCCCGCCTTGACGCATCCTTGACCTGGAGAACACCCCAGACATCCCTATTCGCCGCCCAAAGCCCCACAGCCACCGCTCGCCATGGACACCGCCGCCTCTGCCTCTCAGAGCGCCACCTCGCCCAGACCACATACCACCGCCCCTACGGCCGCATTTAAGTCCTAGAGCACCGCCAGGGAACCGCCCATCGATCGCCATCCCCAGCCATGCCGCTAGCTCGCCCTAGCCATGTCGCCACCGTCGACCGCCCATCCCGCTCGGTCTCACCATCGGGACTATAAAAGGAGCCCTCCCCAGCCATTCTTCTCCACACCATTCCACTCCCCTCACCTCTCTGAACCTCACCCACCTCTTGCCGGAGCAAGTGGAGCAGCAGCTCGCCAGAATTGGAGCCGGAACCGCCGCCTCTGGAGGAGAAGGGTGCCGTTGTTTTCGACTGCCCCAAGCTCAGCCGCGACCACGCCTCGCCTCGCCGTCGTCTTCCACTTCGTTTGCCCGCCTCGCCGACCCCGCTGGAGCCCTGGTACGCCCCCAGTAGACCCCCACCGAGCCGCTAGGGTTCGAGCTCGCCGGCGACCTGTTCGTCGTCGACGACGACCCTCAGCCGTTGATCTCGCTTCTAATCGCACCGCCCATAGCGCGCGTACCGTTTCGCGTGTTAAGTGCCGCTAACAAGCGGGACCCCCTGTCAGCTGAGCCCCGCGCCGCGGAGCGCCACTGGGCCGGCCCATTCCTTTTCCCGCGCTAGCCCATCGATTCAAATCTGGATTTTTCTTTTTAGTTTGAATCTAGTTTCTATCCACTAGTTTGAAAATCAATTCAGAGAGTTTTAGAAATCCAAATTGCATGAAACCAATTTTGTCTAAAAGGTATTAAAATGGTCTATCCAAGCCCATTGGATTTAATTCAATTAGATTTATAGATCTCTCCTAATAAAAATAACAAGACAGAAGCTTTTGCAACTTGCAACATTTTTATAAAATCAACCAAGTTAGCTTTTGAGTTGATTCCAACTCTCAAAAATCACATTTCATCATATCTATCTAAATATGTAATAATATTAAGGTTTACATGCAGTGACTTTGGACTAGTACCAAAATAATGCTATATAGGCATTTCTAGTCACTTTAAATCATTAAATAATAAACTTAAACCAAAGTAATATTGATCCAACCTTTAAATCTCATTCCCACATGTTAGAATATGTGGCGAGGACATGTGTCCACATGATCCCATATTTTGGTGGTGAATATTAAATTTTAGTTAAAATTTCAATGAGTAGAAATTACTTTTCTAAAACAAAAAGGGTGAAACTATTGAAATTAAACTTGTGATGCTTGTGCTGATAATAGATCATCAATTGTGTGTTTTTAGAATGCTACTTAGCCTAGTTAAGTATTGTTTGGTGATTGTCTACTCCCTATGTATTTATAGATGCTAGTACCGACCAAGCTTTCGAGGAGGAGGAGTTCTACCAAGAAGAAGAAGAAGAAGAAGAAAACTTCAACCACTGCACCAACCAAGGCAAGCTATTAGTGGCAAGCTAACCCTTGCAAAACATACTTTAGCAAGCTATTGTTAGCAAGCTAGAATAAAACTAGATGGTTTAGCAAAGATGCCTTAAGCATGCTTTGATCACACCCCTTTAACTATTAATACCCCAAGTCTTATTGACAAGTTTTACCTCCCTTAGTTTACACAAAGTTATTTACTTAATTTTGAAGGTAGCATAAAGAGTATAAAACTTGACCTACTTAGAAACCTTTATATGTCATTCTATGGCATGAGATTGATCCCATCTTTCCACCTTAGTGAACACTCTTAACTTAGTACCTTAGTATAGATCAAAAACTTGAGTCACTTTAGATGGGAACACTTGGTGAAAATGAATTATGAAAACCTTGGAATGATGAGTCATTCTATTGAGATGTTTTGACATGTGTTGAGAAACACAACTGGTTTATGATGATGAAAATGACGAGGCATGAGCCTTAACCCTTTTATAAAACTGATGGTTGGATTCGGATGCGATACCATTCCAAATTTACCGTACAACCACATTACCTGAATTGGGTAAGGCTTAGCTGGAAATTTATATGCATTAGTATTAGTTCCCTCACGGGAGAGGTTTGAGCTGAGGCTACCTCTCAATGTTGACCACCTATGCAGTGCCCAAGATGACTGATGGTCATGGTTGGGAGGCCATGCTCATAGGAGAGGTGCTTGTACTAGGGTGTGTAAAGGGAAGGTTATGTTTGATTATCTGCATACTAAGTATGATAATTGAGGTTATCCACAGCGGATGTATCGAATCTTGTGGTGAAAGTGTACCACCTCGTAGAGTGTCAAACTATTGAATAGCAGCGTCATGATTATGGACGATTGGAATGGCCATCTTGTTTAGTTGTCGATGTTTTCTAAATAACTTGAAATGAATGATGAACTTTGACTTGACCACACAGGGTTGTGTTGATGAAAATAGCTTCCCAACTTAAGTGATTCTAGAACTTTATTTTATCTTTCTTTGCTTCTGAACTCAGCTTAGGTTTCAAACTTAACTTGATAGTTAACTTAGATTCAGTACTTTAATTTAGAATTATACTCCTTGCTAGTAGTAGTTTGCGAGTACTTAAAGAGTACTCATGGCTTTTGTCCCTGGCTATTATCATGGCGGACTATGAAGGAGTTTATCAAGATGATGGTCGTGGGGCGGCTATGATAACTAGGACTATCGCCTTCGTCATTGCATTACTGAAGATGGACCCCACCGCTACGCTATCGCTTATTTCCGCTTGTTGTATTAAAGACTGGATCATGAGATCCTTATTTGTGTAAAACCTTATGTATGGTTTGTAATGGATGATGTACTGTGATATCCAATCCGTTATGTCTCGCAAAAATGGTAATCCCGGGATTGCGAGGTATGGCATAACAGGCATCTGGGATTAAAAATCCGGGTGTTGACAAGTTGGTATCAGAGCCATCCTGACCATAGGAGACCCTAGTTAGAATAGACGTCCAAACCAAAAACTTAGCTTCAAAACCAAAGTGAGTATTTATGAAAAACTATTTCCTCTCTTACCCTTGTGAACTCATTCTTTCTAAAAAATTCACGTTCCTCAAAATTCTTACATTACTACTTAAAATTTGACACCCTTGATCACTTCACTAACTTCCTCATCCTTAATTCTCGTAGATGGAGACTCAGTTCAGCAAGGTTTACCAGTTGGGAAATGGAGGTCAGCTGATCTTCGAGAGGGATCTGGATTCCCTGTCGGAGTTACTGGGACGCCCACATCCGAAGTTTCTTGGAGCTCAACTTCCAGGACCCCCAGGAGGAGACCTACAGTGGCTAGTCACCACGGATCTTCGGGGAAGCATCGAAGCACCAACTTCCGGGAGAATTCAGTTCTTCGTGAGAGAGAACAACTGGCTAGATGGATTAGCCAGGGCAATGCATGAAGCTCTCGCACATCTATGTGCCCTTAGTGTCAACAAGATTCAAGGAACCCGTTTTGCCCACTATGCAAGACGTGACTTCATGGGAATGCCGATGGAGATGCCAAGTCACCCAGAATTGAGGCGTCAAGTGGAGAACCTTGACTTCTTGCTGCATGACCGACAACAGGAACTGGACAATGCCAGAGAGTTAGCCAACCAGAACCGTGCCATCGCCGACCAGAAGGCCCAGACTTTCGCACTGCTTGTCCAAGATCGTTAGTCTCTTTGTCACCAGCGTGCAAAGAAGGATCGCACCATCGCCCGTCTTCACAAGAAGGTGGCCGACCTCGAGAAGACCGTCAAGGAGCAGGAAGCTCAGCTTGCTGCCAAGGAAGAAGATGATGAGGGTGAAGACATCTAGGGAGATATGGATTCTTACCTCAGCAACGATGATGACTTTCTAGAAGAGGATGCTATGGACTTCTACACTGATGATGAAGACTCCGACTTCATCGATGATGAGTAGAGGCACTAGAGCACTGTCGTAGCATGAGATGTATCATCTCATTGTATCGTAGCTTACAGAATGGTTCATCAAACCATCTGTTTTCCCTTTGATTGTTGTGGTGTGTGTTGTATTGTGTGCTTGCTTACATAAATGAAAATGAAGTTAATTGAAAAACCTGAGTCTAACTCAAAGTTTTAGCTTTGAAAACCCCAAACCATGAACCTTTGAATTTCCCTCTTACCCCTATATCTATCTCAATCTTCAGATGACTCGTGGAAACCAAAGAGGTAGCAGCTCGTCACAGGACCCAATGCTGCAGATCTTGCAGAATCTTATCGCGGACCGTGAAGCAAGCAGGGCCGAGCGTCAAGCCAACTTAGCAACATTGCAGCAGATCGCCCAAATGGCTCTCAACAACCAAGGACATGGAAATCAGGATCACCATGGATCTAAACTCAAAAACTTTCAGAACACCAATCCCCCAATCTTCAACCAATCTGAAAACCCATTAGATGCCGATGACTGGTTACATACCATGGAAAACAACCTCGAAGTTGCAGGAGTTGATGAGAATGAGAAAGTTCTCTTCGCCACCCACTATCTGGCGGGAGATGCAAGAGCTTGGTGGAATAGCATCCGCAATATGAACCATGGCCAGGTGATGACCTGGGAAGCATTCAAGGTCAAGTTCAGCCGCACCCACGTGCCACAAGGTCTTGTCAACAGGATGAGAGATGAATTCCGCAAACTGAAGCAAGGAAGAATGACTGTGGTGGAGTACCGTGACAAATTCTTGTCACTTGCCAGATATGCACCGGATGAGATCAACACGGAGGCCAAGAAGAAGGAGAGATTCTTAAACGGACTGCATGATGAGATGCAGACTGTCCTCGTCAACATCCGTTTCCAGGATCTCGAAGAGCTAGTCGACTCTTCCATTCAGATGGAAGGGAAGATTAACCAGGCAAACGGCAACCGCAAGCGCCGTATGATGCAGCAGTCTGGATCCAGTAATCACCAGAACTACCGTCCTAACCCTTCACCAGGATATGCACCAAGGAACAACCGACCCCCAAATTTCGCTGTTACCCCAACCGTAGCGGAGGAAATGTGAAGTCCGGAGGAAACAATCACAACTCCGGCAACGCCAACAACTTCAACCGTGCCCCTCCCAAGAGCAACAACAACAACACTGCACCCAGAACTGGCAGCAATGCTGTACCTGTCGCAGTCAAGGACAAGTCCCAGATCACTTGTTTCGAGTGTGGAGTGAAGGGTCACTACTCCAATGAGTGTCCCAAGAAGACTGCCGCCAATGCCCCTGTGAATGCCCCACCAGCGGCAGATCATGTTCAACCAGAAGGAGATTGGCCCAGGGGAACCCGCACATAGCAGTCGTCTCTTCCACATGAGCGCAAGAAGCCCGAAGCGCGGATGTAGTGCTGGGTATGTTTTCTATCAACTCAGTTTTAGCAAGGGTATTGTCTGATTCTGGAGCATCGCATTCATTTGTCACCGAAGAATTTGTATGCACTAGTAAGATTCGCCCAACCAACCTGAAGCATGTCATGATAGTTCAAATCCCCGGTTCGACAACAAAAGCTAGAAAAATTTGCAAAGCTGTACCTATCAGAATACATGGGATAGAATTTTATGCCAACCTAATTGTACTTGGAACCAAAGGTTTGGAAGTAGTACTAGGTATGGACTGGATGTCAAGGCATAAAGGACTGATAGACTGTGCTAAGAAAGCCATCACCATGACCAGTAGTTCTGGAGTAACAGTAGAGCATATCTCTGAAACCTTACCCCGTCAATTCAAGTGCAACAAGAGTGTAGCCCTGCCTACCATTGACCAAGTCAGAGTAGTCTGTGAATACCCCGACATATTCCCAGATGAATTGCCAGGTATGCCCCCGGATAGGGATATCGAGTTCATTATCGAACTAATCCCCGGAACCGGACCTATAGCCCAGAGACCCTATACCATGAACCCCTCAGAGTTAGTAGAACTGAAGAAGCAGTTGGATGCCATGTTAGCAACAGGTTTGATTCAGCCAAGCGCATCGCCATGGAGATCACCAGTGTTATTCGTCGACAAGAAAGATGGAGGCAACCGTCTGTGTACAGACTACAGAAAGTTGAATGATGTCACCATCAAGAACAAGTACCCCTTGCCAAAGATAGAGGATCTATTTGATCAGTTGACCGGAGCTCAGGTATTCTCAAAGATTGATCTTAGGACTAGTTATCACCAACTTAAGATTCGTGCAACGGATATTCTGAAGACCGCCTTTACTACTCGCTATGGTTTATACGAGCATACGGTTATGTCTTTTGGATTAACCATGCCCCTGCTTATTTCATGAATCTCATGAATAAGATCTTTATGAATTTCCTAGATAAGTTTGTATTTGTGTTTATCGACGACATCCTTATCTACTCCAAGTCAGAAGAAGAGCATGAGCAACATCTGAGAATCATCCTAGAAACCCCGAGAGAGCATCAGTTATATGCCAAGTTCAGCAAGTGTGAGTTTTGGCTGAAAGAAGTAGGATTCCTAGGACATATTGTGTCTGCCAGAGGAGTCTCTGTTGATCCCACCAAGATCAAAGATGTCGAAGAATGGGAAGCCCCAACCAATCAAACCCAAGTTCGTTCATTTCTCGGATTAGCGGGATATTACCGCAAGTTCGTAGAAGGATTCTCGAGCATAGCCCGACCAATGACCCAATTGTTGAAGAAGAACAAGAAGTTTGAATGGACAGACAAGTGTGAAGCCAGTTTCTAAGAGCTGCAGAAGAGATTGATATCAGCCCCAATTTTGATCATGCCAGACATCAAGAAGCCGTTTGATGTGTATTGTGATGCATCCAAGATTGGCCTAGGATGTGTATTGATGCAAGAAGGCAAAGTCATCGCGTATCTGTCTCGACAACTGAAGCAGCATGAGCAGAACTATCCGACCCATGATCTTGAGCTAGCAGCCATGGTTTTAGCATTGAAGACATGGCGTCATTATTGGATGGATCATAAGAGCTTGATTTACTCAGATCATAAGAGCTTGAAGTATATCTTCACCCAGAAGGAGCTGAATATGAGGCAAAGAAGATGGATAGAGTTAATCAAGGATTATGACCTAGACATTCACTATCACCCCGGCAAAGCCAATGTGGTAGCGGATGCTCTTAGCAGATTGCCGTGTAGGCTTAACACCATGATCAAGGAGAAGCAACCCAGTTTGTATGAGGAGTTGGAGCAGTTCAGGACTGAGTTAGTTAGCAAAGGATTCCTAGCTAGCATTGAACTTCAACCCACTTTGATTAGCCAAATCAAGGAAGCCCAGAAGGGAAATGAGAGTATCGGAATCAAACGTCAGACAGGCTGTGAAAGGTACCTGGATTCACCGAAGATGAAGAAGGTGCACAGTGGTACAAAGGACGTATCTGTGTGCCGGCAGATTCGGAGCTGAAGGAGGTCATCATGAAGGAAGCTCATGATACTCTTTATTCTATCCACCCCGGAGGAACAAAGATGTATCAGGATTTGAAAGAGCAATTTTGGTGGCACAAGATGAAAAGTGAGATCGGAAGCTACATCGCCAAATGTGACATCTGTCAAAGAGTCAAAGCAGAGCATCAGAGACCTGCAGGACTATTTCAACCATCGTAGATTCCGGAATGGAAATGGGATTCCATCGGAATGGACTTTATCACCGGTTTACCCACTTCTAGTAGGGGAAATGACTCAATCTAGGTCATAGTTGATAGACTGTCCAAGGTAGCCCACTTCATACCTGTCAAGACAACCTACCAGAGTGCAAAACTAGCAGAGCTATACATTGCTAGAATTGTTAGTCTGCATGGCACCCCCAAGACCATCGTATCAGATCGAGGAACCCAATTTACTTCAAGATTTTGGTAGAAAGTCCAGGAAGGTTTAGGAACCAAGTTGAATTTTAGTACCGCTTATCATCCGCAAACAGATGGATAGACTGAGAGAGTCAACCAGATCCTAGAGGATATGCTTAGAGCTTGTGTGTTGGAATACGGATCAAAATGGGAAGACTGCCTGCCTTTCGCAGAATTTTCATATAACAACAGTTATCAGACTAGTTTGTAGATGGCACCATTTGAATTCCTATACGGAAGAAAGTGTCATACCCCGTTGAATTGGTCGCAAGTAGGAGAGAGTCAGATCTTTGGACCCGACATTCTCTGAGAAGCAGAAGAGAAAGTTCACAAAGTCCGTGAGCACCTCAAGACCGCCTAATCGAATGTAAGAGCTATGCTGACAAGAGAAGGAGAGACCTGACTTTCAATGTCGGAGATTACGTATATCTCAAGGTTTCACCATTGAAGGGAACTCAACGCTTTAGTCTGAAGGGAAAGTTAGCCCCCAGATATATCGGACCTTTCAAGATTCTAAACCGCCGAGGAGAAGTATCGTATCAACTGGAACTGCCTGAAGAGATGCCAGCCATCCACAATGTGTTCCATATCTCGTTACTTCGCAAATGCCTAGAAGTGCCTGAGAAGACTGAAGTTTTCAAGAACATCGATCCGAGCTGGAAATCAACAAGGACCTGACCTATCGGGAAGTACCCATCCGTATCTTAGAAGAAGCCTACAGAACCACCAGGACCAGGAGTATCAAGTTTCTCAAGATTCAGTGGAGCAACCATACCGAGGAGGAAGCTACTTGGGAGCGCGAAGATTACATTAGGACAGAGTTCCCAGATCTCTTTAGTTCCTAGTTTTCTTTGTAAATCTCGGGACAAGATTTTGTTTAAGGGGGGAAGTTTTGTAACATCCCAAAACTTTAATCCAAGCTTATCAAGATCAAATCATCCAAAAATAGGGCTAACAAAAACTTTTCCAAATTTAAAATGAAAGCATTCATATATGTGTGCATTTAAAATAGTTGTTTGAATTACCATGATTGATTGATCCAATGCTTGTAAAATGTTTCTTAGGTGATTTAAACATCATCTACATCATTCCCAAACTTTTCCTAAAGAAAATCAAATAAAAAAGAATTAAAATGAAGGAATGGTCATTTTGGCAAATTTAACTCTCATGCATACTTTGGCTATTCCTAGTACTCAATTATTAACAGAAACAATTCTTGATCTTTGCACCCCTTGCTAGTACACATAATGAGGTACCAAGGCCCACCTTTTGATCTGCTAAAAACATTCTGTTAGCTATTTTAAATAACAGTTTAAAATTGAATCTAATGCATATGCATAGATCACCCCTATTTCAAAAACCATCTATTTGAGCTCCATTTTCAAAACCCTTGCAACCAGAGACTACCTATCACTAGTGGATATCACTCAAAAATTTTGAACTCAATATTCAAAACTTTTTCTCTTGCGGCCATTTCATCAAACACTTGGCATGCTTAATCCCACCTCTAATCCTAGCTCACTATTCTGCACAGGGTTTTGCCCCCATTTGATCTCCATTTAACCTCTCTATCCCCTCTTGGTCTAACCAGGCCTTTAGCACCTCTGTCCCTTGTCCCTAACCCCCAGGCCATGCCAAACCGAGGACATGCTCGCCGGCCAAACCTTGCCCCGCTGCAGCAGACCACTCCCCCTTCGCTCGTCATGTCTAGGAGGTAGCCAACACCTCATCACCCCTCTCTGTCCCTTGCCCGAGCCAAGTGCTGCCGTGGACCACCGAGGAGAACCCGCGTCTAGTGCCACCGCACCATGCCGATGCCGCCCGCAGAGCACGCTCTGTCCCCGCGTGCACAAGCCGCCGCTCGACCGCAGACCGCGCCCGCCACTCCGTCTCGACCTGGAGAACACCCCAGACTGTTGGGTCCACAACATAGAAAACAAAAAAATTCCTACGGTGTGAACTACACGCCAAGATCTATCTACTAGGTACAAAGCAACAGGTGGACATACATCCAACGAGAACTTACCCTCGTAGACAACGAGCTTTGTTAACGAGTAGGAACTCGTGGTTGATGTAGTCGTACACTTGCCGATCTCAAGATCGTGATGAAGTCCAGCAGTTCCGGCTCTAGCACGTCCATCAGATCCAGCTCTAGCACCACCAAGTCCAGCACCGCAAAGCAGCGGTGCATCCGTGATCGCACAGACGTACGGTACCCCGACAACCTCCGTCCCTCGCTCCAGCAAAACAGCAGAAGCAACAACTCCTTTCCAGATAAAGCCACCGGGAACATGTATCTCGCTAATCCGAGACCATGGGGAAAAATATTAGAGGGGAGAGATCCTTCACAAGGAGGTGTGTGTGAGAAGTGAGGGGTGGCCTTTTATAGGAGGAGGGGTGCCCTCCTTCATTGTTGGCGCTAGGAGGAGGTGACCTTCACCTCCTCCATTCATATGGTGGTAACTCCTCCACATAAATTTGCCCTTCACATTCTCTTTAAAGTCTCCACTTTAAATGCATTAAATTTCTCCAAATTTAATGCTCTCTGATTTAATAAAACTCTTTTATTATTTTTATTCAGAATTTTGTTAATTACTTTAATTAACAAACATTCACATAAACCCCCGCAACATTTCAATATTACATGCAGAACCAATTTCAGCAATTTCACCCGAAACAGTTTTGGTGTCTATTGAAATAATTCCAGTGCTTTCTTAAATCTTTATCCAAACATATTTGCTCCAAATGGTGTGGTATCCCTTATGTGTCACCCTACGGTTCATGAATAATGCAGACATGATCGAGACCCCTCTAGATCAATAATCAGCCAGGACACGGAGATCCATACTGACTCCTACACATTCAACGATGACTTCTGTGATCGTGAGAACCTTTAACGCTAGTAACTAAATCCCTTTGTCCCGCGATATATTACATGTCCGAGATTCGATCATCGGTATCTCCATACCTAGTTTGATCTCGTTACCGACATGTACTCTTTTCTCGTTCCTGTGATATAACATTCTAGTGATCACGTCACTTGCTTGCAAGCTATTTCAATGTGATATCAACGAGAGGGCCCAGAGAATATCTATCCGTCATCTGGATTGACAAATTCCACTCTTGATCCATGAGCCTCAACATAACACCTTCGTAGCACTGAACCCACCTTTATAGTCACCCTGTTACGGTGTGACGTTTGATGTTATCAAGATACTCTTCCGGTGTTAGCAATTAACATGATATCATGGTCTAAGGATAAAGATTACTTAGTATGATGTTATAGCAATATAAACATAATGACTTTGATCGTAATGCTATACTTCGGATGAATGTTCATCACATCATTCCACCAATGGCGTGACCTTGTTATTAACAACATCCAATGTCCATGATCAGGAAACCTTGATCATCTTGTTAATCAACAAGCTAGTCTATAAGAGAGGCATAACTAGGAACCCTTTTTGTTTATTAAACACACATGTATTGATTTTTCCGATCAATACAATTCTAGCATGTAAAATAAACATTTATCATAAACATGGAATAAGATAATAACCACTTTATTATTGCCTCTCGGGCATATTCCTTGATCTCCCACTTGCACTAGAGTCAATAATCTAGTTTGAAAAACTTTGCGTATTGAACACCTATGGCTTTCTCGGTGTTGCATATACGCTATTGCTAGTGGTTAACATAATCTGGATCGGCGGTTTCAGGTCCGTGTGTATTTGCATGTCTCTCGTCTCACGCATCACTCATTCTCAAATGAGATGGCATTGTATAGATTTGCTCCTTTGGTGAGACCTTTAATTAGCTCTCAAAATATGTTGATATTATTGTCACACAATATATCTTCATAGTATTAGCCCACTTTGAACCACACCTAGTTTGATAACAAACTACTTAACACAAATGCCCTCCTTTGCTGCTACTATAGCAGTCATATACTTAGCCTTTTGTTGTAGTATCCGTCACAATGTCTCAACTTTGGAACTCATCCAAATCCATTATGGAACATCCTTTCCATTACATTGTGCCACCCATAGTCTAAATTGAGATAAATTTAATTTGTATCTTGTGACAAAACTAGTATCAATGTAACACTTTATAATGAACTACCTTTAACTATTTGTCACTTATACATTATATATTCTTAGTTCTTCCAAATCTCATAAGAATATCTTTACTATTGTCCAATGATCATCTTATGAATCATTCTAGTATATGCTCATAACATTTAGAGCATAGGACATTCTGGATATATACATATCATGGTATAATCGATCAAAATCTTCATGTGATTTTACTCACCAAGTGTTGAAACACTTGAATTTTGATACAATCCTTTCCATGCAGCAAGAATCTTTCTTGTTGTTTCCATATTGAACCCTTTCAATATCTCATATATGTATGTCTGGCGCAACCATATTAGCGCCTTAATCTATCCATATAGATATTGATGCCTAATATTCCGGGTTTGCCCAAGTCTTTCATCGAAATCTTATTTTAATAAAATTCTTAACTTGTGTCAATACAAGATACATCATTTCCAATCAACAATATGTCCTCTACATAATGTATTAGAAATATGTCTCAGCGCTCCCACTTAATTTCTTGCAAATGCAAGCATCTTCATCATCTTCCGGGTTCGAGCTACATGCGACACATTAAATCATCGACAATGACCCTCGTAGTTGATCTCGCTTCTAATCGCTTGACCCACGGTAGCGTCGTTTCACGTGTTAAGTGCCGCTGACAAGCGGGACCCCCTGTCAGCTGATCCCCGTGCCACGGAGCGCCACTGGGCCGGCCCATTCCTTTTCCCGCGCTAGCCCATCGATTCAAATCTGGATTTTTCTTTTTAGTTTGAATCTAGTTTCTGTCCACTAGTTTGAAAATCAATTCAGAGAGTTTTAGAAATCCAAATTGCATGAAACCAATTGTGTCTGAAAGGTATTAAAATGATATATCCAAGCCCGTTGGATTTAATTCAATTAGAGTTATAGATCTCTCCTAATAAAAGAAACAAGACAGAAGCTTTTGCAACTTGCAACATTTTTATAAAATCAACCAAGTTAGCTTTTGAGTTGATTCCAACTCTCAAAAATCATATTTCATCATATCTATCTAAATATGTAATAATATTAAGGTTTACATGCAGTGACTTTGGAATAGTACCAAAATAATGCTATATAGGCATTTCTAGTCACTTTAAATCATTAAATAATAAACTTAAACCAAAGTAATATTGATCCAACCTTTAAATATCATTCCCACATGTTAGAATATGTGGTGAGGACATGTGTCCACATGATCCCATATTTTGGTGGTGAATATTAAATTTTAGTTAAAATTTCAATGAGTAGAAATTACTTTTCTAAAACAAAAAGGGTGAAACTATTGAAATTAAACTTGTGATGCTTGTGATGATAATAGATCATCAATTGTGTGTTTTTAGAATGCTACTTAGCCTAGTTAAGTATTGTTTGGTGATTGTCTACTCCCTATGTATTTATAGACGCTAGTACCGACCAAGCTTTCGAGGAGGAGGAGTTCTACCAAGAAGAAGAAGAAGAAGAAGAAGAAAACTTCAACCACTGCACCAACTAAGGCAAGCTATTAGTGGCAAGCTAACCCTTGCAAAACATACTTTAGCAAGCTATTGTTAGCAAGCTAGAATAAAACTAGATGGTTTAGCAAAGATGCCTTAAGCATGCTTTGATCACACCCCTTTAACTATTAGTACCCCAAGTCTTATTGACAAGTTTTACCTCCCTTAGTTTACACAAAGTTATTTACTTAATTTTGAAGGTAGCATAAAGAGTATAAAACTTGACCTAGTTAGAAACCTTTAGATGTCATTCTATGGCATGAGATTGATCCCATCTTTCCACCTTAGTGAACACTCTTAACTTAGTACCTTAGTATAGATCAAAAACTTGAGTCACTTTAGATGGGAACACTTGGTGAAAATGAATTATGAAAACCTTGGAATGATGAGTCATTCTATTGAGATGTTTTGACATGTGTTGACAAACACAACTGGTTTATGATGATGAAAATGACGAGGCATGAGCCTTAACCCTTTTATAAAACTGATGGTTGGATTTAGATGCGATACCATTCCAAATTTACCGTACAACCGCATTACCTGAATTGGGTAAGGCTTAGTTGGAAATTTATATGCATTAGTATTAGTTCCCTCACGGGAGAGGTTTGAGCTGAGGCTACCTCTCAATGTTGACCACCTATGCAGTGCCCAAGATGACTGATGATCATGGTTGGGAGGCCATGCTCATAGGAGAGGTGCTTGTACTAGGGTGTGTAAAGGGAAGGTTATGTTTGATTATCTGCATACTAAGTATGATGATTCAGGGTTATCCCTGACAGATGTATCGAATCTTGTGGTGAAAGTGTACCACCTCTGCAGAGTGTCAAACTATTCGAATAGCCGTGTCATGATTTATGGACAGTTGGAATGGCCATACTGTTTCGTTGTCAGATGTTTTCTAAATAACTTGAAATGAATGATGAACTTTGACTTGACCACAACAGGGTTGTGTTGATGAAAATAGCTTCCTAACTTAAGTGATTCTAGAACTTTATTTTATCTTTCTTTGCTTCTGAACTCAGCTTAGGTTTCAAACTTAACTTGATAGTTAACTTAGATTCAGTACTTTAATTTAGAATTATACTCCTTGCTAGTAGTAGTTTGCGAGTACTTAAAGAGTACTCATGGCTTTTGTCCCTGGCTATTATCATGGCCAGACTATGAAGGAGTTTATCAAGATGATGGTCAGCAGGATGGCTATGATAACTAGGACTATCTGCCTTCATCAGCATTGCCTGTGCCCCTGAAGATGGACCCCGCCGCTACGCTATCGCTTATTTCCGCTGCTTGTTGTATTAAAGACTGGATCATGAGATCCTTATTTGTGTAAAACCTTATGTATGGTTTGTAATGGATGATGTACTGTGATATCCAATCCGTTATGTCTCGCAAAAATGGTAATCCTGGGATTGCGAGGTATGGCATAATGGGCATCTGGGATTAAAAATACGGGTGTTGACAACATCAATGTAAGATCTTGTCCATTAAAGAAAAAGCACTTGAGTGAGAAGCAAGGAAAGGGGCCACAAGTTCAAGGTCAAGCCCAATCTCATCCTCAA
This sequence comes from Avena insularis, assembly GCA_023614405.1. NCBI lineage: Eukaryota > Viridiplantae > Streptophyta > Magnoliopsida > Poales > Poaceae > Avena > Avena insularis. Next base: position 89,145,508 of record CM042690.1, on the reverse strand, counting down.
GTTGAAGCTAGGCCACTTCCAAATAAGAATCAAGATAAGGCTCCCCAAGCCAAGAAATTAATGAATAAGAGAAAGGGGAGCACTTATTGCTACATATGTTGTGAGAAGGGGCACTTTGCCTCTTCATGTTCAAATGGTACCTTATATAACCCTATCATTGTTGATGATTATTATTCTCTTGGGAAGGATAAGGATGGCAATGTGTTTGCCAAGTTTGTTGGAACTCAAAGTGGTGTCAAGAAACGAACCATTTGGGTTGCCAAGCCTATTGTGACTAACCTCCTAGGACCCAACTTGGTTGGGGACCAACAAGCTCAAACTTGATCAATAGGTGTTTTTGTAGGGCATTGGATACTTGGCTAACTCATGAAGAATTAAGGGATCTTCATATACTATATTTTATCAATCCAAGTTATAAGGATTATTATCTCCCTACCATATACCCAATGCGCCTCTTTGTGGTAACTCGAACTCAACTCTTTTATATTGTAAGTTACTTGCCCCTTTACATGTTTTGGTTTTATACCAAGTATGTGTTTGTATTTTTTGTGCCTCATGCTTGCTTATTTTGTGTATTCAAGTATGTCTATGTGTTTGGCACATCATTTAATTGTGTGTTTTGCTTTGAGCCTCTAATGCATCATGATGATATCTTATTTGACTCTTTTTGAGAGGTTAATGGAACATCCCATTCTGGGAGAGTGATATGCCCCGTGCATCTCTCAAACCTTAAAATGTGTGTACATGAGTAATACCACTTAGTATTGATATTGCAAGCTTATCTAGTCACTATGTGGTGTGTCATACTCATGAGAAATTTAAATTCCAAATGTCCATTAATTATCTCTAGTTGAGATTGTCTTTCCTCTTATTAAGAAAAATTGAATACCACATTATGGGGGAGTAATATGCTTATTTTGCATATCACAATCCTAGGAAATGTGAACATATGAGGTGGTGCCACTTAGAGTTGATATTGTTGATTATCTTGTATCTAGGTGGCATGTTAGCTCAAACAAGGTCCTAATTTTGTTAGAAGCTTTTATTGCTCGTCTTTTCGGTCTTTGCTTGACTAAGAAATTCTTAGTGTGGCCTTCCTCAAATGCATATCTCTATATCTTATTTGGGAGACCATTTGATTCAAGTTATTCTAATCATTGCTTTGCATGATTATGTGACTAGTTGAAGCTATCAAGAATCTCTATCTTTGCATAGTGCTTAATCTTTTTATTCCTATCCTATGATTTTTATTATGAATATTTATCTTTAATATCCATGCAATATACCATCGGAAATAAATTCCAATTCACTCATTGTCTTCGACAATTGATATACTTGGGTGTGGTAACATTGTTGGATATCTTCACCTTGGATTTCATCTCTTATTGCCTTTTTTCTTTCCAAAAATTGTTGTGGCTCCCATTATCTTCCTTGGCTTTTGAACATCTCTTTGATGGTGTTTTTTATTATTATCAAATGTGCTTTTAGTGGAAGACAAACCTTTTCTTCTCGGAACCTTGTGCCATTGTGAAAAGTGTTAAGGGTTTGGTTTATTTGTTGAGACCTTGCTCTTTTGGGAGTTTGTTATCTCATTCTTTCTTCTCTATGTTATTTGCTTGAATGAGATAAAGCTTTGAGCATTTGTGTTTTTATCTCATCTTTTATGCTCAATAGTTTTTGCTTGGTTCATTTGTTGAACTTTGTTGAACAAATCTTGTGTTGATTTGATTCTTTGATATAGTTTGGACAACAAATGTATTTTGTCACACCTTGTATGCCTTCTTGAATATTTTGGTGTTTTGTCCAAACTATATCTTCGTTGGTTCTTGAAAGTCTCGTGCATGCATGTTACTAAATGTATATCTTATATCATGTTTTTCTTTCTTTGATCCAATATATAGGGTATACTCCATAAAATCCTTAAACGGTTATGATGTGCATGAAATTCAAATTTCATCTCTAAATATGCACATATTTTTATGGAGTATGTCCTATGTGTTGTGGTTAATCTAACCACTTTGGACCCAATACGTTTGTGGACCAAGATGTACTTGATTGTTGTTTTAGGTACATTGTAGATGCAATGGATGCTTGTCTTATCTATAAGGAAGGTGTTGTAACCACATGATAATTGGATCCAAGCTAGGATGATCGAAGAATTCTTATCTACTACATCATACCATTGCTATCTCGGTAACAAGTATCTTATTCATGCATACTATTCTTCCATCCAATCTCTTGTAGGTTACATATTGGCATGAATTTATTTGTTTATAAATGTTGTAGTTCTTACAAGTATCTTTGAAAGACTTCTCTATCCTTATTGCTTATGTGAGTAATTTGAGATGATGCATATTTTGGGGAGTATATAAAATCATGTTCATGATTCACCAATTCCAAGTATGCCTTCTAGCAATTTATTGCATATCAATTCCTCAGGGTACTCTCATGTGCAATATTGTTAAAATTGCATTGAATCCTTCCTTTTGATACTTGTTGCCTTTCTCAAAATATCCCAACTAAAATTAGTTCCCTTAGTGTTAGTTGTGATGTTTTTGAGGTTTTTCTTTTTCTTTGGTGAAGTTCATTGATATACCATGAGAGAAAATAGCGCCATTAGGCTATATATGCACTTAAGAAAAATATCATTTTTTTGGTATATCTTATGACTTCCTCTTGGATATCATGTTTTCTTAATTTTATTAACCTCTTATGTGAGGATGTTTCTTTGTGGATTATTCTCATGTTTTTCCCACTTAGAAACTTATATACACAAGAGTGTTAATCTCTCGCCTTTTGCCAACCATCTCACTTATCCGCTTAGTTTTTAATGGTTTTGGTAAGGTCTTGATTTGTGAGTGCCTGGTTTACTTTTATTGCATCTCCACGCACTCATATCTCATATTTGGTGTCTTTTGGACCTAAGCTTGTCTTGACAAGTGCATTGATTTATATATATACTCCTTGTATCTTGGTTGTGTTCTAAATGATATAGAGGGAGTGAGGATTCCATGTTTGTGCATATTGTATACAAATGAAACAACTAATTTATGCACATACCTTGGGGAGCTTCCTTATTTCATTTAGAGCACTATTTGTCCATTTGATTATTTGGATTTTTTGATTTCTTGCTTCATCCGTTGAAGTTTCTTCACCTTGTTATCCTTTTTAGCAATATTTGATCCTCAATATAGTAGATTTCCTCCAATTATTCATCATTGGATATGTGCATATGATTTCACTCATATTATGATAAATGCACACCTTGGGAGGAACTTGAACTATATTGGCCTTCTAACATTGTCATCCATTTTGGCAATTGTTGTCAATGGGGGAGAAGTTTAGAGGGTTTTAAGGGAAATGATTTTCTACTTAAGATTGGTTTGTTCTTAAGTGTTTGCCTTTCATGCATTTCATCTTTATTATGCATTGCATGGTTGAATATATAGTGGAAACTCTACCAAAGGTTATGCTTGACAATGTATGCAACGATATTCAAGTTCATCACACGTGCATATATTGTGGGGGAGTTTGCTCTATATGTGTTGGTTCTACTCACATCTCTTGCATTGGTTGTAGTTTGTGTGAGTAGAATCGGTTTTGATATGGGATAGTATCTTTGTGTTACTTAACCATATCAAATACAACCTCTTGTATACAACTTATTCTTGGATAAGTTGCGTATTTGTTTCTAATATTTATTATATAACCCTCTTGTTGTGATTGTCATCAATTACCAAAATGGGGGAAATTGAAAGGGTAATTTCCCCTATGTGTGGTTTTGGTGATTAATGACAATCCCTATGGACTAATGTTTTCACAAAGTTTTAAATGAAGGAATATTCCATAGGTCATGCTTGTAATCCATATGTTAGATTCAAGTATGGATGCCATAAAGATAAAGATATACCTTGAGTTTTGGCATCAATATCATCAAATTGAAGAGAATAATATGATATGATCAACATCTTGAGAGTGTGATCTCAATAGAAGAATTAAATATATGGCTCTAAGTCGGTGTCATGATAGCCTCATTAGTTGAGCTATGGTTGACTAAGATTTAGAGCATGTAATCAGATGAAGAATTCTTTATGTACCTCAAGACATTGAGATGGAGCATGAGAAGATACTTGGTTGACCAATACAAAGAGTGATTTCAAGTTGGTCAACACATGAAGCATAAAGAATGTACCACATGGATCTTGTGGTATGGTAAGTCCTATCATTTATGCAGCATGAACTAACCCATTATATATGTGTCCTTGCGTTTTCTATATGGGATGGGTATCTTTCCATGGGCATGCTTCAAAAGTGAAGATCTCATATAGCCCATGAGAGGATGGCATCAAGTGATGATCGTCATCAAGGTTGAGAAGGGCAAGTTCAAGATAAGCATCTAGAGAAGATCATTTGCTTGAAGCTTGCCATCCATATTGGTGATAATGGACATGTGAAGACGTGTCTTAATGAAGCTATTCCATAGTGATGTATGGGGAAGCAAATTATGAGTCTTCACGAAGCAACAATGATCAAGTGATGCATTCCGGCTTGGATGGAGCTTGAAGCATTATCATCAAGATCAAGCGGGATGCGCAAGGCAAAGGTATGGCCTTGCTAGGTTTTCCTTTTACCGGTCTCAAGGTGGTTGTTGGGAGACCAGGTTATAGGATAGATAGCCGCACTATCAAGAGAGGCTTTCGGTTGGGTAACTTGATCACATCGTCATAGGGAGCTCAATCCTTTGCATACTTTGCATCTTCCTATTTTGTTTCTTCTTTGCATTTCTCCATGTTAGGGTCTTGAGCTTGTTACTAGCTCTTCAACAAGCCCAAGTTCATCGAAAACGGAATTCGTATGCATCTTCTATGGCGTTTTCGAGTTTGAAGGTTTTACCGGTTCTTCTCATAGGGAGGCTTCATACCTTCCTTCATTTGGTTCTACCCTACTTTGTTGGACTATGATGTTTTCATGCACCATATTGTAGAGCTTGTTTTCCTCGTCAAAACAAGCCTAAGATCATCGAAATCGGAGTTCGGATGCAAAAGTTATTGCGTTTTTCGTGAAGTCTGTTTCATCCTGGTTGTGGATCCGGTTCAACCGAGTCCCACACCGGACGGTCTGGTGCCAGCGCCGGTAGACCAGATCTCGGACCGGATTTTCTGGTTTTCGCGACCGAGTCTATTCCGAGTTGGCAAACAGAGGTATTCCGGTTTGTAGGCCGGTCCACTGGCCTGGGGACCGAGTTTCCCGGTTCTGGGGCCGGTCCAACCGACTTTGAAACCGAGTTTTCGCTGTTTTCTCCCCAACAGCCATATTTGCTTTTCCCTATAAAAGGGGGTTCTTCCCCCAATGTTTTTTGTTGTTCTTGAGCCCGAAATTGACCTCCATTGTTGACCCTCTTGAGCTTGCCTCCTCCCCATTCCCTCCTATGATTCTTGCATCTTTTTGAGGGCTTTGGAAGAGGAGATCTAGATCTACAATCCCCACCAATCAATTCCTCCTCTAAGTGAGGGGAACCCATTGGATCTAGATCTTGAAGTCATTTGTTGATTTCCACCATTGTTCTTCCTCTCTAATTCCTCCCTAGCACTTGTTGCTTTGGTGGGATTTGAGAGTGAGGGATTTGAATGCCCTTGGTGTTCTTGCTTTGCATCCTTGCATAAGTGTTGAGCTCTCCACTACGATTTGTTCGAGTGAGAGACCGTGTGCTTTTTGCTCTTGGAGGGTGACCTCTTAGTTGGCTTGGCGGTTGGTGCCGTGGTGTCCTCTTCGTGGAAGATTGTGAAGAGACCCGGGCTTCTCCTTCATGGAGCTTGTGAAGTGGTTGTGGAGCTTGCCATCTCCGGAGTGGAGGAAAAGCTATCCATAAGGAAAGGGCCTATTCCTTCATGGGATAGACTCGGAGAAGAAGGTGAGCCTTCGTGGCATTGGGAAATCCTTCGTGGAATCCCACACCTCTCCAACATGACGTACCTTACTTGTAAGGGAACATGGGAGTACATCTTTGTCTCCGCGTGCCTGGGTTATCTCTATACCCGAGCTTACTTTCCTTGTGATAGCCATCGAGCTTGAAGTACTTATATCTTGCTTATCACTTGTGGTATATTTATCTTGTGCTATCTTGCTTAGCTTAACTTATTGTTGGTGCACTTAGTTGAGCCTAGTGTATTTAGGTTTTGTGCTTGTAAAATAAACGTTAGTTTAATTCCACATTCTATCAAGCCAAAACTGTAATAGTTTTGAAATTGCCTATTCACCCTCCTCTAGGCGACATCTCTATCCTTTCACCAACCAAGTGTAGAAGGAGAGATCTAGGTGGATTTGATGCTAGAGGAGGTGGAAGGAGAATTACAAGGCAGGGAGTAATTATGCATTATAATTAATATGCTGATATGGATCATAATAGAGGTGGATGCATGTGGTTAAATTCTGGTCCACCTCCTCCTAATGTAGCAACTACTACAACACTTGCAATACCTATAGCAGAGGAAGTTGATACTATTGCCCAACCAACACATGAAAGCACTACTACCGAGATAAGAGAACACCATGGAGTTAACATCATAGCTCAATGGGTATGTTTTATATGTGTGCACTAGCAACTTAGCTAGCTTTCTTTACTAGTGGTTTGTATGTGTGAATTCATTTTTGTGCACTTGTAGAGACTTTCACCTAGAGTGATTGAAGCCATGCATACTCTAGACTCAACCTTCATAGCACATGCACATAACAGGATGAGTGCACCAGATCCACTTCAAAATACTGTCAAGCAAGGTGCAGTGGCTTAGAAGTTGTTGGCAATGCAGAGGGAGAAGAACAAAGCCATTAAGGATTAGAAGATAGCTATGCTGGAGGGTAAGTATGTGATGACTCCCAAGTGTAGGATATCAATTGTAGTACCTTTAAATAAGAAAAGGTTGTCAAACCCACGAGGAGCTGAAGGTATTGGTTAGTAGGTTTGACAAGTAAAGCAATAAAAGATGCAATTCTTTTGTGTTTTGGGTTTATAGTTTGCAGTAATATAAATTGCTGAAAGTAATTTGCAGTAAATAGATGCTCTTAATAAGAGAAATCCCAATAATTGGACAAGCTCAAGTGTGTGTTCTTAAATGTGACAAACATTCCCGAGGGCGGCATTTCTTTGCAATTATGGCATCGGGACTCTGAAGATTCAACTCTTCGACCTTTCCAACGAACTTTTGGCCTGCAATATAATTTTTAAGACGTTGTCCATTAACCACATGAGGTTTACCTTTGTAGTCTCCATGAAGGGGGATGGCTCCGGAGCGGTACACCTCCTATACAACTAATGGGCCTTGCTAATATGATGCCGACTTACCTATAAAAAACTTGAAACGAGAGTTCAACAATAATACTCGATCACCTACTTTGAACTCCTTTCTCTTTATTTTTGTATCATGCCAAATCTTAACTTTTTCTTTAAACAACCTAGCACTTTAATAAGCTTTGTTCCTACATTCATCTAACAAGTTTAGGTCTATCATTCTTTTCTCTCGAGCAGTTTTGAATTCAAAGTTTAGTTGCTTAACATCCCACCTAGCTTTATGTTCTAATTATACCGGGAGATGATGACAAGTTTTACCATAAACCATCTTATAAGGAGACATACCCATAAGATTTTTAAAAGCAGTTCTATAAGCCCACATAATATTATTAATTTTAGTTGGCCAATCAGACCTAATTCTATTAATAGTATTTTCTAGTATGAGTTTGATTTCCCTATTACTTAGTTCAACTTGAAAACTAGTTTGAGGATGATATGGAGATGCTACTCTATGATTAACACCATACTTTGCTAAAGTTTTTCTAAGAATACCACTTAAGAAATGATAACCATCATCAGTAATTAGGAATCTAGGAACTCCAAACCTAGGAAAGATTATGTCCTTGAGAATCTTCATTGTTGTAGCATGATCCACAAGTTTGGTTGGAATTGCTTACAACCAAAATGTGAGTATGTTTTGTTTTTTATGGCGGGAATGGCCCCATAAAGTCAAATCTCCACACATCAAATGGTTCAAGTGGCAGTGAATAGTTCATAGAAATTTCATTTCTTTTACCAATATTTCCAATTCTTTGACTTTTGTCACATGCTTCAACATAGTTATCACCATCCTTAAATAAAGTAGGCCAATAAAAACAGATTGTAATACCTTTGCAGCGATGCAGTCTACTACATGATGTCCTCCATAAGGACTGGCATGCAAATGTCTCATGATATCCTGGTGCTCAAATTCAGACACACAACATCTAATAATGTCATACACACTTTTCTTATAAAGGAACGGATCATCCCAAAAGTAATGTCTAAGATCATAAAAGAATTTCTTCCTTTGTTGGGAAGTGAAGTGTGGTAGCATGACTATTCCAACAATAAAATAAACATAATCAACAAACCAAGGGGATGCTACTCTAGCACTAGATACATTAATGTTTTCAAGTTGTTCATTAGCAAAGCTATCATTAATAGGAATAGGGTGTACCGGAATGTTTTCCATTCTAGATAAGTGACCAGCTACCGGATTATCTTCACCTTTCCTATCAACAATGTGCAAATCAAATTCTTGAAGTAAAAAAAACCCATCTTATTAATCTAGGCTTAACATCTCTCTTTTTCATGTGATATTTAATAACAGAGTGAATCAGAATGCACAATGACTTTAGAATCAACAATGTAAGGTCTAAACTTATCACATGCAAAGATTACTGCTAAGAATTCTTTTCTAGTAGAGCATAGTTTCTTTCAGCACCATCAAGTGTTTTACTAGCATAGTATATAGCATTTAATTTCTTGTCAACTCTTTGGCCTAAAATAGCCCCTACATCATAATCACTAGCATCACACATGATTTCAAATGGTAAATTCCAATTAGGAGGTTGAATTATAGGAGCACTTATTAAAGCACTCTTTAAAACATTAAATGACTCTACGCAATCATCACTAAAAGATAATGGAACATCCTTTTTGCAAAAGGTTAGTTAGAGGCTTTGATATTTTAGAGAAGTCTTTAATAAACCTTGTATAGAAACGTGAATGTCCAAGGAAGCTTCGTATACCTTTGATATCCTTGGGATATCGTAGCTTTTCTATGGCATGTATCTTGGCACGGTCCACTTCAATGCCTCTTCCTAAAATGCAGTGTCCAAGAACAACAAGTTCCTTCACCATGAAATGGCACTTTCCTAGTTTAGGACTAAGTGTTTGTCCTCACAACGCTGCAAAACTTTGTTAATATTGATCAAGCAATTATCGAAAGAGGTATCATACATAGAAAAGTCAACCATTAATACTTCCATAATTTTCTCAGTATAATCAGCAAATATAGCATTCATGTATCTTCGAAAAGTAGCAGGAGAATTACATAAACCAAATAGCACTCTACTATAAGCAAAAGTACCAAAGGGACATGTGAAAGTTGTCTTTTCCTGATCATCTTTATGCATAGGAATTTGGGAGAAACTCGAGTAACCATCTAGATAGAAAAAATGTGAATGTTTTGGTAACCTTTCTAGCATTTGAACAATGAATGGTAATGGGTAATGATCTTCACAAGTATCTTTATTAAGTTTCAGTGCACATCCTATAACCAGTAACCACTTGTTGAGCTACAAGTTCATTTTCACCATTTGGAACAACAGTCATTTCACCCTTTTTAGGCACACACTGAACAAGACTAACCAATTACTATCAGCTATGAGATAGATAATACCTGCCTCATTACTTTCATTGCTTCTTTCCTTACCACTTCTTTCATTTTTGGATGAAGACGATGTTGATAATCAACAACAGGCGTTGCATCTTCTTCCAAGTTAATTTTATGCATACATAAAGCAGGGTTTATACCTTTTAAGTCATCAAGTGAATAGCCAATGGCTGAACTATGAGCTCGAAGCACTTCAAGTAACTTGGATTCTTCTTCAACTGAAAGGCTAGCACCAATAATAACATGATATATTTTATTTTCATCAAGGAATGCATATTTCATATTTTAGGCAAGGGTTTAAGTTCAAAACTAGGATCTTCCTTAGGTGGAGGTAATTCTCCTAAATCATCAGGTGGAATATGTAATTCTAATTGAGGTGGTTGTTGAGATAGTATTTGTTCTAAAGCTTCTTTTTCTTCATCGCTAAAAGGTTCCTCTTGGTTAAGCACATATCACTCCATTGCGTCTGATGAAGCAATTGCCACATAAGCAACAGTCTCCACTATATCTTTAGCAAATTTGTGTTTTTCTACATGCTTATTAGTAAACTTGGAAAATTTAAACTCTAATCTTTCACCAGCACATTTAATGAACACATTTTCTCTAGGTAAACTAATTTTAGCACCCACAATATGTAAGAATGGTCTACCAAATATGATGGGACAAAATGAATCTTGAGAGCAACCAAGCACAATAAAATCTGTGGGGTATTTAATTTTTCCTACTAGTACTTCAACATCTCTAACCATACCAAGAGGAGACATGTATTCTTTATTAGCAAGTTGGATAGTTATACCTGTCTCTTTCATATGTATGTGATCAATGTCTAGCTTGATTTTAAGATATAGAGAATATGGTATCATACTTATACTTGCTCCAATATCACAAAGACCATGATAACATGAAGTTCCAATAGGACATGATATAATAGGTTTATCAACTTTGGTGGTGTTCCCTTGAATTACCTTGGTGGAATCTTCACATATATAAACATCACAAGGATTTTCTTCATTTAGTTCTTTGATGGCAGAAATTTTATGTGAAACTTTAATTTGTTCATATGGTTCACTACATGTTCTAGCACTCTTGTTTGTAATAGTAGTGAGTATTTCCTTCACTTTACTTGGGTATGGAGGAGCCATGTATAGTGATGGAGGCGCTCAACGATATTTGATGGGATAAGTGATTGTATTGAGTAACCGTATTTCACGTATACCCATGTATAGTGATGGAGGCGCTCAACGACATTGTGTTTAGTGTCTATCATTGTATTTTACTCGTGCAAGAGACATATGAATAGCATTAGGCTTGGAATCAAATTTGCATAGTCATTTGGTACTTGCATGCATGTTGAGAGGTTCATTAATTACTATTTCCACTATCACGATCAACATGTGTACATCAACCGCTCAAAGTGGCATGCTCATTTTCTTTCTCCACCTTCTCTCTCCTCTCTACAATTCATGAGGGCTCCTCCCGGTTTTCAGGCCCAAACCGAGGCCTCTCCTGCTGGCGATGCCGGCCGGAGTTGGCCAAGGGGAGGTGTCGGTGCTAGTTTCGTGTATTATCGATATAGATGTAGTCCCCTAGTGGCGGTTTGGAGTAGGTTGCTAGATCCCGGATGCCGGATCTGGTGCATTCTGGTGTTGTTCTTCGTTGCTGTGAAGCTTTTGTGGCCGAAGCTTTTATAGGTAGTTGAGGGTCGGCCAAAGATCTCCGTCAATAAGGCTGGTAGTTCGTCCGCTCTAGCGTCGTTGCTCAACGCCAAGCGGCTGCGCCGGTGCTTCATCGACGAGTTTCCAAGGTGGAAGCTGTAATCGGTGAGCTGTGGCGCAAGCTCTTCTCATAAGCGTCTTCATCCCCAACTACTCGATCTGCAGCTTGCTCTCCCTCTCCTGGTCAGCCGTGGTGGCGAGGGAGAGGGCAGAGGATGGCTGCGGCTTGTCGGTGGTGAAGGATGGATGGCTAGTCCTGCTCGCGGCGATATCCAAGCGGTGCTCCAGGTTGACCACCGCTATCTCTGGCCATGAGAATGGCCTGCCGCGCTCGAAGACTGCGAGTTCTCGAGCTCTTTCTACCTCCGAAGATGGAGGCCTTCCTCCCACCTCAGAGCGGTGTCAGACGCCTCTGTTGACCCAAGTGGTTCCGTCCCCGGTGTTTGAACAGACGGCCGTATCTGCATGTGGTTGTCGGCGGCATTGCTCAGGGACCTAATTGCGTTTCTGTGTTTTCCTATATGGTGCTCTCTATTAGATTCAAGGGTCCGACTATTATTTTGTTTTATGTTGAGGCCCTTTCTGTAAAGTTGTACCACCGGCCGAATTAATGCAGAATTGGGATCCTTCGGGATCCTTCCCAGTTAAGAAAAAATCAACCGCTGAAAACTTTGATACTAGTAACATTTTTTAGTGTTTACCTTTGCCATGTACTTCCTCCGTTTTAATATGAGTAAAATATCTTATATTTTAAAACGGAGGAGTACACTGGAACAACATAACAAGTGAATACGAGTATCAATTTGCATTGTAGCGCTCGGATGAAGTCAGAAGATGTAATTTTCAGAAGTAAAAGGCAGCCGCGGACAGGGTCGCGCCATTTTTACAACAGTACAAATCATGGCGACACGTCACCACCCTCTTGTCCCCTTCCCTCGCTTGGTTGTCTCGGCTCCGCTTGGATAGGCCCGTGCTCCACCCATGGCCACGCCGCTGGTCCTCGCCTCCCGCGGCGCCAACGCCACCGCCACTACCCCCTACGCGTCCCAGCACCTCACCGCCTCGACCTCCAAGGAGCCCCCACCACGGTTGCGGCCCAAGCGCGGCGGCCCCGGCAGCAGCCCCAGCACCACCAAGTCCCTGGTCCTCTCCCACGCCGCCGCTGGCCGCCTGGACAACGCTATGGAGGCCCTCGAGGCCGCCGGGAGCCGGGACGCGTTCCTACACAACGTCGTGATCCGGGGCTTCGCCGACGCGGGCCTCCCGGGCGGCGCGCTGGCCGCCTACCGCGCCATGCTGTCCGCGGGCGCGCGCCCCGACCGCTTCACCTTCCCCGTCGTCGTCAAGTGCTGCGCGCGCCTCGATGACTTCGAGGCCGGCCGCGCGGCGCACTCGGCGGCGATCAGGCTCGGTGTGGCGGGCGCCGACTTGTACACAGGCAATTCCCTCCTCGCGTTCTACGCCAGGCTCGGCATGGTGGACGACGCAGAGAGGGTGTTCGACGGAATGCAGGTCAGGGACGTCGTTACGTGGAACTCCATGGTGGACGGGTACGTGTCCAACGGCCTCGGGGCGCTGGCGCTGGATTGCTTCCGGCAGATGCACGAGGTGCAGCATGACGGCGTCGGGATCATTGCTGCCCTCGCCGCTTGCTGCCTGGAATCAGCGTTGATGCAAGGGCGGGAGGTCCATGCCTATGTGATCAGGCACGGTCTGGAGCATGATGTCAAGGTCGGCACTTCTCTTCTTGACATGTACTGCAAATGTGGTGCCATTGCTTATGCAGAGAGCATGTTTGCAACGATGCCGTTGAGGACCGTGGTGACATGGAATTGTATGATAGGTGGGTATGCGCTGAATGAACGGCCCGAGGAGGCATTCGATTGCTTCGTGCAAATGAAGGCTGAGGGACACCAGGTGGAAGTGGTCACCGCTATCAATCTGCTCGCTGCCTGTGCTCAGACCGAGAGCTCGCTGTATGGAAGGAGCGTTCACGGTTACGTAACCAGAAGACAGTTCCTTCCTCACGTGGTGCTTGAGACTGCTCTTCTCGAGATGTACAGCAAAGTTGGCAAAGTGAAATCGTCTGAAACATTATTTGGTCAGATGACTAACAAAACTCTGGTATCATGGAATAATATGATCGCTGCCTACATGTACAAGGAGATGTACAGGGAAGCGATCACGTTGTTCTTGCAACTGCTGAATCAGCCTCTCTACCCTGATTATTTCACCATGTCAGCAGTAGTACCGGCATTCGTTTTGCTCGGGTTGCTGAGACAGTGCAGGCAAATGCACAGCTACATTATCAGGTTAGGTTATGGGGAGAGTACTCTTGTTATGAACGCAGTTATGCATATGTATGCGAGGTGTGGTGATGTAGTGTCCTCAAGGGAGATATTTGAAAAAATGACAGGTAAGGATGTCATCTCCTGGAACACAATGATAATGGGCTATGCAATTCATGGCCAGGGTAGAACTGCACTGGAAATGTTCTGTGAGATGAAATGTAATGGTGTCCAACCAAATGAGAGTACCTTTGTCTCCGTGTTGACTGCTTGCAGTGTTTCGGGCTTGGCAGATGAAGGTTGGATGCAGTTCAATTCGATGCAACATGAGTATGGTATGATCCCACATATTGAGCACTACGGATGCATGACTGACCTTCTAGGTCGGGCAGGTGACCTTAGAGAGTTGATGAAATTCATCGAAACAATGCCAGTAGATCCAACATTCAGGCTTTGGGGCTCCCTTCTGACTGCAAGCAGGAACAGGAATGATATAGATCTAGCAGAATATGCAGCAGAGAGGATATTCCAGCTAGAGCTAGAGCATGATAACACAGGTTGCTTTGTTCTTCTTTCTTCTATGTATGCTGATGCTGGGAGATGGGAGGATGTGGAGAGAATAAAATCACTGATGACAGAGAAGGGGTTGCGAAGGACGGATGCGAGAAGCATAGTTGAGCTTCATGGCGTCACCTGCAGTTTTGTCAATGGGGACATGACGCACCCTCTGAGCAAGACGATTCATGAAGTGTCCGACGTTTTGTCAAGAAAGATCGGTGAAACAGACGACCCAAGAACTCGGTCTGATCTAATCTCTTTGACCTCAAGGAGAACGACAACTCCTAACAAGCATAGTGTCAGGCTGGCAGTCGTCTTCGGTCTGATATCATCCGAGGCCAGAACCCCAATTCTTGTCAAGAAGAACGTGCGTATATGCAATGACTGCCATCACGCGCTTAAGTTGATATCGAAATATTCAGGACGGAGGATTGTTGTTGGCGATACGAATATATATCATGAATTCTCAGATGGATCTTGTTGCTGTGGTGACTATTGGTGAATGTTGATGTCAAGCTTGAATGCGTTTCAGCAAAAGCAAGAGAAGGCCAGGATGAAGATCTGCTGTCATGACGAAGTGCAAGTGCAACTGCATGTCCCAGATTCAGACCTCAAGCAGCCTCTGAATTCTGATGTCACAGCACCAGTACAATCTTCAGGGAACACACATGAGAGATGATTTCCCATGTACTCGTCGCATCGGCTCCAAGAACAATTTTGAGGGAATGCTGCTGGTACTGGGCATCGCACACACTGGATTGAAAGAAGATTCACCTTTTGTACTCCCTCCGTCTCAAAATAGATGTCTTAGATTTGTCAAAAATTGGATGAATCTATATACCAAATAGTGTCTAGATTCATTCAAATTTTGGAAAAGCCGAGACATCTATTTTGAGACGGAGGGAGTACTACTAATTGACATTGTCGACATAGACATGATGTAGAAAGTCTGTTCTTTTCATCTGAAAATTTTGGAATTACAGGAAATTCAGTGTATAGTTGTATAACATACATCGTACATGGATCAAATGCAAAATGAAAGTTGCTTTTCATTCCCATTTCTTGGCAAAGACAGGATTAGGAATCGCCAGGAAGAACTGGTAAGGCCAGTGATCTACTGGTTTTCTCTCACAATACACAGACCTTCTCACAGTACTAACTTGCAACAAAATTAACAAAGACAAACAGCAGTAGCAGCAGAAGAGGAGAAAGTATTGGGCGCATCTAGCTGCTGTGGTGTGGGGGAATCCCGCGCTGCATCTACGCCCCGCCGCGGCGCTTGGCCTCCTCGGCCTGGACCATGCGGCGCGAGGCCTCGGCGACGCGCTCCAGGGCCTGGTCGACGGCTTCGCGGCCGCCGATGAGGAGCCGCGCCACCACCTCCGGGTCGCGCTCGCCGCGGGCCTCCTCGAACTCGCGCCGCGCGTTGGCGCGCAGGGACTCGCGCCACGGCACGCCGCGGTCGTCGGGCCACTCGAACAGGCGCGTCGCCCGGAGGATGTCCCGGTACAGGCCCAGCGCCTCCCGCCGCGAGCTCGTCAGCCGCCGGCGCGCCTGGGCCTCCAACGCGTCGTCGTCGAGGAGGGAGGAGGAGGACGAGGGGGCCTTCTTGGAGAGGTGGCGGTCGAGGAGCTCGTCGATGGTGTCCGGCCCCTCGTGGATGGATCGGAGCGGCTGCGGCAGGGGCGCCCCCCTCGTGGCGGCGAGGGCGCGGAGGAGGGAGGAGCCGCGGGCGCGTGTGGCCACGGCCATGGTTCTGTGTCGCGGTGTGGCTCGGTCGGGTTCCAGTTCGATCTGGTGCTGGTGCTGGGTCGCTGGGTGATGGGTTCCTTGTACAACTCTGAATTGGTTTTGGTCGCGACCGAGCGAGCGTGTAGTTTCGGATCACGGGAGAACTATTTTGTAACCTACTCATGGGAAATGGGGAAACATGTCAAATCAACCAGAGCTTTTTTTTACACAACCAGATGCAACGATTTTATTTATTTTATAGTACGTTACTCTGTTCCATATTACTCCGCGTTACTGTTTATCACACAAAACAGGCGGCCTATTTCTCTCTTATTTTTCATCGAAAAAATTCTATAATTTTTAGAATGAGTAGAGTAAACATGAAGCTACACATTTCAAAAACCAAGGAGCAAAAAATTAAAAAATAAGAGAGAAATCAGCCACCTCGTTTTTCGTGCACTGTTCATCCACGCAAACTAAATTGAAACAGAGGGAGTAGTATAAAGAAGGCTAACCGTAAAAAATATTACTCAATAGACCACCCAGTGATGACTATATACATTAACCCGAGCCAAAGCAGCTTTGCGCCCTCGCTGTAGACAAGACTACAAGATCTGCTACATATGCCGCAAAACAGGACACCGAATAGAGTTATAGTACACCAGTTCTTGGGTTTTAAGTCATAAAATATCAAATATGTAGAATAAGGACAAGTGGAATCCCACTTTTACAACCATATTCTAACTCTAAATTAAGTGAAACAAGTGAGATAAGAAATATTTATCAAATCTCACTTATCATACTTATCCCACTTAGTTTAGAATTAGACTAGGGGGTCCAAAAATAGGATCTCACTTGTCCCACATCTTACGTCCCTATAAATTATAGAATACTCATTCCAGATGATATAAACTAGACAATAACAAAATTTCAGGTGATGTAAAATAGGATCCCACATCTTGTATTCTATATTCACAATCGCACACATATGTGACACAAATATTGTGAAACTAATATCAAAGTGATTTTAAACACAATTAAAAAGAAATTTAAATATTACATCAAACAAGTAGTTTATCAATTTTTTCATATAGAGAATATATTAATACCGAGACGATATCAATTACACCGAGCCTCTGCAATAACATAATGACTAGAGCAAGTCTAAACATGAAGGATGCACACAACCAAAACAAAATTAAACAAGACCTCGCCGAAACAAATAGAGACTAGGAACAACAATAGCACCACCAATGGAGACCTCATCTCAAAAAAAAAATGGGGACCTCAACTCGACTCCTAAAAAGCTTCTCTAAAAACGATGCTTCTCAGAAGGTAACACTGCACGAGCACCGCCGTCTTTCGGTCTAACCATCATAGCTAGATCCTAAGTTTTCATCCTAAAGAAGGTCCAATCTCTAGACAATACCTTCAACATGGAGATGACTAGGCAGTCACCATTGCTAGGTACAACCATCAAATGCTAGACCTAAGGTTTTCACGCCAGACACTAATATACTGAACTCCAATAGCACTGTGAAGAAAGAAGTCTACCATTTTTCACCACCATGTCGTGAACTGCTGCTCGCCAGGCACATATAGGACTTCACCCCATCTATCTTGATCCTTCTGACCGCTAGTAACTAGCAGGTCTCACTCAACATGACTATAGAGAACCTCTGGCCACCAACCCACCTTGACAGGTCCACATTTGTCCGGATCATGGTAACCGTGGCTACCAGGCGTAATCGACGTACCTTAAGATGTCGGCGCAAATGAAACTTAGTCGCCAATGGCCTTCCGCCATCACCGGCAATGATGAAGCAATCCTTGGGCCCCTCGATTAAGCAAAGCGACAATGGAATCATCAGCCAAATGCCATGCCAAATCCTAGGGCCAAACTCGAATGGATGCCCAACTGCATGCGTGGTCATGGTGGGGTACGCTAAATTGCATAAAACTCAATTCGGATGCGAGTTAGTACCTATATTTATAATTTTTACGAGTCAGTACTAAATTTGAGGCATATTATTGCAAATCGCACTAAATTTTGCCTCATAGTGTTTTAACGTGTTTCTTGATAGGTGGGACCCATCTATAGAGCTGACTAGTCAACAAAAAATGCCACGTCGGCCTCTTCTCTCCCCTTCCTCACCTCCCTTCTCCTGCATCTTTCCCCTTACGCCGCCGCTACTCCCACTCCACAGCATCGTCTCCCTCCTTGCTTCTCTCGCTCTCAGCACGCGTGCATAGCCGCTCTCCCCGCCTTGTCCAGCCCATACGCTCTCCTTCATGCCAACGGCCGCTCCTGCTCGCCGATGGAGTTCTTCCCCGTCCCGACGACACCAAGGCCTGCTTGTTCTCGTCCACGACCTTCGCCAGTTGCAATAGAGGGAGGGGCGACATCATACACGTGCTAGGGGGTGACGGCGACACACATAGGATGGCAGCGGACTGCTGGCGCAGCAAATGTCAGAGAGTGGCAGCATAGAAGATCTCATGATGGCAGTGCAGTGGGCAAGGGGAGGGTGGCGGGACGACATGCTGGGGGCTAAGGGGGGCTAGCGTGGAGGCACGGAGGACCTCACAGCGGGCGGCGCGGTGGGCAGGGGAGTGTCGTGCGACAACGTGCTAGGGAATGGCGGGGGATAGCATGGTGGCGTGGAGGACCCCGTGGCGGGCGGCGCAGTGGGCAAGGGGAGGGCGGCTCAGCGGCGTGCTAGGGGGCGACGAGGGCTAGCATGGTGGAGCAGAGGACCTTGCGGCGGGCGACACAGGGGCAAGGAGAGGGCACCGCGGTGGCTAGCAGAGGGGGACGGCATGACAACTGGCAGATGCAGGCGACGCGGTAGGCAAGGGGAGTGCGGTTGGGATTTGAGGGAGATAAGAGAAAGTCTAAATGCATATGTGGCAATTTTTGTTGACTAGTCAGCTCTTGAGATGGATCCCACAGGTTAGGAAACACGTTAAAACACTATCAGGTCAAAATTAGTACGATTTGCAAGGATGTGTCTGAAATTTGGCACTAACTCGCAAAAATTACGAATGTAGGTGCTGACTCGTAACACGCGTCCGAATTATAGTAGTTATATACAATTTACTCACGCTATCAATGAGTTGGAGTGCACGGTGGCCACGTCAACGGGCGATCCTCAACGGCTTCGATGACCTCAAGGGCGAGGCGGTGGAGGCGATGGAGGCGCTCTAGGCAAACCTCTAAGAAGGTGTTTGGTTCGTGAAATTGTAAAGTGACCTGATTACGATGTTAACCGATGACGTTAAAACATGTTTGGTTTGGTTACTCGGTATGCGATTACCCGGTAACCAGTTAGGGCATGTACAGTGGTTGATAAGACCGTCTTATCTTAGTTTTACCACTAATAAAGATATAACTATAAACATGACGTACAATGGGTTATTTTTTAGTCTTATCTTTAATAAGTAGATATCTTAGATTTGTGGTGAGAGAAATTATTGCTAAGAGATTATCTCTTAGCTAAGATAATGCTTTTTTTGTTCTCTCCTCTATATCACTATCATCCTATATGACATTGCTATGATTTAACCATTGTAGGTGCCCTTCGCCCAGTACAAATCTTATACCAGTGCCGACCCTGCATAATCAGAAAACAACACGGCTTGTTAACCTCGTATTCCCCGCACACGACTGGTTCCTTCTCCCGTCAACGCCGCCGCTGCATGTCGAAAGAAAAATGCCGCTGACGCCACCGCAAGCACCTGGCTGCTCCACTCTTTCCTCTCACGCATGCTATGGTAGAGATCGGTTACCTCCCTCCCTCACCTCGCTGACCACAAGCAATTCTTTTGTTGCAGGTCCGCTGGTTTATTCGTGCGTAGTAGGCCATGGCGGTGGCCAAGCGCATGCCGGATTTGAGGTAGACGACCATCTATTGATTGATTGAGCCTGTCTTCGGTTTATTAATATTCTTTCTCATCGTGATCTAACAATTTACAATGGTGAATTGTATGGATTTATTTCTTAATTCCTCATGTTTCCTTGTTTAGTTCTTCGCTATATTTTGCTTGTTTTCAAAATCAGCCAGATCTGAATTGTTTTTTTTTATTTTTTTGCGAAAAGGATGATATATTAATTCTCCGAACTTACAGAAAGGTCCAGAAAAAAAGGAAAAATTACAAGGAAGCCCTCTGGATCCCGACGACGACGACGAGCCGGAGCTGACGATGGCGCGCTGCTGCTGAAGCTCCCCAAACATTGGATCGCCGGAGCCCACCACACCGCATACGGGAAGTCACCGAGCACCGCCTCCAAAGAGACTACTGTCGGGAACGCCGGCGCCGCCGTGAAGAACCTCTGTATCATCCTCTTATTGAACTGCATCCAGATCCACCGCATACCTGGATCTGGCCGTGGTCTGAGGAAGGTCGCGTGTGGTCGGTGAAGCCCGAGGAACGCCACCGCGGAGGATCTGCGGACAGAGACAAACCAACAGCACCTCCGCCTCCGAAGCACCGCCGGCCAGACACCTGCCAAACCCTACCATAAAAACACGCCGTGAGACGGGCTTCCCCCACCCTCCCGCCGCCGGAGCAGCCGACGGAGGGGAGGGAACCCACGCCTCACCGGCGGAAGAGGTGGATTAACGGTGGACTCTCAAAATCGCCTCTCAGATCTGTATCGGGGAGAGGAAAAGGAGGGCGACGCTCTATTTTGGCTAACGGAAAGGGTTTAAATTGTTTAGATCATGAATTCATGGTTATCTACTGTGCAGTTGATTGATTGGTCCCAAGACTTTTTCAGTTTTTTATTTCATTTGGGGTTCATCTGATCTCTTCAATCAACTAATGCTGGAAGATTGCAATGCATTACCGTTACCAATATTGAACCAAACATGTTTTGAGTTTTACCCATTCCGTTAACACTACCAGTGTAATTTGCACTACTAGGAAAAACCTCGTCCCGGCGCACCAAAATGGCCTACCACCGGCGAGTCATCGCTCGCCGGCGACCATCTCGCCGACGGTAATGCCACATCGCCGGCGCGTTCACCAATTCGCCGGGGGTAATATTAGTTATCGCTGGCGAACGAATGCATTCGTCGGAGATAGTCTAGTATCACGGGCGCCCTTTAAAACTCGCCGGGATAGTGCCACTGCCACAGGCGAACACCTACTCGCCAGGGGTACTAAATTTGTTCGCCAGGGTACTGTTAACAGGAGTAAAAAAAGGACTCGGAATACGCAGCATATACAACAGAATACACGCGGTATACCCAGTAATAGGCACTAAAATAGCAGAATTACAGCAAAATGTACACATTTGTGACACAATGTACACAGAAAGTACCCAAATGTTCACAACATGCATCAATAACACAAATAGATAACACGAGTGTCGAAAGTCGACCATATATGGTTAAAACTCCGACTCCAACTAGCTAAACAACAATGACATAATAGACAAGAGAGGCGACGGTGGCTGCGAGCATCATCACAACAAAGGGGGTCATCCGAGTCCTCCACATCTCTCTTCTCCGTCACGCTAGAAAGTTGGCGTATCGAGTTTCCGCCTCCTCCAAAGTGGTGTAGCCCTTGTAGCTGTTGCCGCTAAAACCATGGACCTGCCTCCTACAATCTTCCCAGTCATCGTAGACTCCGGGAACCTTGCCCTTGAACACGACATACCACATCATCTATGCACACACACACACAAGAAAGAAATGTTATCTGTTAGCACATTCATAATTGAGAGATAACATCTGTGCAAAAAAGAAAAGCATCAAATATACTAAAGTAATTCTATATGACTAACATTTATTTGCAGGGAGAGATAGTATGCAAAAAGAAAAGCATCAAATATACTAAAGGCCTACCGTGACTCGATGCAAGGACCATGACTCCCGTCATATGCATTTGGCGGGAAGGGATGGATGCCATCAAGCGTCATGAATGTCCTCACGTCAAAGCACGCTTCTATGCGGGTTTCTATCTCTGCCTTACTATACGGGATACCATTGTAGTTGAACAAGGCACCCCTTTTCAAGACATCCCTCATGAGTACCATGCCAATCTTCCGTTGGATGGCACGGAACTCGGCTCTGATGTTTGCATCAGTGGTATTCGCCATGTCTGTGCCCCTTTTCTCGAGACCAGATGGCATCAAGAGAAGCTCTTGATCCTTTACAAACTCCCTCATCTGTAGGACGATGAACCAGGCATCCATCCCACCCGACGGTTGCTTGAGGCAGGGGAAATTGGTTATGTGGGAGCACACATAGCAACCTTTAACTTTCTTCTCATACTTGAGTGGGCCAACCGCGGCTTTGAAGCCGTTGAGGGCTTTATCAAGAGTAGACTTGACGTCGGTGTAGTCTTTCTGTACGGCGTCTCTCCTAAAGCCGAGATACACAACATTAGAATACTACGGTTGAAAGACGATGAGGGCACAATACTTGTGTCTGCGTGAAACAGTTAGAATACACCATCATCCTCGGCTATTAAGGAAATTCATGAAAGAAATGTAATAGCGGGTAATTTAGCGACGGACTACTTACTCGGGAAAGTATGGCATGAGAAAGCAACTCTTATCCTTATTCGCCACCAAGAAATCCTGGATATACCTCGCGACAAACGCCTGTTCCTTCTAGTTGTTGTGTGCAGTCATGTAGAAGGGGTCCATGATAGCGATGTGCGGGGTCTTCTCCATGATGATATCGTGCGCCATGCTAAGCGATATTAGGCAAACCAAGTTTCGCTCGAGCCGGAACATGTGGAAGAGCCTGAAGGTGTCTTCATACCTAATGAAGAACAAATCCGCGGGGCTGGTGGTGACGAAGCCACAGTCAGTGGGCACCCTGACCGTGAAGACCGGGTACGAGGGATTTTTATCTTTGAGCAGTGCCCGCTCCGCATACAGAATAAACTCATGCAGGCTCCTCATGTCCGGTGTCAGCGTCTTGACAATGTGTTCCGGCAGCATCGGTTCACCAATGTAATGCATCATCCTCCACTGGGTCGGCAGCCTGTCGAGAACCACTTTCTTGCTTGCGGCATCATTTTCCCCCGACTTATTCTTCCGCTTCCTCATGCCCTTCTTATTGTACGGGGGAGTGTCGGTTTCTCTCATCGCCTGCAGGGTCACACCAAGGAGTGTCCTCGGGGTAACCTGAGCTTGCGCCAGAGCGGTGAAGGCGGTACCGTCGCCCTGCTCGGGCGTTTCTTGACAAGGGAAGATCTTCTTATTTAGGGTATCATGGGCGGGTGCCTCGAAAGGAAGAGTGTCGGTCTCCAAATCAGCGATGAACGAATTGATGGGAGCCAAACTGATGTCCAACGTGTTGTCGTGGTCATCATGTGTCTTGGGAGGATCATTAGCCGGTCGAGGTCCTTTCCTGTCTTGGCCTGCCGCAGTCACAGACGCTGGAGTGACCCTGAATTGGCCCGGCTCCCCCGACGCAACTGGAGTGACCCTTGCTTGGCTTCCCTCCGACCCCTTGGCGTTGTTCAGCCAAATTAGGGCTTTCGACCATAGAAGGATATGATTCTTGAGTTGTCCGACCTTCAGCACGCAAGCGACATCCGTAGGTTGAGAAGGAGGATCCAAGTCTCCGCATCCCGGTAACGACCGATCCACTTGAACCCGGTGCACGCTATCATCCATAGGCTTGAAGTGGTACGACCGGTTGAGTGGCATGATGACATTTCCCTTCGCAACATCCTTTAACTCGTTGTCAACATTCAGGAGCAAGGTGCAAGCAGTCGTTTGCTCCTGTGAAAATATTTAGGTTACAAAGGATGAAGTAATTAATTTGCAGAGACTTTGAGAGGGTTAACTAATTATACCGTGAGGGCGTCGAGCTCGGCTCGCGTCGAGGGACCGAGGTAGGGCGTGCAAGTGACTGAATGCCTGCTGCCGGCCCCCATGGCCGGCGAATCCTCCCTAGCACCTACATTGGTGTCGACGGCCACCAATATGGCTGCAGAAGGCAAGTTGCCCGAGTTGCTGCCACCTAGGTTGATCTGAAGGGAATATGCCCGAGAGGCAATAATAAAGTGGTTATTATCTTATTCCATGTTTATGATAAATGTTTATTTTGCATGCTATAATTGTATTGATCGGAAACATCAATACATGTGTGTTTAATAAACAAAAAGGGTTCCTAATTATGCCTCTCTTGTATACTAGCTTGTTGATTAACAAGATGATCAAGGTTTCCTAATCATAGACATTGGATGTTGTTAATAACAAGGTCACAACATTAGTTGAATGATGTGATGAACATTCATCCAAAGTGTAGCATTACGATCAAAGTCATTGTGTTTATATTGCTATAACATCATACGAAGTAATCTATATCCTTAGACCATGAGATCATGTTAATTGCTAACACCGAAAGAGTATCTTGATAACATCAAATGTCACACCGTAACAGGGTGACTATAAAGATGGGTTCAGTGCTACGAAGGTGTTATGTTGAGGCTCATGGATCAAGAGTGGAATTTGTCAATCCCGATGACGGATAGATATACTCTGGGCCCTCTCGGTGATATCACATTAAGATAGCTTGCAAGCAAGTGATGTGATCACTAGAATGTTATATCACGGAAACGAGAAAAGAGTGCATGTCGGTAACGAGATCAAACTAGGTATGGAGATACCGATGATCGAATCTCGGACATGTAATATATCGCGAGACAAAGGGATTTAGTAACTAGCGTTAAAGGTTCTCACGATCATAGAAGTCATCGTTGAATGTGTAGGAGTCAGTATGGATCTCCAGGTCCCGCTTCTGATTATTGATCTGAGAGGGGTCTCGATCATGTTTGCATTATTCGCGAACCGTAGGGTGACACACTTAAGGGATACCGACACCATTTGGAGCAAATATGTTTCAGATAAAGATTTAAGAAAGCGCTGGAATTATTTCAATAGACACCGAAACTATTTCGGGTGAAATTGCTGAAATTGGTTCTGCATGTAATATTGAAATGTTGCAGGGGGTTTTATGTGAATATTTTTTCATTAAAGTATTTAACAAAATTCTGAATAAAAATAATAAAAGAGTTTTATTAAATGAGAGAGCATTAAATTCGGAGAAATTTAATGCATTTAAAGTGGAGACTTTAAAAGAGAATGTGAAGGGGCATTTTAATATGGAGGGGTTACCACCACATGAATGGAGGAGGTGAAGGGTCACCTCCTCCATGCGTCGGCCATGAAGGAGGGGCACCCCCTCCTCCTATAAAAGGCCACCCTCTCCTCACTTCTCACACACACCTCCTTGTGAAGGATCTCTCTCC
This sequence comes from Avena insularis, assembly GCA_023614405.1. Classification (NCBI taxonomy): domain Eukaryota; kingdom Viridiplantae; phylum Streptophyta; class Magnoliopsida; order Poales; family Poaceae; genus Avena; species Avena insularis. The sequence goes on along the minus strand of CM042690.1, from coordinate 89,120,212 downwards.
TCCTCTAGTATTATTCCCCCATGGTCTCGGATTAGCGAGATACATGTTCCCAGTGGCTTTATCTGGAAAGGAGTTGCTACTTCCACTGCTTTGCTGGAGCGAGGGACGGAGGTTGTCGGGGTACCGGACGTGTGTGCAATCACGGATGCACCGCTGCTTTGCGGTGCTGGACTTGGTGGTGCTGGAGCTGGATCTGAAGGACGTGCTGGAGCTGGACCTGCTCGGACTTCCTCACGATCTTGAGATCGGCAAGTGTACGACTACATCAACCACGAGTTCCTACCCGTTAACAAAACTCGTTGTCTTCGAGGGTAATTTCTCGATGGATGTATGTCCACCCGTTGCTTTGTACCTAGTAGATAGATCTTGGCGTGTAGTTCTCATCGTAGGAATTTTTTTGTTTTCTATGCTGCGGACCCAACAGTGGTATCAGAGCCTGATCTATGCGTAGGTGCTTTTCATGGGTAGTACACATATGTTTATATGTGGGCGATGATGATCATGTTATTGCATCTTTTATGTATTTTGGATATTGGTGGCATAGGGGGATGAAGCGGCCCGGACCAACCTTACATGTCATCGTACATGAGACCGGTTCCACGACTGACATGCAACTTGTTTTGCATAAGTGGCTGGCGGGTGTCTGTCTCTCCTACTATAGTCAATATCTGATTTACAACGAGTTGCTAATAACTTGGTTATCCTCGTTGTGGTGCATGTTCGTAGATAAGAACGGTTCTATCTCCGAAAGCCCTAAGCCACGTAAAACTTGCAATTGATAAATTAGAGGCGTCTAGTTTAGATCGTTGTTGGGCTAGTGTCTTGATATGGTATTGTTGTAAGTAGATGTATGATAGATACTCTTACAACACACTCAACGTGTAAGTTCCATAGACCTTGGCCTTACACACAAAGGAATGATAGAGATCATACCGCGATGCAATTGATAGAGATCAAATGCATGGACCATATCATCTCACTTTACACATTAGATGTTAGCATCTTATACTGCTAGTTTGGCGCTTTCTGTAGCATTGTAAGATGATCCCTCATTTAAATATCAAGATAAAATGTGTTCTTCCTTGAGTATGCACCGTTTTATGGATCGTGTTTTGAGACATCACGTGATGATCAGGTGTACTCGACTCTACGCTTTCATATAAACGGGTGTAAGACAGTTTTACACATGCGAGTACTAAGGTTCTTACTTGGCGAGCCTAGAATGTATAGACATGGCCTCGGAACACGGACCGAAAGGTTAAGCATGAGTCATATAGTTGATATGATGCCCATATTGATGCTCGCCTTTGAAGCTACATCAACTCACGTGATGATCGGACTTGGTGTAGTGGATTTGGTTCATGTAATCACCAAAAAGGCACGAGGGATGTCATTTTTGAGTGGGAGTTCATTTCTAATTTGGATTAGACGAACTAAATTTATCATAAACTAAATCGAAGTGAGATAATAGAACTATAGAATTCTTAGAGTGGGATGTCATTTTTGAGTGGGAGTTCATTTCTACCTTATGCTTAGTTTTAATTGAGATAATAGAACTATAGAATTCTGGATATTTACTTTACGAACCGGTATCGTATTGTTTTGAATGTCAATTTAAAGTTTAGAAGTCCTATTGCAAACTTTCAGCAAACTCTATTTACTCCATGAAGTTTAATAAGTAGTATTAAATCAAGAGTAAGCATTCCAATGTTAGTATCTAAAGTATCATGTTTGCCTCCATGATTATTGATATTCAAAAGTTGTTTTCATATCAAGATTATATAGGAGCTGAAAATTGTTTCAGAAACCATCATGTGTGAAAGATATTGGGATATCTGAAACAATGTTTTTTGGTTGCATTATCATAGAGTATAATTTAGCAAAATACATGTTCTCATATTGTATGAGAATTTGTGAAGGATGGAGATGCTAAGCATCCGGATCTCCCAAAAGGTTTTGGGAACTAACATTATACTCGCGATTCTTCCTTATAAGCTATAGTAGCTTGATCATGAAAGTTGTCATGATAGGGATGAATAGAAGATGTAAGTAAAATGTTTACTACACTGATAGATTACTAAAGAATGGATTTTTGAAAGAACACCAAACATTTGATGATGGTGATCCACTTCAAAGTGCAAGTCCAAAGGTATTAGTATTTAACTATATACACTTTGTACTATGTGTCATGTGAATGACACCACTATTGATGTTGATAGATTCTTTTAAAAGAAAAGGAATTGCTGAAAAAGAATCTATAAAATATTTGGCAGAAAATAAAAGGTTGGATATGTCCAACTTAGGTATATAGAAGATATACACGTTATGGTTGTATTCCTTGCTTGTTAAACAATGTGGTTCTGAGGTATTGGATACCGAATTGATTGGTATGAAGTGTCATACAGGACAACGCAATTCATGAACTACAATGGCCAAAGTAACTAGCAAGAGAATAAGTGATGATGTTCATCAAAAACAAATAAAGTGTTATTGTGTTTTTCGTTGTCGTCAAACTAGCCTTCAAGATTTGTTTTAATAATTGTTATTTTGTTCCGGTATTATGAGAACAATGGTTGTTCAAATAATTACCGTATTCCATAAAGGATGGATGAACTTTTACAAGTCTAGTGGGAGAAATCACATCCATAAACACTATTGCTAAAATGTCGCAAGACAAATGATTGAAAGATCACTTATGAAGTGACATCACTGTTTTAAATTATATTTGAAAGAAAACATGAAGAAACTCCATGTTGATGGAATTTTTGGAGTCTTTGATTTTGATCAATTGACGCTTGTGAAACTTTCCTCGAGATAATTGAAACTCCGTCCATAGGCCAAAGAGGAACAGATGACCACCTTATTGGATATTATGCATGTTGATGTATATAGTCCATTATGTGTAGCCATATGCGATGGATCTTTTAGCTTCATATGCTTTCTTCGAAAATTTGAGTGAATATATCTGTATATTTACTTAATAAGGAAGAAGTATGAAACATATGAAAGTTGTTCAAAGACTTTCAAGATGAAGTGAAAAATCATTGTAACAAGAAAATAAAAGAGTTTATGATTTGATCGTAAAGGAAGATATTTGAGTTACATGTTTAGCAAAAACACCTAAGACTTGAGGAATTGTTCCATGATTTGTGTTTCCCGATAAACCATAGGAGTATGGCATATTCGAGAGATGAAATCAAACCATGTTTGACATGGTAAGATCAAGGGTGTCATTTATAAAACTGCCATTATGTTTTAAGGATTGAAGCTTTAGAGACTACCGCTTTTACACTGAAAAGAGCACCATCGTGATCCGTTGAAATGACACCATATGAGTTATGGTTTGGGATAAAACCCGAATTGTATTTTCTTAAGTTTTGGTATGCTATGCATCAGTAAAATGTTTACAACCAAAGTCGGATAAGCATGTCTTTGTAGGTTATCCCAAAGAATTTGTTGGGAATTTCTCCATAACACCGAGGACAAAAGAGTTTGTCGCTTGGAACGTCAAGTTTCTTGAGAAGGTATTTTTCATGAAAAGTTAAGTGGGAGGACAATAGAACTTTGACAAGGTCGTTGAACCTTAGCTATATGTGCTAAGTAGCGCAGCGCCGGAAAGTGTCCCGGTGGCGGCCACAATGCTCATGGCTCTCGTGATTACAAAAGGTGTGATCTCGGAGATTAGAGTTCCTATAGAACCATGTGGGTCGGTAAGAATCAAATGGTAAGATTTGATAAGCAAGTCGTTATTGTTTTGACAATGATGAACCGACTACATGCAAAGAAGCGATGATGGGCCCTGACTCCATAAAATGACTAGAAGTCATAGAATCCGTGATAGTATCCATACACGAGAAATCAAGTTTCTGAACTTGGAAGACCCTCCGGAAAGGCGTGAAGCCTATCGGTCGTGTTTGGATCTATAAAGAAATAAGACATGGATGTTTAACATCTATGAAATAGTCAACATGTCGGAAAGAAGTTTACGACAATGTTCAAGGAGTTGACTATGATAAGATTTGATCTTTCATAGCGATATTTAGTCTTGACGGATTAATGTAGCAACCACTACATATAATTTGATGTATGGTAGTTGAACAAACAAAACAATGTTCTTCTAATAGAACGGTTACCTAGGACATGTACTTGACATGGTCCGAAGGGTTTTGTTAATTCAAAGGGTGCTAAAAGGGCATGCAAACTTCAATAGTTGAAGTAAGCATAGCGGAGTTGGAATCTTCACCATGATGAAACTGTTAAAAGAGTTTAAATTCATCGAAGATGATGAAGATGCTTGCATTTGCAAGAAATTAAGTGGGAGCGCTGAGACATATTTCTAATACATTATGTAGAGGACATATTGTTGATTGGAAATGATGTATCTTGTATTGACACAACTTAAGAATTTCATTAAAATAAGATTTCGATGAAAGACTTGGGCAAACCCGGAATATTTGGCATCAATATCTATATGGATAGATTAAGGCGCAAATATGGTTGTGCCAGACATACATATATGAGATATTGAAAGGGTTTAATATGGAAACAACAAGAAAGGTTCTTGCTACATGAAAAGAATTGTATCAAGATTCAAGTGTTTCAACACTTGGTGAGTAAAATCACATAAAGATTTTGATCGATTATACCATGATATGTATATATCCAGAATGTCCTATGCTCTAAATGTTATGAGCATATACCAGAATGATTCATAAGATTATCATTGGACAATAGTAAAGATATTCTTATGAGCTTTGGAAGAACTAAGAATATATCATGTATAAGTGACAAATAGTTAAAGGCAGTTCATTGTAAAGTGTTACACTGATACTAATTTTGTCACAAGATACAAATTAAATTTATCTCAATTTAGACTATGGGTGGCACAATGTAATGGAAAGGATGTTCCATGATGGATTTGGATGAGTTCCAAAGTTGAGACATTATGACGGATACTACAACAAAAGGCTAAGTATATGACTGCTATAGTAGCAGCAAAGGAGGGCATTTGTGTTAAGTAGTTTGTTATCAAACTAGGTGTGGTTCAAAGCGGCCTAATACTATGAAGATATATTGTGTGACAATAATATCAACATATTTTGAGCCGATCGAACTAAAGGTCTCACCAGACGACCAAATATATACAATGCCATCTCATTTGAGAATGAGTGATGCGTAGAAACGCAAAGACATGCAAATACACACGGACCTGAAACTGTCAGATCCGGAGATTATGTGAACCACTAGCAATAGCGTATATGCAACACCAGAAAGCCGTAGGTGTTCAATACGCAAAGTTTTTCAAACTAGATTATTGACTCTAGTGCAAGTGGGAGACTGAAGGGAATATGACCGAGAGGCAATAATAAAGTGGTTATTATCTTATTCCATGTTTATGATAAATGTTTATTTTGCATGCTATAATTGTATTGATCGGAAACATCAATACATGTGTGTTTAATAAACAAAAAGGGTTCCTAGTTATGCCTCTCTTATAGACTAGCTTGTTGATTAACAAGATGATCAAGGTTTCCTAATCATAGACATTGGATGTTGTTAATAACAAGGTCACAACATTAGTTGAATGATGTGATGAACATTCATCCGAAGTATAGCATTACAATCAAAGTCATTATGTTTATATTGCTATAACATCATACGAAGTAATCTTTATCCTTAGACCATGAGATCATGTTAATTGCTAACACCGGAAGAGTATCTTGATAACATCAAACGTCACACCGTAACAGGGTGACTATAAAGATGGGTCCAGTGCTACGAAGGTGTTATGTTGAGGCTCATGGATTAAGAGTGGAATTTGTCAATCCCGATGACGGATAGATATACTCTGGGCCCTCTCGGTGATATCACATTAAGATAGCTTGCAAGCAAGTGATGTGATCACTAGAATGTTATATCACGGGAACGAGAAAAGAGTGCATGTCGGTAACGAGATCAAACTAGGTATGGAGATACCGATGATCGAATCTCGGACATGTAATATATCGCGAGACAAAGGGATTTAGTTACTAGCATTAAAGGTTCTCACGATCACAGAAGTCATTGTTCAATGTGTAGGAGTCAGTATGGATCTCCAGGTCCCGCTTCTGATTATTGATCTGAGAGGGGTCTCGATCATGTCTGCATTATTCGTGAACCATAGGGTGACACACTTAAGGGATACCGACACCATTTGGAGCAAATATGTTTCAGATAAAGATTTAAGAAAGCGCTGGAATTATTTCAATAGACACCAAAACTGTTTCGGGTGAAATTGCTGAAATTGGTTCTGCATGTAATATTGAAATGTTGTAGGGGGTTTTATGTGAATGTTTGTTAATTAAAGTATTTAACAAAATTCTGAATAAAAATAATAAAAGAGTTTTATTAAATGAGAGAGCATTAAATTTGGAGAAATTTAATGCATTTAAAGTGGAGACTTTAAAAGAGAATGTGAAGGGGCATTTTAATGTGGAGGGGTTACCACCACATGAATGGAGGAGGTGAAGGGTCACCTCCTCCATGCGCCGGCCATGAAGGAGGGGCACCCCCTCCTCCTATAAAAGGCCACCCTCTCCTCACTTCGCACACACACCTCCTTGTGAAGGATCTCTCTCCCCCTCTAGTATTATTCCCCCATGGTCTCGGATTAGCGAGATACATGTTCCCGGTGGCTTTATCTGGAAAGGAGTTGCTGCGTCCGCTGCTTTGCTGGAGCGAGGGACGGAGGTTGTCGGGGTACCGGACGTGTGTGCGATCACGGATGCACCGCTGCTTTGCGTTGCTGGACTTGGTGGTGCTGGAGCTGGATCTGAAGGACGTGCTGGAGCCGGACCTGCTCGGACTTCCTCACGATCTTGAGATCGGCAAGTGTACGACTACATCAACCACGAGTTCCTACTCGTTAACAAAACTCGTTGTCTTCGAGGGTAAGTTCTCGATGGATGTATGTCCACCCGTTGCTTTGTACCTAGTAGATAGATCTTGGCGTGTAGTTCTCATCGTAGGAATTTTTTTGTTTTCTATGCTGCGGACCCAACATGATCATCGGGAGCGGTCCCTTTTGGCCGTTGGCGAAAAAATTGGAGATCGACTGCACCATTCTAGGGATGATTTCATTGACCCGGCTGGCCACCACATCATTGACCTTGCTGGCCACTTCTGCTTGGACCCTGCTTTCTACCGCGTCTTGGACGCGCTGGTCCATGGTTGCTTCCAAGTTGGCCACCTTTTCCAATAGAGCCACATGCTCCCGCTCCTTCTTCGCCTGCCACGACTCCTTGGTGCTAGGCACGGCCAAGCCATGGTTGACATGCTTGCGACCTCCTCTAGCGCCGGGGACACGACCTAAGTGCGACCTCTTCAACGGCGGTTGGTCCTTCACGATGTTCATGCCTCTCATAAAAGGGTTGTCCCATGGGACTTTGCCCGTTGATGTCTGGGACGATGAGGCGATACCACCGTGAGCGCGGACAGTGATGACGATGAGCACGGATGATGACGAGCGCACGGATGACGACGAGCCTGCTCCTCCATGACCGGCTCTAGCATGGGTTGCTCCTACACGATCGGCTCCAGCACGGGCTGCTCCTCCACGACCTTGCTCCTCCACGGACTGCGGCAGGCGACAGACTGCGGCGGACGGCGGACTGCTCCTTGATACATTGCTAACGTATCCATAATTTTTGATGTTCCATGCTTGGTTTTATCTACTTTCTTATGTTTTGTCCACACTTTGGAGTACTTTTTATACACTTTCTTGGACTAACCTATTATAAAGATGCCACAGTGCTAGCTGCCCATTTTCTGCTGTTTTTGGTTGTAGGAAAGTTAGAAAATGAATATTCTCGGAATTGGACGGGACAAAAGCCAAAGTCAGTTTTTCACCGAGGGGGACACAGAGCCAGACTACGAGACGGAGAGGGGCCAGGGGGCGGCCACACCACCTGGCCCGCGCCAGGGGTGGTGCGGCCATCCAGGGCACCCCCTCGGCCTCCCATTTCGCCTATAAGATGCCTCAAAATGGCTCCCTATAGTAAAGATTGTTATAAATAATGAAACTTTTCATGCTCGCTGTGATATCATGTCTGAATTTTGTCTTATGCCCAAAGATATCTATGAATCTTTGAATCTTTGGGGGCTTTCTGAAGGAGGAGAAGAAATATTTCTTGCTAATAATGCCACAATATTACCCATTGGAATATCTAAAGGAGTGTTTACAAAGATCCTAGGGAAAATGGTTTCTACTGATTATCTTGTTATTGAATGTGTAGGAAAAGGAAAAATTACACTTGGAAGATCCCTATTGAAACTCCTTGGAGCAATAATAGATGTGGAAAAGGGCACCATGCACTTTGCTTCTCCACCAAACAATCATATGTTCTCCAAGGTTAAGAATAAAAGTAAGAGAGGTAAGGGTAAGAAATTTGGTTTTAATGCCTCTTCATTTGAGAACACTTGATTTTTTCTTGCTTCTTATGCCTAACTTAAAGGCGTTAAAGAAAAGTACTTATTAAGAGGTAACCTAAAAGTTTTAGATGAGTCTTGGAAGTTATTACTTCTGTAATAACCGCTCCTTATCCTTTTTTATTTGCTTTTTGTGCCAAGAGTAACCTCTAATGAGAGAGAAGTAATGATTGGGAAAGTTGCTGTTCCAAAACAGATTTATGTGCTTCACCGTAAAAATTCGTGTAAAATCTCTGTTTGTCTTTTTGAGGCGTGAATTTTTTTGCTTCTGCCCGAGGTTGTTATCTAACTTTCGTTAGTTCAATACTTTTTTATTTGAGCAACAGCAGGTCTTCGAAAAAATTCGTCTTTACCTGTTGGTCTATTTTGACAGATTTCTGCCATTATTAGCATTTGCTTCTTGTTGGTTCGTTTTTGAGTTCTTTTGGGGAATTGAGATTTTTAGGGAAGTGCTACAATAGCTTGTGTTTTAATGGAAGTTTTATTGTTGTTGAAACTGAACCTAAAGACTTATTATCTTGATTGCACTAATATTGCTAATAAAGATTGTGTGAAGTTTTGTATGAAGGAAAAAAATTCAGGTGTATGAAGAGAATGATGTAATGAGATGAAGAATGGACTAAAGCTCAAGCTTGGGGATGCCACCCCATGTCACCCCAAGAAATATTCAAGAGGTACAAGCGTTAAAGCTTGGGGATGCCCAAGGCATCCCCTTCTTCATTAATAAAAATCTCAAGTTTCTTCCAAACACTTCATTTTTATTGTTTCATGCACAGTTGCATTGTTCTTGGAGCGTCTTCTTTTTCATTTTCATTTTGGTTTTTGTTTGCTTGGTTTTCTTAGTTTGCTTGAATAAATTGGTTGTACCTCCTCTTTCATACATTGGTTTTCAAATAGTTTAGTTTGGATTGGAAAAGAGTAGGAAAAGTTCATGCTTAAGTGGTAAAAGGAGCTATTTTTTGACTGTGGCCTATGCTTTGTCATGCCATGCTTGATATTGTTTTAGCTTTAGGCTTAGTGATCTTTGCTGTAGAATTACATGTTATAAACAATGGAGATTGCTTAATGTGCCTTTGAAAGAATCATGCGTTGTTTTAGCATATTAAAGCATAGAATTGTGGTACTTTCCTTTGATGCTTTATTTGGGTTGACTTGGCACATGCTCACACCATGTTATGTCTATCCCAAGTCACCATAGCCTTGATGATCCTTTAGTTTTTGACTTGTAATATCACTTTATGCTTTGATTAATGATGTTTTGTCGCTCTGCATGATTATGGCCATTTTTGCTCTCTTAGTCGGTCGCTCCCAGTCTTTTGCTAGCCTACATAACCAAGTGTGAGTTCCACTCATGCATCCAACTCCTAAAACCAATTTATTCCAAAGAGTCCACCATACCTACCCATTATCATTTGCTATTCCAAGTATATTCATGTTTTTATCTATCTTCTGAATTAAACTTGTTATGAGAAAACTAGTGATTAAAGCTCTCACGAACTTGATGGCACACTTTACTTTCTTGCACTTAATAAACTTGAACCATTGCATCCATCTTTGTTGCGTATATGCTTGCGCTTTATAAGTTGAAGTTAGCAGAACCTTATATCATGGGGAACACTTTCAACATTGCACTTGTACATTGTACCTAGTTGATATCATGTTCTTTTGCTTATGGATCCCGGTGGTGTGAAATAAAAGGGGAACTTATAAGATCATGGAGTTTGTATGTGTGTTAGATAAATGCCTGGACCGCTAGCCTAAGCCATGCCTAATCATGGTGGAAACTTGCAGCATAACCATAATGAGCACTCTATGAAGCATCCTCAATAAAAACCTATACAAATAGCAAATAAAAAGATTGCTGAGATGCTCATTGTCTGCTTGCCTTGTCATTTTGGTTATGGGATAGCTCCTGTATCATGTGCAAAGGGTACCCCGTTGGCGGTTCTCTATGATACATACGTACTTACAATGACAAGAGCTTACTTGTGACTAAAGTTGAGTAGCATGAGGTTCGGTCTTCGTAAGTAAGGGGCATGAGATTTTAGATTATAACTTGTCAAGCATATCCTCTTAGTTGTGTCACTTTAACCTTAATCACCTAAAGATGCTTGTGATAGGGGCAATGAGAGCTGAAAGCTAATAAGTACCATATTTTTTGGAAGCTCTTTATGAAACTTGAATCCCTACTTCCTTCTATAAAGGCCTTTCTTTTACTTTTATGTTGAGTCCTCACCTTCTATATTTATGCACCTACTTTGAGAGCATAGTGGCCATTCTTAGTTCTATGTGCATTGTCCCAAGACTTGTTGATTGATGCATAGCTTTGATATTGCATGTTCTTAAACTATTTGTATCTAGTCACTCTTATAAACTTTGAAGCTGTCCTATGCATTTATGTTTGCTACTCTATGAGGGACAAGCTGAATGCCACTATGCTATGTTTTCTTTATGTGAAACAAACAAACGTCTTGCAAAGCATTGTTATTAATGAACCTTTTGTTTGTGCCTTTTCATGTTGCAACATAGTTGCTATGTCTTATTGTTAGAACTTTATCTTTCATGCTATGTTGAAATACTATGATCCTAGCTATCAATGTTTTACAAATTCTTTGATCAAGTTTATGATGGTGCATGTCACCTCAAAAATTATTCTTTCTTTTTATCACTTACCTAGTCAAGGATGAGCAGGAGTTAAGCTTGGGGATGTTGATACGTTGCTAACGTATCCATAATTTTTGATGTTCCATGCTTGGTTTTATCTACTTTCTTATGTTTTGTCCACACTTTGGAGTCTGTTTTATACACTTTCTAGGACTAACCTATTAACAAGATGCCACAATGCCAACTGCCTATTTTCTGCCGTTTTTGGTTCTAAGAAAGTCAGAAAATGAATATTCTCAAAATTGGACGGGACAAAAGCCAAAGTCAGTTTTTTCACCGAGGGGGACACGGAGCCAGAATACGAGACGGAGAGGGGCCAGGGGGTGGCCACACCACCTGGCCATGCAGCTAGGCCTGACCCGCGCCAGGGGGTGGTGCGGCCACCCAGGGCACCCCTCGGCCTCCCCTTTTGCCTATAATATGCCTCCGATACAGAAACCCTAAGTATCCGATCAAAATTGCACGAAAGAGTTTGTAGCCGCCGACATCTCCATCCCTAGATCAGGAGGGATCTGAAGCTCTTCCCGGCACCCTGCTAGAGGGGAGAATTCACCATGGAGGCCTTCTTCATCACCATGCAAGCCTCTAGTGTGATGCATGAGTAGTTCATCCTTGGACTACGGGTCCATGTAGTAGCTAGATGGCTTGTTCTTCTCCATTGTACTATCATGTTTAGATCTTGTGAGCTCCGTTCATGATCAAGATCATCTATTTGTAATCCTACATGTTGTGTTTGCGGGGATCCGATGGATATTGAGATGCTATTTCAGATTGATTATTGATTTTATCTTGTCTTTGTTATTTGTGATCTTGCATGCTTTCCGTTGTTAGTAGCTATCTTGGCCAAGTAGATGCTAGCAACTCCAAGAGTTAGTATTTATGCTCGATAGTGGGTTCATGCCTCTAGTAATCTGGGGAAGTGACAGAAATCTCTAAGGTACTAGATGTGCTGTAGCTAGTAGGGAGAAAACAGCAATCCTTTGTTCCTAGAACAATTGTATTGTTTACTTTACATGCAATGCGTAATGCAATTATCTATTGCTTGCAACTTAATACTGGAGGGGGTTTGGATGATAACTTGAAGGTGGATTATTAGTCATAGATGCAGTTGGATTATGATCTATGTATAATGTTGTAATGCCCAATCAAATCTCAAAGGAGTCAAGATGATTAGTATATGCATGTATTGCTTTCTCGATGTTTGTCAATTGCCCCGCTGTAATTTGTTCACCCAACATGTCATCTATCTTAAGGAGAGCCACCACTAGTAAACTATGGACCCCGGTCCTTTCTTTTACCATCAATCTACAACTGTTTACTGTTTTCTGTTTACTTTCTGCAAACTATTACTTTCTTCCACACAATACGTTTAATCCTTTGTTTTCAGTAAACCGGTGAGATTGACAACCTCACTGTAAGTTGGGGGCAAAGTTCTGTGGTTGTGTTGTGCAGGTTTCCACGTTGCTGCTAGCGCCGGTAGTGCGTCCTGCCAAAGTCCAGCTAGAAACACCTTGGAGGTGTTTACTTTCTCCTACTGGTTTGATAAACCTTGGTTTCATAACTAAGGGAAACTTACTGCTATGCTCATCATACCTTCCTCTTGGGGTTCCCCAACGAGCTCGTTAATACATGAGTCAACACTCCTCCACGACGGACTGCTCCTCCACGACGGACTGTGAGGGGGTTGTGAGGCGGGTCGCCAGAACGAGTCTAGGGTTCGTGCACTCTATTGGGGATTGATTGGGGATTTTTCTGGGGCCGCTTCGATGGTGAGACACTACCTCTTACACGTGGGACCCGCACTTACCCTCAGCGCCTTAGAGGGATTCGCCGGCGATAACTTTACACCCACTTACATGTGGGACCCGCACGTACCCCCGACGCCTTAGTCGGTATTCGCCGGCGATAAACTTACACCCACTTACAGGTGGGACCCGCACATACCCCCGACCCTTAGTGTGAATTTGCTGGCGATAATTTTACACCCACTTATACAAGTGGGACACGCACTTTTTGGCCCTCATGGACCATCGTCTATATATTACGTCGGCAAGGAGTGTGTGAGTGGGATAACTACACTTAAATGATGGGAGAGATAGTCGATTGATACACACACATATGTCATTGAAGACGACACACATAAAATGATGGTTCTTACGCGTCGTCATCCAAATTAAAGAGTTTTTATATATGTAGTAGACTTATACATCATTAATTAGAGAGATACACACAATTAGGGTTTTATGATTTAGTGTTGTTTCTTTATTTCACACTCGATATCTCTTCTTCTTCTTGCTCTTCTGCTTGGTCTTTGTTGACTTGACCCCACGGATGTACGGAGGAAGAGCAGACGACCTTGGTAGCTGATACCTTTGATCCGAATTACAGATGTAGTATAACTTCTTTTCTCTAGTAGACCTAGGTTATCGAATCATTAGGAAGCGAATGCATAGTGAAGTTACTTTAACGGACCTTTGAGAGTTTTAAAATTCCTTCTGTGTTTTTACCGGACTAATAGTTTGTGTCTTTTTGTTGTTGTCGATGATGGAGAGAGAGGGCCTAGGGCGTTCGGTTTTACCTGTAGCTGTGCAAAACATTTGATGGGAATAAAATATAGAAATAAAGTATGCATGTACTTGTTAGAGCAAGATAAATTATATGTGGGCAGTGCATCCATAATTGCTATTGCCTCTACAATCTCTTATAGTAATAACCTATTAGTATCATCCCTAGAAGAAAGAGAACTAATGATATGCATAGTGATGTCACCGTTAATCCCAAGTAAATCCCTCATATACAGCCGTACTACCCCTTCTGTCACTGGGTTCCCAACCTACAGATCATTCATTACTCATACTCCCTATACCTGGCTCAACCCTTGGGGTCTTGGGTACCTGACAAGTCCTTGGATTGAGGCAAGAGAGGATACAATAATCATCATGTCATACAAATTAATACATAATCCCATCTATGATAAATAAACATGCACAAACTCTACATGGCTAGGCCGAAGCCCTTAGCCCGACGAGAATTACTCACACATAGAGATGACATCAACAATCACAAACACTCTAATGAAAATCATAAAATTGATAGCAATAGTCTTACAATGTCGCCAATCAAAGATGAGATCTACTATTATAAGTGGTGGAATATGGTTATGGAGATGGAGAAGGGTTTGAGATCTGGAGGCGGCTGGTGATCTGTGGCAGAGACTTTTGGACGAGGCAGAAGATATTTTCTTGTCGTCCGAGGCTTCTTTATATAGGGGTCCCTTCACGAAAGTTGTTATGTTTGACCTAACAGTGGCAGCGCCAACTATACGACCGGAACTATACGGCCAGAATTTTGCTCCGTTCGTATAGTTGGTCGTTAAAGCGTTTGCCTTCGCTTCACGGCTCCTGGTTTCTTCTGGTTGTTGGAAATCTCGTATCTTTGACTTTAATGTAGTGATTCCCATCTTCAAACGACATTATCTGCGTAGGAAAGATATAAAAAGAAAGGATTGCATACCCCTTTGAATATTAGGCATTAGTGACAGGGTTTAGAGAGATATTTCATCAAAAATATGAATAACATCCAGTTTAAATGTGGACGTAGATGGCTATATTTCAGAGCCATCAACCTCCCCAAGCTTAAACTTGATCGTCCTCGAGCAAGAAAACCAAAATAAAAAAGAAACTCATCATTTAAACTGAAATAACGAGATGGTGATCTTACTCATGATTGGTAGTCTCATGTTTCCTCCAATTCATAAATCTGAAAAACTTCAACATAGATAGAGTAATGGCAAGCATATCATACGGGTTTTATGTATCCTTATAGTGCAGCAAAATTATTGTTAACATGGATGATTCAAATGAGTAAACTTTATTCCATGTCATGTAATCAACTCATAGGCTTGCCTTTGAACAATAAAGTATAATCATGTAAATTGAGAGTGTGAGAGTTTTCATGAAAAGCATATACACTATAGTATCTCAATTCTCCCACATCAATAAATCAAGACTTTCCAAGCACTACTTTTCTATTCATTGTCCTTCAAGAATTTCAGTTTTTGAGTAATTGAGAGCATGCCAAAGATTTTTATTAGTTTATCGGGCTATGATGGACACTCGTGGCATCACTAAGGTTTTTGTTCCTTTTGCATAATGATTACTCATAATAGCCATAGGAGTGATTCCATCATGATTACAGCTACTCGGGAGTGCAAAGAATCTTACCCACTATAGCATTGCTGCTACATGTGTTTAATCAACTTATAGCCGAAATCTAAGAGTTTCCTCCATGAAGATCGTTCGTAGGCCAGTGGAGTTGTTGGCATCCCATGAAGTTTGGCACGCATAAAGCTATATCATTCTTATGATTAACAAGTCAAACTTTGGCATGCTCACAAAAACCGCTAAACATTAGTTCAATCGAACAAATCCTTTTAAAGAGAGCTATCAAGTCAATCAACATTTTCAGTGGTGTTGAGTGTCTCTAGAAATAAACCTTCAAGACTAGGCACTACAACACCCAAGACTTCAATTGTGAGACTTTTTCTCATTACAATTGTTTAGCAATTTTTAGGCAAGACTTGGTTAATTATGAGAACTGGAACAAAACTTACCCAACTAAATACCCATGCAAACGAAAATATTACTACAATACAAAGACTCACTCCACCAATATAATATCTCAACATTTACTACTAACTAGCATAGGTTTCTCAAACTTCAAAAGTGGGGAGTCATAAGGCATACCTCTCATGTTTGGTTGCACTTCTCTCTTCCTTTTTTATTTGCTTCTTGGGAACTCGAAGTCGACCACTCTCCTGCAAACATATGAACCCCAAGGTGGAAAGAAAATAAAGAGGGAAAATAAGGAAATATGGAGAAATATTTTTGCTGTTTATAAGAGAGGGAATTTAAAGAATAGAAAATTGGCGGAAAAGCCCGGCTAGGAAATCTTGAAAGCTTATAGAAAACTAAAAATAAAGTGTTGGGGGAAACCAACACGAGTGTTTATAAACTCAAATAAAAACACAACCTCGAAATAAATGAACGCCAAATAAAGATACATGAGGAAACTTCCCCAAGCTTAGGCTTTTGCAAGCCCTTCAAATAATTGTGGTGGCAGGAAAAAGTCGCTACTCCAGCTCGCAAATTGAGTTGAGAGGTTACTAGTTGTTTCTCAGAGGTTCAAAGAGAGGCTATGCATCCTCTCCTCAGTCCCTCCAAGTTCTTGCAAGTCTTGGTATGTAGTGAACCAGGTTTGTGCTTGCTCCTCTTGATAAGGAACTTTTTGCTCCTCCTCCTTGTCCTCATCCTCCTCCGGAACCTCCTCCTCGGGTTGGTGTTGCTTAACCTACAAGTCATATAGCAAACATCCTTTCTCGATAGAGAAAAGTCCATTAGGCATAGGAGCGGGGTAGAGATGCCCAACTCCAGTAATATGCAGGTAATAAACACCACCTCTCCTAGTGAGCATTCCACACGCTTTCAAAGTGGAGAAACCAACACTTCGCTTACCTACCATGGGTTGCAATTCACCTAGGTCGATGCCTAGGGCAGTGGCAAGCACAGTGATGACGCCTCCACCTGTGATTCGTCCTTGGCTTTGGGAGGCTTGGTGCTCCAAGTAGCACACAAGGATGGCGCCCAAGTTGAGTGACAAGCCGCAGTTGATGACAGCAGCCTTTGCAAGGACTAAGATGTCCTTCTCGTTGAGTCTCGTGAACCCATTACGTGCCTGCAAGGTGTTAGCAATAACATAGAACAAATAGCGAATTGCAGGATGTTGAATATTCTTCCCCTTGTTCACTCTAGTAGTGAAACTCATTCCATTATAGTATTGTTCAGGGGTAGGTTATAAGCCAGTAAAGGATGTGCATAAGGCATTAACATCATTGTTTGGCGAACTAAAACATGCGCACCATTCATCTAAAGTTAAAGTGTAGTTGTTGTTCATGATTTAGAAAGAAATAGTATCCTCTCCTTGCCATTGTTTAACGGTGCTTTGCAACGAACTTAGAAATTCAATGGTTAAGCGGCGATAAGTAGGCACATCATTGTACACAAAGTTTTGAAGACCAGCTCTATTGCAAAGTAAATTGAAGTCATCAAAAATACCAAGTTGGTTCAATATAATGGGGCAAGCCCACTTGGTGGCCTTCACTTCGTGGTTCTTGATATGGTCGAAGCGCTCATGTTGGATCTCATTCCTAAACCATATCCCCGTGCGTTCTTGAGCGAAATCCCGAGAAGCGCTAGCGGTGGCACGAGCACGAGTTTGGCTCCTTGTGTTCATCATCTAAAACATTGAAGAAAGACAAAAATAAAACTTTTTGATCCAACAACAGTAAGTACAACATATTCCTCATCATAACACACTAAAGAATCTCCTCAAAATAATAATCTAGGCAAGAAAATCATGGCAATTGGTATAAAGTAGGTCTCACCCTAGATTGATAATGACAATAGATCGAAGATGAATTTGCAAAAAGTAATTGGAGGATCGAAGGAGAACCATACCGTAGATCACTTGTGTACGAGGAAATCGAACGAAATTGAGTAGAGATGAAGATCTCTTGAGGATTTGAGAGGGTTTGGAGGTAGAAGAGAGAAAAGGATTGAAGTTTTGGAGTTGGAGGTACCTTCCCGTGCGATTTTGTGGTCGCACGCAACTATACAGGTGCAACTATACGGCCGGAACAATGCGTTCCCGCCGTATAGTTGGCCTTCTGTCAAAATTTTAGGGTTTCCTCCTGACGGTGCAGCTATACGGCCGGAACAATATGTTCCCGCCATATAGTTGGTCATCAAACTGTTTGTCCTTGGAAAAAGAAATATACGAAGACATCGATATCTATACGACCAGAACTATACGGCCGGAAATTTTATTCCTGCCGTATAGTTGGTCGTTAAACTCTCAGTACATATAAAAGAAAAATTGTCGATGGCAAAGACATCTATACGACCGGAATTTTTATTCCCGCCGTATAGTTGGTCGTTAAACGCTCTGTGTGCATCAAAAAAATTCTGTTTTTTTCGAAAATTACTTCTTTTCTTGTAACTTAGTGATATACCTTGTTTTTGACAGAAAATTGACAGTAAATATTGTCGACCAACAACAACATGAATAAAGCAGGATTTTTAGTACTACCGAACTTCTTTCCCTCAATTGGAGTTTTCTAGCACTCTTTCTTAAACATAAACATAAACTAAAACTTAAAAACTTTACTCAAACCTTTATTTCATATAGGTTGCCTCCCATGAAGTGCTCTTTTATGGTCAATAGCTTGACCTTAATGTTGCTCACTTAGGCCAGATGAGTGGAACATCCACTCCAAAATAATTGGCCTTCAAAGTGATGGCCTCCTTTTCATCATGCTTGGCTTTCTTCTTCCTGGGAAAATGAATAACAAAAGGATCCCGTGAAGGCAATTGAAGCTTCAAGTTCCCTTCATGTAGATTAATCAAAGCCTTAATAGTTCTTAAGAAAGGATGACCTAATATAATAGGAGCAGTAGTATCTTTAGGCATGTCAACAATAATAAAATCAATGAGAGCAGGACAACCTTTAATGTATACTAAAGTATTCTCCTTAATTCCTATAGCTTGTTTGTAGGTAGAATCTGCTAGATGAAATTTTAACTAAGTGATTTCAAAGGAGCCAAGATTTAACTTGTTAAAAAGACTCTTCGGAATTGTTGAGATGCTTGCACCTAGATCACAAAGTGCAACTATCTCATTGGTTCCAATTTTAATCTTAATAGTAGGCTCAAATATGTTATCAAGTTTTATAGGTAATTTTTTAGCAATTTTCTTATATTCTTCCTCAACCTCACGTACCTTTATTGCTACCTGATTAACAAAGTGTTGGTACATAGCTTCCTCAGTACCTCCACTTACCGAAATCTTAATGTTGATCCTTTTTACGAGATCTTCAATGATGTAACTTGGTGAAGGAGCATTACTATAGTCAAGTTCTTCAGGTTCCTCCCTTTGGATTCTCATCATATTGAGATCTTCAATAGGATTGGGATCAGTTTTATTTGCAAATTTGGCTAGGATGAGAGTTTGTCTCTCGGTTATCTTACGTAGCTGTGACTCAACGATCCTCGTTCTTTCTTGAAGGGCATGCAAATCATTTCTCAAACTAACAGCTTAGTTAGATAGTTTACCAAGCATAGCATCATGGTTTTCCGTTATTTTAACAAGAATATTGTTTTGTTCATTTTGTGAGTCTATAAAAGACTTAAGTGTTTCTTTTAGACTACCATTACTAGTTCCCATATTACTATTAGAGTTACCTGTAGGACTAGAATAATGTTTCTGAAAATTAGGATTATAATTCTTCTTACAAGCAGGGTTATAATCATTACGAGCTATGAAGTCTATTTTTTCAATATTTGTTTCAGGGATAACTCTTACCTGAGTTTCCTTACCTTTTAGGCTTGTATGAGCTCATATAACTTAGCATTGAGTTCTTCATTTTCTTGTGGTGAGATGGAGTTCACCTTCTTCGTATTTATCTATCCACATGTCATTGGGCATGGTTGTCTTGCATATTATCTAACAGCTGTTTTGCTTCGGTAATATGTTTACCCATAAACGTTCCTCTAGCTGCAGTATCAAGCATAGACTTAGACACAGGGTTAAGAGCATTATAAAATAGATGGAGAATTAACCAGTCTTCCATCCCATGACTAGGACAGTTTCTCATGCATTCTTTCATCCTCTCCCATGCAAGCACTAGCGGCTCACGCTCTTCCTGTCTAAAACCAGCAATATTACATCTGAGTTGCATAGTCTTTACAGGTGGAAAAAATTTAGTCATAAATACAGAAGTACATCCACCCATGATATAATAGTATTTATAGGCAAAGATAGCAACCATTCTTTTGCTCTTCCTCTAAGAGATAAAGGAAATAGACGCAATTTGACCGCATCGGGGTCAACGTCATTTATACGCATCATATCGCATATTTTAGTGAAAGTATTTAAGTGCATATCTGCATCTTCAACAGTAGAGCCTCCAAATTGATTCTGTTGAACCAAACTTAAATAATGGGGCTTAATTTCATAGTCACCAGCAGCAATTGCTGGCTGAGTAATAGGAGTATGCAAATAATCATTGTTGGGAGTAACAAACTCCCCAAGCTTATTTTCAGCCATATTTCCTATGTTTTTGGGTTTTCTTAAACAAAGAATTATAATAGTAAAAGCAAGAATTTAAAGGCTAACTAATCTTTTTGGTTTATCAAATAAAGACTAAAAGCAAACTAACAAAATAAAAAAAACAAGAATTAAAACTAGCAAGGTTCCTAATAACCTCAGCAGGGTAGCTATTGCTTCCTCGGCAACAGCGCCAAAAAAAGGGTTGATACCTTCGATCCGGATTACAGATATAGTATAGCTTCTTTTTCCCTAGTAGACCTAGGTTATTGAATCCTGGGGAAGCGAATGCATAGTGAAGTTACTTTAGCGAACCTTCGGGAGTTTTAGAATTCCTTTTGCGTTTTTATCGGACCAATAGTTTGTGTCTTTTTGTTGTTGTCGATGATGGAGAGAGAAGGCCTAGGGCGTTCGGTTTCACCTGTAGATGTGCAAAACATCTGATGGAAATAAAAGATAGAAAATAAAGTATGCACGTACTTGTTAGAGCAAGATAAATTATATGTGGACAGTGCATCCATAATTGCTATTGCCACCGCAACCTCTTATAGCAATAACCTACTAGTCTAATCCATAGAAGAAACAGAACTAATAATATGCATAGTGATGTCACCGTTAATCCCAACTAAATCCCTCACATACAGCCGCACTACCCCTTCTGTCACTAGGGTTCCCAACCTGCAGATCGGTCATTACTCATACTCCCTATACCTGGCTCAACCCTCGGGGTCTTGGGTACCGGACAAGTCCTTGGATTGAGGCAAGAGGGGATACAATAATCATCATGTCATACAAACTAATACATGATCCCATCTATGATAAATAAATATGCACAAACGCTGCATGGCTAGGCCGAAGCCCTTAGACCAAGGAGAATTACTCACATAGAAATAAGATCAACAATCATAAACATTGTAATGAAAATCATAAAATTGATAGCAATAGTCTTACAATGTCGCCAATCGAAGAAGAGATCTACTATTACAAGTGGTGGAATATGGCTATGGAGATGGAGAAGGGTTTTGAGATCTAGAGCCGGCTAGTGATGTGTGGTAGAGACTTTTGGGCAAGGCAGAAGCTGTTTTCTCGTTGTCCGAGGCTTCTTTATATAGGGGTCCCTTCACGAAATTTGTTCTGTTTGACCTAACAGTGGTGGCGCCAACTATACGACCAGAACTATACGGCCCGAATTTTGCTCCGGTTGTATAGTTGGTCGTTAAAGCGTCTGCCTCCGCTTCACGGCTCCTGGTTTCTTCTGGTTGTTAGAAATCTCATATCTTTGACTTTAATATAGTGATTACCATCTTCAAATGACATTATCTGTGCAGGAAAAATATAAAAGAAAGGATTGCATACCCCTCCGAATATTAAGCATTAGAGGTAGGATTTAGAGAGATATTTCATCAAAAATATGAATAATATCCAGTTTAAATGTGGACGTAGATTGCTATATTTTAGAGCCATCAGTAGCATGGTCCTTGTTCTTCTTTTTGTGTATGCTGCATCGTCTTCATCGGGTTCTTCCACCATCGGTCCACGAAGTACCGCTGAAGACGGGGCCTGAGAGGGAAGTACAACACAACTTTGCGAGGAGCTTTTCTCGTCCCTCTCTTGTATCGAGGTTCCTCATAGACTGGGCATGTGGTATTTTCCTTGTGCTCATTCCCGAAATCACACAGTCACTAATGCAGGCGTGGTATTTTTCGTGCGGTAAATCAAGAGGACACACGACTTTCTTGGCCTCTTGTAGGCTACCAGCCAACATGTTATCTTTAGGAAAGCGCTTCTTCAAGTATCAGAAGAGATCGTCTGCGCCAGCATCGGTCCATCCGTGTTTTGCCTTCATCTCCAGAAGATCGAGATTTACTCTCAGTCGGCTCTCCTCCGGCCCGTGACCTATGTCGTATAACATAGTTCTCGAGTCCAACTCCAGTTTTATCCAGCTTAGACTTCCGTCTACCGGTGAATCTAGGGTCGGTCGATGCGTTGCCAAGAAGAATTTCTTAAACATGAGGGTCATGCATGGCCGCAGTTAGCGGGGTACTCCTACTCTAGTCCTCGTCGTCCGTATGTACTTCTTACCGGCCTTCTTCATCACCGTCGTTGTGTGTGACGTCCTGATCTTCCTCCTCATCTTCATTTTCGTGTTGATCAGCATCCTCTTCCACATCATCTTCATCATCACCCGTCCACTGAGTGTGTCCCTCCATGAAACTATACCTGAGCAGGTGCAGACTCACTGTGCCTGAGAAAGGGTCGAACAATGACGATAGTTTGCATCTTTGACATGGAGATCTTATTTCCATGCGGTTATTTGATACATGTCGGCCGTTGCGTATTTCATGTATCTATCCATGATGCTTTCCTTCATCTCGATGACCATCGTAGCTAGCCTGCACCATAAGAGTATTGATTAGAACAGTTGTCCAGGCTTTCAATGAAAAATCCGGCATGATCTTTGCTAAAAATGGTCATGGCAGAGTGCTAGAAATTCACCAGAACGGAAGTCAATCGACATTCTGGCGAAACATTGACAACTCATTGTACCTGCACATGAAAATAAATGCAAAACGGTCCACATATGAATGGAACCGCTTTTCGCCATCACAAGTGACATCACCGCGACTTGTCGCCAACTCATGCACACATTCACCATATTATACCTATTAATTGACACGAGTTCCAAGAGCACCAAAGAGACGCCACACGACGGCCGAAGAGAGTGTGTTGTCGGGACCTTATGCTCGAGATCTAGATCTATAAAAAGGTGGTGGGGGGAAATATATCTAGATCTTACAAGCTAGATCTACTAGTGCGCATGCATGCTTTGAGGTGAAATATAACAAACTTGGTTGGTTCAATTAGCTAAAATGGGTGGGGATAAGTGGGGGAATGAGCTAGTAAAGCTTTGGATGGAGTTTCCATGAAAAGAGAGCTAGAGAGTGAGTTGGGGGGTGGGGGTTAGGTGGCTAGTTCGACTTGCATTTAAGTCCCATATTACCCCGGCGAACGAAACCAATAGGCACTGGTGGTAAAGAGGCGTGAAGTTGGTGGTCAGATGGAGGTAAGTACCCCCGGCGACCACAACCCTACATGTCGGTGGTATTGTTCTTATCACCGGCGAGTCTAGGAGGATGGCGTCGGCGAAAAACTTTTGATCAGATGGGCCCATCTTGCTCACCACTTCCCGGCGAGCGGGCCACTTGTTCGTCGGTGTTAAGGGGACGTAGCCCCAGTGCATATGTACTTGTTTCGCCGGAGGTAAACATCAACCCGTCCGGTGGCACGTGGCCCACCATAGCCCCGACGCCTACAACCACTTTTCGTCGGTGATAATTGGACTGGCCCCAGTGCACCTTATTATGTTTCGCCGGAGGTAACGCGAGGAAGGCCTGTATGGCATTACCGCCAGTGACACCGGTGCCCGCTTCGCCGGCGGCGATGAATCCGGCTATAAGGTTTTCCCTACTAGTGTTGATTACATTTACGTTTACATTACCATTTCTGAACCAAACATGTCCTAAATGTACAAGCTTGACCCACTCAATCTGGTCACGCCGCGCGAGACGTCATCCGTAAGTCGTATGCTGATACATGGGTATACATGAAGGGTTCCGCAGCAGAAAACAAAAAATTTCCTACGTAGGAACCTCCTAACGCCCAAGATCTATCTATGTAGTAATGCGGTAACGACCGGAACATATAGAATACATACCCTTGTAGACCATACACAGTTAACATTCTGAGGGGAACGTGGTTGAAGTAGTCAAACTCGTAGCTGACCTCAAGGTTGTGATGCTCCTCGCAGGTCACCCCTTGCTCCTTCTTCATCGTGCAGCAGCTCCGGCTCACGACATCCAAGGTGCCTCAAGTGAGGCCCCTCGTGGTTTCGTACACATACGGTGTACGATGACGACCTCCGACTCCTTGATCCCTGTCGGGAGTGCATAAGTAGATCTCTGGCTTGGAATCCCTGCAGCGCAACGGCGTGCTGCAGGTGCACGGTGTCTCTTGCATGGACAGTCCTTACTTGGGACTGTGGCAACGCATGGAGACGAGAGAGAGAGAGAGAGAGAGAGAGAGAGAGAGAGAGAGAGAGAGAAGGAGAAAGTCAACCAAAGGACTTCTCCAAATATTGGTGTGTTTATTCCTACCCATGGGCACCCCTTTATATAGGGGGGGATATGCCCTCCCCTTTGGGTTTCCCATGTGGGACTAAACAAGGGAGAGAGGGGGGAGGCGCCATGGGGTGGGCCCCACCCCACGCACAGCCCTAGGCTGGCCGGGTGGGCCCCCTTGAGGCGGCTAGGCCTTGGCCTTTGGCCCTTGGCCCTTTCCTCCTTCGGTTTTCCCTCATGGGCCCTTTTTCCTTAGGAAGTTTGGCCCATTAGTGGAATACCCATTCAAATTAGATTATAATATTATATTTAATATTAATTACATTAATTAACATGTAAATACATATTAGAAAATTTGATTTGACCCGAATCACCTTTCGGTTCCCTTTTGATTTCCTCCGAATGACTTTGGATCTTTCTCGGAACGATTTCGGTTCTCTCACGGAACTTTTCCGGTTCTCTTTTCTCTTTCATATGGTGATTCTAACTTATAGAGGATCTCTAGCTTATCGTTCCCTTAATTGTATTTCCCCATGGCTCAGGAATGGCACAAACATGATCTCCATCAATGATCAATAGCGGGACCGGGATGCCCATAATGACCCTTGTGCATTCCACGATGGAAATGTCGTTTGGACCGTAAACAGTCGTTTCCCATTCCCTTTGCCACTTGATACCTAGTTCACCCGAGATTTGATCTACGGTCTCTCCATACCTTCGTTTGATCTTGTTACGATGAACTTGTTTTCTCGTTTCCATGTCATTGCATTCCGTGACCCAGTCACACGCTTGCAAGCTTCGTTAATGCAACTTCACCGAGATGGCCACATATGTATCTATCCGTTAGATGGATTGGCAAATCTTGGTCTTGATATGTACTCCTCTACGCGCCCCTTTGGGGAACCTGAGTAGCACCTTTTTGATCACCCAGTCACGGTGTGATACTTGATAACCATCTAAGCTCCCTCCAGAACAGTGATTTGCATTATCTCACAGTCTAAGGATCAAGCTGTGAGGTTTCCTTAGTTTATCATTAATGGTGAACTTTGTAACTAGATCTTATTAAGATAAATGTCCATGATCTCGAAACCCTAGATGATCCTCATGACCAATGAACTAGTTCGCTAGAGGTAACTAGAGACTTGGTTTGTTTACATACCACACGTGTATTAACGTTTCGTATTAATACAGTTATAACACAGTATGAAACTATTATGAACTAATTGAGATATGACAATAAAAATCTATTTATTATTTGTCTCTAGGCATATCTCCTTCAATACATTACGAGGCTTGGATATGTGATTCAACTGGCTACCCTCGCTAATCCAGTTGAAGACTATGATACGGCAGTGCTACGTCCCGGGGGTGGAAACTTTCCATCCCGGGCCCCGGCCGTCCGATCAAACCAGATCAATGGTCCAGATCTCTCCCTCTTGCCTTTCATCCTGTTTTTGATATATTTGTCCCACTTTTTATATAAATAGTTCCGTTTTTACAATATGTAGCAGAAAACGGTTTGGTGCAGAAAAAGCATAGATAGAATAGACCTTGCCGGAGACCTCTTGTAGCAAAAAAAGTGTGCTAATGTAGCAGATCCGACCTCGCCGGATACTTTCGCCGGTAGACCTTGCTGGAGACCATGTAGCAAAAACTTTACGCTATTGTAGCAAAACCACAAAACATATGTAGCAAAATATGTCCTACTGTAGCAAATCGATCTCGCCGGAGATCTTGTAGCAAAAGGACAAAAGAATTTGTAGCAAAACCCGACGCCACTTGTAGCATCATCGCCAGCTACATGTAGCAACCTCGCAAACCCCATGTAGAAACCGTCACCCCATGTAGTAACCCTCGACGCCATAGGTAGCAGCGACGTTGGCAGTAGGTAGCAGCGTTGGTGGCCTTCGGTAGCAACGCAAGTGGCCTTCGTGTAGCTACGGCAACGGCGGAAACACCATGAGGGCAATGAGGTGCATCTCCGATGAGGTAGGTGCGACGGTTCTCCGGCGAAGGAAGGGAGGTGCAGCTTTGACGGACGCAGGCGGTGCTCCGGTGAGGGCAGGGAGGCCCAGCTCCGACGAGGTAGGCGAGGCGGCGACCCAACGACATGGAGGCGCAGCGACCTGGCGACAGCTCGGCGTGGCGGTGTGCACGCGGCGGCCCGACGGCGGACGCTCCGGCGAGGGGTAGGTAGGCGCGACAGCGACCCAGCGGTGCCCCAGCGGCGTGGAGGCG
The DNA here is from genome assembly GCA_023614405.1 of Avena insularis. Lineage (NCBI taxonomy): Eukaryota > Viridiplantae > Streptophyta > Magnoliopsida > Poales > Poaceae > Avena > Avena insularis. Next base: position 89,093,565 of record CM042690.1, on the reverse strand, counting down.
CAGCGGCGACGCTCCAGCGAAGGGTAGGTAGGCGCGGTGGCGACCTAGCGGTGCCCCAGTGGCGTGGAGACGCAAATCTGGCGGCGGCCTGGCGTGGAGGTGTGCACGCAGCAGCGGCCCTGCGAACGAGCGGGGTGCGAGGTGGGAGGGAGTGGGACGCGCGGCATGGGAGCGAGCGGGCGACGCGACCTGGGGATCGTTTTGTTCGATCCTCGGGATAGTATCATTTCCCTTTCGACTCTTAAAATCTTTGGGATGGAGGAGACTACCCAAGCAGACCTCATCTAATAAGGATGTCCACTCAATAAGAAAAACGCGCTACTTGCTCGTTCAAAGGAACCGATTGGCGCTGACTGAAAAAACGAACAGGGCAAGGAGATAAATAATATAGTGAGTGAAAGAGACATTAATTTGGTGATTGTATAGTAGCTTTCGCTCGGACTTGGTAGGTTAATTACCCACTCTCCGTTTAATAATACTAGTGTTTTCATACGTAGCATTGCGACTTTTTTCGGAGTACCGAGTCACGAGTTACAGGTTGAAATCACAAGGTCTGGCCTTTATTGATCGTACCTCGCAATAGCCTTGTTGTAGGCATTATTTTTGAAAAATCAGACTTTCTTTGTGGTGAAAAATATGTTGCTTTTAGAAAATCTCGATTAGAGTTCAAGTATTGTCTTCTGTGGTGGTTTGAGTGCTAGTGTTGCAAGTGGTTTATCACAGTGACAAGATTTTTTTCCACGATGAAAACCCAAGATTTTCGATCGGGTGATGACAACTCTTGTATATTGTTTCCTTCTTGTAGGCGTTGCTTTTGAAAAATCTCGTTTGAAGTTCAGATGTTGTCTTCAGTAGTGGTTGAGTGCTACTGTTGCGAGTGGTTCATCATCGCGATATGGTATTTGTTTTTTTTAGAATATGTGCATTTCTAATGTCTTTGAACATCTTGTTGGTATATAGTGGCTGAGTGTAATTGGTATCTTCGCGATATTAACATAGCTTCATCGTCAAAATTTTGTTTGTTTGTGCATATCGTACGTTCGTTGGCACGTATCAATCATCATCGCGCCTTCATTTCTTGGTCAACGTGAGCATCTTACCTGCTATGAATACATTATGGTTAAAAACTAGAGTATTTGCCCAATGGCCGGCTTTGGTTAATGGGTTTATGCGTGGACATTGGTTTTGTTTGTGTGGCATTCACGTCACTCTCTTTTGCGCACATCAAAGTGCATGCCAGCTTATGAAGTTGAAGATAATTTGAGATTAAAACTGGGAAGGAGCTCTCGGCTGTTGACTTCCAAAGATCCATCCAGTTAAGGGGCACATGATTTGACGGCTAATCTTCTACTCTAACCTTGATCTATTGGGACCGGCACAAAAACAATCAGTACTAGCGGCGACAAGAAGTCTTCTTTCTTAATATATTGGGATCCCTAATAATCTATGATGCCAAAAACCAAAGATTTTATGGAACGATACGAAACTCATTTCTAACCTTTCGAGGAAAGGAACAGACAGATCAAACGAAACTAGAAAACGTCGTGAGCTTCACAATCACACCTCCGATTCTTGCCTCTCACGCGTACATCTCGCGACGCGATCCAATAATGCCCGCCCGCCATGGTTGCAGCTGATCCTGCAGCTCGCCCGGCTGCAGATTGTGCGGCGGAGGGTTTTGAGATGAAGCGCCGTGAAGCAGCAACGTCGTCCCTGCGGCGGGCGCTTCTTCTCTTCGTCTTCCTGGTCTTGTCGTCATCGCAGCTACGCGGCGCGAGATCGGCGCCGGGAGAAGCGGAGGCGCTCGTGGAGTGGAAGGACAGCCTGACGCTGCCGTGGGCCGGTGCGCTCGCCTCCTGGGACAGGAAGGCCGCCGCCAACTCCACGGTCGCGGCGTGCTGGTGGCAAGGCGTGTCGTGCGACCCCTTCGGCCGCGTCGTGGGCCTCGACGTGGCCGGGACCGGCCTCGCCGGCACGCTCGACGCCCTCGACCTCTCGTCGCTGCCCAGCCTCGCAAGCCTCAACCTCAGCTTCAACTCGCTCACGGGAGGACCGTTCCCGTCGTCGAACGTCTCCACGACGCCGCAGCTGCTCAGCATCACGTCCGTTGATCTCTCCAACAACAACCTGTCAGGCCCGATCCCGGCGGCGCTGCCCACGTACATGCCCAACCTCCAGCTCTTGAACATTTCTTCCAACAAACTCACCGGCGGTATACCGCCGTCCCTCGCGAACCTGACCAAGCTTCAGAGCCTTGTTCTCGGCAAGAACCTTCTGTCCGGCGGCATACCGCCGGCGCTCGGCTCCATCTCGGGGTTACGGGTGCTTGAGCTGCACAGCAACCCGCTGGGCGGCGCGATCCCTGTCTCTCTCGGCAACCTCCTGTCGCTGGAGCGCATCAACGTCAGCATCGCTCTGTTGGAGTCCACCATTCCGAGCGAGCTCAGCCGCTGCACCAACCTCACCGTCGTTGGCCTCGCGGTCAACAAGCTCTCCGGGGAGCTGCCGGCGTCGTGGGCCAAGCTTACCAAAGTACAGGAGTTCAACGTCTCCAAGAACGTGCTCACCGGGGAGATCCTGCCGGACTACTTCACGGCGTGGACCCGTCTCGCCGTGTTCCAGGCCGACAACAACCGTTTCGTCGGCGGGATCCCCACGGAGGTCGGCATGGCGTCGGGGCTGGAATTCCTCTCCTTCGCGACCAACAACCTCTCCGGCGCCATCCCGGCGATCATCGGAAGCCTGACGAACCTCAGGCTGCTGGACCTCGCCGAAAACGGGTTTTCGGGCACCATTCCACGGACCCTGGGCAACCTGACCAGATTAGAGACGCTTCGGCTGTACAACAACAAACTCACCGGCCGGTTGCCGGACGAGTTCGGGAACATGACGGCGCTGCAGAAGCTGTCCGTGAGCACCAACATGCTGGAGGGCGAGCTGCCGGCCGGGCTTTTCCGGTTGCCGGACCTCATCTACGTCGTCGCCTTCGAAAACTTCTTCTCCGGCACCATCCCGCCGATTTCCAGCCGCCAGCTGACCGTCATCAGTATGGCAGACAACAATTTCTCGGGAGAGCTTCCGCAGGGGCTGTGCTTGAGCGCCGCCAGGCTGCTGTACCTTGGCCTGGACCGCAACCAGTTCACCGGCGCCGTGCCTGCTTGCTACCGCAACTTGACCAAGCTGGTACGCATCAGGATGGCACACAACCGGCTTGCCGGCGACGTGTCTGGCATCCTCGGATCGCATCCGAACCTGTACTACATCGATCTCTCCGGGAATTCGTTCGGTGGCGAGCTCACGGAGCATTGGGGTCAGCAGCTAAAGAGCCTCCGGTATCTGAACCTGGACGGCAACAAGATCACCGGCACGATTCCTCCCGGTTTCGGCAGCATGCCTGCACTCAACGATCTGAGCCTCGCATCGAATCTTCTCGCCGGCGCGATCCCGCCGCAGCTCGGCCAGTTACCGTTGCTCCTCAATCTGAACCTCAGTCACAACAAGCTGTCAGGACCGATTCCTCCCACACTGGGGAACGTCACCACGATGCTGCAGCTGGACCTATCCGGGAACGAGCTCGACGGCGGCGTGCCCGTGGAGCTCACGGAACTGAGCCGTATCTGGTACCTGAACCTGAGCAGCAACAACTTGACAGGAGAGGTGCCTGCTCTGCTTGGCAAGATGAACTCGCTCACCGACTTGGATCTCAGTGGCAACCCGCCGGGCCTGTGCGGCACCATCGCCGGCCTGAAACCTTGCGGCTTGGATGATGATTCCGGAGTTGGGCCACGGCGATACAGCAAGAGGCTGGTCCTCGCTGTCGCTCTCTCTGTCGGTGCGGCGCTGCTCGTCTCTATGGCTGCGCTTGCTTTCCTGCTGGTGGTCGGCAAGAAGAAGAAGAAGAAGAGGCGGACCGGCGGCCAAGACACGGGAGGAGCAGAGACAACGACGGCGGCGAACGGCAGCACGACGGGTCAGCCTCTGCTGCAGGCGTCCATATGGAGCAGGGAGGTGGACTTCTCCTTTGAGGACATTGTGGCCGCCACGGAGCACTTCAACGAGGCCCACTGCATCGGCAAGGGGAGCTTCGGGAGCGTGTACCGCGCCGAGGTCCCCGGCGGCCACTCCCTGGCCGTGAAGAGGCTGGACGTGTCGGAGACAGGGGACGTGTCGTCCTGGGGTGTCAACGAGAAGAGCTTCGAGAACGAGGTGAAGGCCCTCACGCGCGTCCGCCACCGCAACATCGTCAAGCTCCACGGGTTCAGCGCCACGGGCGGGTTCATGTACCTCGTCTACGAGCGCGTCCACAGGGGCAGCCTCGGCAAAGTGCTATACGGCGGCGAACGCAGCGGAGAGAGGTTCGACTGGCCGGCGAGGATACGGGCCCTCAGGGGCCTCGCGCACGCGCTCGCGTACCTGCACCACGACTGCTCGCCGCCCATGATCCACCGGGACGTATCGGTCAACAACGTCCTCCTCGACGCCGAGTTCGAGACGCGGCTGTCGGACTTCGGCACGGCGAGGTTCCTCGGCCCCGGCCGCTCCAACTGCTCCAGCGTCGCCGGATCCTACGGCTACATGGCACCAGGTACCTTAATCACGCGCCATTGCCTGCTGGCCCGGGAGCTCGCACTGACCGGCATTGCGTTTATTTCTTGCCACAGAGCTCGCCTACCTCAGGGTGACGACCAAGTGCGATGTCTACAGCTTCGGGGTGATTGCCATGGAGATCCTGACGGGCAAGTTCCCAGGCGGGCTCATCAGTTCGCTGTACAGCCTCGACGAGACGCAGGCCGGCGTCGGCAAGTCGTCGGCGCTCCTGCTGCTCAGGGATTTGCTGGACCACAGGCTGGAGGCTCCTGACGGGCAGCTCGCCGCGAAGGTGGTGTTCGCCTTCGTTGTGGCCCTGTCCTGCGTCCGCACCAACCCCGACGCCCGGCCCACCATGCGCATCGTCGCACAGGAGCTCGACACAAGCAAGAGATCGGCCCTGGACAGGCCGCTCGGGGTGATCATGATCGGCGATCTCCTCAGTTCACGGGTATAAATACGACACCTACTGTCTTGGTGAGTAGCATCTGTACGGTACAGGCCAGTTGTATATACGTATATGGGTTCATTCGATTTTTTTTGTACATGCGTGACTGGTACTTTCTTGGATTAGTTCCACTGTGAATTTCCGTACTAGATGTGCAATTTGTATCTGATGTATACAAAAAAAAAAAGTCCTGTTTCTCTTTCTCGTTTGGCAATTCTGAAGCAACTGGTGCAGTCTCAGTCTATTTCTTCTCAATCTGTACCTTTGCTTGTTCTTGCAAATATCTTGCATTTCACTTTTGCTTCGTTGTCCCTCTCATCTTCAAACTTTGAAAAGCAGAGACTCGTCTACGACCAGGATCGCACGATACCGATTCGTTTGGAAGACCATTCGAACCCACCTGAAATCTATATGGTCCAATTAGACATATACTCACTATTCAATCAGAAGGTTATATAACAGCAGCAAAAATGGGGATGAGACACATCCCCATTTCTCGCATCGATGGGGATTTTCTAAGTTATTTCTCTTGGTTCATACTATATTGGAAGGTGATATACTAGTATATTGGTTCATTCGATATCAACGGTAAAGTATAGTCTTTGACTTACATACTGTCAAGCATTGACATATCAATGGCTACCAATGAGCCCCATCAGAAAGGTTTTATCACGAATACGGCTTAGTTTGCTTACTGTGGAGGATTTAATTGACCCGATTATAGGTTCGTGCGATGAGACACTAATCCGTGGGAATCTCCTAGTGGATCTAGAATAAATTCGTACAATACCTTTTGAGTGAGCACTTAACTAAATATTTCATCGCTTGGCATCACACAAAGAAGTACACCTTTTCAGTCCGATTGACATACATCTAGAGTGGAAACATTAGTTCGGATCCCGAGTCCGACAATCGGATTGACAGAACCCTATAGAATTGTTACCCTAACCAATTATTTTAAAAGTCCGAACTGCTGAAAAGATGATAGACAACATATTAATATTCTCAACAAACCCCTCCCGAGTGAATCGAGTTTGGGACATAGTGTGAAAATTATAGATTTGTCAAAAGCTCTGTGTGGAACGATCCCAGGAATGGCGATCTTGGCTTCTAGACAATACAAGTGCTTCCCCGATGCCCTGTATGCCAGAGTGGTGTGGAAGATACAAGACATTGTCGGGTATGCCATAACGGATGAGGTTACCGGTCGCCCACCTGACAGAGGTGTCTCTAAAACTCTGTCGGCGCTCGAAGCTAAGCAAGATTGGAAGGGAAAGTGGATTGTGTGTGCAAGTGGTACACAACGAGCGTGGTGTTAGCTGCGGCTGAGTTGGCAGTGTGCACAAAGTGGTTGTTGATCTACTGTGCTTGTCGAACTCTCGCCTATCTCAACTTCACTGTCTCGCCTCTCACCCTGAAATTCTCTCTCTGCTCTCATCCTTGTGCTTGTTTATCCCCTTATCCATGATCTAGGGATACGAAAGATGGTTTCAATAGTCTTGTTCGGTCCGAATCGCGCTTCTGTATCCTCTTGATCTTACCAGTAACTCGACGGGGAAGGTTACTGATAGACTTTGTTGATCTGGCGTGAATCCTGATCCGCGTTTGGTTGATTCGGAGAGCAGTGTGATGACGCCGTCCAAACCCAGTAGAACCGCTACATCGCGGGTGGCATGGAGGATATGGAGATGAGGTTGGTGGAGCAACTCAAGGCCACCACTACTCGATTGGAGTCAGTGGATGGATTGAAAGAGCAATTGGATGTGCTAGATCTGCGGATGTCCCAGTAGCTGGATAAGGTGCAAACGAAGATGGATCTATCCCTTACATCGTTGGGACAAGTTCATGAAGAGCAAGCGCAGGTGAGGAGAGCACTGCAAGGTGCTATGGCAGTGGCGCCACCGCCACCAATACCGCCGATGCTAGGGGCCTTGGGGCTGTTGGGAACGCCTAGTGTGCCGCCACTTCCTCAACAAGGAGCACGGCTGGAAGCCGCTAGGCCAGCTACCGCACCGGCCTCAACGTCGACAACACCGACGACTCTTCACTCACCGGTAACTGTCCTGCCTGAGACTCATATCGTTGCAGAAGATGGGACTGATCGACAGGGGAGAGGGCAGTGATACCTTTGATCGGGATTTACATATGCAGTATAGTAGCTTTTTCCCTACTAGACCTAGGTTTAATCAAACCTTGGGAAACAATGCTAAAATAAAATTAATAAGGCACGTCTCAATACTTGTTTGTTCGTTTTACCTTCGTCTACCGGACCTTTCTTGTTTACTTTAGAACGTGAGTTGTTTCAATGGATGGAGATAGGACAAGGTTGAAGATTCACTTGCAGCTGCACATCATATGGGATAAGATAGTAATACACATATTCATGTGTAATTATTTAATAAAGATAAAATTTGTGAGCAACACATCATGATATACTAGAGCCCCTACGAGTCACATGCATAGCAATAGTCTTTTGATCCAACCATTGCAACCACGAAGCACCAGGCTATAACAATTATTAAGTGAAAACACAGATCAAAGCCTTAAGAAGTGATGTTGTTGTTCCCGAAGGGATCGCTAAATGAAGCCAATACTCCCCTTTCCGTCACTAGGTTTCATACGAGATCGCCGCTCACCAAGTATCTTGCCTCAAGTCTTTATCAATCTCTAGGATCTTGGGTACCTATAAGTCCATAGATCAAGACAAGAGATAAAAAACAAAGATAAAAATCTCTATTCAATCAATACACAATACTCCCATAGATTAGATGCACATAATCACTGCGAGGTTTCACCCCAACCCGCGGCCCATGAGGACTACTCACTCATAACAATAAGATCAAGGATAGAAAATATTATGCAAAATACTTAGATTGAAATTCAATATTATTACAATGGTCGCCGAATCACAAAATCTCAAGTGCAAGCTATTGGCTATGGCTATGGAGAGGATGGAGGGTGGAGAGGATGTACTATGGTGGTGGATCTCCTTTGGTAGTGTTGTGATGCAATCTGAGAATGGCGGTCCTCTGCACGGTGGCTAGAACCTCGAAATATATAGGTGCTTTCACGAAAGTCGTAGGGTTTGACGAGACGAAGCCAACACCACATGGTATGGGCGGACCGTGCGGGCGGGCCTTGCCCGTACAAGTGGTCCTTAAAGCCTCTGTCAACTGGTTTTTACTCCAGGATTTCTTGGCTGTGTAGACTTCCTCAAAATGTTCATTAATAGCTCCTGATTTTGCCTTAAAATTATGATTTCCTGCACAACACAATTCAAAGCAAGGGATTGCATATCTTTGCAATAATTAGTCATTAGTAGGAAGGCTAGAGAGATTATTGTCAATTACTTGACTAAAAATAAAGTTTAAACATGGAGACAGATGGCTATTTTCACAGCCATCAGGCAGCTTCCTACTCGGGGATTTCTTTGGATGGATTTTCTGAAATTTGATGGTACTTATGCTAGGATTTGGTTGGACTCGTGCAATATTTATTTCCACATGTATCAAATTCCTGAGGGGTTCAAAGTATCAGCAGCTCCTATGAATTTGTTAGATAATGCAGCACATTGGTATCAGGATTACAATTTAGATAATGCTTGGCCTAGTTGGGAGTAGTTCTATCAGGCAGTTCTAGAGGAATTTAAGGTGAATGTATTCAGAGATCGCATGAGAGAACTGTTACAACTCAGACAGACTGGTATAGTGCTTGAATATAAAAAACAGTTTGATTAGCTGGTATATAATGTGCGCTTGTATGATCCTGCAATTGGAGCTATGATGCTTGTCACCCAGTTTATGTTAGGGTTAAAGGAGGAGCTCCAAGGGCTAGTGGAAGCACAACTCCCTACTTCTATCAGTTCGGCTGCTACATATGCAACCATTCATGAAACTGTCTTTGAAAGATAGAAGACTGGTAAAGCACTAGTACACATAACACACCCCTTTGTGCCCTTCAAGAAGGAGAATAGGAATCCCAATGTACCAGGTGAATTGTGGAAGGCACAACAGTTGAAAGAGTACATGAGAGCTAATGGGTTGTGTTTTTGATGTGGTGATAAATTCGCCCCTGGACATTAGTGTGCACAACCTGCAACTCAACTGAAAGTTGTAGAGATAGTGCAACCTTCTAAGGTGTTAACTGAAGCTATGTTGGATGCTATTACAGAGTTGGAGCAGGGTTTTGTATCAGACAACATGTTTTTATATATACATGCTTTGGCTAGTACTACTCATCACAACTCCATTCAACTCAGAACTCTAATGGGCAATCAGGTACTATTGTTTTTGGTGGATTCAGGAAGCTCACATGGCTTTATTCACACTAATATGGTGGATAAGTTGCAGTTAACCACCACAGAGGTTCCTGCTATGACTATCAATATAGCTAATGTTACTATCATGTATTGTACCAAGGAAGTGCCAGCTGCCACTTGGTGGTGCCAGGGAAATACATTTTCTCATGATTTGGAGGTGCTGGAAATTGGAGGGTATGATGAAGTATTGGGCATGGATTGGTTGGAACTTCATAACCCCATGGTCAGTGGCTGGGTGCATAAGAAGATTGCATTTGAATAAGGGAACAAGACGATTTATCTACAAGGTGTTCTGCCCAATGTGCAGGCTCAAATACTGCCAGTTTCTACAGAACAGCTATTGAAATGGGAAAAAGGTAATGACCTTTGGGCGATAGTTGTACTTCATGGTGTGAATCTTACCGAGGAAGTAACTCAAGGCGCTATGCTAGTTACTGTTGAAGCTTTACTATCTCGCTACAACACTGTGTTTTAGGAGCCTAAGTCGTTACCTTGCTACCTGGTAGATCTCCTGTAAATGCCATGCCATACAGGTACTCTCCATTTTATAAGGATGAGATTGAAAAGCAAGTAGTTGAGATGATTGCTAATGGAGTGGTGACACCTAGTATTAGCCGTTTTGCTTCTCCTGTTTTGTTGGTAAAAAAGGATAATACATGGAGGTTCTGTGTTGATTACAGGAGGCTCAATTTGGTAACTGCTAAAAACAAGATCCTATTACCAATTGTGGATGAACTTCTAGATGAATTGGCACTGGGTACTTCTCCAAGATGGATTTAAGAAGTTGGTATCATCAGATTAGAATGGTCCTAGAAGATGAACATAAGACTACATTCAAAACTCACCATGGACACTTTCAATTCAAGGTGATGCCATTTGGCCTAACTAATGCTCCTACTACATTTCAGTGTTTGATGAACAATATTTTTGCTCCATACTTGAGGAAGTTTGTGATTGCCTTCATGGATGCCATTCTAGTATATAGCACTTCTATGGCAACACACTTACACCATTTGGAATTGGCATTTCAATTGTTACAAAACAATCAATTGTTTGCCAAATTTAGCAAATGCACCTTTGTTGTCAAACAACTTGAGTACCTTGGCACATAATTTCTGATACTAGTGTTGCCACTAATCCAGCAAAGACTGCTACCATGGTGAATTGGCATGCACCTACTAATACCACATAATTGAGAGGGTTCCTTGGTCTGACTTGGTACTATAGGAAGTTTGTTAAAGGATATGGGGTGTTAGCGAAACCATTAACACACATATTACAAGCAAAAGTCAAATTTTAGTGGACTAGTGAGACTCAATTAGCTTTTGAGCAGCTCAAGGAAGCAATGAGCACAACTCCTGTTCTCATGGTGCCTGATTTTTCCAAACCATTTGTGATTCAACTTGATGTCTGTGGTACTGGTGTGGGGGATGTTCTCTTGCAAGAAAATCACCCTGTAGCATACTACAACAAGGCTTTGAGTCAAAGGAATCAAACATTGAGTATTTATGAAAAGGATTTTTTGGCTATTCTTATGGCTGTTGAAAAATGGAGACAATATTTGTTGAGGGGTCCATTCACTATCAGAACTGACCACAAAAGTTTATGCCACTTGGAAGATCAAGCATTATCTTCTGAATTGTAGAGAAATGCTATGAAAAAACTCATTGGGTTGCAATACAAAATCCAGTATAAGAAGGGACCTGAAAATAAGGTAGCAAATGCTCTATCAAGGGTAGGGCACTTCTTTGTAGTTCAAGCTATGTCTGTGGCAAAACCAGTGTGAGTACAAGAAGTAGTGAATTCTTATGTTGTGGACCCTGAAACTCAGAAACTATTGCAAGAGTTAGCAGTCTCTGGTTCAAATGTACAAGGTTATACTTTGTATAGTGGGCTCATTAAACTTAATCAAAGAGTTGTCATGGGAGGTAATATTGGGCTACATATCAGGATTATTATGGCATTCCATGCATCTACAATTGGGGGCATTCTGGCATCCAAGCTACTTATAAAAGAGCACATAAACTATTCCATTGGTAGGGATTAAAATTGGATGTGCAAAATGTGGTTAAGCAATGTGCTATCTATCATCAAGCTAAACATGAAAATTGCAGGAATCCTAACTCGTTGCACCCTCTGCCTGTGCCTAAGAGTCCTTGGCATGATATTTCAATGGATTTCATTGTTGGGCTTCCTAAATCTCAGGAATATACTTGCATTATGGTGGTTGTGGATAGATTCACCAAGTATGCCCATTTTCCCCCTTTGAAGCACCCCTTCTCTGCTGTCATAGTAGAACAACTCTTTTGGGGTCAAGTTGCACAGTTACCCAAAATCCATTATCTCTGATAAAGATCCAATTTTTACTAGTGCCTTCTAGAAAGAATTATTCAAAAGAAGTGATAATAAGCTTAATCTCAGCGCTGATTATCACCCTCAGAGTGATGGACAAACTGAACGTGTCAATCAGTGTCTGGAAATGTTTCGGAGGTGTGTTGTCAGTGACACTCCAACCAAATAGTCCACTTGGTTACCAGCTATAGAGTTTTGGTACAATACTACTTACCACACGTCCTTGTGTACTTCTTCTTTCAAAGCACTATATGATGTGGAACCAAATATTCTCATGTTACCTGCTGGGGAAACCACATTATCTGATGAAGCATCAACAGTGCTGTCAGGAAGAGAACAATATAGACAATGGCTTACATGGCATCTTCAAGCAGCTTAGAATTGTATGAAGCTATGATGATAAGAATTGATCTGAGAGGGAATTCTAAGTGGGACAAAAGGTTTACTTAAAACTTCAACCATATGCTCAATAAACAGTGGTAAATCGACCATTCCCAAAAATTTCTATGAAATTCTTTGGTCCTTACACTATTCTAGAGAAAGTGGGTTCCTTAGCTTACAAGTTGGAGTTGCCTTCATCAAGCCAAGTGCATCTCGTGTTCCATGTATCTCAGTTAAAGGAGCACATTCCAGATCATACTCCAGTTTATACTAATATTCCTTCTTAGGTGGAACTAGATGTGTAGGATGTTCTGCCTGAAGAAATTCTAGATCGTAGGTTGGTTAAAAGGGAAAATTGTGCTTTAGTGCAACTTCTGATTAAGTGGTCAGGTATGCCTACCTCCATGGCCACTTGTGAAAATGAGTTGGTCCTGAAGGATCGATACCTAGATGCACCAGTCTGGGGGCATCCTGGTTCTCAAGGAGGTGGCAATGCCAGGTATGCCATGACGAATGAGGTTACTGGTCGCACCTGATAGAGGTGTCTCTGAAACTCTGCCAGCGCCTAAAGCTAAGCAAGATTGAAAGGGAAAGTGGATTGCGTGTGCAAGCAGTACACATCATGCGTGGTGTTAGTTGCGGTTCAGTTGGCAGTGGGCTTAGAGTGGTGGGCCGTGGTTATAAGCCCAGGTCAATGTAAAACTTTGGTATCAATGAACGAATAGAACTCTCGCCTGTCTCAACCTATCTATCTTGCCTCTCATCCTGAAATTCTCTCTCTGCTCTCATCCTTGTGCTTCTTGATCCCCTTATCCATGATCTAGGGATACAACAGACATCTTCTGGTCACTTGTGATAAAGCAAGGAAATTATGGAAGGAGCTCATCTTATGGGATTTTATTGAGCACTCCTTGGTGGTTGGTTAAGAGCATGTCTAACCGAAAGCCAATAATTTAGAGAACTTTCGACCGGACTAAAAGATGGACTTAAAATTTAAGTCGTCTAAATGGTGGCCGTGAGATTGGAACCCAATAATTTAAAGGACTAATTTTTTTAACATCATTTTCGAAAGATCTCCTCGAAATAGGGTTTCGCCCATCTATATTAATATAGCAATAGATTGGGACCACTGCTGGTCTAGACATCACAACTCACAAAAGAAACAACAAATAAAACAAAAAATAAAAAGAAGAGAAAATAAAGCCGACAAAAGTGGCTCGACGAAGATGAGGATGACCCGCAACCGCTGCACCCTCCGTAGAATTTCCACCATGCTCCAAGCGCTCCGAAGCATCGCATACCAAGAAGCACCACCAAGAAGGGAAGCGACAACAACGACGCTGTTACCCGAACAGGTCCTAGGGTTTCCCCCGATACGCTATGGGAAGTGGGGAGGAGATACACCTGACGCCCTTCAGGAAGGTCGGTGATACCCACAGGCGTCGATGTCTAAACGACAAGGATTTCTCCCAACCCCTCAAAAAACCATAGCCCCCAACACTTTGTATTGCTCCACCAAGCTAGCCGCCCACTAGCACACGACACAACGGTCTTGCAATCACCAACGTCGTCTCACCGCAATCCATGTTGCAAGGCTAGTATGGACGAAAAGAGGGAACTTCGACAATCATCAGCGATACAGCCACACGCGGGAGGTAACTGCCTCCACCGTTGGAAAGCCAGTAGCCGACCGGATCCAGCAACAAGAGTAAACTAGGCCCTCCTGGCTCGACCGGGCCCAAATAGGCCCGTGAAGCTCCGCCACGACACTTCAACAAGGGTACCACCGTATACGCCAACCCCAGTACTAGTCCCTACTCTTCCGCCCTCTAGAGGACTGAAATCCTTGCTGCCAAGCATCATCACCATCGCCACCATGTCTACCCGAACCACCCGGGCCACCGCCGATCTGAGGAACACCCCCACATGACACCATGAACGTCGCCACGGCCCACGTGTTGGGGGAGAGGCCAGAGCCGCAGAGCAGATCGGGATTTTTCCATCTTGGGCTCACCTAAGTGGAAAGAGGCCTCCAACACCGAATCCAAGCCCACCAGGATCAGATACAGGCCACACAAACAAAGGTAGAGGGCCGGGCCTTTCAGCAGTAGCAAACAACCACCACACTTGGCCCGCAGACCCACCTCGCTTGCAGGGCCCGCTCCTGACCTAGGCCCACCTGGCTTGGGTCAGGTAGTAACTACCATGACTCTCCAGGAAAGGGGCATCTCCTGCTTCCCGGCCACGCACTGCCGGCCAGATCGAGGTCCATATCGAAGCCCATCCAGCCAAGATCTGGCCTGCGCTGACCCAAATCGGGCTAACAACCCTCCGCCTCCGTATCGTCCTAGGTCACCGCCACCGACTCCGCAGACCACCGTCATCCCCGTCGCCAGCCACGGCTCTGCATGCATACATACAAAGTTCAAACATGCATAAGTATTATCCAAAAAACATCACATCAATCAAGTTTTATCCAAATGCACAACATAGCACGGTTATGTTGTCGAGGACACCACCATTTCAGCCATTGCCATCTCAGCCACCTCAAACACCATTTGGCCAACAACACCACCACAATCTTGGGATAAGATCTTTACACGAGCGATCTCTCAATATGCCATCCAAGGTGCTTAGGTTCATGAACATGATGGTGCGGTCGACATCCTCCTTCTCTTCGGCCAACTTCTCCACCTCAAGTGCAAGTCTTTGCTCTTCTAGCTTCTTTTCCTTTACCATCCTTTCTTCTTCTAGTGTAATCCTTCATTACTCCACCGCCAACTTTGACCACCACTTCTCGTTCTCAAGAACTTTGAGATTCCTCCACCTATACTCCTTGTCCTCTTTGCGTTCAGCCGCCAATGCTTTCTTGGTCTCAATGATGGCATTGAACTCTTCCTTGTAGCCGCCAACACCTCCTATTTTCTTCTTATCTTTTGCAATCTTGGCATCGTCTGGCCTCTTTTTGAGGTCTTCTTCCTCATCATTATCATCATCGACGTCAATGGCCGAATGTATCCTTAACCTCTTTGGTCTGGTCTCGTAGTTTCTTTGAATCCACTTCTCATTGCCCTCTAGTTCCTTGTAGCAATGAAATAAAGTGAAGCCTTTGTGCCCCCCTTTACTTGTTATAGAGCTTGTACATGTCTTGTTGAACCCGTCCATATTGGGTGACCAACACCCCACTCGGTGGTGCATTGGCCACCGACTCAATGGCGCCGACCCATTGGTTGCATTGCTCAAAAATTGTTTCCCAACAATGACTAAGAGAGCCTTGGGTGCGTTATGATGGAGTCTTGACCGATTTGTGATAGTGCTCCTCGATTCTTCCCCAAAACTTGTCCTTGCATTGCTCCATGCCAACCGTTGCATCAAGAGAGACATTCATCCAAGCATGGACAATGCAATATCTTATTCTTCGCTATAGTTGCCGGACCTCTTGATCTTGGGCTTTGCTTTGTCCTTGACTCTTGGCGCCTCCACCTCAGCCACCTCGGCCTCTTCTTCCTCGACCACCTCAACTTGGGTCACATTATCCTCGGCCTCCTCGATCTCCTCATATTGGTACGAATCTCCATCACCAAAGTGGAGGCCGTCGAGCCCATCTCGGTGGGAAGAATCCAATTGGGACATGAATTTGGTGACCCCAATCTTGGTCACACTTTCTTGAGACTCTGACATTTCATCGATCACCTCATGGGCGGCGACTGGGGGACGAGCTGTGATGGCCGCCATGGCGGAGGAAGAAGGTGTGGGTGTTGAGGACGTCGGCGATGTCTTGGCCCTGCGAGTAGGCATCGGGGTCGACGCCGTCACGACCTTCCTCTTCTTCTTGTCCTCCGCCACTTGTGAAAGCGCTTGCACCGTCGCCATCATCAGCTTCCATGGCCACGAGCCTATCAAAACCGATGCAAGGGGTGGCTTGCCCGCCGTCAACGACTTGTCGGTGGCCTTGGTAGCCGCTCCTGTCGCCCGCACCCCGCCGGTGTTTCCCAACCGCTTCCACGACGTCAGAGGCATGTCGGGGGTCGAATCCGGTGGCGATGCATCGATGAAAAGCTCCGACGAGCATGCGGGGTCGAGGTCCGATGTCATTCCGACCGGGGGAGGGGAGAACGGTGGCGCCGGCGACGATTGGCGGTGGATTTGGGCGGGAGGGTCGGCTGCTCGGCGGGAGGGAGGGGGCTCCAAAATTTTTAGTCCGTGTGGTTGGCGCCGAGTAAATATGAGAGGAGGGGCTCAGATTTTAGGGGAAGGTATTCCATTTTTAGTCTTTTAACCACTTTTGAGGGTTCGTCTCGAGGCGTCAGCCTTTCTTTTATCCTCTAAGGCCGTATTGACTTTCGGTTAGAGATGCTCTGATTTGGTTTTGTTGTTGTAAAGATCTTATTGTGCAGAAAAAGCAGCAACCATCGTTGCTTGCTCAGATGGGATTCAGAAGTTCATCGCAGTCGGTTGTTGGTACATATGTTAGCAAAAATCGTGAATTTGTTAGATGTGCCCAAGCTGAGAAACACCACACAGATCACATGTGTACCAATTTACAGTAGAGCAATTTGCACAAACAAGCCATAAACTCCCAACTGACCACGGGTTTCAGCTCTCAGTGCGCCCGCCGCCGGTGGCCGTGGTGACGGCCTTGATCTTGATCCGGTACCTCGGCCGGCGCGGGATGACCTGGCTGGGCCCCATCCCGAACTGGCCCGTGCCCTCCATGACGGGCGGCCCGTCGTCGTAGACGTAGCCGATGAGGCGGCCGCAGGCGTCGCAGCTGATGCGGGTGCGCTTCCGCTGGATGCCCCAGTAGTCCAGCGTCTCGAAGAAGGGCCGGATCCTGTCCTCCGCCGTGAATCGCAGCTTGGACTCGTCCACCCACGAGAAGGACAGAGTGCCCTTGTTCCCTGCCTCGAAGTAGACCCCCGCCGGGTACAGGTGCGCCGCCGACAGGTTCAGGTCCGCGCCGCACGCCGCGCACCCGTACGTCGTCGTGGTGGTGGTCGCCGGAGCAGCAGCCTGGGACATCGCTGGAGTGGGGAATTTTCAGACGCGAGCGTCGTGGTTGCAGGGTGTGATCTGGATGGCTTTTTTTGGGGATTTGGAGGGGGTGTTTTCGTGGAAGGACGGCACCACAGGCTGCGTACGGTTTGGTCCAACGCGTTTTTGGATTTTCAGTCTTTCAGAAAGTTCTTGTGTCGTGGGTTATTTTTTTTAAGATAAAAGGCATCAAGTGTCCAGATTTAAATTAATAAAGCTCAGAGTTCACAACAGTGACAATACAATCCATGCGGCGGCCCACAGCTTAGTCAAAACGAGCACAACGAGACTAGTTCACACGGGGTTGGCCTCCCCCAAACATGCCGAAGCTAGCTAAACGAGGGCACTGCATCAGCGAATCCCGGTGCCAACTTGAGTTATAGCAGCCTTAGTTCATCCGCCATCCACTCGAGGCCCTCTTTATCTGAGGAAATTGCAGATTTCACCATCTTCTCTACATGCTTTTGCAAGGATCACCAATTCTACAATTTTTTTGTGCTTTTCACCACCTCTATGTCTAATCAGTTGCATATTTCACCAGTTATTCACTAATAAGTTACTTAGCTCAGTTGACAGTAGAACTGATTATTAGATCCCATATATCAGTGCTCCAGAATCATGCACAAAATTTATAAAACGATAAAATGTATAAAAATTTGTATCCAGATTTTTTTTAGTGTGTGTACTCTAGGCTGTAATACATCAATTTTATGTGAAATATTGGTGTTTACTCATGAATGTTTATTCCTGCAAAACAAATAATCATGTCCAACTAAATAAATCATAGAAACATAATTGTGTGCCAAAAATTATGATTGTGTATGCTTTACAAGTTGTAATGGACTTAATTTTGATTCAACATTTATAGAACTATGGAGTGTGGCACGGCGACACGCCATGTTCGTGGTGACAACATTTTTTATCTGAGTACATAATTAGGTATGTGTGTAGAATTACTTCAATGATGTGCTACAGATAAGCAGATCTAACCAAATGCTTAATTCTTTCCGAATCAGTGCACACGTTGAGGCAACCCTTTTTGTAAGAAATATGATAGTATATTGACATCTTAGCAGCAAGATTTTATATATATAATAATTACTGCAAAGAAATATGAGCAAGATTTTAAATATAAAATAAATTACTGCGAATAATTATGGTGAGAGAAGTGCTCGCGGCCAAGGAGTCAAAGAATAAGAAAATAAAAAACACTTTAGTAAGACCTAGCTGAAAATTACTATCAAAGTTACTTGTGGGGGGAAATATTTGCGTTAAAAAATTACCGTGAATTACCGACGTAAGGTTGTAATATCTAGGCCGAGAAGTTATTGTCGAGAAATTTCTGTTCATGCACTGTTGGGCAAAGACTATTGGAGAATTACCCAAAGAAAATTATACGCAGCTGAAAATTGCTGCAACATAAATCATTTGGGAAATGCTACCGGTGAAAAATAACAGTGGTAAAAGCGCGTAAAAACATTGCCGTGAAAGAATAACTGTTGATGAATTACAGTGATAGAGTGACGCACCGTCGAGCTGTTACAGTGGGATAACTACCGACATGAAATTAAGAAAGGGAAATGTGTCAAGAATTATCGCCAAAGAGTATTAAAAAGTCCCGGTGATATAAATTACTGTGGGTGAATTACAGCGAGTTAAGTACTCGCCGCCAAGGATTACCGTAAAGTAAATACCAACGTAAAGTAAATACCAACGAGAAGGGAAAATTGTGACAAAGAATTATCGGTTGAAGTATGGAAAAAGCACAAAAATAATTAGGTAAGACCGAGTGAAATTACCCTCAAAAAGATAATGTAGCATGTTCAAGTAGACATTGATATATACAAAGTAGATAGATTAACTGAGCTAAATGGTGGATTAACAATAAACTGGTGGGATGTGCAACTGATTAGACGTAGAGGTGGTGAAAACTACAAAAAAGCTGTAGAAGTGGTGATCTTTGCAAAAGCATGTAGAGAAGGTGGTGGAATCTGCAATTTTCTCTCTTTATCCCTTGTCTTTGATGATAATTTTGTATAGCAGGTCAGCAAGGTGGCGGATGACCTTATTCTCGATAGACAGTTTGTTACGAATTAACCGCATCAACCAAGATTGTGCGGCGAAAAAAGTCCAAAGGAGCTACCCCGAGAAACCAGAAAGAATCGCATAAAAGTGTGCAAAGCTGGTAGGGTTCCAGCTGCAGCCCAGGATTTGTCTAAGTGCTCCCAAGCAAACTTAGCAATGGAACATGAAAAAAAGATGTGCGAGACGTTTTCCTCCGTCCCACACAGCGCGCAAAGGCCATTAGAGGGGCCGTAGCGCGCGGCAATCACCATATTCGACGGCATGCGGTCCAGGACAAGTTGCCACGAAAAAATCTTGTTCTTGAGGAAAATTTTAGCCGCCTAGATGTCCTTGCAATCAGCCACCGTCACTCCCTCGAAAGCAGGTTGTACATTGACTTCACCGAGAACTCTCCCGTAGGTTCCGGGTGCCAGATAATCTTATCCCTACCCGAGCAAGTGTAACTGATTCCAAGGTGTTGACGAGGGCGAGCCATGCCGCTACCCCCTGCCCCCGGTCGAGCGACCTCCTAAATGTGGGTTATCGGGCGTGTGCATGTCAAAAGATAAAAAACGATTTAGGCTGGGACGAAAACATACCAGCACAAGGGAAAATTACTTTGGGTCCCGTCCACCATGGTGGCCTTTTATGAATTTTCAAAAAAAGTTAACTATTTCCGAAAAACATATATTCGTGTATCCAACAACACAAAATACATGTCTGCAGTTTTTCAAAGGAAAATATTGTGTATTTTGGGCCAGCAAAAAAGACAAATAGTATGACATATTTTGCAAAAACGGAGGCACGTTCAAAGTGTTACACTGTTGACGCTCAACAAAAATATAAAGTATTTTCAAATGATTTTCTGAATGCTGTATTATAAATTATTATCTCAGATTTTTTTGAATCTTTGAATATGAAATTTCCAAAATGAAGTCCTCCATAGAGGACGGGCTCCAAAAGCGACGCTGATCAGGACAATGCTTTCTTTCTCGTGATAGTACTCAAGGCTAGTTTTTCTTACTGGTGCGGATTTATTCCAGAAAAACCAAACAAAAAATCAAACGAATATTAATGCACATCATCTCATTAACCCAACACCCAATAAAATTAGAGTTGTGAACTTTAAATTAACGAATTCGCAACCGAAGTCATGCTATCGACCTCTGTATGAAATTAGGGATGCATAAGTGGAACAAGTGGGACCCCACTTTTAGATCCTAGTTTAACTCTAAACTAAGTAGGATAAGTGTGATAATTAGGATATGTCAAAATTCCACTTATCTCAATCTCACTTATCCCATTTAGTTTAGAGTTAGTAGGGGTGTAAAAGTGGGATCCATTTATCCCACTTGTGTGGCACTAGTAGAAAAGACCCTCTTTGGTCCCGGTTCATAAGGGCCATTGGTCCCGGATTTTGAACCGGGACCAATCACTCGGGACTAATGTTGGTCCCGGTTCTGACACAAACCGGGATCAATGGGTCTCCACGTGGCCCGTCATTGCGTGCGCTTATAGTAGGACCTTTGGTCCCGCTTCGTGGCATTAACCGGGACCGAAGGTCTTTTCTATTTATTTTTCAAAAAACAATTTATTTTTTCGATTTTTTTTTTGAATTTTTTTTGAATCTATGAATATTTGGAAGCAACGCTGATCAGGACAATGCTTTATTTCTCGTCATAGTACTCGAGGCTAGTTTTTCTTACTCGTGCGGATTTATTCCAGAAAAGCCAAACAAAAAATCAAACGAATATTAATGCACATCATCTCATTAACCCAACACCCAATAAAATTAGAGTTGTGAACTTTAAATTGACGAATTCGCATCCGACGTCATGCTATCGACCTCTGTATGAAATTAGGGATGCATAAGTGGAATAAGTGGGACCCCACTTTTAGATCCTAGTTTAACTCTAAACTAAGTAGGATAAGTGGGATAATTAGGATATGTCAAAATTCCACTTATCTCAATCTGACTTATGCCATTTAGTTTAGAGTTAGTAGGTGTGTAAAAGTGGAATCTATTTATCCCACTTGTGTGGCACTAGTAGAAAAGACCCCCTTTGGTCCCGGTTCATAAGGACCATTGGTCCCGGATTTTGAACCGGGACCAATCACTCGGGACTGATGGGCACGAACCGGGACCAATGGGTCTCCTAGTGGCCCATCATCGTGTGCGCTGACAGTAGGACATTTGATACCGGTCCGTGGCATGAACCGGGACAGAAGGTCTTTTCTAATTTTTTTTCAAAAAATAATTTATTTTTTTGATTTTTTTTTCAATTTTTTTGAATCTATGAATATTTGGACTGGTTAATCTCTCACCCGAAACCTCTCAGTCAAATTTTAATCTTTGGCTAAACTTCTCGGGTCGGTCACCCATCCTAACACTACTCCATTTCTAACAAGCTTAACATCTTGGTTCTTTCCCATCCCCCTTCCTATGTACCACTTGTAACCTTATGTCTATACTATGCTATTAATAATATTAACCCATACATCTTGTGAGTCACACATTCTTATAATTTGAGTTACAAACATGATTTTAATATACAAAAATGACTAAGTAATAGTAATATTGAATAAATATAGAAATAAAATATGTTTTATTATTATTTTTGCAATAATTCATTTAATATGGCATAATTCATATCTTTAAATCCATAAATCGAAATTCCACAAATAATATGTCCATTATTATCAGAAAAATGTCAGGAATCCAAATATGTCATTTTTTTAATTTCTTTTTGAATTATTTTAGAAAAATTAAAAATCTGAATTTTGAATCTTTTGGAATTTCAAAAATCTAAAAAATTTGCAAACGGCCTAAGGCGATTGCCATAGGTATCGTAATTTTTTGCCGATCATTTTGATATATTATACGATTTTTTCCGACATCGTATGCACAAATGGCGTTCATCTGAAGTTTTTAAGTGTATCACTAAATACAACTACAATTGAAAGGATTTTACTTTTTGATTTTTTTACAATTTTCTGCGACATGTTTTGAAACTAGAACGCGATTTGGGGGGGGATTTCTCCTGCCGTGGCAGGATTTTGGGCCTTTTTCCTGCCGCGACAGAGAATTTCTGAATTTTTTTATCTCGATTTATGTCTCGAACCGGGACTAAAAAGGGACCCTTTGGTCCCGGTTCATGGCATAAACCGGGACCAATACCCCGAGATGAACCGGGACCGATGTCCTGACGGCATGAACCGGGAACGATGCCTGGCATTGGTCCCGATTTGTTATTCGAACCGGGATGAATGGCTTTGGGGGCTGGACCAAAGACCACTTTTCTACTAGTGTGGACTGGGCCATAGCCCAATGCTAAGGGTATGCTGATACACCCCTGCCCTCCTAGGTTCGAGCCCTCATACTCGTATTCCACGAATACCTCTTTCAAAATCTGCCAGTGGTTCTCCCACTTGAGCATCATTTTTTACTTATCCCACTTGTCCGAGATGAAATGTTGAGTATGCATGCATCACTGTAATGACAAGATCCCCATAAATAAGTTACGTAGTACTAAAAGTTCTTCTTATACCCGAGCTCCAGTGCTCGTTGTATATTAAAAAGTTCAAAATTTATATTTATATTTTTTAAATAAAAACATTTATGGACTTTGTCTGTGATATTTCCTATAAGAATGCATAACTGTAATACAATTTTTTTATTATGGACTGCACAAAAATAACAAAAACTGATTTTTTTTTGGAGACTTGAAAATGTGATACTCTGTAGTATACATAATAGACTACTCTCTATTTGCTTCCATGATTTTTTGGAGCTTAGAAATTTAATTTTCATTTTAGTATAAAACGGGATCACTAGCGCCATGTGCGCCAAATCTCCACTTCGCTATGAAAGAATTTTATACATTCTGATATTTTCTATTAGCACGGAGTTGCTATTGACTACTCAACAGAATGTCAAGTATACTTCCCCGAAAAAAAGAATGTTTAGTAACTTTTCCTGGTCTTCCTCTGCTAGAACACACACTCGAGAGGTTCGCAAGCGCGGTACAAGCAATGGTGGACGACGACAGAATTGGAAAACAGTCCACCCCTCATTTTTGCTGTGTGCCATCAGGAATTGTACAAAGAAATAATACTCCTAGATCTCTCATTTTGTGAACCTAACCACTCTTCAGAATTTCAGAATTAGTGGATCACTGGCTTCTCTTTTTTTGGTGTTGTTGTTTTGTAGAACTTATGCATATGCTTACAATTATGAGGTCGGGCATATGCTTATATTATCGATCCGTGTCCAGAAGCTGATCTGAGAGAGACTTCTCCTCTTTATATTACAATATGAGGTCTTTCGGGATGCCGTCTTCCGTGTATGACATCTTCCGGGCTCTGAGGGCGGCAGTGCACCCCTTCTCGGCCCTTGACCGCATGTGATCCAGGCGTCCACCGTGCTTCCAGCCATGTTCCCTTGGTGTCGTTCTTTTTTCTCTTTTTGGGGCTACCTTGTGCTGAGTCCCGAGTGGACTGCCGTACCTTTTTTTTGTTTCTTTGGCTACGTCCGGTTATTTGTTGTGGTGGAACTCGGTTCTATTTAGATGTTGTTGTATTTATAAAGCGGGGCACATGCTTGTTTCGAGGATATTACAATATAAGGTCAGGAATATGCTTACAATTATCGGTTCTCAAGGGAAATATTTGTTGCACCAATATACTAGTATGAATGGTTGGCAGCAAACTTTTATTATAATCGTCCGTATACATTTCACCTTAAATATAGTAACATTTTTAATCAAAGGTACCGCAGCGACGTACGGAGAGTCATCTAGTTACATTAAGTTGTCAAGCCATCATGGAAAAATATCAACATCCTTCTTTAAGCATCGGGTGACATCCAAAACAAACCAGCCTTCCATCCTCTAAAAGAAGGCTTGCTATTCTTGAAAATCTAACCATTTCTCTGCTTTCATATGTTCCAGCAAGTTAAGATCATAATTTCCATGAAGCATGGGACTGCGAAGTGTCTCTTAGCAAAAGAAAGACAGAGCTATCTCACCATTCAATCTATAAGTAACACCAGATCCGTGTGTTAGAAGTATAATACTTAAAGTAAGAGATAGACTCGGTTTAGACTTTCCTTGTACTCTAATAACCTCCCCTTTGTACTTCTATAATACCCCTGCGAGCGTAAGATCAACACACAACAAATATTAGGGGTTCTATATTTTTTTACATTGTATCAGAGCGGTTAGCCGAAAGCATCGCATTCTCGAAATTGATCTTGACGGGAAAAGAGTGAGGTGACCAGATCCCGATCCCCACCCGGCTCCGCCATCCCCGGTCCGCGCGCCGCCTCTCCCAACTCCATCGTCCCCGTCATACGCGCGCCGCCCCACCCAACTTCGTTGTTATGAGCTCCCTGCTACACCGGTCTCCGTCATCCTTTGAGGATGCCAGTGTTGTCCGGGGATCGTGAGGTCGAGGCCGGCAAGTACCTACCACCAGCGCTGTCTAGCCTGGGCTTCCTCGGTAAAAGTAACCCCAAGGATTCCCAACTCCAGGTTCTCAAAATGGAGTTCTTCCGACTTGAAATAGTGTGTCCTTCTTTCACCACAACCAATGACTCTTTTGAAATGGTTATGAACAATCTCCTCTTTTGCCTGGTGATCGGTTACCCACTCATGGTTGTGTTTGAGGTGGTGAATATGGTTCTTCCTTCTATGTGCATTAACAGGCAAGTGAAAAAATTTAGTGTTTGCCTCCCCTTCTCGCCAATTTGCAATGCGAGCACTTTGCTTTTTTCATTGCTCTCTCCACCACCGAAAAGCAATGAATTTTCTTTTTAGGCGTGCTCTAAGATCGATCTCCCTGGCCGATAGTTGTCTATGCTCTTGCGCCATGTTAAATTGGAGGATCACTGGCAAGATGTCATGCAATAAGACCTTGGTGTTTGAGAAAAGGGCTCTTCCCCACTTGGATAATTTCTTGGGCGTGTGTCACATCTTGTGGAAGAGAACATGTCAGGGATCATTGTGTGGCGTAGGGTCATTCCAAGCGTTTTGAAACGGAGAGAGTATAAGCACTAAAAGACGTCTAGATACTTTATCTTTACAAAGCTAAAACATCTTAAATTTTAAAACGGAAGGAGCGAGTATAAGCATACAGCATGGCACGTAGACGAGGCTATTGTTTCTTGGTCATTTAACCCCGCACATTCGAGCCCAAGATATTAAGCAGTTGTTCTAACATTAAAACAGTGTAAACTCTGGACAAAAAGACATTTTCGGCCGTGAGCTGAGCCAACTCACAGCCTCACCCACACACATAAGAGCACTTCCACTCGCCCCCCCATATGGGGTCCGGCGTTTGGCCTTATTTTGGGGGAGGGGGCGGCGCAGGTTCCTCCTATCGGGGGTCACCGACTCCTAGATGTTGCCCTTAGAACAGCCCCCAAATCGCAATTGCAAATTCAAAGTTTTAAAAGGTCGCCCGAAAAACATAGTTTGCCGCCACCGGGCGGTGCATAGTTCAGGCAATGCAATCGCCGCAAATCACCGGAATACAAGTCCGTCGGTGATCAAAATAAATATTAGGGGGGGAACACGAAAATGAAATGGGGATGGGATCATCCGCCTCGGTAGGAACGGTGGTGCTGGCCTAGGTGAGGATCGGGGTCGGGGTCACAGAGGATCAGGGTTCTCGGAGAGGATCAGGGCGCGCTGATCAACACACCACGCCTTCGTCTCGGCGTCCATGTCCTTCGTGTCGACCATCAAGATCGCCAAGTCCTCCCTCCTCTTCTTTGCCACCACGTTGGCCTTGATGAGGCCGAACTTGATGTCCTGCCGCTCGATCACCGATGCCCACCTCGCCGTGGCGATCTCCTCCAACCTGGTGGCCTGCTCCCCCTCATGGCGGCGTGCGTGGAGGCGTCGACAATGCAAGATAGGATGGACTAGTGTAGTTTCTCGATGACCGGTGCCACGTCCCTCATGGCTTTGGCCTTCCTTTGGCCGACGGGCCGGCCCTCCGATGACGTAGATGGCGTCGCCCCGGGTCGTACGTGCTGTACTTGGCCTTGGCGAGAGAGGTCCGTGTCTCCGTCCACTTGTCGCATCCCTCGATCCGTGCAAAGAAGTGGATGAACTTGAACTCGTTGTCGTCGTTGTCCTCGCGGTAGGCGGCGATCATGGTGCACATCTACAAAAAACACAAGTCGGCCACATGCCTGAAATGGGTGAGAGGGCGGCGACGGGGGTTGTTTACCTGATCGTCGTAGTTGGTGCCGCTAACATGGACGCGACGCACCTCCTCCACGACACCGTGCCACTTGTTGCAGGCGTGCTGGATCATGGCCCAGCGGCGAGACATACCGGAGTCGTTGCGGTCGTGGTGCAAGTCCTTGAAGTAGGGATCCAACAACCGCCGCTTGTCGTACTCCGCCTTCATCCTCTTCTAATAGCAGTCTGAGTTCTGGTTGGCGCCGGTGAAGGGGTCTGTGCTGACGGTCTTCCAAGCCTCGGTGAGGCACTCATCCTCCCTCGAGCTCCACTTGGGGCCGCGTCCACCGCCTCCTTTCTTCTTTTTCTCCCCATCCGCCTTCACGGCCTTCTTCTTTCCTTTCAGGTCGATCGCGATAGTCACGGTACCTCCACCACCTCATCCTCATCGCCGGCTACCTCCGCGTTCGCGTACACCTCGTCCTCCCATGCGCCTCCATCGTCCTCCTCATATGCAACGACTTCCTCTTGCGTGAAAGCCTGGGAGGAGCTGCCTCCGTTGATCATGTCGGCCATGATGGACTCGCTCGTGGCGCGTTCGCCGTCGAACAGGTTGGGGGCGTCCTGGCTGTTGTCGGCACCGAACAGGTTGGGAGCTCTGGATGCTGCCCGCAAATTGAGCGAAGCCAGGCCTTTGCGTGAAAGCAGGGAGGCAGCGATGGTACGGTGAGGTGTCGTTGGCGAGGGTGTTGGGGTCGAAGCCGCCAAGCAGATCGAAGTCGTCGTTGCCCGGCGAGAAACGAGGAAGGTGCGGCCTTCCCTTTCTTAGCTGGCGCTGATGCTCGGGGAGCTTGGTACCTCTTCGGCGGCATGGTGGTGGTGGCGGTGGCGCATGGGAGGGGAGAGGTGGGTAGGGGAAATGGCAGGAATGGGCGGCTACGGAGTGAGAAATGGCGGGACTAGGCGACCTCAAGGGGAAAAGAGAGGGAAAAGGGGGCAAATTTGGGTGTCCCGCCGACAAGGCTGGCCCGCCAACTTTTTCAAGCTGCACCAGCGCCCCCGATCGACCCCCGCGTGTTGGGTTCGGCCTGGGGGCGCCGAATATTTGGTTGGACCGCGCCGACGTCATTTCGGTTTTGGGGGGATGGCTGGGCGGGTTTTTCTACGCCGGCGCCCCATTACGCCTTTAGGGGGGCTTTAGGGTGGGCGAGTGGAGATGCTCTAAGCCTATTAGTCGTCCAGGATGCCTGTGGCATTTAGTTTGGAGGTGTCAGTTATAACTTGTATTCAACATCTTTTAATCATAATCTCGTTTTGAGTGGTGGCTATATCGGCCATTTCGTAGGCTTCTAAAAAAACTCATTTTCTATTAATAAATTTAAACACAATTTTTTTTGCATTTTCGCGGAAAAAACTAGGCGTGTATGGTTTCAGAGGCCATGGTATTACACATGTACGTTTTTGTGTGTGTGTGTGTGGGTGGGTGGGGGGACATGTACGGTTAACTGAGTTGTATTGCATTGATAATTGATTGTTTTTGCTGTGTTAGTGGGAGTATCATAGCTAGTATCATGCATGCCATGTTAGCAAAAATCTGATGTGACACAACAATTAATGAAGAAAGAGATTGTTAGTGTATCATAGGTAGATACCGTATCATAACACGTAAAACTAGAAAATCCGCATGCAAATAAATCTTATACACAATTTCGCTTTGAGATTCTACAAATCATTAAATATAGTTCTAATATGATACTACCATATGATACCTTACACTATAAAGATAGTATCATATATTAGTAGTATGATACTACCACTATGACCAGCCTTATAATCAAGGAGCATAATCCATGAGATGCATATTACTAAGTTTTTTTGAACGGTAAAGGCCCAGAAGGGCGAGAGCTGCATTAATTCCAGGCGGTTACGTACCATTTTACAAGCAGGACCCTGAAAGAAGAGGCAAATACAGACCAGTCCTGAACATAAGCACAAAGAACCCTAAAGAAGCCAAGGGAAAAGCAATCAAATCCTCGGTCACCGCCATCGCATCGACTCGAACTCCGGCCGCCGCCGACACCACCGGGGAACCTGCCACTTGGGGTGAGGACGATGTCCCGCGCCGAAAACGAGCCAGAGGAGGGCCTCCCGAAACGGAGATTGAATCTGCGCCTCCATGGCGCGCAGAAGTCAAAGAGGGCCGCCTTTCGGCCTAGAGGAGCAGGGGCATGGCAACAAACGCCAGAAGAAGCCCCATGCTGAGAATCTCTTCGAGGGACGCCTCGCCGGCTCCGACACGGATCGCCCATACGGCCAAGGATCGCGGCTGCACTCCCGGCCGCCACGAGATGCGCTCAAAACTGCAGCTCACACACCCATTGCCGCCAAAACGGACCGACGCCGACCTGAGAGAAGATCTCCCCCCCTGCCTCCACGGCTGGCCAGAGCTCTGCACAACAAGCCAACATTCCACCATCGACAGCGAAGCAAAGAGACACCTTTATTATCGGAGACCGTGGTTCTCCCCACCATCCGAAGCTCCCCTCTCCCCTCGCCTCCATGGCCGGCTAGAGAGCAGAGCGACGCAACACGGAGGAACCCTACAACGCAGAAGATTTGGCCGCACAGATCTCCTGTCCTGCTCCATACTACATGAAAATAGCCTAAGACTCTAGATCTAGAACCTACTCTACTAAGCCGAGCACCTTGCTTCGGCCATCCCACAGCGGCACCGACGCCGGGGACGACCTCAGCTCGGGCCAGCGCGCCGAAGGGGACTCTCAAACGGGAGGTGGAACTGTAGCGAAGAGAGAGACGGGAAGGGGGCAAATGTCGGGATATTACTAAGTTGTTGATGGAACACAACAAATATAAGCAAGGAGCAATCAACAAGCACATAACCTGTGCACTAAGAAGATTTGCCAGGAAGATAAAATAACATACAGTATAAATTAAGAACATTTGGAAAAAACGAAGCGTCTAAGGATTAGTCAAAAGTTAAATCTTACAAACTTTAACCAAATATTTAGAAAAAAATATCTACATCTTCAATATTGAAGGAACACGTTAAGAAAATATATACACTGAATGATGGCACTGAATGGAGCCGGCGTATCCAAACTAGGGGCAGAGCATTACGTCGATGTGTCTGCCATGACATCAGATGTGATCACCAAAATAATAAATGAAGAAAAAATACAAATTAATCAATCTTAATAGATACACACAGGTAATGCCTAGAATTCTCCTTTTCATAGTCCGATATCTGCACTCTTATGCTCACATCTGTCCAGTGACAAGCTCATGCTATTACTCTGATTTTTTCCTTTACTTATATTTATATGCATTAGACATTTGTATTGGGCATATGCTACTCGGATGTTTTCTTGACACATATGCAATGCCCATACAAATATATAAGCATATGTAATTAGCATATCCAAAGACGCGACTATTCACAGATGGTGTCCTGAAACATGAGCTTGTCGGACACGAATATTAACAGACGCGAATATTACAGCACTTCTTGAGGCACTAACCAAAAAATCCCCAATAACAAAGGTATGCATATGATACAGATTTCATAATTGAGCAGAGATCACAATTTTCAGTCAAAGGTAATGCGTTTAACAGAATATAATGTCACTTCTGATAGTATAATGAGTAATCTGTATAATGGCAACTACACCTCATCTTTTGATAGTAAATCTGAAATGGGTAATAAGATAGCTAATGAACTACAAGGCACAATGTAGTATATCTGCTAGAACCCATAAATCTCTTGGTACCACCAAGACTTGCACTGCACTTGGTGATTACGTGTTTATTCCAGTAAAACACTTTGTTCCAGTAGCATCACTAGCCCAAGGAATGATATCACTGCTTCTTGGTCATTAGCTGGGTTCTTCTTTCCCTGCAGTTCAAGTAAAATGAATATAAAAAACTTAATTTCTTGGTGAACTGAGAAGCAAGGGATACAAAATCAGGTAAAAAAGAACATGGCCCATTGTTCTAGTAACTGACAAATTTACATGAAAGATTAGTGCAAATAGACATATGCCACTTGATGGTTATACATATCTAGGAGTGTTTCAACCGATACATTTTAAAAAACAAGCCGCAGATCACAAACTACAGGATTTACCTTTATGATTTGAGATATTATGGATAAAAAATATTGGGCAGATCTGCCAACATTGATGCGAGCATTGTTTGATAGAAACTAAGCTTGCAATCAATTGATCACTCGAGTCTTTACTTCATTTGTAAGGAATTGGCTAGTGACATCGACAGCCGCCAGCCAACATACAACATCAATATCTAATTATCTATGGGTTGTAGCTATAGATTTAAATGTCACGGGGAACAAACAGCTCTTTAAAAAAAAGACAAAGCTGGCTATATTATGTACTGTCAGTATCGTTGAGGTTGTTAACCTGCATGACCAGAGTCAGACCTAACATACTTTTCAAAAATTCGAAACAGTAATATTCACCAAAGCCAACACTAAGTTGTACAGTAGATATCAGTGATCATTCAAATAGCAGCAAGGGCAGGGCTGAAGGTAGAGTCTTAACAGGATACTAGTTTATTTTAAGATTGATATTAAAAGATTGCTACCTCCCTACCTTCTCAAAACCATGGTTTATATCAAAACACTTTAGTGCATTGTGTGAAGGATTTCTCAAAATCTTAGCAGCTACATAGAAAGAATATAGAGAGAATTTCAAATATAGCAGCATCACACTGTTGAATGGGAGCAGAAAGGAGTATCACAAATAGCATTATTCTAATGCTTTTCCTATTACATTTCTTAGCATATAGGCCATTATTAGCAAAAGAGATGGTACCATTATAGCACATTGTCAACATAAACATATTAACTCATACTACAATCTATGTACTTCGTTGATATAATATTGTCGTGTAAGTGTGAATGGTTCTCTACTGAGCTTAGTATTCAGGCCTAAGGAGATGCAATGGATCCATGAAAAAAAAGAATAGAACCAGATGGTCAGTCGCGACAAGATCTAATACAATCTATGTACTCAGCAATCTCGAGGTCATATACCCTAACGACGAAAAATAGAGATAATTCTGCATTTTCGGTCAACCCATAGATTGTCAATTTCTACCTTGAGATTGGGTTGATGGCTTACTGGAGAGTGGGATCATTAACAATAACAAGAGCAATCCGTACCCCAGCCAGTATGCTGGGAATGGTGTCGATCTATTTGCAATTGCAAATTGACGAGGCGAACCACAACATGACTGGTCGAAATAGGTTACGGGTGGAGCAGGAGGCAGACGAGATTTGAGCGAGAGATAGGGGAGGCGGACGGAGCCTGACCTGGCAGATATCGCACTTGGGTGGGCGGGGCGTCGGGGAGTAGCGGCACGGGCTTGTGCTTGCGAGCCTGTTGTCGGCGTGGACCTCCTCAACGTATGCGGCGCAGAGCGCGGCCCCGTCGGCGCAGCAGAGCACCCGCGCCTCCACCGCCCCGCACGCTAGGGTTTTGCGCGCTTTTCCCCCATCTCTGCCACGGGTAAGGGAAGGTGGGAGGAAGGGAAGACGACGGGCAACCCGGCAGGGGTGCGACGGTGCCGGAGAGGGGCGGTAGCAGCCGGAGCCGAGGCCGGGGCCGCGGCATCGCGCGGGCAGAAAGGGATCGAAGCAGAGGTCCCGTGCGCGGAGAGGGTGGACGAGAGAGAGGAGGGTCGGGCTGGGGTTTGACCAGGTCTATCAGGACCATATGGGCCAGCCTCGTAGACCAATTGGACCGGCCTAATGAACCAAAAAGTTCCACGAGATTTATTTACCTTTCACTTTCAGACGCGGGCCAGCTCCAGGTCGGCGCGTCGCACGCCGGCGTGAGCTTCGTCCTTGCTGCTGCTGCGGCAGCAGCATATGTAGATGAAGCAGGCGGCGGCCAGGACGGCGATCACCCCCGCAAGGGCGATCGCGACGATTGCAGATGCGTGGAACCGGCTTCTTGGCGAGGAGAAGGGAGGGGCGAACGCAAAGGGCTGATCCATGCTGACGTGCTCCGTGGCGGCCGCCCCCGTGACAAGAAGCGAGAAGACGACGAAGATCATCCAGGACTGCATGCTCACCTTCTTCATGGTTAGTCCGCGGCCGCGATCGACCATGGGTGGCAGCAGCAGGGAGCTCGGCGACGGTGGTTTGCAAAATGGTGTTGTGTCTGTCCTCGGCGGGAGGCCATATACTAGTAGAAGAAGAGTGGATATATACCTCTGCTGTACTACTCTTCTGAAAGGTAATAATGGAACAGGGATTGTGGAGGGTGGCGAAAACCTTCGCCATAAAGTGAGCAGCATTAGAGCAAGTACAATAACGTCAGTAGCAGGCTATATAAATTAAAATAGTATATTTGTTGCTTCGATGGCTCAATAGAGTAGCCCACAGCTTTGTTCTTATCCCTTCTATGCAGTATAAGCAGGGCGCATCGCTGCTGCCCACAGGATCCACTCATTCATCAAAACAAGGCCTAGGTAAGCCTGAATTAGAGGAGAGGGGGTGGATGTCTCTTTTAGATTGTGGGGTTCCGTGCTTAATATTTCATCACCAGGTTGAATTGCTTTCAGTTAGTACTTTCACAAAGAACCCAGCACTAGATTGGAGACAACATTGACGCCGAAAAATTAAAAAAGATGCAGAAATACATCGCAGAAATATAGTATAGAAGACGAAGAATGAGATACTAATGGTACAAAGAATATTGAGAAAATTTCTTATTTAATACTACTTCCTAATATGATTCCTTGTCTGACACTAAAAACTTTTCACTTTCTTATTTGATCACTTCTATAATTTTTTTTCTTATATGACACTTTAGTGTATTTTGAGAGCTAACGAGGTTAACTAGAGACGTACAAAGATGTTTTGGCCCTGGGTACATAATATGACAAAATTATAAAAAATGTTGTTGTACGATGATGGAACCAACAATTCAACACATGATTAGTACGTCACATGCCGATTAGCAAACGCGCTGCTTAAAAAAAAATTCTTCTTCTTCCTCACGACTCTCACGCTCACACGTTTGAAAGTAGAAGAAGGACCAGTTTTTTCGGCGTCCGAACACCTCTTTCTTTCTTCAACTCAGCTGGCTCAAAGACCACACCTGATCAGTGCATTTATACCCAGGCTAAGCACATGCGCACGCACACACACGACTGCTCACCTGGCTCGCGATCTGTTTGCCCAGGCCACTGCGCACGACGGGCTTATGCACGCACGACGCGGCCGGCGTCCGACAGCCACGACTACTGCTCCCACTACCCTACGTGCCTACCCCCTCAACGGCCTGACACACATGCACCCCAACGGTTTGACACAAATGCACCCACGCGCTAGTCTATGCCGACGTGGCTTATACCTAACACTCAGCACACGCGTGACCGCGCTGCGCGGTCGAACACGTGGGAAAAATTTTGTCGTGCATAGAAACAGTCAAAGGATTGAATCAGGGGCATTTGTGTCTGGCTGGGAAAAAACTAACGGAAGCTTTTAAAGGAACTGGCGATAATATCATATGAGACAAAGAAATTTCACAAATGGTCACGTATGGAAGTGAAAAAATTTCAGTGTCAAATAAGAAAACGTATTGGACAATTTTCTCAAGAATATTTGGCAGTGGCGTCTTGGCTTGATCGATAACGTATATATACTACTCCCTCCGTCATAAAAAGGATGTCTCAAGTTTATTTGAATTTAGATGTATTTATATACTAAATAGTGTCTAGATATATTTAAGTTTAGACAAACTTGAGACATCCTTCTTGAGACGGAGAGAGTACTACTAATGAGGAAAGAATAAAGGAACTGCGAAGTTCTTTACTATAGTTAACCAGTAGTGCAGTACTACTCGGCGTTTTATTATCGTACGTGCAAAGATTAGTATGTCTTTGTGATAGAGAAGATATCCGCTGCAGACAAGTTCACTTTCAGACGCGAGCTTATTAGATTGTCTGTTCATTAGCTAATGAATTTGTGTTCATTAGCTTCCCTTTTCGGACGCGATCTTATTACCTTGTCTGTTCTTTAACTTCACACCAACATAAAAGAAGAGATGAGAAAATAAAGTCGACGGATTCGGGGTTCTTTAGTTAACCAGTAGTGGAGTACTACTCACTTGTTTTTAGCCTACTAGTAGAGAGAATATGCCAACTGACTAGACAAACTAATATACAAATTCGAATGACCAATATGTGAAATAGATAAATAAACCTGCACCATTCGCAACTTGGCTTGACCTTCCCGCAATTCAACACGATAATCATGGCTGAAGCGGTTCTGACATTCAACAGCTAGCCTCATGCCACTAGTTTTTTTTTCAAAATGGGGGAAATCATCCCGGCCTCTGCATCCAAGAGATGCACACACTATTTTTATTAGATTATTCACAGCACCTTATAAGAGTAATTACAAAGGTTAGATCAACAATAAATTGCTAATCCTATAACACTGATGAAGGGGGTGTCCATGAACAGGGCTATCACTCTGACATTGCACCAACGGGCATCATCTAAAAACCGAAGGCCTCAAAAAGTCGCCCAAAGACGAGCAAGTAGCACAGCCGGTCCGAGAGACCCTCAACGGGTACCAACATACATGCTCCAGAAGTCCTCGTCGCTGCCGTTTTCCACATACCCATCTTTAGTAGAAATCAGTACAAAGACCTCGGGAGGCCTGCCGTGAATGCCACCATGACGCCAGACACCTCCACCACCATGCACGTGTCCACCATCACGAGACCGCCTCCAAGACCCCACTGCGTCACGCCGCTAGGACCCGTCGTTGTAGACATAGTAGATGCAACACCACTCAACCATCGAAGCCATCCACTTATCCCTCCGGCCCGATGTACAACTCCAAGGATGATGCTCCCAAGGGAGTGGCGATGAAGGAGCGCTGCCATCATCTGATCCACATATCTAGGGTTTCCCTCGGAGGTATGTAGCGGTAGGAGGT
The DNA here is from genome assembly GCA_023614405.1 of Avena insularis. NCBI lineage: Eukaryota > Viridiplantae > Streptophyta > Magnoliopsida > Poales > Poaceae > Avena > Avena insularis. The sequence goes on along the minus strand of CM042690.1, from coordinate 89,058,196 downwards.
GTGAAGCATCATGCGGTAACCTAGCATACCACTGCATGTTGTAGTATACAATTTGTTGACATAAAACCAATGAAACACTGTTCCACTAGTATTATACCCCTCATAGTGATACAACAGAAACATCACAGGTCCAATGACTATAGATTACAACATAATACATTATAAAAATATTCAGAGAACCTCCTCAGCACATTGAGGAAGATAGCTTTACAAAAGGAAAACCAGAAATAGCAACTCGCAGACGATTCTACGATTAAGATCATCTCTAATATTTATTTGGCTTGTGGTTGCTGCTACAACGATGACTACAGATATAGGTTCTAGCATCTAGGGATTTATCTATTGTCTACTCTTACGCTTCACTTTCATAGAATATGATGTAGACGTTGAATCCATTTATTCCATCGTATATCTCCAGTGCAAAGTAGTTCACCACCTAATGCCGTCATTGATTGCTCCGAGATCTAGCAAGGGTTAAGAAGGTATGGTTGAGTATGAGCGTACTCAGCAATTCATTAAAAAGGACTGTTTGGTGCACTATCTATAGCCACATACCATAGATTGTAGGCTATGAGAATTTTTTCGAAGGTTGCTTTTATTATGAAGATCTATGTTCATCAACCTTCATAGGTTTACTAGAACTTCATAGAGTTCCTTTCCTTCTTTGTTAGTAGATCCTTCCTGGAATAGGGAGTAACATGTCATATTTTTATACACTCGGCAGAGATGTGTTGCTTTACCTATAAGAGATCTGTATCCATATTGCACAACATCGCGCCCAACTCGTTCACACTTCCTTGGTATGAGGTGTTGGGTTCACAACATAGAAAACAAAAAAAATTGTACGATGAGAACTATACGCCAAGATCTCTCTACTAGATACAGAGCAACGAGTGGATATACATCCATAGAGAACTTACCCTCGAAGACAACAGAGTTTTGTTAACGAGTTGGAAATTGTGGATGATGTAGTCGTACACTTGCCGATCTCAAGATCATGTGGAAGTCCTAGCGCCGCAAATCAGCAGCGCATCCGTCCTCGCACACACGTTCAAGTCACCGGACAACCTCCACCTCCTCGCTCCAGCGAATCAGCGGAAGCAGCAACTCCTTCTAGATGCAAGGCCATCGAGAAAATGTATCTCGCTAATCCGAGACCATAGGAAATATATCTAGAGGGGGAGAGAGATCCTTCACGAGGAGGTGTGCTTTGTGAGGAAGGAGAGGGGGGGATCCTCCCCTCCCATGGCCGGCGGCCAAGGGGGGTGCCCCCACCTCTTCCTCATTCATGTGGTGGAAGCTCCACTCACATCAATTCAAGCTCCACCCAAAATTCCACTCACATGCATTAAATTTCCACCAAATTTAATGCAACTCTCAATTAATAAAACTCTTTTATTTGTTTTATTCAGAATTTTTTTAATTACTTTAATTAACAAACATTCACATAAAACCCCTTGCAACATTTCAATATCACATGCAGAACCACTTTCTGCAATTTCACCCGAAACAATTCCGGTTTCTATCGAAACAATTCCTGTGCTTTGCAATTCTTTCGTCTGAAACATATGTGCTCCAAAATAGTGTCCGGCAACCCTTAAGTGTGTCACCCTACGGTTCGTGAATAATGTAGACATGATTGAGACTCCTCTCATATCAATAATCAGAAGCGGGACCTGGAGATCCATACTGACTCCTGCACATTCAACGATGACTTCTATGATCGTGAGAACCTTTAACGCTAGTAACTTAATCCCTTTGTCTCATGATATAATACATGTCCGAGATTCGATCATCAGTATACAAATACCTAGTTTGATCTTGTTACCGACATGCACTCTTTTCTCGTTCCCGTGATATAACATTCTAGTGATCACATCACTTGCTTGCAAGCTATCTTAATGTGATATCACTGAGAAGGCCCATATTATATCTATCCGTCATCGGGATTGACAAATTCCACTCTTGATCCATGAGCCTCAACATAACACCTTCGTAGCACTGAACCCACCTTTATAGTCACCATGTTACGGTGTGACGTTTGATGTTATCAAGATACTCTTCCGGTGTTAGCAATTAACATGATCTCATGGTCTAAGGACTAAGATTACTTCGTATGATGTTATAGCAATATAAACATAATGACTTTGATCGTAATGCTATACTTCGGATGAATGTTCATCACATCATTTCACAAATGTTGTGACCTCGTTATTAACAACATCCAATGTCCATGATTAGGAAACTTTGATCATCTTGTTAATCAACGAGCTAGTCTATAAGAGAGGCATAACTAGATACCCTTTTTGTTTATTAAACACACATGTATTGACTTCCTATCAATACAATTATAGCATGCAAAATAAACATCTATCATATATAAGGAACATATAATAACAACTTTATTATTGCCTCTCAGGACATATTTCCTTCATGAGGCCTAGTATAAGGATCCAAACCGATCACTGCCCTTCTCCAACCCCCGCATGACCACCCACTTATGTAAGCAGAACTACGTCTGCTATACCCGTTGTAGACAGATATAACTCTGATAGTCCCCTTGCAGACTCTCATAGACACCACATATCGTGGGGCACTAAGGGGTCCCACTCATATGTTGGATCCTCCACGAGGAATCTGCAGCGTCACGATAAGGTCTTCCATCAACATGCAGAAGGAAGAAGATTCGACTGACTTCTCTAGAGACATTATAGATCTTATGGTTAACGTGTAATATATAGTACAAGAATCACTCGCAACATTAGTTATTAGTTCCTAGATGATACTTTTCCCCACAAAAGGAACCTCAACCAACCACATATATCATACCATGGTTCCATTTTCCTGCCATATTAGGTTACCACCACTCGGGTCTGTTGGAATTATGCCCTAGAGGCAATAATAAAGATGTTATTATTATAATTCTTGTTCATGATAAAGTTTATATTCCATGCTAGAATTGTATTAAGCGGAAACATTAATACTTGTGTGGTTTGTGAACAACACCGTGTCCCTAGTATGCCTCTATGGACTAGCTCATTGATTAATGATGGTTAAGGTTTCCTAACCATGGACATGAATTGTCAATTAATAATGAGATCATATCATTGGGAGAATGATATGGTGGACAGACCCAAACTAAGCGAAGCAATTAGATCGTGTCATTGTGTTCATCTTTGCGAAGCTTTTCCTATGTCAAATATTGTATTCCTTAGACCATGAGATAATGCAACTCCCTGGTATCGGAAGAAAGCTTTGAGGTCATCAAACGTCATCCTATGAGAGGGTGATCATAAAGGTGTCTCTCAGGTGATCGGAAAGTATCTGTTGGGTTGTATGTATCGAGATGGGATTTGTCCCTCCCAAGTCGGAGAGATATACTTCGGGCCCACTCGGTAATCGATATCAACACCGCTTGCAAGCATGTGGTTAAGGAGTTAATCACAAAGTGATATCGGATTACGGAACGAGTAAAGTACTTGCGTGGAACGAGATTGAACTAGGTATGACGATACCGACGATCGAATCTCGCAAGTAAAATATCGCGAGACGAAGGGAATATATATATGGGATTGATTGAATCCTGGCATCGTGGTTCATCCGATATGATCATCGATGAATGTGGGGAGTCAATATGGGTGCCTGCACCGCTGTTGATTATTGATAGAAGATCATGTCGCATATTCTCGAACCCGCAGGGTCACACACTTAACGTGTCTCGACGCTAGGATAGATTGGATACTTGGTTTATGAATTTTTGTTCGGAGTCTCGAATGGGATCCGGGACATCACGAGAGGTTCCGGAGTGGTCCGGAGAATAAGATTCATATAAGGCAAAGGCAGTTTTGGAGTTCGAATTGTTCCGGATTAATCGGTATTGTACGAAGCTTTAGAACCTTCGGAAGGGGCCAACGTGGTCCCACCTTCCGGGAGGGGCATGGGCCTATGAGGGAGTGTCCTGGCCGTGACAAGGGCACAAGGCCCCATAGGGCCCAGCCGATCCTAGATAAGTTTAAACTCGTTTAAACTAGAGATAGGGTTTCTAGATAAGGGATAAGTTTAAATCGTTTAAACTAGAGATAGGCTTGGAGGATGGGAAAGGGCTGGCCGCACCCCCCCTCTATATATAGAGGGCTGGTGCGCCCCCAACCTACACCTTCCTCCAAACCCTAGTTGCCTGCTGCCTCCTCTCTCCCTCCCGATTGCTTGTAGGCGAAGCCTGCTGCAGAAATTCTCCACCATATACACCACGCCGTGGTTGTAGATCCAATATATCTCTCTCCACCCTACTTGCTGGTCCGAGGAAGGAGGAGACGCCGAGGTTCTGCACGCAGTGCATCTCACGGAGGCACCGCCACTTGTGGTGCTAGATCGGATCGGATCGCGAGGAGGAGAAGCGCACGACTACATCACCCACGCTCCGATTTAACGCTCCGGCCAGTGCGAATCTTCAAGGGTATGAAGATCTAATCCAATCTCTCGTTGTTTGCATCTCCTAGATTAGATCTTGGCTTTCCTCCGCTCGCCTCGTAGAAAATTTTGATTTACTATGCTGCTAAACCCTTGATGGTATCGAGCTAGATCTATGCGTAGATGTGATTCACGAGTAGAACGCAACATGGTTGTTGCGGGCGTTGATGTTTTCTGTTGCAAGCCTCTTGTTTGTGTTCTTCTTATGACGCGATAGTGAGATTGAAGCGGTCCAGGCCAACCTTACGCGACGCCGTCAGCGAGACCGGCTCCGCACTTGACGTGAGGCTAGTACCACACATGCGGCTGGTGGATGTCAGTTTCTCTAACTATAGTTGTCATGGGATTAACACCAGAGTTTGGCAACCATAATATCAACGTAGTGGATTTCCGTAGGTAAGAATCGTTTAGCATCTACTCCCATGAGCCACGTAAAACATGCAACAACAAAGTAGAGGCGTCTAACTTGTTTTTGCAGGAGTGTTTTCGTGATATGGTATGGCCCAAGATGTGATGTGTATATTGTATGCGATGATCATGTTTTGTAATGTTTCACGACTTGCATGTCGATGAGTACACAACCGGAGCCATATGGTTGTCTTTATAATTGTGTATGACCCATGAGTCAACTTCTTATACGCCATGTAATAGCTTTACTTTATCGCTAAGTAGTTAGCAATAGTTGTAGTTGCTATTCGTGGTGGAGGCAATCATGGTGAAGTGATGGAGATCATGCGGAACGCACAAGATGGAGATCATTGCAAAGATTGGCTATACCATGTCACATAAAGTTATATGCATGTGATGTTTATCCTTTATGTATCTTATTATGCTTAGATCGCGACGGTAGCATTATAAGATGATTCCTCACTTAAAGATCAAGATAAAACTGTGTTCTCCCGAGTATGCACTGCTATGAAGTTCGTCGTGTCCAAGCATCACGTGATGATCGGGTGCTATAGACTCTACGTCACATACAACGGGTGCAAGCCATTTTGCACACGCTGAAATACTTGGTCTAACTTGACGAGCCTAGCATGTATGCATATGGCCTCGAACACAAGAACCGAAAGGTTAAGCATGAGTCATATGAATGATATGATCGACACTTCGTTGTCCACCATTGAAACCACATCTCTTCTCGTGATGATCGGATTAGGTGTGGTGAATTTGGATCGTGTTCACTAAACAACTTGAGGGATATTGAATTTAGTGGGAGTTCATCTAGTAATTTGATTAAGTTGAACTATTTATCATGAACATAGTCTAAATTGTACTTGCAAATATCAGATCACATGGCCAAGTCCAACTTCAACTTCAACGCTTTTGCTGAGAAAGAAAAGCTTAGAAACAATGGGTCTAACTTCACCAACCGGTTCCGCAATCTAAGAATCATTCTCGTCATGGGACAAAAGGACTATGTCCTTGAGAAAGCGTTAGGTAACCCCTATTTGCCATCAAGCGGTGATGAGAAAGCTGTCTATCAACAAGAAAGATGATTATGGAGTGATTAAGAGCACCATGTTGTTTGCTATGGAACCGAACTTCAAAATCGTTTGAAAACTATCCCGGCCCTTTGAGATTCTCAAGAGTTGAAAACCATGTTTCAAACTCAGGCCCGCTCGAGAGATATGAGATCTCCGAGAAGTTCTTTAACCGCAAGATGGAGGAAGGGAGTTCCTAGTGAGCACGCCATTAAGATGTCGGCTACACTCAACGCCTTTGAGCAACTGGATGCAAGATTCCAGAGGAGCTCAAGATTGACAGGTTCTGCAATCACTCTCTCCCAGCTACAAAAGTTTTGTAGTGACTCATAATCGATTGGTTCCATCGATACGATCACCGAGCTCTTCGCAAAGCTGAAGGTCGGAGGTGGACATCAAGAAGGATAATCATGTGTTGATGGTCAACAAGCCCTCCTTTAAGAAAGGTAAAGGTGCAAAGAAGCCCTTCAAGAAAGGCGGCAAGCGCTGTTCCCTCGCCGAGAAGAAGAAGCTCAAGTCTGGTCCTAAGCCGACCTCGAGTGCTTCTATTGCAAGGACAAGGGTCATCGAAGTTAAATCGTCCAAGTACTTAGCGGACAAGAAGGCTGGCACCATCAAAGGTATATTTGATATACATGTTATTGATGTTTTCCTTACTAGCCCTCGTTGTAGTGCTCGGGTATTTGATACCGGTTCGTTGCTAACATTTGTAACTCAAACAGAGCTACGGAATAGACGGCGGCTTGCGAGGGATGAGGTGACGGCGCGCTGGCAACGGATCAAGAGTTGATGTGATGGCGTCGCACGCCTCTCCTTAGTTTTACCTTCTGGATTAGTTTTAAACCTTAATAAATGTTATTATGTGCTGCGTTGAGCATGAACATTATTTCTGGATCGTGTTTATTGCAAGACGGTTATTCATTTAAATCGGAGAATAATGGTTGTTCTATTTATATGAGTAACATCTTTTATGGTCATGCACCTCTTGTGAATGGTTTATTTCTTCTAAATCTCAAAAGGATGAAACACACATCCATAACATTGAGGCTAAGAGATGCAAAGTAGATAGTGATAATACTACTTATTTGTGGCATTGCGTCAGGTCATATTGGTGTAAAGCGCATGAAGAAACTCCATTCGATGGACTTTTGGAGTCTCTTGATTTTGAATCATTTGACACATGCGAACCATGCCTCATGGTCAAGATGATCAAAACCCTGTACTCCTGTAAGATGGAGCGAGCAATGGACTAGATGGAAAACATACATACCGATGTATGCGGACCGATGAGTGTTTCGACGCGCGGTGGATATCGCTATTTTCTCACTTTTACCGATGACTTAAGTAGATATGGGTATATCTATTTAATGAAACATAAATCTGAAACGCTTTGAAAAGTTCAAAGAATTTCAGAATGAAGTGGAGAACCATCGTAATGTAAAGATTAAGTTTCTACGATCCGATCGTGGGGCGAATATTTGAGTTATGATTTTCTCACGCATCTCAAAGCAAGTGGAATCGTTTCACAACTCACGCCACCCGAACACCACAAGCAATGGTGTGTCTGAACGCCGGTATCGAACCCTTTTAGATATGGTCCGATCGTTGATGTCTGTTACTGATTTGCCGTTATCATTTTGGGGTTATGCTTGAGAAACCGCTGCATTCTCTTTAAATAGGGCTCCATCTAAATCCGCTGAGACGACACCGTATGAACTGTGGTTTGGTGCTAAACCTAAGTTGTCGCTTAAAGTTTGGAGATGCAAAGCTTACGCCAAGAAGTTGATGCCGACAAGCTCGAACCCAAAGCGGAGAAATGCGTCTTCATAGGATACCCTAAGTAAACTATTGGGTATACCTTCTATCACGTAACCAAGGCAAAGTTTTTGTCGTGAAGAACGGTTCCTTTCTTGAGAAGGAGTTTCTCTCGAAAGAAGTGAGTGGGAGGAAAGTAGAGCTAGACGAGGTTATTGAACCTTCTCTTGAATTGAGAGTAGCGCAAGACCTGAAATTGTTCCAAGGTCGCCGCACCAACAATAGAGGAAGCTAATGACAAGGATCATGAAGCTTTGACGATGTCTCATCGAACGTCGCAGTCGACAAGGTCGCGTGCCCTCCCGAGTGGTACGGCAACCCTGTCTTGACTGTCTTGTTAGTAGAAGACAGTGAACCTACGAACTATGAGGAAGCGATGATGAGCCCAGACTCTGAGAAATGGCTAGAAGCCATGAAATCCGAATTGGGATCCATGAGCGAAAACCAAGTATGGACTTTGGTGGACCCTCCTAGCGACCGAAAGGCCGTTGAGTGCAAATGGATCTTCAAAAGGAAAACGGACGCAGATGGTAATGTTACCGTCTATAAAGCACGACTTGTTGCGAAAGGTTTTCGACAAGTTCAAGGTGTTGACTACGATGAGACTTTCTCTCCCGTAGCGATGTTTAAGTCCATTTGGATTTTATTAGCAATTGCTGCTTCATGATTATGAAATATGGCAAATGGATGTCAAGATCGCTTTCCTCAATGGCAACATTGATGAAGAGTTGTATATGATGCAACCCGAAGGTTTTGTCGATCCTAAGGATGCTGATAAAGTATGCAAACTTCAGCGTTCCATTTATGGACTGAAGCAAGCATCTCGGAGTTGGAACCTTCGTTTTGATCAAGTGATCAAGAGCTTTGGATTTGTTCCAAATTGCTACGAAGCTTGCATCTACAAGAAAGTGAGTGGGAGCTCGGTGACGTTTCTGGTACTATATGTGGATGACATATTGATTATTGGAAATGACATCGACATGCTTAACGATGTGAAGAGTTATTTGAACAAGTGTTTTCAATGAAAGACCTAGGTGAAGCTGCTTATATATTGGGAAACAAAAAATATAGAGATAGACAAAGACGCTCGATAGCTTTAAGCGAGTACATACCTAGACAAAGTTCAAAAGGTTCGTAATGGATAAGACATTGAAAGGTTCAAGGCCTATGTTGTCGTAAGATATTGAGAAAGGCTCTGTCCAGCTACGATAAATGATAGGGAAGCTATGAGCAAAGTGCCTTATGCCTCGCCATAGGTTCCATCATGTATGCTATGATGTGTACTAGACCGGATGTGTCCAATGCTCTTAGTTTGACGAGCAGATATCAAAGTGATCCAGGAGTGGAACACTGTACAGCCGTGAAGAACATCCTAAGGTACCTAAATAGGACTAAAGAAATGTTCTTAGTCTATGGGGTGATGAACAGCTCGTCAGAAAAGGTTACGCCGATGCTAGTTTCATAATCGACAAGGATGATGCTAAATCTTATGTGATACGTGTATATTTTGAATGGAGGAGCTGTGAGCTGGAGAAGCGCAAGCAAAGCGTGATCGCGGGATCTACAGTAGAAGCGGAATACATGGCTGCCGCAGAAGCGTCAAGTGAAGGAGTTTGGATCAGAAACTTCATCACTGAGCTTGGCGTGGTTCCAAGTGCATTGGACCCACTGGAGATATTGTGTGACAACACTGGCGCCATAGCACTCGCTAAGGAACCAAGATATCATCCAAAGACCAAGCATATCAACCGCAAGTTTCATATAATCCGAGATTATATAGCAGATGGAGATCAAGATCAAGAAAGTACATACAGATCTGAATGTCGCAGATCCATTGACTAAACCTCTTCCACGTAAAATATGATCAGCACCTCGCCATGGGTGTAAGATTGTTGCCAAATGTAAACTAGATTATTGACTCTAGTGCAAGTGGGAGACTGTTGGAATTATGCCCTAGAGGCAATAATAAAGATGTTATTATTATAATTCTTGTTCATGATAAAGTTTATATTCCATGCTAGAATTGTATTAAGCGGAAACATTAATACTTGTGTGGTTTGTGAACAACACCGTGTCCCTAGTACGCCTCTATGGACTAGCTCATTGATTAATGATGGTTAAGGTTTCCTAACCATGGACATGAGTTGTCAATTAATAATGAGATCATCTCATTGGGAGAATGATATGGTGGACAGACCCAAACTAAGCGAAGCAATTAGATCGTGTCATTGTGTTCATCTTTGCGAAGCTTTTCCTATGTCAAATATTGTATTCCTTAGACCATGAGATAATGCAACTCCCTGGTATCGGAAGAAAGCTTTGAGGTCATCAAACGTCATCCTATGAGAGGGTGATCATAAAGGTGTCTCTCAGGTGATCGGAAAGTATCTGTTGGGTTGTATGTATCGAGATGGGATTTGTCCCTCCCAAGTCGGAGAGATATACTGGGCCCACTCGTAATCGATATCAACACCGCTTGCAAGCATGTGGTTAAGGAGTTAATCACAAAGTGATATCGGATTTAACGAGTAAAGTACTTGCCGTGAACGAGATTGAACTAGGTATGACGATACCGACGATCGAATCTCGGGCAAGTAAAATATCGCGAGACGAAGGGAATATATATATGGGATTGATTGAATCCTGGCATCGTGGTTCATCCGATATGATCATCGATGAATGTGTGGAGTCAATATGGGTGCCTGCACCCCTGTTGATTATTGATAGAAGATCATGTGCGCATATTCTCGAACTCAGGTCACACACTTAACGTGTCTCGACGCTAGGATAAATTGGATACTTGGTTTATGAATTTTGTTCGAGTCTCGATGGGATCCGGGACATCACGAGAGGTTCCGAGTGGTCCGAGAATAAGATTCATATAAGGCAAAGGCAGTTTTGGAGTTCGGAATTGTTCCGGATTAATCGGTATTGTACCAGAAGCTTCTAGAACCTTCCGGAAGGGGGCCAACGTGGTCCCACCTTCCGGGAGGGGGCATGGGCCTATGAGGGAGTGTCCTGGCCGCATTGGGCAAGGGGCACAAGGCCCCATAGGGCCCAGCCGATCCTAGATAAGTTTAAACTCGTTTAAACTAGAGATAGGGTTTCTAGATAAGGGATAAGTTTAAATCGTTTAAACTAGAGATAGGCTTGGAGGATGGCAGGCTGGCCGCACTCTCTATATATAGAGGGCTGGTGCGCCCCCTCCCCCCAACCTACACCTTCCTCCAAACCCTAGTTGCCCTGCTGCACTCCTCTCTCCCTCCCGACTGTTTGTAGGCGAAGCCCTGCTGCAAAAATTCTCCACCATATACACCACGCCGTCGTGTTGTAGATCCAATCTATCTCTCCACCCTATTAGCTGGTCCGAGGAAGGAGGAGACGTCGAGGTGCTGCACGTGTGCATCTCACGGAGGCACCGCCACTTGTGGTGCTAGATCGGATCGGATCGCGAGGAGGAGAAGCGAGTACGACTACATCACCCACGCTCCGGTTAACGCTCATTGCAGGTGAATCTTCAAGGGTATGAAGATCTAATCCAATCTCTCTCGTTGTTTGCATCTCCTAGATTAGATCTTGGCTTTCCCTCTGTTCGCTTCCGTAGAAAATTTTGATTTACTATGCTGCGAAACCCTTCAGGATCGATAACCAACAAGTCATATTATTATAAAATTAGTATTTTATGCCATCCTTTTTGAAATACAGGTGATAACAATAGTAGAGTGAAAACACTTGATTGAAAATAATCAAAGGACATGAGCAAGTATGAACTTGCCTTTTTGACTACAATATTATGTAGCTAAGATCTTCTAGTCGATATAAACTCTAGAATATGAAATAGCATCATTGGTCTGGTAAGGACTAATGTTTAAAGAAGCAATATGCTATTATGCATAAGATATGCTATGCATTTTATAAAATCCCGAAGTGATCCAAGATATTGTATGTGGATTGAGTTTGGGTGATTTCTTAAAGATCTGATTTATCTTCAAGTTTACTTCATAATCAAAGGTTTTTCTCTAAGACTTGAAGAATTAACACACAAGGTATAAGAGTAAAGTACAAAAAATACAATATATGTTTGATTTTGATTGGTATCAGTTTATATGAATGGTCATGGTTTAAGTTGGTGGGACTTAACACAGATACTAATGTTTTTATTTGAAGTGACAAAAATAATAAATTTTGAAGAAAATGTTTCTTATACTAAGTTAAGCACTTCTTAAGGTTAACATGATGTAACCTATTGGTAGTTGTATAGCCCTGACAATTTTGAGCTAGTATGTTTCCTATAGTTTGAATAGATTACCAAAGTTAACTATAAAGTAGAAGTGTAGCAAGGAAACAGTGTTTTTATAATATTACCAAGTTCTAGGTTTATACTATGTATATTCAAGGACGTGGGATCATCCACTCTCAATGTAAGTGAATGATGTGTTTAGGTTAACTAGTAACTCATTGACTTACAACTGATATTGGATTTTGAAAGAGTATTATTTGATCAACAATAATTATTTAGGTTTTATTATAAGTTATGGTTATGGTCTAAGTTATATGGTAGAGGTAATGACAAAAAACTACCACATTTAAACACGAGATGACACAAAACTATCATCTTTGTGTTTTTCGAAACATAAATACCGCTATTGGGGTCATGCTGCGACGCGGAGCACCGATCTCTCGTGGTTAGCTGTGTAACCATGTTTCTGGCAGGTCGGACCTGCTGTCAGTGCACATGTGGTAGGGGAGGACAAACAGCCGAGGCGGCTGTCTACTTCTTCCACCCCCATGGTCTACTTATTCCACCCCAACGGCGACCCAGGCTTCTTCTCCATCGAGTCCATGAAGTACAACCTCGCTAGGGCGTTGGTCGCGTTCTACCCGCTTGCTGGCCGGCTAGGGCTCGACGGCGCGGGGCGCATCTAGGTGGACTGCACCGGATGCACATGACCTATAGAGGGCATCATGTTCGTCATGGCCTGCTCCGACCACTACGCGCTCGAGGACCTGATGAACGAGTTCGTGCCATGCAGTGAGATGCACGACATGCTGGTGCTGCCCACGCCGGCGCCCAACCCGCCGTGCGCGCTGTTGTTCAATCCGGTGCGGCGGCGTCGGGCACAGCCAGGCCATGCACCACTCGATCGTGGACGTGCGGGGCGCCGCGCTCTTCTTCGATACGTGGGCCAGGATCTCCCGCGGTGGTGCCGAGATGCCGCTAGTGCCGTTGTGCTTCCACCAAACGCTCCTCATGTCCACGTCCACGTACACGAGCGCCATCATCACAATGACGAACGCCTAGGTAAGCGTGCTCAAGGAACGGTGCCCCGGCTGGTCCACGTTCCGCGCCGTGGTGGCGCTGGCGTGGCAGTGCATGCCGCGCCCGTGTGCTGCCAGCATCGGCCGAGACGCGACTCTACTCCATGGTGGATATGCGCGCACGCCTAGACCCGCCGCTCCTAGCGGGGTACTTCGGCAATGTGGTGATTATGAAGTCGGTGAAGGCCACGGTCGGGGAGGTGGTGTCGATCCCGGTAGTGCACGCAGCCTGGCTAGTGTGCGCGGCGATGAGCGTGGGCAACGATCACGCGAGGTCGTTGGTGGACTACCTAGAGAGGGTGGACACGATGAACCTGCCACAGAGCAGCATCTCGCGCGCGCACCTCTGCGCCATCAGCTGCATGGGATGTCGTTGTCGGACGTCGACTTCGGGTGGGGCACACCCGCGTTCATGGGGCCGACGCTCATCTACTACAGCGGCTTCATGTACGTGATGAACGCACCGGTGCCCTAAAACGCGTGTTAACGGCCGTTTCGGCTGTCCATCCTCTCCCACCACATGTGCACTAACATCGGGTCCAACTGCCAGAAACATGGTTAGATGGCTAACCATGAGAGATCAGTGCTCCGCGTTGTAGCATGGCCCCAATAGTGGTATTTATGTGTCGAGGACAGCCCCTCCTGGATTGTGACCACCGGGATGGCTCCCAGTTTTCGCATTACATCCAGGAGATCAAGCATGAGATTCGGCTAAGCGTTACCTTCTCCAGACATGTTTTGGCTAGATTCTTGGCTGAGGGAATGCCCCTTTAGGAGGTATACCCGAGCCTGTTCGCCATCTGCTTTGAGCCATCACTTTAGGTTGCCGCCACGTCCCAAGAGGGAACATGGAACATCTCGTTCCGTTGAACCTTCAGCCCGATGGAAACTTGAGCATGGAGGGAGCTTAGGGTGGCTTTACCTGACACTTTGGCGGGTGAGACCGACAATGTTGCATGGAGTCTGACCCCATCAGGGTCCTTCACAGTTAGCTCGGCGTACCGGGCCCACTTTGGAGGGTCAGGCCTTCCATGGATTAAACCTATCTAGAAGGCGCTCCTTCCCCTCAAGACGAAGATCTTCGTATGGAAGCTGCTTCACGTTGTTACAATCGCGACAAGAAGATAACGAAGAACGAAAACGAAAAACACAGCAAGGAGACACAGATTTAACGTGGAAAACCTCTCCAACAAAGAGAGGAAAAAACCACGGGCGCCAGCCAGCGAAACTTCACTATATCGAGGAGTGTTTACAAACGCCGGAGATTTCACAGATGCAACTCTCCCAACCGGCGGCTTACAAGGGGTTTATATATCGGTGGAAACCTAGGTCTTCGACGGCGACGGGCCTCGCTCCACTCGTCAGAAGTTGGCCTATACTTTGTAGAATTTGGATCAACATATAACAAACTCCACCTTGAGACAAATTCCTCCTTGTAGCATCAACAGCAACCATCTCCCTGAATAAACAAAGCAAATACTTTTGGCGCCAATAGCCACTTGGGCTAATCAGTTAAACCAACTAAGTTCGAGCAAAGCTCAAACTTAGCAACAGGAACAGGTTTAGTCATCATATCAGCAGGATTATCATGAGTGCTGATCTTGCATACCTTTAATTTACCTTGAGCAACAATGTCTCTAACAAAATGGTACTTGACATCAATGTGCTTAGTTCTCTCATGGAACATCTGATCTTTTGTAAGGTATATGGCACTTTGACTGTCACAAAACAAAGTAATGCAAGAATCATCTCCACAAAGCTCAGCAAACAAACCTTTCAACCAAACAGATTCTTTGCAAGCTTCAGCAATAGCCATGTATTCAGCTCAGTAGTAGATTGTGCAACAACACCTGCAATGTAGCCTTCCAGCTAACAAAGACAACCTCCAACATTAAACACATAACCTGTGAGGGATCTTCTCTTATCCAAATCGGCAAGAAAATCTGAATCCACATAGCCAACGAGTCCCTCACCGGTCCCGCCAAAACTTCAAACAAGCATTGAAGTGCCAAGAAGGTACCAAAACCCACCTAACAGCCTTCCAATGTTCTTTACCAGATTAGCCATGTATCTACTTATCAAACTCATAGCATATGATAAATCAGACGAGAACAAACCATGGCATACATCAAAGAACCAACAGCACTAGAATATGGCACCTTTGACATGTACTCAAACTCTTCATCAGTAGGACATTGAGAAACCGACAATTTAAAGTGAGGAGCAATAGGAGTACTAACTGAGTTGGCACCATCCATATTAAAACGATGAAGAACTTTCTTAATGTAACTTTGCGACTAAGAAATAACAAACCAGATTTTCTATCTCGGTAATCTCCATACCTAAGATCTTCTTAAAGACCAAGATCCTTCATCTCAAACTCACTACTTAGGTGTGCCTTCAAAGTAGTGATTTCTTTCATGCCCTTGGCAGCAATTAACATATCATCAACATATAGCAAGTATATAGCTGACCCATCAACAAACTTGATATAAACACAACTATCATATTTAGACCTCTCAAAACCATGTGAGATCATAAATGAATCAAACCTTTATACCACTTGTCTTGGAGATTGCTTTAAGCCATAAAGAGACTTCTTTAATTTGCACACAAAATCCTCTTTACTGTGCACTATGAACCCTTCCGTTGGTCCATGTATATTTCCTCATCAAGCTCTCCATGCGTAAAAGCAGTCTTGACATCTAACTGCTCAAGCTCAAGATCACGCATAGCCACAATACTAAAGAAAGTACGAATGGAACTATGCTTCACAACTGGAGAGAACACATCATTGTAATCAATACCTGGAATCTGGCTGAACCCTTTTGCTACTAACCTTGCCTTGTATCTTGAAGGCTCTTTGGGAGATAGACCTTCATTTTTCTTGAAGATACACTTTCAGGACCGCCTTCTTTTGTTTAGGCAAGCACAACATCCCATGTGCCATTTTTCTCAAGCGATTGCATCTCTTCTTGCATAGCAGATGCCCACTTCTCGGTCAGCGGATGCAATGGCTTCATTATATGTAGCAGGTTCAGAATCGTTCTCCACCTGCTCAAAGACAACTCAAAGCATAATGTACAAGATTACACTCTTCAATTAAACGACGAGGTGGAACTATGTTACGTCTCGGTCTATCAGCAGCAATAGATTCCTGTGGCTGCTGCAAAACAGTAGGTGAGTGCTGAACAACATCATCATCAATATTTTCCTCATGAGTATCATCAACAACATCATTATCAATAGTTTTCTGCAGGTGCTCCACCTGCACACGAACTCCCTCCTCTCCAATAGCAACAGGAGAGGGATCTGATGGCAAGCTGTCATGATACATAACGGATTCATTGAAAACAACGTTCCTACTCAACAAAATCCTTTTTGTTTCAGGGTTCCATAGTTTATATGCCTTAACTCCTGAACCATAACCAAGGAATATGCACTTGACAGCTCTAGGCTCTAACTTTCCATTATCAACATGAGCATAAGCAGTGCAACCAAAAACTCTCAACTGTGAATAATCAGCAGGTGAACCTGACCATACCTCAATAGGAGTTTTCTTCTCAAGTGGAATAGAAGGTGACCTGTTGATGAGGTAACACGCTGTGTTGGCTGCTTCAGCCCAGAAACGCCTATGCATACCTGCATTAGACAACATACAACGAGCCCTCGAGATGATGGTTCGTTTCATGCTCATGCTTACGCCACGCCATTCTCCGAGGAGTATATGTGATGGTGTGATGCCTGATTATGCAATCGTTTCTTCATAACTCCTCTTACTCATTAGAACATAATTCCATACCATTGTCAGTACGTAGTAAATTTACCTTCTTCTCACTGTTTTCAACCATAACTTTCCACTTCTTAAAAGCATCAAAAACATCAGATTTATGCTTCAGAAAATAAGGCCACACCTTTCTTGAGTAATCATCAATAATAGTAAGCATATAATTAGCACCACCAATAGAAGTCTTACGGGACGGACCCCATACATCAGCATGCACATAATCTAATATGCCTTTGGTGGTATGAACGGAAGCATTGAATTTAACTCTTTTATGCTTACCAAAGATGCAGTGCTCACAGAACTCAAACTTACTCAAGTTGCAACCATCAATCAGCTCTCTCTTGACCAACTCGCCATGCCTTGTTCGCTCATATGCCCAAGACGATATGCCATAGATGTGTTTTACCACAATCATCGAATCATTAGAAGTAACAGCAGCAATACCGTGCAAAGTGCTACCTCTAAGAACATATAATTTAGCAGAATTCATATCACCTATCATGTGAATAAGAGAACCTTTTGATACCTTCGAACTCGATGCCCACCGCATACTTGTATCCATCAACGCCCATGGTACTCGGGGAGATCAAATTTCTGGCCATGCTTGGTATGTGCTTCACCTCACTCAACGGCGTGCGTGTCACGCCATCATGTGTCCTAATCTTAACAGATCCAACACCAACGATATGGCATGGGTTGTCATTCCCACACGCACAAAATCTCCGGTCGCAGACTCATATGAACTGAACCAATCTTTGTTACAGCAAATATGAAACGAACATGCGATCAAGTATCCATTCATCATCACGAGAAGCACAAGCAAAAAACAGCTAAGCATTCACCATCGAACTATCGAAACAACAGAGCCTTACCATTGCCTTGATCCTTATCTTCGGTTGGTAGGCACCGTTCCTTTTCTCCTTATTCTGCAGCTTCCAGAATCATCAATAACATGATTAGATTTCTTACAATACCGCAGAACTTGTCCTTTCCCTTGGACTTGAGCGACCTCATTGCCTTTGCTCTTATCTCGGTTGCCATGGTTGTTAAATCTCCGCTCGGTCCTACCACGAACTGCAGAGCTTCAGCCTTGAGGACGCCCCATCCGCTGCACCATAGATTTCATCTTTTCCTCCGTTTGAGGGCATCTTGCACTTCATCAAGGGTTATCTTCTCACGGCTCAACAACATTGTATCACGAAAGTGTGTATAAGAACTAGGCGTGAGCATAAGAGTAATAGGGCTAGATCCTCATCATCATATTTTACTTCCATAGATTGCAAATCAGAAATAATCTCTAAAAAGAGATAAGTGATTCATTACCGATCCACCTTCCCGCAATCTATGCGAGAACAACTTCATCTTCACATGCATCTTCTTGGTTAGATCCTTTGACATGCGATCGTTTCCAGCTTTTTCCCATAGGGCAGCAGCAGATTTCTTCTCCAAGACTTCGCAAAATATTATTGGACAGATGAAGTTGAATCAAAGACAAAGCCTTACGGTCCTTCCGCTTCTTCAGCGGACCAGGTCTTAGCATCCTTTTCACGAATCCATCCAGCTTCATCCAGATCAGAAGTTTGGGCGAGAATCGCAGATCTTCACCGCCACAAGGAGAATCTTGTGGTGTAGTCCAGTGGTAGATCGAACTTCAATGACGACATGTCGCAAACCCTAGATTAGAACTGGGCTCGATACCACTTGTTACAATCGCGACAAGAAGATAACGAAGAACGAAACGAAAACACAGCAAGGAGACACAGATTTAACGTGGAAAACCTCTCCAACAAAGAGAGGAAAACCACGGGCGCCACCGGTAAACTTCACTATATCGAGGAGTGTTTACAAACGCCGGAGATTTCACAGATGCAACTCTCCCAACCGGCGGCTTACAAGGGGTTTATATATCGGTGGAAACCTAGGTCTTCGACGATCCGTACTCGTCAGAAGTTGGCCTATACTTTGTAGAATTTGGATCAACATATAACACACGTTCTGTTACCTTCCGGGTCAAAATCACTAAAAGACATGGGCCGAGGGACGGGTTATGTCCATTATGTGGGATCCCTGAAACGGGCACTCACATAATATTTACCTATCTTGCAGCTCAGTTTCTGTGGAACTTTACTAGAGATGAATTGTGCCTGGACTGGCGAGCCCATGATCTCGAGGAATTTCTAGAAACACAGGGAAACCGTGCAGGAAAGGGTCGTCGCCTATTCTGGCTAGTGTTTTTCGCGTTGTCTCGGTCACTTTGGAACATTCGCAATAAGATGGTTATAGAAAAGATCCTTCCTCGATGTGCTTATGACTCGGTGTTAAAATTTCTGGCATCCTTGCAGATCTGGTACCCGCTCTGTAGACAGCAGGATAAGGCCCGGCTGGACGAGATTCTTCAGCGTCTCCTGGAGGCGGCACAATGGCTCCCCCATAGTCCAGCTTAGCTCTAATTTTTTGGGTATCATCTCGCTTGGAGAGTGTGTCTTTGGCTTCCATTTGGGTCGGGTTGTGTTGTGGCCCCAGCAGTATTTGTTTCGTCGTTTTGAACCTTGTAACTTGTTGTGGATGGTTGTTTTATAAAGCGGGGCGAAAGCTTGATTCGAGACAGCATATACAAACCTGCAGTTCTGCGTTATATCTATTTGTCTGAATTTTTACATGTGGGATATGAATTTTCTATGCAGGTTGTGAAATGCGTCGGGATTAGTCTTCCACAAATGATACTGATGGTGGCTCTTTCCCATGTACCGTCAGGATGACTCTTTTGTGATTGTTTTTCTAGAACCATATTTGAAGCCTTATGATTTTTGTGCAATTTCATCTACAGTACATACCCAACCTGGTGCCTTTGCTGAGTACTGCCTTCGAGCTATTTTCATTCATCATAATGCCGGTCACCGTCGTGTAGCTTTAGGCATTCCTCCTGACCATTGGTGGGCCATATAAGGGTGCTGCTCAAAAAACCCAGCTCCGCTGCCACACCGATCGATTTGGCCTTGTTGGGGGTGCTTCCTGGTAATAATTCAAGGCATCTTGTTACATATTGTCGAGGAACACTATAAAATTCTATTTGTGTGTAACTCTGCATTGATGTATAGCTATTGAGTTGATCATTGATGTCCAATTTCTAGGATAAGCATGCCGTGCTGCGAGGCGATGAGGGAGAAATAGAGGGAAACGCCACACCTGAGGCGATTGGCTCGTATCAATATATAGCACAACTAGTTGAATGGCCGTGCGTTGCTACAGGTTAATATTTACTAAGTATTTTTTATGCGTAGAACTAAAAATAAGTTGTGCCGAAGAAATTAATTTTCTCGGTGGGGGCAGAAATTTTTAGCTCGGCACGGTGTTGTGCAGCTCCTAGGGAATCTTTTTATTTGGAACTCACTAAATTATTCAAATTTTGGATTTTTTGGTATGAATTTCATAAATTATATGGATTTGATCCAAAAATAGTCCGAAAGTCTCAGTTAAATTAACTGAAAATAAATATGTATGCTCCGTCAAACCTCATTGCTCCGCACATGGTCCGAAAAAACTTTCAATCTCTCTAATAAAGCAGATCCAACCAAGCAAATAAATCGCACAGATTCACTATAAAATAAAATCTCCGACTACAACAACCAAACAGATAAATCGCAATTTCACTCTGGAACTCTGCGCCCCTCAGCCATAGAAAACACAACCAAGAGAGAACATCTCTGCTCCCGAATGCAGCTGTCAGAGCCGAGCCGGAGATGCACCCTCGGAGGGAGGGGCGCACAACGCCATCCCGAATATGGGTGCGGAGGCCGCGGTGATGGAACCTGCGTACTAGGCCATCGGAACCTGATCCGGAGACGCATACTCAGGGCCAGGGACATGCGGCCGTGGTGCTGGACCCTATGCACGCTAGCGACGCTCGAGAGTCCAGGCCGGGATTTGTTGGAGTCCACACCGGCGCAAAACTTCACCAAAACTGAACGGTGGCAGGGGTCACGGGCGGCGGCGGGCAAGGACACCATCGGTCTTCTCTCCAGGGAAAAGTCGAGCCCTCGGTTTGACTCAGCAGTGGCATAGGTTGTAGTTTGTTCGAACAGACAGGGGTACAATGGTCCAGTGGTAAATCTCTTGGGCGCTCCTTTTCTCCCCCTCTCTCTGACAAGTTGATCATATTGTTACAAAACTCCTGCACACTTAGTTATTCTCTGAATAATAGATAATCATTGTAGATAATTGGAACTGTTAGATGATAAAAAATGTACAAAATTAAATACGCCATCTAAGTCAGTCGTGCGGCATGATCGACACGGTTGAGGCAGCCCCTCGTTGTGCAGCGCACACATGATAAATGTTGGGGCCAGAACAACATCACCACACCGGAGGTGCCGCGGCACCATGAGGCGTTCTAGGATGCATAGTGCAACGCCAGCGTTCCTATGACGCTAGGTGATCGCATTCGTCTTCATCGTTTGACATGGTGAAAAATGGAAGTAAGCGGCGGCAGGCAATGTCATTGGCTAGACGAAGATGTTTAGACACTACGGGAATAACTTTATACGCCGATGGCAAAATATCGGGGCCGTCGGCGCAGCTTGACGGGCTCGACAGCCGGGCCGTGTGGCCGTCGGTCCAGTTTTGCCGTCGGCGTAAGATGAATAGGCCGACGGCAGCCGTCAGCGTAAGCGATTAGGCTAACGGCAGAGCAACGGCCGTCGGCGTAATTATTTTTAGGTTTATAATATGCTATTTTATCAGAGATCCAATGTAAGTTTAGTGAGGCTGAGCCTCGAGATAAGAATCTTCATGTCCGCTGATTTAGAAAGTTTGACGATAGTTTGAAACGAGCATACAAATTTAAAAAACGGTCAAAACAATGCAAAACCTTCGCATGGTGTCATATTCTGTGACATAGTTGCAAGAAAAAAATACCAAACTTGGTATATTGATTCTGTCCCAAAAAACCTTCACAAAATGATCTATCTCAATCGAGGTTTTCTGGCTTTCAGGTCAAATAACCAATGTTATGGCTAGAATCGCAGTATAGTTTGTGATAATGTACCTATATTATGCACGTATGTGTATCATGGGATGACGAACAATGTTGCAGGAGGAAGTTTTCCTTTTCGTTGCAATAAAAAGTCATTTTCATTTTCCGAGTGTAAAAAACAGGATGTTTTGTGAAGCAACCACCAAATAAAAGTTTTAAAATGATACCACCCATTTTAAAAAAAATACTAGACAAGCTTGAATGAACAATGTTCCAACCGGAATATCTCAAAGCTTTCCGTCTACCCCTCATGAAAAAGACAAATTCATGTCGAATCAGTAGAAAGTGAGTCAGATTTGAACTACAGGTACATGATCTGATGCTCATGATTTTTTTTAAAAATTATTTTTAGATTCACAATATGCTATTTTATCAGAGATCCAATGCAAGATTTCCTTTTCGTCGAACCAAAAAGCCATTTTCTATTTCCGGAGTGGCAAAAACGGGGTATTTCATGAATCGTGGCATAGTTTCGGTTAGTCTAGTATTAAAAAGTTACGATACATAATTAAATAGATGATAAAAATGTTATATTTGGATTCCTCTCATTTTTCTGATCGATTTGGATATATTATTTATCGAATTACGATCTACGGATTTGTATATATAAATTATTTAATTTTAAATGGAAAAAAGCCAAAATAAATAAAAATTATTTTATTTTTATTTGAATTTAAGATTATTATTACTTATTTATTGTTGTTTACTTAAATAATTATATAGAATGTAAAAAAATAAAGATGTCTAACATTATAGTCCAATAGTTAATAGGATTGATATGATAGTATTTATAACAAGTTCTAATTTCTTTGTCGGAAGCTCATATGGAAGAAATGGTGACGTTAAGCGTGCTGTGGCTAGAGTAGTGTTAGGATGGGTGATCGATCGGAAAGTTTGACTACTAGTGCAATTTGACTTGATATTAAGTGTACTTAGAATTAAAAATATGTATGCGAGATTATGAATTAAACAATTAAAAAATTTAAAAAAATTTAAAAAAATTTAAAAAAAAAGTTGGAAAAATCTAGGCCGACGGCTTTGCCATCGGCGTAGCCAAACGGCTGTTAGTCATCTAGGTGGGACCCATATGATCTACGCCGACGACTTTGCCGTCGGCGTAGCTATATACACCGACGGCTTTTCTACGCCGACGGGTATTGGGCTACGCCTACGGACATGTACGCCGACGGCCATACGCTGACGGAAGCCGTCGGCGCAGCCTACGCCGACGGGATTTTGGGGCTATGCCGACGGGACCCGGCCGTCGGCGTATCAGTTTTCTCCCGTAGTGCGTTCCTCCCACATAGAGAAGAGTATCATCATTCTTTATTTTGTTTGATGTAATTCCAGCACCTAACCCACTTGGATCACTCCAAAGGTGCCTAAGTAATGATATGTTGTTTTACTTTCCAGTAGCACCTAGCACGTTAGCTTGGTAACCCATCCCTAGTAGAAACATTCAAGAAGAACAATGTTGCTCCTGTGGCAGTGACGCACTGTAGGTGTTTTTTCTGACCTGAATTGTATGGATTTTTTGGGACCATTGGTCTGCCTAACTGCGTTCACTATATCAATTTTTTCCTTATTGGCATCAGAAGTACATCCGATAATATGGGAACAAACCAGGGTCGTTCCAATGTTCACTACTAAGAGTCGTAGAGTGAGCACCTACTGAAGTACTGAAGGTGATTTGAGCTTAAATATTCCAGCATATCCTCAGTGTCAGATCAGAGCTTGTGTCTATCTCTCACCGTCTAACACAGGAACTCCAAGCTAATTTAGTTTAATTCTTTGTCATTAGAGATCTACATTGATTGAACCAAACATGAGCATCCTAAAAACAACGACAGACAGACAAACGACATACAGGACATTGCGGGGCAAAAGAGTTCAGACTTAGCTTCAATGGCGCGAGGCTAATGGATCAGATATAAAAGCCGTCCGTGAAGGTGCTGAGAAATAAGGCGTTAAGGCAGTGGAAGAAGATCAGCCAGAAACTAATCAGGTTAGTTTCTCCAACTTGATCTATACAAAAGACAGCTCCTGTCTCGCCCCCGACGCGGGCGAGCAGGAGCTCCCATCACCGCCGCCTCCCTCCCCCCGACTCCTCTCCCCCTTCGCCGCCGCTGGCGTGAGCCGTCGGGCGCGGCCCTGGGGGTGCCGGAGCGGCACCCCTGCCTCTACCCCCTCGTGCGGAGGGCGCGCGCGGGCGTCTCTCCCTCGGGCGGTGCTTCGCGAGCGACTTAGGCGCGGTTCCGGCCGAGGAGCGACCGCACGGCGGCGCTGGCTTCCGCGGGGCAGAGTTGGGAGCAGCGGGACGGCGCGCAGCGGCTGGGTGGTGGACGGCCGCCTCAGATCTACGGCCCTACGGGGCCCATCTGGGCTAGCGGCGGGCCGGCCTGCTAGTGACGGTGCAGCTTCCAGGGATGCGGCGACGGTAGCACGATGATAGGGACGGTGGCGGCAGTGGCTGGCTTGTTGCAGCACGGCGACGGACTTTACAGGCCCAATCCGGGCCTGGCCGGACCCTATTTGGACTGGTGTGCCCTTGCGGGCTTTACGGGTTCTCGGACCTGGCCGGACCTAATTGGGACTGGTGTGTCTTATTGCCGCGTCCGGTCAACTACCGCCTACGGTGGCGGAGGCAGTTCCTCCCGACGTCAGCAAATACGGTTGCCACCTCCGTCCGGCCACGTGTTGATAGCTTCGGTGAGATTACGATGACGGCGGCTTCGGGACAGTAGTGACGCATGCTTGTGGGTGGCAAGTTTGGTGGCAGAGGCTTCGACGGGCTCCAGAGCTACAGATCGTCTGGGGTAGTGGATAGGGTTTTTCGGGAAAATCCTTGTCGGCTCGCTCGACACCGACATGATGCCGCCTGCGGGTGGCACCATTTCTTCCTGGAGGGCGTTGTGGCTATCCTTCCTCCACTTCCTCCTGTGTACCGGGGGAAACCCTAGGACCAGTCCGCTGGCCCAGGCAGCAGAGTTAGCTTCCTTCTTAAAGGTATTTGATGATCTTGTGCTAGGAGTGTGGTGGAACATCGTCGGGGGCGTATCGGTGTCGAGTCTCCATCGCTTAGTCGATCCTCCTTTGTCTCTCTTGTTTCTTCTTCTTTTCTTTTGGGCTTGTGTTTGCTGCTGCCCCAGCACTCGTTCGTTTGAGACTCGTTGTATCCTGTGATTGCTATATTAATATAGCGGAGCGAAAGCCTATTTCGAGGCAGTGGAAGAAGGTGTCACTCGTTTCCCCCATAACCACGCGGCGTCCTTCCTCCTTTACCTCCACCTGGACGGCCGCCGTCGTTCGTGTTCCACGCCCCCGATGCGGCTCCATCCTCCTCCTCTTAATTTCTGCCTCGATGGCCGCCAATACCAGAGCTACAACAACGCGGCGGTGTAACGAGCCACCGGCTGGCTGGGAAGACGACTCCCCTCAGGGCTCCCGACCTCCTTCCCCGACAAAGATGCTTTCTAGCCTCCGCCGAAATCGTGAAGGGATGCCTGGGAAGATGACTCCACTCCGGGACTTCCGGCCGCCATCGCCGACGAAGATGCTTCCTCGCCTCCGCCGAAATCGTGAAGGGATAAACTAGAGATGGGGGTCGAGGAGGAGCTGCAGTCACGAAGGTGGATCTTCCCTTCACCTTTGCCACTCGCCAGGAAAGTTCATCCTGGATCGATTGGGTCAGATCTTTAGGAAGAAGGGAAGATATTTTGCAAATGGGAGGGCTGGGTCGAGCGACACACGCGGTGGTGCTTCGCTTTGGATGCGGTCGCGCGAGGCGGTTGGAGCGGGAGGAGAAGAGCGGCGTTGTGGCGTCGTTGCTCGGTGCCCTGGAGCTCGAGCACTACACAGGAGCGCACCGACACATGGATCTGGGCGCCGCCGTGGAGACCGCCTGGAGGCCGGTAGGCGGACCACCCGTCCTCTGGCCGCCTAGCCCTTGAAAGTCGTCCAAGAAGGTTGGGGATGACCACGATTGGGATATTTTGTTTCTCGTGGGAACAATGACCGGCTATGTCTTATTTAGCGGTGGCACACCATGTAAAATATATGAACCATCAGGGGCAAATCTATCCAGAAAAAATCGGAACGAAAATAACCGGTGCGGACAAACCTACCACAAGGAATATTATAGTATAGATAGATAGATAGATTAGTGGGGAGCACCAACTTTTGATGCCAGTGAATGCTTTGCCTTGATGGCAGCTTCTTTTTTTCTCTTTTGGAGGTACTGTGATAGACACATGATGATATTTAAATAGATACGAACCATTGCTACTTCAAAGGGCATGACTGAATAATACTCTCTATTTTGTGAGCAGTCTACTGGTGCTTTCATAGCTGTTTCACCGTATGCCAGTGTAACACCATGTCCTGCTTCTATTATGAGTCGTGGAATTGGCTGGCGGGTATCATGTGAACTCCTCCGTTGCATTTACAGTTAAACTATCTTAATATTTGCAGATAGACTAGCGGTTTCACGGTGGATTCTCTGTATGTATCAGAAGTTTTGAAGGTGCACATAAGGTGAATGTCCAGATTGTTATCCATGGTCTGAGTAAGTATTTTCTGTAATTTTTGATAATGCATATTTTATCACTCTATTGCCCGCTCCTATAAATAAATACCCAGTGACGAGGGTTTAACTCATCAATGCCCATTGTTATGGACTTGGGTTTTGGAGAAGGAGGGAGCACTAGAGACATCTATCGTCTAGCAAACAAGCACACAGGGGACTCGAAGATTTACCCAGGTTTAGGCCTCGTAGAGGTCCCTACTCCTGCTTGTCTGCTCGTGGAATTATCAAGGGAATCGAAGATTACAATGGTGCGCAGATGCAATCTGGCGAGGGTTGTGGAAATTAGGGTTGTGTGTGTCCCCCTCGCCGCCCCCTCCTAGCCTTTATATAGATAGGCCAGTTCTCGGGTAGCTGGTCGAGTCGGTTACAGGTTAGGGTTTTTCCATTTGAACTTTCTATCTTTAGCTTCTTCTTGTTCTTCAAGCAATCAAGAGTCCGTAGGCTACTCGAGTTCTCTATTTGGGCCTTGGCGACATCGTGGGCTTCCGCTGTATTCATGCCGTATATACCAAGCTCAAGTACCTGTAGGGTATACCCATGTCAGTAGCCCCCGAGTGTCCAGTGGAATCTCAGATTCGACTGGGGACTTTATGAAGCCTTTCGAGTGCATGAATGAGTATATTTTCGATTGCTCTGTTTGTGTCATAGGGATTGTTGATGTATGTGCCTGATTTAACCGATGTATCGGTATCAGTTAACTACCTTAGGGTAAAACAACGCAATCTACTCGAACTCGAGTCCCCAGACTCGAATCCAGAAAAGTGCTGGTGTAATTCGACTCAAGCCGTGGAGGTCTTACAGGAGTCGAATTCCAGTATGTGGGTGTGAGCACTCGACGCGTCCGTCAAGGCATGTTCATCGTACCTGTAGGAACGGATATATTTCTGGTAGTGCGCAGCAACTGCGTTGTCAGGCCTTATTCAGGTTTTATCTTCACGCTGCAAGCGCGACATTCGAATTTTTTGTCATCGCGGAGATGATTCGGGTGACCCAGGAGACACAGTCTCTTTGTAGGGAAAAATATGAGGCGGTGTCGCCATAAACTTCGAGTGTGGATGTTATCAACATGCAATACGATGTTCAAATAATCATAGGGTGTGCAACCAGCGCTCCCTATGGGAGTAGCCCTCGAGTGCCTAGTTGAGTCGAAGACTCAGGCAGGGACTAAATAACTTTTGCGACTGCTATCGTCTTTTATTACTTGTTTCAGTCAAATTTGCTTCCGGTGCTCCCTATGGGAGTAACCCATGTCCATAGTCGAATTGTGGATTCGAGTGATTGGGTTTGCTTTGATTGTCCATGTTCCTGTAAAAAAGAAAAAGTGACCAGCGCTCCCTAAGGGAGTAGCCCCCGAGTGCTTGGTGGAGTCGAAGACTCGAGCAAGGACTAAAGTAGTCGAAGTCTTCTGCTGCGTAATTTTGGATGACGTCAGTGCTAACGATGTGATGACCTCAGTTGCCCGCGTGAGCGAGTTTGACGGGACGTGATAAGCGGTGGGTCCTATTTTCTGACTCTGACTTGACCGGGCGTGCGTAATCTCTGTTTTAACTGTGCCTCCTCGATTTCTGTGCGTAATGGGGGTAGTGGGGGACGGTTCACGCTTCAGCTCCTCCACGTGTCGAGCACGATGAACACCACGCGTCTGGTAGGGTTTTTCCTGGCCGTTAGATTGCATCTTTCAGGGGGTTAAGTAGCGATGCTGTGACGGTAATTTTTCACATCTGCTTCTTTTCTCTGCCTTTGCCTCCATCGCCATTGATGCTGCTCCTCTGCTCCTTTGTGTTCATCTTTCTCGCGGCGCTGAACCAGCTCCGCGTATTCCCTAGTTACTTTCTCCGGTCACACCGCCACCGTAGAATGGGGAAGAAGAAGGGAGGTGCTGCGGCCGATTCCGCCGCCGCCACTGTTGCTGCCAAGAAGAAGGGCAGCTCCACCGCTACCAGCACCGCCATCGCCGAGAAGAAGAAAGGCGCGAGCACTCGCGTCACCAATGGCGCGTGGCGCGCATCCGTGATCAAGTCTTCTGAGCTCCGTCTCCTACGCCAAGACAGAGTTCTATCTTCCGCAATGACGGCCAGCGTGTCCCGGCGGCGGTAATCCTTCTCCTCTGCCCGGTTTGGGTGATGTTCCTAGCGTTCATCATCCGTGGTCTCTCGTTGCCCCTGCATCCTTTATTTAGAGGCCTTCTCTGTTTCTATGGGCTCCAGCTGCATCAGCTGTCCCCCAACTCCATCCTCCATGTAGCTTGCTACATTACTCTTTGCGAGTGCTGGCTCGGAATCGAGCCGCACTTTGGTCTCTTTAAGCGTCTCTTCAAGCTGAAGCACCAGTCGGCGTCTAGCTCCGTAGTCTACGATGTAGGCGGCTGTGGTATCTACGTCGATTCCTCAGTCACGTACTTCGACATCGAGCTCATGGCGTCCGTCCAAGGGTGGAGGGACAAGTGATTCTACATCCGCGACCAGAAGGCCGATGGAGATCATTTCAAACTCGCACCCTTCGATCCCGCGACACCATGCAAGAGGAGGCGCTCCTGGAAGAACATAGTGATGCCCGACGAGTCCGCGGAGACAGATGTGTTGTACGAGCGCGTCCGCGACCTCGAGAGTCGCATGGGTAAAGAAGAGGGAGGTTTCGCCCTCATTCGCACGTGGTTGCACCGTCGTGTCTATCCCCTGCAGACCAAAGTCCACCCTATGTTCTAGTGGGCTGGCGCGGATGATTTCACTCGCGTATCTGCCGATGGCATTTCCATGAGTGAGGTAGATAAGAGGGTGCGACTAGTCACCAAGTACACCGCCAAGGATGTACTCCCCAATGAACCAATCGTGCCTCCATTCGATGCTGCTAATCCTCCTTCTAAGGTACGGTTGTGCTACGAAGTAGCTTTATTTGTCGAATGCTTCTTTTTTCTTGGCTTGTGCTAATTTGTCTTCTGTATGGAGGATTGGAGGGTGTCACCCTGTATGCCCCCTCTTCCTGAGGGGGTTATCCCTCGCGAAGCCTTGGAAGAGGACGAGTCGGAGTCGATCGTCCCATCTGATGTGGAGGAGGAAGCCCCCGAGTCGGGTAGTCCTAACACTCGCAAGCGTTCGCGCAGCGAGGATTCGGATGCATCGTCTCCTTCTACTCCGGAGGGTGCAGCTGTTGGTGTTGAGTCGCCGATACCTGCCGTTCCTGTGAGTGCCGTGGCACCACCTTCCCGCAAGAAGATGCGGCTGCCGAAGGAGTCATCGTCAGAGTCGGGGGATCAAACCTTCGATTTTTACAAGTTTGATTGGTAAGTATAAAAGTTTTCCTTTTAGTTCTTCTTTTCGAGTTGCCTTCTCTTGATGTTGGTTTTGGTCTTCAGTCAGCCGGCGTCGTCATCTTCTGGCGACGTCCAATTTGTGAAGGAATCTGGAGTCGCAACCTCCAAGGCTAAGAAAGTGGTTGAGCACGCTCCTTCCCCTCCATTGGCGGCCCACTCCGGGCATAATTCATCAAGTTCTCCACACGATGTGGAGTATCGGATGGTTGCCCGGACGACTGCGCGTCAATCGACTTCGGAGTCATTGGAGGATCATGTATGTGTAGTATCTCTTCTTCTGATGTTGCAGTCAAATTTTTTATCTATGCCATCTGCTGATCCTTTACTGTTTCCTTTATTACAGCTCCTTGTGAAGGAAGCCGCTCACCTGGCGGAGCAGGTGCTTGCGATGGGTCACCAGCATGCAATGCTGGATAACCGCCATCGCGTGGTTGAAAGTGAGTATTCTTTTGCTTTTTCTTCTGCATCCTTGTGATATATTTGACTGATAGTCTATCTGTTGTTTGTTTCACAGCTGAGCATAATGCACTTCTTCGCGATGTCGCCTCCTTGGAAAAGACGCTCGTCGTGGCTGTGAAGAGTCGCGATGAGGCAATCGCAGCACGTGACGAATCGCAAAAACGCGAAGAGGATCTACGCGCCTCCATCGCAGCTAGGGAGAAGTTGTTCGAAGAACAACTTTTTTGATTGCCAAGTCTCTCTCAGGTATTTCCTGGTCTTCAATTTCACCAATTGCCTCCTCTTTCGATTTTGCTATTTGTGCTGACTTCGTGCCAATGCTTGATTCTTGTGTAGATGCCAGCGGTCTGAGCTTTGATGCACAGGCACTCCGCCGCGATGATGCGTTGGCGGGTGCCATCTCAGCTGTCGAAGACCGCAGCGCTGCCGTGCAGGGGATGCTCACCGAGGCCAAGGGCGTGCTCAGTCGCCTTCGGGAGGAGCTGACGCCCAAGGCTGAGTTGATCGAGAATATGGATGAGCTGGCGGAGTCTCTTGCCGGAGGCATTCCTGCGAGCTTCAAGAACTCGCTCCGTGCGGCTGGCGCTTCAATGTCATTCGCAATGGTTCAAGCCCATGGAGTCGAAGTTGATCCTGCAGCGGTCTCCAAGGCGATGCATGTCAGCACGGATGGCCAGCAGGTAGTATTTGCTCCCTTCACAACTGCTTGTGGCAAGTATGGGCCGCAGCTAATCAATACAGTTGCGAAGTACTCTAAGGAGCTTCAGCGGGCCAAGAAGGCAGTGAAGGCTACGATGTCAGGGGCCGGCGGGAAGTCTGTGGCGTCTGATACTACCACAGACTCGATGAGGGCCCCAAAACCGAAGTCTAAGTCAAAGAAGCCAGTTGCTCCTCAGTAGTCTTGTCTTGTAATAGTTAAATAGCTTATTTCTTTTGTCGAAAACATGCCTTTTGGCGAATGTATCTGCTGATACTTTGTTAATCTTGAATGCACTCGAGTCTTTTGTCTATGCCTCGCCTTAGTCTTCTTATTGTCTCTTGCTTGACTTGTGATAGGGCACATCGAGTGATCCTTTGAGGGAACCTCGGGATTCGCCACCCCCTGATGACACCTTGGCGCCGTCGCGCTCAAGGGTGGATGAGCTGTCTTTGCTCTCGCGACTTCGTGACCGTGTGAAGTAGTTGGAGCATGAATTGCCCGTACTCCATGGTAACGCGGATGTATGGAAATCGAGGGCGGAGAAGGCCGTCGCCCGAGAACAATATCTGCTGGGGGAGGTGGCGTAGCTAGGCGACCAATTCAAATGATAGTTTTCTTCTTCCTTATCTTTTCCCTGTAGTCACTCGCAGTAGTTCGTTGTCTTCATACTTCTGCCTTTGCTTGGTATAGTTGTCAGTGCGCGCCATCCGCAGGATGAGAAGGATAGGATTTCCATTCGCATGAATGACCTGACCCAAAAGCAGCTTCAGGCGAGTGGATACTTCTGGGTGGATCATGATCGCGCAATCGCGTTGGCGACCCTGTAGGATCGTGCGTCGTGAGTGCTTTACTTCTTGAAGAAGTCGCAATCGTGCTTCAAGAATATTTACCAGACGATGTTCCTGCTGGACGTCGTTCCATCGAGCCTGCTGGCCCTTCTTGCTAAATTCCAGGACTTGAGTGCGGTCCGCGAGTGTGTACGGCAACAGTTAGTGGCTGGTGCCAAGGCTGCTCTATCGCTGGTGCGACTGCACAGGCTTGACGTGGATGTTGCAGCAGTTGCGGCCGGACCGCCAGCGCCGCCAGTAGGTTCGACTTGGAACATGGTTCCGCACTACTAGGCGGTGGATCGCCCAACGGAGGAAATCGTCGACTTCTTCGAGGAGTAGACCAACGTTCTTTTGCTGCAACAATAGTTTAGCTTGTATCCTGCACATAGTTGTACCAGTGTTGTAAAGTTCATATATATGTTGTGTATAATTGATTAACATTTATGTATATAAAGAGCTTGCTAGCGTGTATGTTTTGCGAGTGTGTTGCACTATGCGATTCCTTTTTGTTAGCCTGACTTGTGTTTATCTCAGCCTCTTGCCAACCTGTCAGGTGCATTGCAACTGGGTTGGTGTTTGTCAAGGGTTTCGATTGGTGTGTCAGCTACTCAGGATATCGCGTTAGTTCGCAGAACATATGTGTATAGGGTGGCGCAGCCCCCGAGTGGATAATTTGCAAAAAATAAAAGAA
This sequence comes from Avena insularis, assembly GCA_023614405.1. Classification (NCBI taxonomy): domain Eukaryota; kingdom Viridiplantae; phylum Streptophyta; class Magnoliopsida; order Poales; family Poaceae; genus Avena; species Avena insularis. Next base: position 89,025,714 of record CM042690.1, on the reverse strand, counting down.
AACACAGAGTTTTGGGGCACTTAGCTTTATTTATTCGCAGGATAGTACGAGATACAATGTGTGGCTAAGTAGCCTTGGCCGAGTGGCCTTATTTGCAATATAAAAATAAAAACGACTAAGGGTAGAAGCACCGCAGCTGCGCGACATTCCCAGGGTTGGAGTATGCGACTCCTGTCTCTAAATCTTTAAGGCAATAGGCGCCACCTAGGATTACTTCTGTAATCATGTATGGTCCCTCCCAGGGGGACTCGAGCTTAAGATGCCCTTGCTATTTCAGTCGTAGGACCAGGTTGCCTTCGACGAAGGACCTAGGGCATAGCCTTATGCTGTGGTAGTTCCGCATGTTCTGTTGGTAGATCGTTGATCTTTCCGCGGTGATTCCCTCGCCTCGTCAAGGAGGTCGACGGAGTCTTCGAGTGCAAGAGTTGACTCCTGCTCGTTGTAAGCGACCACACGTGGTGCTTTATATCGTACTTCAGCGGGTAGCACCGCTTCAGCCCCGTGCACCATGAAGAACGAGGTGTACCCTGTGGCACTGTTTAGAGTTGTGCGTAGGCTCTAGAGTACCGATTGCAGCTCGTCTGGCCAGCAGCCCGTGGCTTGTTCGAGTGGCCTAAGGAGTCATTTCTTGATGCCTCCGCAGACGAGCCCGTTAGCTTTTTCGACCCGACCGTTGGTCTGTGGGTGCGCTACGGCGGCATAGCTGACGTTGATTCCCAGATTCTCGCAGAATTCTTGGAACTCCTTAGATGTGAAGTTCGTCCCGTTGTCCGTGATGATGCTGTGTGGCACTCTGAAGCGATAGACTATGGACTCGAAGAACTTGACTGCACTGTATCCTGATTGATTAGTTACTGGCATGGCCTCTATCCACTTGGTGAATTTGTCGACTACGACCAGGAGGTAGACGTAGCCTCCTCGTGAGGACTTTGGGAGCTTGCCGACCATGTCGAGTCCCCATTGCACGAAGGGCCAGGCCAATGGAATTGGCCGGAGTTCTGCGCCAGGTGCGTGTGGCTTGTCCATGAATCGCTGGCAAGCGTTGCATTTTGGGATGATGTCCTTGGCGTCACGCATGGCCGTAGGCTAGTAGAATCTAGCTCGTAGAGCTTTGGCGACGAGGGCGCGACTGCCGGCGTGGTGCCCGCAAGTCCCCTCATGGATGTTGAGGAGAACAGCTCTTCCATCGGCCGTGGAGACGCATCGTTGGAGTACTCCTATGATGCTGCGCTTGTATAGTTCGCTGTTGATAATAGTGAATGCCTTGGATCGCCGTGCGATCTGCCGTGCGTTAGTCAGATCGGCTGGTAGTCTCTTGCTGAGAAGGTACGTGATGTATGGTTGAGTCCAGGATGGCTCGATCATCATGACGCTCATTGGTCCGCCGAGTCCTGTGTTCAGCTCTAGGTCGTCGAGTGCCATTGGCTCATTGGGCGGTGCAGCCCCCGAGTCCATTGTTGTGCTTGTTTTCTTCTCTGTGGCCTTTGGCTTGATGGAGCGTTTGCAGATGCGCTCGAGAAATACCCCATGTGGTATGGGGGCGCAGGTAGAGCCTATGTTGGCGAGTGTGTCTGCCTCTTCATTGCTTTCGTGGCCTATGTGCCACAGCTCGCAACCGTCAAAGTCCCCTTCGAGTGTGTCATAGAGGTCACGATAGGCGATCATGTTGTCGTTCAGTGCGTCCCACTCGTGCATTGTCTGCTTGACGACCAGCTTGGAGTCGCCATATATTATGAGCCACTTGGCGCCGCAGGCTTTTGCCATCCTCATCCCATGTAGTAGGGCCTCGTATTCAGCTTCATTGTTGGAGGCAGTGAACTGCATTCGCAGGATATATTTCAGCTTGTCACCCTGGGGCGATGTCAGTATGACACCTACGCCGGCCCCATCCTTTCGCTTCGAACCGTCGAAGTGCATTGTCCAAAGGTAGGACATATCTGGTTTTTCAGGGAGTTGGTTCTCCATCTAGTGCACGAGGAAGTCGGGGAGAACTTGCGACTTGATTGCATCGCGTTTTTCATATGTAATGTCTCGTGGAGACAGTTTGATTCCCCAAAGAGCGACTCGTCCGGTGGCGTCGGGATTGTTGAGGATATGCCCAAGCGGGGCGTCGTTGACTACCATGATTGGGTGTTCCTGGAAGTAGTGGCGCAGTCGTCGGGCTGTCATGAAGACGCCATACGCCAGTTTCTAGTAATGCGGGTACCGCTGTTTTGTTGGCATAAGTACCTCGTTGAGGTAGTAGACTGGGCGCTGTACTCCGTGGACCTTGTTTTCCTTGGCTCGTTCTTCTATGAGCATTGTGCTGACCACCTGGTTGGTGGCGGAGATGTACAACAACAATGGTTCCCTTTCGTGTGGGGTCACCAGTACTAGCGAGGTGGACAATAGGCGCTAGAGGTCTTCGAATGCTTCCTGTGCCTCGTTGGTCCACTCGAACTTGTCAGCTTTGCGGAGGAGTTGGTAGAAAGGCAGTGCCTTTTCGCCCGTTCGACTGATGAATCGACTGAGCGCCGCGATTCGCCCAGCTAGCTGCTGGACACCTCTTATGTTTTTCGGCTTCTCCATGGCCAGTATGGCTTTTATTTTCTTCGGGTTCGCCTCGATCCCTCTCGCGGAGATAAGATACTCGAGTAGTTGCCCAGATGGTACGCCGAAGGCGCATTTGTCCGGATTGAGCTTGATCCGTAGCGGTCGAGTTTGGCAAAGGTTTCGCGCAAATCGTCGATTAGTGAGGCTTCCTCTTTGGTCTTGATTACTATGTCGTCAACATAGACTTGGATGTTGCGACCAAGTTGGTTCTTGAGGCAAGCCTGCATGCACCGCTGGTAGGTGGCTCCTGCGTTCTTCAGCCCGAAGGGCATTGTGTTGTAGCAGAACACACCAAAAGGCGTTGTAAACGCCGTTTTTTCTTGATCTTCTTCCTTCATTCGAATCTGGTTGTAGCCTGAGTAGGCGTCGAGGAAGCAGAGGCGCTCGCATCCTGTGTTGGAGTCGATGATCTGATCGATTCGCGATAGCAGGAAGTGGTCCTTCGGACAATGCTTATTCAAAGAAGTGAAGTCCACGCACATCCGCAGGATATTCGTGTCCTTTTTTGGTGCTAGCACCGTGTTGGCGAGCCCAGTGCTTTCCTTGATCTCGCATATGAATTTGGCGTTGAGGAGTCTGTTGATCTCCATTCCGATTGCCTTTGCTCTTGGTTCAAACAGTCGCCGAATTGTTTGTTTGACTGGCCTTGTGTCTGGGTTGACATTGAGTGCGTGCTCGGCGAATTCCCTGGGAAGTCCTGGCATGTCCGATGGACACCAGGCGAAGATTTCCCAGTGCTCACGGAGGAATTCGATGAGCGCGAGTTCCTATGCGGGACTCAAGTTGTTGGCGATGAGGGCCGTCTTGGCGGGATCCGATGGGTGGACCTAAACTTTTTTCGTGTGCACCGATGAGTCGAAGGATAGGTCGGGTGAACTTGGCCGGCTCAGGGGAGGCAGAGTATTGCCTATCGACTCCTTTAGTCTCGCGAGTTCTTCCTGCATACCGAAGGACTGGGAAATTCTGTTGAACTCCCTATCGCAACTGTCGGACCTTTCGAAGCTCCCGTTGATTGTGATGATGCCATTAGGGCCTGGAATTTTCATTTGCAGATAGGCGTAGTGTGGCACTGCCATGAACCTAGCGAACGCAACACGTCCGAGGATGCAATGGTACTATGAGGGCCAGTCGACGACTTCGCAGTCGATGCGCTCGCGCTGAAAGTTTTTCGGCGTGCCGAAGATGACATCGAGGTTGATTTTTCCAAGGGGATATACTCCCTTGCCTGGGACGATGTCGTGGAATGTTGTGTCTGAGGCCTCTAAGCAAGTCAGAGGGATGCTCTTTGCTCGCAAGGTACTCGCGAACATAAGGTTGATGCCGCTTCCGCCATCCATGAAGACGCAGCTCATGTCGAAGCCTCCAATTTGTGCCTCGAGTACGAGGGGACAATGGCCTGGACGAGGTACTTGGCGCGGATGGTCGCGCTTGTCAAAGGTGATGCAGGACTCACTTCCACTTAGGTACTCAGTGGTTGATGGTGGCGAGTTTGTCGCCAGATTGACTTGGCGAGTGATGGCCTTTTGCACCCAGTTGGAGGGGCGACCCTTTTGGATCACCATGGTGCCCATGGCCTGCGGGTACGGCTCGCCTCCGTGATGCTGGTCGGGTGCAGCTGCGTTTGGCGGTGGTCCAGGTGGTGGTGGAGGAGCTCCATGTGCCACAACGCCTGGGGCAACTCCGTAGCCCCTGTTGACTGCGTCGCGATTCATCCGAGCCAGGCCTTCATGGAGTTTGAGGAACTCACGACAGTCTTTGAGGAGGTGGCTGGATTTCTTTTTACCGTCATGCTTGACAGCTTGTCTTCAATGGACACGGCAGGCGCTTCATCGCAAGTGTGGCGCTGCCATACTTGCGTGGTTTTCCCGGAGTCGCGGTATCCACCGTTGCGGTAGCCGCTGTTGCGGTTGTCGTCGCGCCTGTCAGCGTAGCCGGCTGCGACCATGTTGACGTTTCCGCGGTCATCATAGATGCGCATTCGCCGTTTGCTTCGGCGGTCGCGTCTGCGCTCAATTTCTGCTTCCTCGTCGGAGTGAACGCGATTCTTCACTGAATCTTCTCCATCCGCCCATTGATTTGCAATTTCCATCAGGTGATCGATGGTCTTGGGCTTCGAGCGGCCCAGCTCCTCCCTGAGCTCTATGCGGCGAACGCCGCTATTGTATGCGTCGATTGTGCGGTCCTCCGAGATATTATCTGCGGAGTTCTTGATGATGGACCACCTCTGGATGTACGAGCGTAGTGATTCGCCCGATCTTTGCTGGCAGCACCTTAGCTCTTCAATTAATGCGGGCCTTTTGTAGGTGCCCTTGAAGTTGCACACAAAGCTGTAGACCAGCTCTTCCCAACTGCGAATGGATCCGCGAGGGAGGTTATTGAGCCATGCTTGGGCGGCGCCCTGTAGCTGTAGCTGCAGGCATTGCATAACCGTACTTCGACTTCCGTCGTGGAGCCTGACGGAGGAGATGTGGTCCTCTAGCCAGATTTTCGGGTCTTGCAGACCGTCGAACTTTGGGTTCTCTGATGGGAGCTTAAAGCCCTTGGGCATTCGCTTTTGCCTGATGGCCCTGCTGAAGCATCTAGCGTCACAAAGCTCCACATCTTCGTCTTCTGAGTCAGTCGATCGGGAACGTCGCACCCTTGATTTGTCGATCTTGCGCTGCATGAGGTCATCGCGCGCGTCGTAGTCGTGGTCGTGTCGCCGGGAGCGGCGACGTCGAGACAGATCATGACTGTCATCGCTAGATGAAGGCGAGGAGTAGTGTTTTGCCAGAGCCTTGCCTTTCTTCGGTTCCGGTGTCGTCTCTTTGTCGAGGGCGGCCTCGATTAACCCCAAGCCTATGATCGTAGATCGGTGCATGGCATCTCGAGGGTCTCCAGCTGGCGGCTGGTTGTTGAGGAGGTACATGGTGGCCGCTGTTACCGCAGCGTTTTTGGGAGTACGTTGCCACGCATATACACTGTCATGGAGCCGAAGTCAAGGACTTTTGCGGCTTCTACACGCTCTTGTTCAGTGAGGTAGGCGAGTCGAAATCGTCTCTTGTTGGCGATGTACTCGTTGCACCTATAGGAGGATCCTCCATGGGAGGAGAGCCCAGCTCGTCGGAGGCTTGACTCATCTGCCGCCTTTTTACGCGCCTCGAGTTGCGCGATTGTTTGTAGTTGGCGCTTGTACTCCTCTTTCAAGAGCCAATGGTAACCCATCAGCAGTTCTTGCGGGGAGCCGAAGGGTAGAGGGTTGCCCCGTAGGGCCTCACGGCAGCGAGCCCACTCGAGGTCATTGAGCCTGATCACGACGCGTTCGCCAGTCTGCTCGTTTATTATAGTTGGAGGTTCGACTGCCCCTCCGTTGTTGTCGGGGGCGCCGTTTGTAGGGACGCTGTTTGGCAGTGGTCCGCCATTGGGTATGCCGCTGTTTGGCGGGTCGGCTCCGTGGCCACCGTTGCTTGTGTTGTGGCGATTGGTGGAGGAGTCGCCCGCATTGATGACGGCGCACATGAAGTGGTTGGGGAAGCTGCTGCTCCCACAACTTTCAGATCCGGAACTGTAGGCTCCATCTTTATTTGCTAGATCTCCCAGATCGGATTCACGACTAATGTCGTTGTCCGTATTCTCGACTGTTGTCGAGGCATTGAGCTTACTGAGGGTGCCAATCGGCAGAGGGAACCATGATGCTAGAGCAATCGATGGTGTCGTCGGCTGGTCAGGCAGGCGAAGCGTGCCCACCTGACCAACTTGGAAGCGGAAGCTCCCGATCACCAAGTTGATCCCATCACCCACGGACTCGAAAGCCGGGCGAGTGGCTGGCGTGTGGATGGTAAAGTCGAACGCGCCGAAGAGCTGGAGAATCTCCACTGTTGCGGAGTTGTAGATCATAGTTGATGGGGCCGACGTGTTGGGTCCGCAGCATAGAAAACAAAAAATTTCCTACCATGAGAACTATACGCCAAGATCTATCTACTAGGTACAGAGAACCAGGTGGACATACATCCATCGAGAACTTACCCTCGAAGACAACGAGTTTTGTTAACGAGTAGGAACTCATGGTTGATGTAGTCGTACACTTGCCGATCTCAAGATCGTGTGGAAGTCCGAGCGCCGCAAATCAGCAGCGCATCCGTCCTCGCACACACGTTCAAGCCACCGGACAACCTCCACCTCCTCGCTCCAGCGATCCAGCGGAAGCAGCAACTCCTTCTAGACGAAATGCCACCAGGAACATGTATCTCGCTAATCCGAGACCATGGGGGAATAATTCTAGAGGGGGAGAGAGATCCTTCAAGAGGAGGTGTGAGGAAGGAGTGAGAGGGGGGCCTTTTATAGGAGGAGGGGGTACCCCCTCCATGGCCAGCGCCTCATGGAGGTGACCCCTCACCTCCTCCATTCATGTGGTGGTAACTCCCTCCACATTAAAATGCCTTTTCACATTCCCTTTTAAAGTCTCCACTTTAAATGCATTAAAATTCTCTAAGTTTAATGCTCTCTCATTTAATAAAAGTCTTTTATTAAATTTATTCAGAATTTTGTTAATTACTTTAATTAACAAACATTCACATATAACCCTTGCAATATTTCAATATCACATGCAGAACCACCTTCTGCAATTTCACCCGAAACAATTCCGGTTTCTATCGAAACAATTCCTGCGCTTTGCAATTCTTTCGTCTGAAACATATGTGCTCCAAAATGGTGTCCGGTAACTCTTAAGTGTGTCACCCTATGGTTCGCGAATAATGCAGACATGATTGAGACTCCTCTCAGATCAATAATCAGAAGCGGGACCTAGAGATCCATACTGACTCCTGCATATTCAATGATGACTTCTGTGATCGTGAGAACCTTTAACGCTAGTAATTTAATCCCTTTGTCTCATGATATAATACATGTTCGAGATTTGATCATCGGTATCCAAATACCTAGTTTGATCTCGTTACCGACATGCACTCTTTTCTCGTTCCCGTGATATAACATTCTAGTGATCACATCACTTGCTTGCAAGCTATCCTAATGTGATATCACCGAGAGGGCCCAGAGTATATCTATCCGTCATCTGGATTGATAAATTCCACTCTTGATCCATGAGCCTCAACATAACACCTTCGTAGTACTGAACCCATCTTTATAGTCACCCTGTTATGGTGTGATGTTTGATGTTATCAAGATACTCTTCCGGTGTTAGCAATTAACATGATCTCATGGTCTAAGGATAAAGATTACTTCGTATGATGTTATAGCAATATAAACATAATGACTTGATCGTAATGCTATACTTCGGATGAATGTTCATCACATCATTTCACAAATGCTGTGACCTTGTTATTAACAACATCCAATGTCCATGACAGGAAACCTTGATCATCTTGTTAATCAACAAGCTAGTCTATAAGAGAGGCATAACTAGGAACCCTTTTTGTTTACTAAACACACATGTATTAACGTTTCCAACCAATACAATTATAGCATGCAAAATAAACATTTATCATAAACATGGAATAAGATAATAACCACTTTATTATTGCCTCTCGGGCATATTCCCTTCATTCTCCCACTTGCAATAGAGTCAATAATCTAGTTTGAAAAACTTTGCGTATTGAACACCTATGGCTTTCTGGTGTTGCATATACGCGATTGCTAGTGGTTAACATAATCTTCGGATTTGACAGTTTCAAGTTCGTGTGTATTTGCATGTCTTTGCGTCTCTATGCATCACTCATTCTCAAATGAGATGGCATTGTATAAATTTGGTCCTTTGGTGAGACCTTTAGTTCGTTCGGATTAAAATATGTTGATATTATTGTCATACAATATATATTCATAGTATTAGTCCACTTTGAACCACACCTAGTTTGATAACAAACTACTTAACACAAATGCCCTCCTTTGCTGCTACTATAGCAGTCATATACTTAGCCTTTCGTTGTAGTATCCGTCACAATGTCTCAACTTTGGAACTCATCCAAATCCATCATGGAACATCCTTTCCATTACATTGTGCCACCCATAGTCTAAATTGAGATAAATTTTAATTTGTATCTTGTGACAAAACTAGTATCAATGTAACACTTTACAATGAACTACCTTTAACTATTTGTCACTTATACATGATATATTCTTAGTTCTTCCAAAGCTCATAAGAATATCTTTACTATTGTCCAATGATCATCTTATGAATCATTCTGGTATGTGCTGATAACATTTAGAGCATAGGACATTCTAGATATATACATATCACGGTATAATCGATCAAAATCTTCATGTGATTTTACTCATCAAGTGTTGAAACACTTGAATCTTGATACAATCCTTTCCATGCAGCAAGTACCTTTCTTGTTGTTTCCATATTGAACCCTTTCCATATCCCATATATGTATGTCTGGCACAACCATATTAGCGCCTCAATCTATCCATATAGATATTGATGCCAAATATTCTGGGTTTGCCCAAGTCTTTCATCGAAATCTTATTTTAATGAAATTCTTAACTTGTGTCAATATAAGATACATCATTTACAATCAAAAATATGTTCTCTACATAATGTATTAGAAATATGTCTTAGCGCTCCCACTTAATTTCTTGCAAATGCAAGCATCTTCATCATCTCCGATGAATTTAACCTCTTTTAACAGTTTCATCATGGTGAAGATTCCAACTCCGCTATGCTTACTTCAACTATTGAAGTTTGCATGCCCTGTTAGCACCCTTTGAATTAACAAAACCCTTTGGACCGTGTCTTGTACACGTCCTAGGTAACCATTCTATTAGAAGAACATTGTTTTGTTTGTTCAACTACCATACGTCAAATTATATGTAGTGGTTGCTACATTAATCCGTCAAGACTAAATATTGCTATGAAAGATCAAATCTTGTCATAGTCAACTCCTTGAACATTGTCGTAAACTTGTTTCCGACATGTCGACTATTTCATAGATGTTAAACATCCATGTCTATTTCTTTATAGATCCAAACACGACCGATAGGCTTCACGCCTTTCCGGAGGGTCTTCCAAGTTCAGAAACTTGATTTCTCGTGTATGGATACTATCACGGATTCTATGACTTCTAGTCATTTTATGGAGTCAGGGCCCATCATCGCTTCTTTGCATGTAGTCGGTTCATCATTGTCAAAACAATAATGACTTTCTTATCAAATCACACTATTTGATTCTTACCGACCCACACGGTTCAATAGGAACTCTAATCTCCGAGATCACAACCTTTGTAATCACGGGAGCCATGAGCATTGTGGCCGCCACCAGGACACTTTCTGGCGCTGCGCTACTTAGCACATATAGCTAAGGTTCAACAACCTTATCAAGGTTCTATTGTTCTCCCACTTAACTTTTCGCAAAAAAATCCTTCTCAAGAAACTTGACGTTCCAAGTAACAAACTCTTTTCTCCTCAGTGTTATGGAGAAATTCCCAACAAATTCTTTGGGATAACCTACAAAGACGTACTTATCCTACTTTGGTTGTAAACATTTTACTTATGCATAGCATACCAAATTTGGGTTTTATACCAAACCATAACTTATATGGTGTCATTTCAACGGATCACGATGGTGCTCTTTTCAGTGAAAAAGCGGTAGTCTCTAAAGCTTCAATCCTTCAAACATAATGGCAGTTTTATAAATGACACCTTTGATCTTACCATGTCAAACATGGTTTGATTTCATCTCTCGAATATGCCATACTCCTATGGTTTATCGGGAAACACAGATCATGGAACAATTCCTCAAATCTTAGGTGTTTTGCTAAACATGTAACTCAAATATCTTCCTTTATGATCGAATCATAACTCTTTATTTTCTTGTTACAATGATTTTCCACTTCATCTTGATAGTCTTTGAACAATTTTCAAATGTTTCATACTTCTTCCTTATTAAGTAAATATATAGATATATTCACTTAAATTTCTAGAGAAAGCATATGAAGCAAAAAGATCCATCGCATATGGCTACACATGATGGACTATATACATCAACATGCATAATATCCAATAAGTTAGTCATTCGTTCCTCTTTGGCCTATGAACGTAGTTTCAATTATCTCGAGGAAAGTTTCACAAGCGTCAATTGATCAAAATCAAAGACTCCAAAAATTCCATCAACATGGAGTTTCTTCATGTTTTCTTTCCAATATAATGTAAAACAGCGATGTCACTTCATAAGTGATCTTTCAATCATTTGTCTTGCGACATTTTAGCAATAGTGTTTATGGATGTGATTTCTCCCACTAGACTTGTAAAAGTTCATCCATCCTTTATGGAATACAGTAATTATTTGAACAACCATTGTTCTCGTAATACCGGAACAAAATAACAATTATTAAACAAACCTTGAAGGCTAGGTTTGATGACAACGAAAAACACAATAACACTTTATTTGTTTTCGATGAGCATCATCACTTATTCTCTTGCTAGTTTCTTAGGCCATTGCAGTTCATGAATTGTGTTGTCCTGTATGACACTTCATACCAACAAATTCGGTATCCAATACCTAAGAACCACATTGTTTAACAAGCAAGGAATACAGCCATAACATGTATATCTTCTATATACCTAAGTTGGACATCTCCAACCTTTTCTTTTCTGCCAAATATTTTATAGATTCTCTTTCAGCAATTCCTTTTCTTTTAAAAGAATCTATCAACACCAATAGTGGTGTCATTCACATGACACATGGTACAAAGCTTGTATATAGTCAAATACTAATACCTTTGGACTTGCACTTTGAAGTGGATCACCATCATCAAATGTTTGGCATTCTTTCAAAAATCCATACTTTAGTAATCTTTTAGTGTAGTAAACATTTTACTTACATCTTCTATTCATCCTTATCATGACAACTTTCATGGTCAAGCTACTATAGCCTATAAGGAAGAATGACGAGTATAATGTTAGTTCCCAAAATCTTTTTGGGAGATTCGGATGCTTAGCATCTCCATCCTTCACAAATTCTCATACAATATGAGAACATGTATTTTGCTAAATTATACTCTATCATAATGCAACCAAAAACATTGTTTCAGATATCACAATATCTTTCATACATGATGGTTTTTGAAACAATTTTCAGCTCCTATATAATCTTGATATTAAAACAACTTTTGAATATCAATAATCATGGAGGCAAACATGATACTTTAGATACTAACATTGGAATTCTTACTCTTGATTTAATACTACTTATTAAAATTCATGGAGTAAATAGAGTTTTCTGAAAGTTTGCAATAGGACTTATAAACTTTAAATTGACATTCAAAACAATACGATACCAGTTCGTAAAGTAAATATTCAGAATTCTATAGTTCTATTATCTCAATTAAAACTAAGCATTAAGTAGTGAACAGACACCAATGACTACAACAAATTATGAAAATTCACTTCGATTTAGTTTATGACTAATTGAGTTCGACTAATCCAAATTAGAAATGAACTCCCACTCAAAAACGACATCCCTCGTGCCTTTTTGGTGATTACATGAACCAAATCCACTACACCAAGTCCGATCATCACGTGAGTTGGTGTAGCTTCAAAGGCGAGCATCAATATGGGCATCATATCAACTATATGAGTCATGCTTAACCTTTCGGTCCGTGTTCCGAGGCCATGTCTGTACATGCTAGGCTCGCCAAGTAAGAACCTTAGTATTCGCGTGTGTAAAACTGTCTTACACCCGTTCCTATGAAAGCGTAGATTCGAGTACACCCGATCATCACGTGATGTCTCGAAACACGATCCACAAAACGGTGCATACTTAAGGAAGAACACATCTTTATCTTGATATCTAAATGAGGGATCATCTTACAATGCTACAGAAAGCGCCAAACTAGCAGTATAAGATGCTAACATCTAATGTGTAAAGTGAGATGATATGGTCCATGCATTTGATCTCTATCGTTTGCATCGTGGTATGATCTCTATCATTCCTTTGTGTGTAAGGCCAACGTCTATGGAACTTACACGTTATGTGTGTTGTAAGAGTATCTATCATACATCTACTTACAACATTACCATATCATGACACTAGCCCAGCAACGATCTAAACTAGACACCTCTAATTTATCAATTGCAAGTTTTACGTGGCTTAGGGCTTTCGGAGATAGAACCGTTCTTACCTACGAACATGAACCACAACGAGGATAACCAAGTTATTAGCAACACATTGTAAATCAGATATTGAATATAGTAGGAGAGACAGACACCCGCCAGCCGCTTATGCAAAACAAGTTGCATGTCAGTCGTGGAATCGGTCTCATGTAAGATGACATGTAAGGTTGGTCCAGGCCGCTTCCTCCCACTATGCCACCAATATCCAAAATACATAGAAGATGCAATAACATGATCATCATTGCCCACATATAAACATATGTGTACTACCCGTGCAAAGCACCTACGCACAGATCAGGCTCTGATACCACTGTTGGGTCTGCAGCATAGAAAACAAAAATTTTCCTACGATGAGAACTATACTCCAAGATCTATCTACTAGGTACAGAGCAACGGGTGGACATACATCCATCGAGAACTTACCCTCGAAGACAACGAGTTTTATTAACGAGTAGGAACTCGTGGTTGATGTATTCGTACACTTGCCGATATCAAGATCGTGTGGAAGTCCGAGCGCCGGAAATCAGCAGCGCATCCGTCCTCGCACAAACATTCAAGCCACTGGACAACCTCCACCTCCTCGCTCCAGCGATCTAGCGGAAGCAGCAACTCCTTCCAGACAAAATGCCACCGGGAACATGTATCTCGCTAATCCGAGACCAATGGGGAATAATTCTAGAGGGGGAGAGAGATCCTTCACGAGGAGGTGTGAGGAAGGAGTGAGAGGGGGGACTTTTATAGGAGGAGGGGGTACCCCCTCCATGGCCGGCGCCTCATGGAGGTGACCCCTCACCTCCTCCATTCATGTGGTGGTAACTCCCTCCACATTAAAATGCCTCTTCACATTCCCTTTTAAAGTCTCCACTTTAAATGCATTAAAATTCTCTAAGTTTAATGCTCTCTTATTTAATAAAAGTCTTTTATTAAATTTATTCAGAATTTTGTTAATTACTTTAATTAACAAACATTCACATATAACCCTTGCAATATTTCAATATCACATGCAGAACCACTTTCTGCAATTTCACCCGAAACAATTCCGGTTTCTATCAAAACAATTCCTGCGCTTTGCAATTCTTTCGTCTGAAACATATGTGCTCCAAAATGGTGTCCGGTAACTCTTAAGTGTGTCACCCTACGGTTCGCGAATAATGCAGACATGATTGAGACTCCTCTCAGATCAATAATCAGAAGCGGGACCTAGAGATCCATACTGACTCCTACATATTCAACGATGACTTCTGTGATCGTGAGAACCTTTAATGCTAGTAATTTAATCCCTTTGTCTCATGATATAATACATGCCCGAGATTCAATCATCGGTATCCAAATACCTAGTTTGATCTCGTTACCAACATGCACTCTTTTCTCGTTCCCGTGATATAACATTCTAGTGATCACATCACTTGCTTGCAAGCTATCTTAATGTGATATCACCAAGAGGGCCTAGAGTATATCTATCCGTCATCGGGATTGACAAATTCCACTCTTGATCCATGAGCCTCAACATAACACCTTCATAGCACTGAACCCATCTTTATAGTCACCCTGTTATGGTGTGACGTTTGATGTTATCAAGATACTCTTCCGGTGTTAGCAATTAACATGATCTCATGGTCTAAGGATAAATATTACTTCGTATGATGTTATAGCAATATAAACATAATGACTTGATCGTAATGCTATACTTTGGATGGATTTTCATCACATCATTTCACACATGTATTGACGTTTCTGATCAATACAATTATAGCATGCAAAATAAATATTTATCATAAATATGGAATAAGATAATAACCACTTTATTATTGCCTCTCGGGCATATTCCCTTCACAAAGAAGCCGCAACATCAGCACTCCCAATCCCCACGGTCGGCGCCAATTGACAAGGGTTTAACTCATCAATGCCCATTGTTATCGGCTAGCAAACAAGCACACATGGGACTCGAAGATTTACCCAGGTTCAGGCCTCGTAGAGGTCCCTACTCCTGCTTGTCTGCTCGTGGAATTATCAAGGGAATCGAACATTACAATGGTGCGCAGATGCAATCTGGTGAGGGTTGTGGAAACTAGGGTTGTGTGTGTCCTCCTCGCCGCCCCCTCCTGGCCTTTATATAGATAGGCCAGGTCTCGAAGTGGTCGAGTCGATTCTGAGTTAGGGTTTTCCCTTTGAACTTTCTATCTTTAGCTTCTTCTTGTTCTTCAAGCAATCAAGAGTCCGTAGGCTACTCGAGTTCTCTATTTGGGCCTTGGCGACACCGTGGGCTTCCGCTGTATTCAGGCCGTATATGCCAAACTCGAGTACCTGTAGGGTATACCCATGTCACCCAGTTTATGGACGTTTCATCTAGCAGGACATCTCTCATTCTTAGCATGCTTATCTAACATGGAGTGATTATCACAATAAAGTGATTTAGTTCTCACTATTGCATCTTATACACTCTCCAACTGAAAAACTTTCCTGTAGCTAAAATATTTTCTTGTGCCTTTATGTTGGTTGTATTTTTTGTCCTGTTTTATTACAACATGAGATTTATGATCGGATGGCACACTTTGAAATAAGAGCATCATCTAGAGCACTACAATAAAGTATGGATTTATGATTTGATGGCACACTTTGAAATAAGAGCATCATCTAGAGCACTTCAATGTTTACTTTTACAGTTGCTTTCGGAGTATGTGCCCGTACATGCATGTCGATGGATCAATAACTGTTCATGGTCCAACTTGTGTCATATTTGAATCTAGAACATAAAGAAAAACTAGACTTACTTGATTGTAGGTTTTGTTGTGGAGTTGGAGAAGTAAGATGGATTTTATGGATCAAGTAAGATGCTGCTATTTGGTGCAAAGAGATATGGTATCTGATACAGTGAATAGTAATACAACACCATGCAATCAAATTAATCAATACAATGCTAATACTGACACTGCTTTGAAAAGGTACTCCCTGTTGAATCTGCAACCTAAATGCAAAATGTAATCTCCATGTTCAGCCACCTGCTGGGTGATCCACCTATAACGCGACCCTCTTTCAAAACATGAACCCACCCATACATATGCCATCGTTATCTGCTACTGTATGCACGAAAAGTTCCGCAGCGCCACCGCCACCGAAGGGGAGATTTGGGGGACAGAAAGTCTCTGTTCCGGCACCCTACCGGAACAGGGAAGTGCCCCCGGAGCCATCTCCATCGATCTCCACCACCATCTCCATCACCATTGCTGATTCCCATGATGAGGAGGGAGTAGTTCTCTCTCGAGGCTAAGGGTTCTACCGGTAGCTATGTATTCATCTCTCTCTATGCATGATCTTATTGAGATCATGAGCTTGTAATCTATAGATCTACCTTGCTACTCAAGTGCTTAATAGATCTCTGCTCTCCCTATGTGTGTCAAAGTGACAGCGTGCACACCATGGTGGCACTTAGGCTAGAGATTACAAATACTTGTTATGAGTTATATTTGGAGTTGGATGTCTTTATGAAATTGTGGTGTTTGTTGGACTCATCTAGTACTCAAGGTGACAGTGTGGGGTTTTCTAGATGGGAAAGGCTTACTTTGAGGTGTGCAGTTATAGCCCTACCATCGATTAGAGTGTTCAACCGGAGAGTAGTTAAGAGTAGTATCATAAAGAGAAGTTATCTATATGAGAGTGTTCACTAGTGAAAGTATGATCCCTAGGCCTTGTTTCTAAGCACTGAAACACTGTTTGCTGTTAGATCTGTTACATGTTTGCTTGCTTCCTTCTTTATTTCAGTTTGCCTTTAGTCTTTTCCACGCCATCAAGCTATTTTATAGCACCGTTACCACTTATAATTATCTTTACCACTTGTATTTCACTATCTCTTCGCCGAACTAGTGCACCTATACACCTAACAAGTGTATTGGGTGTGTTGGGGACACAAGAGACTTCTTGTATCTTGATTGCAGGGTTATTTGAGAGGGGATACCTTTGACCACTTCCTCCCTGAGTTCGATAAACCTTGGGTGACTCACTTAAGGGAAAACTTGCTGCTGTTCTACAAACCTCTGCACTTGGAGGCCCAACAACTGTCTACAAGAATAGAAGTGTGTAGACATCAGTGAACTTTCTAAAAAATGTACCAAAATCCAAGCAATACAAGTTTTGCTTCTCTTTTGGTTTTAGCTATGGATTTTGTATTCAAAGTTTTCAATGAATACTCTACAAGGACTTATTCGTTATTGTTTTGGTTATATCAAATAACCCCAAAACTTTTACGATAATCCATACCAGATATGGAGCCGCTTTCATGAATTCAAATGGTTCACTATATATTCTAATTGAGTGCTAACTATTTCTAACTAATGGTCTCTACATCTACACTACAACGATTTATTTGGTGCCATCTATTCACCCATTTTGATATCTAATATCACATTGTGATGCTATGCATTCTGACGTTTCAAAACACTTTCATTCCACAATTTCTTTATGCCATTCTTGTAAAGTCGAATTTCATTACTATTGATCAAATCGTAGTAATTAGATTCTCATTTATCTTTAATACCCTTTGATGATGAAACACTTTGATCAAATCATATAGTTTCCTATTCATGTTTCCTTTGGTAAACTTGTTTACGCATTTAAACAACCATATAATGATAATTACCATTTTTTTGTTAAAACACAATACATCAAATATGTATTTACTTTCAACAATTCATTAAGCACTTTGTATTCAAGTAATACACGATGTTCAAGTTATTTTTCCGAACTTAGGCATGATTTATATGTGATAAGAAATCAAATGACTTTCACATATTGTCACATAACTTTGAATTCAAACAATGGTTTCATTCATTAATGAAATATCATTAAGTTGGGTATTTTTTCAAGGCATTTCAATATTTTACAAATGTTCATGTATTATCAATTAGTTTCATAACCAGGATAATTCACACGTAATCGAACAAGATATGAAAACAAATAGAAATCATTCATAAAAGTGGAACAACTGTTTGTTACAAACTGATATGAATAACCGTCTCACAAAGCTTAAGGCACACTAAATAAGTTCACAATCTTTTGATTACAATAATCATCCTAAAACATAAACTAAGTGATAAGCGTCGAGGGAGAGTGTCGTTGGCCATCATCATCATGCTCGCCATCAACACGCAATGTCACCTCCTCTCCAACAAGCACCTCTCATGCAGAAGGACCCGTTTTCAGCAAAACAGAACAAGTATCAAATATACTTAACACTGCAAATGTGTTTGCAAGATTATAACATTTATAAAATTGTATATCAAATATATACCTTTGTCATTGATGACCTCTCCGGTGATTGGTTCAACCTTTACGTTCCTGAAACGTAATATGAACTCTTGGAAATCAAATGTTTCTGTATCACCACTCATGATGCTACTTGATGGCTCAATGTACGACGCTAGAAAAGTGCTGGTGCGGTGTTGATGTAGAGCTTGTTGGGAACCCCAAGAGGAAGGTATGATGAGCACAGCAGCAAGTTTCCCTCAGTTATGAAACCAAGGTTTAATCGAACCAGTAGGAGCAAGGAAACACCCCAAAGGTGTTGCTAGCTGAGCCTTGGCAGGGCGCACTACCGGTGCTAGTAGCAACGTGGAGACCTGCACAACACAACCACAGAACTTTGTCCCCAACTTGCGATGAGGTTGTCAATCTCACCGTGTTTTGCGGAAAACAAAGGATTAAACGTATCGAATGGAAAGAAGCAATAGTTTGCAGAAAGTAAACACAAAGCAGTGAACAGTTTGTAGATTGTATGTAAAAGAAAAGGACCGGGATCCATAGTTCACTAGAGGTGGCTCTCCTTAAGATAGATAACATGCTGGGTGAACAAATTACAGCAGGGCAATTGACAAACGTCGAGAAAGCAATACATGCATATACTAATCATCTTGACTCCTTTGAGACTTGATTGGGCATTACAACATTATACATAGACCGCCATCCAACTGCATCTATGACTAATAATCCACCTTGAGGTTATCATCAGAACCCCTCTAGTATTAAGTTGCAAACAGCAGATTATTGCTTCTGAATTGCACAGTAAAGTAAACAATACGATTGTTCTATGAACAAAGGATTGTTGTTTTCTCCTAATAGCAACAACACATCTAGTACCTTAGAGATTTACTGTCACTTCCCAGTTACGGAGGCATGAACCCACTATCGAGCATAAATACTAACTCTTGGAGTTGCTAGCATCTACTTGGCCAAGATAGCTACTAACAACGGAAAGCATGCAAGATCACAAATAACAAAGACATGATAGAATCAATAATCAATCTGAAATAGCATCTCAATATCCATGGATCCCATAAACACAACATATAGAATTACAAATAGATGATCTTGATCATGAGCAGACTCACAAGATCTAGACATGAAAGAACAAGGAGGAGAACCAACCATCTAGCTACTACATGGATCCGTAGTCAGGATGAACTACTCACGCATCACACGGCTTGCATGGTGATGAAGAAGGTCTCTAGGGTGAATCCCCTCTTGGCGGTCTTGGGAAGAGCTAGATCCCTCCGATCTAGGGATGGAGATGGCTGACTACAAAGTCTTTCATGGATTTTTGATCGGTGCTTAGGGTTTTCGTCGAGGGCATCTTATAGGTGGAAGGAGAGGCCGAGGGTCTTTGAGGGCCACCACCACCTGGCGCAGGCAGGGGCCAGCGGCCAGGTGGTGTGGCCGACCCTAGCCCTTCTCCGTCTCATATTTTCCGGAAGTCATTAGATGCTAGAATACGAGACGAAGAGGGGCCGAGGCCACACCACCACGGCACCACGAGCAGCTGGCCCATGCAGGTGGTCTCGCCACTAGGCACCTCGGCCTCCCCTTTCGCCTATAAGATGCCTCCGATATAGAAACCTAAGTACAGATCAAAATTCCACGAAAGTGCATGCCGTCATCTCCATCCTAGATGGGAGGATCTAAAGCAGGACATCTTCACAAAGTCAGTCCATCCTCATAACCAATCTCTTTACTTTGTTGTTTTTGTTTTGCTTAGTTTATTTTTGCTTTCTTAGCTTATTTCTTTATCAAAAACACAAAAGAATTAGTTTTACAAGTTTTCTTTCTTTATTAAAAACACAAAAAATGACTACTATTGAAAATACTAAGTTGTGTGACTTTACTAGCACCAACAACAATGATTTCATGAGCACACCTATTGCTCCACCTGTTCCTAAAGCTACTTTCTTTGAAATAAAACCTGCTTTACTCAATCTTGTTATGAGAGAACAATTTTATGGTATTGGTAATGAAGATGCCGCATCTCATCTAAACTTTGTTGAACTTTGTGAGATGCAAAAGCATAGGGATATAGATGGGGATATTATTAAGCTCAAATTGTTTCCTTTCTCTTTGAGAGGAAATAATGGTTGAATTCCTTAACTAGGAATAGTATTGATTCTTGGACTAAATGCAAAGATGCTTTCATTGGAAAATACTATCCACATGCTAAGATTATATCTATGAGAAGTGAAATAATGAAGTTTAAAAAATCTGATAATGAACATGTTACTCAAGCTTGGGAAAGAATGAAATCGCTGGTAAAGAATTGTTCCACTCATGGATTGACTGCTTGGATGATTATCCAAACCTTTTATGCAAGACTGAACTATTCTTCAAGAAATCTATTGGATTCTGCTGCTGGAGGTACCTTTATGACCATTACTTTGGGTGCTGCAACAAAGCTTCTGGATAATATGATGGTTAACCATTCTGAATGGCACACCGAAAGAGCTCCACGAGGTAAGAAGGTAAATTCTGTTGAGGCAACCTCCTCCTTGAGTGATAAAATTGATGTTATTATGTCTATGCTTGTAAATGGGTGATACGTCCATTTTGCATCACTATTCTATGTCATAATTCATTGTTATTCATTGATATATTTTGTATTGAGAGGTGATACTTATGTTATTTCATCTGTTTTTGCATGGTTGATGACTTTTGGAGCATGGACATTGCGGTCGAGATTCGATGGAAAAGGTGTTGTTTGGAGGCAAAATTCGCGAAGATTAGAAAATCCGGGAAAATATACGGAAAATCCTATTTTTCCAGAAGACGAAGGAAGCCAGAAGGAGGGCTGGAGATGGGCCACAGGGGGCCCACACCACCCCCTGGCGCGGGTAGCCCTAGACAGCGCCAACAGGTGGTGTGGCCACCCTGGCCCACTCCAGGCACTCCCCTCTGGCTTATATTATCCTCCCGAAACCCTAAGACTCGAGGAGCGACCACAGAAAGATCTCGAAAACACCTAGAGAGAAAGATCTCTCCGGCAGACAGATTTCTGCCAGGGGAATTCCTTCCCGGAGAGGGGAGATCGTCGCCATCAACACCACCATCAAGCTGGACTTCATCGGGATCATCATCATCATCACCACCATCATCACCATCAACACCCACATCACCATCTCCATATTGCTGTAACAATTGAGTTGAATCTTGCATAGTTCATAGGGGAAACTTTCCCGGTGTTGATTACTCTTTGTAGTTGATGCTATTGAGTGAACCATTGAATTATTGTTTATGTTCAGATTGTTATACATCATTATTCCATCTCTGATCATGATCCATATGATGTCTTGTGAGTAGTTCTTTTTGTTCTTGAGGACATGGGAGAAGTCATGTTGTTAGTAATGGAGTTGTGTTGAGAAATATTCAATAGATTGTTATTTAAGTTGTGGTGTACTTCTTCTAGTGGTGTCATGTGAACGTCGACTACATGACACTTCACCTATATGGGCCTAGGGGAATGCATTGTGTATTTTGCTACTAATCGTAGGGGTTGCCGAAGTGACAGAAACTTGAACCCCCGTTAGGAAACCATTGCACAAGGGACGTAAGGGTCTTAGAGTTTAAAGCTGTGATTAGGTTTCTACCTTAATTACTTTCTTGTACTTACGGATGTTTGCAAGGGGTATAATCACAAGTATGTATTAGTCCTAGGAAGGTGGGTACATTAGCACAGGTTCACCCACACAACACTTAGCAAGATAGAGAAGATTAATCAACTATATGAAGCGAAAGCACTTGACAGTCTTCCCATGTGTCCTCGAGAACGTTTGGTCATCTTAAGTAATACAACCGGCTTGTCCTTTGCTGCATAAAGGGTTGGGCCACTTGCTGCATTTATTCCTACTGTCTTTTATTTACTCGTACTTTGTTTACTTGCTATATCAGAAACCCCTAAAAATCCGTTTGCTAAGTATTTGCAGAGAATTCCTGATCCATACCACTAGCTAGCACCTTCTACTCCTTGTTGGGTTCGACACTCTTACTTATCGAAAATATTGTGATACACCCCCTATACTTGTGGGTCATCAAGACTATTTTCTGGCGCCGTTGCCAGGGAGTGAAGCGCTATTGGAGAGTGGAACTGGTAAAGGAAACTTCTACTATGAGTATTGTTTACTTCTGCTAGTTGCTTTATTTTTGTTATGGATAATTCACTGAGTTTCTTATTTGGTAATGCTACTAGCACTGCTAAGGTAGTAGATAAGCCACCACCTGCTGAGAATGATGTTTTTAAAATACCTACAAGAATTATTGATCGTGTTATGGATAACTATTATGTTGGGGATGGAATTGTCCATCACGGTGATCATTTACTCTTTATACACGAATTATGCGGGGTTGTTCAAGTGTGCAGGTATTACTACAGATCAAGTTAAGAAGAAGTTATTCTCATTATCACTGAAAGGAAGAGCTAAGGAATGGTATAAGCTGCTGAAGAATGGTCAAGCTCTGGAATGGGAGGAAATAGTGCCTCTCTTTTCTTCAAAGTTTTATCCTCCTAGTGAGATTCATAAAGATCGGAATCAAATATACAACTTTTGGCCTCTTGATGGAGAGAGTACAACTCAAGCTTGGGGGAGATTGCAGTTAGTAATGCTCAAATGTCCCATTCATGAGCTCCCCAACAATATTATTATCAATAACTTTTATGCAAGGCTCCCTCTACATGACAAGGATTTATTAGATGCTTCTTGTGCTGGATCATTCACTCGCATGGAAGAAGAAGCTAAATGGGATCTTCTGGACTGTATTCTAGACAATGCTGAATCTTGGGAGAATGACAAAGGTAGAAAGTCAGGTATAAATTATGATTATCAATGCATTGAATCTTTTATGGGAACTGATGACTTTCAAAATATTAAAAATGCTTATGGTCTAGACTCTCAAGCTATTGCCTTTTATTTTAAGGCTTTTGCTTCCTATATTGAAGTGCCTAAAAAGAAGTGGAATAAGTATCATGAACCTTATAAAGATATTGCTAAGAGTGTTCCTGCAAGAAATACTGAAGTTTATACTACTAATCATGTCTTACCTAAACCTTACATTTAGAAAATCCCTTTCCCATGTAAGATAAAGGAACATTCTATGATAGCTAGTATGGTTAATGAAAGTATGAATAAGGCTGTTGAACCTGATAAACAAATGGTTGATGAACCTATAATAGAAAATGTGAAAGACTTTGTTACTAAATATGAAGAAGAGGGACACACTATCCTTTGTAAGGATACCTCTAATATTGTTTCACAAAGTAGTATTATGAGAGCTAGTATTCCTGTGTTTTCTATTAGGATAAGTGATCATTGTTACGATGATCCTGGTGATAGCTATATTGTTAAGTTTATGCATGATACTGAAAGTTACTATGAGAGAGGAAAAAGTTTTCTTATGCATGTCAATAATATCAAGTTTCCTCGTTTTATGCTGAAAGTTTTTGTGTTGCACTTCTTTTGCCTTCTTATGCAAGTAGCCTCTAGTTTCAACAACTTGTTTGTTTACAAAATTACCTTGCATAGGAAGTGGGTTAGACTTAAACATGTGTGTGTTTTTGCTTCTTAATGCTCTCTTTCACTTCAATTCATATTCCTGTGTGAGCATCTTCAAAATTATCATGCCCATCTTAATGGCTATAAAGAAAGAGCTTTTTGGGAGACAACCCAATTTGTGTTTGCTTTCAGTTTGTTCTTGTTTCTTTGAGTCTTGGAAGTTATTTCTTCGGTAATAACTGCTCCTTATCCGTTTTGTTTGGTTTTTGTGTCAAGATCAACCTCTAATGAGAGAGAAGTAAGATTTGGGGAAGTTGCTACCCCGAAACAGATTTTTGTGCTTCACCGTAAAAATTCGTGAGAGATCTCTGTACATCGGATTGAGCTGTAATTTTTTGTACTTCTTCCCCAGGTTGTTATTTAAGTTAAGTTAGTTTTGCACTTTTTGATTTGAGTAACAAAAGATTTTCTAAAAAATTGATCTTTACCTGCTGGTCTGTTTTGACAGATTTAGCCAATCTTGCATTTGCTTCTTTATTCGATTTCCTTTTTGAATTCTTTTTGGGTTTTCGGAAGGAGTTGCTACAGTATCTTATGTTTTTATGGTTTTCAGTTGAAGTTGAGCTCAAAAGGTTTTGTCACTTCACTTATACTAATGTTGCTAATGAGAACTATGTGAAGTTTTGTGTGAAAGAAATTTCCAAGAAGTGGAGATAATGGTGTAATAAGGAAGAGAAGGTTTTTTTTATGACTCAAGTAATAAGTGTATGAAGATGAAGATATTGATGTTTTTCAAGTGATGACTCCAAAAGAATCTACTAGATACCAAATTTAGAGACCTGCAGAGTCTGTTTTCAAATAGGTAACAGTTTTGGTAAGGAAAGTTCCGCGAAAATACAATCCAACTATATTTTTGCAGTTTTTAGTCAATAAGGAAAGCTACAAAGCGAAAAAAGGGACGGAAACGGAGCCAGGGTGGCTCACACCACCCTGTAGCGCGGGCCCACCCCTGGCCCCGCCACCAGGTGGTGATTCCACCCCAGACTCCGCCTCCGACTCGTTTTCTCCCAGTACCTTCCTTTTGATATGAAACTTCGTAATATATAACCCCCCGGATCTTCCGAGGTTCGTATATCGTGTTTTCGTCGTGTTTATATTTCGATATGTTTCTTTCAGGACATACTCTTTGAAAGTTTAGAAGCACCATGGTGTCCGCCAAGGATAAAGGGAAGGAGCCTATGGAGGAAGATCTCCAAGACCCCAAGCAGGGGCTGGTACCTTTAGTCTCTTGCCCTGCATCAACGGAAGCCCTACGAGTCACTAAGGAGTTCTGCAATAAGTACCGAGACTTGAGGAGGAAGGTGGACATGCTTCAGTGGGAGAATGATAGGATTCACAAGATGCTGGAAGATTTCCTCACGTCAACTAAGAAAATATTACCACCACCACCTAAGGAGTAATTCGTCATCAGGTTTGGCATCCCCTTGGTTTGTTCCAAGCTTGGGGGAGTGCCGCGGTATCATATCACTATCTTCTATCTTTTTACCCATATTAGTAGAGTCATATCATGAATAGAGAAGTTATTATGTAGTATGGTTTGCATTATGGAAGTGTCCCCTCTCTCGTTAGATATGTATCCCTTGGTGTGAGTTGCCGTTATGGAATATTAATGAGAAGTTCTATCATTTACTCTTTTGCATAGCTTATATTAGTTTTCAATTCATGGTTATATGATTGATCTTGTTGTTAGTATTGGTATCACTTTGGGATCATTGAGTTAATTTAGTTGGTTTTGGCAAACCTGGCTCGGTCAGTAGCAACACTATTTTTGAGAGTTGAATGAAAAAAGATAAAAGTACTCTAAAGAAAAATTTTCATCATCTTTCTTTCTTGATTTGCTCATAAATTTAGTATTCTCTAGTTAAGATCTTTTGTGCTTCCAAGGAAGATTGCATGTTTGTCTTTATCGCTTGTATGTTTGTTTATTTCCTTCAACTCTTATACTTGCTACCCAACCTTGCTAGCCAAAAACCTGTACTGAGAGGGAATTCTTCTCGTGCATCCACTCCTTTAAACCAAAACCTCCGCCATTTGTGTCCACCATACATACCTATTAGCATTATTGCTATTCCAAGTAAATTCCTATTTTATCTACCTCCCAAATTAAACTTGTTATGTGAAAAGTAGTGATTAAAGCTCTCACGAACTTGATGGCACACTTTACTTTCTTGCATTTAATAAACTTGAACCATTGGGTCCTTCTTTGTTGCGTATATGCTTGCGCTTTATGAGTTGAAGTTAGCAGAACCATGTATCATGGGGACCGCTTTCAACACTTCATTTGGTACTTTGTACCTAGTTGATATCATGTTCTTTTGCTTATGGATCCCGGCGGTGTGAAATAAAAGTGGAAGTTGTAATATCACGGAGTTTATATGTGTGTTAGAGAAACGCCTGGGCCGCTAGTCTAAGCCATGCCTAATCATGGTGGAAACTTGCAGCATAACTATAGTGAGCATTCTATGAAGCATCCTCATTAAAAACCTATGCAAATAGCAAATAAAAAGATCGCTGAGATGCTCACTGTATGCTTGCCTTGTCATTTTGATTATGGGATAGCTCTTGTGTCATGTGCAAGGGGTACCCCATTGGCGGTTCTCAATGATACGCATGTATTTACAATGACAAGAGCTTGCTCGTGACTGAAGTTGAGTATCATGAGGTTCGGTACTCATAAGTAAGGGGCATGGGACTTCAATTTATAACTTGTCAAGCATATCCTCTTAGTTGTGTCACTTTAACCTTAATCACCAAAAGATTCCTATGATAGGGGCAATGAGAGCTGAAAGCTAGTAAATATCATAATTTTTGGGAGCTCTTGATGAGACTTGCAATCCCTGCTTCCCTCTGCGAAGGGCCTTTCTTTTACTTTGTAGTTGAGTCAGTAAACCTATTCCCTTCTATCTTAGCAAGTATTTTGAGTTGATGTGTTTCATTCATTCATATGATGATTTATTCAATCATGTTTCGTATGTTCCTTGTTTTGCACATTGCTCTTATCTTGATGTTTACTACTTTGAAAGCTATCATTGAAAACCAACTATTTGTGAACTCTAGCAAATTATCAACTATTCTTCGACCAAGAGCTAAGTTTGCCATTACCAATTATGATTCACTTTATGTATCTTTATTGTGTTTCCTTTACTTATTGCAAGTTGAGTTATATAATAGTGAGTTGTCTTCTGTTATGATCTATGTATTGATGAATGTGATGCTTCCTGTCTGTATTCTTTTATCGACTCTTCACTCCATAAACCTGAGGCCATGTTTATTGAGCTTAGTTTCGCTTGAGGACAAGCGAAGTCTAAGCTTGGGGGGATTTGATACGTCCATTTTGCATCACTATTCTATGTCATAATTCACTGTTATTCATTGATATATTTCGTATTGAGAGGTGATACTTATGTTATTTCATCTGTTTTTGCATGGTTGATGACTTTTAGAGCATGGACCGCTGCAGTCAGGATTCTGATGGAAAAGGTGCTGTTTGGAGGCAAAATTCGCGAAGATCGGAATATCCGGGAAAATATAGGGAAAATCCTGTTTTTCCATAAGACGAAGGAAGCCAGAAGGGGGGATGGAGATGGGCCATAGGGGCCCACACCACCCCCTGGCGCGGGCAGCCCTAAGCCGCGCCAGCAGGTGGTGTGGCCGCCCTGGCCCACTCCAGGCACTCCCCTCTGGCTTATATTATCCTCCCGAAACCCTAAGACTCGAGGAGTGAACACAGAAAGATTTCGTTGCCTCTGCGGGGCGGAAAACACCGAGAGAGAAAGATCTCTTCGATAGACAGATTTCTGCCAGGGGAATTCCTTCCCGGAGAGGGGAGATCGTCGCCATCAACACCACCATTAAGCTAGACTTCATCGAGATCATCATCATCATCACCACCATCATCACCATCAGCACCCTCATCACCATCTCCATATTGCTGTAATAATTGAGTTGAATCTTGCATAGTTCATAGGGGAAACTTTCCCGGTGTTGATTACTCTTTGTAGTTGATGCTATTGAGTGAACCGTTGAATTATTGTTTATGTTCAGATTGTTATACATCATTATTCCATCTCTGATCATGATCCATATGATGTCTTGTGAGTAGTTCGTTTTGTTCTTGAGGACATGGGAGAAGTCATGTTGTTAGTAGTGGAGTTGTGTTGAGAAAGATTCAATAGATTGTTATTTAAGTTGTGGTGTACTTCTTCTAGTGGTGTCATGTGAACGTCGACTACATGACACTTCACCTATATGGGCCTAGGGGAATGCATTGTGTATTTTGCTACTAATCGTAGGGGTTGCCGGAGTGACAGAAACCTGAACCCCCGTTAGGAAACCATTGCACAAGGGACGTAATGGTCTTGGAGTTTAAAGCAGTGGTTAGGTTTCTACCTTAATTACTTTCTTGTACTTACGGATTTTTGCAAGGGGTATAATCGCAAGTATGTATTAGTCCTAGGAAGGTCGGTACATTAGCACAGGTTCACCCACACAACACTTAGCAAGCTAAAGAAGATTAATCAACTATATGAAGCGAAAGCACTTGAGCTCTTCCCATGTGTCCTCGAGAACGTTTGGTCATCTTAAGTAATACAACCGGCTTGTCCTTTGCTGCATAAAGGATTGGGCCACTTGCTGCATTTATTCCTACTGTCTTTTATTTACTCGTACTTTGTTTACTTGCTATATCAAAACCCCCTAAAAATACGTTTGCTAAGTATTTGCAGAGAATTCCTGATCCAAACCACTAGCCAGCACCTTCTGCTCCTCGTTGGGTTCGACACTCTTACTTATCGAAAATACTGCGATACACCCCCTATACTTGTGGGTCATCAATGGGAAAGCCCATATTGATCCAAATCATGTTCCCTTAGCCTCTTTGGTTGCTCAAAAAGAGCAAGTTGATGTGAACTTTATAAGGAATAATAATTTTGGCAACAATCCTTATGGTAATAACAATTATAGGCCATATCCTCCCAACAATGGTAATGATTATGGAAATTCCTACAACAATAATAGGAGTGCACCCTCTGAACTTGAAGTTATGCTTAAAGATTTTATTAGTAAATAAACTGCTTTCAATAAAATTATTGAGGAGAAACTCTCTAATGCTGAAAGAAATATAGCATCATTGGCTGAAGCTCAATCTTCTTTGAATAAAATGGCTGCTAAACCTGAAACTAATGAGAATCCCTTTGCCGCTACTAATGCCATACAAGTTAGAATTGATGAAAATGTTAGACTATTAGTTGAATTGCATGCTAAGTGGGAAAGAGAAGATGAAATTGCTAGGAACATTTGTGTTTCTACTATCACTACCACTAGTGTTGAAGCTAGTAATAGCTATATTACTTTAGATGATAACTATGATTTTGATCTTGATGGTTGCAATATCTCTGAAGTTATTAAGTTCCTACAAAAGCTTGCTAAAAGTCCTAATGCTAGTGCTATGAATATGGCTTTTACAAAACACATTACTGATGCTCTCAAAAAAATTAAAGAAGAAAATATGAAACATAAAGCTTCTATTCCTATAAAATGAGAAGATGGTTGGGAACCCATCATTAATATGAAAGTGAATGATTTTGATTTCAAAGCTTTATGTGATCTTGATAGTAGTGTTTCCATTATGCCTAGAAAGATTTATGATATGCTTGATTTGCCACCACTTGAAGATTGTTATTTGAATGTCCCACTTGATGATAATGCTAAAATAAACTCATGGGGAGTATTAATGATGTCCTTATTATGGTTAACAATGCCTATGTCCCCGTTGATTTCTATGTTTTGGATGTTGAATGCAATGCTTCTTGTCCTATTACTTTGGGAAGACCTTTTCTTAGAACTGTTGGTGCTATTATTGATATGAAAGAAGGCACCATTAAATATCAACTCCCACTCAAGAAAGGTATAGAACACTTCCCTAAGAAGAGAGAGACGATTTATTTTGCCTCTCCTATGAAAACAAAATTTGCTCTTAATGCTTCTTCATTTGAGAACACTTGATTCTTTTTCTTACTTCTTATGCCTAACTTAAAGGCATTAAAGAAAAGTACTTATTGGGAGATAACCCAAAACTTTTAGATGAGTCTTGGAAGTTATTATCTCTGTAATAACCGCTCCTTACCCTTTTTATTTGCTTTTTGTGCCAAGAGTAACCTCTAATGAGAGAGAAGTAATGGTTGGGAAAGTTGCTGTCCCGAAACAGATTTCTGTGCTTCACCGTAAAAAATAGTGTAAAATCTCTGTACGTCCTTTTGAGGCGTGAATTTTTGTGCTTCTGACCCAGGTTATTATATAACTTTAGTTAGTTCAACAACTTTTGATTTAAGCAACATAAGGCCTTCGAAAAAATTCATCTTTACCTGCTGGTCTGTTTTGACAGATTTCTGCCATTATTTGCATTTGCTTCTTGTTGGTTCCTTTTTTAGTTCTTTTGGGGAATTGAGATTTTTGAGGGAAGTGCTACAGTAGCTTGTTTTTTATTGGTATTGAAACTGAACGTAAAGACTTATTATCTTGAGTGCACTAATGTTGCTAATAAAGATTGTGTGAAGTTTTGTATGAAGGAAAATTTTCAGGTGTATGGAAGGAATGAGTAATGAGATGAAGAATGGACTAAAGCTCAAGCTTGGGGATGCCACGCGTGTCACCCCAAGAAATATCCAAGAAGTACAAGCGTCAAATCTTGGGGATGCCCAAGGCATCCCCTTCTTAATCAATAAAAATCCCAGGTTTCTTCCAAACACTTCATTTTTATTGTTTCATGCACAGTTGTGTTGTTCTTGGAGCGTCTTCTTTTTCGTTTTTGTTTTGGTTTTTTGTTTTCTTGGTTTGCTTAGTTTGCTGAATAAATTTGTTGGACCCCCTCTTTCATGCATTGGTTTTCAAATAGTTTGCTTTGGATTGGAAAAGAGTAGGAAAGTTCATGCTTAAGTGGTAAAGAGAGCTTGTTTTTGACTGTGGCCTATGCTTTGTCATGCCATGCTTGATATTGTTTTGGCTTTATGCTTAATATTTTTTTCTTTAGCATGACATGTTATAAACAATTGAGATTGCTTAATGTGCCTTGGATGAATCATGCGTTGTTTTAGCATATTAAAGCATAGTATTATGGTATTCTCCTTTGATGCTTTATTTGGGTTGACTTGGCGCATGCTCACACCATGTTATGACTATCCAAAGTCACCATATCCTTGATGATCCTTTAGTTTTCGACTTGTAATATCACTTGATGCTTTGATTAATGATGTTTTGTCGTTGTGCATGATTATGGCCATTATTGCTCTCTTAGTTTGTGGCTCCCAGTCTTTTGCTAGCCTTCGTAACCGAGTATGAGTTCCACTCATGCATCCAACTCCTAAAACCAAGTTATTCCAAAGAGTCCATCATACCTACCTATTAGCATATGCTATTCCAAGTATATTCATGTTTTTATCTACCTTCCGAATTAAACTTGTTATGTGAAAATTAGTGATTAAAGCTCTCATGAACTTGATGGCACACTTTACTTTTCTTGCACTTAATAAACTTGAACCATTGTGTCCATCTTTGTTGCGTATATGCTTGCGCTTTATAATTTGAAATTAGCATAACCATGTATCATGGGGAATGCTTTCAACATTGCACTTGTACATTGTACCCCGTTGATATCATGTTCTTTTGCTTATGGATCCCGGCGGTGTGAAATAAAGTGGAACTTGTAAGATCATGGAGTTTGTATGTGTGTTATAGAAACGCCTGGGCCGCTAGCCTAAGCCATGCCTAATCTTGGTGGAAACTTGCAGCATAACCATAATGCGCACTCTATGAACCATCCTCAATAAAAACCTATGCAAATAGCAAATAAAAAGATGGCTGAGATGCTCATTGTCTGCTTGCCTTGTCATTTTGATTATGGGATAGCACCTGTATCATGTGCAAGGGGTATCCCGTTGGCGGTTCTTTATGATACATATGTACTTACAATGACAAGAGCTTACTTGTGACTAAAGTTGAGTAGCATGAGGTTCGGTCTTCGTAAGTAAGGGGCATGAGATTTCGGCTTATAACTTGTCAAGCATATCCTCTTAGTTATGTCACTTTAACCTTAATCACTTAAAGATGCTTATGATAGGGGAAATGAGAGCTGAAAGCTAACAAGTACCATAATTTTTGGAAGCTCTTTATGAAACTTGAATCTCTACTTCCTTCTATGAAGGCCTTTCTTTTAATTTTATGTTCAATCTCCACCTTCTATCTTTATGCACCTACTTTGAGAGCATAGTGGCCATTCTTAGTTCTATGTGCATTGTCCCAAGACTTGTTGATTGATGCATAACTTGATATTGCTTGTTCTTAAACTACTTGTATCTAGTCACTATTATGAACTTTGAAGGTGTCCTATGCATTTATATTTGCTACTCTATGAGGGACAAGCTGAATGCCACTATGCTATGTTTTCTTTATGTGAAACAAACAAACGTCTTGCAAAGCATTGTTATTCATGAATCTTTTGTTTGTACCCTTTCATGTTGCAACATAGCTGATATGTCTTATTGTTAGAACTTTATCTTTCATGCTATGTTGAAGTACTATGATCCCAGCTATCAATGTTTTACAAATACTTTGATCAAGTTTATGATGGTGCATGTCACCTTAAAAATTATTCTTTCTTTTTATCACTTACCTACTCAAGGATGAGCAGGAGTTAAGCTTGGGGATGTTGATACGTTGCTAACGTATCCATAATTTTTGATGTTCCATGCTTGGTTTTATCTACTTTCTTATGTTTTGTCCACACTTTGGAGTACTTTTCATACACTTCCTTGGACTAACCTATTAACAAGAGCCACAGTGCCAGCTGCCTATTTTCTGCTGTTTTTGATTCTAGGAAGTCGGAAAATGAATATTCTCGGAATTAGACGGGACAAAAGCCAAAGTCAGTTTTTCACCGAGGAGGACACGGAGCCAGAATACGAGACGGAGAGGGGCCAGGGGGCCGCCACACCACCTGGCCGCGGCCAAGCCTGGCCTGTGCCAGGGGGTGGTCTGGCCGCCCTAGGCACCCCCTCAGCCTCCCTTTCACCTATAAGATGCCTCCGATACAGAAACCCTAAGTACCCGATCAAAATTCCAGGAAAGAATCTGTAGCCGCAGTCATCTCCATCCCTAGATCGGGAGGGATATGAAGCTCTTCCTGGCACCCTGTCGGAGTGGAGAATTCACCCTGGAGGCCTTCTTCATCACCATGCAAGCCTCCGGTGTGATGCGGGAGTAGTTCATCTCTGGACTACGGGTCCATGTAGTAGCTAGATGGATGGTTCTTCTCCGTTGTGCTATCATGTTTAGATCTTGTGAGCTCCGTTCATGATCAAGATCATCTATTTGTAATTCTACATGTTGTGTTTGCGGGGATCCGATGGATATTGAGATGCTATTTTAGATTCATTATTGATTCTATCATGTCTTTGTTATTTGTGATCTTGCATGCTTTCCGTTGTTAGTAGCTATCTTGGCCAAGTAGATGCTAGCAACTCCAAGAGTTAGTATTTATGCTCCATAGTGGGTTCATGCCTCTAGTAATCTGGGGAAGTGACAGAAATCTCTAAGGTACTAGATGTGCTGTTGCTACTAGGGAGAAAACAACAATCCTTTGTTCAGAGAACAATCGTATTGTTTACTTTACACGCAATGCATAATGCAATTATCTGTTGCTTGCAACTTAATACTGGAGGGGGTTCGGATGATAACCTGAAGGTGGATTATTAGTCATAGATGCAGTTGGATGGCGGTCTATGTATAATGTTGTAATGCACAATCAAGTCTCAAAGGAGTCAAGATGATTAGTATATGCTTGTATGCTTTCTCGATGTTTGTCAATTGCCCCGCTGTAATTTGTTCACCCAGCATGTTATCTATCTTAAGGAGAGCCACCTCTAGTGAACTATGGATCCCGGTCCTTTCTTTTACATACAATCTACAAACTGTTTACTGCTTTGTGTTTACTTTCTGCAAACTATTACTTCCTTCCATTCGATACATTTAATCCTTTGTTTTCAGCAAAAACGGTGAGATCTACAACCTCACCGCAAGTTAGGGGCAAAGTTTTGTGGTTGTGTTGTGCAGGTCTCCACGTTTCTACTAGCACCCCGGTCCTTTCTTTTATCATCAATCATCAAACAACTATTTACTGCATTCTGTTTACTTTCTACAAACTATTACTTTCTTCCACTCGATACGTTTAATCCTTTGTTTTCAGCAAAACACGGTGAGATTGACAACCTCATCGCAAGTTGGGGGCAAAGTTATGTGGTTGTGTTGTGCAGGATTCCACGTTGCTGCTAGCACCGGTGGTGCGCCCTGCCAAATCTCAGCTAGCAACACCCTTGAGGTGTTTCCTTGCTCCTACTAGATCGATAACCTTGGTTTCATAACTAAGGGAAAACTTGCTGCTGTGCTCATCATACCTTCCTCTTGGGGTTCCCCAACGAGCTCGATATATTTTGGACCATCAGTAACAACTAAAAGATCAACGCCCACATGCTACATCTCGTGTAGTCTACTCGTACTAGCATTACTACGCATAGATCTAGCTCTGATACCACTGTAGGTGTTCCACGCATGAAAACAATAAATTTTACCCTACGCCCCTGAACCCCTGATGCTACTAAGACCTATCTATTAGTAATATAGTAACGAGAGGGGCTTTTCGCGAACTTACCCTTGAAGACCGAAAAGCATTGTCAACGCTCAGGAGAGCGTGGTTGATGTAGACGAGCCGAAGGCGACCTCAAGGTCATGATGAAGTCCTTGCACTCCAATGGCTCCAACGACTTGAGTGCCTCAAGTGCGACACCTCGCAGGGAGTTACACACGTCCGGTGCCTGACAATGACTCCCGCTTCCCTGATCCAGCAGCAGTTGTGGAAGTAGAGCTCCTGGATCCGAATCCTGCAGCGAGACGGCGCTCCGCGGTGAAGATGTCTCTCATTCGCGCAGTCCGAACTTGGGACCACAGTCACAAGAGAGAGAGAGAGAGAGAGAGAGAGAGAGAGAGAGAGAGAGAATATCAATTGGAGGTCTTCCCAAAAGTGAGAATACCTTTATTGAATATTGTGTGTATTTATCTGGCCAAATACCCCCACTATATATAGGGGAAGGGGAGGTACTACCTCCCTCAAAGTCCCGGGGTGGGACTAAAGGAGAGGGAGACGGGGGAAGCCGCCGCTGGGCCCTAGTGGGCCCCGCGCGGGAGGGGGCTTGGCCCAGCCGGCCACCCCCTTTCCCCTTCTCTCCTCTTGCCTTTCCCTAATGGGCCCTCTTCCCTTCGGAATTGGCCCATTAAGCCTTTTGACCATTTAATTGATTTTCTCTTTTATTCAATAATTATGAATAAATTATTAAATCAATATTTAACATTCATTCACATATTATTCAATCTACATGGCTATGGAACACCTTCCACCTCCACTCCGGACATCCTCCGGACTTACCGAAACCCTTCCGGTTTTCTCTCTACTATTCTTTGGCGATTCATCCGATCCTATAAACACTCTCTAAGCATCATAAAACCCTTAAGCGTGATACCCTATGGTTCGGGAACACTCCAGACATGGTCGGGACACTCCCGGACCAATGATTGACAAAGGGACCTGGATGGCCATGTGACCCCTATGCGTTCCACGAAGATCTTTTGTCGTTTGAACCGGGACAGTTATGTCTTATTCCTTTTGTCTCTCGATACTTGCATTTCCCAAGATCTGATCAATGACATCACCATGTCGTGTTCAATCTCGTTACCGAACAATGCTACTTGACTCGTTCTGACAAGTGATATCCCTATAATCAAATCACACGATGCGCAGCTATTGGATATAACTTCTCCGAGTGGGCCCTTGAGTATCTTTCCGTCACATGGACGGACAAATCCCGCTCTTGACATATATTGCCTCTACGGTTTCCTCTGAGTACCTAAACACACCTTTATAACCACCGTATTACCAGACGTCGCTTGATACTATCTAAGCACTCTCAGGAGACAGTGATTGATATAGCCTCACGGTCTAAGGAATAGTCTACGAGGATCCATTTCTAATCATCATAACTTGAACTTCGTGACATGATCGGGTCACGATGTTTAGGTTGGGTATTGGTTCATCATCTCATTCTCAGAATGAGTTGACTCCATTCAATCGGCATAAATGCCACATGATCAGGAAACATGATCATCTGTTGACCAATGAACCAGTGACTAGAGTTTCACTGGGAACCCCTGGTTGTTTATATATCACACGTGTATTGATGTTTCCACTCAATACAGTTATAGCATGATATAAAACTTAATTATAGACTATATGAAATATGATAATAGTCCTTATTACTATTTGTCTGTAGGGCATACAACAACGTGATGGCACACGAGCGGTGGCTTTATTGAAGGAGATCATGGCCTTCCCCTCCACTCCCATCTCCGACCAAAGGAGCTTGATAGTGAGAAGAAGAAACCCTAGAGCGTCCTAGATCTGGCCGCCATGATTTAGACCTTCACTGCAAACTACAGGCATGAAGCCCACGACCGACATACCGCTCGACCACCTACAACTAATATGTACAACCCACCTCGACCACCCATATCCATGTCGGACGGTGGCGCCGCCGTGGGAGAACGGGGACAGAGGCAGGTATTCACACCTGACTCTCAATGGAGGAGAAGAAAAAGAGAGAATGAAAGGGGAAATGAGATCCCCTTGTGAAATGGATAATATGGGCACCTAGAGGAGGGATGAATAGGTGCTAATCCAAATTTTAATACATTTTCAATTTAGGCTTGATACAAAGGTAAATTTTCTAGATATGCAACTATGGTGAATTTCCCTATATGCCGACCTAGCTACTAAGCGAGTAAAGGCGGTGAGTGGAACGGGGTAACCAAAGTGGAGTATGTAGAGACACATGATTTGTTTTACTGCAGTTCCTTCCTACATAAGTAATTCATCAAACTACATAAGTAAGAACTATATAGTCCCTCTGTTCCAATGAATAGAGCTTATAAATTTGTCAAAAGTCAATTTTTTAAAGTTTGACTACTATTCTAGACAAAATTAGGAACAATTACAATGCAAAGTTAAGATCGATAGATTTATCATAAAATATATTTCATAATATACTTATTTAATATCATGGATTTTTATATTTTTTTGTATGTTTGGTCTAACTTAGTAAGGTTTGACTTTTGACTATATTTATAAACCTTATTTACTAAAATGGAGTTAGTATATGATTTCATTACTACCATTTGCTACATGTGTACCACACAACCGGCATGTCCTTTGTTGATGACCCTTGTCAATGCGAAATTCTGTATATATCCATGTAAAACTGTTTCATTAGATTTATCTTTGCAGTGCATGAGAATTTTTTTTAATAAATGATAAGGTGTTTTCAAAGATTCTAGAGACCATATTAGCATATGTATAACTTCAGAGTATGAAAATAAATTAGAACATTTTTGTGGCTTATTATCATGTTTCTATTATTTGGATCCAGCAGATAGTGACAAACGACTGCTATGGTGTCTGCAAGCTACTTATGATCCGATCATGATACCGAGGAGTGAGGATGTGTGAAGAAAATTCTGTTGTTGCTTTGTGCCTTTTTTATATTTTCTTCTTCTGTTTGCTTTGACCCTCTTGTAGGGCTTCTTTGTTTTTTTTTTGTGTGTGTCCTTCTGTACATAGTAGTGTACTAAAAGTAACATGTGAGACTAATACAAGGAAGCTCTATGGCAACAGTTTCCACCAAATAAAAATGGAGTGTCGATGTCTCGTGGAGCACAACAAAAGTTGTGCATAAGCGAATCATGTACTAAAACACAACCTGATGTGAAAGATGTGAAGCCAATAGCAGTTTTCTGACTTAAAAATTAACCCATTGTAACACACGAGAATTTTCCTAGTAAAGAAAAAGAGAAAACACCTCATTGGGTCAGCCAGTAGCCGCGGCCTTCAGGCATCCCGTGTGTCTGGCGTCGCCAGCAGGGGGAATATAACACTGCCCATATGGGAGAGGGGTAGGTAGATGTCGGGGTGGGCTGTGGGCCCAATGAAATTGATGACCCTGTCCGCATAGCGTGCGACCCGGACGATGGACAAGAAAATATCCCCGCAGAGCCCAATCATTCGCCAATGCCAAATGAATCGATCACACTCATGTCGGTGCCTCCCGTCCTCATCGGCCACGAGATCCTCAGCCGCATCCAGGAGGTCTACTAGGGTGAGCTCTCCCACAAGTAGCACACTGACCACGCCTGACCCACAGACATCTACCAGGCGTGAATCACCTACTTCACCAAGTGGAGAGACCATGATCCCGTCGCCTAGAATGGTGGAGGCCCCCGGCCCGCGAGGGGAAAACTCTGCTGGCCGCACTCTGTGGTGTGTGTGTGTGGGGGGGGGGGGGCTGGGCGCACCCTCGAGTTCATTTTCGCCCACATCGAGTCTGGCAACCATCTTCCTCCTCGGCGCCAAGCGGCGCCGACAATGACAACAAAGACGAAGACTACACCGTCTTCTAATGCCGCTTCAGCATGAATTATGATTAGTTTATATCTATTTAAGTTTAAATTTTGTTGAATCTTGTCTGAACTCGCCTATTATCTATGAATTTTGCCGTACTTTATGAATTTTGATCGAATTTGCTTGTTTTTGCCGACCTGAACCTTGGGACGCAACTGGAAATTCGCTAAACCCATGCCGAGATATCTCACCGGCGCACGCCAAAATGCCCAACTTTTGCGCCGAAATTTTCACTGGAGGCACTACGGCTACGCTCTTAGTTCCCAGCACTCTGAGTTATTTGCACTGCTTTGGAGGGCCATTCTATATTTTCTCCGTACACTGACTTTTTAACATGAGTGAATTCCACTTTTTACCCCTAGTTATGTATTTGTGACACTAATTACCCATCGTATGAAAAATTGTCTAGAATACCCTTTTAGAAGGTTTGGACCCTCATTTTCTGATATGTCTCTATTGGGCAAGGTGTAAGATGTTGACCGGAGTTTAAATGTATCAAGACGATGATGAGGAGTTGAAAATATGGATACAAGAAGTATGAACATGATTGTCGATTATGCCCTTCGATCTTTACACATTTTACCGCGTTACTCTCGCGAAACAAGCCAGTTCTATGTAACAAAAACAAACGAAGTGCTAAATTAGAATAAAAATGTGTACAAAGGCTCTTAAATGAGATATTTGAGTTTTAGTTCCACTAAATATGGTAATTAGTGTCATAAATGCACAACTAGAGGCTAAAAAGTGGAATTCACTCTTTTAACATGCACGTCGTTTGCGATTTCAACACGGCTGATCTCATCTCACTGATGATGATCAAACCGAGCATGGAGATGATCAGAGGCCGTTTGCATCGTCATCGGTGAACTATCTGAATTTTTCAGTCAAAAAACCAAAACAATCTATCTGTTTGTTTCTCCAGAGCAACAAAGTATCTCAGCAAGAAAGTACCTGAATCGTATATACGGAGTACAAGACAGAATAATATAACGGCTATGCTGATATATAGTGCATGCGATCAGAGGCACGGGAGGGAGGGCCTGAGCCCATCGAAGTTTTGCCGTCGAGAAGAAGTAGAAGGCACGGTTAAGTAGGCAGAAGAAGTTGGCTTCCTACGAATGAAGCCTGGAATATTCTCACCGCTCCTCCGTATATACATAACAGATCGAGCGACACTTGTGCGTTCTCCCTCAGTTCACTCCCATCTCGGAAAACCCCAACGGCGCGGCGGCGGATCACACTAGCACTTTCCCCGCCGGGACACAAACGCACGTCGGAGGTTCACGCGCCATGGCGGGCGACCAGGTCCACGTGCTCTCGGCGCTGGACGGCGCCAAGACGCAGTGGTACCACTTCACGGCGATCGTCGTCGCCGGCATGGGCTTCTTCACCGACGCCTACGACCTCTTCTGCATCTCCCTCGTCACCAAGCTCATCGGCCGCGTCTACTACACCGTGCCGGGGTCGCCCCACCCGGGCAGCCTGCCCCCGACCGTCGCCGCGGCAGTGAACGGCGTGGCGTTCGTCGGCACGCTCTCCGGTCAGCTCTTCTTCGGGTGGCTCGGCGACAAGGTGGGCCGGAAGAGCGTCTACGGGATGACGCTGCTGATGATGATCATCTGCTCCGTGGCGTCTGGGCTGTCGTTCGGCCACACGCCCACGACAGTCATGACCACGCTCTGTTTCTTCAGGTTCTGGCTCGGCTTCGGCATCGGAGGCGACTACCCGCTGTCCGCCACCATCATGTCCGAATACGCCAACAAGCGCACGCGCGGCGCGTTCATCGCCGCCGTGTTCGCGATGCAGGGGTTCGGCATCCTCGCCGGCGGCGCCGTGGCGATCGGGGTCACGGCACTGTTCAAGAACCTGTTCCCGGCGCCACCGTACGCCGTGAACCCGGCGGCGTCCACCCCGGCGCAGGCGGACTACGTGTGGCGCATCGTCCTCATGCTCGGCGCGCTCCCCGCCGCGCTCACCTTCTACTGGCGGATGAAGATGCCGGAGACGGCGCGGTACACGGCGCTCATCGCCAAGAACGCCGAGCGCGCTGCCGCCGACATGTCCAAGGTGCTCCGAGTCGATCTCACCACCAAGCCGGCGGAACAGGCCGGTGACATCGAGGTGGGCAACAAGCCCGCCACGTCGCCCTCGTTCGGCCTCTTCTCCTGCGAGTTCGTTCGCCGGCACGGGCTCCACCTGGTCGGCACGGCGTCGACGTGGCTCCTCCTCGACATCGCGTACTACTCGCAGAACCTCTTCCAGAAGGACATCTTCAGCGCGATCGGCTGGATCCCGCCGGCGGCGACGATGAGCGCGCTGGACGAGCTGTACCACATCGCGCGTGCGCAGAGCCTGATCGCGCTGTGCGGCACGGTGCCGGGGTACTGGTTCACCGTGGCCTTCATCGACTCCGTGGGCCGGTTCAAGATCCAGTCCATGGGCTTCTTCATGATGACGGCCTTCTTGCTGGGCCTGGCCGTACCGTACGACTACTGGACCAGCAAGGGCCACCAGATCGGGTTCGTCGTCATGTATGCGCTCACCTTCTTCTTCGCCAACTTTGGCCCCAACGCGACCACATTCATCGTGCCGGCGGAGATTTACCCAGCGAGGCTCCGGGCGACGTGCCACGGGATATCGGCGGCGTCGGGGAAGGTGGGCGCCATCATCGGGTCATTCGGGTTCTTGTACCTGGCCCAGAGCCCAGATGCGGCCAAGACAGCTCACGGGTACTTGCCTGGCATTGGCGTGCGCAACTCGCTCTTCGTGCTTGCCGGATGCAGCTTGTTGGGGTTCATGCTCACTTTCCTGGTGCCGGAGCCCAAGGGCAAGTCGCTGGAGGAGATGTCACGCGAGAATGAGCCTCACCATTGATAGGGTTTTCGTCTTCCGGGCTCGTTTTAGCAAATAGGGTATCATGACATGGTGAAATAATCGTCGGAGTCATTTTTGGAAGTAGAGGTTCTCTTTACTTGTCGAAGTAGAGTTAAGGGGCTAAAAAAACATGTACTGCACCTGCTGTGAGGTTAGGGGGACTTCTTCTACCCCATCGTGTGCTACAGTGAAACTTAAAACAAATTACGATTGAATGTGTTCTTTGTTTGTATGCCAGGTTACCTGATGTTAGTATTAGATTTCGTTTTTGTGTTGCTGCTGTTGATATCACATGAATGATGAATGATTGACACTTGCACGGCAGGTGGGTTTAGCAATTTTTTCGATTCAGAATATTCAACATCAGGCCATCTATACACATCAAGTGAGACAAGAAAAATATGTACACAAATAAATAACATCTTACATTCTACATTTGCAAGGGTGCAAGGTAAGCACTCCACTGCGACCTAAGATAAAATGGTTCACTAGAACATGAAATCAGATGAATTGATCGGTGTCACCTAGAGAACAGTTATTGGCCTTCTTTATTTGCAAAATTTGAAAACAGTAGTTGCCATGTATACAAAAATGGAGGTAGTAGAAAACTAGTGATAACTGCCAAAATGATTAAGTAAGCAAGTAGGGGATTTTCAGCTACTATTAACTAGAGGTATCCTCCGAACAGGTACATAGCCGCCGCATGGAGAGGAGCCAGTTAAAACCCATCTAGGGTTCTATGCCCCTTGCCGGCGACGCCGCCGGTCCGCTCCGTCTCCAGTGGCCCTAGGGCCTTGGAGGTGTCGCGGACCATGGCCTCTCGCCGGCGGGAGGTTTTCTGATCTTTGTTTAGTATATTTTTTAGTGTCTTCTTCGAGAGGTTAATGCGATGGCTATGTCTTGAAGTCAGAATAAGGTCCTCCCCGCTCTATCCTCGCTCCGATGGTGTATCTAGTGCCAACGGAGGGCGCGTGGAGTCGTTTGTCCGGTGGATCTCTTGGGATCCAGTCCGTTTTCGTGTTCGTTGGTGTGATTTCAGGTCAGTCTCTTCCGATCTACGATTATCATCATTGGCGATGGTTGCTGCTCTAGTGCGCTGGTCCTTTGTGACCTTATGTAGCATCTCATCTGTCTAACATATGTAATGCTACATGGTCTAGTAATATAAATGCTACTTTCTACATATAATTGTTGCATCATAATTATATCATGCTCATGTCATCATGCCACCTTGCATTTGAGCATCATATAAAACCCTTTTCATTTGGTTCTTATCTCATATGCATTATTAATTGTATTTGCCTCTTGATATATTGTATTTGGTTCTTGATAAATGCTTGATGCCCAAGTTGAGTTGGGGGCATATCTTTTGTCTAACTCCACCACCTTTCTTGTCACCACCCCATCATTCCACCATTCCACCATATGTGAGCATTGCATTTTATTTGGTTTTACCTCTAGCTCATGTGGGCTGGGATGGATCCATTTCTATTTCTACAGGCTCTCACACTAGCATCTTGTTGTTTTCACATTATTGATATGTGGAGCCACCTCGGCATGCTTTGTGAGTAATACCTCTTATTCTAGAT
Organism: Avena insularis; assembly: GCA_023614405.1. Taxonomy (NCBI): domain Eukaryota; kingdom Viridiplantae; phylum Streptophyta; class Magnoliopsida; order Poales; family Poaceae; genus Avena; species Avena insularis. The sequence goes on along the minus strand of CM042690.1, from coordinate 88,983,142 downwards.
TCCATATGGATTGTTTTGGAATATATGTTCATGTTGGGATATTTTTGGGCTTACTAAATACCTAGTGGCACATACACACTAGCATGTCTCATTTTTATTCAAATATGAGCATCTCCATCTACTCCATATGGAACATTCTTTTATTCTTTTAGCTTGGCCTTACTCCATCATTTTTGGAATGCACATGTATAAATGCCATGATTTTATTTTGTTTTCACAAGATTAAAACAGGGTATTTAATGCTTTGCATGGGCCATGCAACCATCACCCCATTCCATTCTTTTGGATTGTACTTGGATTTTTGGGTGGTTTATCTCTTTTGAGCTCTCTCTTCTCTCTCAATCCTTTCCACCTCGGTTGGTTTATCCTTGCCATGTGCCCATCAAGCCACCTCACATGTGTAATGCCAGGCATGGTCATGAAAAAACCCTCCCCATCAAACCCTACTCCTCCTCCCCTTCATGCTTGATCTTGCTTGGGGCATGAGTAAAACCCTAACCACCAAAACCCTAAGACCCTACCCTATCCTCTCTCTTTAATCTTTCTCTCAAACCCTAGCCACTCCTCTCTCTTTCTCTCTAACCCGAGCCACTACCCCTACCCTAACCTTCTTGCTAAACCCTAACCCCAATCACCCATGCGAGCTACCCCATCTACCCCTTCCCCTAACCCTAGGCCGAGTTCGCCCCACCCCCTCTTGCTCCTAGCCGAGCCATCCCCTTCCCCCTCCCTCTCCTTATCTCTCTCCCTAGCTGCCAGGCAGGCCCTACCGACGCTGCAGCCCCACCTGCCGGCGCCCTAGCCTGCTACACCCCCACCTGCCGAGAGAGAAGAGGAAAAAGGTGGCATCACCTTTACCACCCCGAGCTACCCATGTGCACCCCCTTTTTCCTCCTTATCTACCCCCTCTCCTGCGCCTCTCCCAGATCCCCAGGTTCCTGTGGCCTGCGCCTGCCTCCCCACCTACCCCTGCTTTCTCCCTCCCTTCCAACCCCGGCCAGCCGTCGTCGGTCTACACCATCTTCCCGTCGATCCAGGACGCGTATACGAGCAGGAGGTCATCGGCGAGGTCGGGGAGGTCCTCTGCATCAGCCCTGTACACGGCGTCGAGGAGGAGAAGGCCAGCACCGCTGTACGCCGACGAAGCCGACGAGGAAACCCTAACCACCGGTCGTCTGCATCACCACCGATCCCCTGCGTTTTCGGCCGAACCATCCCCACCGACAACCTCGCGGTGAGCTCCCCGAGTCTCCCAGACATCCCCGCAGTCGCCGTCGTGTCCTGGTCGCAGCGATCGATCCGTCGAACGCTCTCTGCGTGCCGGCGTTCGCGGTCGGTTTCCACACCGTGGCATCGCAGAGGTAAATCTAGCCGTGCAGCCCTCCCCTACCAGCATCCCCTTAGCCACCGTAGTGGTATCAGCCTCTGCGCGCACGCCCAGGTCACGGGTTCGAGCCCCCACCGTGCCGCGCTATGTCCGCTGTCGCGCACGGACCGGTCGACAGTATATTCAGAGAAGAGAAACAGTAGCAAAGCGAATCTTACAGAAAACCCCCCACCTTTTTATCTCGTCAACCCGCGCTCCCCTCCGACCCCACCTATCAGCCACCGTGGTTGTTTTGCAAGGAAGCACCCGTCAAGTCCGAGCCTCAACCCGCCATCCCCGTCCGCGCCACGTGTCCACCGTTCTCTCGGCCCATCAGGCGCGTGGGCAAGACGGACCCGCTTGTCGTATGCAGTTAAGCCCATGTGTAAAACATTTTCCGCCGCGCTGCTTCGCCCAATCAGCATGGGTCCACATGTCTGCGGTTGTGGCTAAGTTCAGCTGGGTATAAAAAGTCTGGCAGTTTTTCCGTTTTAATAAAACAAAATTCAGAAATGTTTAAATATGATTTTCAAATCTGTTTTAATAACTTTTATATTATAAATCCAAATAATACAAATGATATATGTTTTGGAACCAAAAAAATGTGAGGAATTCAAAAATGCTATTCAAAATATTATTTGAGCACTTTAATTTTTGAGATGATTAAAATTACAAGAAATTGCCCTTTTCTTAATTAATTAATAACTTTAGTTTTATAACTCCAAACTGGACAAATAATATGTCTAAATCGATCAGCGCGGCGAGCCCGTTCTAACTATGTTTTCCATGTTCTGAATTGCAGCATGCATCATATAAATATTAAGTGTACAGCAAGTGTTATGAGAGCAAAACATGACTAAAACTTAATAAAGTGCTTATTTCTTGTACCCCACACCTCACCCATGCCATGCTACTCTATTGCCATGAAAATTGTGCATCATTCATCATGACATGCTTGTGTGCTTGTCGCATTTCAATACATATGCTTGTGCACTTTATTTATGTTGGCCCTTGTTTGTTTGGTTCTTCTTCGAATAGACACTGAGCAGGGGATATATTAGGAATCCTGTGAGCACTACCTGCATCCTTCTCTCGCTTCAACTGAGCTGCCAGGCAAGCACTACCACATGCTTGCATACATATAGTACCTATTGCCTCTATCTTATTCTTGCATCATTGAGTCGTGATTGCATTAAATTGAATCCCAAGTACTGCATAGCCTTTACTTTTAAACCCCACCGAAGCTTATTCCTCCATCCCATGAGCCTTTACTACAGGAGTTGTTTGAGCCATGCGGGTCATAGAACAGCATGTGTAGGGTATGTGAGAGTCTGATGGATAACGAGGTACCTAAACAACTTAATCGGAGTAGTAATGGGATAACTAATGAAAGTGGCACGGGTGAGCAATATCTGCTATTTCGTTTTTCATGCTCACTTGTGTCCCGTAGGACCCCGAGTACTTGATTCCTGTTCCTTGACTATTTGCACTATCCACATCCGGGAGGCCTTATGGACCCCCCTGAGCCAGAGCTTGATTCGTTCTTATTTCTTGGGACCACAAAGTAGTTTGGGGATTTATTACTATCCTGTCCTTATGCCATGCTTTACTGTTTTATTTAAGATTGTGCGTGGAGCACCTGTACTGTTTTGGATCGTGGAACGTTTTCGCGGTATCGACAAGCCCAGTCACACTTTCGGGTTCCTAGTCGTTTACAACCATTGACACAAACCTTGGGTCCGTCTCGGAGCCGGCCAACTTCGTTGCGGGTAGCTTAATGGGGTGGCCCCCTGAAATATTTCTAAATCCTGTGATCGCTTTGTCGTGAATGCCTCGTTGGGTTTTGAGTTGGTTTTTCCGAGGTTGATCGAGTGTGTGTTGCTATTTGTGCACCCTTGCAGGGTAAATCTTTCTGAAAGCCGTGTCCGCGGTTATGGACGACTTGGAGCACAGTTTCTCGATCATAGACAAGTATAACTAAAGTACCGCTTTTAATGTGACTAAGTACTTGACTAGTAAATAGTGCAATACTCATGGAATGGTTAATAAAACTGCCAACGGATGGGTTGTTCGTCCGCTTTCTCGTTGGTAAGCGAGAAGGAGGATGGATCTGTTAATTATACTGTTATAACTGTTGTTCTTATTTAACGGACATCCGTCTATCTTTGGTTAGGCGGATGGTTAGCGAGTATCTATAGGCTTGTTAGTTTTTATCTTTTGCTACTATTGCGTCACCCCAGGTATATGTCCCCTTTAGAGGCATAAAGACTTGCTGAGTACCCCTAGGGTCTCACATGATAAATTGTTTGATTCAGATGAACAGGTGTATTCGCAAGATGGATACTGGGTGGAGGAGACGGATGATGTTGGCAACGATCACTCGGTGTAGAGATTCCGGGAACGGGGATCCATGAGATCTGTGGGCGGGATGTGTTTATTTATGTGGCATCTTATGCTGATTTGCTTCTTATCCGTACTCGGATCTTGTTTTCCGCTTCCGCCTGATACTCTGATGTTTGATGTATGAGGAGATATCCTAAACTATTATATCTATCTAGGATATTTGGATCTTGCCGTATGGTGTTGCAATATTTCTATTTCTTTTAGATGGAATGGCTCTGAGAACTGTTGTATATGGCTTGCATACATACTCACTTGTGTATGTAGTTGATCCCTTCGCCTGCCGATTACGCCGCTCGTTCTTGTCCCGATGTTCTGAAAGTGGTTAGGACGGCCGAAAGGTCTACCTATGAGTGGCCCCTGGGCCCCACCGTACTATTTTAACCACTTTCGCTCATCCAGGCATGTAACTAAGAGCGTAATTCACCGAGGTAGTTACAATTGGTATCAGATCCATCCCGCCCTTCAGGGTCTCAGCCAAATGGTCGTTGTCAGTCTAGCAAATATTTTTGGTAGCTATGTATACTAGGGAAAAATAAAATGTGAGAGTAGGACTGCTTCCATTTTTTTCTTACCCACCCTTTTTCTGGTAAGGAAGTGTAATGTTTTCATTTCTCTTCTAAAAATTCAAACTAGGATTCACGTGTTCTGGGTTCCGTAGTACCATAGGTTGTGTGTGTGTGTGTAATTCCTTGTCTATCTGTTGTATCCAAATGTTATCATTATCTGCCTTTTGGTTATCAACTGTTGGTACATTCCATACCGACAGGCCTTTGTAAACCGACGCGATCTATCTGATTCGTTGTATACCGGTGCGATCTGTCTTACTCTTAGTTTCTGACGTTATCTTGTTTGGGGTGTTCGTTTCTATAGTTACTAATCTTTAGGTTCATCTTAAAAAGAAGGTGTTGGGATATGTGTTTTACTCATTCATGTGCGGGGTAATGATTTGAGTGCGGGATGGAGTCGCGACCATACCACTACTTTTCTCATTCGCTCTTGTATATTGAATTGGTAGAGTTACTAATCTTGATTCGTTAAGTGGTTTTGCGCATATAGTGGTATTTTAATGCCGAAATTTGCGGAATTTTTTTCTTTGTTAGCTTGTGTACCACACTCCTTGTTCAGTCATGTACGTTATGCTTAATATCTTCTTGGTGCTTTGAACTTTGTTGATATTTTAATATCATCTTAGTAAATTGTATCCTTTAATCTTGGTTAATTCCATCTTGGTACTATTTTGGATTATTATTATTCTCCATTATGGTATTAACTTGTGTTTTATATCAATCACAGGATGGCACCACCACGCCATTCTAAGGAGGACATACCACCTGAACTGGGGGCTGCGTTGACAAGTATTGCTAATGCCTTGGGTACAATAGAGCAGAACCAGCAGCGTTTTGAAGAAAGTGTCAGGAGGAATGAGTTTGTTCCGCTACCTCCACCTCCCAAGCGAGGAGACATCAAAAGCTTCCTGAAGTTCAACCCGCGCCACTTTGAGGTGTCTGATCAGCCATTTGATGCGGATGATTGGTTGCGTGAGATGTCAAGGTTACTGGTGACTGCTGATGTTCCTGAGCAAGAGTGGGTAAAGTGTGCCACTCACCTTCTGAAGGGAGATGCAGCTCTGTAGTGGGAGAATTACCTCAAGGCAAACTACACTGGTTTTCAGCCTACTTGGGAACAGTTCACTGGAGCTTTCAAAGAGCAATATCTGTCAGAAATTGTCATGGAGAGGATGAAGGAAGTGTTTCTCAACCTCAAGCAGGGAAATGACAATGTCAATACCTATATCAGAAACTTCATGAACCTTTCTCGGTATGGTGGCGATGAGATCTCTGATGACAAGAAGAAGCAAAAGAGGTTCAGACAAGGGCTCAATGCATCGATTAAATATGCAATCACACGTGCAAGGCCGGCGTCTTTTTTGGAACTCCAACATACATCTCTGCAGGAAGAAGCAAGTAGGCAAGTGTTTGAGGAGTCAAAGAAACACAACCGCGATGCAGCAAGCTCTTCAGCTATGTCAACTCCTTCTAAGCGTCGTGTCTGGGTTCCTAACACCCCACCGTCACTCCCGGCTCCACCAAGACCTTCGTTAAGCTTCTGGCAAGGCCACAAAACTCCTTCACTGCTGCTCCCAGGGGCTACAACCATAACTACCCTGGAGCGCCTGGCGGAGTCCCTGGCTACGTTGCTCCACGTCCACCTGGTGCTTGTTACACTTGTGGAAACACTGGGCATCAACACTGGAACTGTCCAATGAACAACAAAGCTCTTCCTCCACCACCTCCAAGACCTGTGGCAAGCTCTCCTATGGTTCGTGCACCACCACCTCGGGCTATCAACATCAACACCAAGCCCAGGTCTACTGTTGCTCGTGCCAACTGTGTCAACGTCGCTCAAGCTGAGCATGCACCTGGAGTTGTGATGGGTATGCTTCATGTTAACTCAGTTCCTGCATGAGTTTTGTTCGATTCTGGTGCATCGTATTCTTTTGTTTCTCACAAGTTTGCAAATGAGCATGAGCTAGCTATAGACCAGCCGGATAAAAAGTTAATGGTCCTTTCTCCCGGGGCAAGAATGTTATCTACCAAGATCAGCCATGGCAATCGAATTGAGATTGGTGGTTCTTCTTTTCTGGCCTCATTGATCCTTCTGGGCAACTCTGACATTGATGTTATTTTGGGCATGGATTGGTTAACAGCAAATGCAGCTGTGATTGATTGTGCTGAACGCTCGGTTTCTCTGAAAATTCCTGAAGGCCATATAGTCTATTCTCCAAGTCTGACTCCTGCTATTCAGCTTTTCTCTTTGGCGGCTCTGAATGAGGATGCTATGGAAGCTATTCAGAGTGTTCCGGTGGTCTATGAGTTCCCAGATGTCTTTCCTGAAGAGTTGCCAGGTATGCCTCCGGATCGTGAGGTTGAGTTTGTGATTGAGCTTGAACCTGGTACCGCTCCTATCTCCAAGCGGCCTTATAAAATGGGTCCTGCTGAGTTGGCTGAACTCAAACGTCAGCTTGATGAACAAGAGAAGTTGGGTTTCATTTAGCATAGTACTTCTTCTTGGGGTAGCCCAACCATCTTTGTGAAGAAGCGAGACAAGACTGATAGACTTTGTGTTGACTATCGGGCTCTCAATGCTAAAACCATCAAGAATAAATATCCCCTTCCACGGATTAATGATCTCTTCGATCAGCTAGCTGGAGCTGTGGTATTCTCTAAGATTGACTTGAGAAGTGGATATCATCAAATCAAGATTCGCAAGGAAGATGTTCCTAAAACAGCTTTCACCACCCGCTATGGCCTGTATGAGTACACGGTCATGTCTTTCGGTCTCACCAACGCACCTGCCACCTTCTCGAGGCTTATGAACTCGGTTTTCATGGAGTATCTTGATAAGTTCGTTGTGGTCTATCTGGATGATATCCTAGTCTATTCTAAGTCAAAGGAAGAACATGAAGAACACCTTCGTTGTGTCCTAAACAAGCTTCGTGAGAACCGCTTGTATGCAAAGTTCTCCAAGTGTGAGTTCTGGCTTCCTCAAGTCACCTATCTTGGTCACGTCATCTCTGCCAAGGGCATTGCCGTCAACCCAGAAATTGTAAAGACAATTGTTGACTGGCTTCCTTCTGTAAACGTAAAAGAAGTCCGGAGTTTCCTTGGTTTGGCTAGTTACTGCCGTCGCTTCGTTCAGAACTTCTCGAAGATTGCGAAGCCTCTTACCGATCTCCTCAAGAAAGGCAAGAAATACCTTTGGACTCCTGCATGTCAAGCAAGCTTTGAAACACTCAAAGAGAAGCTCACTTCCACACCAGTCTTGATTCCTCCAGATACATCAAAGCCTTTCCAGATATTCTGTGATGCCTCATTGCAAGGATTGGGTGCGGTCCTTATGCAAGAAAAACAAGTTGTTGCTTATGCCTCTCGACAGTTGAAGACGCATGAGATCAACTATCCTACACATGACCTCGAACTCACAGCAGTTGTCTTTGCTTTGAAAGTATGGAGGCATTACTTGCTTGGCAACCGTTGTGAAATCTTTTCTGATCACAAGAGTCTGAAGTATATCTTCACACAGCCTGATCTCAACCTTCGTCAGAGGAGGTGGATTGAAGCAATCAATGATTTCGATTTGACCATCAGCTACACTCCGGGCAAAGCTAATGTCATGGCCGATGCTCTCAGCCGCAAAGCTTATGTCAGCAACCTTATGGTGGAAGAACGACAGCCTCTCTTGTGCGAGGAATTCTGTCAGCTCAACCTTGAAATTGTGGATCAAGGGTATCTTCTGAACCTTCTGGCAACCCCTCTCTTGGAAGAAAAAGTTCGCTCCATTCAACTTGGTGATCCGTAAACTAAAAAGATCATCTCCAACATTCAGCTTCCGAAGTATGAGTACTTCCACGTTGACGACCAAGGCACTCTTTTCTTTGAACACCGGATGTTTGTTCTGAACTACCCGGGTTTGAGAGAGCAAGTTCTCAAGGAGGCGCATGATTCTGTTCTTTCTATCCACCCTGGAAGCACTAAGATGTACATGGACTTGAAAACACAATATTGGTGGCCTGGGTTGAAACGATATTGTGCCAAGTATGTCTCGGAGTGTGATGTCTGCCGTAGAGTTAAAGTTGTTCATCAGAAACCTTCCGGTCTTCTACAGCCATTGAAACCTCCAGAATGGAAATGGGAGAAAGTAGAGATGGACTTCATCACTGGTTTTCCAAGGTCGCAGAAGGGCAACAATGCAATCTTTGCTGTCATTGACAGGCTTTCTAAAGTGGCTCATTTCTTTCCTGTCAAGGAAACAATTTTTGCAATTCAGTTGGCTGAGCTCTATATCAACAGAATTGTCTCTCTGTATGGAGTTCCTCTTGAGATCAGTTCAGACCGTGGAAGCATCTTCACTTCCAAGTTCTGGGGAAGTTTCCAAAATGCTTTGGGAACAAAATTGAACTTCAGCATAGCTTACCACCCTCAGTCACAAGGACAAGTTGAAAGGATCAATCAGATTCTGGAAGATATGGTCCGTGCTTGCGTCATCTCTTTCGGCATGAAGTGGGAAGAATGTCTTCCTTACACTGAATTCTCTTACAACAACAGCTTCCAGAAAAGTTTAAAGATGGCACCATTTGAGGCTCTCTATGGTCGCAAATGCAGAACTCTGATTGGTTGGTCGGGCGCAGGTGAAAGAACATTGTTTGGCCCCGACATTATAACTCAAGCGGAGGAGAAGGTTCACATCATTCTTGAAAATCTGAAGGTTGCTCAAAGTCACCAGAAGAGCAACTATGACAGAAAGCACACGGACATGGAGTATGTCCCTGGTGATCTCGTTTACCTTCGTGTCACTCCCATGAGAGGCACACACCGCTTTGGTATCAAAGGAAAGCTGGCTCCTAGATACATTGGTCCTTTCAAAATTCGTGGAAGAAGAGGAGAAGTTGCTTATGCTTTGGAGCTTCCTGAAAAACTCAAGGTCCATGATGTTTTCCACATCTCTCAACTCAAGAAGTGCTTAAAGGATCCCGGCAGGACCGTGGACCATGAGCTTATTAATCTCCAAGAAGACCTGTCTTATCAAGAACACCCCACAAAAATCCTTGAAGTCGCAGAAAGAAGGACTCGCAACAAGTCCATCAAGTTCTGCAAGGTGCAGTGGTCGCACCATTCCGTTGATGAAACCACTTGGGAACGTGAAGATGAGCTTTGTGCCAAGTATCCTACCCTCTTCGTGTCTTCTTCTTCTTCTTCCTAGAATCTCGGGCCGAGATTCCTATTTAGCGGGGGAGAGTTGTAGCATCCCATCTGTCTAACATATGTAATGCTACATGGTCTAGTAATATAAATGCTACTTCCTACATATAATTGTTGCATCATAATTATATCATGCTCATGTCATCATGCCACCTTGCATTTGAGCATCATATAAAACCCTTTTAATTTGGTTTTTATCTCATATGCATTATTAATTGTATTTGCCTCTTGATATATTGTATTTGGTTCTTGATAAATGCTTGATGCCCAAGTTGAGTTGGGGGCATATCTTTTGTCTAACTCCACCACCTTTCTTGTCACCACCCCATCATTCCACCATTCCACCATATGTGAGCATTGCATTTTATTTGGTTTTACCTCTAGCTCATGTGGGTTGGGATGGATCCATTTCTATTTCTATAGGCTCTCACACTAGCATCTTGTTGTTTTCACATTATTGATATGTGGAGCCACCTCGGCATGCTTTATGAGTAATACCTCTTATTCTAGATTCCATATGGATTGTTTTGGAATATATGTTCATGTTTGGATATTTTTGGGCTTACTAAATACCTAGTGGCACATACACACTAGCATGTCCCATTTTTATTCAAATATGAGCATCTCCATCTACTCCATATGGAACATTCTTTTATTCTTTTAGCTTGGCCTTACTCCATCATTTTTGGAATGCACATGTATAAATGCCATGATTTTATTTTGTTTTCACAAGATTAAAACAGGGTATTTAATGCTTTGCATGGGCCATGCAACCATCACCCCATTCCATTCTTTTGGATTGTACTTGGATTTTTGGGTGGTTTATCTCTTTTGAGCTCTCTCTTCTCTCTCAATCCTTTCCACCTCGGTTGGTTTATCCTTGCCATGTGCCCATCAAGCCACCTCACATGTGTAATGCCAGGCATGGTCATGAAAAAACCCTCCCCATCAAACCCTACTCCTCCTCCCCTTCATGCTTGATCTTGCTTGGGGCATGAGTAAAACCCTAACCACCAAAACCCTAAGACCCTACCCTATCCTCTCTCTTTAATCTTTCTCTCAAACCCTAGGCACTCCTCTCTCTTTCTCTCTAACCCGAGCCACTACCCCAACCCTAACCTTCTTGCTAAACCCTAACCCCAATCACCCATGCGAGCTACCCCATCTACCCCTTCCCCTAACCCTAGGCCGAGTTCGCCCCACCCCCTCTTGCTCCTAGCCGAGCCATCCCCTTCCCCCTCCCTCTCCTTCTCTCTCTCCCTAGCTGCCAGGCAGGCCCTACCGGCGCTGCAGCCCCACCTGCCGGCGCCCTAGCCTGCTACACCCCCACCTGCCGAGAGAGAAGAGGAAAAAGGTGGCATCACCTTTACCACCCCGAGCTACCCATGTGCACCCCCTTTTTCCTCCTTATCTACCCCCTCTCCTGCGCCTCTCCCAGATCCCCAGGTTCCCAGGGCCCTGCGCCGCCGCCTCTCCCCACCTACCCCTGCTTTCTCCCTCCCTTCCAACCCCGGCCAGCCGTCGTCGGTCTACACCATCTCCCCGTCGATCCAGGAGGCGTATACGAGCAGGAGGTCGTCGGCGAGGTCAGGGAGGTCCTCTGCATCAGCCCTGTACACGGTGTCGAGGAGGAGAAGGCCAGTACCGCTGTACGCCGACGAAGCCGACGAGGAAACCCTAACCGCCGGCTGTCTGCATCACCATCGATCCCCTGCGTTTCCGTCCGAACCATCCCCACCGACAACCTCACGGTGAGCTCCCAAGTCTCCCAGACATCCTCGCAGTCGCCGTCGTGTCCTGGTCGCGGCGATCGATCCGTCGAACGCTCTCTGCGCGCCGGCATTCGCGGTCGGTTTCCACACCGTGGCGTCGTAGAGGTAGATCTAGCCGTGCAGCCCTCCCCTACCATCATCCCCTTAGCCACCGCAGTGGTCTCAGCCTCTGCGCGCACGTCCAGGTCACGGGTTCGAGCCCCCACCGCGCTTGTCATTGTCGCGCACGGACGGTCGACGATATATTGAGAAGAGCGAGTAAAGCGAATCTTACGAAAACCCCCACCTTTTATCTCACAACCCGCTCCTCCGACCCCACCTATCAGCCACCGTGGTTGTTTTGCAAGGAAGCACCCGCAAAGTCCGAGCCTCAACCCGCCGTCCCCGTCCGCGCCACGTGTCCACCGTTCTCTCGACCACTGGTGCGTGGGCCCATCCGCAGCATGGACCCGCTTGTCAGCGGCTGTGGCTGGTTAAGCCCGCGGTGTAAAACGTTTTCCGCCGCACTGCTTCGCCCAATCAGCATGGGTCCACATGTCTGCGGCTGTGGCTAAGTTCAGCTGGGTATAAAAAGTCTGGCAGTTTTTCCGTTTTAATAAAACAAAATTCATAAATGTTTAAATATGATTTTCAAATCTGTTTTAATAACTTTTATATTATAAATCCAAATAATACAAATGATATATGTTTTGGAATCATAAAAATGTGAGGAATTCAAAAATGCTATCCAAAATATTATTTGAGCACTTTAATTTTTGAGATGATTAAAATTACAAGAAATTGCCCTTTTCTTAATTAATTAATAACTTTAGTTTTATAACTCCAAACTGGACAAATAATATGTCTAAATCGATCAGCGCGGTGAGCCTGTTCTAACTATGCTTTCCATGTTCTGAATTGCAGCATGCATCATATAAATATTAAGTGTACAGCAAGTGTTATGAGAGCAAAACATGACTAAAACTTAATGAAGTGCTTATTTCTTGTACCCCACACCTCACCCATGCCATGCTACTCTATTGCCATGAAAATTGTGCATCATTCATCATGACATGCTTGTGTGCTTGTCGCATTTCAATACATATGCTTGTGCACTTTATTTATGTTGGCCCTTGTTTGTTTGGTTCTTCTTCGAATAGACACTGAGCAGGGGATATATCAGGAATCCCAGGAGCACTACCTAGATCCTTCTCTCGCTTCAACTGAGCTGCCAGGCAAGCACTACAACATGCTTGCATACATATAGTACCTATTGCCTCTATCTTATTCTTGCATCATTGAGTCGCGATTGCATTAAATTGAATCCCAAGTACTGCATAGCCTTTACTTTTAAACCCCACCGAAGCTTGTTCCTCCATCCCATGAGCCTTTACTACAGGAGTTGTTTGAGCCATGCGGGTCGTAGAACAACATGTGTAGGGTATGTGAGAGTCTGATGGATAACGAGGTATCTAAACAACTTAATCGGAGTAGTAATGGGATAACTAATGAAAGTGGCACGGGTGAGCAATATCTGCTATTTGGTTTTTCATGATCACTTGTGTCCCGTAGGACCCCGAGTACTTGATTCCTGTTCCTTGACTATTCGCACTATCCACATCCGGGAGGCCTTATGGACCCCCCTGAGCCAGAGCTTGATTCGTTCTTATTTCTTGGGGCCACAAAGTAGTTTGGGGCTTTATTACTATCCTGTACTTATGCCATGCTTTACTGCTTTATTTAAGATTGTGCGTGGAGCACCTGTACTGTTTTGGATCGTGGAACGTTTTCGCGGTATCGACAAGCCCAGTCACACTTTCGGGTTCCCGGTCGTTTACAGCCATTGACACAAACCTTGGGTCCGTCTTAGAGCCGGCCAACTTCGTTGCGGGTAGCTTAATAGGGTGGCCCCCTGAAATATTTCTGAATCCTGTGATCGCTTTGTCGTGAATGCCTCGTTGGGTTTTGAGTTGGTTTTTCCGAGGTTGATCGAGTGTGTGTTGCTATTTGTGCACCCTTGCAGGGTAAATCTTTCTGAAAGCCGTGTCCGCGGTTATGGACGACTTGGAGCACAGTTTCTCGATCATAGACAAGTATAACTAAAGTACCGCTTTTAATGTGACTAAGTACTTGACTAGTAAATAGTGCAATACTCATGGAATGGTTAATAAAACTGCCAACGGATGGGTTGTTCGTCCGCTTTCTCGTTGGTAAGCGAGAAGGAGGATGGATCTGTTAATTATACTATTATAACCGTTGTTCTTATTTAACGGACATCCGTCTATCTTTGGTTAGGCGGATGGTTAGCGAGTATCTATAGGCTTGTTAGTTTTTATCTTTTGCTGCTATTGCGTCACCCCAGGTATATGTCCCCTTTAGTGGCATAAAGACTTGCTGAGTACCCCTAGGGTCTCACAGGATAAATTGTTTGATTCAGATGAACAGGTGTATTCGGAAGATGGATACTGGGTAGAGGAGATGGATGATGTTGGCAACGATCACTCGGTGTAGAGATTCCGGGAACGGGGATCCGTGAGATCTGTGGGCGGGATGTGTTTATTTATGTGGCATCTTATGCCGATTTGCTTCTTATCCGTACTCGGATCCTGTTTTCCGCTTTCGCCTGATACTCTGATGTTTGATGTATGAGGAGATATCCTAAACTATTATATCTATCTAGGATATTTGGATCTTTCCGTATGGCGTTGCAATATTTCTATTTCTTTTAGATGGAATGGCTCTGAGAACTGCTGTATGTGGCTTTCATACATACTCACTTGTGTATGTAGTTGATCCCTTCGCCTGCCGATTACGCCGCTCGTTCTTGTCCTGATGTTCTGAAAGTGGTTAGGACGGCCGGAAGGTCTACCTGTGAGTGGCCCCTGGGCCCCACCGTACTATTTTAACCACTTTCGCTCATCCAGGCATGTAACTAAGAGCGTAACTCACCGAGGTAGTTACACCTTAGCACAACGACTTTTCGTCTATCTACTACAACAAGCTTTACTACGACAAGCTTTTTTCCCAGCTCCGGCGATGGAGGGGCGAGGACGGCGGCGTGCCTTCGGCTCGTGCTAGTGTTTGTAGTCGTCGCTAGGTGGTCCATTGACCTATTTGTATTTTTTGTTACTTTTCGGTCTTTTTGTACTATTGTTGTTGATTTTTAATAGATCGATGGAATTTCGCAAAAAAAAACTAGAGGTATCCTCAAACAACTTCACGCCGAAGTGCTTTTTTCAAAGTGAACCGCTAGAACTCTGCCTTTATGCATTAATAGAGGAGAAAAAACCCAAAGTTACAAGAGTCATGACAAAGCTAAAACACCAAGAAGACCAAACGCCCAGAAAGAAACTCAAAAGAAACAAACTCTAGTTGATCAACCCAAGCTCATCGACCATGATCTAAAACTAGTCTATCGAGGAGAACGACCACATATCGTCGTCGTCATCCAAACTAGGTGGAGGCATTGGTTCCAGCATCGGGACGCACTCAGGCGGGGGGCATGGGGAGCTTGGGCCAGCAACAGGGTAGGCGACGAGGAATGGCGTAGAGCCGACGGTGATTAGGACAAAATGTTGGGTGGTGGAGAAGGCAAGAGTGATGAACACATTGTTAACGTTGGTGGAACAGTGACCTCTGCATGGTCTCGAGTTACGTGTTAAGTATTGGACGGAAAAGCCCCACCGTGGTTTTACGAAGGCATTACAAAAAACAACAAATAATGAGGGTAAATAAAGATGCTAGCCAATCACATAGGAGGCCATTGGGGAACAATCCCGTTGATCTAATACACCATACGGATTTCCCCTAGCCGATATGTGTTGGGTACAATATTTGTCTAACACCCCCACCCCATCCACCCCCTTTTATCTAGACCGTGGAAGATATGGAGAGGTTGAGATTACACTTGAACTCCTCGAAGGTCTTCATAAGAAGGGTCTTTGTAAAACCATCTGCCAGCCTATATTCGCGTTAGATAAAATTCATTTCAAGTAATTTGCAAGCAACTCTTTCTCTTACAAAATAAAATTCGATTCCAATATGTTTGGTGCGGGCATGAAAGAACAGTTTTGCGGACAAGTAGGTGGCATCGAGACTGTCACACCATAGACAAGGAGTGGTACGAAGAGATACCATGAGTTTGTGAAGGAGTGCTTCGTGGTATTTTCCATAGCTTTGTATTCAACTTCAGTGCTCAAGCAAAATACAGTGGCTTATTTGTATAATATTAGAGCCAAAGGACATTGCAAAAGCCACCAGTGGAACATCTATCATCAAGACATCATGCCTAGTCCGCATCCGAGAATGTACTAAGGAGAGTAGAGGAGGACCTTTGAAAGGTAATGCCAACTTTAAGTGTACCTTGAATGTAGCGCAAGATCCTTTTTGCCGATGTCCAATGAGGTATAGTTGGGGCATGAAGAAACTGACAAATTTTGTTAATGACAAAGGGTAAGTCCCTGTGTGTGAGTGTCAAATATTATAAGGCTCCAACAATACTCCTATACGAGGTGTTATCTGTATCCCCAAGTGGTGTGCCATCAGTGAGAGATACTTTATCAGTGCTGGAGAGAGGTTTAGGACATGTACTGCATTTTTTTCATACAACACGAGAGATTAAATCAGTGGCATATTTCTCCTGAGATAAAAGTAGGCCATCGAGTGTTTTCTCGACTTCAATGCCCAAGAATAAGTGTAAGTCACTAAGGCCATTTAGAGAAAACTCCCCACTCGAATCATGTAGCGGAGTCGAAATGGCTTGATCTGAAGAGCTTGTCACAATTATATCATCAACATAGATTAAAATAAATATGGTGATACATGACTTGTTGTAGATGAATAAAGATGTGCCGGCCTTGGCGGAAATGAAACCAAGGGTACAAATCTTAGATCTAGGCTTGGAGAGCCATGCATGAGGAGCTTGTTTTAAACCATAGAGAGCCTTATCCATCTTCAATTGTGATGCGGAAGATTGGGATCTTCAAACCTAAGTGGTTGCTTTATATAAACTTTCTCTTCTAGAATGCCATGAAGGAATGTGTTCTTGACATCCAATTGACGGAGAGTCCATCCCCGAGAAACCAGGCGTGCTAAGACAAGGTGAATAGTGGATGCTTTTACAACAGGACTAAAGGTATCTTCATAGTTAATACCACAGAAATGTTTGAGACCCTTGGTAACGAGATGTGCTTTATATCTTTCAATAGTGCCATCAACGTTCTTTTTGATACGATAAACCCACTTGCAATAAATCATTTTTTTCTTGGATCTAGGGGGTACAAGGTGCCATCTCTTGTTTTGTATAAATGCATCATACTATTCTTGAATAGCTTGGTGCTATTTAGTATCACCCAATGCTTCAGAAATAATACTTGGTTCTCCTGAATGCCATAGCGTATAGTGTTGTCTTTGTAAATTTTCGGATGAGGTATACCTGTTGGTAGTATTGTACCAGGGTTGGGCACAAAAATAGGGTTAGGATCGTGTCCTGTGGCGGATCCAGAGGGGAAAATTTGTTCCTGCACCGATCCTAGGATTGCAGGAGACTCCATGGGCCTAGCTGGTGCAGAGATTACGTCAGACGAAGCCACATATGATCATGCGGCCGGTCTTGTGGTCGTTGGTGAGGGAGGACGGGCTATAGAAGATATGGAGGCGCTGTCTTGAAGATGCGTTGATTCTGCAGAGGATCTGAGCACATCTGGTGTGATCATTGCAGAGGAGCGACCTATCACAGAAGATCTTGCAAAAGCTGTCGAGGATTTGTCCGCGTCGGGTGACGTAGTAGGCACGGACTCGTGTGACTGCGTGGGGAACAAAGATCAAGGCGGTGATTGATCATCTATCTAGGTTGGTGACGTGCGATCCAAGCATGTGCGGTCAAAGGCTGATCCTGTTGTAGGGGAATTGACTCCAGGATCAATGCATGTGTTTTTTTGTTGCTGTATGAGTTGAAGGATCAGAATTCGGCTGTTTGACTTCGTTTGAGCACCTTTTTCTATGATTTCTTCTCTAGTATTTCTGGAATTTGATGCCGAATCTGGTCCACTATTTGGTATGTCCTGCATAGTATCAGTGTTTGGCATAATATACATATGTTCATGATGATGCACACCATATTTGAAGATTGTGAAGATGAAGTATTGTGTCGAAGAAATAAAATTTCCTCATGGAGTCTAGTGCCTGCGTTGGTATGGAGAGAAGCAAGTGGAAAATGTTCTCGTCAAAGACAACATCCCGGGATATATAGACAAACCTAGTAGATATGTCATACATTTGACTACTTTGTGAAAAGGACTATATCAAGAAAGACACATTGCTTGGATTGAAAAGAAAGCTTGTGTTTATTATATGGGCGAAGATTAGACCAACAAGCACATCCAAAAATCCGAACAGAGTCATAGTTGGGTGTGACATTAAGGAGTTTTTCGGTGGGTGTGGAAAATTGAGAACCTTTATGGATAGTAAATTTAAAAGAAATGTCGCCGTTAGAAAAGCTTCATCCCAAAATTTGTGATTATGTTGAAAATCATAGGAGATAACGTATCTCCCTTACTCACACCTTTCCTAGTTTGAAAGTAATGCCCGATGTCATCATTAACTTGAACGATGACACTACCTTCTTGTACAAACTGCTCAATTAACCTACACCATTCAGGTGCAAATCCTTTCATGCATAATGCCTGATGTAGGAATGACCATTTAACTTTATCGTATGACTTCTCGAAATTAATCTTAAAAAGTACACTATCACCTTCTTCCAGTGAAGCTCATGGATAGTATCATGGAGATTGACAACTCCTTCTAGGATATGTCGGTCAGGCATGAAGGCAAATTGAGTTGGTTTAATAACCTTCGAGGCAATCCCCGTAATGCCATTAGTACCAACCTTTGTAAATATATTGAAGCCTACATTTAACAAACATATCGATCTATATTGTTATATTTGTACTTATTTTCTTGTTTGGATATTAAAGTGATGGCACCGAAGTTCAGTGTAAACAGAGGAAGATCCATTTATGGAGTTAAACAAACAATGCCATCAAATCCTCCTTAATTACATCCCAAAATGTTTGATAAACTGTGTCGGAAAACCATCCGGACCAGGATCTATGTTATGTTCCATTTGAGAAATAGCTGCATGCACTTCCTGCTTAGAGAAAGGCGCATTTAGAATATCATTTTCCACGATAGAGAGCCACAAGATATCATGGATAATGTCTTCCATCAATATTATATTAGTTTGTATCGGCGCCCCAAGTAGTTTTTTTAAGAATCCAGAAATATAGGTTTTGTTCACCCACAAAAGTAGCTTCGTCTTGCCTAGTTGAAAGATTTTATTTTTCGTATGTTTAGCATTAGAAATTAGGTGAAAATACTTCGTATTATTTTTCTGTTCTATATATGTGTTTACTTTAGCTTATTAGCTTGTTGAGCCCACTTAGTTTCCTCATCTCCCCTAAGTATATTTATGTGTTCATTTGCACCCCGCAATGCATCCCGCTCAGTCATACTTAGAGGACGAATTTCAGCCTTTATATATGTAGCACAAGAATAAACGCTAACTTCTATTTTTCTTTTTATATTTACCACTCTAGTTTTTCGCCCATCTTTTTAGGAAATGCCACAACGGTGTATTTTACTTTACTAACTATCCATGGGTGTGTGACCAACATTGAACGCGGGCCATTCAGCTGCAATCATATCATAGAGCCCCTCTTAACGAAGCTAGAACAAATCAAAAGAGAAACATGGCTCGTTACCTAGATGAGCCTTCACACTTGAGTCAATTAGTAATGATATGTGATCTGACCGCAAGAGTTAGTACACACACCATTACTAAGGTAAACTTCTATTCCCACTCCTTACTTGCAAGAATCCTATCAAGCTTCACATATGCAGGTGTGTCCATACGATCAACCCATATATATTGCCTTCCCAAGATAACAATTTCATTAAAACAATAGTAAGTTTTTTGAATAATTTCATTAAACATAAATGGTAAGTGAGCACTAAAATTGTCATTATTTTTCTTGTCTTTGTTGCGTATGAGATTGAAACCCACCTATGAGCATAGGTAATGATTCCGACTCACACGTGTGTACCATCTCAGAAAGAAACTCCAGTTTATGTGCGTCTTGGGAAACCCAATAGACCGGCACTAAAACCCATTCAAAATCATCTTTCTTACATTTGACATGCATTTTAACACAAAAATCCCTAATATTCACCTTGAAACCCCAATGTGCTTTTCCCTATCTACAATTTCACAATCAGGAATTGAAAGTATAGATAGTGCATTTTTCGGTTTTATACTTTATCCGTAGGACACTTGACGTCGCTGGGAAAACGCATTGCCCTCTCTATATGTGTATCATCCACATTAGGCTGATTCGAAATGTGTGCTCTCAACCACACATTATTTGTAGTTGCATTCGGGATTCCTCCAAAGGTTATAACCTCTGCCAAAGACGGCCTTGCTGAGACTCCCTTAGGCTCATTAATTACTCTCTAAGCTGGACGGGGTCTCACTCAATATCACCAAAGATTTCTACAACACAACATAATTTTTTGGGGTTAACATATTGTCATTAGCAGCAGAATCGACTTCATGTGCGCATGACACAAAAGATCCACCAGCCGACAACCCTACCTTCGGGACCGACTCAGCAATTCTGCATTTTCCTTTTTCTTCCAAAAAGGAAAATGCAATCTAATTTTAGCAATATCACCCTATTTGTCCTCTTAGTAGGGAAAAATCACATTACATATATAACTGATAAAGTTGTTCGTCTAACTTAGTCAGTTTTCATGCCTAGAAGGCACATTCTTGAGGTAGTTGTGATCCTCCAAGAAACATCCATGAACTTTACAAAAATAAAATGGATGGGCGTTTACTAACACTAGTAGAAAATGGGCCTTTGGTTCGGGCCATTAGTCCCGGCCGTGGCTAGGGCCGGGACTAATGGTCCGAACCAGACGGCCCGAGGAGGCCGAGGCACTATGTCCCGGTCTGTAAGGAACCATTAGTCCCGGTTTGAGATACAAACCGGGACAAATGGGTCTGGGCCGGCGCGCAGAACCTTTAGTCCCGGTTTGTATCTCAAATCGGGACTAATGGCCTGGCCCTATATATATGCACCCAGCCCTCCACTCTCTCCTGTTTTTTTCCTATGTGAGAGGTGGGTATAACTTTGTGCTAACTTTTTTTCTTCATATGCACTAGAGGTATTCGGTGAAATGCCTATTAGAGCGATGCCACTTGAGTTCACACAAGACAAAATATGATATGAGCTGCCATAGCGACACTTAAGGTTTCTCCTCTTTGTTTTGAAGTGTCCTAAAAGGTTAGCAACTATTTTCTCGTTTTGACTGCGCGGTACTAATTTAAGCATCGTGATTGCGTTTGATATATATGCATGGTTGTCTGATGCAGATGAGCCACCCATGGATGTACGGTGACCGACGCTCTGACGCTTACAGAGAAGGCGTGTGTTCTTTTCGCCTTGTGGCCGAGGCGAACAAGCGGCGGGATGGTTTTATGTGTTGTCCATGTGTTGAATGTCGGAATGAGCAGGCTCACACTTCCTCAAGAGTCATTCAGAGCCACCTGCTTCGGTCCGGTTTCATGTCCGGCTATAATGTTTGGACCAAGCACGGAGAAAGAGGGGTTATGATGGAAGACGGCGATGAAGAAGAGAACGATGATGACAACTACCGATCTATGTTCCCTGAATACGATGATACCGTAGTTGAAGATAATGAAAAAGAAGAGGGTGAAGAACGGGAACCAGATGAGCCCGTTGATGATTTTGGTCGGGTCATTAGTGATGCAACGCAAGACTGCGACACAGAAAAGGAGAGGTTGCAGTTCGAGCAGATGTTACAGGACCACAACATATTGTTGTATCCAACTTGTGAAGATGGCCAGAAGAAGCTGGATAGCACACTGGAATTGTTGAAGTGGAAGGCAGAGACAGGTATGACTGACTCGGGATTTGAAAAGTTGCTGGTAATAATGAAGAAGCTGCTTCCAAGAAATAACCAATTGCCCTCCAGTACGTACGAAGCAAAGAAACTTGTCTGCCCTCTAGGATTAGACGTGCAGAAGATACATGCATGCCCTAATGACTGCATCCTCTACCGCGGTGAGAAGTACGAGAATATGGATAAATGTCCGGTATGCACTGCATTGCGGTATAAGATCAGAAAAGATGACCCTGGTGATGTTGAGGGCGAGCAACCCAGGAAGAGGGTTCCTGCCAAGGTGATGTGGTATGCTCCTATAATACCACGGTTGAAACGTTTGTTTAGAAATAAAGAGCATGCCAAGTTGTTGCGATGACACATGGAAGACCGTAAGAAAGACATGATGTTGAGGCACCCTGCTGATGGTCGGCAGTAGAGAAAAATCGAGAGAGACTTCCCGGACTTTGCTGGTAACGCAAGGAACTTATGGTTTGGTCTAAGTACCGATGGCATGAATCCTTTTGGGGAGCAGAACTGCAGTCACAGCACCTGGCCCGTGACTCTATGTATCTACAACCTTCCTCCTTGGTTGTGCATGAAGCGAAAGTTCATTATGATGCCAGTGCTCATCCAAGGCCCGAAGCAACCCGGCAACGACATTGATGTGTACCTAAGGCCATTAGTTGATGAACTTCTACAGTTGTGGGCCAAACCAATTGTACGTGTGGGATGAGCACAAACAGCAGGAATTTGACCTACAAGCGTTGTTGTTCGTAACCATCAATGATTGGCCTGCTCTTAGTAACATTTCAGGATAGACGAACAAAGGATACAATGCATGCACGCACTGTTTAGATGAGACTGAAAGTATATATCTGGATAAATATAGAAAGAATGTGTGCATTACAATGCGTTTTCTTCCGCCCAGTCATCCCTTAAAGAAGAAAGGCAAGCATTTCAATGGCAAGGCAGAAACCCGGACGAAGCCTGTCCCCCATAGTGGTGCTGATGTATTTGGTATGGTCAAGGATTTGGATGTAATCTTTGGAAAGGGTCTTGGAGGACAACCTGTTCCAAAAGACCCCATTACCGGACACGCACCCATGTGGAAGAAGAAATCTATATTTTGGGAGCTACCCTATTAGAAAGTGCATGAGGTCCGCTCTGCAATCGACGTGATGCACCTGACGAAGAATCTTTGCGTGAATATTCTAGGCTTCCTGGGCTTGTATGGGAAGTCAAAAGATACCCCGGCAGCACGGGAGGACCAGCAACATCATAAAGGACGAGACGGCAAGCATCCAGGGCAGTTTCAAGGGCTTGCTAGCTACGCTCTTACTAAAGAAGAGAAGGAAATCTTTTTTGATGTCCTTTTCAGTATCAAGGTCCCGTCTGGCTTCTCGTCGAATATAAAGGGAATAGTAAATATGAAAGAGAAAAAATTTCAAAACCTAAAGTCTCATGACTGCCATGTGCTTATGACGCAATTGCTTCCGGTTGCATTGAGGGGAATTCTACCAGAAAATGTTTGACTAGCCATTGTGAAGGTATGTGCATTCCTCAATGCAATTTCTCAGAAGGCAATCGATCGAGAAAGTCTATCAGGGTTACAGATTGATGTGGTCCAATGCCTGGTCAGCTTCGAGTTGTTGTTCCCGCCATCCTTCTTCAATATTATGACGCACCTCCTAGTTCACCTAGTCGAAGAGATTAGAATTCTCGGTCCTGTGTTTCTACACAATATGTTC
Organism: Avena insularis; assembly: GCA_023614405.1. NCBI lineage: Eukaryota > Viridiplantae > Streptophyta > Magnoliopsida > Poales > Poaceae > Avena > Avena insularis. The sequence goes on along the minus strand of CM042690.1, from coordinate 88,960,146 downwards.
CCCTTCGAGAGGTTCATGGGATTCTTAAAGAAATATGTTCATAACCGTGCTAGGCCAGAAGGAAGCATCTCCAAGGGCTATGGAACGGAGGAGGTCATTGAGTTTTGTGTTGACTTTCTTCCTGGCCTTAAGCCGATTGGTGTTCCTGAATCTCGGTATGAGGGGAGGATGACTAGAAAAGGCACACTAGGGAGGAAATCAATGGTATGTAGGGACGGGCATTCTTTCACTCAAGCACACTAAACAGTTCTACACAATTCCACCATGGTGGCTCCATATATCGAGAAACACAAGAATATTCTACTCTCCGAAAACCCGGGGAAGCCTAAAACCTTGATTAAAGGGGAACACGAGAAGTATTTTGGCAATACATTTTACACGATCGCCCAAGATAAAAAGAGCACCAACCAAAACAGTGGTGTCCGCTTTGATGCAACAGATGACAATGGGCAGATTGACACATATTATGGGTACATAGAGGAGATATGGGAACTTGACTACGGACCTACTTTTAAGGTCCCTTTGTTTCGGTGCAAATGGGTCAAGCTGATAGGAGGCGGGGTACATGTAGACAAAAAGTACGGCATGACAACAGTGGATCTCAACAATCTTGCGTACATGGATGAACCATTCGTCCTAGCCAACGATGTGGCTCAGGTTTTCTATGTGAAGGACATGTCTACCAAACCGAGAAAAAGGAAAGATAAGCAAAAGAGTACAGAATACGATGAGCCAAAGCGCCACATAGTTCTTTCAGGGAAAAGAAACATCGTGGGAGTGGATGACAAGACAGACATGTCAGAAGATTACAATAAGTTTCATGAAATTCCGCCCTTCAAAGTGAAAACTGACCCAAGCATCCTGTTAAATGATAAAGATTCTCCATGGCTACGGTGCAGAAGAAAACCACAACACTAGATGTTGGTGATGTGTAATAATGTATTAAACCTTTTATTTGAGACATAAATCTATGTAATTAAACCTTTTATTTGAGACATAAATCTATGTAATGTATTAAACCTTTTATTTGAGACATAAAGGTCCCCTTTCATGTAATACATCTTGCTCAATCAAACTAGACGTTCTGAGCCGCGGTAGGTAGTTGGGATGCCAGTTGGGATTCCTCCGCTGCTCTGGCGTGAGCTCGAGGTAGTAGTGGTTCGTGATGGCCATCCGACGCTCCACACCTAGAGGGACAGGAGGGACCGGCACGCCTCGGCCAGATCCACCCGGTGGGGACGCTGGCAGCCTGGCAAGGGGAGGCGAGTTCGCAAAGCGCCTCCGCCTCCCGGGTGGTTAGAGATACGATGGAAGCCATGGGAAGAGAATGATGAGTCTAGATGTGATATGTAAATGGAGGCCAAGCATACATATATATACTGAAAAAATGGCGGGAAGACAGAGGTGGGAACCGGTGGAAAGCGCGGGAACGCAGTGGCGCGGGAAACTTTCATCCCGGGTGGGGGCTCAAACCGGGACAAAAGATTGGGGGCCTTATCTGGGGGAGGCTTATCTGGGAGGGCCTTATCTAGGGGGTGGCTAACCTTTAGTACCGGCTGGTGGGTGCAACCGGGACTAAAGGTGGTTTTTGTGTCATCTAACAAAACTGTCGGTGGGATAAGGACGCGTGGGTAACCTTTAGTACCGGGTGTGGGCTCAAACCGGGACTAAAGTTGTCGATAGGATAAGGACGCGTGGGTGGACTACACTGCTCGATGTAGCACACGACGCCCTATCGGAGGAAGAAGACAAAGTAGAAGCGGCGCCGTGCCTATAAAAGGAGCATCGATACACCATGGCAAGCAACTCAACAAGCCAACATGGATGGAGAGTTTCATCCCCATGGATGGAGGAAAGGGTTGGGAAATCTCCCGTGGTGGAACTTCTCAAAGATGCCCTTCGTGCACACGCCCTATGGCATCTTCGGAAGTTCTGCCTCGGAAAATATTTTCCTGCTAGCCCGTGAAAGACTACATCTCCGCCTCCCTGGGGTTAGAGGTATGGTGGAAGCCATGGGATAGAGTGGAGAGAGGCGGCAGATATGAGTGTAGATGTGCTATGGCAACGACCAAGCCAACATGGATGGAGAGTTTCATCCCCATGGATGGAGGAAAGGGTTTGGAAATCTCCCGTGGCGGAATTTCTCAAAGATGCCCTTGGTGCACACGCCCTATGGCATCTTCGGAAGTTCCGCCTCGAAAAATATTTTCCTGCTAGCCCATGAAAGACTCCATCTCCGCCTCCCTAGGGTTAGAGTTATGGTGAAAGCCATGGGATAGAGTGGAGAGAGGCGGCAGATATGAGTCTAGATGTGCTATAGCAACGACCAAGCCTAAACCCTAAACCCTAAACCCTAAACTCTAAAGGGGCTACCCTCGTACAGAGAAAGCTACAGGGGTAGCCGATCAAGGCCCCTGCCTAGGGTGTATTTGGAGGAAGACCACCGAGCCGGTGGAATCACATGAAAATGGCAAAATGGTTAATAGTTTGACTAGTTAGAATAATTATTTTATAAAACAGAAAATAGATTTGGATTACTTATTCAAATTCAAATACTTTTTATGTTAAAAATATGCAAAATATAATAGTTAATGCATTTTTAAATTGGAAATGGCAAAATGGTTATTAGTTTCACTAGTTAGAATAATTATTTTATAAAACAGAAAATAGATTTGGATTACTTATTCAAATTAAAATACTTTTTATGTTAAAAATATGCAAAATATAATAGTTAATGCATTTTTAAATTGGAAATGGCAAAATGGTTATTAGTTTCACTAGTTAGAATAATTATTTTATAAAACAGAAAATAGATTTGGATTACTTATTCAAATTCAAATACTTTTTATGTTAAAAATATGCAAAATATAATAGTTAATGCATTTTTAAATTGTAAATGGCAAAATGGTTATTAGTTTCACTAGTTAGAATAATTATTTTATAAAACAGAAAATAGATTTGGATTACTTATTCAAATTCAAAAACTTTTCATGTTGAAAATTTTCTCAAATTCATAAGTATGCAAAAACTGTATAATTCAAATGTTTAAAAAATCTAATAGCTACAAATTGTGATATTTGAAAAAACAGGCGCCAACTTAGGCCCAGCGCGTGCAAATTTGGGTCTTTAGTCCCGGCCCAGAACACCATCCGGGTTAAAGGCTCTGCATGCAAAAAGGAACCCAAAGCCTTTAGTCCCGGTGCGTGGTTGGAACCGGGACTAAAGACCCCCCCTTTAGTCCCGGTTCTAGTCACGCACCGGGACTAAAGGTTGGGTGGGTACTTAATGCATCGCTTCTTCCCCGGTCGAATCCATCGACCGAAGGAAGCACTCGCGAGGAGCTGCGTTACACTGCCATGCTGCCAAATCTCCGGCGCCGTCCTCGGCCACGCCTTCCCGGCTAACCTCCCCGCGTCGCGCCTCCCCTCGCCCCACGAGCTCCTCCCCGCGTCGCGCCTCCCCGGCTGACCGTCCTGGCCACCATATTGTTGGGTCCGCAGCATAGAAAATAAAAAATTTCCTACGATGAGAACTACACGCCAAGATCTATCTACTAGATACAGAGCAACGGGTGGACATACATCCATGGAGAACATACCCTCGAAGACAACAAGCTTTGTTAACGAGTAGGAACTCGTGGTTGATGTAGTCGTACACTTGCCGATCTCAAGATCGTGAGGAAGTCCGAGCGCCGCAACTCAGCAGCGCATCCGCACTCGCACACACGTTCAAGCCACCGGACAACCTCCACCTCCTCGCTCCAGCGATCCGGCAGAAGCAACTCCTTCCATTTAAATGCCACCGGGAACATGTATCTCGCTAATCCGAGACCATGGGGAATAATTCTAGAGGGGAGAGATCCTTCAAGGAGGTGTGTGGATGAAGGAGGAATGGGTGGCCTTTTATAGGAGGAGGGGTGCCCCTCTCTCCATGGCGGCGCATGGGGGTGACCCTCTCCCCCATTCATGTGGTAACCTCCACATTAAAATGCCTCGTCACATTCCCTTTTAAAGTCTCCACTTTAAATGCATTAAATTTCTCCAAATTTAATGCTCTCTCATTTAATAAAACTCTTTTTATTAAATTTATTCAGAATTTTGTTAATTAATTTTAATTAACAAACATTCACATATAGCCCCTTGCAATATTTCAATATCACATGCAGAACCACCTTCGGCAATTTCACCCGAAACAATTTTCGGTTTCTATTGAAACACTTCCTGCGCTTTGCAATTCTTTTGTCTGAAACATATATGCTCCAAAATGGTGTCCGGTAACTCTTAAGTGTGCCACCCTACGGTTCGCGAATAATGCAGACATGATCAAGACCCTTCTCCGATCAATAATCAGCGGGACCTGGAGATCCGTACTGACTTCTACACATTCAACGATGACTCCTGTGATCGTGAGAACCTTTAACGCTTGTAACTAAATCCCTTTGTCTCTCGATATATTACATGTCCGAGATTCGATCATCGGTATCTCCATACCTAGTTTGATCTCGTTTCCGACATGCACTCTTTTCTCGTTCCCATGATATAACATTCTAGTGATCACATCACTTGCTTGCAAGCTATCCTAATGTGATATCACCGAGAGGGCCCAGATTATATCTATCCGTCATATGGATTGACAAATTCCACTCTTGATCCATGAGCCTCAACATAACACCTTCGTAGTAATCTTGAACCCATCTTTATAGTCACCTGTTACGGTGTGACGTTTGATGTTATCAAGATACTCTTCGGTGTTAGCAATTAACATGATCTCATGGTCTAAGGATAAAGATTACTTTATGATGTTATAGCAATATAAACATAATGACTTGATCGTAATGCTATACTTGGATGAATGTTCATCACATCATTTCACAAATGCTGTGACCTTGTTATTAACAACATCCAATGTCCATGATCGAAACCTTGATCATCTTGTTAATCAACAAGCTAGTCTATAAGAGAGGCATAACTAGGAACCCTTTTGTTTATTAAACACATGTATTGATGTTTCCTATCAATACAATTATAGCATGCAAAATAAACATCTATCATATACAAGGAATACATAATCACAACTTTATTATTGCCTCTCGGGCATATTTCCTTGATCTCCACTTGCACTAGAGACAATAATCTAGTTTATATAGTGATAAATCTAACACCCATGGAGTTCTGCTGTTGATCATGTTTTGCCCTAGGGAGTACTTTAGTCAACGGATCTGCTACATTCAGGTCCGTGTGCACTTTACAAATCTTTATATCTCCATCCTTGACATGCTCGCGGATGGAGTGAAACCGGCGCTTAATATGCTTGGAATTCTTGTGAGACCTTGGTTCCTTGGCGTTGGCTATGGCTCGATTATTGTCACAATAGATCACCATTGGGTCCAACGCACTAGGAACCACACCTAGTTCCGTTATGAACTCCTTCATCCAAACCGCTTCCTGCGCTGCTTCTAAAGCAGCAACATATTCCGCCTCCGTAGTTGATCCAGCCACCACAGGTTGTTTGGAGCTCCTCCAACTAACTGCTGCTCCGTTCAAGAGAAATACGTATCCGGATTGAGACTTAGAGTCATCCGGATCAGTGTCAAAGCTAGCATCGACATAACACTTAGCGACTAGCTCTTCCTCACCTCCGTATACAAGAAACATATCCTTAGTTCTTCTCAAGTACTTCAGGATATTCTTGACCGCTATCCATGTTCAACCTACTGGATTGGTACCTACTAGTCAAACTAATAGCATGTGCCACATCCGGTCTTGTACATAGCATGGCATACATTATAGAGCCTATGGCTGAGGCATAGGGATCTTATCCATTATCTCTCTTTCTTCCGTGGCGGACTTTGAGTCTTACTCAATGTCTTGCCTTGCAACATAGGTAAGTACCCCTTCTTACTTCCGTCCATATTAAACTTCTTTAATATCTTCTCAAGGTATGTACTCTGCGATAGCCCAATTAGGCGTCTTGATCTATCTCTATAGATTTTAATGCCTAATATATATGAAGCTTCACCAAGGTCCTTCGTCGAAAATTTGCTTGTTAGATAACTTTTAACACTGTTTAAAAGATCTAAATCATTTCCAGTCAATAATATGTCATCCACATATAATATCAGAAATGCCACATTGCTCCCACTCACTTTCTTGTAAATACAAGCCTCTCCATAAGTTTGGACAAATCCAAACTCTTTGATCACCTCATCAAAGCGGAGATTCCAACTTCGTGATGCTTGCTTCAATCCATAGATGGATCGCTGAAGTTTGCACACCTTATTAGCATCCTTAGGATCAACAAAACCCTTAGGTTGTATCATATACAACTCTTCTTCAATATTACCATTGAGGAATGCAGTTTTGACATCCATCTGCCATATTTCATAATCGAAATATGCAGCAATTGCTAACATAATCCTAACCGACTTAAGCATCGCTACGGGAGAGAATGTCTCATCGTAGTCAACTCCTTGAATTTGTCGAAACCCCTTTGCGACAAGTCCACCCTTATAGATGGTTACATTACCATCAGCATCAGTTTTTCTTTTGAAAATCCATTTATTCTCAACGGCCTTTCGATCGTGAGGTAAGTCCACCAAGGTCCAAACCTGGTTTTCGTACATGGATTCCATCTCGGATTTCATGGCTTCTAGCCATTTGTTGGAATCAGGGCTCATCATCGCTTCTTCATACGTCGCAAGGTCATCTATTTCATCAATCATGAAATTCATAACAGGATTGCCGTACAGTTCAGGAGCTGCACGTGTCCTGCTTGACCTGCGAGGTTCAGTAGTGTCCTCTTTCGGAGTTTCATGATCAATATCATTAGCTCTCTCTTCATTAGGTGAAGTCAACTCCGAAACAACTTCTGGAGCTGCGCTACTCGCCATTTCATGAAGAGAAGGTTCAATAACCTCTTCGAGTTCTACCTTCCGACTACTCACACCTTTCGTGAGAAACTCCTTCTCAAGAAAGGATCCATTCTTGGCAACAAAGACCTTGCCCTCGGATCTGTGATAGAAGGTATACCCAATTGTTTCCTTAGGGTATCCTATGAAGACGCATTTTTCCGCTTTGGGTTCGAGTTTATCCGGTTGAAGTTTCTTCACATAAACATTGCATCCCCAAACTTTAAGAAATGACATCTTAGGTTTGTTTCCAAACAATAATTCATACGGTGTCTTTTCAACGGATTTAGATGGTGCCCTATTTAAAGTGAATGCAGCGGTTTCCAGTGCATAACCCCAAAATGATATGATGGCAAGTCAGAGACATCATAGATCGAACCATATCCAATAAAGTACGATTACGACGTTCTGACACACCATTACATTGTGGTGTTCCGGCAGGCGTGAGTTGTGAAACTATTCCACAGTCTTTCATATGTGTGCTAAACTCGTAACTAAGATACTCTCCTCCACGGTCGGACCGTAGAAATTTGATCTTTCTGTTATGATAATTTTCCACTTCATTCTGAAATTCTTTGAACTTTTCAAAAGTTTCAGACTTGTGTTTCATCAAATAGATATACCCATATCTACTCAAATCATCCGTGAAAGTAACAAAATAACGATATCCACCTCGCGCCGACACACTCATTGGTCCACACACATCAGTATGTATGATTTCCAATAAATTTGTCGCCCGTTCCATTGAACCGGAAAACAGCGTTCGAGTCATCTTGCCCATAAGGCATGGCTCACATGTATCAAATGATTCAAAATCAAGTGATTCCAAAAGTCCATCAGAATGGAGTTTCTTCATGCGTTTAACGCCAATATGATCTAGACGGCAGTGCCACATATATGTAGATATATCATTATCAAGTTTATTCCTTTTAGCATCAACATTATGAATATGCGTAATACTACTATCGAGATCAAACAGAAATAAACCATTCAACACAGGTGCATGACCATAAAAGATATTATTCATATAAATCGAACAACCATTGTTTTCAAACTTAAATGAATAACCACTTTGCATCAAACACGATCCGGACACAATGTTCATGCTCAGTGCAGGCACCAAATAACAATTATTTAGGTTTATAACTAATCCCGACGGCATATGGAGAGGCAGCGTTCCGACGGTGATCACATCAACTCTTGATCCATTGCCGACCCACATCGTGACCTCATCCCTTGCTAGTTGTCGCTTGTTCCGCAGCCCCTGAACCGAGTTACATATATTAGCAACCGATCACGTATCAAATACTTAGGTGCTACTGCGAGTACTAGTCAAGTACACATCAATAACATGTATATCACATATACCTTTGTTTGCCTTGCCGGCCTTCTTGTCCGCCAAATACTTGGGGCGATTCGCTTCAATGGCGATCCCCTTGCAATAGTAGCACTCGGTGTCAGACTTAGCCCCAGCTCGTGGTTTCTTTTCAGGCGTGGCAATAGACATGCCACCCTTCTTTCCCTTGTGCTTGCCTTTCTTGTCCTTCTTGAAACCGGTGGTCCTATTGATCATCAACACTTGATGTTCTTTCCTAATCTCCACTTCGGTCTTAAGCATTGTGAAGCTCGGAAGAGACTTCTTCATGCCCTGCATATTATAGTTCATCACGAAGCTCTTGTAGCTAGGTGGCAGAGATTGGAGAACACGATGTATGCCTAAGTCAATGGGAATCGTTATTCCCAAGGACACAAGCTTATCGGCGTACCCAGACATTTTGATGCGTGCTCACTAATCTGTTTTCCTCCATCATGCAGCTAAAGAACTTTTCGTAGCATTATAACTCTCTCTGACATGGGTATCAAAAATCATTTTCAATTCTCCCATGATATCAAAGGCATTGCCATTTTCGAAACGCTTTCGAAGTTCTGGCTCTAGCCCATACAGTATGCCACAATGAACTAAGTTGTGGTCCTCCTGACGAGTTATATAGACGTTCTTTTCCTCGTCAGGGGCATCAGGAGCTGGTGGGGGGCCTAGCGGCGCATCTAGCACATATTGCTTTTGTGCAGCAGTGAGGAGAATCCTCAAATTCATAGCCCAGTTGGTAAAGTTGCTACCATTCACAGCAAGTTTCTCTTTCTCCATGAACACATTGAAATTAAAAGCAGGTGGTGCCATCTACAATAGAATTTGTAAAGTATATTTAGACTAAGTTTATGATAGATTGAGTTCAACTAATCCAAATTACTAATGAACTCCCACTCAAAAACGACATCCCTCGTGTCCTTTTGGTGATTACATGAACCAAATCCACTACACCAAGTCCGATCATCATGTGAGTCGGTGTAGCTTCAAAGGCGAGCATCTATATGGGCATCATATCAATTATATGACTCATGCTTAACCTTTCGGTCCGTGTTCCGAGGTCATGTCTGTACATGCTAGGCTCGTCAAGTAAGAACCTTAGTATTTGCGTGTGTAAAACTGTCTTACACCCGTTGTATGAAAGCGTAGAGTTGAGAACACCTGATCATCACGTGATGCCTCAAAACACGATCCACAAAACGGTGCATACTTAAGGAAGAACACATTTTATCTTGATATCTAAATGAGGGATCATCTTATAATGCTACCAAAAGCACCAAACTAGCAATATAAGATGCTAACATCTAATGTGTGAAGTGAGGTGATATGGTCCATGCATTTGATCTCTATCATTTGCATCGTGGTATGATCTCTATCATTCCTTTGTGTGTAAGGCCAAGGTCTATGGAACTTACACATTAAGTGAGTTGTAAGAGTATCTATTATACATCTACTTACAACAATACCATATCAAAACACTAGCCTAGCAATGATCTAAACTAGACGCCTCTAATTTATCAATTGCAAGTTTTACGTGGCTTAGGGCTTTCGGAGATAGAACCTGTCTAACCTACAAACATGAACCACAACAAGGATAACCAAGTTATTAGCAACTCGTTGTAAATCAGATATTGACTATAGTAGGAGAGACAGACACCCGCTAGCCACTTATGCAAAACTAGTTGCATGTCAGTCGTGGAACCGGTCTCATGTACGATGACATGTAAGGTTGGTCCGGGCCGCTTCATCCCACTATGCCACCAATATCCAAAGTACATAGAAGATGCAATAACATGATCATCATCGCCCACATATAAACATATGTGTACTACCCGTGCAAAGCACCTACGCATAGATCAGGCTCGATACCCTTTGTTGGGTCCATGACATAGAAAACAAAAAATTTCCTACGATGAGAACTACACGCCAAGATCTATCTACTAGATACAGAGCAACGGGTGGACATACATCCATGGAGAACTTACCCTTGAAGACAACGAGCTTTGTAAACAAGTAGGAACTCGTGGTTGATGTAGTCGTACACTTGCCGATCTCAAGATCGTGAGGAAGTCCGAGCGCCGCAACTCAGCGCATCACTTTTCGCACGTTCAAGCCACGGACAACCTCCACCTCCTCGCTCCAGTGATCCAGAAGCAGCAACTCCTTCCAGCATTTAAATGCTACTGGGAACATGTATCTCGCTAATCCGAGACCATGGGGAATAATTCTAGAGGGGAGAGAGATCCTTCACAAGGAGGTGTGTGGATGAAGGAGGAATGGGTGGCCTTTATAGGAGAAGGGGCTGCCCTCTCTCCATGGCAGCACATGGGGTGACCCTCACCTCCCCCATTCATGTGGTGGTAACCCCTCCACATTAAAATGCCTCTTCACATTCCCTTTTAAAGTCTCCACTTTAAATGCATTAAATTTCTCCAAATTTAATGCTCTCTCATTTAATAAAACTCTTTTTATTAAATTTATTCAGAATTTTGTTAATTACTTTTAATTACCAAACATTCACATATAGCCCCTTGCAATATTTCAATATCACATGGAGAACCACCTTCTGCAATTTCACCCGAAACAATTTCTGGTTTCTATTGAAACAATTCATGCGCTTTGCAATTCTTTGGTCTGAAACATATATGCTCCAAAATGGTGTCCGGTAACTCTTAAGTGTGCCACCCTACGGTTCGCGAATAATGCAGACATGATCGAGACCCTTCTCCGATCAATAATCAGCAGCGGGACCTGGAGATCCGTACTGACTCCTACACATTCAACGATGACTCCTGTGATCGTGAGAACCTTTAACGCTTGTAACTAAATCCCTTTGTCTCTCGATATATTACATGTCCGAGATTCGATCATCGGTATCTCCATACCTAGTTTGATCTTGTTTCCGACATGCACTCTTTTCTTATTCCCGTGATATAACATTCTAGTGATCACATCACTTGCTTGCAAGCTATCCTAATGTGATATCACCGAGAGGGCCCAGAGTATATCTATCTGTCATCTGGATTGACAAATTCCACTCTTGATCCATGAGCCTCAACATAACACCTTCGTAGTACTGAACCCATCTTTGTAGTCACCCTGTTACGGTGTGACGTTTGATGTTATCAAGATACTCTTCCGGTGTTAGCAATTAACATGATCTCATGGTCTAAGGATAAAGATTACTTCGTATGATGTTATAGCAATATAAACATAATGACTTGATCGTAATGCTATACTTCGGATGAATGTTCATCACATCATTTCACAAATGCTGTGACCTTGTTATTAACAATATCCAATGTCCATGATCAGGAAACCTTGATCATCCTGTTAATCAACAAGCTAGTCTATAAGAGAGGCATAACTAGGAACCCTTTTTGTTTATTAAACACACATGTATTGATGTTTCCTACCAATACAATTATAGCATGCAAAATAAACATCTATCATATACAAGGAATACATAATAACAACTTTATTATTGCCTCTCAGGGCATATTTCCTTCACATACCTCCCCACGCCGCCGCGGCCACCCACGCTGCCACGAGCTCCGCCACAGCCCTCGCCCCTCCCCTCGCTGATCGCCACCGCCACCGCTGGTATAGAAGTGTATAGGAAATATTTTGTGTATAGAAAAATATTGTGTATAGGAAATATTTGTATATAGAATTTTTTTGTATATAAAAATATTTGTATATAGAAATTTTGTATATAGGAAATATTTTGTGTATAGAAAAATATTTTGTATATAGGAAATATTTGTATATAGAATTTTTTTGTATATAGAAATATTTGTATATAGGAATTATTTGTATATATGAAACTTTTTGTATATAGAAATATTTGTATATAGGATTTTTTTTGTATATAGAAATATTTGTATATAGAAAATATTTGTATATAGGAATTATTTGTATATATGAATTTTTTTGTATATAGAAATATTTGTATATAGGAATTTTTTGTATATAGAAAATATTTGTATATAGAAAATATTTGTATATAGAAATTTTTTGTATATAGAAATATTTGTATATAGGAATTATTTGTATATAGGAAATATTTTGTATATAGAAATATTTGTATATAGGAATTATTTGTATATAGGAATTATTTGTATATAGGAAATATTTGTATATAGAATTTTTTTGTATATAGAAATATTTATATATAGGAATTATTTGTATATAGGAAATATTTTGTATATAGAAATATTTGTATATAGGAATTATTTGTATATAGGAAATCTTTGTATATAAGAAATATTTGTATATAGAATTTTTTTGTATATAGAAATATTTGTATATAGGAATTATTTGTATATAGGAAATATTTTGTATATAGAAATATTTGTATATCGGAATTATTTGTATATAGGAAATCTTTGTATATAGAAATATTTGTATATAGGAATTATTTGTATATAGGAAATATTTTGTATATAGGAATTATTTATATATTGAATGAAAAATGTTATTGTGTGCATTTTGTCGAAAACTATGGATCCAATCCAGAGAGACCTAGCACGGGAAGAAATTCTCGAGGATATGATCAACGACACCCCCCATGTTGATCCACCCGAATCTCCGTCGATTTATATGAACCCCTCCGGTGAGGGAGAGGAGGTCGACCGAAATGATCAAGGAGAAGCCGACGGCTCCGGTAGTGGAGAAGCCGACAGCTCCGGTGGTGGAGAAGCCGACGGCTCCGGTGGTGGAGAAGCCGACGGCGAGGTATATATATGAAGTCTGGTGATCAGTAGATGCATTAACTGAGATGTATATATATATAAATTGACGAATGTTTCTTCTCTTAGGCCTCCACATCGAGCAAAAAATATTCCAAACGAGGCCCGGCCAAAAAGTTGGACGCATCTACGCGTTATACAATTACGCGGGTATCACCACGTTGTGAACCGGTGGAACCCGAAAAGGCTAAAACTGTATTTAAACCACAATGCGGAGTTATGGTTAGGGATCGCATCCCGATCACTGTTCGAGAGTGGAATAAGACCAAAAGGGCGAAAGAGGGTGAGTATGTCTCCGACAGGTGCAAAGAGGGTCTTTGGAATGACCTCATGACACATTTCACCCTACCAGAATGTGAGGATGATGTTGACACAGCTGCATTGAGGAAGAAAGTCAAGCAGTGGACTCTTACGAAGATGGCCGAACTATTCAAGAACTGGAAGAAAGCATTATGGCAAAAGTATCAGAAGACGAAGAAGGCTCCTAAATTTGAATGCTATCTAACGAAGCAGCAGGCTAACTGGGATGCGTTTGTGAAGTACAAGGAGTCACAACCTGCTATGGAAATGTCGGAAAAAAATAAAAAAAATGCCGCGATGAAGAAATATCACCATCACCTAGGGCCAGGGGGCTACGCGGCTGCCATGCCAAAGTGGGATGCTAATGAGAATGAGCTGCTTGCTAAAGGGATCACTCCAGAACCAATATGCGAAGAATGGGATCTGAGGGCAAGGAATTGGTTCCTTGGGCATGGGAGTGAGTATGACGAAAGTACAGGGGACCTTATTTGCAGTGACGGGATTAGGATACCCCGGGATACATGGCAGAAAGTGGTGAAGGAGATTAAAGCGGGGACAACAAAGTTCCGTCCCGATAGAGAGAAAGACTTGCTGACAAAGGTTCTTGGGAATGATGAACGCGGAGGACGTGTACGAGGCCTTGGCCCTAGTTATACGTGGGAGATGGGGTTTCCCAAAGACAGAGATACTTATAGGAGCCGAGAGAGAGCAAAGAGGCGACGGCAGGAGGAGGAGGGAGACAAGTTCACCGAGTTGATAGGAACACTTCGAATGCATCAGCAACAGATTGACGAACTTCGAGGAGCAGCACGCCTGCAGGATCCTGTACTCAATATTACCGCCGTCCCATCTTAGCGGAAAAGCAGCGTGGCTGAATCGGAGGTCCCTTCTGATGATGCACGTGGCGGTCCCGGCTACCCCGTGGATGGAATCAAGGAGCAGGCATCTTGTGAGCTCCATCAGAAGGTTAAGGACCTATCCATCAAGGTGGCGGTCAGATGTGCTTTACCTTGTCCACCTAGTGCACGCTGGCATGGCCGTGAGATTCCAGCTAGCTATGCTAAAGTTGGTGTGGATGAAATCGCAATGGGGTGGGACTCAATGGAGCTTGACATCCCTGGACCTGAAGGTGAGTGGACACTCGGAGAAGTACTGGGTGGTATCATTCTATGGGACAAGAACAACATCAAGCTTCCAGGCTGGACGCCAAAGCCAACACCGCCTCCGAGTGGTCGCATGTCACCTTCACCTCCATCACCTCCAAGAAGCCCACCCCATGACTACGACCACCATAGCCCGAGTCCATCTCGATCTCCGCCGCAGCCTCCGATTAGTACTAAACGACGCAGGAGCCCAAAACGACAAATGTCGCCCCTCCCAAGAGTACCTCATAAGAATCTTTCTATCAGACATTACGATCGTACTGACGAGGAAACCGACATGATCGTAAAGGCCGAATGTGTTGCGCATCTTCAAAAGAAGAAACCCGAGCCCGCCCCGGTATACACCGAGAAGCAAAAAGCGTATGCACTTTCTTTTCTGAACACAAAATCGCAATATGACTTGCACCATAAGCCAGATGACTATCGACGCACACTTCAGAAGGAAGTGAAGAAGAGCAAATCAAGTAGAAGTGCAAGCGGGAGCAAATCATCAAGTCAAAGTGCAACCGGGAAAATAAAAGACATCCCCACTCGGGAACAGGCCAAAAATCGACCCCACCCTCAAGGTGGTATCCTATGACACTCCCGGCAGGATATGGAAGAAGCTAAGAAGCTTGCGGCCGCTATGAATGTGACTGTTGAGGAATTGCTAGGTTCCCAGGACGACAAGTTACCCAAGGCTCAGGTAGTCCCTACATATGTCCCAGGGAATCCTCTGGTCAGCTTTGAGCAGTTCCAACAACTTCCAACACAAATGCGGAGTTTACATAAATGGTACTTGAAAGCCGTAAATGAGGAGAGAATAATGATCATGGCGAAAGTCCCACATGACTACTACTTCCGTGAAGAAGAGGTCCATGTTGAGTTTCCAGAACTCTTCCAGTTATACACTTTCGGCGCCATCGACAAAAGTCTCATGAGTTGCTATTGTCTGTAAGTTGTTGAATTCATTGTCTATATATAAGCTATTCATTTTTTTTCAGTTGTTCAGTTCATTGCATGTAATTATCCTAATTATATCCTTTTGTACTCTATTATTATGCAGAATGAAGATCATGGAATGTAAAAGAAGGTCAATCTTCAGTGTTGGGTTCATTGACCCAGATAAAATACATTGTCGACGCTAAAGGAAAAACCGAGGAAACAGGAAAACCTTCTAAGGTTTCTAACGAGCAAAATTTCTGTGACCACATCGCTTTCCTTACAATTTCGCGTGAGTGTCTTACTCTATTATACACATTCTCTTTTGCTTACTCGATGTTAAGTGTAATTGATGAGTTCTTGATGTATATATAAACGTACAGTTTCCTTCGGATTCTCATGGACATTCAACTTGATAAGGAAGAGTTGAAGTCATGGACCCATTAAAGAGACCCATGGAACAGTTTAGTGACATGCGGGACATGCTCCAGAGGTAATTTTGCGCTTACAATGTCTCTTTCGTTGATTTCCTGAGATATCACGTAATAAATAACTCATTCATTTTCTTTACGGGTAGGGTTTGGAACCAGTTCAAGAGTGCGATTCTGGGTGACTTTCTTGAGAAGTCGGCGTTTAAGCCGGTCTCGGTAAGTAGTAGGCGCATCTCTTTACTTCTAGTTTCAATACAATTATGATGCATGATTATTATTTTGATTGAATTCTATTCTTGTAAAGTGCGAGGCAGCCACGGGGGCGAATCTATGGATTCTACGTTTGCGAGTTCATTCGCACGTTTACCAGTGAGCTGAATGATTATAGAGTCGATGTAAGCAATACATTCATAACATTATTTTTATTACCATCACTTTTTGTTATCATGATTGATATTCATATTGATCTCCTTTTCTTATATAGTTCGAGAAAATGCGGGATCAGCTCCTACCACAGCAACGCGTAGTAGCAATTGCTGAAGAACTGACATGATTCTTGATGAACGAGATGATAGATGATGCCGGAGAATTTAGTGTGAATAGGCGCCGATGATCCCCGACCGTGTAATTGAATAGACGGGCTCTAGTCCCGATAATTGTGATCTCCATGTGTAACTATCATGTATATATTTGTATGCTCGATCTTAAGAGAAGTTATCTTATGTATGCACGAACATGTATGGTATGTGGTAGCGTAGAAAACTATTTTGAAATGAAAAAAAAAGAATACAAATTAAATTCTCTGCCGCGGCAGAGAAAGTGCCTAAAATTCTGCCGCGGCAGAGAACCATTTGTCCCGGTTCGTAATACGAACCGGGACTAATGGGGGGCACCCAGCGCCCGCAGAGACAGCCACGTGGATGCCCATTGGTCCCGGCTGGTAAGAGGGCCGGGACTAATGGGTGGGCCTTTAGTCCCGCCCCTCCAGTCCCAGTTACCAGGACCGGGACTAAAGCCCCTTACGGGCCGGGACTGGAGGCCCGTTTTCCACCAGTGTAAAGAACTATTTCAAGATAGTTTGTGTTAATGTTAGGTGAAAATGATAGAAAAAAACACCTGGGGAAAGCCCGCGTCCTCTCTTGGGAGAGGGCAATGGGCGGAACCCTAGCTAGCCGCGTCATCGCCGATCCCCTTTCCTCCACCCCCCCCTCGCCGCCATCTCACGTTGCTGGGCAAAGCCCGCCAGCGGCAGGATCTTCTCCCCCGCGTCCTCCCGAGCCCCTTCCTCCCGCGCCGCTGCCTCCTAGCCCCCCTCGCCGATGAGGGCGCCGCTTCCCCAGCTGGTCGTCCGCAGTGGCGGGCCGCCTCTCCCCCGCCCCCCTGTCGCTCGCCTCCTCCTACCGCCCTGGCCACCCCGGCCCTACTACTTCTCCGCGTCGATGGTTGGTGCTTGGGGCGGCCCTAGCGGGCCCGCGGGTCCAGGCCTGGGCCTCCTGCTGCAGCTTTCCCGCGTCGTGGCCCGTCCTTTCTGACGTCAGGCCTCCTCGGTGTGGCAGCGCCGCGAGGAGCGGTCTCGGTCGGCGGGGACCCGGCCCGACCGTCATAGGTCCTAGAGTTGATTGCCTGACAACGCTGACAGTCCCAATGCCGATACAGATTTGGCCTCACCTTCTGCGCACATTACGTCACTATATATCTGTAAACAATAGCTCGGTCATGCTATAAAGCCCATCCTGATGGTCAAGTCCTTTTCTTTTTCTAAAACTTTCTTGCCTATATTTCTCCTGTTACTTAGCATAAATAAATACTCGTTGTTTCCAATTTTATGAAAAGGAGTTCATTTCTGTGAGTAAAATAAAAGTGGTGAAAGAGCAACATGTGAAAACACGTTGAGAAATTTCAGCAGTCCTCAAGTTCGTATAGCATTAGAAGTACTTCCTTCTATTCATAATAAGTATTGTTACTATAATATAAATTTATACTAAATCATCGATATCTATTATGGATTGGAGAGAGCAACATCATTCTATCACCATTTTATGACCTTCTTGCAGGGAGGTAATGGGGATACTCGATAAAGGTTTGTCGGTAGAGCTAAGGCCGCCGGTGCGGGCTATGATGTGCGGGGCGCCGAGATACTCGTGGCATCAATGCGGCGCACCACCCAGCCCAGCCTACTGCTCTCGAATACTTAAAAGTATATGACCAGTGCTTTTCACATGAATTAGAAATGTTGAAGGTTTTGGATTATACTAGTGATATCTATGTATAGTATATTTGTGCATATTTGTTTTATAGATGTCATCGTTTGTCTTTCTTTTGGATTGTCGAAGAGTACAATGATGTTCTACCATCTTAGCTTGATAAACGAGGAAACGTAAATTATATTTCTTGTTCTTATCTGATAGATGTTTATTATCAGTTAGATAAGAACATACTCCCTTTGTTTTAAAATATTAGATGTTTTATCCTTTTTCAAAAACACATGTATCTAGATTTTATTAGTGTGTAGGTTCACTTATTTTACTCTGAACCTACACACTAAAGATATCCAAATACATGCATTTCACAGAAAGGCTTAAACATCTTATATTTGAACGGAAGGAGTACTACTTGTTGACGTCCTGATAGACCAGCATATTTATAAGACTTCTCTGCATCATATAATTGATATATAGTATTTTGGAGAGCAACTAAGTGATGAAAATTTTGACTCTCGTTTGTGCTAATGTAGTACTATGATTCACTTCTGATAGGATAACGAAGATGATGTTTTTGCTGCAAGTTGACCTCCTCCGGTGCTTGCAGTCGTCCTAGGGTGATTTCCAAGGGCGCAATGCACACCTTCATCAGCGAGTCCAAGATGAGGCCCTTCTTGATCCCGACCAAGTCCCGCCATCTACTCTTCTTGATGGATGGTGCATCGATAAGGAAAGTACTTTTGGAGTGGCTGTTGTTCAGAAGTGACCGGCGTCGATCGAGACGCGACTTTGTTACTTAGGTTAGGACAAGATTGTTGTTGTTGTTATTGTTGTTGTCGTCGTCGTTTTCATCATCGTCGTTGTTGTTGCTATTGTTGTTGTTTTTGTTGTTATTGTTGTTGTTGCTGTTGTTGTTGTTGGTGGTGGTGGTGTTGTTGTTGTTGTTGTTGTTGCTATTATTGTTGCTATTGTTGTTTTTTTGTTGTTGTTGTTGTTGTTGTTGCTGTTGTTGTTGCTATTATTGTTTGTTGTTGTTGTTGTTGTTGTTTGTTGTTGTTTGTTGTTGTTGTTGTTGTTGTTGTTGTTGTTGTTGTTGTTGTTGTTGTTGCTGCTGCTGCTGCTGCTGTTGGTGTTGGTGTTGTTGTTGTTGTTGTTGTTGTTGTTGTTGTTGTTGTTGTTGTTGTTGTTGTTGTTGTTGTTGTTGTTGTCGTCGTCATTGTCGCCGTTGTTGTCATTGTTGTTGTTGTTGTTGTTGTTGTTGTTGTTGTTGTTGTTGTTGTTGTTGTTGTTGTCGTCGTCGTCTTCGGATGAGCCGGATTGAAGGTCGTGCTACGCTTGTTGTTCGCAACGAGCAGGAGTATTCAAAATTCCGCCTTCTACAAAGATAAGGTACGCCTTTGGCGTACTCTTAAAAAAAAGATGTTTCTGCTGCAACAGGATACACTCTAGATTTACAGACAATGCTTGATAAGTATATACTAAAGATTTCGTGAGCAATGGATTATTTGTTGAAGGCAGGTATAAACGTCAAAGCTAGAGCCTAGAGGCCAGTGTAGTTTGTAAATATGGGACATCATTTTTAGATGAGATGTTCAACAGGTGTCATGCAAATTAGAGGATTCCCGCAACACGTCACGAATCCTCCCAGCCGCCCGATCGTCCAATCCCACGGTTCAGACCGCGCGTGGCCACGCTTCCAAGACACACACCGCGTCGGAGATCACGTCCGATTCGTCCACGTGACGCCGTCGCGGTATCTTCTGCCGCCATAAATACACGCCTCCGCCTCGTCCTGCTACGTACTACTCCAGCTTCGACAAAGAGCTCCGTCGAGATGAAAGCGATCACCCGCGCCAAGGCTTGGGCGAGCTTGTTGCTCCGGCTGTTGGTCGCCGCACTGCTCCTCGTGGCAACGCCTCCCTCTGTTGCGGCGGCGGCGGACGCCTCGACGGCGACGAAGGCCTCCGGCGGGCCGGTGATCGGCATCGACCTGGGGACGACCTACTCGTGCGTGGGCGTGTACCGGAACGGGCACGTGGAGATCATCGCCAACGACCAAGGGAACCGCATCACGCCGTCCTGGGTGGCCTTCACCGACTCCGGCGAGCGGCTCATCGGCGAGGCCGCCAAGAACCAGGCCGCCGCCAACCCGCTCCGCACCGTCTACGATGCCAAGCGTCTCATCGGCCGCCAGTTCACGGACGCGGAGGTGCAGCGGGACATGAAGCTGCTTCCGTACAAGGTCGTGGAGAAGAACGGGAAGCCGCACGCGGAGGTGGAGGTGAAGGACGGCGACGTGAGGCTTCTAAGCCCGGAGGAGGTCAGCGCCATGGTGCTCACGCGGATGAAGGAGACGGCCGAGGCGTACCTGGGCGAGAAGGTCCGGGACGCCGTGATCACCATCCCGGCCTACTTCAACGACGCGCAGCGCCAGGCCACCAAGGATGCCGGCGCCATCGCGGGGCTCAACGTCGTCCGCCTCATAAACGAGCCCACGGCCGCCGCTCTCGCCTATGGCCTCGACAAGGTGGATGACAAGAAGGAGAAGAACGTGCTGGTGTTCGACCTCGGCGGCGGCACCTTCGACGTCAGCGTGCTCGCGCTCGACGCCGGCGTCTTCGAGGTCCTCGCCACAAACGGAGACACCCACCTCGGTGGCGAGGACTTCGACCAGCGTGTCATGAACCACTTCATCAGGCTAGTCAAGCGGAAGCACGGCGTCGACGTATCTGGCGATGCCCGCGCGCTCGGGAAGCTCCGCCGCGAGTGCGAGCGCGCCAAGCGGGCGCTCAGCAACCAGCACCAGGTCCGCGTCGAGATCGAGTCGCTGGTCAACGGAGTCGACTTGTCGGAGTCGCTCACCAGGGCCAGGTTCGAGGAGCTCAACGCCGACCTCTTCCGCAAGACCATGGCGCCCGTCAAGAAGGCCATGGCCGACGCCGGGCTATCCAAGGGCGACATCGACGAGGTCGTGCTCGTGGGCGGCAGCACCAGGATCCCCAAGGTCCAGCAGCTCCTCAAAGACTACTTCGGCGGCAAGGAGCCTCATAGGGGTGTCAACCCCGACGAGGCCGTGGCCTACGGCGCCGCAGTCCAAGGGAGCATTGTGCGCGGCGACAACGCCGGCATGGTGGTGCTCGACGTGACGCCGTTGACGCTCGGCATCGAGACCGCTGGAGGCGTGATGACGAGCGTGGTCCCCCGGAACACGCCGGTGCCGACGAAGCGGACCCAGATTTTCACCACCTACCAGGACAGGCAGACTACGGTGACGGTCATGGTGTTCGAGGGGGAACGGAGCATGACGAAGGGCAACCGGCTGCTCGGCAAGTTCGACCTAACTGGGATCGCGCCGGCGCCGAGGGGCACGGCCCAGATCGAGGTCACCTTCGAGGTAGACGTGAACGGCATCCTTCACGTCCGGGCGGCGGACAAGGGAACCGGCAGGTCGGAGAAGATCGAGATCACTAGCGCCGCCGACCGCAGCATCACCCAGGAGGAGATCGAGCGCATGGTGCGCGAGGCAGAGGAGTTCGCTGAGGAGGACCGGATGGTGAGGGAGAAGGTGGACGCCCGGAACAAGCTGGAGGCGTACGTGTACAACGTCCGGACGACGGTGGACGGCGAGATGGGGCGGAGGATGGACGGCGGCGACAGGGAGAGTGTCGAGGCAGCGGCAAGGGAGGTCAGCGAGTGGCTTGACGCCAGTCCGGACGCCACGATGGACGACTACTTGGAGAAGCTTAAGGAGCTGGAGGATGTCTGCAACCCTGTCTTCGCAGCGGCCTACGAGAACACCGGCGGTAGTCAGGGCGACGCCACTGAGGAGGACGACCACGACGAGCTTTAGATCACTTACCGGTAGCTTTTTTTTGTTCTTATACTACTAATAGACTTGAACTACGTAATGATTAGCTTTGAAATCATGATTTCTTGTTTTTATAGCAGTAAGATTATGACTTTCATGTACTAGCAGGTCTTTTG
Organism: Avena insularis; assembly: GCA_023614405.1. Taxonomy (NCBI): domain Eukaryota; kingdom Viridiplantae; phylum Streptophyta; class Magnoliopsida; order Poales; family Poaceae; genus Avena; species Avena insularis. Next base: position 88,938,122 of record CM042690.1, on the reverse strand, counting down.
TTGAGTTAATAGTATAAAACCATCACTTTCCTACGAAATGTTCGAAGATCCACCACCACTCACAAATTTCACAAAATATGACCACTTTTCTGCAGATTTTTTGCAATTTACACTAAAACCGATTTTAAACAGGATTAACACGATTTTTAACAGTTGGACCCACCCGTCAGGCTAACGTGGCGGCGAGAGACAGCACGCTGTTTGTAGTTTTGCAAGAGGGTCCTCGAGTTTTGTTAGCAAACTACGTAGTGGTCCCTGATGCCATGCAGGTTTCCAAGAAACCTCCTATTTATTTTCAAAGCGTTCATAACTTTTGAATACAAATTTAAATGGAAATTTTTTTAATATGAAAAGTGCTCAGAAATGTTTAAATATTTTTAATATAAACTTTTTATTCGCTATTTCAAATAATTAAAATATTAAAACAATTAAAATTACTTCTATTACTAATACAAACTTTGAAAATTCATAACTTTAATTATAGAACTCCAAATAATATAAATAATATATCTAAATTTAGTAGGAAAATCCAATAAATCCATTTCTGACCTTCATCATTCATGAATCACATCTGTTTGAATCACATCTATTACCATATTGACAAGCACATGTACGTACGTACAAGAAACAAGACAAATCAAATTATTACATCTCACGTACTCACAAGCACATGTATTTGCAAATACGTGTACGTAAGTACAAAAAATAAGATAAACCCAAATTATTACATCTCACGTACTCACAAGCACATGTATTTGCAAATATACGTACGTACAAGAAACAAGCCAAAACCAAATTATTACATCTCACGTCCTCATAGACACATGTATTTGTAAATACGTGTACTTATGTACAAGAAATTCCTCGGCTCAATTACCATAATTTCTCATTTTGAAAGCATGTGTGCATCAGCTGTCAGCTCCGTGCTTAGTTGAATGTGTGATGTGATGCTACAGGCTACTTGATATAACCACCACATTTCCATTTACGTTACCGTCTGTATAAACCCATGGGATTAGTACAACGATGTAGTGATGATTATAAGTATATCAGAAGAATATTAGTTGGGTGGTTAGATTTAATAATCGCATGTATGTGCACGTACGTACTGACCTATACTTGCTTCCTCTTTCTTGTGTACGTACAGCTGTTCGAGTTCGCCGACAAGTATAGTGCCAAGTACGACAAAAGCATCACCGAGGTGAAGAGCTACTACACGTCGGTGAGCGGGCGGCACGACGAGGTCCTCTGGGCGGCGCTGTGGCTCCACTGCGCCACCGGCGATGAATAGAACATAGCCTTGATTGGAACAAAGTCATGATAGAAGTGATTCATGAATGATGGATGTCAGAAATGGAATTTTTGAATTTTCCTAATAAATTTAGATAGATTATTTATATTATTTGGAGTTCTATAATTAAAGTTATGAATTTCTAAAGTTTGAATTAGTAATAGAAGAAATTTTAATTAGTTCCCTATTTTAATTATTTGAAATAGTGAATAAAATTTATATTAAAAATATTCATATATTTCTGAGCACTTTTCATATTAAAAAATTTTATATTTGAATTTTTATTCAAAAGTTATGAACGTTTTAACATAAACAGGAGTTTTTTTGAAAAGTTACAGGGCGACAGGGACCAGTACGTAGTTCGCTAACTAAACTTGAGGACCCGCTTGCGAAACTACATATTGCGTGCGGTCTCTCACCGCCACGTGGCCTGACGGGTAGGTCCAAGTGTCAGAAATCGTGTCAATCCTGTTTAAAATCAGTTTTAGTGTATATTGCAAAAAATCTGCAGAAAAGTGGTCACATTTTGCGAAATTTGCGAACGGTGGTGGATTTTCGAACATTTCGCAGAAAAGTGGTGGTTTTATGCTATTAACTCGTCTTTTGTTTTTATTATCTTAGTGTATAAGATTATTATACTTGAACTATGCATTGACCAGAATACATTGTTTGGCTAGATTGTATTTTCGGAATCTTGGAAGAACACAGGAAACCTGATTAGAATTTCTGAAGGAACAAGTTCAGTATCCCGTGAAAGCAGGGTGAAATCCAAATTATGGCCTACAAATTCATTATGAAATTTGCATGCTTAAGAGGAAAACTGACGGAGCATAAGAGGTGTAATAATGTACGACAATACGAGGCCAGGAGTGCAGCAGAAATACGTACACTAACAGTACAAACCATATGAAACAATATACTTCTACAAGATGCCTCCCTGCACTAGTACATATGTATTTGAGGTGTTTTATGGTACCCTAAATGAATTACATCCCTTAATTTTCGTCCATCCAATGGACCGCAGCAAATCATACTAGTGTCAATTTTTTTTTTTGATAATAAATAGTGTCAAATAGATGACAAATACTAATCATACTTCTGTCTAATTTTGCCACCGAGCCAAAAACAGGCCGTACACAGGCCCAGCCCAAGAGCCCAACGTAGAAGATCTATAGTGCAATGTGGTTGCGTTAAAAAAATACTAATATCCTCGTATCCTTGTTCTAGCCAGCTAGTCACACGCTGCCGTCGCGGTTCTCCCGACAACTCTGGCGCCCCGCCGCCACTCTCCTATCTTGCCCAAGATCCCCACCAACCCGCAAGCCCCGTCCTCCTACCCGACCCTAGCCTAGCAGAAAGACTTACACTAACAGTACAAACCATATGAAACCATATCTTTACTATTACTAGCTAAATACCCGTGTGTTGCTACGGCATGCAAAATACATAAATATGTTATGCCAAAAAGTAAAAATTTATAATTCAAAAATATGAATTGTTTTTTACCTGGAACTTTGAATAGCCCTACAGTAAGCTGTAGCTCTATTATGAAAATGTGATATTGCATGATCATGGTTGAAATGGTTAGCGGTAAACTATAGCTCTATTCCACACCCTCCCACGGCCCTCATCTACAACACTCCATACCTTTTTAACATACTATCTCCTTACCTCCTGCTCCTTCCGTTCTAAAATATAAGACGCATAAGGATTAGTTAAAAGTTAAATCTTACTAATTTTGACCAAATATTTAGGAAATAATATCTAAATCTGTAATACTAAATGTAGACAGTAATAAAATATACTTTATGGTGAATCCATTGATATTGATTGAGTAATGTAAACGTTCATATTTTTGTGTATAAACTTTGTCAAACTTAAAAAATGTTGCTTTTGACTAATTCTCCGGTGTCTTATATTTTGGAACAGAGGAGTACATTTTATCCACCCAACGTGTCATTGACAAAGTTTAGAATTTGCAAACCCACCACGTCAAATCCTCATATATGCCACTTTAGAAAATAATATAATGAATTTCACCATTTTCTTTCTTTTTCAGGGGAAAGACGATCATATCATAACTTTTCTAAGAGAAGGAAGAGAACATATTTAATTTCGAACATGCATGTATCCCATTCGACCGATCATTTTCATTATAAATTCATCTATGGGTGGAAAATCATGTACAAAACAAGTGGAGCAAAGCAAACCGCGACTATAAACTTGAACTTGCCTATAGAAGTCAGCACGACAAAATGGACAGATTCTGCATCAAACTCTGACAATGACGACGGAGACAAAATTTATCAGGGTGATGTCCTTCGGTACTTAAAGGGTTAGATCCAACCAACGCAAGGGGATCCAAAGTTGATGGAAGTGTTGTTCCTTGTGCACCTAAAACAGTTGGACCAGTTCAAGTGTCCATCACTGATCCTCTTAACACTCTGTCTACCATAGTTGTACTGATGCATGTTGGTGTGCCTGCATCTGATGCTACATCACTGGCAAAACCTATCAGTGTGTGTGCCTCTACCTGCAGCTGCTCGCACCTGCTAGCGTTCCTGTTGCGCTGATACATCTGATATGAAAACACGTTCCAGAACTGGAGCAACTCATCACCAACACCGGTAACAAAAGTCGGTTCATATCAATATCAAAATAACAGCGAGAACAAATCATGGTAGGTACCTCAAAGTGAAATGTTCAGGGGTTCAAGAAGATAATTTCACCTATCAATCAGGGAGATGGCTAAATATAATACTCTCAATGTATGGCATGTCAATGTGGCAAACTACAAACAGAGAAAATGGACAGAATTAAAATAAATGAGAAAAGGTATGGTCTAAATGAGATGCTTAATAAGCTCACAACACACCTTTGACATTGTTGGATACCGCCACACAATTATCTGATTTTGAGAGTATGTGTGGGTGCTAACAAGCTCAATAACATTCTAGGATGACACAAGATTATAGACTTGTTAAGAAATTTAGCATCATCAACACATGTGTAAAAGAAAAGCATGTTTAGTTCCACCACTTCCACATTTCCGTATAAGCAATCATGTGACTTCACAACACATAATGTGTGATTGCCTCAAACGTGAACAATAAAAAGCATCAAATTTATCCACACTTATAGAAACATTGCTATTAAAATGCCCACATTCTTTTCCGAGTAAGTTCATGGCACATGTTTATATATATAATTTTAGAATGCAAAAGTCGGCCAGTCTAGATCCTCTCTGATTTCTTTTTAAAGGAAACTAATGCATTTGTAAGTACATTATTTGGAACTACAAAATGGAGCACCGTCAGGATAACTCAATCGTTGGACATATTACATAAAATTCATATACTGTATGAGTAGTTGATAAAATATTACCATAGATTTATGCCCAGTAAGTTTGAGATCATGGTGAATGCTATTCTTGTCACGATTATCAGAAGAAAGCAATGAAAATGAAGAGTTCCAGGCAAGAACACCCACTCTGCGATGGCTTCCCATGGTTCTCATTATCTTACATCTTGTTGCATTCCAGACCTACATCAGATAATAATCAGAGTTAGACAACACCCTTGGATATAAGCTAAACTATTCAACCACTATCCAACACCAATAGGATTACTCATTTTTACCCACCTGGATATGAGCTAAACTGGACCAATCCACGAGGTAGAAATTGGCCCGCAATGCGGGCGCATCCAGCAGCTCGAACAATATCAACAAAATCCCTGTACAGCAGCACATAGAACAATAGCACCAAAATTCCGTACAATTTTCAGTATAGAGCCTTCAGAAATCCAAGTCTAACAATGTTTGCGTGTCAATAATTCAAGAGACTCTTGGAACAGAGCAGCCAAAGTGGAAATCTAGAATATCTTGCGCCCAAACAAGAACCAGATGGTGAATAAACAAACGGAGGAATCCGCGAGAAAGGGAAATCAAGAAACCATGGAATCAGAAGGCTAACCAACCTTGTAGAGCGACCATGACATCTTCCTAGAGCCGACTCCATGGCGGTGAACAACCCAGCTAACGGAAGGTCCTCGTTTTTCCTGTTGGCCAGGTACCCACAGGCGATGCGTCGACGAACGAGCATGCGCCGGCTGCTATGATTCGCTCCTCTCTCCGGCAGTCCAGCTCTCCTCAGGAGCTCTTGACTTCTCGGCGTTTGCTTCTGCTCGCATTCGGCCGCTGATCAGCACCTCTGATCCTAGATCGTCTAATTGCAAAAAAACCCCTTGAAAAAACGGCACCACTCCATCCACGGAACCAGATGATGGGCGCGGAAACAAGAGAAGCGGGACGGGGTACCTCGGGCGTGGAGGCAGAGCCGGGGCCGAGTACCATTAAATGGCCGTTTAATAGTATAAGTTAGACATGACCGTTTTGCTTTCCGTGATTGTAGGGATTCTTGAGTTAATGGCTACCATAATTTTTGATACGCCTAGATCAGGATGGTGCCATGGTGGAGAGCATTCGGGGGAGCGGACGGTTGGTTTTCTTCCAATGTTTGGTGGTTGCATTCGAAGGTCTAGATGTTTCCAATGTTTGACGCGACCTACTGACGCCAACTTCCATTTAATAGTAAAGAAAAAGCTTATGGGCTCGATGGTATGTCAATTTTCAGTTTTTGATTTTATCCCTATAATTTTAGGCTGAGTTATAAAAAATTACACGCGTTGCCACCCTCAAATAAAACGTACCGGTTCAGTATCTTTTCAGAATTGGAAAGTCAACTCACAGTCTTTGGCCTATATGACCGAACCGACGAAAACGTCGGCCACCCGATGCTCCTTCCGCTGCTGGCCGCCCCTTCCCCAACCTTATACGCCATGATTCTGCCCACCGTTCGTCCGGAAGCTGTCTGGATGGTAGGCGCGACCGTGCTCATGCCACCGTCTGGACTTCGTAGACTGATTCCAACTCTTTTACGTTCCAATTCGTAGTAATATGCACGCAACACGGGCTATTCTTGGATCGGATCGGTCACTTCTCGCCTCGATCGCCTGCTATGGAACAAATCCCTTTCTCGTGTCGCCGTGGGAGGTCTGGATCCGTAGTAATATGCACGCAACCACGGGTGCGGTGTCGTTGCCGCCAGGGCTGCCGCTGTCACGATTCAGCTTCCTCGAAACACCCACCGGTAATGTCTCGGTTACACGGGAGCTCCGACGACTGCTGACGTCCAGACCAGAGATGCGGCCTCGGTGGTCGACGGCCAACAATGCAAATTCGGCTCTATACACAATTATGCATTCGCTTTGTTCCACACACAATTCTGAACCGTGTCTTGTTCAAGATGAAAATAGTGCAGACTATGATGCTCATGAAGAGGTACGTGGACGAGAGGGAAGAGAGAAGGCGTGGGGTGTGCGAGGGTCACGGTGATGCCTGTGCGGAGCTCCTGGAGGTGGCCGGCGAGGCGGTGAAATGGGGGATGTGGCCGCCCGTGAGGAAGGGGAAGATGATATTGTCCAGGCTATGCTTCCTATGTTGCCATGGTGCTAGCTAGCCTGACGGGATTGCCTGTGGCGTTGTTGGGTGCTTGCTGGTGTGGTCCGACTCTGTCGGCTAACCAGTGATGCTGCCGATGTACTGCACTACAATGAAATTCAGATACATTTGAAGATTGTAACAAGTGACTGATGCTGCTGCACTCCAGCAAAATCAACGCACTTCGAACATTTAGGGACAAAATGATGGTGCCTAATGAAGTTTATCTATGAGTGTGGATTACGGTGTGTTGATAAGAATCAAGAATACATAACGTGCATGAGCAGCAGGATAATGGTGGAACATGCGCATGGAGGAAGTAGGTGAGAATCATTGGTCCATCAGCTTATACTGAACAATGGCCATATGCGGAGTAACACATTTCAGCAAAAGCACATACAGTTTTCATCACTCAGAAATATACAGTAGGAGGCACATTCAGGGAGGCACATCACCACACTCAGCGAGTAATCTGGCTTCACTAATCCCAGATACTTTCGGGACACAATGGTACCTTCTTTAGAGACAATAATATACATAACAACACTGTAGCAGTCAGCCTTATCTCGCTAAAAAATAATGACACAAAGAAAAACTGAAGGCACCCAAAAATCCTACCGATACATTTTCTCACAGTCCGTCGTGGCGGTCTTACACGACCTGAGAGTTAGATGGAACAAAGAGACGATGAGCTGGAACTTGGAAGTATGGAAGATATACACGTGTTTGGAACACTGCTTGATTATTTTTATTCACTTTTCACTCCCTAATGAGCCACGTTGGTTTGTGTTGTTGTCAGAACTGTGAGCGGAACGTTTGTCACATTTGATCAGAACAAATGCTAAAATTAGATGTGTATTGCAGGAGTAGTGGAGAGATTACCCCGATGTGAGACATAATTGGAATTAGTAAATAATGTGCCTGGGGAAAGAGCAGATACTGATGCACAAGTTGCTTTGTTTAGTGTGCTTAGTTTGTGAAATTAGGACTCTTCTGCCATAAAATATACTCCCTCCGTTTCAAAATATAAGATATTTTAGTTTTGTAAAGAGAGTGTATATAGACCTCTTTTAGTGTGTAGATTTATTTAGGTTTAGAGTGAACCTACACATTAAAAGGGTTTAGATACATTCTTTTTATAAAGCTAAAACATCTTATATTTTGAAACGGATGGAGTATTTCATAATTCATTGTCATACATAACGACCTTTTGAATATGTTTTGTTCTGATATAATGAGTAAGCACATCTTTCTTGGACCCTTTTTCAGAAAATGTCTGTGACCAGTGAACTTAATCGGTGCACATGAAGACAGAGTTTTAAATTCTTGCTATTCAAATGATACTTCAATTGACGAAGGAATTTGACCCGGCAGGATCAAGAGCATGTATCCCTTCTCGCTTTTGCCTATGAGTTACACAAAGTTCGGCTATTTAATTATGTGAGAAATATTTGATGTGCTACAAGATGCCTCCCTGCACTATTATATACTCCCTCCGTCAGAAATATAAAATATTTTAGCTTTGTGAAATAAATGTATCAAGACGTTTTTAGTGTATAGGTTCACTCTAAACCTCTATAAATCTATACATAAAAGACGTCTACATGCATTCGATTCATAAGACTAAAACGTTTTATATTTCTGAACGGAGAGAGTATATAATTGAAGTTTTTGGCAACAGCCTATATGTATTTGATGAGGTTGGTAAACCAGAGATAAAGAGCTCGCTGAGCTGATTCGGCGCGGAGCGATTTGCTGGCCACACGTTTCAGCTGAACACCGGTTCCGCTAGCTGTCTATATTTTTTTGACATTTCTTTAGTTTTTATTTCCCATACGTACTACAAACATAAAACAGTGCATAATTTTTACAAAATAAATGCAAATTTAATTTCGTTTGTATGTTTGACTTCCTCGCGGCAAGCTCTTCGAAACGAGTCTAATTTTTAATATATTAAATTTTATGTAAAAACAGTGAATCTATGAAGTCCTTTTATTATGTGTCGATAAGTCCTCATAAAAGGTTCTATAGAGTACTTCTATTTTACAGGCTGGATCTATGAAGTACTTTTCGGCGGATTCGATACATGTGAGGTTTTATAAAGTACTTCTACTTTATGAGAGAATCTAGACAAAAGAGTGGACATCATGGTGGGTCCAGCGTACCTGAAAACTTGTGGCCAGCATATCAGTTGTGCTCCGAATCAGCTCGGCAATTTTCGGGTCCAGTAAAACAGCTCATCCGATCCAACCTTCAGCTAATCAAGCCTACGGTGTGTTTTAATTTTCCTGGTGGCAAGTGCATTGCGCCGTCAGTTAGCCGGGTTCATGAAATGCCAGGTCGAGAATCACACATAGGTCATGTTGCTCCTTTTCTGGGTCACATGGATGAAATATCGTAGGAACAAGTAAAACAGAACTTGTCGGTAACGAGATAGAACAAGGGATAATGATACCGATGATCAGATCTCGGATAAATCAGTATCAAAGTAACAAAGGAAATTGGACTCGACGTTTTCAGTTCAAATGATATTAACATCATGATATGCACATGGGTCATTATGGGCATCCCGGACAGCAGCGATGTCGCTTCCTTCTTGAAGGTCTTGCTTGATACTTGATGATCTGCAGCTAGGGGGGGTAGCGGTGGCGGAACTTGTTCGCTTAGTCGATCCACATTTGTCGCCTTTGTTTCTTCTTCTTTTCTTTTGGGCTTGTGTTGGCATCTGCCCCAACATTTATTTGTTTTGTATCTCGTTGTATCGTGTGATTGCTATATTAATATAGCGGGGCGAAAGCCTATTGAGGAAGAGTTATTTGCGAGAGAGGATCCTTCCATCAGCAACATAATTACTTATGTGCAAGGCATTTGATACGCTCCATACTCGATAGAGACCGTCATATCCGAAAACTCTCTTTAGAAGGAGCCGGTATGTACCGGTCTGACAAGCACCACTCTTATTGCTTTGAAATTGGTGAAACGGTTCGTCTTTTTCTTAACAAAAACCTATTAACTGAAAATTTATGAAACCAGATTGAAACATGAGTGAAGTTCTAAACCATTTGTGAAACTTTAAAACAGTAGTCAATGTTTCACAAGTTTCACAAAAATTTCGAAGTTTGGGTCAGCACATGGATAATGTCATGCTCCGGTATGTACCGGCGTCTTTACATTCTCCGGGTTTCCCTCCCATGAGTAGCATTGTTTTTTTGCACAAAAACTAAAAACATTGTAGTATCGCTTTTCTTGACAAAAAAGAAAAACAATGGAGGCGTTGGGTTTGCCGTGGCCTCCGTCGCCGGCGAGGAGGTAGTGCGCGCGCTCTGCAGACAGTGAGCACCCCCGGCAGCATCTAACGGTTTGTTGATTCATTTGTACTAAGCAGCATTCTGCAGAGTCCGAAAAATCTACCAGCACTAAAATTCTTTCCTGCATGTACAGAAGCACAAGTAACAAACCACTATACACAAACATTTGCCCGAAAGGAACTGACTATCAATTATCCAAGACATTTTCTATTTCTCGATTCAGAGGCATCTATCTACCATACATGGGCTACATGGGCTTACTCTATATAATGGGCCTAAGCTACACATATACAACTGATATACATATTCTAACACCCCCTTCAAACTCAAGGTGGATCTGATACATTGAGTTTGAGGATATGAAGCTTATGTTGTTCTCTAGTTTGAGATTTTGTGAAGAAATCAGCAAGTTGAAGCTCAGATGGAACATATTCAAGGTGAATGGTTGATTGTTGGCAGTGAGACCGTGTGAAGAAAGCATCCACACCAATATGTTTGGTTAACTCATTTGCTATCTGAATAGCAGCAGTGCTGTCACAAAGAATGGATGTGGGAGCATCACAAGAGACACCAAGATCAGCCAATAACCAACGAAGCTAGACAATCTCTGATGTAGTAGTAGCAAGTGCACGAAGCTCGGCCTCGACACTAGAACGTGACACTGCCATCTGTTTCTTAGACTTCCACGCAATGAGAGAAGTGCCAAGAAAGAGACAATAGCCTGTAACTGAACAACGATCAGCAGGATCACACGCCCAAGTGGAGTCAGAGTAAGCATGAAGTTGAAGCTGATTATTGTGAGCATAGAACAACCGTCGAGATATTGTACCCCGGAAGTACCGAAGAACACGGAGCAAGTGACCATAATAAACTGACGTAGGAGCACTAACGAACTGACTAAGGATGTGAACTGCCTGAGCAATGTCAGGTCTTGTCACTGTGAGATATACCAGACTTCCCACAAGGTGACGATAACGAGAGGGGTCCTCAAGAGGAATACCATCACTTGAGTGCAGTTGTAGTTGCAATTACATGGGTGTAGCAACAGTACGTGCATCGGTGAGACCCGAGCGGCTGATCAAATCCTGAGTATACTGATGCTGAGAGAGATAATAACCATCATCAGTATGATCAACCTCAATTCCCAAAAAGTAACTCAGAGACCCCAAATCTGACATCTTGAATTGCTCACCCAACTTTTTCTTAACAAAAGCAATGTACTTCTGATCATCTCCCGTGATCAACATATCATCCACATAGAGCAGAAGCAAAGTACGACCATGTGTAGAGGAATGAATGAACAGAGCCGGATCATGCTCACTAGAAGTAAAACCAGCAGCTTGGACCACAGAATGAAACCGTTCAAACCAAGCACGAGGGGCTTACTTCAGCCCATACAGAGCCTTTGGAAAGGCGGCATACATGAATAGAGGGGGCCTCAACACCTAGAGGTGGCTGCATATAGAATTCCTCGTGTAAATCGCCATGAAGGAAAGCATTTTTCACATCTAATTGTGATATTTTCCATGACCGGACTGCAACCACAGCAATCAAAGTGCGCACCAAAGTCATATGAGAAACTGGAGCAAAGGTCTCATCATAGTCTCTCCCATGAGCCTACTGAAAACCTCTAGCAATGAGTTGAGCCTTATAGCGCTCCACAAAACCATCTGACTTGGTTTTTACCTTGTATACCCATTTGCAGGTGATGGGGACAGACCATGGAGGTAATGGTACAAGGTCCCATGTACCGGTACTCTCTAGGGCTGCAAGCTCCTCAGACATAGCCAACTGCCACTTAGGCAATGCGGCTGCCTCCTCATAAGTACTAGGCTCACAAGATGCCCTTGCACATAAATTATTTCTATATCTACTTGGAAGCTCAAGGGAAGAGCGATCACGAAGAGTATACCTATTTGTTTGAGAGGATTCATGAGCACAAGGATCAGCAGTACTGGCTGGAGGAACAAAGGACAAAGGTATAGACAATTGTTCATCAGATGATATTCTACGACGACGACTATAATATAAAGGAAAAGATGGTAGAGATGTTGGATATGGTGGTGAGGAAGGAGCAGACTGTGGAGCTAGCAAGGAAGGTGAATCTGGTGATGAGGAAGATGGTGTTTGATCAGAGACCGACTCATCTGAAGAGAAGATAGGTGGAAGAGAAAGAAAAGATGTGGACTCTAAAGACATGGAACAGGATAATTTAGTGGAGTCGGAGTAAAAATATGGTTGATTTTCATTAAAAGTGACATCACGAGAGAAGCGAATGCGGCGAGTGGAAGGATCATAGCAACAATAACCTTTATGCTAAGGACTATATCCGAGAAAAACACATTGAACAGACTGAGCAGTCAATTTGGTACGTTCACGAGGTGCTAGAAGAACATAGCATGTATAGCCAAAAACACGAAGATGATCATACGTGGGAGGAGTACCAAACAAAACCTCACCAGAACACTTGCCATGAAGACGAGAAGAAGGTTGTATATTTATGAGGTACACAGCTGTGGAAATGGCTTCGCCCCAGAAATGAGTAGAGACAAAGGAGGAAATCATAAGAGTACGAGCTGTCTCAATAATATGGCGATGTTTATGCTCGGCAACTCTATTTTGAGCATGAGCACAAGAACAAGAAAGCTGAGCAAGAGTACCTTCTGAAGAAGAAAATCACGAAAATCTGCAGAAAGATATTCCCCCCTGAGTCAGAGCGAAAAACACGAATAGCACTGGAAAATTGAGTATGAACCATTCGAGCAAAGGCCTGATATATAGAATTCAACTCTGAATGATTTTTCATAAAATAAATCCAAGTGTAGCGAGAGTGGTCATCAACAAATATGACATAATGTTTGTGACCACCCTTTGATTCAAAAGGAGAGGGACCCATACATCAGAGTGCACTAAATCAAAAGGACGACTAGAACAAGTGGTGCTCGAAGGATATGGAAGTTGTATCTGTTTCCGTAGCTTACAACCCTTACAATAGAAACCAGCATCCACAGGAACATGACCCAGAACACCTTGTTCAATAAGACTAGATAGACGAGAACCACATAGATGCCCTAAACGATGATGCCACTAGGCAAAAGAAAATGATGAAGTGGGTCTCGATAAGGAGGTAGAGAAAGGAGATGATGTAGAAGCTGAACAAAGGTGTAGAGTGTCAAGGTCATAGAGGGACGTGGATCCTCTACGGCGACAACCAGTACCAATGATTCTCTTGCTCTGAAGATCCTGCACATAACAAGAGGTTTTGTCAAAACACAACAAAGTAGTTCATATCAGCAATTTGGCCAACTGACATGAGACTCATGGACAATTCTGGGACAAAAGAAATATTGGGAACTAAAAACTCAGATGTGTAAAGAGAACCCTGATGAGTGACAGAACAAGGTGTACCATCAGCTGTATGAACAGAGGCACCATCCTTTACTAGATGACATGAGACGAGCTGCGAACGATCAGAGGTGACGTGAAAAGAGGCTCCCAAATCAAGCACCCAAGGCTGAGTGACACGAGAAGCAGACTGAGAAGCAGCAGACATAGAGGCACTCTTTGCTGGCTGTTGTGATTCACTGGTCACAATAGCAGAGGACTTCCTAGTAGATGGGTGACGCTGCTGCTGTTGAACAGGGAACTTCCTTTGATACTTAGCCAACAACTCTGGGTGAAGGATGAAACAACTATCAATTGTGTGCCCAGACTTCTTGCAGTGAGAGAAGAATTTACTGAAGAAGAACCTCTGAAAGGACCACGAGGGGCAACAAGAACACTAGTATGAGTCATAGGAGCGGTTGATGAGGCAAGAGAGAGAAGACGTGTCTCCTCAGCAATCAAACTAGAAAGTGCTTCATCCAAAGAAGGTGGTGCAGTAGTATGACCAAGTAGTTGAGTGCGATTGTTCTCAAATTCCTGCCTAAGTCTCATCACAAACTAAAACATGAAAGACTCAGCTTCATATTTTTCCTTGGCCACACAAGCCTCACACCCAGATTGACTTTTTGGAATCATGGACATAAGTTGACTGCTTATGCGATTGAAAGTTGCATGGTACTCCTCTATGGACATCTCTTGTTGCTGAAGATTTTGCAAATTCTGCAGCAAAGAATAACAAAGTGCCCCACTTGGTTGAAGATACCGCTGCTCCAAATACTTCCATATTTCTTTTGCACTTGAATGATTCTCAAGACTCATATGCAATGAAGGAGTAACATTAAGAATTAAGGAACCCATGACTCAAGCCTTCCTGGTGGCCTCATCCTCCTTCACACCCGGAGGATCTTCAGTCAAATGCTCATCATAACCAACAACCCTTACAATAGTTCTGATTGAGAATGCCCACTCTCTGTAATTTGAGCTATCAAGCTTGATGTCACTAGAGAAAATAGACCCGTCCTTGGCCATTATAGCAAGCAAGCACTTCTTGCAGCAACTTTAGAGCAGAACAGGCTAAAATACAGAGGCTAAAACAGCTAAAAAGCTGAGCAAACGGGCAGAACAGGCTGCTTACAGCAGCAACAAATAGCAGAACAAAGACTCACATCTGATGGATCGAGTAGAGCATCCTACTTTGCATTAGCTCGTTGCTGGCTAGCACAGAAGATCAAATCTAGCAGCAAACAGGCTCCTACAGCAACAAGAAGCAAGAAACAGAGGCGCAGCAGGACACAAGTCAGATCTGGACTCGTGCGGCCGGAACGACGGAAGATGGCGGCACCGGCACCAAATCTGACTTGGACTCAGCGAGCAGCACGACGGGAGACGGCACAAGTCCGACCTGGACTCGTGCGGAGACGACGGGAGTGACTGCCAGCGACTTGCCGACGGTGGCGGCCAGGAGCTAGGTCACGACCAGATCTTGCTCTGATACCATGTCAATTATCTAACACATTTTCTATTTCTTGATTCAGAGACATATATCTACCATACATGGGTCACATGGGCTTTACTCTATATAATGGGCCTAAGCTACACATATACAACTGATATTCATATTCTAACATTGACAAGTTCTTTTCAAGAACATGAATCATTCGCTTTTGGTTGTACATCGACCAATTCATTCAGATACTATGTCAGAACCTGACCTTGTAGAGTGATGTATTGAGACAAACTTGTATGTGCGTATTTGAAGTTCAGTGCTGCTTCTTCAGACATCACTCATCAATAGTGTTGGTTCTTCAGTCATCACTGACCTTGTCGAGTGATGTATTTATTTGAGACAAACTTGTAGGTTTGTATTTGAAGTTGGGTGCTGCTTCTTCAGTCATCAGTCATCACTCATCAATAGTGCTGGTTCTTGCAGTAGGTTAGTAGATGCATGGATCGGATCATCACTAGTGTAGCTGATAATGTGTATGGTCGGTGCATTGTAGAAGCACTACAAAGGGTGCTATGTTTTCATTTGTTTCGTCTCATGTTCTCGGCAACGAGAAGCTAGCTGCGTGTCCACCGGGAAAAAGTGAGATGAGAGGAGCAGTGCGAGTCCTCCTGAAGCCGTAACCACATACTAGTACATAATAACTAGATTTCTAAAAAGTTTTACAATTCAGAACGGAGGTACTAGTAGCTTAGAGATATACCAGACTTCCCACAAGGTGACGATAACGAGAGGGGTCCTCAAGAGGAATACCATCACTTGAGCGCAGCTGTAGTTGCAATTACATGGGTGTAGCAGCAGTACGTGCATCGGTGAGACCCGACCGGCTGATCAAATCCTAAGTATACTGATGCTGAGAGAGATAATAACCATCATCGGTATGATCAACCTCAATTCCCAAAAAGTAACTCAGAGACCCCAAATTTGACATCTTGAATTGGTCACCCAACTTTTTCTTAACAAAAGCAATGTACTTCTGATCATCTCACGTGATCAACATATCATCCACATAGAGCAGAAGCAAAGTATGACCATGTGTAGAGGAATGAATGAACAGAGCCGGATCATGCTCACTAGAAGTAAAACCAACAGCTTGGACCACAGAATGAAACCGTTCAAACCAAGCACGAAGGGCTTGCTTAAGCCCATACAGAGCCTTTCGAAGGCGGCATACATGACCAGAGGGGGCCTCAACACCTAGAGGTGGCTGCATATAGACTTCCTCGTGTAAATCACCATGAAGGAAAACATTTTTCACATCTAATTGTGATATTTTCCATGACCGGACTGCAACCACAGCAATCAAAGTGCGCACCAAAGTCATATGAACAACTGGAGCAAAGGTCTCATCATAGTCTCTCCCATGAGCCTACTAGAAACCTCTAGCAATGAGTTGAGCCTTATAGCGCTCCACAAAACCATCTGACTTGGTTTTTACCTTGTATACCTATTTGCAAGTGATGGGGACAGACCATGGAGGTAATGGTACAAGGTCCCATGTACCGGTACTCTCTAGGGCTACAAGCTCCTCAGACATAGCCAACTGCCACTTAGGCAATGCGGCTGCCTCCTCATAAGTACTAGGCTCACAAGATCCCCTTGCACATAAATTATTTCTATATCTGCTTGGAAGCTCAAGGGAAGAGCGATCACAAAGAGTATACCTATTTGTTTGCGAGGATTCATGAGCACACGGATCAGCAGTACTGGCTGGAGGAACACAGGACAAAGGAATAGACGATTGGTCATCAGATGAAATTCTAGGACGACGACTATAATATAAAGGAAAAGATGGTAGAGATGTTGGAGATGGTGATGAGGAAGGAGCAGACTGTGGAGCTGGTGAGGAAGGTGAATCTGGTGATGAGGAAGATGGTGTTTGATCAGAGACTAGCTCATCTGAAGAGAAGATAGGTGGAAGAGAAAGAAAAGATGTGGACTCTAAAGACATGGAACAGGATAACTTAGTGGAGTCAGAGTAAAAATATGGTTGATTTTCATTAAAAGTGACATCACGAGAGAAGCGAATGCGGCGAGTGGAAGGATCATAGCAATAACCTTATGCTCAGGACTATATCCGAGAAAAACACATTGAACAGACTGAGCAGTCAATTTGGTACGTTCACGAGGTGCTAGAAGAACATAGCATGTACAACCAAAAACACGAAGATGATCATATACGTGGGAGGAGTACCAAACAAAACCTCACCAGAACACTTGCCATGAAGGCGAGAAGAAGGTTGTATATTTATGAGGTACACAGCTGTGGAAATGGCTTCAACCCAGAAATGAGTAGAGACAAAGGAGGAAATCATAAGAGTACGAGCTGTCTCAATAATATGGCGATGTTTATGCTCAGCAACTCTATTTTGAGCATGAGCACAGGGACAAGAAAGCTGAGCAAGAGTACCTTCTGAAGAAAGAAAATTACGAAAATCTCCAGAAAGGTATTCCCCCCCTAAGTCAGAGCGAAAAACACGAATAGCACTGGAAAATTGAGTATGAACCATTCGAGCAAAGGCCTGATATATAGAATTCAACTCTGAATGATTTTTCATAACATAAATCCAAGTGTAGAGAGAGTGGTCATCAACAAATATGACATAATGTTTGTGACCACCCTTTGATACAAAAGGAGAGGGACCCATACATCAGAGTGCACTAAATCAAAAGGACGACTAGAACAAGTGGTGCTCGAAGGATATGGAAGTTTTATCTGTTTCCCTAGTTTACAACCCTTACAATGGAAACCAGCATCCACAGGAACATGACCCAAAACACCTTGTCCAATAAGACTAGATAGACGAGAACCACATAGATGCCCTAAACAATGATGCCACTAGGCAAAAGAAAATGATGAAGTGGGTCTTGATAAGGAGGTAGAGGAAGGAGATGATGCGGAAGCGGAACAAAGGTGTAGAGTGTCAAGGTCGTAGAGGGACGTGGATCCTCTATGATGACGACCAGTTCCAATGATTCTCTTGCTCTGAAGATCCTGCACATAACAAGAGGTTTTGTCAAAACACAACAAAGTAGTTCATATCAGCAATTTGACCAACTCACATGAGACTCATGGAAAATTTTGAGACAAAAGAAATATTGGGAACTGAAAACTCAAATGTGTAAAGAGAACCCTGATGAGTGACAGAACAAGGTGTACCATCAGTTGTATGAACAGAGGCACCATCCTTTACTGGATGACATGAGACGAGATGCGAACGATCAGAGGTGACGTGAAAAGAGGCTCCCGAATAAAGCACCCAAGGCTGAGTGACACGAGAAGCAGACTGAGAAGCAGTAGACACAGAGGCACTCATTGCTGGCTGTTGTGATTCACTAGTCACAATAGTAGAGGAATTCCTAGTAGATGGGTGACGCTGCTGCTGTTGAACAGGGAACTTCCTTTGATACTCAGCCAACAACTCTGGGTGAAGGACGAAACAACTATCAATTGTGTGTCCAGACTTCTTGCAGTGAGAGCAGAATTTACTGAAGAAGAACCTCTGAAAGGACCACGAGGGGCAGCAAGAACACTAGTATGAGTCATAGGAGCGGTTGATGAGGCAAGAAAGCGAAGACGTGTCTCCTCAGCAATCAAACTAGAAAGTGCTTCATCCAAAGAAGGTGGTGCAGTAGTACGACCAAGTAGTTGAGTGCGATTGTTCTCAAATTTCTGCCTAAGTCTCATCACAAACTAAAACATGAAAGACTCAGCTTCATATTTTTCCTTGGCCACACAAGCCTCACACCCAGATCGACTCTTTGGAATCATAGACATAAGTTGACTGCTGATGCGATTGAAAGCTGCATGGTACTCCTCTATGGACATCTCTTGTTGCTGAAGATTTTGCAAATTCTGCAGCAAAGAATAACGAAGTGCCCCACTTGGTTGAAGATACCGCTGCTCCAAATACTTCCATATTTCTTTTGCCGTTGAATGATTCTCAAGACTCATATGCAGTGAAGGAGTAACATTAAGAATTAAGGCACCCGTGACTCAAGCCTTCCTTGTGGCCTCATCCTCCTTCACACCCGGAGGATCTTCAGTCAAATGTTCATCATAACCAGCAGCCCTCACAATAGTTCTGACTGAGAATGCTCACTCTCTGTAATTTGAGCTATCAAGCTTGATGTCACTAGAGAAAATAGACCCGTCCTTGGCCATTGTAGCAAGCAAGCACTTCTTGCAGCAGCTTTGGAGCAGAATAGGATAAAATATAGAGGCTAAAACAGCTAAAAAATTGAGCAAACGGGCAGAACAGGCTGCTTACAGCAGCAACAAATAGCAGAACAAAGACTCACAGCTGATGGATCAAGCAGAGCAGCCTACTGTGCATTAGCTCGTTGCTGACCAGCAGAGAAGATCAAATCTAGCAGCAAACGGGCTCCTATAGCAACAAGAAGCAAGAAGTAGAGGCGCAATAGGACACAAGTCAGATCTGGACTCGTGCAGCCGGAGCGACGGAAGATGGCGGTGCCGGCACCAAATCCAACCTGGACTCAGCGAGCAGCGCGATGGGAGACGGCACAAGTCCGACCTGGACTCGTGCGGAGACGACGGGAGTGGCTGCCGGCAACTTGCCGACGGTGGCGGCCAGGAGTTAGGTCATGACCAGACCTTGCTCTGATACCATGTCAATTATCCAACACATTTTCTATTTCTTGATTCAGAGACATATATCTATCAGACATGGGTCACATGGGCTTTATTTTATATAATAGGCCTAAGCTACACATATACAACTGATATACATATTCTAACACTGATAACTTCTTTCCAAGAACATGAATCATTCGCTTTTGGTTGTACATCGACCAATTCATTCAGATACTATGTCAGAACCTAACCTTGTAGAGTGATGTATTGAGACAAACTTATATGTGCGTATTTGAAGTTCAGTGCTGCTTCTTCAGACATCACTCATCAATAGTGTTGGTTCTTCAGTCATCACTGACCTTGTCGAGTGATGTATTTATTTGAGACAAACTTGTAGGTTTGTATTTGAAGTTGGGTGCTGCTTCTTTAGTCATCAGTCATCACTCATCAATAGTGCTGGTTCTTGTAGTAGGTTAGTAGATGCATGGATCGGATCATCACTAGTGTACTAGCTGATAATGTGTATGGTCGGTGCATTGTAGAAGCACTACAAAGGGTGCTATGTTTTCCTCCCGTTTCGTGTTCTCGTCGACGACGATTGTGTAGAGCTAGCTGCATGTCCTCCCTAGTTTAGAGAGTGAGGAGAGTGTGTGATCAGCAGAGGAGGAGGAAGAAGATGGGACAGAGGAGCTGAAAAAAAGGTTACATAGATGGTGACGCTTGTCTCAGGGATGTTGGCGGGTTTCTTGTTCTCGTCGAGGCATCAGGTGAGCACGGCGCAGCGCCTACCATGCGGCTTCTCCAAGCGGGCCGGCGACAGCAGGGGAGGCAACAGCACCTGCTCCTTCCGGCGTCACCTGTTGCCTTCGGTCGCCAATGCACTGTCCCGGGGTGCTAAGCCGGAGCCCGTTGTCGCCGATGCCCGGAGTACAGCAAGTCACCGTCGTCCCATTTGTCGCCTTCGTCGGGCACGGACCGGTGGCCCGTCGGCGCTTGCTTCCGCCGGTGTTTGAGGCCGTCAGGTCGAGGAGCTTCCAGCCGCTGGAGGTCGTGGGTGCGCTCACGGCCGGCGTGCGCCGATCCGCCTGCAACTACGCCGCCGCTAACTACTAACTGGTGCGGCTCGGCGAGACGGCCTGGCCGTGACTTCCCGGAGGCGCTCGCGCTTCGCGCAGTGCACATGTGGCCGAACGTGTTCGACCTCACCCACTCACCCTGCCGAGCGAGCTCACCGATCCCAATGTTCCTCCACGTACTTCAGGGCGTCTCCTCGGCGCCCTCGACGGCCACGACCGCGTCCACGTCATGGACTCCAGTGGCCAGCCCAGCCGTTGCAGCACCTCGCGGCGCGGCGGGCGGTTCCGCCGTTGCACGTGAGCATCAGCAGCGTCGGCGTGTCGAGGCAGGAGCTGCAGGACACCGGTGTCGCGGCTTGCACGCGTGGCCGCCGCGCTGGGGTTCGCCTTCGAGTTCCACGCCGTGGTGGACCGGCTCGAGGACGTTCGCATGTGGATGCTCCACGTGAAGCGCGGCGAGCGCGTGGCCGCGCACCGCCTTCTCGGCTCGTGTCGTGCGTGCGAAGCACAGACGCCTCCTTCATCCTCCTTGGCGATCACGAGGCGGAGGGGCTCAACGACGAGCGCTAGGAGGCACGGTTAATTTCCGCGCGAGCTCCGGCACCGTTCGACGTAGTGGGTGCGGCCAGCCCGGCCTCCGCCAGCCCGGCCTGGCCAAGGCGGAGGGAAATTCGCAACGTGTTGGCGTTCGAGGGACCCGACCGGTCCGAGCGGCACGATTCTATCCCACGTCGAACTGAGGTGGACAGGACTGAGTCTCCCGTGGCCTAGCGCACGAACCAGACTACACATGCGATGCGCACACATGACATTGGCATTGACATGCATGCAGAAAGGAAAACAAAACGATTGTTCGCATGCACGCATGATCGCGACGATCTTCGCTCCCGCTCCGGTGGCTGGACAACCCGCGCTCTACACCCTGACACTCTGGATGCCAGCCGGCGACGGCCGACGGCGCAGGAGGTAGCACGACGCCACCACGGCTTCACATTCTCTGCAGATCGAGCTGAGCAGAGAGGGAAGGGTAGAAGGAAGAACGGAACGTTTCTGTAACGATCCTATACTCAATCAGTCACACACATCTCCAATTCTATTACTCATTCCGATCCAAATTAATGGACTTCAGATTTGTCTAGATTCAGATGTATCTATTTCAATGCTAGATACATTCGAATCTAGACAAATTCGAGTCCACTAATTTAGATCGGAGGGTACAAGTTTGAGGATAGTTGGATACACTCACCTCGATAGGAGCATAGAAAGCTCGAAGGCTGGGAGAGAGAAGGGTTGCCCTCGTCGAGTGTGTACCCTTGGTCATTGCTGCCCCTAACAGCTAGCTCAGTGAGCAATTGCTTAGCCTATTCATTTTTGTTGCATACTTGCATCCCTCCACAATTATCTCTAGCCACTTGGACTTAACTGTGGAAATGACCATCAGTTGTTGTGCATGGCCATCAACTGCCAGATTGGTTACTCCCTTCTCGTAGCAGATTTTTTATTGGAATCCCATAACTTTGAAGAATGCCTTTTGCTGCATGGGGTGTTGAACTTGTGTTTGCCTAGATGGATCAAGTTGCGCTAGTTAGTACGGATGGTGAAAGTTTTGTGTTGCAAATATGTTTTCCACTTGCCCAGTGCTAACAAAATAGCCAAACATTCTTTGTCATATATTGATAATGAATCATTCTTTGGTCCTAGAGCCAAACTCTAAAATGCCAACATGTGCCATTATTGCATCAGCGCAGCTCCCGCTCCTACTGCACAAGCATCATCAGTCTCCAACACAAACTTCATAGTGAAATATGGTAGTGCCAAAACTGGTGCATTAGTCAGAGCATGTTTCAACGAGATAAAGGCTTCTTGCACCAATGGTGACCACGCAAACAACGCATTCTTGCATAGCAGGTGTGTTAGATGTTTGCAAGATACTCCATAGTATTTGATGAATTTCCTGTAGTGCCCTGTTAGCCCCCAGAAACCCCCTCAACTACTTGACATTGGCAGGTTGCGGATAATACTTCACATCTTTGATTTTAGATGGGTCAGTGGCCACCCCTGCAGCTCCTATGATGTGTCCCAAGTACTCAAGTGATTGCTAGGCAAAAGAATACTTGCTCTTTTTGATGAAAAACTACTTGTGGTGTAGTAACTGGAAAACCTCTTGTAAATGCTTGGTGTGCTCTTCTAGAGAATAGCTAAATATCAAAATATCATCCACAAAGACTAGCAATGATTTTCTGAACAGATGGAAAAAATGTTGTTCATTGCTGCCTCGAATGTGGCTAGTGCATAAAACAGACCAAATGTCATCACTTTCAACTCATAGTGGTCATTGTCTGTTTTAAATGCACTCTTGGCTTCATCCCGAGGTGTCATTCGAATCTGATGATACCCTGAGTGTACATCTAGTTTAGTGAAGTATTTAGTTCGAACCATCTCATCAAGAAGCTCATCTACAACTGGCATTGGGTATGTGTCCTTCACCATTGCTGCATTCAGCTATCTGTAACCTACACAAAGTCGCCAATATCCATCCTTCTTCTTCACCAAAAGAACTGGGGATGCAAATGAACTTTTACTAGGTGGAATTATCCCTTGTATGAGAAGTTCCTCGATTTGTTTTTCTATCTCATCTTTTTGTTGTGGTGAGAATCCATAAGGTTTCACATTTACTGGTTTTACCCCTAGCATTCGAGTGATTTTGAGATCATACAATCTCTATAAGGCAATCCTGGAGTATTGAAACACTGTTCGTTCTCTACTAATAGTTGAGAAATAGAATGTGGTATGGAACTATCAGTTGCAGGTTGCAACACAAAACAAATATCAATTATGTGTGCAATAGCATGTTGCTCTCCCAGTTTTGCAAGGTCAGCCATGGTAATTGGCTCACATTCAGAAGCATTGGCCTTCACACCCCTGATGGTGATTCTTGCTCCAGCTTACTTGATTTTGAATGTTTTCTTGGACCAGTCAATCCACATGGGGCCTAGTGTTTATAGCCACCCATAACTATGATGATGTCATAATGAGGCAAATTGAACACCTTGAAGTTAGTATGGAATGTTGCTGTTTGACATTCCCATTGCACTTGTTGCGCACCAATTGTTACCACAATTCTTGCTCCATCAACCACTATCACCGCCACAACAGGAACTTACATAGTCTGCAACTGTAACGCCTTCACTGCCTCAGCACTAATGAAACTGACATAGATGCCAGAGTCCACTAGCAACAACACATGTTTGCCCCAATGTAACACCCCTAGTTTTATTAATACTAATTAGAGTTTGATGTGCATAGAATGAGCATCATCTATTTTGCTCAGACCAAATTCAAACAAGAACCAAATCAAAACCCTAAACCCTAATCCCCCTCTTCCTTTGAAATCTTTTCCAAATGTTTTGAATTTTGAAAACTACTAAAATGTATGGATCCAAAATAGTCTTAAGGGCCCCTGGGATATTTTTAATAGTTTCATGAACTCCTATGATATTGTTGAAATGCCAAAAACAGTTTTGAGTGGGTTTTGCAAAAAGGAAAATGAGGAAAGGAAAAAAGAAAAGATTTTGGAAATAAAAACAGAGCCAGACCAGAACTAGGCCGGCCCAACCCTTCTCCCACTCTCCCTGCCGTTCACGTGCGCCCACAATGGCCCAGTACCTGGCTTGCCTCGGCTCAGCCTGCGTACCGGTTCGTCGTCATCGTCTACATGGTCATGCAAAGCAGCCGTGTGTCGTCGCTCTCACCGTTGATCTCTGACATGCTGTGATGCCCGTCGCCGCTCCTATACAACGCGATAAGATCTCCCGCGTCCTCCTCTCTCTCCCCGTACCAGCCTCATCTCCTCTCGCCCCTCTCGCGGTTTCCCCAATTGTGTACAAACCCTAGCCGATGGCTGCCATGTCGCACCGCCAACTCCGGCCTCCTCGGACCTAGTTGATCATGCTAGAAGCTCCTTTTCACCTTCCTCGTCATTCCTACCAAGCCACGCTTGCAGGGATGGAAGGAATCGACCAAATTGATCTCTCTTCCCAAGCTCCGACCGCCACAATAGTCATTAATTCCGGCCACCTCAGACCTCGCCGTCACCTTCAGCGCCCTCCTGCTGAGCCTCTGGTGCTCATGTGCCCTCCCTAACTCTTCCTAGCTTCCTGGTTCGTGCTTGCGTTGTGCGCCGTTGCATGTGGCCGCCAGACGTCATTGTTGACATAGCTTCGGCCACCCATAGCTAGCGGTGTCGTCGTTTTTAGGTCCGTCTGGATGCGCCCGTTCGAACGAGCTAGCCCATGCTTCCCAGATCGTCGTCCTCCGCCGTCCCCACCGCCGTATGATGCATCCACTGGCGCACCGGCGGGGATCCCGTGTGGCGCCCGTGTGGCTGTCGCGTGGAGCCGATGTGGCGCATGCGTCCACGTCGTGCAAGGTTTGCCACGGTGGCATTTGACGTGGCCTTGGCCCCACCCGTCAGCCATAGTGGCCAGCCTCTGCCTCGGTGTAAAATGTTTTCAAGGTTGCGCTGCGGTGACCCAGCATACCACTGCATGATGTAGTACACTATAGTCGTTGACATAACACCAATGAAACGATGTTCACTAGTATTACATTCCTCAGAGTGGTACAACAGAAACACAGCAGGTCCAAGACATGACTATAGATTACAACTCGACTCTTTACAAAAGATCCAGAGGACACTCTAGGTTAAAGAGAGGGAAAGAAATTCTTACAAAGAAGAACTAGAAATAATAACTCAGAACTATCTAGTAACTAAGACTAGCATCTAAACTATCAGGCTTGCCATTGCTGCTATTGCAATGCTCTACAGAAGTAGGTTTTATGGCTAGAGTATCTACTCCTATGTAATCAAGATCTTTGCCTTTGCTTCTGTATATGCTGACTTCCTGGACTTCATTGAAGAACTTGAGCTGCCAATGATGGTTTCTTGAGAAGAAATTGATGTTGTCGTTGGCTTCAACGGCTTAGAACCTAGCAAGGGTTAAGAAGGTACGGTTGAGTACGAGCATACTCAACAAGTTCACTAAAAAAGAGTGTATGATGCACTATCTCTACAGCCATAGACCAAAGGTCATAGGCAATGCAGGTTTTCGTAAACATTTCTTTAAAGGTTGCTTTTATTCTGAAAAGTATGTCCGACAGCCTTCATAGGTTGACCAGAACCTTCATGGGGTTCCTTTCCTGCCGTGTTCGTAGCTCCTTCCCGGAACAGGAAGTAACTTGTCACAGTTCTTACACTCTGTAGAGGTGCGTTACTTTACCCATAAGAGACCTTATCTTTGTTGCACAACCAAGTCATGAGCTTGTCCACACTTCCTTGGTATGGGGCCCAGTCTAAGATCCAAGCCAATCACTGCCCCCTTCACGACCCCGCATGTCCCCTTAGTGTACGCCATGTCCACACATTGAATTACGGCAATGGTTAGTACAGACCGTCAGATGCCAGAACTATCGTGGGACATTGAGGGTTCCCACCCATATGCTGCATATCCTCTACGAATTACCAATTAATGCACGCTACGAGGATAACAACCATGACATGGCCATCCGGATGCATGTGAGAGGAAGAAGATACAACTGACTTCTCTGTCACATTCCAAATCTCATGGTTAACGCGTAATATACGGCGCTAGAATCACTGGCAACATTGGTTGTTAAGTCCTAGATAATATGTTCCTTTACCACTAGAACAGTATCAGTAAATTATTACCATCTGGTAAATAATCCATAATCATATTATTATGAAAATAGTGTTTTCTGACCTTTTTGAAATGCAAGTGATGATAACATTTGAGTTACAAGCATTTGATAGAAAATAATCAAAGGACATGAGCAAGTGTGAACTTGCCTTTTGTGATTGCAACATTATGCATTCATGATCTTCAAGATACTAGAAGATCCAAAATCTAGAAATAACATCATTGGTCCGGTAAGGACTAATGTTTAATGAAGCAAGATGCATGTATTCATAACTAATGTAATGCAATTGGATAAATGTGAATCCCTAGGATAATTATATCTGATCTAGGTTTCGGAAACTACAGATGATTTCTATATAATGTGTTTCACTTTTATACCACCTTCACACTTGTGCTTCTTATTAAGGCTTGTGAGAGTGTGTGAAACAATATGTAAATGCACGAAGTAGCATACAATACTAAAGCACTCAAATGGGTCATGGTATCTAACATATTTCTTAAGCAAGATTAAGAATTAATTAGAGCTTTTAGAGAAGTGTTCAAGGATTACTTTTAACGTTTCTTAAAAAAGTAACTTTTGAAGAAAATCTTACTTTACTAAACAAAAGCATTTAAACTATAGGTTAATACTCTTAACTTTTCTTTCTAGTTATAATTCTCAAAGAAGAAAGAATTACTTTATTTGAATAAGGACCACACTAGTAGTTGAGACTTATCTACCTTGGTCATTATATGGTATTATAATTTGTTCACCTAATAATGTTTCTTTAAGGTTAATTAAGAGTGGTATTGCCTTATTTGAGTAGTAGTTTCTTAACTTTATGATTGAATAGAATTATTTGTCTCCTTATATATGAATGGTTACAATTTGTAAACAAGGAAACAATATTATTTAACTACTTATGAATTATCTTTGGATTTTTAATATACTTATTAACTTGTGAGTGAAATAATAGTAAAGGTTTTAATAAGTCAAAATATTATCCTTGAGGATTTTATATATGATAAAATCCATTTGGAAAATAATATCCACTTAGTCGTGAATAATAATTTAACAAATATTGTATTTCGGATGTTTTAGACTATTTTTACTTCATAGTATAATTACTCAAGTTTAACACTATTTTTAGACCTTTAATGGATAATATTAGAAGCATTAGCAATTTTATATATCCTTTTATGAATTATCAAATAAGGAAATAAGTTTAATTCAAGTTTATTGCAGTACTAAACTTCTATTTACTAAAAAGCGAATTATTATATTTTTAACACGTAGATATTATTTTTTTGATCATTTTGGGATATTATAAGTATTTTTATGATTTTTCAATAATAAGATATGCTTTTATAAGTTTTATCACTTTATAAATAATAAATATTTAGTTAAGTGCCATAAAAATGTAAAAAATAAGTTTATAAATGTAGATTTTGTTTTTCTAAGAATTTTGGTATATTTTTTCTTATTTACCAATATTAAAATATGAATTTTCAAAGTATTATTACTTATAAAATCTTAATTAAATAATAATTATTTAAATAGTTAACACAATAATATTTGATAATAAATTTAAATTATAGATTTTATTTTTTTGAGCATTTTGATATATTATATATATTTTTCTAAATTGTAAAACAAAAGATATTGAATTTATAAGATTTAACCATTTTCTTAAATTCCTGGAAATACTTATATTTGAATTTATATTGTTTATTCACTTTCCAATTGGACTTTAAATAGTGGAGTACTTTTTGCACGACTAACTCAACCCCAACCGAATCGATTAGTGGTGGCGTGTACGCCATCGATCACGTTGGCATGGGACTACGGCTTGGTCAAGGATGACGCAAGCCCGACGTTGGCATGATGTCACTTCGCCGGCGACACACAGACGACGAGCGGCGGCGGTGATCTTCTGCGATTTAGCAAGCCCCGTTTGTTGGGTTCGACGCAGGACAACGTGAGGATTCCTATAGTGGTTGTGCCGCCCTATAAGGGTCATCGGAACAACGACGACGACGAGCACCTGCGGCAGTCGACGGTGGTACACGGTGCTACGGCGATCCAAACCACCCCAGGAAGCGAGAGAGAGACATGGGAAGAAGCGTATGCTCACCCTGATGACGATGGTGAGATCGATGAGGCACGGGGAGGTCTAATGATGGTGAATTGACGACAATGGTCACGGTGGCCGACGAGATGCCGAGCTTGATTCTGACTGACTTTGTGCACGCCTACTTGCGAGACTTGTCGGTGACGAACGAGGAGACGATGGTGAGCACGACGGTGCCCCTGGTTGGCTCGGGGACGGTCCGGCGAGCTAGGGTTTGGTGACGGAGAAGATGCAGAAAGAGAGTGAGAGGGAATGAGGGGATGAGGATGGAAGGACGATGCGGTGGCGTTGTTATCCCTCCCCAGCGGCCGTGGCACAGATCTTGGCGCGCCGCCAGCGAGCTGCTTCGCTGGCCGTACACGAGGTGGACGCCGTCGATAGTCTAGACGAAACGTTATTTGGGTCGGGCTGGTACTGGGCCGTTGCAAAGTGAGCGAGATGTGGTGGAGCTTGATCTTTAGGCGGTAGATAACGCAGAGGTTTACTAGGCTATGGGCTGAAGCTACTGGTTACCCCTTTTTCCTTTTCTCTTTCAATTTTTTGTTTTCATATTCCATTTTCAATTCAAATTCCAACCCTTTAACATTAAAACTTTTATAAAGTATTTCAAACATTTCTAATGACATGGTATTAGTTGATTGACCTAATCTTGTTAGTGTGTTACAATTTCCACTATTATAAAAGAAATTGTTTATTAAACAAAGTAATTAGGGATTGGGGTGTTAGAGATTTGTTTCTGATAATAAGATTGTAAACATGATTCCATTTTCACTTGATAAGTGTAATGGTAAGGATTTAGAATGATGAATGATATATATATGATTCTATTCATACTTAGTCTCATAAAGGAACTATGCAAATATATTAGAAGGTATTAAATCCTGGGGTTTATAATATGGTGATTTGAATTCCATGGTTCTCAAGGTTTGGTGCTTTCTTCTTCTCCAATTCCATTACAATGTCTTCACAACCATTCTACTTACTTTCAAAGTAAGCATGGATCATTTCTTAAATTAGTTGTTCACTACCTTCTTAAGTGTGGTTGATGTTTTGATAGAAGTTTATTATATAATGGTGAACCACCTTTATCATTCATGTGGTTTTGATGGTTCATGAGTCTAGGTTATTATTAGGTCTAAGAGAACAAAATGTACAAGGCTCTCATCAATATACTCTCAACTGGTATTCTACTTATCTCTTAGACACTTCATTTGACTAAGAGATACTATTCATTGGCTGCCTAAAAAAATAGGAATTGGTTTAACTACCCTCTTTATTCTAGGATGTTAAACAAATAGGTAGACATGGGTCTTGTCATGGTTTGATATGATCTTGGTTAAGACTTCTAAAGAATCCTTACCTTAATAACTCACTAAGGTTATCTTTAGATAAGGAATTCCTTTCCAAAATATACTCTATATATCTTTCTTTTTTATTCACAAAGATCACATCTTTCTGACTAAGTCAATCATCTGACTCCACCATATCCATCATCATATGATGACATGGTCATGTCACTTCATCATTACTCCTACTTCATTCTTCTCCTAGCATATATATAACTTCCATTTCTAAACTACTCTTGAGGAAGTCCATCAATGTAGCTATTACTAACTCCAACCATTAACTCCTCTATGTTCACCTTACATTTACTTTTAGGGCTTGTAAGATTACAATGCTCACTATCTAACAAGCGCTACCAAACCTCTGGAAAAATCATGATATTATTCCATAATACAAGTTTGTTCTTATATTAGCTTGGTTAAACTACTATGCCTCCAACTACTCCATACAACTCATATTACATACTTCATCAAACTCTAGCTTGACTTCTCATGTTCAAGTTAGATGATTTATCTTACTAGGGCTTTTCCTAATTTGGTATACTCATAATACTTCTTCATCAACTGGTCATCTATCCTCAAGTGCCTTGAGAATAATGACCACCATCCTTTGATAATACAAAGCTTAGGCTTGTAATTGTCTGATCAAGATCTATATTCAACTAAATAGTAGACTTGTACTAGTCTTTCTATAAGTCTTATCTTGTTAAGGAAATTTACTCCATATTCATATCTACTTGGCTTAACAAGATTATCATTGGATACTCTAATACTTCCAGCTTTCTCATGGCTCCATAATTACTATCTAAACTCTTGGGTTTAAATACTTCTTCAAGTTAACTCATGAGTGAGTTAACTTCCCCAACATCCAATGGTTTGATTACCATTAAGGATATCATTCCATTGATGATGGCACACTATCATATCTAGTTCCTTCTTCTTACTAATTCACTTTGGTCTTTGGATGGTCAATACAATAGGTCAAAGTTAAAGGCTAATAAGTTCTAGGTCAGGAATTGATCACTCAACACTGATGATCACTTGACACTAGGACTTGGTTAAATAGGAATGTCACCTCTTAATATCATATTAAGAGTATGTGTTGGATGGTCTTGGCTTGACTTCCTTTTCTACTCTATTTGTACTAAGAGTTAATGTTTAAGAACTACCATGATACCCATGGTAGGAATCACTAGGGAAATCAAGTCTTCCAAGATTTAGTTATTGAGTTTCTTTTACTTGGGTTATATACTTGTCTTGATATTCAGGGTTTGTTGTAGATAATACCTTGATATCATTTTTGGAATATTAAGTATTCATCCTTGAGTCGTTGTATGGAATACCATGTAATGATCTCTAGAAGATCTAGTACTCCTTATTAAATAGTGTGTTGTGACTCAGTTTATTACATTAAATCTACCCTTAGATCAAATTATATTACCCAAAGGTAAGGTTTTATCAAAGGTCATATTGAAACTTATTGCAGTCAACTTCATGATCTACTTCAGTTCCACCAAGTTAAGGGAAGTTATATTTAAAAGCATGAAAATTATCCAGATTTTCTATGCATGAATGCAATGCACACACCTGATCTCAGATTATTTCCAAGCTCTAATGCTGGGATATTACATGCGCTAACAACATCATGACGCAGTAAACCTTTCTAAATGGTTTTATAATTTCTAAAAATGGTTTAATACTATAAAATCAATAACTTTTAGTCAGTAAGTCAGAAAAATATGTGTAATATATTAAAATATTCATAAAAATGAGATATATCTCTTATCATCAAAATCATGCATTTCTCGACAACTTCAGCTAACAAGTTCATTAGAAGAACAAAATGAACCCCCATAGGTGATTCCGAGGTTCCCCTATTTTATGGTTTGCACCCCTCAGACCCTGTTTAAATTGTCAAGCTTGCCTTAGGGTTTCATGTCAACACTATTTAACTTGCCATATCATCATTCTTTCTTGAGCATTGTATCGATGCCATGTGTCGATTGTTTCCCTATCTTTCCGGTGGTTTGCTTCTTCTCGGTAGAATGCAAGGTCAAGATCGAAATCAAAGACAGAGATCAAAATCATCGAGGATGGAAGATCAATACTTAACCAACTACGACTAAGTCAAGTGGAAGGCTACCAAATATCTACTTATTGGTTATCAATGGGCAAAGGCAAGCATAACCCCACCATTATATAATTTTATGATTTCGAAAGCATTTCAATTCTTGCCATGATGCATACGATTCTATTGTGGTCTTTATTGATAGATAGAGTATCCTATCTGTTGCATTACTCCATTTGAGATTATATTACCTGATCCACTAGTCCTAGCATAACTAGGTTTTGTGCGCACTGCTAGAGCTTATATTTGTGTCCTACTTAGCCATGTTTAGCTATTAGTGCCGATTCATCCAGATTGTGTATCAAATGCAGAGAATCTAGTATGACCGGAGAACGAGGTATGCAGGTGATATGAGATTAACCATGCTAAGGCTTGTATGGGAGGCCATGGTGGGATGTGGTTTTTATAGTCCCATGCTCGCCACCACTAGGAACCTAGTTCTTGCCTCTTAAACCAAGACGAGCATACAACCACACAGGGCCTAGCCAACCCCTCGATCAACTAACTTTCCTAGTAGATCCCATCACTCACATAGTTTAGGATTTCCATTTGGCATACGCATTGAAAACATTTTTGAAAGAGGGGGAGAAGGAGGTGCATCATAATAGGTAGGGAAGAGTGGACTAGGTTGCTTGGGGTCGATAGAGACCCTGGTGAACCAACCTCGCCTCACATTTTAGGGACCGGCTTTGTGATTTGGCCCATTACTATGGAACTATCCTTAGAGAGTGACTCATGGTCT
Organism: Avena insularis; assembly: GCA_023614405.1. NCBI lineage: Eukaryota > Viridiplantae > Streptophyta > Magnoliopsida > Poales > Poaceae > Avena > Avena insularis. The sequence goes on along the minus strand of CM042690.1, from coordinate 88,905,422 downwards.
TGGTGAAAGTAAGGTAAAGATCATGGTCAACCACCCTCTGCCAGCACACCAAGGAAGTGTGTCAAGTGGATCTAAGAGTCGGTTGGTACGTGTGGGTAAAGTTGTACACCCCTGCAGGGTTAAATCTTTTCGAAAATCCATGTTCACAGTTATGAATGACTTGGGAACATACATGATGATCATTGAGAACATGAACCTAATTGTAAAACTTGGCAGATCAATGGGTGCTTAAGGATGCTTCCTCAGGGTACGACGGGGTGATCCTAGTTGTGAGATGATAACGATTTGGTGGATATCAATAGGTGATGATCAATACCTTGGAGATGTTTCTCTCGTATCCCCTTTTAAAATGATCTAACTATACAAGCTTCTTCTCCCTCTTGTTTTACAAAAAAAGATAGCTTTATGCAAAATAACTCCACCAGCCATAAGTCTTGCGGAGTATACCCTGTACTCACCCTTGCTTTGTTGATACTTTTGTAGAAGAGTAAGTGCTCCCTGAAGATGAGTTCTTACGACATCAACACTGACGAGTAGCTTGGGGTTCTAAGTCGATGACCTGGAATCTATGGGATGGGATGTCATCGTTATGCTCTAGGCCTCTTAGGCCATTTCTTAAGTTTGCTATACTTAATAGCGTAATTTTCCTTCCATTGTTTGATGATTGTGGTCATTTTCCTCTGCTTGTAATATTTCGGTTCTCTGCTCAGGTATGAGCTTGCTATAATAATTTTTGGGCCATAGGGTCACTGTTGTGTTATCGAATCTTCACTGGATATCCTAGAGCTCTAGGTAAGGTTTATGTCAGACTAAGGTCTATGATTATTTAAGCTTGATACCGGGTGACATGGGTATACCTTACAGGTACTCGAGGTTAGCCTATACGGTCCAACCCAAGAGTAGTCCACATTGTGAACAAAGCCTAATAAGGATTTGGGTGGCCCATAGGAATACGACTTCTTGAAGAACATGACAAAGATTAGATAGAAACTTGAAGGGAAAACCCTAATCTGTAACCGACTCGGCCTGCTATCCCGAGACCTAGCCTCCCTATATAAAGGCTAGGAGGGGCGGTGAGGAGGACGATCCACAACCTTCGCATACACCTTGCTAGATTGCATCTACGCACTCCTTGTAACTTTCGACTCCCTGATAATCAAGAGCATACAAGTAGGAGTAGGGACCTCTTCTAGGCCTGAACCTAGGTAAAACCTCATGTCCACCTATGTGCTTGTTTGCTAGCCGATTGATGACCCACAAGTATATGGGGTGTATCATAGTATTTTCAAGGAAAGTGAAACCCAATTTATTGATTCGACACAAGGGGATCCAAAGAATATTTATAAGCCTTAACAACTGAGTTGTCAATTCAGCTGCACCTGGAAACAATCTTGCTCACGGTAGTTTATCAGTAGCAACAGTTTTGTAGTAGGAGTAGTAAAGTAAAGACAGCAGTAACAATAGCAGTAAACAGTAGGATTCAAGTGCGGTAGGCATAGGGATGGATGGATGGGCGTTGCACGGACAAGGCAATTCATATAGCAATCAGAACATAGGGCAATTGCAGATAAATAAGATAAAGCATCCAAGTATTAGATAATCCTAGGCATGTGTTCCATATATAGTCATACATGCTCGCAATGAGAACTTGCACAACATCGTTTGTCCCGCCAGCCCGTTTGTAGCGGGGCCTCAAGGGAACTATTGGCAATTAAGGTGCTCCTTTTAATAGAGCACCAGAGCAAAGCATTAACACTCCGTGAACACATGTGATCCTCACATCAAAGCCATTCCCTCCGGTTATCTCGATTTCTGTCACTTCGGGGCCATTGGTTCCGGACAACAACGTGTGTATACAACTTGCAGGTAAGACCATAAACAATACTATCATAATGAATCAATAACATGTTCAGATCTGAAATCATGGCGCTCGGGACCTAGTGACAAGCATTAAGCATGACAAGTCGCAACAGTCATAAAGCACTAATAGAAGATACTAGGCACCATGCCCTAACAATCTGATGCCATTACATGAACGATCTCATCCAATCCCTACCATCCCCATAGCCTACAGCGGGGGATTACTCACTCATAGATGGGGGAAACATGGATGGTCGATGGAGAAGCGATGGTGATGATGATGGCGATGATCTCCTCAATTCCCCTGTCGTGAGTGCGAACGAGTTTCTGGTGCTGTTTCGTGGAATCTAGTGGTGGCGGTGGAGCAGAACTCCTTCTGGAAAAACGTCGAACCCCCCCCCTAAGTTTTTAGGTCAGAAGGCATCTTATAGGCGAAGAGGGAGACCGAGGGGGTGTCTGGGGCGGCCAGACCACCCCCTAGCGCGGCCAAGCCCAGCCCGCGCGGCCAGGTGGTGTGTCTGGGCCCCAACCCCTCTCCGTCTCGTATACTGGCTCCTGGTCCCTCGGTGAAAAACTGACTTTGGCTTTTGTCCCGTCCAATTCCGAGAATATTCATTTTCTGACTTTCCTGGAACCAAAAACAGCAGAAAACAGGCAGCTGGCACTGTGGCTCTTGTTAATAGGTTAGTCCAAGAAATCATATGAAAAGTACTCCAAAGTGTGGACACAACATAAGAAAGTAGATAAAACCAAGCATGGAACATCAAAAATTATAGATATATTTGCAATGTATCACTGATCGATGCCTCCAGCGCTCCCCAATTCCTCGAACCTAAGTCCATCAACGATGGGAATTGATGAGTTAACCCCTCGTCACCGGGGGTGTCATAGTTTTTACTATTAGAGCAGTACCGACTGTAGGAAAACCTTGTTATTAGTCGATGTTGAGTCTAGCATTTGTGAAAACTATTTCAAAGATAAAAAGTATTTGCGAAAACTCTAGTATGCTTCTTTTTCTCCTCATATGGTATCACTCTAACTCTGGGTCATCTTATCTTGTGTTGATTTGGAAAGGTTTTGATATCTCTTCTAGTCGTTCAAAGCTTAGGTGCCTTCTGGGCATGTTGTTTCTTAACCGGTTGACCTAGTGTTGAGTTCTCTAGAGTTGTGTGTTCCTTTTTCCCCTTTGTTCTTCTTCAGATGAGAGATTCCTTTCCGTCATGATCTCACTATCTTATGGACCCACAATAGTATATTGTAGGTGCCATAGTGTTATGTTCTAGGCTTCGAGGTTTCCTTTCACCTCATGTGCCTCCTTTTCATTTGTTTGGGTACTTCAGAAGTCATTTTTCATGGAAGATACCTCATTACCTTGTAGTGTATACTATGTCACTCAATTAGTAGTTACTCTTTTCTCGGGTTTTAACCCTTGGACTTTAACTGAAGGTCCTGGATTGTGCTAGATTCTAGTGTTGTGAATCTTGTACATGAAGCTGATCTTTGACCCAAGATCCATTCTGTTAACCCCTATTGTTAATGCTCAAACATTACCTCAGGATGGCTGGTATCACCATTGTGGCCTTCCATCTTGTGGTTATTGTCGCGATTGAATTGTGACAACTAAGGACTTCCCCTAACACATGTTATGGCAGATGTTCTTTAATGAAACTAAAGACTCTACCCCACCTCCCTTCTTTGCATTGATTTTTCAGAAGATGGTAAATCTATGCATCCACATCTCGAGATTCTACCCTGAGGATGTCCCTTCCTTCTTGTTGTTTTCCGACCTTCGTCTACAAGTTGGTATCCAAGTAGTAAATGAGCATTGGAGTCTTCCAATGCAAGGTGCTCTTGTGGTCTATCAAGATAAACCATTTCAAGATGTTAGGAGAAACAAACTCCAGTACCTCTTCGTATCTAAGACCAGGTCAAAGTGTTGTAATCCGTAGAGCAAGATGCATTGATTAGATTCTATATGTTTTGCCTTACAGTATCACACTCTTATATACTAAGAGGTCACGCTGAGTTTCATGACTCTCTTACTGAAGTGATGCTTTGCACATCTCTACCGACCCTCCCTCTAAGTTGTTCACACTCTTGAGTGATGTGTGTCCGTAATGATGTTGCTATCCGAGATTCTTAGCAATTCTTATTGATTTGAACTCTAAGGACATTTGAGTCATTCCTAGCATGATTTGTTAACCCCATTACTAAGAGAATGTTGATTGTGCTACCAAGTTCGCTAATTCCGATATACTCTTTTCGGTCAAAGAGTTAGGCTCGTACCGAAACTCTCAGACTATGTCTTCTTGCCTTGTAAAGAAAGTTTCCTATCGAACAAGTGACATATTGGTAGTTCGTGATATTCTAGATGTCTTCTCTAAGTATCACCATGTTGCCACATGACCGTGTTGTCAAGTTCTTGAGCAAGCATGTTCTATGAATTGTTCCTTTCTCCAAGGATCCGTACTGGATACCCCTGAACTAGTTGGTTGAGCTTAAACAACAACTTGGAGAGTTGTAAGATAAAAGTTCTACCTAACCTTGTTCCTTTATAAAGGGATGTCTAGTTTTGCTCGTGATGAAGGAAGATATTATCTTCTCCATGGATATGTTATCTTCCCTCGCCTTTGATTTGATTAGGCTATCATCAAATCAAACTCAAGTCCAAGGACTATCTTGATTGTGTTTTTACTTGTGATGTCTCACTTGTGCACATCCTCATGTTCCTTGGTCTGACCAATACTCTACCTCGGTCATACGGCATATGAGTCCATCTTCCTAGAGTATCATGATAAGTTTGTTGTTGAGCCCATCGATGACATCCTTATCTTCTCTATGCTAGAATAGATTTGTATGGAACAGTTAGCATTAATGTTGGAATTTTTTGAGAACCATCCTCGAATCATCTTGAAGATTGTGTTCTAGATGTTAGAAGAAACCTTCTCCAATTCATGAGCAAATGTTGAAAGATGTCACCATGGATTTGGGTAGAGTTATCTTTGTTCCCTTAAGGACACAGTTGATTTCGTTGCAAGTACTTCATGTAGGTGCCGTTTTCCTTCAGCAAGTGTCTAATACATGGGTCTAGCAGTCTAGCTCGGTCTTTTGGATCTTGACATTATAGTCCATGTCTTGATAATCTAGTGACTTTACCTTTGCGGTAAATGTTGCACACTTTCTATTCGGACATGCTGAGTCTGAAGTATCATCCCACTTAACCAAATCTGAATCTCAAGAGATATGATGGTTGGTGTTCTTCAAGGTATTAACATAGGTATCCTTGTAAACCAAGAAAATTGATGTAATGGTTGACACAATTAGCCAGAAGTCCTACTGTCATATTCCTTTGATTCAGCAATAACAACCATTCCTCATGAGGCATCTTCTATGATTTATTATAAGAATTGTGCTCATGGTTTCCTTTGTATCCGAAGTCTAACCTTTACTTAATGTCTGCTTTTTCAAACATCAAGGAGAACATTTAAAGTAGAGTTGCAAAATATCTCTCTGTCGATTCTCCAGACCCTTTTATGTTGGAAAGTGTTTTGTTATGCCAAGTACTTAGAGTCTAAGAATGAAGTTTCTTTTCCCTGTGTTTCAGGAATATTATTACCTATTCATCCTGGTGTTATAAAGTGATATCACAATGTTTGACAAACATTCTGATACTCCTGGATGAATAAAGAGTTTCCTTCATTTTCTTAGCCATGTTCGAAGAGCGACTATGATTCTGGTAATCAACAACGAACCTGTCCTGCTACATGATTCGTGTGACTCTTGTGAGTCCTCTCCACCAAAACACCTTTTTGTATTGACCTTCTGTTGAACGAAAGAGTGAACCTTCTGTGTTAAAAGTAGTTCAACAGCTTGGTTATGTTCATCTATATCTCTATATCAATGAAATATCTACTTAAGCCATATAGTAGAGTTACACCTCTCGAAGTTTGTGGTCACGTTCTTTCTATTGGAAGTTTTTTCCTCGGAAGTTTAAACTCTCGTGCAAATTCCATGGTCTCAATCCTTATTAAGACCACCTATCTAATAACTTGAAACCTTCTCCTCTTGTTTCCTCAGTTACGTTCACGTGTTTCATGTTGTCATCTCAGAGTTATTTCCGGACACTCCTTCTATGAGTTAACCATGAGATACTCGATGTGTTGTTTAGTGTGTTTCCCTCTTATCCTTAGTGTAACCCTGTTTTCCTTCTCTCTTCCTACCTTAGGAACCTTAGGTCGAGATTCTCGTAAGGGGTATAGAGTTGTAACACCCTAATTTTATTAATACTAATTAGGGTTTGATGTGCATAGCATGAGAATCATCTATTTTGCTAAGACCAAATTCAAACAAGAACCAAATGAAAACCCTAAACCCTAATCCCCCTCTCCATTTGAAATCCTTTTTCCAACTGTTTTGAATTTTGAAAACTACTAGAATGTATGGATCACAAATAGTCTTAAGGGCCCCTACAATATTAATAGTTTCACAAACTCCTCTAATATTTTTGAAATGCCAAAAACAGTTTTGAGATGGTTTTGCAAAAAAGGAAAATAAGAAAAGGAAATATTTTGGAAATAAAAACAGAGCCAGACCAGAACCAGGATGGCCCAACCCTTCTCCCTCTCTCCCTGCCGCTCACGTGCGCCCGCAGTGGCCCAGCACCTGGCCTGCTTCGGCCTAGCCGGCGTACCAATTCGATGTCATCATCTACCTGGTGAAGCGAACTAGCTGCGTGTCATTGCCCTCGTCGTCGATCTCTATCGCGCCGTGATACTCGCTGCCTCTCTTGGACAATGTGATAATATTACCAGATTTCCTCTTCTCTCTCCATGTACCAGTCTCGTTTCCTCTCGCCCCCTCTCGCGGTTTTTCCCAATTAAGCGGAAACCCTAGCTGACGGTCGCCATCTCACACCGCTAACTCCGGCCTCCTCGGACCCAATTAAACATGCTGGAAGCCGCCTCGCCTTCCTCATCATTCCTACTGAGCCACGCTTGCTGGGATGGACAAAATTGACTGAACCGAGCTCCTCTTCCCGAGCTCCTGCCGCTGCAGTAGCCGTTGATTCCAGCCACCTCAGACCCCGCTGTCACCTTCAACGCCCTCCTGGTGAGCCTCTGGTTCTTAGGCACCCACCCTAACCCTTCCTCGCTTCCTGGTTCATGCTCGCATCGCACGCCGCTGCTTTCCACCACCAAATGTTGTCAATGCCATAGCTTTTGCGACCCATAGCTAGCGGCTCTGCCATTTTTAGGTCCGCCTAGATGGGCTCGTTCGAATGAGCTAGCCCATGATGCCCAGCTTGTCGTCCCTGCTATCGTCTGACGCATATGTCGCGTGCCGATGTGGCCCCCGCGTGACGCCCGTGTGGAGCTCGCGTGGGGAGCCGATGTGGCTCCTGCCTCAGCGCCGTGCAAGGTTTGCCACGATGGCATTTGACGTGGCCCTAGCCCTACCCGTCAGCCATAGTGGCTGGCCTATGCCTCGGTGTAAAATGTTTTCAAATGGTTTAATCATTTCGTAAAATGGTTTGATACTATAAAATCAATAACTTTTAGTCTGTAAGTCAAAAAAATATGTATAATATATTAAAATGTTCAAAAAAATGAGATCTATCTCTTAGCATCAAAATCATGCATTATTCAGCAACTTCAACTAACAAGTTTTTTAGAAGAACAAAATGAACCCCTGTAGGTGATTCTGAGGTTCCCATGTTTTAGGGTTTGCACCCCTCGGACCCTGTTTAAATTGTCAAGCATACCTTAGGATTTAATCTCAACACTATTTATCTTGTCATATAATTATTATTGCTTGAGTATTGCATCGATGCCATGTGTTGATTGTTTCAATTTCTTTATGGTGTTTTTCTTCTTCTTGGTAGAATACGAGGTTGAGATCGAAATCGAAGACAGAGATCAACACCATCGAGAATCAAAGATCAATACGTTTCCAACTACAACTAACTCAAGTAGAAGGCTACCGAAGGTCTGCTTATTGGTTATCAACGGGAAAAGGCAAGCATAACCCCACCATTATAAAATCCTATGATTTTGAAAGCATTTCAATTCTTGTCATCATGCATACGGTTCTACTATGGACTTTATTGATAGATAGGGTATCCTATCTGTTGCATTACGCCCTTTGAGCTTATATTACCTGATCTACTGGTCCTAGCATAACTATGTTTGGCTTATGTGCACTGCAAGAGCTTATATTTGTGTCCTGCTTAACCATGCTTAGCTATTAGTGCTAGTTCATCCACGTGATGTATCAAATGCAAAGAATCTAGTATGACGAGAGAATGAGGTACGAAGGTGATATGAAGTTAAAGATGCTAAAGCTTGTATGGGAGGGCATGGTGGAATGTGGTTTTTGTAGTCTCATGCTCACCACCACTAGGAATCGAGTTCTTGCCTCTTGAATCAAGACGAGCGTAGAACCATACGAGTCCTGGACAACCCCTTGATCAATTAACTTGCCTAGTAGATTCCATGAGTCACATAGTTTGGGCTTTCCATTTGGCATATACATTGAAAACATTTTAGAAAGAGGAGGAGAAGGAGGTCCATCATAATAGGTAGGGAAGTGTGGATTAGGTTGCTTGGGGTCGATAGAGCCCCTGGTGAACCAACCTCGCCTCACATCTCTAGGGACCTGCTTAGGGATTTGACCCGTTACAGCGGAACAATTCCTTACGGCATGACTCATGGTCTTGGCGAAAGCAAGGTAAAGGTCGTGGTCAACCACCCTCTGCCAGCACACCAAGGAAGTGTGTCAGATGGCGCTAAGAGTCGGTTGGTACATGTGGGTAAAATTGTACACTCCTACAGGGCTAAATCTTTTCGAAACGTCGTGTTCACGGTTATGAACGACTTGGGAATGAACAAGAGGATTATAGAGAACATGAACCTAATCGTATAACTTGGCAGATCAATGTGTGCTTAACGATGCTTCCTCAAGATACGAGGGGGTGATCCTAGTTGAGAGATGATGATTTCGTGGATACCAATAGGTGATGATCAATACATTGAGATATCACTCGCTTATATCTCCTTTTAAAATGATCTAACTAGACGAGCTTCTTCTCTCTCTTGTTTTACACACAAAGACAACTTTATGCAAAATAACTCCACTAGCCATAAGTCTTTCTGAGTACACCCTGTACTCACTCTTGCTTTGTTGATACTTTTGTAGCAGAGTAAGTGTTCTCTGAAGATGAGTTCTTACGACATCGACACCGACGAGTAGCTTGGGGTTCCCGGCCACCAGGTTGTAATAATCTGTGGGCTGGGACGTCATCGTTATACTGGCCTCTTAGGCCATTTGTTAAGTTTGCTATACTTAATAGCGTAATTTGCCTTCCGTTGTTTGATGTTTGTGGTCAGTGACCTCTACTTGTAATATTTTGGTTCTCTGCTCAGGTATGAGCTTATTGTAATAATTTTTGGGTCATAGGATAACTGTTGTGTTATCGAATCTTTACTAGATATTCTCGAGCTCTAGGTTAGGCTTATGTCAGATTAAGGTATGGGATTTGTTTAACCCTGATCCCGGGGTGTCACCCCCAATCAGTCATTGCAACTCGAAACTTTTCCTATGCACAGTTCCAGTAATTGTACATTCAAATACATGCATCAAGGATTCACTGCTACTACTATGTTCTCCACTTCCCCTTTGATGATCAGGCTGTGAGAGTTGAAGAATTTCCACCAGTTCCTCTACAAGACTGAGAGACATGCATCAAGGACATGCCCGAAGCCAACACCAAACCCAACACAAGGCGTTTCCCCATCTATGCCGTATACGATCTTCCATCTTGTTGAGATCATATTCTTCTCATACAAATTATGTGTAGCCATATGTTTAGAATTTTTATTTACTATCTTTCTATTCGATTGCATGACTACTTTAATTCCTATATTATTAGTCATGTTTTATTATGTCTAGATATGCGAATCTATACAAATCCATGTCATTTATTTTGGGACCGAGGGAGTACTATTTTTATGGATTAATTAATATGATAAATTGCTCAAATTTCTAACAAAGATCTTAGTCCTGACCCATCCAGATCTGATCTTAGTCCTGACCCATCCAGATCTGACCTCCCACAATGTTTCACTGCGGAAGAAAAGGAAGTCGCAGGCGCATGACTCTCTCAAGCAACACACAACTAATGATCAAATGGACCCCATGACCTTGGCCTGTGAGCGGCAGAAAGAAGAATGACACATATAAAAAAGGCACCGTCCACCCACCGGCCAACCAAGGGAAAGATGGCCAAGCAAATACTCCATCCGTTCCAAAATATACGATGTTTTAGTTTTGTGAAGCTAATGAATCTAGACCCTTTTAGTGTGTAGGTTTACTCTAAACATCTCTGAACATACATACCAAAAAAGGTCTAGATATAATATCTTCACAAAACTAAAACATCCTATTTTGAAACTGATGGAGTAGAAACTAATGCAGACGAGGAGGTGTCACTGCCTCACACTGCCAGCCCCACTTTACATGGTCCCAATTTTCATGGACCGATTCAGAGAAGTAAGAACTGAAAACAAATTTAACCCTATCTGATGGCGGTGAAAAACCGAGGTGAAAAGCTACTGTGCGGAAATAATAGGAGTAATAATGCTTCATGTTGGTCTCTTGCTAGTTCAAGTTCAAGTGGAGGAGTACGGGATCAGAGATCTTCTAGTGGAACATTCTTGATCTTTTGTTTGTCTGTGCGACCTGCAAAACCTCCCCCATATACTTTCCAAAAGCATGATATTCCTGGTCAGCACTTGGGATTAAACATCCTTGCCGATCACCTTGTTGCCATCCTCCTCAAAATGTCCTTCAACGGTTGAATTTTGAGCAACCATAGGCACGTCGCTGATACGCGACACTATCGCACTGAAGGAACTCAGACTTCACGGTGGCCCAATCTCAAACAGTTGGGCACTTTGAGAGAACTGATAGTCGATGTGTTGTCGTCAACGGCATGGACGGTACATGACCGGAGTCGATGTGCCATCAAAGTGTACAAGGACAGAGTCGGAGGAAGAGATTGTGTGGATCATGTCCTGCAGCCCTCAGTTTCATCGTTTAGTGTTTGAACAACTCTTAACAGATCCTGTGAAAAGCTCCAACCTATACCAACCGTTTTTCAGTTTATCGTTGTTCTCAGACTTCACTCTTTCAACACTCGTCTACTTTTGAAATAGTCACGTGGGTCCATATCCCTGTCTCCAAGTGTGTGACCAACTGATTCACTAAGTGGGTCTTTCTTACCACAGTTTTCCCCATCTCTTAAAGCGCAAAAAAAATTGGGCCCGGACAGAAACCGAACTTCAGCCCGGGCCTTTAAAATAAGTTTGGTTCGACGAACAACGGCCTGCGAACACATTATATGTACCGCGTGAGGGGGTGTATACGGGTCAAAATCCGTCCGGAGCCCTCGCCCTTTCCACCCTCTCCCCTCCGTCGCTGGCACCAAATGCACCACACGCCACCGACCTAAAGCTGCCTCCAGCCACAAATCAGCCCAATTGGCGAAATGGTGATGTCGAGGATGCCGTCTAGTGGGGTTGGGGGCGGCCGAGTGGGTTGCTACGCTCACGCGTGGTTGCGGAACCGTTGTCACTGTCGGCTCTGTCGAGGGGAAGCGGAAGGCTCGCGTGGCGTCGCTAACCGCGAAGAAGCGAGCATCACAGAAGTGGACGAACATGGGATGATGCCGCCGGCCTCCCTTCGCGGACGACCGACCGACCGCGTTGGCGCCGCGCCCTACGGCTCCGTTGAGGATTCCCGGGGCCAATTTGGAAATCCAGGGTTAGGGTTTAGCGGCAGATTTTTTGATCGCAGTTCATCTTTTGTATAAAAGCTCAATGATCCAATGTATGATCATGTTCCTTTCATGTCAGAATTTTGGCGCGAAGGTAACTTTGGCTAAATCTAAAAATTTCAGTTCCGAGTTTTTTAGTTTCTATCCCACGTATTTGCGAACTAAATAACACGAGTTCGAGTCCCTTTGTACACATTTTTAAGGGTCCGAGTTTACGGTATGGCCGATCAGATATTCTTCTACACCGGGTTCGGTGTCGCGAGGCATTCCGCTTGCATGCAAACAAACACACTTGCGTCATCGCGTGGGTGGTGAATGGATGTGAAGACACTGATGGAGTGGATAGATAACTACAGCGTGTAAAGTTGTAAACAATGAGATTGTGGCACCCGCAAAAAAAAAAAAAATGAGATTGTGGCGCTCTTGAGAAACATCTATCTGTTTTGTTGAAACACATCTCTCCTTGCCTGGTCAGTGGTCACGTGCTTTTCCTGCCAAAAAATAATCCTCACCAGCGACGTGGATTTCTCGTCAATTAGTTATATCTACGAGGATCTAGGCGGAAACTTTCCCCTCTCTCACCGGGTCCTCTCCTCCCCTCCCTCTTCTGAGCGTCGAGAAAGCGTCGCCGGGCCGCCCCCGAGCTCTCTCCGCCGGCGTTGCCGGTTGGAGATGGCGGAGGGATGGCGCCGGAGTAGATAGGTTAGGTAGTAGTTGTGGCCTTGTGCCGTCTGTGGGCTATATGCACATAGGTTGTAGAGATGGCTTGGATCTGAGCAACCAGATCTAGTGCTTCTTCTGAATGCTTGCTGGAGTTCTCCGCTCCTTGGTAGAGGGGTGGCGACGGTGGTGACCGACTCTACTCTAAATAAAGTTGCTCTCAGTACCTTCTTTTAAGAAATAGAGCAATTTTTCAAGAGATTTAACCATAGTAAAAGACAGATAAAACACAGGCAGAATAATAGAAAAGGACCAGAAGATGATATACATCACGGTAGAGGAACCGCCGGTGTTCCTGTTAGCGTTGGTACCGTCGTCAACCATGTTGTCGAGGAAAAGATTGTTGATGTCGGGGAAGAAGTCGTCGTTGGGGAAGACGTCGGTGCAGTCGCTATCCGTGAAGGAGTCCGTGATAAAGCCAGTAGTCGCGCTGGTAGCGCTCCCCCAAAACCTTATCGCCCTTCTCCCGTACAGGACTCGAAGCGGCGGGGTCTCGGAGGCCTACTGACGAGGGTTTAACTCATCAATGCCCATTGTTATGGACTTGGGTTTTGGAGAAGGAGGGAGCGCTGGAGACATCTATCGGCTAGCAAACAAGCACACATGGGACAAATGATTTACCCAGGTTCAGGCCTCGTAGAGGTCCCTACTCCTGCTTGTCTGCTCGTGGAATTATTGAGGGAGTCGAAAGTTACAACGGTGCACAGATGTAATCTGGCGAGGGTTGTGGAAGCTAGGGTTGCGCGTGTCCTCCTCGCCGCCCCCTCCTAACCCTTATATAGATAGGCTAGGTCTCGGGTAGCAGGTCGAGTCGGTTACAAGTTAGGGTTCTCCCCTTCAAACTTTCTATCTTTAGCTTTTTCTTGATCTTCAAGCAATCGAGAGTCCGCAGGTTATTCGAGTCCTTCTATCTGGGCCTTGGCGATACCGTGGGCCTATACGTATTTGGACCGTATATACCAAGCTCGAGTACCTGTAGGGTATACCCATGTCAGTAGCCCCCGAGTGTCCAGTGGAATCGTAGATTCGACTGGTGACTTTTTTGAAGTCTTCGAGTGCCTGAATGAGTACATTTTCGACTGCTTTTATTTATGTCATAGGAATTGTTGATATACATGCCTGATATAACCGAACTATCGGTTAACCACCTTAGGGTGAAACAACGCAATCTACTCAAATTCGAGTCCCCGGACTCGAATCCTGAAAAGTGCTGGTGTAATTCGACTCAGGCCGCGGAGGTCTTACAGGAGTCGAATTCCAGTTATATGGGTGTGAGTACTCGACGTGTCCGTCAAGGCATGTTCATCGTGCCTGTAGGCACAGATATATTTCTGGTAGTGCGCAGTTTAAATGCGTTGCCAGGCCTTATTCAGGTCTTACCTTCACGCTGTAAGCGTGGCATCCGAATTTTATCATCGCGGAGACGATTCGGGCGTCCCAGGAGACATAGTGTAACACCCTCGGAATCGACCCTATGCAAGTTTTAGCGCTTCCCGCCAAACCCGCATAGAAACGATTCAAAGGTGCCCACCAGGCACTTGCGTGCGGGTGGAAAACGAAGTAATATCATTACACAATAGTCCTCGATAGAACCCACAAAACATATATATACAACAGCGACTCAATGAGTCAAGAATACAGATATACAATACAAAGATCCAAATCACCTGGAAAACGATACAGCGTTCGAGTACGGACAAGATGCAAATTGAGCTAAGAGCCCTGAAGAATAACCAATGGCGTCCATAACCCTGCCCAGGCCAAGCCGGAAGGGTAACCCTGCTAACGACGTCGATCTCAAAACCTGCTAAAAACAAAAGGGGTGCCGACAAAGGGCAAAGGAAAAAGAGAGCGGTCAGTACTGAGGCCAGTACACGGCGAGACTAGAATTCGGCGGTCCTCGCCTACATAGGTATGGTGGACTGAAGAGGCAGCGCGACATGCACTAAATAACCTATAGAGACTCGATACAAATAGCGGCTATCAGAGAGGGGTAAGAAAGACCTATTCGGAACCAACCTGATACTACCACCAAACATACCCATCCTGGTTTTTCCCCTCGAGACCAAACGAGGAAGTCAACCGAGGAACCCATACAGGTGCTCCACGCACAATCGTAAATAAAGCAGTAAAGCATGGCATAAGTACAGGATAGTAATAAAGCCTCAAACTACTTTGTGGCCCCCAGTACAGTACTTTGAAATCAGGTACTAAATCGATGGGGGTGCCCACACACCCCACCTGTGGTTAGCGCGCTCGATCTTGGAACAGGTGTCAAGAACTCGGGGTCCTACGGGACACCAGTGAGCGGTTAAAAACCAAATATTGTCTCTTACCCACCGGTGCCTCTGCATTTACCTACTTTCAATTTTAGTTATTAAACAATAATTAAAGCCATGATCATCTCCAACATAAAGCATATGGCAGCCTTCCAACATTTGTGGTAATGGATTAATACCGCAACAGCACTTGAGCAAGCGACTACGACGCTAAGTCCAACTATCTACCAAACAACAGGTAATAGGATGTGTCCAAGGCAATATAAGGCTGCAAGGGATATCACGGGCACGAAAACTAGAGCATCGCAACACAGATAGCAATAGATCAACAGGAGGGAATAAATACTATAAAAGTAAGATAGGTAGAAAGGGGGAGATGCTCGCCTGGAAACATTGCCAAAGGTTCATCCGAAGATCGGGTCGACACTCGCATCAACTCATCGGCCTAATCCGCGAAGAAGCAAAACACTAGAAGAAACACCGGATGCACTATTTAATTCTATGACATAAGAACGGGCATGATGCATGTATGATGTATGGCATGGCAAGGATGCGATGCAATTAGGCAATATTAAGCGGAACCGGGGCCCCGACGATTAATTACTGAGTTCATATTGTTTAGATACCCCGCAATTTAAATGTTGTCTTAACATGGCAAAATTATATCACCGGGTTCGCTACACAAATTTAAATGGAACCAATATGAGACTAGAAATGTCCGCATATGGTCTCCATATTTAATTATGAGGTGAATCGGCATAATGCCCCCAAACCACATGATATGTATGCAAGCATGACAATTTAAGATGCACGAGTTTATATTACAATTTTATAAAATAGGGCTCGGAAAGGGGATCACACATGGGGGATCGACGATCTTGGGTTTCGAGGGAGGTCCGGGTTGGGTCTCGCCGGGATCAGTCTTCGGGGTCCGGTGTCGATCTTCGGGTACCGCAGGTTCTCGAAGGGGAAGATCTTGTCGACAGGGTTGCTTCGGGACGATCTTACATAGAACATCTTGTTGTTTGCACCGTTCTCGTTTGTGCCCTTCGGGAAGTACCAACAGGAATCCACATCAAGGTTCAGGGAGCCACCGGAAACTAGACCAGAGGCCACACTTGAATAGCTTGGTGCCGCACTGGGGCGCACCTGCTTGCGTTCGATGAGGAAACCAACAAGGGAAGGGCCCTAGGCGACGTTCGACGGCTGCAGACGAGCACGTAGGGCCGGGAACCACGGTGAGGCGGAGACGCGCAGGCCTACGAGGCGATAGACCGGCGGACGGCGGTGCTCCTGGCGCGGGGAGGAGCTTTGGGCGGCGGGTCGGAGAGGAGGGCGGAGAGCGGAGGCGGCGACCAGCGCTGACGAGGACTTGTCGGCCATGGGCGCCGCTGCAGAGGGAACCGGCGGGGTGCTGCAAGGCCGCGGGCTTGACGTAGGACCCGCGCGAGGCCGGGGAAGGCTTCCGTGGCGAGGAAGATGCGTGCGACGGCGGAGCACCGGGAGAAGGGCGTCGGCGAGGCCGGCTCTGCTCGAGGGCGCGGCCAGCGAGGCGAGGTCATGCCGGCCGGAGGAAGTGGCCGTGATAGAGGGGTGGGGCTCGATGTTGGTGGCTCTGCAAGGGGAGGCGAGGGCGAGGAGGCGGGGGGTCTGCGACGGTCGGTGACCGGCCCGAGCTTGGCGGCGAGGTTGGCAAGAAGGAGGCCCGGGCCGGCGAGGAGGGGGTGCCCTGGCGGCGGGGATCCAGAGAAGAAGCGGGGAGAGGGACGGGGTCACGAGGAAGGAGCGTCGGTCGGGGTGGGGGTCGGGCTTGCGTGTTGACCGGGTTGGGTACGGGGCGATCGGAGGGTGGGGTGTGCGTGTGTGTACAGGGGTGTACCGCGTGTGGTGGTGGGGCCAAAGGGATCAGGGAGGTGGGGTTGTGCTCACGCGCGTCCGTGCTGGCGTGTGCTGCAAGCGCGTTGGGTGCGTCGCTGGTGCCAGGGGAGAGTGGCGGCGGGGTGGATGGGAAGGAGTGGAGGGCAGGTGGGTAGAGAAGCTAGGGTTTGGGGTAGGTTTGGTAGATTAGGGTTTCACCGGTTGGGCCTTTGGGCCTGACCGGTTTAGGTCTAGGTAGTATTTTACTAGGTCGGGTAGTAGGTAGTCTGGTCCGGTTGGGCCTCTGGCCTGACCGATCGGACTGCCTCCCCGAACAAATTTTTTTATTATTAATTTATTTTTAAAACATTTTGTAAATACTTTTTAGACAAATAAAAGATCTGAACAGACCGAGGTTTTAGTTTAAGATTAAAGGAGAGGGCTAATGAGAAAACAACTTAGGCTTTTATAAAAATAGTTTTTATGCAAAATATATGCATGATGTTATGATGATGCACAAAATATGAACAACAGGCGATTTTCTAGTACTGGTTTTACCCGGGGTGCTACAATTCGACACCACTAACAATGGATCTCGCCCTCGAGATCCGCCTCATGATACGGGGAAGAAGGCCGGCGATATGAATCTTCTCGCTCCATGTAGAGCTTCACGACACCACTAACAATGGTTCTTTCTCCATCTTGAAATTGGCGACACCACCAACAAGAGGTCGTTGATCATGTTCGTTGAGAGAACACTCCGGATAAACAACGGACGAAGTTAAAGGTAAGGCCACCTCTAACTTCCATGGAAAGAGTAAGAATTGCATCTATCCACCATTCAATGTACAAAAGTGAATGATAAGAGTAGTGGTATGGTCGCGACTCCATCCCACACTCAAAGCATTACTCTGTACACGAACAGACGGATTATGCATCATACCCTCAGATTTTAGACTGAAGATCTCGACAAATGAGGTTCGGAAGCAAAGAAGTGATGTAGAGTCTTTATCGGATATGATGGATATGTGGTCGTCGCATTGAAAAACACCGAAAGATACAAAGAAAATTTTTAGTGAATTTTTGGTCCACTGAAGGTACATGGAGGGAGATTCCTCAGATGGCATGAAGACAAAATGTCGAAGCACCGTTACAAGAGGAAGCGAAACCCTGAAGGTACGACAGAATCCCAATCACGAGAGTTCCTGGACTCGAGGAAAAGATAAGAAAGTAGATACAAATAACGCAAAGGTAAGAGGAGAATAGCAGAGGGGTAAGGAGTAAAAACAGACCTAATCAGATCTATCCAACCGATTTTCCAAAATAGTTTTGACACTCTACAACGTCCGTTAGCTAGGTTATCCTACATGCTGGACCAGTGGGGTATCGTAACTGCTGAGCTCTGATACCACTCTGTAACACCCTCGGAATCGACCCTATGCAAGTTTTAGCGCTTCCCGCCAAACCCGCATAGAAACGATTCAAAGGTGCCCACCAGGCACTTGCGTGCGGGTGGAAAACGAAGTAATATCATTACACAATAGTCCTCGATGGAACCCACAAAACATATATATACAATGACTCAATGAGTCAAGAATACAGATATACAATACAAAGATCCCAATCACCGAAAAGCGACAGCGTCCGAAAGTACGGACAAGATGCAAATTGAGCTAAGAGCACGAAGAATAACCAATGGCGTCCATAACCCTGCGTGCCAAGCGGAAGGTAACCACGCTAACGACGTCGATCTCAAAACCTGCTAAAAACAAAAGGGTGCCGACAAAGGGCAAAGGAAAAGAGAGCGGTCAAGATCGAGGCGATTACGGCGAGACTAGAATTCGGCGGTCCTCGCCTACATAGGTATGGTGGACTGAAGAGGCAGCGCGACATGCACTAAATAACCTATAGAGACTCGATACAAATAGCGGCTATCAGAGAGGGGTAAGAAAGACCTATTCGGAACCAACCTGATACTACCACCAAACATACCCATCCTGGTTTTTCCCCTCGAGACCAAACGAGGAAGTCAACCGAGGAACTCACACCATTGGCAGTTTTATTTATTCAGTTATTGTTGCAGCAATTACTAGTCAGGTATAGATAGTCATCCAGATATAATAAGTAGTGGGCACTTTTAGTTAACCATTCCGTTGTAGTTGTAACACTTACTAGTCAGATACAATTAGCATGAGATATCCCAAACCCTGCAGTTGTTGGTACTTTTATTTAGCCATTCCGTTGCAGTGAAGCTGATTACTAGTCATATCAGATACAAGTCAAATTATAACAGTAAACTTTAGTTATAGTTGTCTATGATCGAGAACTGTGCTCCAAGTCGTCCATAACCGCGGACACGGCTTCTCGAAAAGATTAAACCCTGCAGGGGTGCACCAAAGTTTCCACACGCACCTACACCCTTGTTGTCAGATCAGGTAGGTACAAGATCACAAAACATACACCCAACGGTATGTCGACGGGGTTTCGGACACGACGTTTCCCAGACCCAAAGCAAGCACAGGCCACCCCACTAAGCTACCCAGAATTAAGTCGGCCGGTCTCGAGACGGACCCGAGTTTGTGTCGACGGTGTAAACGATAGGAACCGAAAGTGTGACTGGGGTTGTCGATACAGTAAAACGTGTCACGATCCTAAATAAAGTGCTCCACGACACGCTGTCGTAAATAAAGCAAAAGCATGGCATAAGTACAGGATAGTAATAAAGCCTCAAACTACTTTGTGGCCCCAAGATGATACTTTGAAATCAGGTACTAAATCGATGGGGTGCCCACACCCCACGTGGTTAGCGCTCGATCTTGGAACAGTGTCAAGAACTCGGGTCCTACGGGACACGGTGCTGATTAAAAACCAAATATTGTCTCTTACCCACCGGTGCCTCTGCATTTACCTACTTTCAATTTTAGTTATTAAACAATAATTAAAGCCATGATCATCTCCAACATAAAGCATATGGCAGCCTTCCAACATTTGTGGTCTTTGGGCGACACAGCACTTGAGCAAGCGACTACGACGCGCATAAGTCCAACTATCTACCAAACAACAGGTAATAGGATGTGTCCAAGGCAATATAAGGCTGCAAGGGATATCACGAACACGAAAACTAGAGCATCAAACCAGATAGCAATAGATCAACAGGAGGAATAAATACTATAAAGTAAGATAGGTAGAAAGGGGAGATGCTACTTTGAAACATTGCGAAGGTTCATCCGAAGATCGGGTCGACACTGCATCAACTCATCGGCCTAATCATGAAGAAGCAAAACACTAGAAGAAACACCGGATGCACTATTTAATTCTATGACATAAGAACGGGCATGATGCATGTATGATGTATGGCATGGCAAGGATGCGATGCAATTAGGCAATATTAAGCGGAACCGGGGCCCCAACGATTAATTACTAAGTTCATATTGTTTAGATACCCCGCAATTTAAATGTTGTCTTAACATGGCAAAATTATATCACCAGTTCGCTACACAAATTTAAATGGAACCAATATGAGACTAGAAATGTCCGCATATGGTCTCCATATTTAATTATGAGGTGAATCGGCATAATGCCCCCAAACAACACAATATGTATGCAAGCATGACAATTTAAGATGCACGAGTTTATATTACAATTTTATAAAATAGGGCTCGGAAAGGGGATCACACATGGGGGATCGACGATCTTGGGTTTCGAGGGAGGTCCGGGTTGGGTCTCTTGGGATCAGATCTTGAGGTCGGTGTCGATCTTGGTACCGAGGTTCTCGAAGGAAGATCTTGTCGACAGGGTGGCTTCGGGACGATCTTACATAGAACATCTTGTTGTTTGCACCGTTCTCGTTTGTGCCCTTCGGGAAGCACCAACAGGAATCCACATCAAGGTTCAGGGAGCCACCGGAAACAAGACCAGAGGCCACACTTGAATAGCTTGGTGCCGCACTGGGGCGCACCTGCTTGCGTTCGATGAGGAAACCAACAAGGGAAGGGCCCTGGGCGACGTTCGACGGCTGCAGACGAGCACGTAGGGCCGGGAACCACGGTGAGGCGGAGACGCGCAGGCCCACGAGGCGATAGACGTGACGGCGGTGCTCTGGCGTGAGGAGGAGCTCTGCGGCGGGTCGGAGGAGGCGGCGGAGGAAGCGTAAGGCGGCGACCAGTGACGAGGACCTGCCGCCATGGGCGCCCGCTGAGGGAACCGTAGCCTTGCAAGGCCGCGGGCTTGACATAGGACGCGCGCGAGGCCGGAGAAGGCATCCGTGGCGAGGAAGATGCGTGCGACGGCGGAGCACCGGGAGAAGGGCGTCGGCGAGGCCGGCTCTGCTCGAGGGTGCGGCCAGCGAGGCGAGGTCATGCCGGCCGGAGGAAGTGGCCGTGATAGAGGGGTGGGGCTCGATGTTGGTGGCTCTGCAAGGGGAGGCGAGGGCGAGGAGGCGGGGGGTCTGCGACGGTCGGTGACCGGCCCGAGCTTGGCGACGAGGTTGGCAAGAAGGAGGCCGGGCGGCGGAGGTGCCTGGCGGGGATCGAGAAGAAGCGGGGAGTGGGACGGGGTCACGAGGAAGGAGCGTCGGTCGGGGTGGGGGTCGGGCTTGCGTGTTGACCGGGTTGGGTACGGGGCGATCGGAGGGTGGGGTGTGCGTGTGTGTACAGGGGTGTACCGCGTGTGGTGGTGGGGCCAAAGGGATCAGGGAGGTGGGGTTGTGCTCACGCGCGTGCGTGCTGGCGTGTGCTATAGCCGCGTTAGGTGCTGTGGGGTGGATGGGAAGGAGTGGAGGCGGTGGGTAGAGAAGCTAGGGTTTGGGGTAGGTTTGGTAGATTAGGGTTTCACCGGTTGGGCCTTTGGGCCTGACCGGTTTAGGTCTAGGTAGTATTTTACTAGGTCGGGTAGTAGGTAGTCTGGTCCGGTTGGGCCTCTGGCCTGACCGATCGGACTGCCTCCCCGAACAAATTTTTTTTATTATTAATTTATTTTTAAAACATTTTGTAAATACTTTTTAGACAAATAAAAGATCTGAACAGACCGAGGTTTTAGTTTAAGATTAAAGGAGAGGGCTAATGAGAAAACAACTTAGGCTTTTATAAAAATAGTTTTTATGCAAAATATATGCATGATGTTATGATGATGCACAAAATATGAACAACAGGCGATTTTCTAGTACTGGTTTTACCCGGGGTGCTACACGTAGTCTCTTTGTAGGGAAAATTTGTGAGGCGGTGTCGCCAAAGGTTGCGAGTGCGGATGTTATGAACACACAATTTTTGTGCAAATAATCATAGGGTGCGCGACCAGCGCTCCCTATGGAGTAGCCCCTGAGTGCCTGGTTGAGTCGAAGACTCAGGCAGGGACTAAAGAACTTTTGCGATTGCTGTCGTCTTTTTGCTTATTTGTTTCAGTCGATGACTCAGGCAGGGACTAAATATTTTCGTGACTGCTGTCGTCTTTTGCGTGCTTGTTTCAGTCGAATTTGTTTCCGGCGCTCCCTATGGGAGTAACCCATGTCCATAATCGAATTGTGTTTCGAGTGGTTGGGTTTGCCTTTGTGATTGTCTTCGTGCCTGCAATAAGAAAAGAAAAAGTCGTAGGGTGCGCCGCGCTCCTATGGAGTAGCCCCGAGTGCTTGGTGGAGTCGAAGACTCCGGCAAGGACTAAAATAGTCGAAGTTTTCCTGCGTAGCCTTGGTGACGCGTCGGTCTTGACGTTTGTATGACCTCGAGTTGCCGCGTGGCATTTTGTGGACGTGACGGCGGTGGGTCCCCTTTACTTTTTATTTGACTAGGCGTGCGTAATCTTATTTTTAACTGCGCCTCCTCAATTTCCGCGCGTAATGGTAGAAGTGGGGGACGGTTCGCGCTTCCTCTTCTCCACGTGTCCAACGCGATGCGCGCCACGCGTCTAATAGGGTTTTTTTCAACCGTTGGATCGCATCTTCCAGGGGTTAAATAGTGGCGCTGCGGTGGTAATTTTTCATCTGCACTTTTTCGTCCTTGTTGCCATTGCCATTGCTGCTGTTCTTCTGCTTTCCTGCGCTCGTCTCCTCCATAGTGATGGACCACCTCCGTTCGTTTCCAAGTTACTTTCTGGCGCTCTCATCACCGCCGCGCAATGGGAAAGAAGAAAGGAGGTGCTGCCGCTGATTCCGCGGCCACCGTTGCCGCGATGAAGAAGAAGGGTGGCTCCGCTGCTGCGGGCACCAGCGTCGCTGCCGGCGGGAAGAAGAAGGTCGCGGGCACCCGCGTGACAAATGGTGCATGGCGCCCTTCCATCATCAAGGCATCGGATCTCCGTCTTCTTCGCCAGGATGGAGTTATTTCTGCGGCAGTCGCCGATGCGCGCGTCCCCAGCGGTGAGACCATTCCTGTGCCTCCCGCTGGTTTTCGAGTGATGTTGCTTGCATTCGTCATTCGCAGCCTTTCTTTGCCTCTCCACCCCTTTCTTAGGGGTCTCCTTTGTTTCTACTAGCTCCAGCTCCATCAGCTGTCCCCAAACTCGATTCTCCACATCACCTGTTTCATTACTCTTTGCGAGTGCTGGCTCGAAATCGAGCCGCACTTTGGCCTTTTCAAGCGCTTGTTTAAATTGAAGCGCTAGTCCGCCTATGGCTCTTTAGTTTATGACGTAGGTGGTTGCGGTATCCATGTCGACCCATCCGCCATCTACTTCGACATCAATCTTACCAAGTCCGTCCAGGGATGGAGGGACAAATGGTTTTATGTTCGCGACCAGAAGGCCAAGGACGAGCACTTTGGACTCGCGCCTTTCGATCCCGCGACTCCCTGCAAGAAGATGCGTTCTTGGAAGAACGTGATCATGCCTTCCGAACTAGCGGAGACAGACGTGCTATATCAACGCGTCTGCCACCTCGAGTCGCATAGGCGTAGAAGAGGGAGGATGTGCCCTTGTCAGGACTTGGCTGCGTCATCGCGTCCAGCCTCTCCAGGCCAGGGTCCATCCCATGTCTCAATGGGGTGGCGCTGATGATGCCACTCGCGTGTCTGCTGATGGAATGTCCTTGAGTGAGGTAGATAAGAGGGTGCGACTAGTCACGAAGTACACCTTTAAGGATGTGCTTCCGAATGAGCCAGTCGTTCCTCCTTTCGATGCTTCGAATCTTCCTCCTGAGGTACAGTTGTGCTACACAGTAGCTTATTTTCGCGATTGCGTTTTCTGTTGCTTACCTGTTATGTTTGCTGATCTTCACTGTTTGTATGCAGGATTGGGCGGTGTCGCCTTGTATGCCTCCTCTCCCTGAGGGGATTATTCCTCGTGAAGCTTTGGAAGAGGACGAGTCTGAGTCGACTGTCCCTTCTGATGTGGAAGAGGAAGCCCCCGAGTCCGAGAGCCCGGATACTCGCAAGTGTTCGTGTAGCGAGGACTCCGACGCGTCGACTCCTTCGACTCCAGGAGGCGCGGCTGTTGGCGCGGAGTCGCCAATTCCAGCCATTCCTGTGAGGGCTGTGGCACCATCTTCTCGCAAGAAGATGCGATTGCCCAAGGAGTCTTCGTCAGAATCGGCGGCTGCCACGTTTGATCTTGACAACTTTAACTGGTAAATTTGCTAGGTCATTCATTCTTTTATGTTTTCTTCTTGTTGGTTTTGCCCTGGAGTTTTCCCTTTTCTCAATGTGGACTCGGTCTTGTAGTCAAGAGGCGTCGTCATCTTTTGGCGACGTCGAGTTTTTGAAAGAATCGGGAGTCGCGACTTGAAGAGCCAAGGTAGAGGTCGAGCGTGCCCCTTCTCCTCCGGCGGCGGCCCACTCCAGGCACAATTCTTCGAGCTCTCCTCACGTAGGGGAGCATCGAGTGGTTGCTCGGATGACGGTTCAGCAAACTTCTTCGGAGTCGCTAGAGGACCATGTAAGTATATCTTTCCTTCTTTTTTAATGTGGTAGTCAACGCCTTCTGATGCCCTCTTCTGACTCCTTGTTTTGTGTGCAGCTCCTTGTAAAGGAAGCCGCGCAGGTGGCGGAGCAGGTGATGGCGATGGGTCGCTAGCATGCAATCTTTGGAGGCAGCGTCACCGCTGCGGGTCGAAAGTGAGTGCTCTACACTTATTCTTTTTGTCTTCTCTCTGTTTTGGTATAATCGACTGATAGCCAATTATTGACTGCCATGTAGCTGAGCATAACGCTTTACTGCGCAACGTCGCCATGTTGGAGAAGACATTAGCCGCAGCTATGAAGGGGCGCGACGAGGCAATCGTGGTTCGTGATGATGCCCAGAAGCACGAAGAGGATCTGCGCGCCTCCTTTACGGCCAGGGAGAAGTTGTTCTAAGAGCAACTGTTCTCAGTCGCCAAGGCCCTCTCAGGTACCTTTACTGGTAGATATTTTATTGATGTTCTTCTCTGTATCTAGAGTTTTTGCCGGTGGCACTAGAAGTTTGATCCATGTGTGTATTTTCGGTGTAGATGCTGGCGACTTGAGTTTTGATCCGCAAGCCCTTTGTCGCGATGACGCTCTGGCGGGCGCGGTGTCTGCGGTCGAGGATCGTAGCGCCGCTGTCCAAAATACGTTGTCCAAGTCCAAGGTTACCCTTAGTCGCCTCCGGGAGGAGTTGATGCCGAAGGCAGAGCTGGTCGACAATGTGGAAGAGCTAGTGGAGTCGCTCGCCGGGGGGTGTGCCTGCCATGTACAAGAACTCCCTCCGCGCGGCTGGCGCGACCATGTCTCTTGCCATGGTGTAAGCCCACGGAGTCGAAATAGATCCTTCTGCAGTGTCGAAGACGATGCCTGTTGGCGCGGATGGTCAGCAGGTAGTATTCGCTCCCTTTGCGACTGCCTGTGCCAAATATGGCCATTCCTTGATAAATACTGTTGCCAAGTATTCGGACGAGCTCCAACGTGCGAAGAAGGCGGCGAAAGCTTGACCTCGGGGCGGCGGAAAGTCGATGGCATCTCGATCGCCACGGACTTGATGAATCCCCCGAAGCCATCGAAGTCGAAGAAGCCAGCTGCTCCGTAGTTAGCTTGTTGTAATGATTGATCAGTTGCCTTTTTAGCCTAAGGACGTGCCTGGTGGCGAGTGTGTTTGTAAACACTTATGCTTATGTTGAATGCGTCTGTTCTCCTTGCCTTTGTGTTAATTTTGCCGCCTTATTTTCTTTTGTCTTGACTTGTGGTAGGGCACATCGAGTGGTCCTGTGGGGGGAAACCAGGATTCGCCATCTCTTGATGAGACAGTGGCACCACCGCGCTCCAGGGTAGAGGAGCTATCCTTGTCGCCGACTTCGTGATCGCGTGAAGCAGCTGGGCGTGAGTTGCCCCTGATCCGTGGTAATGCTGGGCGTGTGGAAGTCGGCGGAAAAATCCGTCGCCCATGAGCAATATCTGCTTGGCGAGGTGGCGCTGAAGCGACCAGTTTAAGTGTTAGTTTGCTTGTCCTCATCTTTTTCCTTTGTAGTTAGCCGCAATGGTACGTTGTACTCATGCTGTTGGTGCTGCTTCGTGTAGTTGTTAGCGCACGCCGTCCGCAGGAGGAGAAGGATAGGATTGCCATCCTCCTTCATGATCTCACCTAGGAGCAACTTCAAGAGAGTGGATACTTCTGGGCAGATCATGATCGTGCGACTGCATTGGCGACCCTGCAGGATCGCGCTTCACGAGTTCTGATCTTCCTAAAGAAGTCGCAGTCGTGTTTGAAGAACATCTATCGGGCAATGTTCCCGTTGGATGACACTCAATCAAGCCTGCTGGCTCTCTTGGCCAAATTTCAAGATATGTCCGCGGTTCGCGAGTGCGTGAGGCAGCAGTTGGTGGCTGGTGCCAAGGCTGCCCTCTCGATGGTGCGATTGCACAGGCCTGACGTGGATGTCGCCGCCATTGCTTCCGGTCCGCCAGCGCCGCCGGCCGGATCTGCTTGGAATATGGTGCCACACTATCAGGCGGTGGACCGTCCAACAGAGGAGATTGTCGACTTCTTCGAGGAACAAGCCAATGTTCTTCTGTTGCAGCAGTAGCTAGATTTGTATCCTGCACATAAGTGTACTTGTGTTGTAAAGTTCATATATATTTGTAGATAATTTATTGTTGAATGTGTACAAACAGCTTTGTCAGCGTCAGGTGCGTTGCACTATGCGATTCCTTTTCGTTAGCCTGGCCATCCCTTTGTCAACCTGCCAGGCGCGTTGCGGCTGGGTTGAGTTTGCGTTAAGGGGTTTGATTGATGTGCCAGCTACTCAGGATATCGCGTTTATTTGTTGGAAGAATAGATGTAGGTAGGGTGGCGTAGCCCCTGAGTATAAAATTGACAAAAGTGAAAGAAAACACAGAGTTTTGGAGCACTTAGCTTTTATTTATTTGAAGAGCAGTACAAGGTACAATGTGTGGCTGAGTAGCCTTATTTGTGATGTAAAAAGTAAAACAACTAGGGGTAGAAGCGTCGCAGTTGTGCGACGTTCCAAGGGTTGGAGTATGCGACTCCTGTCTCTAAATCTTGAAGGCGATAGGCGCCACCTGGGATTACTTCTGTAATCACGTACGGTCCTTCCCAGGGGGACTCGAGCTTGAGATGCCCCTGCTGCTTTAGTCGCAGGACCAGGTCACCTTCGACGAAGGATCTGGGGCGAAGCCTTCTGCTGTGGTAGTTGCGCAAGTTCTGCTGGTAGATCATGGATCTTTCTGCGGCGATTTCTCTTGCCTCGTCGAGGAGGTCGACGGAGTCTTCGAGTGCAAGAGATGACTCTTGTTCGCTGTAAGCGACTACTGTATGACGCCTTTGTATCGCACTTGACGGGTAATCTGCTTCGCCCGTGCACCATAAAGAATGGCATGTAGCCCGTGGCGCTGTTTGGAGTTGTTCGTAGGCTCCAGAGTACGGATTGGAGCTCATCTGGCCAGCAACCCGCGGCTTGCTCGAGTGGTCAAAGGAGTCACTTCTTGATGCCGCTGCAAACGAGCCCGTTTGCTTTTTCCACCTGACCGTTAGTCTGTGGATGCGTGACTGAGGCGTAACTGATGTTGATCCCCAGGTTTCCGCAGAATTCTTGGAACTCCTTGGATGTGAAGTTCGTCCTGTTGTCAGTGATGATGCTGTGCGGCACGCCGAAGCGGTAGACAATGGATTCAAAGAACTTGACCGCGTTGTGCCCTGATTGCTTGGCACTGGCATGGCCTCAATCCACTTGGTGAACTTGTCGACTGCGACCAAGAGGTAGACGTAGCTTCCTTGCGAGGACCTTGGGAGTTTGCCCACAATGTCAAGCCCCCATTGTGCGAAGGGCCAGGCCAATGGGATGGGCCGTAGTTCTGCGCCTGGTGCGTGTGGCTTGTCCACGAATCGCTGACAAGCGTTGCACTTTTGGACTATGTCCTTGGCGTCGCGCATGGTCGTGGGCCAGTAAAATCCAGCTCGTAGAGCTTTGGCAACGAGGGCGCGACTGCCGGCATGGTGCCCACAGGTCCCTTCATGGATGTCGAGGAGGACTGCTCTTCCATCGGCTAGGGAGATGCATTGTTGTAACACGCCTGTGATGTTGTGTTTATACAGTTCACCGTTGATAACGGCGAATGCCTTGGAGCGTCGCGCGATGTGCCGTGCGTCTATCGGGTCGTCTGGTAGGCGCTTGCTGAGGAGGTACGTAATGTACGGCTGCGTCCAGGATTGTTCGATCATCATGACGCTCATTGGTCCCTCGAGTCCTGTGTCTAGCTCCAAGTCATCGAGTGCCATTGGCTCATTGGGTGGCGTAGCCCCCGAGTCCGTTGCTGCACTTGTTTTCTTTTCTGCGGCCTTTGGCTTGATGGAGCGTTCGCATATGCGCTCGAGAAATACCCCAGGTGGTATGGGGGCGCAGGTGGAGCCTATGTTGGCGAGTGTGTCCACCTCCTCGTTGCTTTCGCGACATATGTGTCGCAACTCGCAACCATCAAAGTCTCCTTCGAGTGTGTCGTAGAGGTCGCGGTATGCGATCATGTTGTCGTTCAGTGCGTCGCGCTCGTGCATTGTTTGGTTGACGACCATCTTGGAGTCGCCATATATGATGAGCCTCTTTGCGCCGCAGGCTTTTGCCATCCTCATCCCGTGCAACAGGGTCTCGTATTCAGCCTCGTTGTTTGAGGCTGTGAACTGCATTCACAGGATGTATTTCAGCTTGTCCCCTTGAGGTGATGTCAGTATGACACCTGCTCCTGCTCCATCTTTCCTCTTGGACCAATCGAAGTGCATTGTCCATAGGTAGGACATATCAGGCTTGTCCGGGAGTTGGTTTTCCATCCAATCCACGAGGAAGTCAGGGAGAACTTGTGACTTGATTGTGTCACGCTTTTCGTATGTGATGTCTCATGGAGACAGTTCGATTCCCCAAAGCGCGACTCGCCCCATGGCGTCGGGGTTATTGAGGATATGTCCCAATGGGGCGTCGTTGACTACCATGATTGGGTGTTCCTGGAAGTAATGGCGTAGTCGCCGGGCGGTCATGAAGACGCCGTACGCCAGCTTCTGGTAGTGCGGGTACCGCTGTTTTGTTGGCATGAGGACCTCGCTGAGGTAGTATACCGGGCGGTGTATGGCATGGACCTTGTTTTCCTCGGCCCGCTCGACGACAAGCACTGTGCTAACCACTTGGTTGGTAGCGGAGATGTATAGCAGTAGTGGTTCCCTTTCTCGTGGAGTCACCAATACTAGCGAGGTGGATAGCAGGCGCTTGAGATCTTCGAATGCTTCTTGCGCTTCATTGGTCCACTCGAATTTGTCAGCTTTGTGGAGGAGCTGATAGAAGGGCAGTGCCTTTTCTCCTATTCGACTGATAAATCGACTGAGGGCCGCGATTTGTCCGGCTAGTTGTTGGACGCCTCTTATGTTCTTTGGCTTCTCCATGGCCAGTATGGCCTTTAACTTTTTCGGGTTTGCTTCAATCCCTCTCGCGGAGATGAGATACCTGAGCAGCTGCCCAGATGGTACACCGAAGGCGCATTTGTCCGGATTGAGCTTTATCTGGTAACGATCGAGATTGGCAAAGGTTTCGCGCAGGTCGTCGATTAGAGAGGCTTCTTCCTTGGTTTTGATTACTATGTCGTTGACATAGACTTGGATGTTGTGACCCAGTTCCTCTTTGAGGCAATCCTGCATGCACCGCTGGTATGTGGCTCCCGCGTTTTTTAGCCCGAAGGGCATTGTGTTGTAGCAGAACACACCGAAGGGCGTTGTAAATGCGGTCTTCTCCTGGTCTTCCTCCTTCATTCGAATTTGGTTATAGGCTAAGTAGGCATCAAGGAAGCAGAGGCGCTCGCATCCAGCGGTTGAGTCGATGATTTGATCGATCCGTGGTAGCGGGAAGTGATATTTTGGGCAGTGCTTGTTTAAAGAAGTGAAGTCCACGCACATCCGTAGGATATCCGTGTCCTTTTTTGATACCAGCACCGTATTGGCGAGCCAAGTGCTTTCCTTGATCTTGCGTATGAATTTGGCCTCGAGGAGTCTGTTGATCTCCATTCCGACTGTCTGCGCTGGTGGCCCAGACAGTCGCCTGATTGTTTGCTTGACTGGCCTTGCGTCGGGGTTGACGTTGAGTGCGTGCTCGGCGAATTCCCTGGGAACTCCTAGCATGTCCGCAGGACACCAGGCTAAAATTTCCTAGTGCTCACGGAGGAATTCGACGAGCGCGAGTTCCTATGCGGGACTCAAGTTGTTGGTGATGAGGGCCGTTTTAGCGGGATCTGATGGATGGACCTGCACCTTCTTTGTGTGCACAGATGGGTCGAAGGAGAGGTCAGGTGAGCTTGGCCTACTCAGGGGAGGCAGACTGTTGTCTGTCGTTTCCTTCAATCGCGCGAGCTCTTCCTGCATGCCGAAGGACTGGGAGATTTTGTTGAATTCCCTGTCACAACTATCAGATCGCTCAAAGCTCCCGTTGATCGTGATGACGCCGTTGGGACCTGGCATTTTCATCTGTAGGTAGGCGTAGTGGGGTACCTCCATGAACCTAGCGAACACGACGCGTCCGAGGATGCAATGGTATTGTGAGGGCCAGTCGACGACCTCAAAGTCGATGCGCTCGCGTCGGAAGTTCCTTGGCGTGCCGAATATGACGTCGAGGTTGATTTTGCCCAGGGGGTATACGCCTTTCCCTGGGACGATGCTGTGGAATGTTGTGTCCGATGCCTCCAAGCAGGTTAGAGGGATCCTTATTGCTCGCAAGGTACTCGCGAATATGAGGTTGATGCCGCTTCCGCCATCCATGAAGACGCGACTCATGTCGAAGCCTCCAATTTGCGCCTCGAGTACGAGGGGGCAATGACCTGGGAGAGGTACTTGAGGCGGGTGGTCGCGTTTGTCGAAGGTAATGCACGACTCACTACCGCTAAGGTACTCAGTGGTGGATGGTGGCGAGTGCATGGCCAAGTTGACTTGGGGAGTGATGGCCTTCTGCACCCTATTGGAGGGGCGCCCCTTTTGGATCATCATGGTACCCATGGCCCGTGGGTACGGTTCGCCTCCGTGGTGCTGGTCTGGTGCAGCTCCGTTCGGGGGTGGCCCAGGTGGTGGTGGTGGTGGTGCGCCATGTGCCACAGCGCATGGAGCGGCTCCGTAGCCTCTTTCGACTGCATTGCGGTTCATCCGAACTAATCCCTCGTGTAGCTTGAGGAACTTGTGGCAGTCCTTGAGGAGGTGGCCGGACTTTCTCTTGCCATCATGCTTGTCGATGTAGAAGTGTACCGTGCATGGCCCGGATAGTTTGTCCTCGATGGAGGTCGCGGGTGCTTCATCGCGAGTGCGGCGTTGCCACACTTGCGTGGTTTTCCCGGAGTCGCGGTATCCGCCGCTGCGGTATCCGTTGTTGCGGTTATCGTCGTGTTTATCGGCGTAGCCAGCTGCGACCATGTTGATGTCATCGCGATCGTCGTAGATGCGCATGTGACGCTTACTCCGGCGGTCGCGTCTTCATTCGAGTTCTGCCTCCTCGTCAGAGTGAACGCGATTCTTCACCGAATCTTCTCCATCTGCCCACCGATTCGCGATCTCCATCAGGTGGTCGATGGTCTGGGGCTTTGAGCGGCCTAGCTCCTCCCTAAGTTCCATGCGGCGGACACCACCATTGAATGCATCAATCGCGCGGTCTTCCGAGATGTTCTCCGCGGAGTTCTTGATGATGGACCACCTTTGGATGTAAGAGTGCAGCGATTCGCCAGATCTTTGCTGGCAGCATCTTAGTTCTTCGATTGAGGCGGGGCGTTTATACGTGCCCTTAAAATTGCACACGAAGCTATAGACTAGCTCATCCCAACTGCGAATGGATTCGTGTGGGAGGTTATTGAGCCATGCCTGGGCGGCGCCCTGCAGCTGTAGCTGCAAGCATTGCATGGCAGTACTTCGACTGCCTCCATGTAGCCTGACGGAGGAGATGTGGTCCTCCATCCAGATCTTGGGGTCCTACAGACCGTCAAATTTTGGGTTCTCCGATGGGAGTTTAAACCCTTTAGGCATTCGCTTTTGCCTAATGGATCTGCTGAAGCATCTGGCACCGCAGAGCTCCCCATCTTCCTCTTCCGAATCAGTCGATCGGGCACGTCGTGCCCTTGACTTGTCGATCTTGCGCTGCGTGAGGTCGTTGCGTGCATCGTAATCACGATCGTGTCGCCGTGAGCAGCGGCGTCGAGACAGGTCGTGACTGTCATCGCTGGACGAGGGTGAGGAGTAGCACTTTGCTAGTGCTTTGCCCTTTTTTGGGTCTGGTACCGGTTCCTTGTCGAGGGCGGCCTCGATTAGCCCCAGGCCCGCGATCGTAGATCAGTGCATGGCCGTTCGGGGATCTCCAGCTGGTGGTTGGTTATTGAGGAGGTACATGGTGGCTGCTGTCACCGCGGCCTGCGGTGTCCCGGGAACCACGTTGCCTCTCGTGTTGACTGTCATAGAACCGAAGTCGAGGACTTTCACGGCATCTATGCGCTCTTGTTCGGTGAGGTGAGCCATCCGCGACTGCCTCTTCTTGGCGAGGTACTCGTTGCCTCTTGAGGAGGATCCTCCGTAGGAGGAGAGCCCAGCACGACGAAGGCTTGATTCGTCCACTGCCTTTTCTGGCGCCTCAAGTTGCGCGATTGCTTGTTTTTGGCGTTTGAATTCCTCTTTTAGGAGCCAGTGGTAGCCCATCAGCAGTTCCTGTGGGGACCCGAAGGGTAGAGGTGCACCTCGTAGGGCTTCGCGGCAGCGACCCCACTCTTGCTCGTTGAGCCTGATCACGACGCGTTCGCCGGTTTGCTCGTTGATCATGCTAGGAGGTTCGACTGCTCCTCCGCTGCCACCGTTGCCAGCGTTGGGTGGGTCGGTGCCGTTGCCGGTGTTACCACCGTTGCTGCGATTGGGTGGATCGGTGTTGTTGCCGGTGTTGCCACCGTTACCGCGGTTGGCGGAGGTGTCGCCCGCGTTGATGACGGCGCACATGAAGTGATTAGGGAAGCTGTTGCTTCCACAACTTCCAGATCCGGAACCGTAGGTTCCATCTTCAGTGGCCAGATCGCTTAGATCGGAGTCGCGACTTCTGTCGCTGACCATGTTCCCAACTGCCACCGGAGCATTCAGCTTGCTGAGGGTGCCGATCGATGGAGGGAACCATGATGCCGGGGCAATCGCCGGTGCTGTCGGCTGATCAGGCATGCGAAGCGTGCCCATCTGTCCAACTTGGAAGCGCAAGCTCCCAATCGCCAAGCTGACTCCGTCGCCCACGGATTCGAAGGCCGGGCGAGTGGCCGGTGTGTGGACGGTGAAGTCGAAGGCGCCGAAGAGCTGGCGAATCTCCGCTGTTGCGGAGTTGTAGATTGCAGTTGATGGGGCCGAAGAAGCCGCAACATCAGCACTCCCTATTCCCACAGACGGCGCCAATTGACGAGGGTTTAACTCATCAATGCCCATTGTTATGGACTTGGGTTTTGGAGAAGGAGGGAGCGCTGGAGACATCTATCGGCTAGCAAATAAGCACACAGGGGACAAAGGATTTGCCCAGGTCCAGGCCTCGTAGAGGTCCCTACTCCTGCTTGTCTGCTCGTGGATATATTGAGGGAGTCGAAAATGTTGGGTCCGCAGCATAGAAAACAAAAAATTTCCTACGGTGTGAACTACATGCCAAGATCTATCTACTAGGTACAAATCAACGGGTGGACATAAATCCAACGAGAACTTACCCTCATAGACAACGAGCTTTGTTAACGAGTAGGAACTCGTGGTTGATGTAGTCGTACACTTGCCGATCTCAAGATCGTGAGGAAGTCCGAGCGCCGCAACTCAGCAGCGCATTCACTTTTCCTTTTGCGTTCAAGCCACGGACAACCTCCACCTCCTCGCTCCAGCGATCCAGTGAGCAACAACTCCTAGACGAAATGCCACGGGAACATGTATCTCGCTAATCCGAGACCATGGGGAATAATTCTAGAGGGAGAGATCCTTGAGAAGGAGGTGTGAGGATGAAGGAGGAATGGGTGGCCTTTTATAGGAGGAGGGGTGCCCCTCTCTCCATGGCGGCTCATGGGGTGACCCTCACCTCCCCCATTCATGTGGTGGTAACCCCTCCACATTAAAATGCCTCTTCACATTCCCTTTTAAAGTCTCCACTTTAAATGCATTAAATTTCTCCAAATTTAATGCTCTCTCATTTAATAAAACTCTTTTATTAAATTTATTCAGAATTTTGTTAATTACTTTAATTAACAAACATTCACATATATCCTTGCAATATTTCAATATCACATGCAGAACCACCTTCGCAATTTCACCAAACAATTTCCGGTTTCTATTGAAACAATTCCTCGCTTTGCAATTCTTTTCGTTCAAACATATGTGCTCCAAAATGGTGTCCGGTAACTCTTAAGTGTGCCACCCTACGGTTCGCGAATAATGCGAGACATGATTGAGACCCTTCTCCGATCAATAATCAGCAGCGGGACACGGAGATCCGTCTTGACTCCTACACATTCAACGATGACTCACGTGATCGTGAGAACCTTTAACGCTTGTAACTAAATCCCTTTGTCTCGATATATTACATGTCGAGATTCGATCATTGGTATCTCCATACCTAGTTTGATCTCGTTAATCGACATGCACTCTTTCTCGTTCCGTGATATAACATTCTAGTGATCACATCACTTGCTTGCAAGCTATCCTAATGTGATATCACCGAGAGGGCCCAGTATATCTATCCGTCATCCGGATTGAAAAATTCCTCTTGATCCATGATCCTCAACATAACACCTTCATAGTAATGAACCCATCTTTATAGTCACCTGTTACGGTGTGATGTTTGATGTTATCAAGATACTCTTCCGTGTTAGCAATTAACATGATCTCATGGTCTAAGGATAAAGATTACCGTATGATGTTATAGCAATATAAACATAATGACTTGATCGTAATGCTATACTTGGATGAATGTTCATCACATCATTCCACCAATGGTGTGACCTTGTTATTAACAACATCCAATGTCCATGATCGAAACCTTGATCATCCGTTAATCAACAAGCTAGTCTATAAGAGAGGCATGACTAGGAACCCTTTTTGTTTATTAAACACACATGTATTGATGTTTCCGAATCAATACATTTCTAGCATGTAAAATAAACATCTATCATGTATAAGGAATATATAATAACAACTTTATTATTGCCTCTTAGGGCATATTTCCTTCAGTCTCCCACTTGCACTAGAGACAATAATCTAGTTCACATAGTGATAAATCTAACATCCATGGAGTTCTGGTGTTGATCATTTTTTGCCCTAGGGATAACTTTAGTCGACGGATCTGCTACATTCAGGTCCGTGTGTACTTTACAAATCTTTATATCTCCATCCTTGACATGCTAGCGGATGGAGTGAAACCGGCGCTTAATATGTTTGGAATTTTTGTGAGACCTTGGTTCCTTTATGCTATTATGGCTCCATTGTTGTCACAATAGATGACCATCGGGTCCAACGACCGGAACCACACCCAGCCCGTAATGAACTCTTTCATCCAAATCGCCTCCTCGCCGCTTCAAGCAACAACATATTCCGCCCGTTGTTGATCCAGCCACCACAGTTGTTTGGAACTCCTCCAACTAACTGCTGTTCGCTCAAGAGAAATACGTATCCGGATTGAGACTTAGAGTCATCCGGATCGGTGTCAAAGCTAGCATCGACATAACACTTAGCGACTAGCTCTTCTTCACCTCCGTATATGAGAAACATATCCTTAGTTCTTCTCAAGTACTTGAGGATGTTCTTTACCGCTATCCAATGTTCCGAACCTGGATCAGATTGGTACCTACTAGTCAAACTAATAGCATGTGCCACATCCGGTCTTGTACATAGCATGGCATACATAATAGAGCCTATGACCGAGGCATAGGGGATCTTATCCATCATCTCTCTTTCTTCCGCCGTAGCCAGACTTTGAGTCTTACTCAATGTCTTGCCTTGCAACATAGGTAAGAACCCCTTCTTACTTTCTTCCATATTAAATTACTTTAATATCTTATCAAGGTATGTACTCTGCGATAGCCCAATTAGGCGCCTTGATCTATCTCTATAGATTTTAATGCCTAATATATATGACGCTTCACCAAGGTCTTTCATCGAAAATTTGCTGTTTAGATAACTTTTAACACTGTTTAAAAGATCTATATCATTTCCAATCAATAGTATGTCATCCACATATAATATCAGAAATGCCACCTTGCTCCCACTCACTTTGTTGTAAATACAAGCCTCTCCATAAGTTTGGACAAATCCAAACTCTTTGATCACCTCATCAAAGCGGAGATTCCAACTTCGTGATGCTTGCTTCAGTCCATAGATGGATCGCTGAAGTTTGCACACCTTATTAGCATCCTTAGGATCGACAAAACCCTTAGGTTGTATCATATACAACTCTTCTTCAATCTTACCATTGAGGAACGCAGTTTTGACATCCATCTGCCATATTTCACAATCGAAATATGCAGCAATTGCTAACATAATCTTAACCGATTTAAGCATCGCTACGGTAGAGAATGTCTCATTGTAGTCAACTCCTTGAATTTGTCGAAACCCCTTTGTGACAAGTCGAGCCTTATAGATGGTCACATTACCATCAGCATCAGTTTTCCTTTTGAAAATCCATTTATTCTCAACGGCCTTTCGGTTGTGAGGTAAGTCCACCAAGTTCCAAACTTGGTTCTCGTACATCGATTCCATCTCGGATTTCATGGCTTCTAGCCATTTGTTGGAATCCGGGCTCATCATCGCTTCTTCATACATCGCAGGGTCATCCATTTCATCAACCATGAAATTCACAATAGGATTGCCGTACAGTTCAGGAGCTGCACATGTCCTGCTTGACATGCGAGGTTCGGTAGTGTCCTCTTTCGGAGTTTCATGATCATTATCATTAGCTCTCTCTTTATCAGGTGAAGTCAACTCCGAAACAACTTCCGGTGCTACGCCACTCGCCATTCCATGAAGAGAAGGTTCAATAACCTCTTCGAGTTCTACCTTCCTACTACTCACACCTTTCGCGAGAAACTCCTTCTCAAGAAAGGATCCATTCTTGGCAACAAAAACCTTGCCCTCGGATCTGTGATAGAAGGTATACCCAATTGTTTCCTTAGGGTATCCTATGAAGACGCATTTTTCCGCTTTGGGTTCGAGTTTATCTGGTTGAAGTTTCTTCACATAAACATCGCATCCCCAAACCTTAAGAAATGACAGCTTAGGTTTGTTTCCAAACCATAATTCATACGGTGTCGTTTCAACGGATTTAGATGGTGCCCGATTTAAAGTGAATGCAGCTGTTTGCAGTGCATAACCCCAAAATGACAGAGGTAAGTCAGTCTGAGACATCATAGATCGAACCATATCCAATAAGGTACGAGTACGACGTTCTGACACACCATTACGTTGTGGTGTTCCGGCAGGCGTGAGTTGTGAAACTATTCCACACTCTTTCATGTGTGTGCTAAACTCGTAACTTAGATACTCTCCTCCACGGTCAGGCCGTAGAAACTTGATCTTTCTATTACAATGATTTCCACTTCATTCTGAAATTCCTTGAACTTTTCAAAAGTTTCAGACTTGTGTTTCATCAAATAGATATACCCATATCTACTCAAATCATCCTTGAAAGTAACAAAATAACGATATCCACCTCGCGCTGACACACTCATTGGTCCACACACATCAGTATGTATGATCTCCAACAGATTTGTCGCCCGTTCCATTGAACCGGAAAACGGCGTTCTAGTCATCTTGCCCATAAGGCATGGCTCACATGTATCAAATGATTCAAAATCAAGTGATTCTAAAAGTCCATCAGAATGGAGTTTATTCATGCGTTTAACGCCAATATGACCTAGACGTCAGTGCCACATATATGTAGACATATCATCATCAAGTTTAATATTTTTAGCATTAACATTATGAATGTGCGTAATATTACTATCGAGATCCAATAGAAATAAACCATTCAACATAGGTGCATGACCATAAAAGATATCATTCTTATAAATCGAACAACCATTGTTCTCAGAT
This sequence comes from Avena insularis, assembly GCA_023614405.1. NCBI lineage: Eukaryota > Viridiplantae > Streptophyta > Magnoliopsida > Poales > Poaceae > Avena > Avena insularis. The sequence continues at coordinate 88,867,397 of CM042690.1, read as the reverse complement.
TTAAAGGAATGACCACTTTGCATCAAATACGATCTAGATACAATGTTCATGCTCAGTGCAGGCACCAAATAACAATTATTTAGGTTTATAACTAATCCTGATGGCAAATGGAGAGGTAGCGTCCCGACGGCGATCACATCAACTCTTGATCCATTGTGACCAAGATCCCGACCTCATCCCTTGCTAGTCGTCGCTTGTTCCGTAGCCCTGAACCGAGTTACATATATTAGCAACCGATCCGGTATCAAATACCTGTGCTACTGCGAGTACTAGTCAAGTACACATCAATAACATGTATATCACATATACCTTTGTTTGCCTTTTTGGACTTCTTGTCCGCCAAATACTTGGGGCGATTCTATGCCAATGGCCAGTCCCCTTGCAATAGTAGCACTCGGTGTTAGACTTAGGGCCAGCCCGAGGTTTCTTTTCAGGCGTGGCAACAGACTTGCCACCCTTCTTTCCCTTGTGCTTGCCTTTCTTGTCCTTCTTAAAACCGGTGGTCCTATTGATCATCAACACTTGATGTTCTTTCCTAATCTCCACTTCTGCAGTCTTAAGCATTGACAGAAGCTCGGGAAGAGACTTCTTCATGCCCTGCATATTATAGTTCATCACGAAGCTCTTGTAGCAAGGTGGCAGAGATTGGAGAACAAGATGTATGCCTAAGTCAATGGGAATCGTTATTCCCAAGGACACAAGCTTATCAGCGTACCCAGACATTTTGAGTACGTGCTCACTAACGGAGTTGTTTTCCTCCATCATGCAGCTAAAGAACTTTTCTGTAGCATTATAACTCTCTACGGCATCATGGGTATCGAAAATCATTTTCAATTCTCCCATGGTATCAAAGGCATTGCCATTTTCGAAACGCTTTCGAAGTTCTGGCTCTAGCCCATACAGTATGCCGCAATGAACTAAGTTGTGGTCCTCCTGACGAGTCACATAGACATTCTTTTCCTCGTCAGGGTCATCAGGAGTTGGTGGGGGGCCTAGCGGCGCATCTAGCACATACTACTTTTGTGCAGCAGTGAGGAGAATCCTCAAATTCATAGCCTAGTTGGTGAAGTTGCTACCATTCGCAGCAAGTTTCTCTTTCTCCATGAACACATTGAAATTAAAAGCAGGTGGTGCCATCTACAACAGAATTTCTAAAGTTTATTTAGACTAAGTTTATGATAGATTGAGTTCAACTAATCCAAATTACTAATGAACTCCCACTCAAAAATGACATCCCTCGTGTCCTTTTGGTGATTACATGAACCAAATCCACTATACCAAGTCCAATCATCACGTAAGTTGATATAGCTTCAAAGGCGAGCATCTATATGGGCATCAAATCAACCATATGACTCATGCTTAACCTTTCGGTCCGTGTTCCGAGGCCATGCATGTACATGCTAGGCTCACCAAGTAAGAACCTTAGTATTCGCGTGTGTAAAACTATCTTACACCCGTTCCTATGAAAGCGTAGATTCGAGTACACCCGATCATCACGTGATGTCTCGAAACACGATCCATAGAACAGTGCATACTCAAGGAAGAACACATTTTTATCTTGATATCTAAAAGAGGGATCATCTTATAATGCTATCAAACACGCCAAACTAGCAGTATAAGATGCTAACATCTAATGTGTAAAGTGAGATGATATGGTCCATGCATTTGATCTCTATCACTTGCATCATGGTATGATCTCTATCATTCCTTTGTGTGTAAGGACAAGGTCTATGGAACTTACACGTTGAGTGTGTTGTAAGAGTATCCACCATACATCTACTTACAACAATACCATATCAATACACTAGCCCAGCAACGATCTAAACTAGACGCCTATAATTTATCAATTGCAAGTTTTACGTGGCTTTGGGCTTTCGGAGATAGAACCGTTCTTACCTACGAACATGAACCACAACGAGGATAACTAAGTTATTAGCAACTCGTTATAAATCAGATATTGACTATAGTAGGAGAGACAGACACCCGCCAGCCACTTATGCAAAACAAGTTGCATGTCAGTCGTGGAACCGGTCTCATGTACGATAACATGTAAGGTTGGTCCGGGCCGCTTCATCCCACTATGCCACCAATATCCAAAATACATAGAAGATGCAATAACATGATCATCATCGCCCACATATCAACCATATGTGTACTACCCGTGCTAAGCACCTACACATAGATCAGACTCTGATACCACTGTTGGGACCACAGCATAGAAAACAAAAAAATTCCTACGGTGTGAACTACACGCCAAGATCTATCTACTAGGTACAAAGCAACGGGTGGACATACATCCAACGAGAACTTACCCTCGTAGACAACGAGCTTTGTTAATGAGTAGGAACTCGTGGTTGATGTATTCGTACACTTGCCGATCTCAAGAACGTGAGGAAGTCCGAGCGCCGTAACTCAGCAGCGCATCCACACTCGCACACACGTTCAAGCCACCGGACAACCTCCACCTCCTCGCTCCAGCGATCCAGCGGAAGCAGCAACTCCTTCCGCATTTAAATGCCACCGGGAACATGTATCTCGCTAATCCGAGACCATGGGGGAATAATTCTAGAGGGGGAGAGAGATCCTTTAAAAGGAGGTGTGAGGATGAAGGAGGGAATGGGTGGCCTTTTATAGGAGGAGGGGGGTGCCCCCTCTCTCCATGGCCGGCGCATGGGGGTGACCCCTCACCTCCCCCATTCATGTGGTGGTAACCCCTCCACATTAAATTGCCTCTTCACATTCCCTTTTAAAGTCTCCACTTTAAATGCATTAAATTTCTCCAAATTTAATGCTCTCTCATTTAATAAAACTCTTTTTATTAAATTTATTCAGAATTTTGTTAATTACTTTAATTAACAAATATTCACATATAGCCCCTTGCAATATTTCAATATCACATGCAGAACCACCTTCTGCAATTTCACCCGAAACAATTTCCGGTTTCTATTGAAACAATTCCCGCGCTTTGCAATTCTTTCGTCTGAAACATATGTGCTCCAAAATGGTGTCCGGTAACTCTTAAGTGTGCCACCCTACGGTTCGCGAGTAATGCAGATATGATCAAGACCCTTCTCCGATCAATAATCAGCAGCGGGACCTGGAGATCCGTACTGACTCCTACACATTCAACGATGACTCCTGTGATCGTGAGAACCTTTCACGCTTGTAACTAAATCCCTTTGTCTCTCGATATATTACATGTCCGAGATTCGATCATTGGTATCTCCATACCTAGTTTGATCTCGTTATCGACATGCACTCTTTTCTCGTTCCCGTGATATAACATTCTAGTGATCACATCACTTGCTTGCAAGCTATCCTAATGTGATATCACCGAGAGGGCCCAGAGTATATCTATCCGTCATCTGGATTGACAAATTCCACTCTTGATCCATGAGCCTCAACATAACACCTTCGTAGTACTGAACCCATCTTTATAGTCACCCTGTTACGGTGTGACGTTTGATGTTATCAAGATACTCTTTCGGTGTTAGCAATTAACATGATCTCATGGTCTAAAGATAAAGATTACTTCGTATGATGTTATAGCAATATAAACATAATGACTTGATCGTAATGCTATACTTCGGATGAATGTTCATCACATCATTCCACCAATGGTGTGACCTTGTTATTAACAACATCCAATGTCCATGATCAAGAAACCTTGATCATCCTGTTAATCAACAAGCTATTCTATAAGAGAGGCATGACTAGGAACCCTTTTTGTTTATTAAACACACAGTATTGATGTTTCCGAATCAATACATTTCTAGCATGTAAAATAAACATCTATCATGTATAAGGAATATATAATAACAACTTTATTATTGCCTCTCAGGGCATATTTCCTTCAGAAAGTTACAATGGTGTGCAGATGTAATCTGGCGAGGATTGTGGAAGCTAGGGTTGCGCGTGTCCTCCTCACCGCCCCCTCCTAGCCCTTATATAGATAGGCTAGGTCTTGGGTAGTAGGTTGAGTCGGTTACAAGTTAGGGTTCTCCCCATCAAACTTTCTATCTTTAGCTTTTTCTTGATCTTCAAGCAATCGAGAGTCCGCAGGTTACTCGAGTCCTTCTATCTGGGCCTTGGCGACACCGTGGGCCTATACGTATTTGGACCGTATATACCAAGCTCGAGTACCTGTAGGGTATACCCATGTCACCTACTGTCCCAGCTCGTGGTGCACGGTGCAAGACGGGATGGGGAAGAGCTAAGCAGCACAATGCTCTAGAACTGGAGGCGTAAGGTGTGCGCGTTGGTGTGTCTGAGGAGAGGAGCGACCTCTCGCTCTTATAGGCACGGGTAGGCAGGCGAACAGTCGGCGTCGGGAGAGGAAGCGAACATGCATCGACTAAAGCCGAACAACCTCCACTAAGCTCGAATTAAATCTCCCCTGAGTTCGAATTATTATCCATTTATGCGTGGCAAAAAGAAAGAGAAGCTCTCGGCTCGAGGCATTCCCGCAACCCGCAACCCGTAACCCGCGGCGCTTCGTGCGCGAGTGCGTCGTGGAGTGGCGTGGCAAGGCGGGCGGCGGAGGAGGAGCGCGCGTGTATATGTCTTCTCTTCTCAAGCTCGTACAAGTGGTGGAAGAGCTCTCCTTATAAGCTGGTCCAACTTCCACTCAACTAGCAATGTGGGACTAAACTCTTGTCCCACCTCTTGCCTTGCATGAATGAGCCAAGTGGGCCTCTAGGATTTCAGGAATTGTTGAATAATATAAATGGGATGGACCTTTATTAGGCAAAATTCCAACAATCCCCCACCAGATCCCAGAGGCACACACAAATTTGCCTATCGTTCCAAAACATTTTTTATATACTGGTATTAGTGGAGACTGTTAAGTTGAACTTACATCTAGAACTCTATGCTACACTAGTTTGTAACTTGTACAGTGGACTATGCCTTGAACTACAAGTTTGCTGCATTCTAGCTTTACACAAAGCCTTGACCAATACTGGGCGGCCGTGGGACTTCCCCTCGGGTGGAGCTTATGCGTCATACTCCATAGTCTTTCATGAGTTTATTAGAGAGCACCCAACTCTCATAGACTATGATGTTTAACAGTCAGATTCATATAGGTGTGTTCTTCAAAAGATGTTCTGCAGGACAACATCTCTGCTTAAACTAAGCCACTTAGAACACATTAACATAAATCAACCTGCCATGCAGAATAGGAAAGTATTGCATCTTCACGGAGTGGTGTTTTAAAGTAGGGATACTTTCCTCTCAGTTAACCAACAACTTGTCTCCCAATTCTAATTCACGGGATCTCCGATCACATAGAGTGGTTTACCATTGTGGAAAACTTATATTGTGGGTCTCATACCCATCTCCTTTGATGCATTTTCTATCACGTTACGTGATAGACCCTTTGTGAAGGGATCTGCCATATTCTTAGATGTTTGGATATAATCCAATGCAATAACTCCGGAGTTTCTCATTTTCCTGACAGATTTTAATCTTCTCTTCACATGTCTTGAGGACTTCATATTATCCTTAGAACTTTTAACTTTAACAATCACAGTTTGATTATCACAGTTCATTGGGATTGCGGGTATAGGTTTCTCAACCATAGGTAAGTCCATCAAGAGTTCTTGAAGCCACTCTGCTTCAACAGTGGCTGTGTCTAATGCTGTGAGTTCTGCTTCCATAGTTGACCTTGTTAAGATGGTCTGCTTGCAAGACTTCCAAGAAACAGCAACACCACCAAGTGTAAATATATATCCACTCGTGGCCTTTATCTCATCAGCATCATATATCCAATTTGAATCGCTATATCCCTCCAACACCCTTGGGTACCCAGTATAGTGAATGGCGTAGCTCGCAGTGCCATTTAGATAGCGCATGACTCTCTCAAGAGCTTGCCAATGATCATCTCCAGGATTTGAAACAAACTAACTGAGTTTGCTTACAGCAAAAGTGATGTCAGGCCTCGTAGCGCTAGCTAAATACGTAAGCGACCCAATAATCTGAGAATATGTCAATTGATCTCTAGTAGTGCCTCTATTCTTTCGAATTAACACACTACGATCATACGGTGTTGTAGAAGACTTGTAGTTGCTATACCCAAAGCGACTCAAGATCTTTTCCACATAGTGAGACTGAAGCAGTGTGATCCCACCATTATCATCTCTCAATAGCTTGATGTTCAAAATAACATCAGCTACTCCTAGATCCTTCATCTCAAAAGACCGAGATAAGAAATCCTTGACTTCCTTAATCACATTAAGTTTGGTCCCAAAAATCAGTATGTTATCAACATACAAATAAAGAATTACTCCCTTGGCCCCCCATAGCGATAGTACACACATTTGTCAGCTTCGTTTACAGCAAAACCTGCAGTGGTTAGGGTTCTCTCAAACTTCTTGTGCCACTGCTTAGGTGCTTGTTTAAGGACATATAAATACTTCAACAACTTACACACTTTTCCTTCTTGACCACTCACTACAAATCCATCTGGCTGATCCATATAAATTTCCTCGTCCAACTCTCCATTTAGGAAAGCCGTCTTAACGTCCATTTGATGAACGAGAAGACCATGTGAGGCAACCAAAGATAGTAGTATGCGAATGGTGGTCAATCTGGCTACGGGTGAGTAAGTATCAAAGAAGTCCTCACCTTCTTTTTAGATATAACCCTTGGCTACAAGTCTTGCCTTGTACTTCTCAATAGTACCATCAGGCCTAAGTTTCTCCTTAAACACCCATTTGCATCCTACAGGTTTGCACCCATAAGGATGATCGGTGATCTCCCATGTTCCATTCGCTAAGATGGAATCCATCTCACTACGAATGGCTTCCTTCCAGTAGTCAGCATCAGGAGATGCATAGGCTTCTGAAATAGAAGTAGGAGTTGAAAGAACATTTCATGTTTTCCTATGTTTTGCGTGTTAGATAACAATACTATGGATACTTTTCATGTGCGCTAAGTGTGTAGGAAGTTTTGAGGGAGGCCGGATAATCCGCCCCACCAAGGGCCGGATAATCCGGCCTACCTCACCTCTCAAGGAAGCCAAGGCGCGTCGCTCTGTGTCCAGTCGGAATTTCTCCCAGAAAATCCGAACTGGGGCGGTTTTTCCTCCCTAGGCCGGATAATCCGGGTGTCGCATGGGCCGGATAATCCAGCCCCCAGTTTTCGATCAAAAGGAGCCAAGGCGCGTCGCTCGGTATCCGGTCGGATTTTCTCCCGGAAAATCCGAACTGGGCGATTTTCTTCCCGCCGATAATCCGGCCTTCACATAGGACCGGATAATCCGGCCCCCAGAAGTTGATCAAGGGCAAGCTCGGCGCGACGCTCTGTGAGGGGGGCGGATTATCTGCCGGATATTCTGAGTCTGGGGCGGTGTTTCCCTAGACCGAATAATCCAGCCCTCACTTGGGCCGGATAATCCGGCCCCCAAAGTGTGCAACGGCTGGTTTTTGGAAGGGGGTATAAGTACCCCTTCTTCGCCAACGTTCAGATCCCTTGATTCATTCGAAATTGACCAGACATTGTGCAAGAGCTCTCATACTCGTTCTCCCACTTCAACCACCCGAAGGTCTTGATCTTTGGTGGAATTGAAAGAGGAGAAGTTCATCATCATCAAGAATCAAGCGCTTCAACTCCTCTCCATTCACTTGGAGAAATCCCTGATCTAGTATTCTTGTTAATACCTAGATCTTGTTTATTGTATTTGATAAGTTTGTTCTTGTGGCAGCTTGTTGTCATTTCGGGAGCCTCCAAGTTGTTGTGGAGTTATTGCCCCGCTAGTTGTGTAAAGGCGCCGGTGCCCGCCTCGAAGGGTACCTATAGTGGAAGGTGGATCAGGCCTGTTGTGGCGAGATCCATCGGAGAACAGGGTGAGGCCTTTTGTGGCATGGTGGTCTTAGTACCGCCCACCCCTCCAACGCAGACGTACTTCCCTTAACAAGGAAGGAACTGCGGTCAAACAAATCCTGTGTCTCCGCGTGCTTCACTTCGGTTCACTCGTTCCTCTTCCACTCGCTCTTTACCTGCTAGTAGATAGGTTTGCATATAGGGAAATTCCACCTAATAGTTTATCTAGAGAATTTACCCTTTGTGCTAAGCCTAAAATTGAAAAATAATTAAAATTGGTGTAGCACCTATTCACCCTCCCCTCTAGGTGCCCATACGATCCATCTCAATTGGTATCAGAGCCCCGACTCTTAATTCGGGCTTAACCGCCTAAGAGTAGTATGGGAACGAAGGATGATGGAAATGAGGTTGTGGATAAGGTCACAATGGATGATCTCAAGTCGTTGGAAACAACCTTGTTGAAATCCTTTGAGGCCAAGATGGAGGAGATGAATCAAATGATTGCTCGCCTTACATCATCCATAGCCCCATCTCTATCCTCCTCTGAGGCTCCCACACCATCATCTAAGGAAAAGGGTAACACCGGATCCAAGGATGATGATGTGGAAGGTGAAAAACTAAATGGTTCCACCTCCAAAAAGGGAAGTGGTAAGGAGGAATATAGTGAGGTTCGCCATGTATATTCCCCCAACCCACCTATCCCTCATCCTCATATAAACAATAGGGGTGATCCACCCAATCTCACTTCATCCTCTTTTAACCAATGGCAATTCCTAATGAAACCTCATGTTTGCAGCTCCTCTATTGAATTGTGGAGGATCATTGAAGAAGGTCTTCATATTGGAGATCAAACCAATCTAACGAGAAGGGAAGTTGTGGATAGCCAGTTGAATGCCATCGCTCTCCACATGATACAGCTGGGTGTGGGTCCCACGGACATGCCACACATTGAACATCTCAACACAGCTAAAGAGGCGTGGGATGCTCTTACGGACCTTTTTGTTGGAAATGAAAGCATGAGAAGAAACAGGTATGATGCCCTTAGTAATGAAGCTGAGGGATTCTACATGTTGGATGGTGAAAACCATGAGGACATGTATAGAAGACTCAAGGGCATCGCAACAACATTTCAGAAGCATGGGGCCACTCACATTGATGATGCATGGATAAAAAGAAAGTATGTGAGTGCCTTAATGCCTTTCGAACCAACGGATTTGAAGAGCTTGCAAGGTAGACACAACTATCATCAAATGACATCCAATGAAGTCATGCAAGAAATGGCGTCATTCAAAGTGGCGGCAAAGAATGCTGAAGATGCCCGTGTGATACTTTTAAGTGGCGGTCTATGTATTATGTTGTATTGCCCAATCAAGTCTCAAAGGAGTCAAGATGATTAGTATATGCATGTATTGCTTTCTCGGTGTTTGTCAATTGTCCCGCTGTAATTTGTTCACCTAGCATGTTATCTATCTAAGGAGAGCCACCTCTAGTGAACTATGGATCCCGGTCCTTTTCTTTACATACAATCTATAAACTGTTTCTGCTTTGTGTTTACTTTCTGCAAACTATTACTTCCTTCCATTCGATACATTTAATCTTTTGTTTTCTGCAAAACACGGTGAGATTGACAACCTCATCGCAAGTTGGGGACAAAGTTCTGTGGTTGTGTTGTGCAGGTCTCCACGTTGGTACTAGCACCAGTAGTGCGCCGTGCCAAAGCTCAGCTAGTAACACCTTTGGGGTGTTTCCTTGCTCCTACTGGTTCGATTAAACCTTGGTTTCATAACTGAGGGAAAACTTACTGCTGTGCTCATCATACCTTCCTCTTGGGGTTCCCAACGAGCTCTACGTTGAAAGTCGAGTGCATCAAGATCTTTTCTGGCGCCGTTGCCGGGGAGTCAAGGACATCTTCACAAGGGGAGTCCCTCATAACCAATCTCTTTACTTTGTTGTTGTTTTTTCTTAGTTTATTTTTGCTTTGTTTGCTTGTTTTGTTCTTCAAAAACACAAAAAAAAATTAGTTTTACTTGTTTTGCTTTCTTATTTGAAAACCCAAAAAATGACTACTCTTGAAAACACTAAGTTGTGTGACTTCACTAGCACCAACAACAATGATTTTATGAGCACTCCTATTGCTCCACCTTTGGCTGAAAATACTTTCTTTGAGATAAAACCTGCTTTGCTCAATCTTGTTATGAGAGAACAATTTTCTGGTATTGGTAATGAAGATGCTGTTTCCCATCTAAATAACTTTGTTGAACTTTGTGAGATGCAAAAGCATAGGGATATAGATGGTGATATTATTAAGCTAAAACTGTTTCCTTTCTCTTTAAGAGGAAAAGCTAAAGAATGGTTGAATTCCTTAACTAGGAATAGTATTGATTCTTGGACTAAGTGCAAAGATGCTTTTATTGGAAAATACTATCCTCCTGCTAAGATTATATCCATGAGAAGTGAAATAATGAAGTTTAAACAACTTTATAATGAGCATGTTGCTCAAGCTTGGGAAAGAATGAAATCTTTGGTAAAGAATTGTCCCACTCATGGATTTGCTTGGATGATCATCCAAACTTTTTATGCAGGATTGAACTATTCTTCAAGGAACCTATTGGATTCAGCTGCTGGAGGTACCTTTATGACCATCACTTTGGGTGCTGCAACAAAACTATTGGATAATATGATGGTTAATTTTTCTGAATGGCATACTGAGAGAGCTCCACAAGGTAAGAAGGTAAATTCTGTTGAAGAAACCTCCTCCTTGAGTGATAAGATTGATATTATTATGTCTATGATTGTTAATGGGAAAGCCCACATTGATCCAAATAATGTTCCTTTAGCCTCTTTGGTTGCTCAAGAAGAGCAAGTTGATGTGAACTTCATAAGAAATAACAACTTTGGCAACAATGCTTATGGTAATAATGCTTATAGGAACAATTTTGGTAATAACAATTATAGGCCCTACCCTCCTAGCAATACTTATGGCTATAATGGTAAACCTAAATTACCTAGTGAAGGAAGAATTTTAGAAGTTGAAAGAGCCACTAAAAACTTCATGCAAATGCAATATGAGCAAAATAAACTATTTACTAAAACTATGGAGGAACAATCCACCATCTTGAAGAACATTAGCCATCAACTTGAGATTCTAAATAGGTAAATACCTAGTTTACAATTGAAACTCTCTAATGCTGAAAGAAATATATCATCTTTGTCTAAAGCTCAATCTTCATTGATTAATAAAATGGCTGCTAAACCTGAAACTAATGATAATCCCTTTGCAGCTACTAATGCCATACAAGTAAGAATTAATGAAAATGTTAGACTATTATCTGAATTACATGCTAAGTGGGAAAGAGAAGATGAAATTGCTAGAAACATTAGTGTTTCTACTATCACCACCACTAGTGTTGAGGCTAGTAATAGTTCTACTACTTTAGATGATAAAGTTGATTTTGATCTTGATGGTTGCAATATCTCTGAAGTTATTAAGTTCCTACAAAAGCTTGCTAAAAGTCCTAATGCTAGTGCTATAAACATGGCCTTTACAAAACACATTACCAATGCTCTCATAAAGATTAAGGAAGAAAAGATGAAACACAAAGCTTCTATTCCTATAAAACAAGAGGATGGTTGGGAACCCATCATTAATATGAAAGTGAATGACTTTGATTTCAAAGTTTTGTGTGATCTTGATAGTAGTGTTTCTATTATGCCTAGAAGGATTTATGATATGCTTGATTTGCCTCCTCTTGAAGATTGCTATTTGAATGTCCCACTTGATGATAATGCTAAAAAGAAACTCATGGGGAGTCTTAATGATGTTCTTACTATGGTTAATGATTCCTATGTTCCCGTTGGTTTCTATGTTTTGGATGTTGAATACAATGCTTCTTGTCCTATTACTTTGGGAAGACCTTTTCTTAGAACTGTTGGTGCCATCATTGATATGAAAGAAGGCACCATTAAATATCAACTCCCACTCAAGAAAGGTATAGAACACTTCCCTAAAAAGAGAGAAAATATTTCTTTTGCTTCTCCTATGAAAACAAAATTTGGTCTTAATGCTTCTTCATTTGAGAACACTTGATTCTTTTGCTTCTTATGCCTAACTTAAAGGCGTTAAAGAAAAGTACTTGTTGGGAGATAACCCAAGAGTTTTAGATGAGTCTTGGAAGTTATTACCTCTTTAATAACCTCTCCTTATCCTTTTTATTTGCTTTTTGTGCCAAGAGTAACCTATAATGAGAGTGAAGTAATGATTGGGAAAGTTGCTGTCCCGAAACAAATTCTTGTGCTTCACCGTAAACATTCCTGAGAGAGCTATGTATGTCGGATTGAGCTGTAATATTTTGTGCTTCTGCCCCAGGTTGTTATCTAACTTTCGTTAGTTCAATACTTTTTGATTTGAGCAACAGAAGGTCTTCGAAAAAATTCGTCTTTACCTGCTGGTCTGTTTTGACAGATTTCTGCCATTTTCTGCATTTGCTTCTTGTTAGTTCCTTCTTGAGTTCCTTTGGGGAATTGAGCTTTTTTAGGGAAGTGCTACAGTATCTAGTGTTCTAATGGAAGTTTATTTGGTGTTAGAACTGAACCTTGAGACTTATTTATCTTAAGTGCACTAATGTTGCTAATGAGATTGTGTGAAGTTTTGTATGAAGGAAAATTTTCAGGTGTATGGAAGGAATGAGTAATAAGATGAAGGATGGACTAAAGCTCAAGCTTGGGGATGCCACGCGTGTCACCCCAAGAAATATCCAAGAAGTGCAAGCGTCAAAGCTTGGGGATGACCCCCTTCTTCATCAATAAAAAATCCAGGTTTCTTCCAAACACTTCATTTTTATTGTTTCATGCACAGTTGTGTTTTTCTTGGAGCGTCTTCCTTTTCGTTTTCGTTTTGGTTTTTAGTTTGCTTGGTTTGCTTAGTTTTCTGAATAAGTTGGTTGGACCCCCTCTTTCATACATTGGTTTGCAAATAGTTTCGTTTGGTTTGGAAAAGAGTAGGAAAGTTCATGCTTATGTGGTAAAAAGAGCTCGTTTTTGACTGTGGATATGCTTTGTCATGCCATGCTTGATATTGTTTTGGCTTTATGCTTAGTATTCTTTGCTGTAGCATGACTTGTTATAACAATTGAGATTTCTTAATGTTCCTTGGATGAATCATGCGTTGTTTTAGCATATTAAAGCATAGTATAGTGGTATTCTCCTTTGATGCTTTATTTGGGTTGACTTGGCGCATGCTTACACCATGTTATGACTTTCACAAATCACCATAGCCTTTATGATCCTTTAATTTTCAACTTGTAGTATCACTTTATGCTTTGATCAACGATGTTTTATCGCTCTGCATGATTATGGCCATTATTGCTCTCTTAGTTTGTCGCTCCCAGTCTTTTGCTAGCCTCCACAACAAAGTATGAGTTCCACTCATGCATCCAACTCCCTAAACCAAGTTATTCCAAAGAGTCCACCATACCTACCTACTAGCTTATGCTATTCCAAGTATATTCATGCTTTTGTTTACCTTCCACTTGTTATGAGAAAACTAGTGATTAAAGCTCTCACGAACTTGATGGCACACTTTACTTTATTGCCTCTAATAAACTTGAACCATTGGGTCCTTCTTTGTTGCGTATATGCTTGCGCTTTATAAGTTGAAGTTAGCAGAACCATGTTTCATGGGGAACGCTTTCAACATTGCACTTGTACTTTGTACCCCGTTGATATTATGTTCTTTAGCTTACGGATCCCGGCGGTGTGAAATAAAAGTGGAACTTGTAAGATCATAGAGTCTGTATGTGTGTTAGAGAAACGCCTGGGATGCTAGCCTAAGCCATGCCTAATCATGGTGGAAACTTGCAGCATCACCATAATGAGCACTCTATGAAGCATCCTCAATAAAAACCCATGCAAATAGCAAATAAAAAGATCGCTCAGATGCTCATTGTCTACTTGCCTTGTCATTTTGATTATGGGAAAGCTCTCGTATCATGTGCAAGGGGTACCCCATTGGCGGTTCTTAATGATACACATATACTTACAATGACAAGAGCTTACTCGTGACTGAAGTTGAGTAGCATGAGGATCGGTCTTCGTAAGTAAGGGGCATGAGATATCGGTTTATAACTTGTCAAGCATATCCTCTTAGTTGTGTCACTTTAACCTTAATCACCTTCAAGATGCTTATGATAGGGGCAATGAGAGCTGAAAGCTATAAGTACCATGATTTTTGGAAGCTCTTTATGAGACTTGAACCCCTACTTCCTTTTACAAAAGGCCTTTCTTCCACCATTATATTGAGTCTTCACCTTCTAACTTTATGCACTTACTTTGAGAGCATAGTGGCCATTCTTAGTTCTATGTGCATTGTCCCAAGACTAGTTGATTGATGCATAACTTGTTATTGCTTGTTTGAAACTATTGTATCTAGTCACTCTTATGAACTTTGAAGGTGTCCCATTCATTTATATTTGCTACTCTATTGAGGGACAAGATGAATACTATTATGCTATGTTTTCTTTATGTGAAACAAACAAACGTCTTGCAAAGCATGTTATTCATGAATCTTTTGTTTGCGCCTTTTCATGTTGCATCATAGTTTCTTTGCTTATTGCTAGAACTTTGTCTTTCATGTTATGATTGAAGTACTTTGATCCCAGCTTTGATGTTTTGCAAATACTTTGATCAAGTCTTTGATGGTGCATGTCACCTCAAAAATTATTTCTTTTTATCACTTACCTACTCGAGGACGAGCAGGAGTTAAGCTTGGGGATGTTGATACATTGCAAAAGTATCTATAATTTTTGATGTTCCATGCTTGGTTTTATCCACTTTCTTGTGTCTTGTTCCAACTTTGGAGTACTTTTCATATGATTTCTTGGACTAACCTATTAACAAGAGCCACATGCGGTACTGCTTTTCTGCTGTTTTTGGTTCCAAGAAAGTCAGAAAATGAATATTCTCGGAATTGGACGGGACAAAAGCCAAAGTGCCTATTTTTCCGGAAGGGATCAAGTGCCAGAATACGAGACGAAGAGGGGCCAGGGCCCGCGCCAGGGGGTGGTCTGGCTGACCCCAGGACCCCCTCGGCCTCTCCTTCCGCCTATAAGTTGCCCTCGGGACGAAAACCCTAAGTACCTGATCAAAAATCCACGAAAGAGTTTGTAGCCGCCGTCATCTCCATCCCTAGATCGGGAGGGATCTAAAGCTCTTCCCGGCACCACGTCGAGAGGGAATTCACCACAGGCCTTCTTCATCACCATGCAAGCCTCCGGTGTGATGCGTGAGTAGTTTATCCTTGGACTACGGATCCATGTAGTAGCTAGATGGCTGGTTTCTCCTCCTTTGTGCTTTCATGTTTAGATCTTGTGAGCTCCGTTCATGATCAAGATCATCTATTTGTAATTCATACATGTTGTGTTTGCGGGGATCCGATGGATATGGAGATGCTATTTTAGATTGATTATTGATTCTATCATGTCTTTGTTATTTGAGATCTTGCATGCTTTCTGTTGTTAGTAGCTATCTTGGCCAAGTAGATGCTAGCAACTCCAAGAGTTAGTATTTATGCTCGATAGTGGGTTCATGCCTCTGGTAATCTGGGAAGTGACAGAAATCTCTAAGGTACTAGATGTGCTGGTGCTACTAGGGAGAAAACAACAATCCTTTGTTCATAGAACAATCGTATTGTTTACCTTACACGCAGTTCATAAAGCAATAATCTGTTGCTTGCAACTTAATACTGGAGGGGTTCGGATGATAACCTGAAGGTGGATTATTAGTCATAGATGCAGTTGGATGGCGGTCTATGTATTATGTTGTATTGCCCAATCAAGTCTCAAAGGAGTCAAGATGATTAGTATATGCATGTATTGCTTTCTCGGTGTTTGTCAATTGCCCCGCTGTAATTTGTTCACCCAGCATGTTATCTATCTAAGGAGAGCCACCTCTAGTGAACTATGGATCCCGGTCCTTTTACTTTACATACAATCTACAATCTTTTACTGCTTTGTGTTTACTTTTTGCAAACTTTTACTTCTTTCACTAACCTACGAGGTGAGCACAAACTTCATTTTGATGTTCTTATGAGTCAACTTGCTCAAGCCGAAGATCTCCTTGAAGAAAAGGGCAGAATTGAAAGAGAAGATGCCTTGGAGATAGCTTCTTTGAAGAATGCCTTGGAAGAGGAAGAGGAAGCTCGAGTATCTTTGGAAGAAAGACTCGAATCCCTTGAGGAGTCACAAGAAGAAGCTGTAGCTCAGCTCATTAAAGAACGTGACCATGCTCTTGCCAAGGTAAAGAAACTAAAGAAAGAAAAGATTGACTTTGGGGTTGTTCATGCTAGACTTTTGGAGAAGTTTGATAATCTTGAAAGTGCTCACAAGGCATAGAAGAGTGATCATTCTACTCTAAATGAGTCTCATGACCAGCTCCAAACTCAATTGAAATGGTATGATGTGCCAAGTACCTCCACTTCATCCTTTGGAAAAGAAGACCTTGCAAGAAGTTCTCAAAACAACACTACTAGGAAACAGCCTATAGATAGACAAGATGTTCAGTGGCGCATAGGCCAATCTGTGCGCCACAGGAAGACATCAGTGGCGCACTGGAAAGAATGTGCCACAGAAGTTTGGAAGTTCTGTGGCGCATTTTCCAAAGCATGCACCACAGAAGATTGGTGGGACTCGCCGGCGGGGGGGATGATCCAAGTTCTGTGGCGCATTCTGTAATATGCGCCACAGAACATGGAGGAGGGCCCCACCACGGAATCTAATTCACCCAAGTTCTATGGCGCACGTTGACATATGCGCCACAGATGTGTTTCACTTCTGTGGCGCATATGTCAACGTGCGCCACAGAACTTGGGGATGGGCCCCACAGAGGGAATCTTATTCACCCACTTCTATGACGCACATGGTAGAAATGCGCCACAGAAGTTTCAGCATCTGTGGCGCATTTCCTCCATATGCGCCACAGATGAGGGCGTCCAGATCCATATGTTAAAAAGGTGACATGAGCTAGCTTTCTTATCTATCTATCCCATCACCACCCATTTCACATCTATACCTCCTCCCAACTCGTCTTCCTCCTCCCTCACACCCCATCTTTCCCATAGTTTCTCCATTTTCTTATATCTAAACCTACTTTAATCCATAGATTGGTAAGTAGAAGCTTCGCTCCAACTTCTAGATCTAAAAGTTCCTTACTTTTCTCTCTCACATCTATCTATTTGTTTACTAATTTCCTCTCCACCAACTTGCATTGTAGATCTATTTGTCCATACTCTATCATCGCGCGGTCTTGTCTCGCTATTATTGTGTCTACTATAGCTAGGTGAGTACTTGGCCATCATGAACATGTAGGTGAAGCTTGTCGCGCGGGCGGTGTGTGTGTGTGATCCATGGCGAGACGATGCTTGTGTGTGGTGCATGAATGTTTACAATGGGAGGAAGTTTTTTGTTGTTTGCTTGTTGTTGTCGGGCCCGGCTGGTGTGGTTGCATCGATGTTTGCCGAAATGTTGATTCATTTCCATTTCGGCAAATTTTTGCACTACCCATATGTCCTAATTTTAGGAAAGGTCATGCCGAATTTTTTCCGGCTAGCATTGTGTTCATATGGTGTGGTTCTCACCTATATTCTCTATTTTGACCGCTCAGGCAACCATGGTCCTCACGATGAGCAAAGGTCGAATTGCTAGGTACAAGAAAGGCGCGAAGGAGGACATGATTCTGAACAACAAGACCATGATAAGATGTCCATGTCGAACATGCAAGCGCGTACCTGGATCGACCCTGAATCTGGACAATTGGAGGGTCACCTGCTTAGGCGCGGTTTCATGCGCGACCTCAATGAGGCGCCGGCAGGACATGGTGGTGGTCACGAAGACGTGGGCGGGCGAGAAGACGAAGAGTCTACCGGGCATGATCATCATGACGAAGGAGATGCCAGCGGGCATGATCATCATGACGAAGGAGATGCCGGCGGGCATGATCAGCATGGAGAAGGAGATGACGACGGGCATGATCATGAAGAAGGAGAAGACGCGAACACGAACACCGCTAACTTCGATCTTGCAGGACCCTCATGTTCAAGAACTGCTCCTCAAGGAGACGAGCAACGACAAAGCTGCAGCTAGAGAGAAAGCCAAGCTGGCCCAAATGGAGGTAGACGGGATGACTCCATTGTATCCTGGGTGTCGCCCCGAGGATACACGTTTGAGTGTAACGCTCAAGGCTCTAGAGATGAAGGCCGAACACAAATGGACCGATGTGAGCTTCAATGCGAACATGGAATACTGGCACGACCGACTTCCTAAGGGGAACACATTGCCAACAAGTATCGAGGAGGCCAAGAAAATCGTGTGCCCTCTCGACCTACCACACATTAAATACCACGCATGCATCAATGATTGCGCACTTTATCAGAACGAGTACGCGGATAGAACCACTTGTCCGGTGTGTGGCCAAGGACGGTACAAGAGAGGGAACAAGAAAGTTCCTCGAAAAGTGGTATGGTACTTTCCTATCACCCCTCGCCTGCAGCGATATTTCGTAGATCCTAAGGAAGCAAAGCTCATGCAATGGCAAGAGAGAAACCCAAAGATGATCTAGAGAAGGGCAAGATCCTGACACACCCTTCAGACGCTAGCTAGTGGAACGCATTAGTCATCGAGTTCGAAGAGTTCGGGGGCGATGCAAGGAACGCCAGGCTGGGTATGAGCACCGATGGACTCAATCCTTTTGGAAACCAGAGTAGCACGCATAGCACCTGGCCCATGTTTGTATGGCCATACAACCTCCCCCCGTGGCTATGCACGAAGCAAAGGTATGTACACATGAGCATTCTTATTCAGGGGCCGAAACAACCAGGTATCGATATGCATCTGTATCTCGGGCTATTGAGAGAGGAGTTAGCCAGCTTGTGGGAGACGCCGACCCGTACGTGGGACACCTACACTAAAGAATATTTCCATCTGAGAGCCGCGTTGCTCACGACCGTGCAGGACTATCCTGGTTACGCATATGTATCGGCCCAGGTGAACCACGGACACAATGCATGCGTCAAGTGCATGGATGAGACACCGCATCTCCAGCTACCAAGGGATCCCGGGTCTTCGAAAACCGTGTTCCAAGGTACTCGAAAGTGGCTCTACATGGATCACCCGTGGAGAAAACGTGGTGACCTGTTCAATGGTAAGGACGAGCTCAAAAGAGCCCCGCGTCCAAGGAGCGGCGAAGAAATCGAGGAGCTTTTGAATAATTGGGTAGATTGCCCTGCGCCTGGAAAAAACGACCGAGGACAAAGCCGCTGCTGGGTGTATGGAAAGCAAGGTCTGTTTTCTGGGACCTGCCGTATTGGAAGGTCCTTCACACTCCCCATAGCCTCAATGTAATGCACATCACAAAGAACGTTACCGAGAGTCTGCTTGGCACTCTACTGAACATGCCGGAGAGGACCAAGGATGGGCCGAAAGCAAGAAAGGACCTTAAATTGCTTGGCATAAAGAAAGATCTTCAGTACCCTAATAGTGATGATGATGATGATGATGGTGATGATGATCATCATCAGGAAGGGGCTCAAGGTTGCCGCAAAAGAGTTAAGAAGAATGAGGTGGTGCTTCGCGTTGCCTGCTTCACTCTGAGTCTGGAGGAGCTCGAGCAGTTTTTCAGGTGCCTCTTAGGAGTGAAAGTTCCTCATGGTTAATCGGGGAAGATAAGCAGATATCTGGACGTGGCGAAGAAGAGGTTCAGCGGTATGAAGTCTCATGAATGTCACGTGCTGATGACGCAGATACTCCCTGTTGCGATCCGTGGGATAATGGACGAGCATGTCCGTGAGACATGGGACACGGTTTTCAACAGGGCGACCAATGCTTACAAGAAGAGAGACAAGGGGTTGCCGCCGTCCTCCGCTGGCCGTGTGTCCGACTTCGATACGAGCATGAAGTTCAAGGAGTTCTACAAAGAGGACGCCAGGAAAAGAAGAGACAGGAAGAACCAGGATAAAGCCGCTGTTGCAGAGCTGAAGATGAAGGTGCTATAATCGGAGGAGAAGGCGGTGGACCAGAAACGGTGGAAAAGTTAGTGGAAGAAGCTCCTCGATGATCCCCGTGAGTTTTTCGAGGGGCTTACTTCTTGGAATGCGGGAGGTCGACAGGGGCCGATACATCTGCCCAGCTTAAGCGGCAGCAACTCGGGCATCAATGTTACCGTGTCGCCAGACCTGGTGACCCCGCCGGCCATCAACGTCGGGATGCAGCCCCTCATTTTGGTCACACCGACGCCCCCTCCCGCCAAAGATACCAATAAGGCGCAGCCGACGGCGGCGGTGCTTCGTGAGGCACCCGAGCAGGAGATTGCAGATGATGATAGGCCGGCTGGGGTCATCCGCCATGTCTCTACATTAGCCGAGATCCACGCCATCACCAAGGTAACTAATTAGTTAGTGCACGTCATCTCCTTTATGCCGTTGATGCATGACTGTTGCCATCTCATGACGCCCAACAACATGTTTTTGCCTCAGGACACTTCTTGCGTACTCCTGCTTAAAGATGTCGGCGGTGAGTTGAAGGATGTTGCCAAGGGCACTCTTATACAACCGGCGAGCCGCACGATGCACAACAATCCAATGGATGATGACGTGATGAGGGTCAGGTTGGCTCAGGTGTTGCCAGGGTGCGACGACATGGACCCCCCCCTTTCAACCTCAGGGAGCCGACGAACACAAGACCCTTGGGGAATGCTACAACTAGCCCTTGACATGGCCGAAGACCCAGATTCGTCTTGCGGGGGAGCACCAGCGCCACCTCTCGACCGATCATCGCCCGACCACCACCTCGGAAGCCAGTAGCCGCCGTTGTCGCCACCACCAGCCGTCACCATCAACTCTTGGCAGCGTGTGCACCGCCACATGGCAAAGACGTTGTGCCGCAACCGCCGTCACCCCCGCTACCACCACCACATGATGGCACCCATGAAGATGATGATGAATTGGTCAACGTTGACGACTTCATCAACACCGGCTCCGCCAAAGGATTGTATATGCCTTCTGTGGATGAAGAACCCTTCGCAGCTCGCGACGACCATCAAGCTGATCGGCCCAATACATGCACGCAGCGCCTGGTCTTCCATGGTCTTTCTCAAGAGACGCCTCCGGCCGCCGATCCACCACAAGAGAAAATGGGATTGGTTTTCAGCCCCAACACACTCCAAAAGGCGTGATGGCGATGAGCGATGGCGACATCATGTTGTGAAGAAGAAGCACTACAGGAAGAGAGGTAATAATAATAAGAAGGGTGTGAGCCAGCCTCTTCCGAAGAGGGTCCAGGGTCAGGACGCCGTCGTCATACCATCCACACAATTTGTCTTGCCCCGAGTGCATGTAGCTGGTGATCCGATATTGACTCCGGATATGATCCACATTGCAGTTGGAGCCATGTTAACTTTGCACGAGGGTGTCAAGACACTAAAGGCCCTCCTTCTTAAAGAGGACGATCCAAATTACCCGGTTTTCACGGCCAAGGTGCCATTGGACGTGGGCTTCATCGATGAACCCTCTGCGGATATATTCTTCATAGCGTTCGAGGACATATTCAAGCTATTTCTCACGAAACGGCTGGACTATAACTTGCTCCGCCTATACGCGCTCAATCTGGCGCTCACGATCAAGAGAGAAAGTACCCCAGAAATCGCGATAGTGGATCCCTACTACATGCGGGACAGCCAGTTGGTCGAAGGATCAGAGACACGGACCAAGGCGACGGCGTACCTCGAGAAGTTCATGGTGGACAACAAGAGGAAGGGCACACTTCTTTTGCCTTTCTTTCTCGAGTAAGTACACACACTCGCTCATCGTCACCGTAACTTATGCATTTCTTATAGATTTCTTTCCTTTGCTCTTTTTCCAACATTCCGTTCCAATTGTGTTGCACAGAGAAAAATACTGCACGCTCATCGTCCTTGCCCGGAGGTATTCGCTAGCCACGTATTTCGACTCGGGGAGTTTGACGAAGAAGAAAGACTACACTAGAATAAGGGGTGTTCTCAATGAGGATCTCGAGGGCTACACCAAGAAGGGATGCACCTTCGTAGATAGGGGGAATGTATCAAGGATGGCAAACACGTGTTCAAGTACGTGCTCGACTTCCCCTGCGTCAAGCAGTCGACTGCTGGTGCCATGGAGGCCTTCTACGTCCTCCATCACCTTAAAGGCTATGTTCGGGATTGCCATAACCTAACGCTGCCATCTAGTCTCCGAGGATGGGCCAAAACTTTGGCGAAAATCGACGATGCTGATCTTAGAGAAGACTTCCATCGCATTCAGATGAAGTTGTCGCAAATCATCATTGAAGATGTCAACACAAGGGGCGGTGCCCTACAACAAGCCAGAGGGTTGAGTAAGAGGGAGATCGAAGAACGCCTCCGTAAGCAGGGTGACACAAGGACGTGGATGACGAAAGAGGGCTATATACCGTTCCTGAAGCCGTGCCAGAAGAGGAAGTCTTCATCATGATCGATGTGTGCCTCTAGCATGATCCAGTGTGTGTATATTCTTGATGGATGCCTGCTGTATTAGTGTGTGTGTCATAAACTTTACTATCTCGTGGTCAAAATGGTCATTGTTGTTAGACTTAAACTACCTTGTAGTCGTGCTGTTGTTGAACTTATTGCTTCTATGATGATCTAACTTTTAGGTTTATGGATCCTTTGTTTTATATTCTATGAACATATATATATATGGATGTGAACCCTTTATTCATTCTTTTCGTTGTATTTTTACTAATATGCCTTATCGTCTATAGAGATGGCAACGAGGTGGTATGTTGTGTACATGGGTAGGGTTCCAGGAGTCTACGAGGAGTGGGAGGATTGCCACAAACAAGTGAACAAGTTCAGCGGCAACATCTACAAAGGATACGCGACTAGAGAGGAGGCGATAGCCAAGTGGAGGAACCACTTGTGGAAGAAGAACCGGATGAAGATATTGGTCGGGTTAATGCTCTTGCTCACCATTATCACAGTTGTATTCTATTTGATCCTAGTGTAGGCGGCGGTGGCCACTTCATATTTGTAATGTGAGATGATATGAACTTTGTATTAAGGCCTTGTGTAAAAATTTGGCACTTGACACTATATATGTATCTCGATCGGGCTCTAAGTGTTTGTATTATATATATGTCGGTTTTCATGCATCTACTACTTGTGCAATGTATTTTATACTCATCTGGATAAATCCTGTATAAATACCTGATTATACACCAGGAAAGTATTTTACTTCGAATACATGTTACACAATCAGTGGCGCATATAATTATATAGTTAGTGGCGCATGGCATATCTGTGGCGCATACACGAATGCGCTTATTGAAGTTCTTCTGTGGGCGCAAATGAAGGAATGCGCCACGGTTCTGAACTTCTATGGCGCATATCCATATGCGCCACAGGAAGTAGTTATCAGTGGCGAGGTAACAGTGGCGACAAAGATATGCGCCACAGAAGTCCCCTTTTCATGCGCCACAGATAGGCTATTTTCTAGTAGTGCAAAGGTAAAGGAGTTATTGATGAGATACTAAGCAGGCACAGGACAAACAATAGTAAAGAAGGTCTTGGTTACATACCCAAGATAAAGAGCAAGAAAAACAAGAAAAAGGAGAAGAAGAGCAAGACTGCTCAATCAAAGACTAGCAACATTACCAATGACAAGACAAATTATGATGGTTTTGCAGGGATCAACAATCCTAAGTTTGAACTATATTGTGATTATTATGGTGATGTTTATGCTAGTTATGTAGGGCATTATGATTGTTACATTCCTTGGTCTATTTGGGTTCCCAAGACCCTTGTTACTAACATGAGAGGACCCATTAAAAAATGGGTACCTAAAACCAAGAAGTAATTTTCTTGCAGGGCTATGCTTCCGGTGGTTCTAAATGGGTACTCGATAGCGGTTGCACGAGTCATATGACCGGAAGCAAGGAGATCATCGCAGAGATGCGGCCAAACCTTGATCACATTACCGTCTCCTATAGTGACAAGTCAAAATCTGAGGTATTGGGTCTCAGCAAAGTTGTGGTGGCTCACGATATCTCTCTCGTGGACGCCATGCTTGTTGAGACCCTCGGGTATAACTTACTTTCAGTCCGTGCCCTTGGTAAGATGGGCTTTGTAGTTTACATTGATGCTGATTTAGTAGTACTCTTGTGGAGCAAGTCTCTTAAAGTCGCTTTCGTGGGATATGTCAAAAACGACCTGTACGTGGTGGACTTTTCGGGGAAAACCACTACAAGCCCGATGTGTCTTTTTGGAAAGGCTGACGCGGGCTGGCTATGGCATCGCCGACTAGCCCACGTCAATATGAGAACTTTGCAAAGTCTCCACAAGGGTGGCCACATTCTTGGACTAAAAGAAAATGTCTCTTTTGCCAAAGATCGTGTTTGCAGGGCGTGTGTTGAAGGAAAAATGCATGATTCACCTCATCGAAGGAAGACCATTATCTCTTCAAAAAGGATTTTGGAGCTCCTTCATGTGGACCTCTTCGGACCTCCATCTCATGCAAGCGTCGGTGGGAAGAAGTATTACCTAGTGATTGTTGATGATTACTCAAGATACACTTGGGTTTATTTCTTCAAGTTGAAGAGTAAAACTCAACAAACTGTCATTGACTTCGCCAACGAGGTTCAACGTCAACACAACGTCCCCATTCTGGCTATAAGGAGTGATAACAGCTCGGAGTTCAAGAACTACACCTTAAATGAGTTCCTAAGTGAAGAGGGGATAAGACATCAATATTCCGCTGCGTACACCCCTCAACAAAATGGTGTAGCCGAGAGGAAGAATCGAACTCTAATGGACATGGCAAGATCAATGTTAGCCAAATTCAAATCTCCATATAACTTCTGGGCAGAAGCAATATCTACTGCTTGTCATTCATCCAACCGTTTATATCTCCGCAAGATCTTGGACAAGACTCCGTATGAAATACTTACCGGTAACAAGCCAAACATCTCATACTTTCGGGTATTCGGGTGTAAGTGTTTCTTTCTTATTAAAGGAGTTTGAATCTAAGGATTTAGAAGGTATTTTTGTTGGTTATGGTGCCGAATCCCACACTTATAGAGTCTACAATAAGCTCTCCAGAACTGTTGTAGAATCTTGTAGTGTGGTGTTCGAAGAAAATGACGGTTCCCGTGCGGAGCAACTTGGTGTTTGTGATGCAGATGTTGAAATACCCCAAGATGCCATAAGAAGAATGGGCGTGGGATTCTTCCGTCCCATTGAGGAACCCCTTGTGGCGGACCGGGAAGGACAATGCTCTACTCGTATAGAGCCCTCATCTACACATGCTCAACATGATCCAACCACGGGGGCAACTTCTACACCATCTCCATCAACTGCTGAAGGTCAAGTTGCTCCAGAAAGCTCCAGGCCGGATTTTCCGGTTGACACCGGATTATCTGGCCAACCCGCTACAGCTGACCATGTTGCTCCTGCTGGAGAAGATTTCAACGCAAGCTCCAGGCTGGATTTTCCGGCTAGCCCTGGATTATCCGACCCCTCACCAGTTCAAGCAAGTCCCAGGCTTCCTGATGAAGCTGTTGCAAGTACCCCCAGGCCGGATTATCCGGCCTCTCCATCGGCCGGATAATCCGGCCCTGACTCTCCAGTTCTGCAGCCTCCTGTTATGGCTACGGATTCACCTCAAGGTCATGCATCTCCACCACCTGCTACTGATGTTCCTGTTACTGATCAAGGCGAAGAAAATGCTTCCAATGAAGACTCAAGTGATGAATCTCCTCCTCCAAGAGACAACAAACTTATTGAACTTCATCGCAAGGCTCGGGCTGATCGTAACCTTGAGTTGAGGGGTCACACTCTCGACAAGGTTGTTGGTGATCTTCGATGAAGGGTTTCTACAAGAAGAGAATTGTCCAGTTTTGGTGAGCATCAGGCTCATATCTCCATGGTGGAACCTAAGAAGGTCTTTGAATCTCTTGAAGACCCAGACTGGGTTGTTTCTATGCATGAAGAATTGAATAATTTCGAGCGCAACAAAGTCTAGAAACTAGTGGAGAAACCCAAAGAGTGCCGCGATGTTATCGACACCAAGTGGATTTTCAAGAACAAGCAAGATGAGAATGGCATTTTTGTGAGGAACAAGGCAAGACTTGTGGCACAAGGATACTCTCAAGTTGAGGGCATCGACTTCGGTGAGACCTATGCTCCTGTGGCTCGCCTTGAGTCCATCCGTATCCTTCTTGCTTATGCTGCTCATAACAATTTTAAGTTGCAGCAAATGGACGTCAAGAGTGCCTTCCTTAACAGTCCTCTACATGAGTTGGTATACGTAAAGCAACCCCCGGGGTTTGAGGATCCTAACTTCCTGAACCATGTCTACAAACTCGATAAGGCACTCTATGGCCTTAAACAAGCCCCACGTGCGTGGTTTGAGCACCTTAAAGAGCTTTTGTTAGATTGTGGCTTCGAAGTTGGGCAAATCGACCCCACTCTTTTTACTAAGAAGGTTAAGGGGGAGCTCTTTGTATGCCAACTATATGTAGATGATATCATTTTTGGTTCTACTAACAAAGCTTTTAACGATGAATTTTCAAAGCTTATGACTGACAGGTTTGAGATGTCTATGATGGGGAATTACGGTTCTTTCTTGGATTCGAGATCAAGCAACTTAGAGAAGGAACCTTTATTAATCAAGCAAAGTACATCCAAGACATGCTCAAGAGATTCAAGATGACGGATCTAAATGGTGTCGCCACTCCGATGCAAACAAAGTGTCATCTTGAACTCAACCCTCATGGTAAAGATGTGGACCAAAAGGTATACCGGTCCATGATCGGCTCTCTTCTTTACCTCTGCGCATCTAGACCCGATAATGTGTTGAGTGTGGGAGTGTGTGCAAGGTACCAAGCAGCTCCTAAAGAAAGCCACTTAGTGGCAGTCAAGAGGATCTTTCGATATTTGGTTCATTCCCCCAACTTTGGTCTCTGGTATCCCAAGGGCTCCAATTTCTCTCTATGTGGTTATACTGACTCGGATTGGGCTGGTGATAAGAATGATCGGAAATCCACTTCTGGAGCTTATCAATTCTTGGGAAGATCTCTTGTTTGTTGGTCCTCCAAAAAGCAGAATTGTATATCTCTCTCCACCGCCGAAGCTGAATATGTTGTTGCTGCTAGCGCTTGTACTCAATTATTGTGGATGAGGCAAACTTTAAAGGAATACGGTGTCAATTGTGACAAAGTGCCTCTTTTATGTGATAATGAAAGTGCAATCAAAATTGCATACAATCCTGTTCAGCACACAAGGACGAAGCATATTGAGATTCGGAATCATTTTATTCGAGACCATGTTGCTCGCGGTGATATTGATCTATCCTTTGTGAGCACGAAGAACCAACTGGTGGATATTTTTACAAAGCCACTTGATGAAGCAAGATTCTGCTATTTGAGGAATGAGCTAAATATCATTGATTCCGGGAGCTTGTCTTGATTACCCGTGCACCCACTCGTACATCTCAATACTTGTTTGGTCTAGGTGTGGGCATGGATATAGGGGGAGTGTGGTCCTAACTCATTGGGCTAACCCTCCCCCCATAATGCCAATAGCAAGATATATCATTTCTCTTAATATCATGTTGTGATATGTGAGCTTACTGATGAGTATTGGTCGTGAACCCAAGATATATCTTCGCGGTGTCACACCATACACTCCAACAAGGTGGCTTCGGCCACCGCCCTCTCCCTTGTGGAGAATTGGATCTTTTTGGTTGTTATTTGCTCTCTCATGTTCTTATGGGAATCACATTCATTCTTGGCTTTTATTTGATTTGGATTTTGCAATTTTGAGTGTCTAGTACCATCTCAGTTTGGCTCTCTTA
Source organism: Avena insularis (assembly GCA_023614405.1). Taxonomy (NCBI): domain Eukaryota; kingdom Viridiplantae; phylum Streptophyta; class Magnoliopsida; order Poales; family Poaceae; genus Avena; species Avena insularis. The sequence continues at coordinate 88,839,688 of CM042690.1, read as the reverse complement.
ATCCTAAGCCTTCCCTACCCCTAAGCCATCTATTCTTGCACACAAGTCCCTTGTACACCTTGTGGGGGTGTTGTTTGGGGACGCGCGGGCCTGGTTTTGTGTATAACAGAATCCCAGAATTTAGGTCGGATAATCCGGCCCAAGTGGTGGCTGGATAATCCGGCCCTGGCGGATTTCATCTTAAAGGGCAGGGCTCGGGGGGAAGGGCTCATAACGAGCAGCACTTCTCCCCCAGCCCTCTCCTCTTCCCCAGCCGCCGCCTGCCGCCCCTCACCCTCCCCGGAGCCTCTCCGGCCACCGGATTTTCCGGGCCTCCCCGGATCTTCTTCTCCGCGCTCCCGGGTACCTTCTCCTCCGCGTTCTTCCTCCAATGAGTGAGGGTAACTCCCTCCCTCCCTATCTTTGGCTAGATGTGTATCTTGTTGGGTGGAACGTTGTCTAAAAGGATGTGTTTTCGCATAGAAATCGTAGTCTTGGAGTTTCTAGGCCTGATCTACTTTTTTTGCATACTATCTAGGTGGAATCGGAAATTCCTGCCAGGGCATCCCTATCGATCAGTTGGTCTTGTTACCAAAAGATTAACAATTATTTTAGTAGTTTTCAACCGAAGGAATCACTACTTCTGAATTCAATGGAGAAGCCAGACAACTCATATGTTCAGTTCACTTGTGCAATTCTTGGCAATTCTTATTGGTCTTGGTATTTCGGCACCGGAGGATAGATGGAAGTCATGGCTCCTTGTTTGACTGGACAACTGTTTTTAAGTGATTTTTTGACCATCATAATTTTGGCTAATTTCCCTGCAGAGACAAAGGAATCAAAGGGCATACTAATATACGTCTCGTAGTTGGTCGCATCAAAATTACTTGGCAGGTTTCGTCGATTTGAGCATTGGCAGAACTATATGCTGCAGGCTTTGCCTTCTTGGAGATCATATGTTTTGATTGAACGAAATGCCATAGTGCGGAAGAATTCATATTTGCTGTTACTACCTTGGGTGTTCGAACAAGAGGAGTTAAGCCTCTGTTTTCAGTTTCAATGGAGTTTATCCTGCCTCATCGGTATCTTGGAAACCAGAGCATAATGGCAAGTCTGTGTTCATATTATTGCATCAAGTATAAGTTGTTGGCTGATATATGGAGGTCAGGGTTTGTCAGTATGTCAGTTGGTGCAGTTGTTCATGGTTTTGTTTTGCCTGTCGGAAAACACTGTTGGAACTGGCAAGGTGCGCAGATTGCAATTGGCCGAGATGCTCTGCTCTTTCTTATCCACTATGTTATCCTCAACTCGGTGGATTATTGGTGGCTTCCAACTGTTGTTTTGACTGAAAATGTGAGCATATCTAGTGCTAGGTTCCCTGTGCAAATGGAGGTAAATTGTGTAGTCCAAACATATTTGTTGCTGGCTCATACTGTAGATCCGGGTGATGTGTTGGTGTACCATGCCATATGTGCAAGTGGACCACCTGACACTCTATGCCTGGCGAGTGGAACCATTTACAGGACTTCTTCTTCCAAGATGGTTCTTGGCAAGGAAGTCTATGCTCCATGGGATCCTGGTGGCCACATGCCTGGTGCTGTTAAGGATCCGAATGTTAAGGAGGGGAGAATGTTATGGACGGTGTGGGCTGACATACCGGGTTGCATGGGTTGTTGCAAGAAGGGAACTATAGGCCCAAGCTGTGGGAGCAGAACGGGGCAACCGGCTATACATAAAGGGGAATTGAGGATGAAAGAGGGGTGTTGAAGAACTGGAACCTGGACGGCGAACCCTGGCAAAGGGCGGAGACTACTCTTTCTTCCTCCCTGAACTCCATCTCTATTGTATCCCGGACTTTCCTACTAGATCCAAGTACCTAGAACTACCTCCAAATCCTGTAATCTTTTGTATACTTGCTACCATATCAACTGGGATCGTAATACTAGACTCCTCTGGTATGTAGGTTCACTTCAAACTTATATGAACTTAAACACTAAAAGAGGTCTAGATACACTCCTTTCATAAAACTAAAACATCTTATATTTTGAAAACGGAGGGAGTAGCTATGTACGGATTGGAGCTAGTTTAGGAGAAAAAACTGAGTTAGCTTTATATACTCCCTCTGTTCATGAACATAAGATGTTCTAGCCTTTTTTCTAAAACACAGGTATTTAGACTTATTTTAGTGTGTATGTTCACTTGTTTTAGAGTGTATCTAGTATACTTTAAAAATTCTAAATAATCTTATATTAAACGGAGGGAATAGCATAGAATCATCATTGAGTCAATGGTTAGATCGTAAGGTCACACATACCAAAATAACCTCTACCTACACATGAAGCAATTCGCTCACCGGTGAAATTTTAGAAATATCTAAGCTACAGGCAATGCTCTAATCATGACTTATTCTTAGTTTTGATGTGAATATATATTTTCCAAAATTTTGACTAAGTGGATAAAAATTGACGACTACAACATGAACAAACATTTATAGTAAGTGGAACAAATTTTAATGCACGGAAAAAATTGTGAGTAAGAAATACTCAGCGTAAGTGAAACAAAAATTATGTTCTCATGTGGATGCTTGGAAACAAATTGCAACTACAGAAGGAACAAAATGTTAGCATCTAAAGAACGAATCATGACTATATGTGGAAAATATTTTTTGAACCAATCGCATCTACACAAGGAACAAAACGTTAAGCTAAGTAGAGCAAGATCATGGCGCCAATTGGGGGAAAAACTAGTGCCGAAGGAAGAAATCACATTGGCAGAGGGAATGGTCCTCCTTCGTGAAGCAATTCGCTCACCGGTGAAATTTTAGAAATATCTAAGCTACAGGCAATGCTCTAATCATGACTTATTCTTAGTTTTGATGTGAATATATATTTTCTAAAATTTTGACTAAGTGGATAAAAATTGACGACTACAACATGAACAAACATTTATAGTAAGTGGAACAAATTTTAATGCACGGAAAAAATCGTGAGTAAGAAATACTCAGCGTAAGTGAAACAAAAATTGTGTTCTCATGTGGATGCTTGGAAACAAATTGCAACTACAGAAGGAACAAAATGTTAGCATCTAAAGAACGAATCATGACTATATGTGGAAAATATTTTTTGAACCAATCGCATCTACACAAGGAAAAAAACGTTAAGATAAGTAGAGCAAGATCATGGCGCCAATTGGGGAGAAAACTAGTGCCGAAGGAATAAATCACATTTGCAGAGGGAATGGTCCTCCTTCCGTGGCGTTGCCTCGCTACACCGTTTCGCCCAGTTGGGCCAGGAATTCTGGAGCCCATTAATTAAGCTTTCAGTCCGTCCGATTTACGTGCGCGCGCTTGCTATGGGGCTGAGTTGAACGCGGGGTATCTACGATATCATGACACAAATCTGCTATTTAAACCACTATTTCTCTCGTTAATTCGGCGAGGTGGGACTAAAGACGTGCATCGACGTTGGATGCGCATTGGCTACTGCATCTGCATGTTGCGGCCTCGTGTGCCAGACTTGTATGTTGCGGATGCCTGAACTGCATGTCCGCATGCGGTGAGACGCACCGTTTATTCTATATACCGATTTGTGACCGTGCAGTACAACTGTGTACGCTGCCATTTTCTCACACATCCATGTTCTGGGAAAGAAAAAGGCTCAGCTCTGGATTTTCTGCATGAGTGTTGTCGCATGGGACGCTCCCGCGGGCGTCGGGGGAGAAACCCTAGGCGCCGTCTCCGGCCCCTGCCCCTTCGCCCTCTCCCCTAGCCGCCGCCGGAGAGCGCGGCCGGGCAAAGCCCGTGCAGCGCTGGCGGCGGCGGGGCGTTCCCCTCCTCCTCTCGGCGTGGTGTATCGGGCGGCGCGGGCGGCCCATCCATGCCGGGGAGCCGAGATCTGTGAGGCCACCGGCGGCGGGGGTGAACAGATCCGGCGGTTGCTTGTCTCCGGGAGGCGGTGGAGCAGGGAGGTGGCGGGCACCTGTCTCCTCCTGCGGCGCTAGCGGGGTCCTGCTGTACTGGCGGGAGCTCCAGGTGGCGGCGGTGACCCTTGGTGGCGATGGGCTCGAATAGGGGCGGCTAGGCTACGGCGGTGGCGGTCATCATCGGCGCCGGCGTACACCTCCCTGGCGTGACGTGGCTATGGAGCCCCCCTGCGTCGGTGCTGTCCGGCGCGAGGACACGAGATGTCGGCGGAGCACGACCAGGGTCGGCCTGTGATGGGAGAGGGCAGGGTCGGCACCGGTGGTGCTGGCCGGTAGCAGAGCCCTGGTCGTAGCTGTGTGGTGGCGGGTTGGTCCGGGCCCGATCTAGACCGGATCTAGGCCTGCAGACCTGTGGGGCCTACGGGCTGATCCGGACCGCCGGATCTAGGTTGACCGGCCCTGCTGCAACACCCGGTCAGCGACCACCCTAGGGTGGATGGGGGATGTCCCCCTACTGGGTTGCTGCTTGCCTGGACAGCGACAGTCTGTTGTGCCTCCCATCCTCGACCATTCCGACGGTCCTTCCGTGTGAGGCTGATCGGTGCTTGGGCTCGAGTTCGGGGATGCCGGGGCGGTGGCTCCGGAAGGTGGCCTACATGGGTGCCCCTCCGGCGGAGGCGCCTCCGGGAGGTGGTTGGCGAGGCCGTGCTCTTCTTGCGATGGTGTTCTTTGGCAGGCGACGTTCCGTCGCTGATCTGGATGGCGGCGGGGCGAGGGCGCTGCTGATTAGCAGCGGTAGTGGCAGAGACGAGCTTGGCCGGCGGCTGCAAACCCTAGTTCTAGACCTATTGGGTCCGACTTGGGTTTGGGCGGGCTAGCTCGCCCTCAGGCCGTTGCCGTGGTTGGTGAGGGGAATGCTTCAGGACAGGGGGAGCGATGATGCCAATGTGTCTGCTGCAGCGCGGTGGTGGGGCTTCACGGGCCTGTTCTGGGCCTGACCGGGCCTAGTTGGCCTGGTATGCTCCTGCTGCTGCGTCCGGTCTGCTACCGCTTTGGCGGTGGAGGTCGATCCCTCCCACGCGGCAGCGGTGCCGCTGTCCCCTGTCTTCGGTGGGTTCCTCGATCCGGCCAACCTCGTGGTGTTTGCCATGGTAAGACGCTGATGAAGACAGCAAGACCGTTAGGGCGCATGTTGGCGGATGGCAAGTTGGTGGAGTGCCTGGATTGGCTGGGGTTTGGGTCGTTGGGGGTCAGGAGAAATCCTTGCTGGCGAGGCTGGCATCGGCACGGCGACATCTGCGGGTGCCACCTTCCTTCTTGAAGGACGCCGGATGTACCCTCTTCTCACTCCTCTACGTGTACAGGGAGAAATCCTAGGAGAAATCTGGGCAGCAGCAGCGTCATCGCCGTCCCCCTTCTTGAGGGTGTTGCTTGGTACACGGCATTCCGGAGGCATAGGATCGTGGTGGCATTGTTTCGGAGGGCCCGGCAGTTGCGTGTCCTTGTCGGTGGTCGATCCGGTGTTGTCGTGCATTTTTTCTTTCTCTCGACTAACCAGAACAAAAAGAATTACGACTACAAAATGCGACAAGAATTTTAGTGTCCTAAAGAAATAAATCACATTTACCCATGGAACATGAAAACATCTAATATGAATATGCATGTCACACGTATATGGGCAAATAAATCACAACAATCGACTGAATTAAACAAATTAAACCTAATTAAAGCAAAATAAATTTTAATTAATCTGCTTCACGTGAAACATCTAAAATGGTAGGTCATGCGTAACAAAATTAATGCCCATGTAACACATCCGCACTGTAAGGACTCTATTTTTAAGGCTGAATGGAAAAGGTTAAAAAGGAAACAAATGTAAAGAAAAAGGAAGAAAAATAGAAAAGAAGAAACTTATAAAAAACATATATGAACAAAGAAACGAAAATAAAAAATCTATACTATTAATTTGCCAGGCGACTGTGGTAAGTGCGTCAAAAATTTCGTCCGTCATCAATCGGTATCGTTCGCTCCGCGCCAGGAAAACCGGCTACAGGAAAGAAAAAAAAAAGCGTTCGCGTTCGTTTACGAGATGGACTCTGACTCCTACCCACCCATGCGACCTGAACAATTGTTTCCTTCCATCCCTGTCTGAGTCTAAAACGTCTTCGAGCACGTTACATATATGTGATCCGGTCTCCAGGCGAGTGCACCTACATGTACCTCATATATACACCGTCCGGCCGAGTCGACTCAGTTTTCCACAAGATCCTCCAGTCGGTTGGCGCCGAACGAAGTGGAGGCGGCATCATTTAAAAAAAAAAGTGGAGGCGACATGCCGCAGATGCTGTTCAATGAGGTGGAGGGGATGGACGCAAAACAATTAGTACCAGGACATATCACATATGACGAGGCCGTGGCCACAATAGAGAAGAAGACAATAATGGCAACACGCTCGTCCACAAGCTCGACATCCTCGACTACACCACGCAGCGGAAGATGGTGCCAGCAACACCGTTATGTCACATAGCTTGGGTGTCGGCGGCTTCCAGGAACAAGACCAACGAGGCCGTCCTACAACCTCGTCGAGCGACTGTTAGACGCGGGAGCTCGCCGGAAGGGCATGCATCGGGTGCTTAAGATGGTGGTGGTGGGGAGCTTGGCGGCGCGGCTGACATGGGTGCAGCATGCTGGGGACCGGGCGCCGATGGGAGAATGACGGCGCCATCCCGACTTCCCAAGCACCCCTTTGCTCTTCGATGGAATATTTTCTCCGCCTCTCCTGTGGGATTGAATTCGCATGACGCGGCAGCCCTTTTCGATTTAATCCGACAAAAGCATGGTGTCGATGGGGAGATCTTCGTCGTGGACCTCAAGAAGGGCGCGTCTCCACGGGTCCTAGGTATTTTCATCATGTATGAGCACACCCACCCACCTCGGCGTTTACTGCACCTAGAACCGCACGTACATCGTGATGCTGCCTAGGTATGTCCTCTGTCGTTGATGCACGCGTCGCCGATGCACGTCGCCGCCACCGTTGTATGCATCCAAGCCCAGCCCGCTGCCATCTTTTTCACCTGCCTGCTAGCTAGCTTCAGCTGGCTGCTGGTTCTGCTTGATGCCTTTGATCCATCTGCTTGCTTGGATGCCGTTGCTGAAGAAATTCTTACCGGCAAGTTGAACCCGCCGCAGATAGCATTTCTACGATGATAACTCGAATGGAAGAATCACAAACTACCCTTCCCCTGATTAAGACCTTATGTTCAAGTATCCTGATGAACAGTGCTTGTTTTCTTAATTGATGTTCAATGTTAACCTGAAGATCAAGGGAGCATTAAAGTTGCCCAGAAGTTCAAGCCATACATCATCCCAAAGCCCTCCAAGCTGTAGAAATAAGTTTAGTTCGCTGTGGCAATTATGCTGTGAGCGCTCGGTCTTGGAGAAAGTTTGTTCAGACTTCCTTGTGTACCTAAGCTACCACACGAACAACACAAGCTTTTGTGTTTCAGATGATAAATCCAGTTCTATTATATGTATTATGATAATGATGATAAGTTTTTTTTTATGATTCACCGTTACTCTTAACTGAGTTTAGATGCATAGGCATACCAGATAATGCTAAAGATTGTGCTCCATATGTTTTCAACTTTTTCTTTGCCAATATATTCACATAATGTGACAAATGTCCCAAGGTGCTTGGTTAGTTTCTCACGCTTGGTGAGGAAGAGAAATTTTTTAGTTACTATTAATTTTAAAAAAAAATACATAATATTTGAGTGCAGATTTTTGGCCCCTGAGCTCCAGTGATTTGTTGTTTTAGAAAATTTGAAAATTATATTTAGAAATTTCAAAAGAAATTGAAAGAAAATCTGGATGATGCCAATGATGTTGCACATGGACATGCAAAATACCAATTTTCAATACTTTGTATTCTGAGCTATACAAAAAATGGAAAAAAAAGTGTGTACCTGAATATGCATACTTTCAAAAAAATCCAAATTTTATGAGATTTTGTCATTTTTGCATTGCTTTGATACAATTTTGCGTTGAAATTTGTCATGCTTGTATGATATATCATCATGGGAATTTACATGTCCATTGCTTTTTCATTTTGGTGATTTAAGCCCTTGTTTGTATATCAACGACAATCCTAGGCATATCCTTTACATGTTTACTCATTAAAATCCTAATTGATAAATAAACTATTTTGTGGATCTTCACCATAGTAACTAAGATTGTATGGTGTTTTCCATGTTGTCTTTGCCCTGCAATATTGTTGTCCCATAGAATACTTATCCGCCTGGGTTGAATTGCCTATTACTTGGCGTGTGTATTCTTGGTGATGGTCAATGCTAATAAATGAAGATAGGTAGGATATTGGCGTTTACTTAAGGATTCAGAGTTGTCACTTAACAATAGGAAAAGGATATTAATGGATGTTTTTTCTTCTATAACTGAAATCCAAGTCATCGTCAAACGTGACACAAAGGAACACTACCATGGGACATGAGCTCAGTTCGGCTCCATCCTACCATCCCATGTCTGGACCCGTCACTTCTCCTCATGTCAAAGATTTCATAGTTTACAACATGTGGAGCTCCTCATGTATTTGTTGTTTTTAAAACCGTGCATTTCAAGAGAAGATGATACATAATTAACCGGTATTTAAAAAAATGTCGATGTAACTATTTAAGCCGTAGCAATGCTAGGGTATTCTGCTAGTGAAAATATAAAAAACGAAAAGGAAAAAAGAAAATAGAAAGGATAGACGTACCTGAGAAAGTCCATCGCCACAAGTTCATTGGTGGAGAAGAAGCTGTTGTGGATCCATGACGTGGCCCTCAACACCCAGGCAAAAGAATCTGCTCTATTTTTTTTCTGGTGGACCCGTCGAGCGGAAAGAATGAATTGAAGACTCGCTACGGTTTCTCTTGCTTGCTCTCGACGCACGGGAAGAAGAACTGAACCGAGGGAACCAAACATCCTAATGGGCCGAGCCCATCTTGAAAAACCTTCAGCGAAACACGGGGTAGAGTCGTTTCCAGCATGTCTGAACCTGAAACCCTGGAGGTTCTCTGATTCACCGCGGGAATACCTGAACCTGAAACCCTGGAGCTGTAGGTTGGAGAAGGAGCGAACATCTCGAGATTCAGAATGGCCACTGACTGTTTATCTGTTGATGAAAATCGAGCGTCGAATAAAGGGCGACATGATCAAGCAAGGCCGACTGGTCTCACGACCTTTGTAGGAGTAATGATTCAGCTTGGTCTCTCGCCAGTTCCACTTCAGACGACAGAGGACTGCGGGAGCAGATCAGCTGTTCGAGTGGAACCTATTTTTTCTTAGAGCGGAAACTTGCCTGTTGATCTTGTGTTTGTCAGTGCGACCAACAAAACCTCCCCACATCTCATCTTGTTGCCATCCTCCCCCAAAATTCCGAGCAACCGCTGAAAGTTCAGTGAAATGCCCGCACACCCATTAACGCTGCACACTCAACGCTAAATAGTCATGCGTCCACCGCTTTAAATACTGCACTCGAGCCCAACCCCACTGAGCTCTACACTACACACCCCTCCCACACACGCGACAGCCATGGACGCCCGCCGCCTTCTCCTCGCCGTCCTCCTCGTCGCGGTGCTCGTCGCCTGCGTACAAGCGATGGAGCCGGCCATGGAGGAAGGCGTCCTCGCTGCGCCCGGGGCGCGTCCACGTCACCACCTTGGCGCGGCCGCAATCGCCGGGATCGCCGTCGCGGGAGCGGCCCTCTTCGTCGTCGGCGCCATCGTCCTGTGCTGCTGCTGCTGCTGCGCCTCCGTCGCCGGGGCCGATCCCGCGCCGCCGGTCCGCCGCGCCGACATCGTTGTCCAGATGCCGCCGGTGCGCGTGCGCGCGTGACCGGCGGCCGGCGGTTTCGTCCGTATCGGAACCGATGGCTTGAGCGGGCAACGACAGTGCAGAATGTGATCCAAGTTGTGATCAGTCGAGTTACTCTCCGCCTTCTTCTACTACTTTGTTTCTTTTCTCCTTAGAATTTCACATACAAATCACGAAAGGATGTGCATGTGCAAACCAATATACTGTACTTATTAGTGTTGTATGAATTGGTGGTGACCCGTACAATCTTATGACTGTGTGTGTTTTGCGGGGTTATTTAGTGTGTACTACTATTGTTGTACATGTGCACACTCATGCGAGTATGTGATCCTCGATCGATACTGGTCTTTTTTGTTAGATACAGCAACTAGGTACGCTAACAAAACGTTGAGGACGATTAATCAATCACGTCCGCCGTTGTTCTCAAGGTTACAACAGCCCATATTCCACAACCCGCACTGCTACTCGCCCGTCAATGAAGAGGTGAAGGTCCAAAACTCCAAAATGTCGTATCGGAAACCGTCGCCTTAACCGGGAAGGCCAACTCATGGGTTTTTACTTGGAGATCTATCTCAATTTGGACACAGTGCTAGAACCACAATATGGATGCTAGCGAGAAAGTGAGTGACACCGCAAGGTACAGGTGTCGCCCAACACTATGAGGGTTTTCACCCCCGAGGTTGGCATCGCTACACGCACACCTTCTTTGTGCCATTTCCAACTCCAGCGATAGCAACCAAATTAAACGTCACAAGGGCCTTTGATACAATCGCAGATAAGTAGGGATGCAGGCGGACGTCCGCCGGAGCATCCCGACCTGTCCGCCCGGTTTCCTAATCATATTTCGTGTTGTAATCCCGTATCACTTCCTAACTTTGCATGCACCCATAGAGTTATCTAGCGGATTGTCCATCCGGGTCCGTTGGACTGTCCGCTTACATCTCTACATACGGATAAGCTACCATGACACCATTCACCATGAAGGGCAACCGGAACAGAGGGTATGTCATTGCCACATTGGGGTGCTCGCCTTGTGGGATGGTACAACCTCACCGTGCCTCCAAGGTCCATTTCCGCACCCTATACATGTAAGAAACCCTCCATTGAAAGGGTTATGATCAACAATTTCTATGGCTGTTGAGTACTACAAATATCTAGAGAATCCAGGCCAGTGCCTCACACATTGCCCACCACCATCCCTTACATCACCATCTTCGACCACGGATCACAATGTCCACGTTGCCAGACACCACCCACCTCTGGCCTTAAACTACGATGGCATCAAAGCCAAGTTGACGTCAAAGCCATATAGACCAATGTTGCAGGACTTCCGGAGATGGTCGGTACACCATCGCCCCTTAAAGAGGATGAGCTATGAGATGTTGGTCGCCAACCAAGCCATCGCCTAAGCGACAAACATCGGGAAGAACGGTCCGCCGAGTAGGCTATAGATCCATTGGAGGTGGATGCCATTGCACTACTGGAGGTGTGTGAGCCATAATACCAATGCCACGAAGCATCACGCCACCCGGAGAAATCCCAACCTTCTTTGGAGGTAAGGCCTCACTATTGCCGTAGTGGTCATATATATAGGTGACATCGGTTGCGAGAAGGATCGAAACAGAAGGCCGCGGGAGAAGGAAATCGATACATCGAGTGTGCCGCTAAAAGTGACGACGCGGGGGTGATCCTATTTTCCCCTTGAAGTCAACATGCACGGGGCTAGGGGACAATGGCACGAGGAACCTTCGGGATGACAACGACCTCCACAGGGGTTAAGAAGGTGGTGTGACTTGGCAGCGGGTGCAAGCTTCAGAAGTTTAAATTGATCGGAGGTTTGTGATTCCCACTTGAAAAAACTAGTTATATTTGATTACCTTGTTGCCGGCAGTCATCTTGTGGATGTTGGAGGCAAACTAGCGGGCACCACCGAGCCAAGGAACAGTGGTCACTTTCGTACATAGGTAATTTTTCCTATTTTGATAATTTCCCTTTTTGGTAGGAAAGAATAATCGTATTTTTAGAAAAATCTGCTCAAAATGATAGAATTTCAAACTTTAAAAAAATTTAAATGTCAAAATGTTCTAAATTCAAAATGTCAAATTTGACATCTGAAATACCAACTTTCAAATTTTTGAACTTCTTGAGTTTTTTCGTTCTTTCAAACATTTCAAATAAATTCAAATCTTCACTTGTTTTCAAAGTTTTGAACTATTAATTTCTAACATTTTGGAATTTAAAACAATTGAAAATGAAAATCTCCTAATACTAAGCTTCGGAAGAATTTCATACATTTGCAAAAATTCCGTACTTTTGAGAAGCATGAGAGAGATGGCTGAGAAAGAGGATCACCGGGAGCGGAATCACAAGCGTTGGCCTCGCATGTTATGTTTGTATTCGTGCTATGGCCTCGCATGTTTTGTTTGTATTCGCGCTATGGCCTCGCATGTTTTGTCAGTATTCGTGCTATGGCCTCGCTCCACACTCCCGTGCGCACGATTACTGGATGGCCGCTCCGGTTATCATCCGCACGTGAGCATAAATCGTCTCGTCTAAGAGCTCAGCTATGGCCTGCCTGACGGAACCAAACGTACCCACAGTCTCTTTTCTCCCCAAATTAATCGATTGACAACGACTAGTCATAGTGTGAAGAAACATAAATTAATGTCCACTATAAGGCCAGAGGTACTGTCGTCACGATGAGATTACTTCGCTAACGGAAACAACAGTTGTTGGGGACTACATCATGCTCATTCCAATGATGCCCATTCCGGGTTAATGGCGGGTGTGTGTCCTTTCGAGAACTTTGGTTGGAAGATCAAACCTTCAGACCTTGCGATCCCTATAAGGGCAATTGGTCTGAGTTCGGCTTGTCGAGGAAAGAAGGTACAAATGTGGTGGTTCGATGTGGAGGCGGCAACATAGGTGGATGATGTTTGGTGGTACTTCAGTACTAGGTCTTCGGCCCCGGGGTGAAATTCCCTTTGGTCTCTTCGTAGGTTGTGCCTAGCAATGGCGGTGTTCTGTCATTGTTAACTTGTTGAAGACATTGTTTGGAGATTACTCAGACCTACCCTCTAGGGTGAAAACCTAAGATATGGTCTTTATTGACTGGATCGGCGACGTCGTCATGTATGCACAGTTCTCTTCTTGAAGACGTTGCTTTTGGAGGACCTTTATCATGCTCGCGTGTGGCCTAGGGTTAATTTGATGTCGTCATTGCACACCTTCGTTTGTTTTAGCATAGGATGGCACTTCATGTTATGCTTTTTTTTTTCAGTTTTTACTTTTTGGCTGTGTGCATCCTTGATGTCACAACTTATTCTTGATGTTTGTAGAGACCGGGTATATTTTATATCATCTTGGTATTAATACATTTCCTTCATCGAAAAAAATCAAACAAGACTCATTTATTGGGCTGTAGACTCATCTTGGTTTTGGGTGTGTGATGTTACCACAAGTCTCTTTTTCTCATTTAATGACATGGCATGTCGCCAACATGTCTAGTTGGCATTGTATGCAGTTGCATGTTATTGCATATGTTATTCCCGCTATGTGACTAGTCTAAGTAATCAGGTGTAGTCAGTTGCATACTCTAGTCCCCTATCTGTCTCTTTTATCCTTAATTAATCACATCATGGTTCAAAAAATACCCCCAATAAAAAAAACAAAGTTAAAAACATACATCAAATAACCTAGAGAACCGTCTTTTACATAGAGATCAAAAACGTGCAAAGGAATATATATTATAAATTAGTGGCGACCCCTACCATCTTATATTGGCCCAAACTATTTTTGTCAAATAAAAATTTACTATAGATTATACACATGTAACAAATAAGCATGCATTTAGGAATTGAGAGTAGGTCGTCCCATGTAAAGGACGAATCTATCATGTTCTCCTCGGTTTGTAAGAGATTCTTCTATTGATGTAGTTGACTATTTGAAACTTGCATCTAATTGAAATGCGATGCTTGTTGATAAGATATTCATACTTGCGAGACAGTAAAAGTAGACACTGGAAATTAAAAATACAGCCAACTCTAAGATTATACTAGACAATATGGATGCGGGATCACACCATGATGTGATAATATCGTCAAATAATCAGCTGTAAGTATTGTTGGAGGTTATACCATAAGTAGTTAATATTGCCGAAGTTACTGCAGAAAATAACAATAGTATTTCGGCAGTATTTTCTCAGGCAAAAGAGGCCGCGGATGGTGGAAATAGTGTTGAAGAACAAAAATATATAGCAAAATTGAGTTACGCAAATTACGGTCAAAACATTACTCACCCTAAAAAAATTACCGTCAAGTAGTAAAAGGAGCTAAAAAATTATCCTAGATGCATGGTAAGTATCGTTGGGAAATGTCGGCTGGGAAGGTACATGCAAAAATTACTGTCGAGTAGTTAAAAATGGTTGTAAAAAAATACCACAGTCAGGAAGTTACAACCGGAAAGTCGCAAAAGAAAGTTAGTTGGGAAATGAGCTAGAAAATACTGTTATGAACGTAAGTAAAAAACAAAAACCCGTTGAATAGTAACAGTCGGAAAGTTACGGAAATGATCGAAGGGTAGAAAAGAGTAAACGGTGATAATAAGATTATAAAAAAAGATAAGACAAATACCTACGTGGCAGCGTGTGATTGGCAGAAATTAGACGATGAACAATGTCCGAACGGTGGAGCTCTCACTGGCTTGGAATCCATCGCGCCATTATATCTAGTAAGTATAAGTACTAGTACTAGTATAAAGTATTATGATTAGATGTTTTTACTTGCGTCTAATTGCAAAACCAACGCTTTTACTGGAAAGTCATAGAATTTTAGGCCGAGCTGGATTTGAACCAACGTAGACATTCTCGATAAAATATATTTTGTTGTGATATATGAAAAAGTAGACATTTGAAACTAATAAGCAACTGGCTTGTCTAAAAAAACAGATTTAACAACCTCAACTGATATCTATACTTGATCATTGACACATGTAAGTCAAACGTTGGCTGTTCTCTCGTGGGATGATGTGATATCACATTCATATATTTTTCTCTAGACCTCTCGGGGGGAAAAAAAATCAGGAACTTAGAAGGAAGCACTGGCTAAACCGTCCCTTGATGAAATAAAAACAGACACATGCCGATGCAACCTTGCTGTGTTGCGTAGGTCCATGTCCAGAATTTCATGTCCCCTTTTGCTCTTATAAGACTTTTGTTCACTTGGTTCGAAAATAGTACGGATGCTTTTGCGAATATGCAGGTTAGGCGACGACCAATTAACACATGGGACAAGATGACGCAAGGACAACATGGGACAACTGACTCAGTGGGATGAAGCACTAAACAAGAAATATAACAACTGACTGAATCAAAACGAACAACAACCAATCCCGCAAGCTACCACCATGCTTATATGTAGATACACAATATTTCCAGCCTCCTTGATATTCACCACATGGCCCAAATAAACTTCTGACTGGTTGCCCGCTAGCTAGCACTACTGGTTCTATTAATGTAGTACTAGTATAACCCACCCATAATTTGATAATATCTTCAAGAACAAATCACCGGCGGTTATGCTAACGTGATAATTGTACGCACTGGCTCCTTGTTTTCTTGATGAAGCTTGCTAGTATTTATGACTAGCTGCCTATACCAATCCCATCCTGAATGGCCAGCTTTTTTGCACAGCCAAGTTTGAGGCTTGATGGATTCTTCCGTGTACGTGTCTGCTAGAAAGGCCCAAATCTGGATGACAAGAGTGCATACGCGTCTGCTGTTTCGAGATAATATTCTTGCTGCAGAGTAGGCAGAAGTAGCCGTTTTCTCACTGTCGAAGCATTACTTTATCAGCTGTACGCACTCGATTTGGTGCCCACCCCTTCCAAATTATTTGCTTCATTTTAAGATTCGGTGGCTCCAAGGAAGCTGATCTAGCTGAGTTTTTGACCAACGGAACTAGCTGATCTGGGAACGCAAAATTAAGAAATTCAAGATTTTAGGGGTGAAAAAAATTACACACCTAGGATTGGGGAACAATCGAACTAGCCACTAGGGAAGATCTGGACGGCTGGATTTTGATTTTTGTGCGCCTCGAACACTTCTTCAGTCTGCAGGGGATCGCTAGCCCCTACCCTAGTCCTGTGCCGTCGCGGGAATTTGAGTTAGGGTTTTTAGGGATTTTCCAGGGGAGACAGACAAGAACGAGGTGTGCAGTAGAAATGGGCCTCGGTTCCGAACAATGGGCCTCGGTTCCGAACAATGGGCCTCGTGCGTGCGTGGGAGCAGAGCAGAGAAGCCAGAGGGATCGATCAAAGCATCGAACATGCCTGCAGAATGAGCACACGTCAAATCTCTCGCATGGGTCAATGTTTTTGCGACGATCCGGCAGACACCTTTTAGACAATAGTACTACACTACTGGATCATGCTACTGGACCGGTGTACAGCCCGGGTAGCACCAGACCCTGCTCCGTCCTGGATCCATCTGTTGCGTGGAACGTTAATGGAATTGGATGGAGTCCATGGTTTTTCCAGTGTCTTCCACCTTTGCCACAAGCATCGAAAGCCTCGAAGCCCTGGAATGACGTGATGCAGTACAATGCACTCCTAGCCCTATCATGTTTCGGTTCTCTTGTTAGGGGGCTTATTTGAGATTTTCATTGAAATATATAAGCCAATAAATCTTAGGGCGGGGGGGGGGGGGGGGGATCACATCCTTCCCCCGAGAACCGTGTCCTCGTGCTGGAAAAATCCCCCCTTTCTCCCTATATCTAACACCCCGCATGCCAGGCTCTCTGGGTGCCGCGCACAGCTCGCCGAAGTGGGCCCGCAACCACTGCCGGCGAGGAAGCCCCTTGCAGCACTCCACACTTGTCGTTCAGGCCGTCGCACACCGCCGGTAGTACCGCCTCCCGCCCCTCGCAACAACGCCTGGCACTCCTTGTGGCAGAGCCCCACAACCACCGGCCACATGTGGCCGGCAGCGCACATAGCGCCGTCGCCGACGCCATCGGCTGCACGTAGCAAAAACTCTCGCCGCATGTGGCATCGTTGTTGGATGCATGTAGCAAACCCCAACGCCAGTTGTAGCAGCACCGCCGACCTGCAGTAACAAATCCCGACGCCACGCGTAGCAGCACCGTCGGCCGCATGTAGAAGCGCCGCCGGCCTGCGGTAGCAAACCCCGACGCCGAGATAGCAAAACCTTGACGCCGCACGTAGCAGCGCCACCGGCCTACGGTCGCAAATCCGGGTGTCGCACCTAGAAGCGGCGCCAGCCTTTGGTAGCAAATCACGATGCCGCACCGCCGACCTGTGGTAGCAAAAAAATCACCGACGGTAGCAATCGCCGTTGCTACTTGTAGCAACACGACCACCTTCCTCCATGCTACCTTACACCTTTTGAAAACCCTACGATATGAACCTTCCATCAAATCCCTAGACAAGGAGCCTACCTTACCCTATCCTTATGATGTTCCATACAATCACTAACACTTGATATTTATCTAGGAACCCATTCACCTAGATTCCCAAGCTTATCCTAATATCTAGTCACTACTTGGGCCATCCGTTTTCTATATCAGATTCAATCTTGGGTCCCATTCGTTTTATGCTTCCCATGGTACTTGAGACCAACTCAAGCCATGGATATCTTCTATATAACCTACTCTTTAACATCATCCACTTGATGATGAGTTTGAAACCTAGCATCCCACCAAAACCACTACATCTGGTACCTTAGTCCAAAAAAACCTAAAACAATCAAATATTGACCAAGTTTGGAATTCTTATCAAGATCCCATCTTTG
The DNA here is from genome assembly GCA_023614405.1 of Avena insularis. Taxonomy (NCBI): domain Eukaryota; kingdom Viridiplantae; phylum Streptophyta; class Magnoliopsida; order Poales; family Poaceae; genus Avena; species Avena insularis. The sequence continues at coordinate 88,822,110 of CM042690.1, read as the reverse complement.
AGACTCTCTCTATTTTAATCCTTGTGTATTTTTTAGAAATGTACCTAAACCATCTAGTAAACTATCATGAATACTTCCAAATCACACTCTTGACCTTGACCGGATCATCCTTTGACCCACTTGCTCTTGATGATTTTGCAGACAATAAAATAACCGCTTTCTGCCAAATCTTATCAACATGCCTACTTTGGTAGAAGCTCCCATCTCCATGCCATCCCACTTTGACCAACTATTAGCATGGTTGTGCTCTACTCATCTTGGTCCATCCATCCATACTTCCCTTGTTTCCATTGGAGCTCTGTGCTTCTTAAACCCACATGGTTTTTAAGGCTATATAATAACATGCTCTGACACCCTTATTTTTAACCAACTTTGGCATCAATTCTAGGAAATCTCAACCATGCTCAACCTCAATCTTATGAACCATGTGGATCTACATCACTTGGTCTATCAAACCGTATGACCCTTGAATCAAATGGATCCCTTAATAATCTTCTATAACATGCCAAACCTTGTATGAAAATATTAAAACTCAAGACCCCAAAAACCCCACAAATCCAAATTTTATCAATTTGAATTCTGCTCAAAACTAACTAGTGATCCCTATCTACCTACCACTCACTCTGGATCATGTCAACATCTTTCTCTACCCATCATCACTACTTGATCACATAAGTTTGTGAGGTACTAAATGAAAACCAAATAATCTTTTATAGTGACACTTGCTAAACTCTTATAATTTCTCCAGAATCTCCTTGTTTATTCACCCTAGCACCCAATCTCTCACCTCTGGTCATAGCACTATAAAAATTTACTGTAGCATCCTCAATTCTTGTCCTCTATAGTGTTTGGAGGAAGAGAAAAGAGCCATTATGGCCATCTCTTTAAAAACTTTGCCCTAGCCTCTCCTCACTGACATAGAAGCCACCAGGACACTCTAGTCGAGCTAAAGGACCCACACCCCCTACAACACCACCCTCCATGGCCAATGAGCTTGCCCTATCTTCCTATCTCCACCTTTTTCCTATTTTGACCAAGAAAAGAAATGAGAAGCCAAGATTGCAAAGAACTGCTCACCAGCCATCCTCTACTCTCTTTCAACCCCAGTTGAGCTCCCACAGTCCACCTCGATCAACCAGAAGCCCTAGCCACTCTCCCATGCACCTCCATGAGCTGGGTACACCATGAACCTTGCTTCGGTTATAAAAAGGGCAGAGGCACCTCCACCCCGCTCCTGCCCTCATTTCCACTCCCCTACCCTCCCACTCTCCTCTCCCAGCCGCCCCTGTGTAGGGTTCCGAAGCAGAAAACAAAAAATTCTAACTACGCGAACACTAATACCAAGGTCTATGCTATGTAGGCATAAGCAACGAAAAGGAGAACAATATTCATATCCTTGAAGACCGAGGAACGCCTTACACAGGAAGGCTTATGTTGATGAAGACGAGCAGCTCCAAGCGCCCCAAGTGTGGTGCCTCCGAAGTTCTACACACGTTCGGTGTAGGCAACATCCCAGGGATCCGATCCAGCCGAGCAGTAGAAGAAGAAAGATGGCGGACCGAAGAACTGACGATATTGTGAGAGTGGAGAACTCAAGTCCCTCGGGGTCCTCTCCAAAATTACGGAGAAATCCCCAAAGAAAATGAGAGAGAGAGAAGAGAGAATGGGATGGTTTCCAAGGGGAGGGGTCGACCCCTATATACTAGATCATGATGGCGCGCGTTGCCGTGCCCGTCTATTTGGGCAGTAGAGCGTTAGGAATCGATGCAAGTTTATGCAATCAGTTGACTAAAAAGTTAAGCTTATATCTGAAGTGACGGTGATGCATTTAGTGCCCCTTTGTGCATGAACTTGTTATGACATTTTTAAATTTTTGGTAGCAAGGTAATGTACTTGACAGTTTTTGTATCAACGTAATGTACTTCCTGTCACCAAATATACAGCTCAAGGAAAGAGACATAGTAGAAATGAGTAGAGTTTAAGAGTGTTCACTTCACATATCATCAATTAAATAAGAGAAAATTATGTCTCCATTCACTTTTTTCTATATCTATAATCCGGACCAATAGTTCTCTTTGGCATGTCGTGCCATGTATATAGGAAAGAAAATAGCAGGGGAATTATTAGGAAATAAATTAGTCGGAGGATTATCGGCCTTTGCTCATTTCAGATCATGGGAGAATGTTCTTCTGAACAAATCCAGAACTTGATGTTCAGGTTCACACTCTGATTACCTTTGCGCATCTTGCCTAACTGTCCTAAACAACCAGCTGCATATATCAAAAAAACAGTAGCCAGCACCATCATGACATGAATTGTGTACTAGGGAGTAACGTATACTCATAAAATCTAATCAATCATAGAGACACATACATAAACATTTTTGGATAACATATATAGCGTATGGCATGAACTAACCTGGTCATAGCCATTAGATTCGTCGGATAAAGAATTCCAAAATCATTGAAACCTGAACCAACATCAACTCCTTTAACCAATATTGCAGGCCCAATTCCGAGTTGTCTAGTGCAAATACCTGCAACAAATTAAAAGCGGTAAACAACATTAGAAGGAGTCGGAACTGAATGCATCCGTTAGGCTGAGGTGAGGAGGGAAAAACTGAATGCAGCCTTTAGGCTGATGCGGGGAGGGAAAATCTCTCGCAAGGTTGAAGATGGAGGGGTAACCTAGATGGAGAAGCCTAGCTGTCTGAGGGAAGCTATAGAACAAGGGGGAAAGCCAGTACGACCGCACCGAGCATATGTAGACGGTGGGGCCGAAATTGTAACGTACCTCCAGTCCTCCACCATGGGTCCTCGCCAAGTGCTAGCCTCCACTCCCGGTCTCCATTATGGCTTGAACGAACGGTTGTTCTTTTCCTTGTCTGAATGCCGGCGGCGTAAAAACCCTGACCCTTCGAATCGCTCTTCTGAATGGACCAGGGCCAGATCGGTCACAGTCGCATCGCCTGCCTATGTCATGTCGTGCATCTCCTATGCCGCTTCTCGTTGGCTCGAATCCCTCATGTCGTAACTTCCTTTTTCCATCGATAGGAGTATATGGATCGACGACCCGGCGGCTGCTGGCGTCTTGGCGGCGCCCGGCTAGGTGGCGTGGCTCGCGCGGTGGCGTCACCCTGCTGTGGCATGGAGGGCTGCGTGGATGGGTGGTTTCGTGCTTGGGGCCAGCGGCTGCTGGACCGGGGCGGCGAGGGCCGTGGGTGACGTTGGCCGGGATCTGGGGGAAGCGGCAGATGGTGCTGAGGATGGAGGCGATGGCGCGCCCTTAGTGGCGGTGCTAAGCCTGATCCGACACCGATGGTCGGCCTGCTCATTCCGTTCTCCGGAACCGGCCGGCGATATGGGGATCGCTGTGTCGGATCTAATAAAGGAGGTGGTCCTTTGGTTTCTTTCGCTGGAAGACGAAGATCTGCTTGATGTCTGCCCTCGTTGATCTGGTCTGGAGAGGCGGGTTCCGGAAGGCTCCGCTAGCGAACTCGCATGGGCGTATCATGCCTAGAGATTGCTGGATCGGAAGGTATTCGGTCGTGCACACCTTATTTTTCTGGCCATTTGGTTTCAGCGGGAGCGTTGCGAAGCTCTGTTGTTTGTTCCCACCAAGTGCCATTCTTTGAGCCATGGTGAAGTCAGATGCGGAGAATGTCAGGAAAGCGGAAATATGAGGGCAGCGATGGTGGTTTTTGTTCTTGTGGCGACGGAGAACTGGCTGCGTGATATGGGACTCGTTGCAGTGACTGCTGGTGCGGGACGACAACACAAGGGGGGTTCCCAGTCTTACCTTGCAGGGTGAAAATCCAAGGTCTGGCCTTAACTGGTTGTGACTGGCAATGACCTTGTTGAAGGCATTGTTTTGTGAGCGAGGACTTTCTCCAGTGTGAAAACCTATGATCTTGGATCGGGCAACGACGGCGCTTGGGCACTCTTTCCTTCTTGAAGGCGTTGTTATTGGAGTGGAGGACTACCGGTGTTGTTCGGATGGTGTCAGTGTCTTTGCTTTGAGGATTAGTTCTCTGTAGCGGGACTTTTCTTTTTTGTAATTCTTTTTTCTTTTTTCTGGGTTGTGTGCATCCGTAGGGCCGCTAGGACATGCGTTGTTGCAGAGGCTGGGTGTAATTGGTATCCCTATGATATTAATATATACTCTTTTCCAAAAAAAATCATTTGATAAAGCTAAAATGTCTTTTTTTAAACGATACCTTATATTGATATAGAAGGAGCAAAAAACGGGGGCACGGCCTAAGCTATCCTAAAAGAAAAAGGAAACAAACACAACAACAGATCAGCCAACAAGTTCCGACTGCTAAAATCCAATATTTTTCTTCCTCTTTTATCTTGCGCATGACCTCTGACGGCAGATAAGATTTGTTGTTGAAGACTCTCTCATTTTGTTTCTTCCAAATTTCCCAAGTGATGAGCATGATAGCGGATTTCAGACCTTTGGGAGAGGAAGCGGGCGACCTGGTCGTGGCCTGCCAGTAGTCCACCACCTTGGGCCGACCGGATCCCATGTTAAGAAGCACGTCCGGGCAGGAGAGCCATGAAGCCGCCGCAGACCAGATCCTCTTGGAGTAACGACATTCAAAAACCAAGTGTCTCGCCGTCTCAGGGGAACACCGACAGAGCTGACAGGTGGGCTGGTGCGGCCATCCGCGCTTGGCCAAGTGGTCAGCGGTCCAGAGACGGTTATGGATGTAAAGCCAAGCGAAAAAGCGGCATTTGTGAGGGGCCCAGGTTTTCCATACAATCGACCCAAAGGAGCAAGGTAGAGAGGTCATAAATTGCGCCTTATAAGCGGAGCTAGTAGAGTAGCACCCATTTGGAGAGAGGGTCCACATGATGGAGTCCTCAATATCCGGGGAGAGCTGAACATCTGAAAAATATCACAAAGACGGACGAACTGGATTATATGCTCTGTCGTGAAGGCATCCACCTCAATATTCACGACCCAACTATGACCATTTAGGGCGTCTTGGACCATTCGGTTTTTCCTTGTCGAAGCTTTAAAGACCAGTGGTGCCATGTCTTTCAGACGTGTGCCATCAAGCCAAGAGGAAGACCAGAAGGAGGCCTTCCTGCCATCACCAATCGTAACACGAGTCGCATCGTTAAAGAGTTGCCTATCAGAAGCATCATTTGGGGTTTCAGAACCTACCCAAGGTTTTTCTAGAGCCTTCCGTTCATTCCAAAGCCAGTGAACTCTAAGGGCACGGGAAAACTTCTCCAAGTAAAGGATCCACAAGCCACCAAGCTCCTTTGGACGATAGACCTTCTACCAGTTGACTTTGCATTTCCCACCACTGATAGATTCCTTGCAAGCCCAAAGCATTCCGGGGCTGATCTTGGCCAAAGCCCTCAGGAAGCCCTTATCCGCTATGAGAGCAGTTAAAAGGAAGATCAGCATGGAAGAAAGGACTGATTTCAAATAAGCGCAACACCTTGCCCGATTTAGGAATCTGCCTTTCAGAGGGTTCATGTGTGAAGCAACTCTATCAATGTATAGCTGGAGGTCGACTTTCCTGAGTCTTCCGAGTGACAGTCGCAGCCCCAGATACTTGAGGGGAAACTGGGTGAATATCTTATATTTCTAACTGGAGGAAGTATTTGTCATCCTCGCAAAAGGTCTTCCGCTCTGTTTTACCAATAAAACTACAGGACCAAATAAGTACACAAGGATAACAGATGAAAAAACCTTTTTTACAAAACATACCAGAGATAATAAGAAAGTACCCAGGACTACTAACTAAAGGAGAAACAACCCCTCCTTATTAAACCTTTGGGCATCATCGTCTTGCACCCACCAATATGTCGCCAAAGAGGGCTACCTGCCCTCTCGCTCCTTCGCATGGAGCTGCGATGCCGCCAGCAGACAATGAGGACTGTGAACAAAGACAACTAAGTCGCATATATGACAGGGCCCGCCCAAATCGCACTAGAGTGGAATCGAAGAAGCCTCGAGATAGCACCCAAGCTTGCCCGTTGATGACAACGAGGTGCAATAGAACGATATCGGAGCTCCACGATGATGCTCCCAAGAAGGTGATGACACAAAGCATTGCTGATGGTGACTCCAAAGTCAAGGGTTTTCACCTGCAGCTGTGGCGCGGGGATGGACACAACGATGACCCCAAAAGGGGCACCACCTATAGGCATCATCACCGCTGGCGCTAGAGCGCTAAGATTTCAGCCAAAATCATGTAACATCCCAACATTAGAGTCTGGGAATAGCTAGGAAATCTGGTGTGCATTGTATTTATGCATAGAAAATCTAGAAAAAATCTGCACTTTTAAATAAGATTTATCAAAGTGATTAAAGTTTCACTTAAGTTGATGGAATTGAAGTAGATCAGCAAGGTGAGCGCGACAAACTTCAACATGACCTTTGTTAAAACCTTTGTTTTGGGTAGAGTGAAATTATGATAGTTGGAGGAGATAAAAGTGAGGTAGAAATAAAGATATCAACATATCTTACCAATCTGTATTATCTACTCCTATCATGATATTTCTTAAACAATAATTCTTGAATATATATCAAGTACAAAGGAAATCATACCAAATCTTTCCATCATATCTTGATCATTATCTTGTCAGTTATCACTTATGTTGGACAGTGTTCTAGGACTAGGTGATCGTTAGACTTTGTTAGCCAAATCTTGATTTTTACTATATTCTTCTTGATCCAAAGTATTTAATCAAAATAATGAAAAGGGGGAAACTTGATATGCAAGGAGGTATCATCATCCTTAGCATGAGTCTTAAACAAAAGAGTAAATCCACTTGAAGTGTTTGGAAAATATATTACAACAATGACACTGGTGGATTGGTTTGGATTAAACCATAGATGAATGAGTTATCTTATGTCGGCCATAAGAAATCAAGCTAGTGTAAGATGAGGTGTACAGACTAAGCTATATGTTACAACAACATATGATTTCATGAGTAGTATCATCCATCTTTGAGCTAGTGGTCAACACTTGAAATAAAGTGTGGATTCGAGTTCTTCAATTCATTAAGAGAACATCGTTGTTCATATTCTATTAAGGGGGTTGGTGATTGAAGTCATAAGACACTGTCTTGACGGAATTAAGTCCATCATAAGTATTTGAAAATAAGTAGGTATATTTGAGGTATATTATGAAGAGCATCATGGCCAAGCTTTTAAGATTCATAATAGGAAGTAAGAAGTTGTCTTGAAGGAAGTAAGTTTAACATTCTAATGGATATGGATCCAATAGAGTTAGCTAAGAGATGAGAGTATCTCTATTATAAAATAAGGAGCTTTCATGTCAAGCTCATAAGACCACCAATTGGATTTAGGAAGAGTAGTGCGAAGAATGAATAGTTGAGAGGTGAGCTCATCATGTCAAACATGATGATGGTGAATATAAAGTAGTAGCTTATGTACAAAAGGTGTTCCTTATTTGAAGGCCTAAACTTATTAAGTATTATAGTTTGGGGAAGTATTACTAGTATTTTTCCATTACCATAAAATATATCATATTCAAGTTATTATAAGAAGCATATCCTATATGGACAATCTATTAGAAATATGCCCTAGAGGCAATAATAGTTATTGTATATTTACTTGTTCATTATTTAAGTTTATTATTTTATGTTATAACTTTTGTGTGTCTTGATTGTGAGAATCAAAGGAAAACTTATATGCACGTGTAGAAAGATTAGCAACAAGTTGTTCCTAGTCACGCCTCTAGGACTAGCCCATGTGTTGCGTGATGATCAAGTTTCCTGATCATGGTATAAGTTATTATAACTAAGGATACCAACAATGATGTGAGTACATTGTTAAAAGGACAAGGATACTAAACTGATCCAATAGATGATTTAATATGAGGTGTAATCGTTGATGTTAATGGTCAATCATCATTATTATCTTATGCCTAAATCCTTAGACCATGAGAATATCAAGTACCTTCATGTATTAAAGCTTATCTTTGGTCTTTTTCCAACGTCATACGTCAAAGGTAGCAATACCCGCTGACGAGGAGTAACCTCGGCAATGCCCATGGTGATGGACTTGGGGTTTTGCGGAAAAGAGAACGCTGGAGATTTCGTCGGATATCCGGGAAACAATGGAATCAAAATCGCCTGAATATTGAGTAAACACACTATTACAAGTTGTCCTCTGGATTTTGGTACCCTCGCTTGGGCTTCTCTCGTCCTATATATAATAGGTCGGGTCTCAAAGCTGTATGCGGATAGGTTTCATACATGCGTGATTACAATACCAAACACAATGCGATTCGTAGTTTCTTTCCTAATACAATCAAAGTGTTTGTCGGTTGCTTCCTTGGGCTATTATCTGGAATCTTCATGGGTTGCAGGCCTTTTTACCCAATGTAGGGTAGCCAATTATAAGCACCCGAATAATCATACCCATGTCACTAGCCGCCGAGACTCTACCTGAACCACAGTTTCAGTTTGAGTCTCAAAGTTTTCCTTTTTCTTTATTTTTATCACTTTTTACATTTTGTAGGGATTTGGTACAACGAGTCTGATGCTTCCGATGGATCGAGAATCAGTTAATTGCTCCTGGGCAAAAACAAGGTTGATCTACATCAAATTCAAGTCCCCGGGCTTGAATCCGGAATTTGTAACTGGCGTAATTCAGTTCGAGCTGCTGAGGTCTTACCGAATACTGACTTCCAGTTTTCTATTTTTATCGGGTACCCAACGCGTCCGTCGAGATTTTTCATCGTATTGTTGATACAGATTTTTTTACTGGCAGAGCGCATTCTTGTGTGATTACCAGGCCACACAGGACGAATCCTGGGGTCTTACCTTCATGTTTCTGAACACGACATTCGGATTTTTATCGCGTCGGGTGCGATCCGATAGTTTATTTTTTACTTTCCGCAATCTCCTCCCGATAGGAGTATCTGTCGTCGAATGTTTCCTTTGTTTTTCTTTATCAGGTGCGCGTCAGTGCTCCTGATAGGAGTAGCCCCCGAGGCTATGTTTGGATATATGTATCTAAACATAGGCTCGAAATTTTATTGCATTATTGCTTCTGTAATTTTTGTCGGGTGCACGACCAGTGCTCCCGATAGGAGTAGCCCCCGAGGCTATAGTCGTAATATTGTATATTCGAGTGTAGTCTCAAATCTTCTCTCGGAGGAATTTACTTCGACTCCAATTAAATTTCTTCGGGTCATATCCTTTAAAAAAGCCGCAATTTATTGCAGTGCGTCCGTTGTGACGTCAGTGATGACGTATCTGATGTTGTTAATTTCCAGAAAATACGCCCTGATGGGATGTGTCAAACGTGGGCCTATGCAGCAGTAATGATGACGCGTGATAGCATATTCAATGGAGATTCTTGACTACACGTCCCCTCTCTGCGCGAGAATCGAGGCGTCACGCGCTGTTCTCCGTTTTTACCGCAGCCATAACTTTTCTTTAACTTTTTCCTTTACAGAATCTTTATAACACGTGTCATCATCGTGCGACCTTCTGTCGGTTCGATTTTGCATCGAATGGTTCAGTCCTTGCGTCGTTACTCTTTATAAGGGAGGAGGGATGTGTTTTACTATTTTACCTCACCTCTCCTTGCCTCATCTTCTTCCTTGCGCTCTTGCCCCCTTGCGGACTCCTGTTCTTGTTCCCCTGCAAAAAACCCTGGTTCTTATGCTCTTGCTCACCTTTTGCTACCATGGGCAAAAGCAAAGCTGCTAGAACTTCTGATGCCGCCGCGAAGGCCACCAGGAAGAGGACTGTCGGATGGGCCCCCACCAAGTGCACGGCGCGGGAACTCTGTGAGGTGCGGAAATCTGGTCATCTTATGGAGGGTTACTTCAAGCTCCCTGTGGATGAGGCTGCTACCTAATGTCTACGCACTTCTATTCTTGTAGATAGTTTTTGGGTCTCCAAGTGCAGAGGTTTGTAGAACAGCAACAAGTTTTCTCTTAAGTGGATCACCCAAGGTTTATCGAACTCAGGGAGGAAATGGTCAAAGGTATCCCCTCTCGAGCAACCCTGCAATCAAGATACAAGAAGTCTCTTGTGTCCCCAACACACCCAATACACTTGTCAAGTGTATAGGTGCACTAGTTCGGCGTAGAGATAGTAAAATACAAGTGGTATGGATATAAGGCAACGGTGATAGAAAATAGCTTGCTGGCGTGTGGTTGACGTGGGAAAAGACTAAAGGAGAACTGAAATAAAGATGGAAGCAAGCAAACATATAACAGATCTAGTTGCAAACGGTGTTTCAATGCTTAGAAACAAGGCCTAGGGATCATACTTTCACTAGTGAACACTCTCATATAAATATATTCTCTTTATGATACTACTCTTAACTACTCTCCGGTTGGACACTCTAATCGTTGGTAGGGCTATAACAGCACACCTTAAAGTTCATCTTTCCCATCTAGATAACCCAACACTGTCACCTTGAGTACTAGATGAGTCCAACAAACACCATAATTTCATAAAGACATCCAACTCCAAATATAACTCATAACAAGTATTTGTAATCTCTAGCCTAAGTGCCACCATGGTGTGCACACTGTCAACTTCACACACATGGGGAGAGCAGAGATCTATTAAAGCACTTGAGTAGCAAGGTAGATCTACTTGATTACAAAGCTCATGATCACAATATGATCATGCATAGAGAGCGAGATGAACACATAGCTACCGTTAGAACCCTTAGCCTCGAGGAAGAACTACTCCCTCATCATCATGGGAATCGGCAACAGCGATGGAGATGGTGGTGGATATCGATGGAGATGGCTCCCAGGGCACTTCCCCATCCCGGCAGGGTGCCGGAACAGAGACTATTTGTCCCTGGAATCTCCCCTTCGGAGGCGGCGGCGCTGCGGAACTTTCATGGATTTCTGATTGACGATTTAGGGTTTATGCATCGAGAGGCTCTTATAGGCGAGAGGGGAGACCGAGGGGGTGCCGGAGGGGCCCACACCACCCCCTGGCGCGGCCTAGCCTGGCCCACGCCACCAGGTGGTGTGGCCACCCTCTGGCCCTTCTCCGTCTCGTATTCTGGCTCCAAGTGTCCCTCGGTAAAATAATAACTTTGGCTTTTGTCCCGTCCAATTCTGAGAATATTCATTTTCTGACTTCCTGGAACCAAAAACAGCAGAAAACAGACAGGTGGCACTGTGGCTCTTGTTAATAGGTTAGTCCAAGAAATCATATGAAAAGTACTCCAAAGTGTGGACAAAACATAAGAAAGTACTCCCTTTGTCTAGAAATAACTGACTTGGATTTGTCTAGATTCGAATGTATCTACACACTAAAACATGTCTAGATACATTTGAATCTAGACAAACCTAAGTCAGTTATTTCTGGACGGAGGGAGTAGACCAAGCATGGAACATCAAAAATTATGGATACATTTGCAATGTATCAACATCCCCAAGCTTAACTCCTGCTTGTCCTCAAGTAGGTAAGTGATAAAAAGAAAGAGTAATTTTTGAGGTGACATGCACCACATAAACTTGATCAAAGTATTTGTAAAACATTCAAAGCTGGGATCATAGTACTTCAATCATAACATGAAAGACAAAGTTCTAGCAATAAGACAAAGAAACTATGTTGCAACATGAAAAGGCACAAACAAAAGATTCATGAATAACAATGCTTTGCAAGACGTTTGTTTGTTTCACATAAAGAAAACATAGCATAATAGTATTCAGCTTGTCCCTCATAGAGTAGCAAACATAAATGCATAGGACACCTTCAAAGTTCATAAGAGTGACTAGATACAAAAGTTTAAAACAAGCAATATCAAGTTATGCATCAATCAACTAGTCTTGGGACAATGCACATAGAACTAAGAATGGCCACTATGCTCTCAAAGTAGGTGCATAAAGGTAGAAGGTGGAGACCCAATATAATGGTGGAAGAAAGACCTTCATAGAAGGAAGTAGGGATTCAAGTCTCATAAAGAGCTTCCAAAAATTATGGTACTTATAGCTTTCAGCTCTCATTGCCCCTATCATAAGCATCTTGAAGTTATTAAGGTTAAAGTGAACAAACTATGGTGTACATGCTTGACGAAGTATAAGTTAGAAATCTCATGTCCCTTATATACGAGGGCCGCTCCTCATGCTACTCAAGTTTAGTCACTAGTAAGTTCTTGTCATTGTAAGTACATGTGTATCATAGAGAACCGCCAATGGGGTACCCTTGCCCGATGATACGGAAGAATCCCCATATCAAAATGACAAGGCAAGCAGACAACAAGCATCTCAGCAATCTTCTTACTTACCATGGGAATATGGTGCTTTTTTCTCTCTTTCCTCTTTTCATAATCTCTCTTTTTTTTCTTTTTCTCCTTTTCTCAATATAGGACTCTTTTTTTATAAGAAGAGTACTTCATAGACAGCTCATTATGGTTACGTTGCAGGTTTCTACCATGTCAGCATGGATTAGACCAGCGGCCCAGGCGTTTCTCTAACACATATACATAACTCCATGGACTTACAAGCTCCCCTTTCATTTCACACCGACAACATCCATAGACAAAAGAGCATGATATCAACTAGGTACAAAGTACCCGTGCAATGTTGAAAGCTTTCCCCATGACAGCATGGTTCTGCTAATCCCCAACAAATCCTAGCTAGTTCATGAGCCACTCTATTTGCATCTCTCGCACAATGTGTGAACTCGACCTTTCCAATTCCTCCCGCTTGAGCTAGTATATCTACATAAATAGCCGTTGAAGCACTCCACATACGACTTGTTCCTGAACACTGATCAATTACTTCAGTTGAATCTGACTCTGCAATAACATCCGAATAGCCCAAAGCATTAGCCAATGTGAGTCCGTGTAGCATTGCCATTGCTTCAGCAGTAGCGGCCGAAGCCACATGCGGTATCAACGTAGAGGAAGACGCCATAAACTCGCCCTGGCAGTTCCGAATAACAACACCAGTCGATCCAGACCTGCTATTAGAATCAAAAGCCGCATCCACATTCACCTTAACTGACTATGCAAGGGGCTTTATCCACTTATTTCTATGATCAGAAGAAATCATACTAGCTTTCGCACAATTTGCCGTCATAGATTTAATAGAATTCAAGCAAGTTGAGATAGGTGGTACACGCTCACCGTGGGTCTGCTGCCGACGCATCCACCAGATGTACCATGCCGCCACCGCCATTACATCATGAAGCTTGATTGTGTCATAACCAGGTAAGGTAGTCGATGGAGAGTTCAAAATGGCCTCAAATTTTTTTTGACCCGACATACCAGGAGCCATTCTATATTGGATCGTCTCCTGAATACCAAAACCTCTCCATATCTTCTCTGCTCCTGCGCATTTGAAAATCATATGCATAAAGTCCTCCGATTCATTGTTACAAAGAGGGCAAATATCATCAATACCAATATGGCGCTTGAACAGTACTGCTTTTAACGGTAGCACACCATGCAACACCCTCCAATAGAAAATTTTCACCTTAGCTGGTACATCTAGTTTCCAAAGTATTTTTCAAATTGGATTATTGAGAGAGGTCCCAGATATAAGAGATCTACAAGTCACTCCATTGAATTGGTGCTTCCATCGACATGGTAAGCCGAACGTACTGTGAACATACCAGTTTTAGTATGATGCCAAGCAATAAAATCTTCAAAAGCATGCTGATTTAGAGGTATTTCTAAAATTCTTTCAATGTCAATCTGGTGGAAATTTGAACGAATCAAATCTTCCTCCCATACCCCCGTCACTGGGTCAATTAATTGGGACACCTTTGTTAGGATACACCCATCACGTGGAGACACAACTCTTCGGTCGGAGCTTGAAGGGATCCACGGATCCTTCCATATTTCAACAGATTCCCCACTACCAATTCTCCAAATATAGCCACGTTTAAAAGTCTGGATACCTGCACATAAACTCTGACAGGTGAAGGATGAACCAGATTTAGGTCTAACTTTCAGAATGTCACCACCCGGATAGTATTTTGCTCGCAGAATTTGAGCACATAGGAAGTGTGGTGCATCAATAAGCCTCCAGACTTGCTTTGCCAACATTGCTAGATTAAAAGAATGCAAATCACGAAAACCCATACCTCCATCACTTTTCGGAAAGCAAAGCTTCCACCATGAATACCAGTGCATTTTTTTCCTTGAGAATTGTCACTCCACCAATATTGGGCTATGACATCTGTGATCTTCTTGCATATATTTTTAGGTAATAGAAAGACCGACATTGCATAAACCGGAATTGATTGAGCCACTGCTTTCAGGAGGATCTCTTTTCCCCCAATAGAGAGTAACTTTTCCATCCATCCTTTAATCCGTTGCATGATTCTTTCAACAAAATGGAGGAAGCAGTCACTGCGGTCCGCTCCCACCAACGCTAGGAGTCCCAGATATTTATCCGATAAGGCTTCAGTATTTATGTTGAGAACATTACAAATATCAGCCCGAGTATCCACATTTGTAGCTAAAAAAGATACTAGACTTGGACACACTAACCATCTATCCAGAATTTGCACAATAGTCATCAAGAACTTGTTTCAACGAGACTGCATTACTCATATAGCTTTCAAGAGAATCAAAGAATCATCAGCAAATAATAGGTGTGATACTGACGGTGCATTTCTACACACTTTGACCCCCTTTGATGCCACCAATCTCCTCCGCGTGTAACAAGCAACTTGAAAGGCCTTCTGCACATAAAAGGAACAAGTAAGGGGAGAGAGGATCTCCCTGTCTAATACCTCGGGTAGGTTTAAATTCTTCAGTCAGTTCTGAATTCACTCTGATGGAATATGTGACCGAAGTAACACACTCCATAATTAGCTCCACCCACAGGCTCTGGAAGCCCATCCTCAACATCATTTCTTTGAGAAAATTCCATTCAATTCTGTCATAGGCTTTGTGTATGTCAAGTTTCACCGCACACAAACCAGTTTTTCCTTTCCTCTTATTCTTTATTTTGTGAATGCATTCATAAGCCACAAGAACATTATCCGTTATCAGCCTTCCCGGAACAAAAGCGCTTTGTGTTGGTGATATAATTTCCGGTAATAAAAGTTTCAATCTTGCAGCCAGCATTTTTGAAATAATTTTATAGACCACATTACAAAGAGAAATCGGTCTAAATTGAGTAACTTCTTCAGGTAACTCCACCTTAGATATAAGAACAACCACTGTTTCATTCCATCCTACTAGGATTTTCCTTTCATTAATAGATTTCAGAACTGCCAAAGTAATGTCATTGCCGACCAGGTGCCAAAACCTTTTATAAAAAAGGGCATGTAGACCGTCAGGACCAGGTGCCTTTAGGTCTCCAATACTATGAAATGCTTTCTTCACTTCCTCAGCAGTAAAAGGCGCCATTAGTTTCTCATTCATCTCAGAAGAAACTCTAGGCGAGATTTTCGCTAGGAATTCAGGGTCAATAATATTGTTATCCGAGCTGAACAGTGTCTCAAAGTATCCCAACACAACTGGTTTAATATTTTCCGTTCCTTCCACAAGAATACCGGAGGAATCCTTAATCTTCTTAATAAAATTCCTCTTCATCCTGGCTGATGCGTAGTTGTGAAAAAAAATTGTATTATTGTCCCCATTTTTCATCCAATTTGCGCGAGAGCGCTGGCACCACTTTATTTCTTCTTGCTCTAAGAGATTTTCAATCAAACGTCCTAGTTCAAACTTCTCTTTTTCTGATTGGGAGTAATAGGCCCTCTCATCAACTATTCTAACTCGTGTTGGGCCTTCCTCAGTCTCTTCTTGGGTTTCTGCAAAATATTACTATCCCATGCATGCAGCCCATCATGCATGGCCTTTAGCCGATCAAGATCAGCGACCGACGTCCCCTGCTCTGTTGAGTTCCAACTTTCCTCCACAACTTCTTTGAATCCCTCCTCTTTAAACCATTTTGCCTCAAACTTTTTTTGTTTCTTTCCTGGATCAAAAGTTGTTGCAGCATAATATTCAGTATCAAGTATAAGTGGGCGATGATCAGAATGATTATACTCAAGGTGCAGGATAGTGGCATTGTTCTGCAATTGACTCTAGCTTGCGTTTGCCAATCCTCTATCAAGTCGCTCACGCATCGCCCCCTGTGCCAGGTGAAAGAATCGCCAATATAACCAATATCATTTAGATTACATTCATCTAAAGTGTCTTGGAAAGCTTTCATAAACCTCTGCGGTCTAACTCTTCCTCCTTGTTTTTCACTATCAAAAAGGATTTCGTTCAGATCACCCATAATAAGCCATGGAAGAGTGTTCTGCTGGTGGGTTGACTTAATCCTATCCCATGTTTTATATTTCTCCTCCCACTTGAACTCTCCATACATACTAGTAAATCTCCACTCCTTAGCTTCATCCTCAGTAATGCGAACATCAATATAATTTGGACAAGCATAAATTTGATGAATTTGAATCTCTTTTCTCCAAACTAACAGAATACCATCACGTCTACCATCACTGGCCTGGACAATTTTGAAATCCATTTTCATCTGGCGACGAAGGCATTCTGCTGGGTAACTATCCAAATGTGTTTCTGACAGAAAAACAACATCGGGATGATGGCGCCTCAGGACATCCATAAGCGCCCGCATTGCCGCGCCGTTACCCAAACCACGGCAATTCCAACCTAATATCCTCATTGCGGGCGGACATGCCCCTCAAGGGAACCCGCCGATCCGAGCGAAGAGGAGTCAGCTCCATTCTTCTTTGGTCGCTTGTTTCTTTCATTCTCAACAGACAAAGGTTGAACCGGTGTTAGCTCACCCCCATCTGTAGCCATTGGGGCTGCTTGATTCACACCTCCAATATCTGTAGAATTCAACTCATCCAAGATGTTTCTTTTTGCACCTGAGTTTGAGTTATCACTATCTGTCATCTCAGCATCCTTAGTTTTTAGAGGGCTAGTTGCAGTGTCATTTAGATCATCTGCTTTTTCTTCAGGATACGGTATAGCCTTGTACCTCCAACTCTGAGAGTTTTGGCCTCCTCGGCCAGCTGGTTCTCTTCCTCTTCCCACGTTAAAGAATTCCGCTGTTTTTCCTCCTCTATTACCACGTCCACCACCTCTCATGGAAGCCACACCCCTACCATGCCATGTATCCCAATCAGCTTTCAAGAATTCTCCCCAGTCCAGTTTCTCTTCATTGTGCTCACCGGTTCCACACTCCAGGTGTGTGTGGCCAATGAGTCCACACGCTCCACAATATCTGGGCATTTTCTCATATTTTAGCAGATACACACACCTCTTACCTCCTCTGACCATAGAAACAAAACGTTCCAGAACTTTGCGAACATCCAATCTCACACGGGCACGGATGAAATTACCCGTGCCTTGAACATCAGTCTGAACTTCTGCTACTTCTCCCACCTGTTTCACTATCAGGTTTTTCAGTAGAGTTTTATCACGATATCCTACTGGGACTCTATGAACTTGGAGCCATGTAGTAAAGAAATTCAGATCGATCTGATCAACATCAGTGTGTGGTGATGTGTACGGTGTTGTCTTTTTCATCTCTCCTGCGTGCTGGCGCTGGCAGAATCTCTGCCTATTTCCTTGCTCAAAACTGGAAATGAGTTTTTACGTAAAGAAGATAAATGCGCAGGGTGTTCGTCCATGGCAGTGTGATTTGATGCATCGTCTTTTCTCGCTGGACGATGTGACCGGACGAGAGTGCAGGAACACCGGCAGCCTGGATTGTTCGCTCGAGGTGATGTCAATCATGTGACACACCAACGGCCTTGTTTCTAACGAGATCGATTTTACCGATCTACCTCTACAAAGTGCGCGCACAATCTTGCCTTGGCTAGGCAATACTCTCTTAGTTTAGAAATAGTTTTAGTTTTGTCAATCGAATGTATTTAGACGTCGTTTAGTGTATAAGTTCGTAGAGTTTAGTGAAGTTATATAACTAGATACATTCATTTGAGAGTTTAGTGTATAAAGCTGGATCTGTGACAACTGGAGGTGGAGACAGCCCTCCCCCTCCCCCTCGCGTCGCCCTCTCCTGGCGACCGAGGGGGCAAACCCTAACCCCGCCGCCACCTCTTCCCCTCCATCCTTCTCCCTCCTCGTCGCCCCCGGAGGTCCGCCGGCCTAAGTGCGCGGCACCGGTGATGGGGGCGGCGGGGATCTGGCCTCCTGGCCCCAGCGTGGCGGTAGGGAGGAGAACGCCAGCGCTAGACGGGGCCCCCTCGCCAGCGACGTCTTCGCGGCTCCGGCCGGCGATGGCTTCGTGGGAGCTTGGATCTGGAGGCGGCGGCCTCTACCGGCGTGGAGCGGGTGGCGATCTGGTGGAGGAGGTGCCGGCGATGGGATTCCGTTGGAAGACCTAGATCGGCTCTCTATCCCTAATTTCCTGCTCGATCCGTTCGCCGGGAACCGGCCGGCGGTGTGGGGATCGCTATGTCGGATCTAATAAAGGAGGTGGTCCTTTGGTTTCTTTCGCAGGAAGACGAAGATCTGCTTGATGTCTGCCCTCGTTGATCTGGTCTGGAGAGGCGGGTTCCGGAAGGCTCCGCCGGCGAACTCCCATGTGTGTATCATGCCTGGAGATTGCTGGATCGGAAGGTATTCGGTCGTGCGCACCTTGTTTTTCTGGCCGTTTGGTTTCAGCGGGAGCGTTGCGAAGCTCTGTTGTTTGTTCCCACCAAGTGCCATTCTTAGAGCCATGGTGAAGTCAGATCCGGAGATTGTCAGGAAAGCAGAAATATGAGGGTAGCGATGGTGATTTTAGTTCTTGTGGCGACGGAGATCTGGCTACGTGATCTGAGACTCGTTGCAGCGTCTGCTGGTGCGGGAAGACAACACAAGGGGAGTTCCCAGCCTTACCTTGCAGGGTGAAAATCCAAGGTCTGGCCTTAACTGGTGGTGCCTGGCAAAGACCTTGTTGAAGGCATTGTTTTGTGAGCGAGGACTTTCTCTAGGGTGAAAACCTATAATCTTTGATCGGGCAACGACGACGCTTGGACACTGTTTCCTTCTTGAAGGCGTTGTTATTGGAGTGGTGGACTACTGGTGTTGTTCTGATGGTGTTAGTGTCGTTGCTTTGAGGATTAGTTCTCTGTAGCAGGACTTTTATTTTTTGTAATTCTTTTTTCTAGGCTGTGTGCATCCGTAGAGCCGCTAGGCCATGCGTTCTTGCAGAGGCTAGGTGTAATTACTCTTTTCCAAAAAATGGATCGGAGACATGTTGGCTTTCAACCCGGTCCAAATTGCATCGGCCTAGCTGTATTTCGGCCCAATACACCAGAGCGGGCCAATTTGATGCCCAGTGTAGCCTCCCCTAGGGATAGAGCAGGGACATTCGGCCTAGTCCGCGGGGTGGTTAATCAACGGCCAGTCTGCAAGGAAAGGCAATCTAACGGTGAGGTAGCTCCCTTTTGTACCAGTTTTAATATCCCTAATAGTAGGAGGGGAGGGGTACCACCCAAGGTGCAAGCGGTATGGGACTAAACCCCACAGCCGCCGGCCACCAAGGGGGAGCCACCGGCCCTAGGTGGGCCCCATGTGGGGAGCCCACTAGGGTTATGCCGGCTATCCCTCCTCCCTTAGGCACCTTGCCCCTTTGGGCCTCCCCTCCGGGTGAGGCCCATTACAATGGGTTGCCTATAAAATAAAAAAAATATTTTTTAATATTAATTAAATTAATTAATATAAACACATATATTATTATATCCTTCACTTCGGAACTCCTTCTGGACCCCTCCGATCAACATCGGGTGTTACACGAAACTATTCCAGTTTCTCTCTCTCATTTCTCCTTTGGTGTCGTATCAATCCCTATGCGTCCCCACCCTTAAGTGTGACACCCTTTGGTTCGGAAACACTCCAGACATAATCGAGATATCTCTCGTATCAATGATCATCAGAGGGACCTGGATGCGCATGAGGACCCCCGTGCGTGTCACGAATCTCATCGCTTGAACGTTCAACGTCATGTCCCATTCCCTTTACTACTTGATACCTAGTTAATTCGAGATTTGATCTTTTATATCTCCATACCTAGTTCTATCTCGTTGCCAATGAACTTGTTTACTCTTTCCTATGTCATTGCATTCCGTGACCTAGTCACATGCTTGCAAGCTTGGTTAATGCAACGTCACCGAGATGGCCCAAGTGTATCTATCCATTACTTGGATTGGCAAATCATGGTCTTGATATGTATTTCTCTACACGTTTCTTTGGGAAACCTGAGTGGCACCTTTTTGATCACCCTTTCATGACTTGATACTTGATACCATCAAAACTCCTTCTAAGAAACAGCGATTTATATTATCTCACAGTCTAATGGTTAGGTTGCAAGGTTACGTTTGTTATCATTAATGATGAACGTTTGTAACTAGATCTCATTATGATATAACTATTGGGTGTTTGTCTATCACATCATTCAACCAATGATATGACCTCATTGTCAATTGGCATGAATGCCCATGATCTAAAAACCCTAGATCACCCACTTGACCAATGAGCTAGTTTTCTAGAGGTAACTAGAGACACGGTTTGTTTACATACCATACGTGTATTAACATTTTGCATTAACATAGTTATAGCACATCATGAAACATATTATGAACATACAAGAGATATATCAAATAAAACACTTTATTATTTGCCTCTAGGGCATATCTCCTTCACCCGACCTCCCTCTCTCTCTACAGTAGAGGAGAAGGATATCTCCTCCTCGGTGCTACGAGGTTGCCTTGAAAGTTGCGGCCAAAATATAGCGTATCCCGTCCCCCTTTTCATCTACATGACCTCCCTGACTCAAGATCTGCCTAACCCAATCCTTCTTATTGCTCAAGACCAACTCCACCGACGCTGTTGTTGAGCTCCAGCGAGCTCATTACAGTCTATGTTGAATGAGTCGCCCCCAACTTTGCTAACAACCCCACGCCCTCCCCTCGCCGGAATCGCCGCCAAGCTCCACATCATTATATGGCCTCCCCTTCGCCAAAGGAGCACCCCTGGTGAGCCACCATCACATCCTGGCCATGATAGGGTTTTTCCCTTCTGTCCCACAATGCAAGGGTGAAGACGTGGGGGAGTCGTCCAGTGGGACTTGATCTCATGGCCCCCAGCTACCCTTACCGCTTTGCCCTCTCTCTTCCGCTAATGGCTAGGCCCTCGACCATGCGTTTGAATGTGGTGGCGCATGCACGCTCGCGTGCCATGTTGGGCCGGTGCATCCCCGTGATGCCCACTACCGTGCCAATCTGGCCCAACAATCCCCTTCTCCCTTTTTCATTTAAACTTTATTTCATAGATCTGCAAATAGTCGTTTGGTTTAATTCTCAAATCAAATGGAAATGATAGTATCCTCTCATATCCAAATTTTATTATGTACCTTAGGGTTTTCTCTAACATGCAGAGCAAGAACCCAACTAAAATAACAACAAGATTTATTCTAGTAAATTAAGTGTCTAGATGTGTCTTTTTCACTAAATAATTATTTCTGGGTGTTTAGTAAATCCATTTTTGGTGAGAATGTTTTTGCTCCAAAGTATTGATAGTACCTTGCATGTCACTCTGTCCTACTCCAAAATCCCTATGGTTACATTGTAGTATAAATAACAAAAAGCCCTCAGTTCTGCCTTTAGAAAATTCCCTAGGTCAAAATATGACTTGTTTTGACCTGATTCCAACTCTCAGTACACATGCAGTTCAAGATCTATCTAAACCCATGAGTTCAGATTTGTTTGAGCCTCTGATGAATTTTCGTGATTTAAACCCCTCTTCTTGTGGTTGTATCACTAGATAAATCATTCTAGTAGTTCTACAGCTTCAAAATTTAGGAATCCAATTGAGGAATACCTGCCATGTGTCTTTGGTTTCACCTCAAAAGAGTCTATAGTTTTAATCTGGTGAAAAAAGACAAAACAATTACAGAACTAACTTTGGTATTTTCCCAAGGGCATTCTGGTAAATATTTTGAAGTAAAACCGCCTCATGGTGAACGAGTACCCAAAGCCCGCTAACCCTAAGAGTAAATAATTTTTGGACTTACAAATATTTTCTGGTGATTTACTCACCAAAACAAAGGATTTTTCCACTAGAAAATCCATAACTAAATAAACAAAATTGACAAAATAATGAAACCACTTTTGGTGGCTTTGTTATTTCAATACCCTTCTGTTGGTATCTTTTTTGTACATTGGTATCATACAGACCCAAGTCTTGGTCCAAAATCCCTTAATCAAGTAGTAAATAACCTTAAATCATACGAGAAGTTCTACTCACGAAATTCAAGTAATTTCACTTTCTATGATCTCCAAGTACCAAAACCTACTAAAGTGTAGTGATAATTTGTTCATTTTCTTGCTGTATTGCATTGAGTTCTTCCTTCCCTTGTTGATTGTGGTATTTTTGCTTGTTTGCATGTATGTGCTGTGACGATGATAGTTGCGATTTTTTGATGAAGAGAAGAAGGGATGATCATATTATTATTATTGGTTATCTAAGAAGAAGGCTGGGGACATATTGCTGATCACAGGCAAGCCACCCTTCCTAAATTCCAATTTTCTCCTACTCCTTTTATATACCTGTTTATCATCTCCTTTATAAATATCATTATCACCTGCATGTTTTGTTTTAGCAATACTGTGTTAGTAACTTGGCTCCTCCAAGTTATGAATGAGTGTCCAGAAGGAAACTTACCCTTATTGACACCTACTATCCACCCTTAGATCGAGAGTATGATGGTTAGCATCCTACCTCATTGAAAACCTTGGATTTTGGGAAACAAAACTATTTTGGGGATTACCTTGTAACCAAATGTTTGGAAAGGTTTTGTAAGACCCTTGGGAAGGGCATCAATCCCAAGTGGAAGTTTTGAAAAGATAAAAGTGATGAGGTCAAAGAAATGGATGGAAGTGTTGAGGAGGGGGATGCTCTAGTATTTTACCAGAAACAACTTACTCATGCAACCATGTTTCCCCTGTAGAGGGTGTGACCCGTAGTTTTCTTTCTTGGTATTGGCGCTGGGTCAACTGGGTTGACGCTGGCTATTCTATGGGTCTTTAGTGGGAGGTCTGTACACCCGTCTAGGGAGATGGTAAAACTATATTACAAAAGCCTATACCAGGGAGGAAGATGAAAGCTATGTGTTGATTATTCGAACCCTAGTTTACCTTGGTTGAATCCCGGTAGATGAATTGAGTGATGTGGTTAAAGTGCACAAACTCTATAGAGTATAATCTATTCAAATAACCATGTCCACGGCCAAGGACAGTTGGAAAGGTGACTGCCAGAAGATCCCAAGTGATGATTTTTGAGAAAGATAAAAGGATGTGACTAGGTCACAAGAAAGCATGAGAATAAGGTTTTGTTTTGACCATGGATGGTTTAATATGTTCAAAAAGGGTTTTCTTCTAAAAATGTTTTTAACAAGGATATGGAGATATCCCTACTTTTAAAAAGGAGACATGTTTTCAACAGTCTTTTTCAACAAAGATATAGAGATGCCATATCTACAAGAGAGACTAGGCTTTTCAAAACAACTATAGTCATAGATATCTCGCCACAACCAAACTGCATTATCTCGTTTACCTTATCTAGGTGGTTTTCGAGTACATTCAAAAGTACTCACTAGCGTTGTCCCTGGCTATTTACTTGGCCAGACTTTCAGAAACCAAAAGGATGATGGAGATGTTGATGTATATGCGAGCTATGCCATCTTCCCAGTCAGATGTATGTAGGTTAAGGCATGATATGGGCTTTGAAGAACATCCACTGCTCATGCATGTATAGCCATAATGGCACCACTTTAAGCCTTGTTACTTGATGGATGTTGCAATGATATTTTTCGGTTATGTTCCAAGGCTCGCTGATCATGGGAACATGGATATGTGCATAACAGGGGTTCTCGGACTGATACTCCGGGGGGCCCAACATTGGGCATCCCCAATCTTATGGTTTTCACCATTCTTGGATATCTCTTGGTATTGTGTTCCTCCATTCCCTGTCAAAAACTTCAGCACAAAACTTTCTCCCATTTCTTTTCTATGGGGTGACATTAGTGGGTACTTAGATATCATGCTAGTTGTGATAAAATGTCCAAATAAAATTTGATTTTAAATGTTCAGAGAGTTACTTAAGTGTACAATATCCATAAGATATCAAAATACTCAAAAAGAATCAAATCAAAATCCAAAGAGACCACTCTTGCAACAAAAGACAGATTTTGTTCAGAAAAACCAGCTGTAGAACACATTTATTTTGCCCACTTAAACGTGTTAGGATTTTTTCCAATTTGTCTGCATATATAGGATGAAAATTTGCTACAGTATAAATATGAGAGCAATCGGAGTTACATAAAAAATCAGAGAAATTGTTTAAGGAAAAGAGTTCATGCCGGAATTTTCTGCTACATATTTTTTTCAACTTTAAAACATACAAATGGGTTCAACTTGGTACTTTATTGAAAACTCCAGAAAGAAAATCAAAAGAAAACTCTCTTGCTACAACAAGAGTGCAAAAATAAAATCCAAAATAAAACAAACTGGGTTGCCTCCCACAAAGCACTTTATTTATAGCCATATAGATAGGCTTACTTACTTGTTTCAAGTGATGTGGAGATCATGTGGTAGCTTGTACCTTGGTGCTACCTCCTTCTTCCTTAGGAAGTATTCCATGCATTTCTTATGTGGGAACTGAAACTTCACGTTCCCTTCCTCTGAATCAATGATTGCACCTGTAGTTCTCAAAAAGGTATCCCAAGAATTGTAGGACTAGAGGTTTTACTCCCCATGTCCATTATAACAAAATCAATAGGCAGGAAAGTCAAATGTAACTCAACCATTATATCATTTACTTATCCTAAAGAATGTTTAGTTGATTCATTAGCAAGCAAAATATCTATTGAACATTTTGAAGGGAATATGCTCGAGAGGCAATAATAAAGTGGTTATTATCTTATTCCTTGTTTATGATAAAAGTTTATTTTGCATGCTATAATTGTATTGATTGGAAACGTCAATACATGTGTGTTTAATAAACAAATAAAGGGTTCCTAGTTATGCCTCTCTTATAAACTAGCTCGTTGCTTAACAAGATGATCAAGGTTTCCTGATCATGGACATTGCATGTTGTTAATAACGAGGTCACAACATTGGTGGAATGATGTGATGAACATTCATCCGAAGTAGTGGCACCATCACCGTCCACAGCGACCCCGACATGGCTGGGGAGTGCGAGGACAAAGGCGCCAAGCTCGCCGACGCCATCATTGCCACACAAACCAACCACACGGATGAGCTTGCAAAATACGCGAGCAACGTCAACAAGGAAGACCCCACCATCCTGAAGAAGCCTACCTTCGGGGGAACAACTTTCGAGGAGACCACACACACTCGCACCGTTGAGCTTGTCCCGGGCGACTGCAGCCAGACAACCACCATCGGGACGAACATGAGTCCCGCATAGGAAAGCACGCTCATCAGGTTCCTGCGTGAGAATCGCGACAACTTCGCATGGAAACCATCCGACATGCCCGCTGTCTTGAGGGAACTCGCTAAGCACAAACTGAATGCCGACCCAAAAGTGCGACCAGTAAAGAAGTCGTTGCGGCCCTTCAATGAAGAGCACCGCCGAGCAATCACCGAAGAAGTACAACGTCTACTTGTTGCAGGTTTCATTCAGCCAATCAAGTACTCCAAGTGGCTGGCAAACCTAGTCCTGGTTCTGAAGAAGAACAACACCTGGAGAATGTGTATTGACTACACAAACCTCAACAACGCCTGCCCGAAGGAGGAGTTCGTCCTACCGCGCATCAATCAGATCATCGACTCGACCGCGGGATCAGAGTCACTGTGCTTCCTCGACACATACTTTGGTTACAACCAGATCAAAATGGCGGTCGAGGATGAGGAGAAGACAACATTTATCACGCCATTCAGCGCCTTCTGCTACACCGCCATGATGTTCGGTCTCAAGAATGCTGGCCCAAACTATCAACGGTGCATGCAGGAGTGCCTTGCGAGTCAAATTGGCCGCAGCATCCACGTCTACATCAACAACATGGTGGTAAAATCCACTCGCCAGAGCGACCTGCTCGCCGGCCTGGCCGTGACCTTCACGAATCTGCGGAGGTACAAGATGAAGCTCAACCCAGGGAAGTGCACCTTCAGAGTGCCCACCGGACAGCTCCTGGGGTACATGGTCTCCAAGCGAGGCATTGAGGCAAACCCCACCAAGATCGACACCATCACACAACCTGAGTGCTTGCGCGACGTCTAGAAACTGGCCGGCTGAGTCGTGGCTCTCAGTCGCTTTATCCCCCGGCTTGGCGAGAAGGCGATGCCCCTCTATCGCCTGATGCACAAGAACCCCATGTTCCAATGGGACGAAGAAGCGAACAACATGCTCAAAGCGCTCATGGAAGTGCTACTCGTGGCACCACTACTCACCGCCCCAGTCGACAAAGAGCCAATGCTCGTGTACGTCGTGGCCTCTGCTCGAGTCGTCAGCACAGTGATGGTCGTCGAGCGACCGGAAGAGGGCAAGGAGCGCCCCGTGCAGCGCCCGGTTTACTACATCAGCAAGGTCCTAACGGACTCAAGGCAGCACTACCCGCAATACCAAAAACTAGTGTATGCGGTCTTCAGAGCTCAATGACAACTCCCACACTACTTCCAGGAGCACCCCATCACGGTCGTCTCCTCCGTGCCACTGCAGGACATCATCCGCAATCACGAGGCAACTGGGAGAGTCGCCAAGTGGGCCGTCGAAATCGGCGTCCACAACATCAAGTACAAGCCACGCAAGGTGATCAAGTCACAAGCCTTGGCTGATTTCCTCGCCGACTAGGAAGAGGCACAACAGCCGGAGAAGCTGCCCTATCTCCACTATTGGTCGCTCCACTTCGATGGGTCCAAGAATGCGGATGGCGTGGGGCTGGGATCGTACTCACCTCCCCCAAAGGTGACAAGCTCTGCTATGTGCTACACCTCGACTTCACACCCTGCACCAACAAGATGGCCGAATACGAGGCCCTCCTCCATGGCAAGCGGGCTGCCAAGGAGATGAACATAAATTGCCTATGGTGCTACAGCGACTCCGACCTAGTCACCACACAAGTCGCTGGGGCCTGCAACGCCGTCTCCCCCACCGTGATAGCATGCCGCCAAGCGGTGGACCAGCTCGGAGGCCACTTCACCGGTTACTCCATCGAGTGGATTGATAGGCGCAAGAACGAGGAGGCCGATGCTCTCTCCCGCATCGGGTTGGCCCGCCAAACGCCACCTACGGGCGTTTTCCTCGACATCATCCACAAGCCTTCATTCTCCCTGCCCGAGGAAATCGACATCGGGATACCCCTGTAGCCCGAGGCCGCTCTGGTCGCCATGATCACAGAGCCCAACGACTGGACCGCACCATACATCACCTTCCTCGAGCACAAGGTCCTGCCCATCGACGAGACGGAGGCACGAATGATCATGCACCGCTGCAAATCCTTCGTCATCATCAATGGAGAGCTCCACAAACGCAACATGACTGGCGTATTCCAGCGCTGCGTACAGCCAGAAGAAGGTCGCAAGATACTCCAAGACATCCATGCTGGCGACTGTGGCCATCATGCTGGCTCCAGGTTGCTAGTCGCCAAGGCCATGCGACACGGCTTCTACTGGCTAACAGCGCACGCCGACACCGTTGACATCGTCCAACAATGCGTTGGGTGCCATAAGTACGCCAACCAGACGCACATCCTTGGTTCGGCACTCAAAACCATCCCCATCACCTGGCCATTCGCTGTATGGGGGCATAGACATGGTCGGCCCGTTCAAGAAGGCCCCATCCGGCTTCACCCACCTCCTGGTCGTAGTCGACAAGTTCACCAAGTGGGTCGAGGCCAAGCCAATCAAAAAGTGCGATGGCAAGACCGCTACCAAGTTCCTCCACGAGCTCATCTACCGGTACAGCTACCCACACAACATCATAACGGACAACGACACCAACTTCGCCAAAGGTGCTAGGGCGGATTTCTGCGAGGAGCACGGCATACAGCTCGACCTCGCCTCAGTCGCCCAACCTGAGTCGAATGGCCAAGCAGAGTGCGCCAACCAAAGTGTCCTCCACGGCCTCAAGCCACGACTTCAGGTGCTCCTCGAGCGAACCCCTGGATGCTGGGTCGAAGAGCTCCCCTCCTTGATATGGGGCATTCGCACCTCCGTCAATCGCTCCACAGGATTCACACCCTTCTTCATGGTGTACGGCGCTGAAGCCTTCATGGCAACTGACCTGGAACATGACTCGCATCGAGTCGTCAATTATGTGGAGGCAGAAAACGAGATCGCCCGCCAAGACGGGACCGACCAGCTCGATGAAGCATGCAACCTAGCTTGCTCTCGTACTGCCATCTACCAGCAGGGACTCCGCCTCTACCACAGTCGCCGAGTCCGGACTCGCACCTTCCAGGAAGGTGACCTTGTGCTATGACTGATCCAGGACAAGAAGAGCATGCACAAGCTTTCTCCCCCATGGGAGGGGCCATTCGCCATAGGGCGAGTCCTCGGTAAAGATGCCTACTACCACATCGATGTAAGAGGCAAAGGCCAGCTTGAAGTTGGGAGGCCATGGAATGTAAACCTCCTCCGAAAGTTCTATAAATAGAACTAAAACCTTGTACTCAGCTGCTATATAATAAAAGAAATTCGGATCGCACAAATTGTGTCTACTCGCCATACTCTTGTGCCAATTGCACTCATACATTCAGCAATAAGCTACCCATGGAAGTCAACCCTTGGTCGAGCGACCAACACGACTAAGTAGTGTGGCCCAAGGGCATCGAAGATATTCAGGCCTTGTGTCATACACAAACTCGCCACCCCGGAGCCACCATTGGAGCCGCCTCGCTCGACTAGCCCTCCAGGCCAACAAACCGACAACGCTTCTCACAGCGACCCATCCTCCCCACCTTCGTGCAAAGCGACTCGAACGGTTAAGTACCACGCATGGGGACTTGTCTACAATGCTCCCCACGCGGCTCGGGATCATACCAAGTAAGAGAGCTTGCCTTGGACTCACCACGCGACTGGCTTTCTGAGCTAGGAGGAGAGACACGTTACAAACAATGCACCAGGTCTTCACCATGCTCGGGGACTTGCTGATGGCTCGGTATTGATGTAGAGCTCGTTGGGAACCCCAAGAGGAAGGTATGATGAGCACAGTAGCAAGTTTCCCTCAGTTATGAAACCAAGGTTTAATCGAACTAGTAGGAGCAAGGAAACACCCCAAAGGTGTTGCTAGCTGAGCCTTGGTAGGGCGCACTACCGGTGCTAGTAGCAACACGGGGACCTGCACAACACAACCACAGAACTTTGTCCCCAACTTGTGACGAGGTTGTCAATCTCACCGTGTTTTGCGGAAAACAAAGGATTAAACGTATCGAATGGAAGGAAGTAATAGTTTGCAGAAAGTAAACATAAAGCAGTAAACAGTTTATAGATTGTATATAAAGAAAAGGACCGGGATCCATAGTTCACTAGAGGTGGCTCTCCTTAAGATAGATAACATGCTGGGTGAACAAATTACGACGGGGCAATTGACAAACATCGAGAAAGCAATACATGCATATACTAATCATCTTGACTCCTTTGGAACTTGATTGGGCATTACAACATTATACAAAGACCACCATCCAACTGCATCTATGACTAATAATTCACCTTCAGGTTATCCTCCGAACCCCCTCCAGTATTAAGTTGCAAGCAATAGATTATTGCTTTACGAATTGCGTGTAATGTAAACAATACGATTGTTCTATGAACAAAGGATTGTTGTTTTCTCCCTAGTAGCAACAACACATCTAGTCCCTTAGAGATTTACCACTTCCCATTACGAGGCATGAACCCACTATCGAGCATAAATACAAACTCTTGGAGTTGCTAGCATCTACTTGGCCAAGATAGCTACTAACAACGGAAAACATGCAAGATCACAAATAACAAAGACATGATAGAATCAATAATCAATCTGAAATAGCGTCTCAATATCCATTAGATCCCCGCAAACACAACATGCAGAATTACAAATAGATGATCTTAATCATGAACGGAGCTCACAAGATCTAAACATGAGAGCACAAAGGACGAGAACCAGCCATCTAGCTACTACATGGATCCGTAGTCCAAGGATGAACTACTCACGCATCACACCGGAGGCTTGCATGGTGATGAAGAAGGCCTCCAGGGTGAATTCCCCTCTCCGGCAGGGTGCCGGGAAGAACTTCAGATCCCTCCCGATCTAGGGATGGATATGATGGCGGCTACAGACTCTTTCATGGATTTTTGATCGGGTACTTAGGGTTTTCGTCCCAAGGGCATCTTATAGGCGGAAGGAGAGGCCGAGGGGGTGCTGGGGTCGGCCACCCCTCGTGGGCTAAGCCTGGCCGACGGCCAGTGGTGTGGCCCCCTCCCTTCTCCGTCTCGTATTCTGGCATCTGATGACTTCCGGAAAAATAGGCACTTTGGCTTTTGTCCCGTCCAATTCCGAGAATATTCATTTTCTGACGTTCCTGGAACCAAAAACAGCAGAAATTAGGCAGCTGGCACTGTGGCTCTTGTTAATAGGTTAGTCCAAGAAATCATATGAAAAGTACTCCAAAGTGTGGACAAAACACAAGAAAGTGGATAAAACCAAGCATGGAACATAAAAAATTATAGATACATTTGCAATGTATCACTCGCCTAGACCGACCCTGTGCGCTCCCCTTTGTGTCGCCAAGCGACTGGCTCCACGAGCCATAACAAATCGATCCCAACCAAACTGCAAACCCAATCCAAACAAACTTACACACACGCGAGTATAACCCCACTAAAGGGCGGACGTGCTCAGGGACTCTCTCAACAAAACAATGTAACAATACGAAACAAACAGCAATAAGATATCAACATGAGTCGATTGACTGTTTTCCTTCAAAAGAACAAAAATACGTTGTTCAAGTTACATTTACAAAAGAGGCTAGTCGCCATGACTAACACAAAATGCCCTAGTGCAATCTCCTCATTGTGCAGGACTAGAAGAAGAAGTGCCGCCATCACCTTTGGCTCGGACGAATGGCTCCCAAGGGTTCGACGGGTACATCGTCAACTGCTTCGCCAACGATGACTGGAAGGGCTGCTCCAATTTCAGATTGTGGTGCTTCGGCTCGGAGTCATCTGGTGCCACCATCGTTTCCTGGTATGGTAGCAGTTCCCCCATCTCCAACACCCGTTCCACGTATGGTGCAGCCTTGGCAGTCAACCTCAGCACGTCCGTGATCTCCACCGAGCCAGTCACCGAGGGATACCCCCTGGTGGTGACGTCGTCGAGGTTGAAGTCATCGGGGAAGTACGTGATCCCGAGCCTGAGCCCCAGGGTAGCTCCTCCCCGGAACACCGATCGTGCCATCCACTCGACCACAGGGGGCGCCTCCTCAAGGTAGCGCCACACCTCCGTCAGCCCACTAGGAATCACCTCGGTGGGAGAGATC
The DNA here is from genome assembly GCA_023614405.1 of Avena insularis. Classification (NCBI taxonomy): domain Eukaryota; kingdom Viridiplantae; phylum Streptophyta; class Magnoliopsida; order Poales; family Poaceae; genus Avena; species Avena insularis. The sequence goes on along the minus strand of CM042690.1, from coordinate 88,790,660 downwards.
CCTTGAAGGATGGCCTGAACACAAAGTGCCAAGGTGGTGGCCACATTCGCCACCACCGTCACACATTGCGAGGCGTCAAAGGTCTGCACCATCGGATCACTTTGACCTATCACAGCTACAACGTCAGAAAATCAATATCACTTTGGCCTAGTGGACTCACCCACTCGGGGACTCACCGAATACCAGGAAGAAGGAGTAAAAGGAATAGACACTCACCGAGGAGTTTGCGGTAGCTATCCGTCACATGCTTCTCCAGCACACCAAGGTTGTCCTACAACCCAAGGATGACAGAATAGGCCTTCCGCTCCTCCTCCGCCGCGGCGACCGTAGCCTTGGCCCTCTCTTCAGAAGAGATCATCGAAGCCTTCGCGGCCTCCAGCTCTTTCGTCAACGAGACGATTCGGTCCTCTGTCGTGGCCAAAGTGGCCTTTGTTGCCTCTAGCTCGGTGGCTGGAACGTAGCCCTCGCGGGCTTTGGCAATTGCAACACAAGAATCAACTGAAATAAAGAAGACCATGTATCAATCTCCCTATAGTAGTGAGAACTTAAATCTACCAAAGACAAAGAAACCTACCAGCAGACGCTTGGAGTCGCTGGTTGGCCTCTTGTGTCTCCTGCAGGTCGCGTTCCAAGCGTTCCTTCATGGCGAGCCTGTCGGCTGACTCCCGTTGTAGGCCCTAAAGACAACAAATAGTAACGAGACTGGATGACTAAAAGCTCTAAGTGTCTAGCCGCTAAAATTCAGTGACTAGACCCTCGGGGACTAGGCGACTGAAAGCTCTAAGTGTCTAGCCGCTGAAATTCAGCGACTAGACCCTCGGGGACTAGACATACCTGTATAGCAGCACCTAAAATTCCGTGGAGCTCGATGGCATCCTTCAAGGAAATCGTGAACATGGTACGTCCGTGATGTTCTCCAGCGTCGCCATCAACGACCTCAGGGACCTGTGGCGACTGCTTTACAATGCCCACGGCAGAGGCCCACGCCATAAAGCGAGGGTACGATGTGCCCTTCACCGCCGAAGCGTTGGCCCCAGGCACCGGCACCTCCACTGGCTCGGTCGGTTTGCCCGGCTGCGAGCTGGCGGCCACTTCACCCTCAGCAGGAGCGATTAAATCGCCTTCTCCTGTGTCTTCTTCCACGGCAGCAGAGGCGCCCTCCTCCTTCTTCTTCTTCGCGCCAGCGACTGGTGCCTCCACCTAGTCGGCCTTCCTCTTCTTGTTGTCAACTGGCAGAATCTTGGCCACCGAGGGATGACCAATCTTCTTGGCACCAGAACTGCGAAATCGCCATGATCAGCAAGCCAATTACACAAGAAAGCATCGAAGTATGAACAAATAGAACATAAAACTTACTTGGCGACAGGGAGAGAGCGCAGTCCTGTGCTAATATGGGCAGGCTTCTGCAGCTCCAGGCCCAACTTGCACAAGAGCCCCTTCTCAAAGACACTCACGGCCCACGACACCGCGGGCCTCTTCGACATCGAGGTCGCGTTTGCGGGGACCACCGGCCCGGGCGACACGGCCGCCTCCTCCAGTGGCAGCAATTTTGACCCCATGATTTCAGCAGCCCCTAGCTCCGGGGCAGCCAAGACTGTCGGTGCAATCGTGGCAAGTGGAACCATCGATTCCATCACTATGACCATAGTCTACGATCCCTTCATGGGAGTTGGGTCCTCAGGGATCTTGGTTGAAACTTCAGCCACCTAATCACCGGACTCCTCGTCCGACTCAAAAGCCACCACCGATCTCGGTGGTGACGCTAGCTTTGGCGCGGGCTTTTTTGCCAGCGACTTCAACTTCCGCATGGGCTTTGCCAGTGGAGCCACCCGTTGCAAGATGTGCTCTTGCATGTTCTCCTCATCGATGTTGCGCTCCTCAAGGCCGCGACTCGACTCTATCTCATGCTGCTTCTGCATGCGAGTCTTCCGGGCCACGGGTACAGGCGCGGCGACTTTGGCCACTTGATCCTCACCATTGGAGGATTACTTCTCCTCCTCTTTGAGTTCCTTGGGGACTTCCTCATCGAGTGGAGGAAGCCAATTCTCGAGAACCTAAAACAACTAAAGAATACAGAAAGGACAGTGGTCAGCTGACAAGGGCGACTACAGAAGCGTGACTACGAAGACGAGATTATAAGGCAAGGAGACTCACCGTGGGGGCCTGACACTTCCCGGTGGCAATGTATAGGGCAAGCCCGGCCTTTGGATCGCTATACTCCGCCTCCGTTATTTTCATCAATGCGGCGACATAGTCGTCGGCCTCCCAGACCTCCTTGCTTGCCTTCGTGGCATCGTCCTTGCCGGTATATTGGTACATCCAGTGGGCTGGGTGGCTAGTGGAACCAGCCGCCACCCGAGCCAGTAGTTATACAGATTAATCAACAAAAGACCCTCCTTATTCAATTCTGCGATCAAGATCAGCATTTTGTCGATGGCCATCCTCTGATCTTCAGGAAGTCTGGTCGCAGATAGCCGACATGGTTCGCTCCTCTCAGCGGTGTACGTCGAGAGGGCCACCTCACCATCAGGAGTGGATTCCTTCACATAAAAATAGCTCTTTTTCTATTCGTTGGCCGCCTTCTTCGGCAGCATAAGCTTTAGAAAGGACGCCTTGGGCTTCAGCTGAAACGTGACGCTGCCCGCTGCCAGGATGGGACCGCCAGTTCCTTTGCGGCCGACACGGCCATGGAATAGCTCCATCCACAAAGGAATATATGGGTGGAATCCAAGGTAGCTCTCGCAAAAGGCGACGAAGATCACGAGCTGCTCCATGCTGTGCGGCCCGAGGTCCGATGGTTTGATCGTGTAATATGTGCAGAATCACCAAAAGAAGATGGAGGCAGTGAACCCCAAGCCTCTCTCTAGATGGCTCAGGAAGCAGATGAACTCCCCAGGGCGAGGCCTGGGTTCCATCTCGCTAGATGCATGGATCCGCTAGTTTCCTCTGTAGAGGATGCCCGCGTCCTCGAAGGATTTCAAGGCGGCATTGGTACACTTCGACCTCCCCCACAAATCCTTTGGAGGTGCCACAGAGAGAATAGGAAGGTCGCCTTGTCCGGAGAATTCGGATCGAGAGTGGATCTGGAGACTAGGAGTGCACGGGGATGGAGAAATGCGAAGTTCGTCTTTTCCTCTGCCATTCTCCTTATAAAGAAGACACTACCCGCCAATCTCGGGATAGCCGTTACCCCGCGGTAATTACGCCGAAGTTACCGTTGGTTTACCCAACGGCTAGTTTTACCAAGCTGATGGTCCAACTTCTTCCACCCGACTTGTCTGCTGGTGCACCTTGTCCATTCGACAGGGTGCCGCAACTCGAGCATAATTCCACTCGCTGATGTTGCGACTGAAGACACGCCGGAGAGACTTCCTCCTTCTTTGTGGGAGTCCATTGTCGATTCGACTGGGCGTCCAAATTGGACTCGCCTACTCCGGCTGCTAAATGAACACCTGCGCCGAGTCAACATTAGCCTCGGGGACTACTGATGGGGATATGCCGAATGGGGTATGCCCAACAGGACATTTCGACTGGACCAAGGGCTTTGAGAGTGGGCCTGTCGGACGGTGACTAGAATGTGACTGAAAGGAAGCTTGGCGACTAGAAGCTGGAGGCCTAGAAGCGTAGCTGAAGCCCAGTCGGATTAGGTCAAATCCTCTGAGTCCTTGACTGACTCGGTTGTATATCTGTAAACCCTAGCGAGGTACCCCCTACATAAACCTCCCTAAGGTACTCTTTGTACTCACTTTCCATCATACACCCCTTCCAAGCGACTCATTGCCTAGTCGCCGAGCTCGTCACCCCTGTAACTCACTTGTCGATAATACAATCTAGCAGGAGTAGGTCTTTACCCTACGGGGGGCCGAACCTGGTAAACTCATGTGTCTCAGCCCTCATCTTGCTCCGCAGATGGCAGCCCGCTCTTTCCCTCAATCCTATCAATCGCTACCCCTGGTAGCAACTGCTGTGGTCATTCCCACAACAGAACCAATCTCGCTTAATATTACGTGTAAGGTTGGTCTGGGCCACTTCATCACTCAATACTGCGATATAAGAAAAAACACGTGAGAGAGTAACAACTGTAAGATCAATGCCCACACAATCCACGCGTGTATTGGCCATAATGCATTACTATGCATAGATCGGCTCTAATACCACTAAAGGGCTTCCATGGTAGAAAACAAAAAACTTCCTACGGTGGAACACACCTAGCTAGGATCTATCTAGGAGTAAAGTTGTAACAGAGGAGGTTTTGGTGACATATCCTTGTAGACTGAAAGTGTTATGTTCCGATAACATTGTTGATGTAGTCGATACCGTACCCGACCTCAAGGTCGTGAATCTCCTCGCAAGTCACCCCAGGTCCTTGCACGACAACCTCGGTGCCACTAACGGCAGCACCTCCGAGGTTTCACACATGTGTGGTGTACGATGGCAACTTCCGGCTCCCTGATTCCTGCCGGGAGTGCGGAAGTAGATCTCCATCTTGGAATCCCTGCAGCCTTTCATCATGCTGAAGTGAAGTATCCCTTTGCACGGACAACCCTAATTTGGGGCCGCAGTTTCAAGGGAAAGAGAGAGAGAGAGGGGGGGAAATTCTCCAAGGAAATGCCTTAGAGAAAATCCAGATTTATTGGTATGTTTATTCCCACCCTATGCCCATCTTTATATAGGGGAAAGGGAATACACCCTTCCCAAAAGTCCCGGGGTGGGACTAAAGATCGAAGGAAAAGGAGAACAGGAGCACCACCGTCTGGCCCCATACAGTGGCCGGGTGGGCCACACGCGTCGGCCTAGTCCAGCGTCTAGTAGTGGCACAGCAGCAACAGTCGGGTGGACCCACGTCGGCCTAGCGCTCGCACCCAGCAACTGTGGCCTGGTCGGGTGGGTCGCGCCCCGGTTGCCCGATAGCTCCCGCTGCCGCCTACGCTTGTTCGCGTGACCGCCAGCGAGCGCCCACCGCTTGGGCCGGCCCGCTAAGCCACACGTTGTCGCGCCGACATGGCGATCGGCCTCGCTTCGCTGCCTTGTGGGCCCAGGCTGTCGTGGCCCTAGTGTGTGATTGTTTGTTTGTCATGAGGAGATAACTTCCCTCTGGGTTGATTCCCTCTGGGATTCGGCCAAATAGAGTAAGTTTTCCCATAATAATTAATTTAAAATATTTATTTAATATACTAATTCATAATTAATATATAAATGCATATTACAAATCCTTATTAATCCGAAAACACCTTTTCGGCTTTTCCTTCTCTCGAACCATTTCAGATCCTCTTCAGAACTTTTCCGGCATTCTCTTTTCAGAACAATTCTGAAGTTCTCTCTTTCATACTTCATTGATTGCGTTCTTTTGAAGGATCTACAAATATTATCGTACCCTTAAGTGTGTTACCCGTACGGTTCGGGAACATCACAGACATGATTGAAACTTCTCTCGAATCAATGACCATTAGCGGGACCGGGATACCCATAATGACCCATGTGCGTTTCACGAGACTATTGGCATTTGAACCTTAAATGTCAAGTCCAATTCTCTTTGTTACTTAGGTACATGATTTGTTGGAGATTTTATCATCGGTATCCAGTACCTTGTTCAATCTCGTTTCCAACAAATGTGGTTTTACTCATTCTGTGATATTCCATCCCCATGACCTAGTCATATGTTGCGCAACATTTATAGATGCAATCTCACTGAGTGGGCCCAGTGTATCTTCCTATCAAGAAGGTGAACAAATCTCAATGTTGATGCATAAGCCTCAACTATTGCTCTGGAATACCTAACATACACCTTTAGCCACCCAGTTACGGACATGACGTTTGATGTAGTCAAAGCAGGCTCAGTAGATAGTGATTAATATGCTCACACGATCAAAGGAGAAGGATACTACGATTCTAATATTACTTGATGAACATGTGACTTGATCGTGTTGCAATACATATATAAGGGTAATGTCTACCACATGATTCACCAATAATATGACTCTAGTGTCAGTCGGCATAAATGCACCATGATCAGGAAACCTTGATGATCAGCTGCCCAATTGAGTATAGGGCCGGGCACAAAAAACCGAAGACCGAAACCGAAACGGAAAAAACCAGACCGAAAACCGAACTAACTGTATATTGGGAGACTGAAATAATTTCGGTCTTCAAAACTAGATGACCGAAATAAATTCGGTTACTTTGGTCCTTCGCCTCACATGACTGAACTGACCGTATGGAGCGAAATATTCTAAAGCCCATCTTTCCTCAATTATTTTGCATGCTCATTAGTGCCACTCTAGTCCGTATAGGCCATAGCCCACGACCTTGTCTTCATTCGTTCTGTGGAAAAGGCTAGTCACTAGAGCCAATTAAAGGCACACACAGAGAATGCATCCACACACCGTCCTGGCTGTCGTTGAGTCGCACACTACGTACGCCCTATGCACGAGGCAAGCCTGCTGGACTGCTCCATCCAGTTACCCATGAAACTGCTTGCATATCTTGTCTTGGTTCTTATTCCATCTTGTATCGTGTGCTAATTTTCTTGGGAATAATTTCTTGATTTGCTGTGAATTTTTGTAAATTCGGTCTATTTGGTCATGACCGAAGACTGGACCGAAAAGACCGAAGACCGAATACAGAAAGACCGAAAAGACCGAATGTAATTCGGGTAGCATTTTTAGATGACCGAAATTTTGAATGACCGAAAAGACCGGACCGAACAAACCAAACAAACCGAATGAACAGGCCTAATTGAGTAGTATAACTAGAGGCTACTACGGACTTTGGTTGTTTTATATCACACAGGTATCAATATTTTCGCTTGATACCGTTATAGCTTGATACAAAACTATTATAAACTAATGAAATATGATAATAAACATCCTTTATTATTTGCCTCTAGGGCATATCTCCTTCACTAGGTAGACCTAGACAACCAGAAAGTGCCCACCCGAAATCATGGTGGCCAACCAGGAAGACACACGACCTAGGCGGGGGCCTGAATTCCACCGCCTTGGCAGCCAAGCAAGGGCGTATCGTCGAACAGATTCTTCGGGATATCACGTTACTCTAGCAAGATCGGATCTAGACATTTTTGTTAGGGTTTTTATACTCGCCATCACTTGAAAGACATCTCAAGATTCTGTAATCCTAGCCCGCACCATGAATATAAGGAAGGGAAGGTAGGATGAATGGGAAAAATCTCAGTGTACATCAAAAGGCGCCATAGCTAGGGCATGAGAGGTCAGACGGATCTCTGCTGCCACCATCAACCATTGGTGAGATCGCACTTTACCTTGAGATCACCCAAGCACACTACAGAAAAAAGTGGTCATTCTCTCATGGATTTGTTATCTCATTCATATGATTTTATTAGGTGACCAACAATATGGATCCATCATGATCAGTAAAAGGTTGTTACACCCTATCTCACACAATTTCCAGGACCGCCATAAAGGAATGCACCATTATTGATAGGAGAAATAGAGTGGCATTTTTCATCGGTAACGAACTTGAGTAAGTCTTCCAAGATGGGCTTGCTACTTCCATCCTGATTAATGATTCGAAGGTCGGTGAAAGCTGCAGCGCGGCCTAGACCATCATTTGGGAGGAAACCGCTTCCCATCGGAGGAGTCGGATCTTCCATAATTGAAACTACAGCGCCACCAAAAGCCATTTGCTTTGCCTTATCCGCTAAGTAGGTGAACGAAGACCGTGGGAAGTATCCTACCCCTATGGGGACACTATGGAAGCCATAGTACACCCACCAATCTCCACTTGTTTGGTCCTACACATATTTAGGATTCTTGTCAAGTAAATAAGGTAAGCATGTCTTGATAAAACAAAAGAAACCCTCTCAAAAAATTTGTCGACATTTGACTACAAGAAAGAACTCTATTGATTAAGTTTCTAAGGTAGTATAATCTATGTGGAATGGTTTGTTGATAAAACTTATGCCTTGACAACATTGTTACTTTGAAATATATAACACGAAAGATGGCACTTGCACCTTAAGCACTCTTAGCGTGATATTTGGTATGTGCCCATCAGCAACATCAGAAACTTGTTGTATAGCATCACCTGGAGCTATAACAGAGCCACTCGCCCGTACAAAGCCAGGGCAGTCCATGTTGACACATCCGGTTGCAACATGTCCATCTCTCTGCGGCATATATGTGCATGGAAGGTAAAAATACATTAATGTTTTATGTAATATCCATATGACTTGCCAGCAAATAATTGACATTGTATCTTTATCAAGATTACCGTCCATTGGGTAAAGAAGTGAGGATGTGAGTCGCCATAGCGTTCTGGATGAATCTATAGAGCAAGGCGTACAAGTGAGAAAACTTTCTATGGACATGAAAATTTAACGAACATAGAATATCTCACCACATATTTTCGTTTACAAACAATTTCATTAATGTTATAACCTCGACTGTCAACTTTTCAGTGATGGGTATCACATAATGCTAGAAGAAAATACAATTTTTATTTAGTTATCAAAATGGGAGAGGTGCGATTTATCCCATAAACAAAGATCAAGTTATTGCAATGCATGACTGCTATATTTAGTCCCTAAATTAAAAGGTTATGTTTTGATGGAAAGAAAAGGTAAGTCTTACATGCCAACCAACATGGATCGAGTTAAAACTTGATTTAGCACCATCTCCATCATGATAAACCCAAATTGCAGCCCCACTCCACTGCCCGGGTGTTAGTTTGTGGTTGTACACACCCATGGTGGTATGTAAACCATAGTAGTTGTCATCAGGACCTCCGTAAGATGTTGCGTGTAGTGCAAACTGCATAGTCAAAGATCCCATATAAACAACATACACGACATCTAGGGGAAAGATATTAGCAAAAAATGCAACCAAAATATGTTACAAATGTAGGATTCTCGAACCCAAAATGGTCCAAAACTCGGTGTATATTATTTCTATCGATAACCATCAAATTGTAGAAGAGTCATTTGGAAGCTGCTAGTCAAATATGAAATATGTTTCAATGAAGATCAAACAAAAAAGTAGTAAAATTAAGGAAGGAATAACTTGTTAGAGAGTTACTACATAGACCCAAGAACCATTACCCTAACTAATTGAATTCTTACCCTAACATTTTCAAAAGATACTATCTATGCTCGATTTTTCTTGTATATCTTTTGTTTCTCCAATGGAACTTGTTTTATGTTCTTCTGAAAGAGTGAAAACACAAAATGCTTGCATGAATCTACAACAATGCTACTATCAATTGGTGTTTGGTGCATATATCAAATGATTAACACAAAATTAAACACTTGCATAGTTTGCATGATCTCGCATGGAGCATTCTCACTAGGAAATTGACAAGAAAATGAAAGTGACATTAGACGATAATATGGTGATATGGGGTGGGTGGATGAGGAGAATACAAGGTTTAGGTACAGTTGATGAGTTTGTAGATGTAGTTCCTGGTGAAAATGATACATTGACTAAAAAGGGGGACTGGAATACTGAAATCCAGAAACCAATCTGAAATCATGTAGCTACGAGTAGTGAACCACGTAATATAGTGCCATTTGTCCTCTGATATCAAATATCAACATCCTTACCATAAATTGGCCCTCTTAGTGGATAGATTTTAAGTAAAAATGCTTTGTCCAAACATCCATATTGGACATAATCATTTTCTATCCTTTGAATGACATATTATGCAAGTGCCGTGCTGAATCGAATTAGCTAACAATTTGGATTAACTATCCAAAACACAATGCAAAATATGTGTGTGAAAGGTTCATTCCACTAGTTTTCTCTGTGATGTTACATATGTCTAATGGCCTACTATACAATATCTAAATTTTAATTTAAGATGTATATAGAAACATTAAAAGGAAAAAACATCGTGCTATGAAAATGTGCAAATTATCCCGCTACTTATCCAAGAAAAAATTATTAATTTTCTACAAAGAAATTAGTATGTAAATGCAACAAGAAATGTATCATATTTTTCTAATAATATGTTGATAAAAATAGAGATATAGAGAAATTTGAATAACAAAAAAGGTAAGTAAACGACTAAGAGAAGATGTAAGCTTAGTGTAACTCACAAATGGTTTATCCCATGTAGGGTCATGTCCAAATGTTATTGCCTCAATGGAGTTTGAATTTAAGCTTTTCAGATTTTGTTTAGTCGAGCCATGGACGAAATCATGTAGCACTGAGTCATTTTCCTTCAACTAAAATGGTAAATATATGTTAGGAGGTAAAGTTTACATAAGAAGCATCCAATGGAGAATCAAGAACTTGAAGCTAATGTTTAATACGTAGCTAAAACATTTATTATAAAGTAATTAGTCCACTTAGAGGGTAAATTGTATCATGCTAATGTTGATTATTATATTATCATGATTTTGTTGAATCTATTTATTACTACAAGTTGGTGTCTCTAGTTCTTCCCACATAGCTATGTGTTTGTGGTGATTCCATCCAATAATTGTTCCAATTTTTTTACTTATTTACCCATCTTCATATCATGGTTATTCTGCAACTACATCCGTTTCCAATGGGCCATTATCCGAATTTAGTCCATGGACTCTACATGGCAACCTGCCAGCGAAGATAACGTGGGTTTCCTAAGATCATATTACTTACGAAACCTTGGATTGGTTTAATGGATGCCGAGCATCGTCATATATTTACTAACCATCTATCATCTAATTTCTATGTAGACCAATTCTCCCATCATTCCCTAGCCTATCAATAATCCAAGATCACACCCTAGCCTATCAATTACACGACACATAAAGATTTATTTATGCCATTAAAAAACATGAGTTCCTACTTCAATACATAACATATGTTGTTCCCATAAATTGGTACAACAATGTATAATAGGGTTACCTCTTGAATAGTGGGGCGCAGCTGAACACCTCTGGTTCGAAGTGCATGAAAAATGAAAGATAGAGCAATCGCTCGAAGAATTAGAGTAACTTTAAACATTTTGTTGTGTAGAAGGATGAAGACCACTATACACACCAAGGACTATATATAGGTAGATGTCTTATAGAGGGTGATACAAATCCTTTCATTGATACAAAATCTTTCTATATTACCAATTAAATCATATGATATCTATTTGTAATATAAGGTGTAAATTTTCCACCGCTGCCAACCGAATCATAATAAACTAATTGACTACATGACAAAACTTTTAATGTCCACCATATATAAGCATTTAATCCAGTATAACATAAATCTTTCTTTAATGGTCAAAAAGATATCGCATTGTACACCTTGGATCCACATTACAAAAAAGATAGGACAATAATAATGTATTAGCCTACAAAATGTAAATATGTAAAAAATATATCAACACCTACTCTTAATTTTAATTATATATAAAAATTATTTTATACATCCTAAGCCATAAGGCACGATATTTTTCGATAAAGATGAGGCGCGATATGACATAATAAATCATTTCAAATGTTCGCGGTGCTTGCACGACAACATATACGTACATGTGGCACTGGTTCTTAATCACGTGCCATTTTATGTGTTGAACCTTCTGAGATTAATACTGTTGAAAATATAAGCAATAATCCATATGATTTAATCCGAATAATAAACTGATAAAACATGATCATACAAACAGTATCAAAAGTAATCATGCAGATTAACAAAGTAGATGAACAGATTACATCTAAACAAGATAAACCTATCACATCTACACCAAACTCTAGAACTAGAGACTCTAGCATAATCTGAAAGAGATAGATTGAGATCACATACAGTGTATGTTGTATAGCAGCAGCAGCGGAGGCATTATCCATAGCAGTAGCAGCCGCAGCGGTAGCGGCAGCATTGTCGTCCATGTTGAGGTTGTCGAAGAGGTCGGTGACGTCCGGGAAGAAGTCGTCGTTCGGGAACTCGTCATCGACCGATGTCGTGGTTGCCAGTAGTCATGCTTGAGCGCTTCCCAAAAACCTAATCACCCCTCACCCGTACAGGTTCACGAGAGCCGGGGTTCCGGAGGCCTACTGTCCTGATCTGCGGTGCACGCCGCAAGCCGGGATGGGGAAGATAAAGGTGGTGGTGCAATGTACTAGAAGGAAATGTGTGTGATGAGCTGTAATCATGTAGGGTTTGCGAGTTGTTTATATAGAGCCGGTCGGATAGGTCGTGGGGCGTAGCCCACGTCCGAGTCAACTCAGCGCACGAGCAAAATATCTGACTAATTAACGCGTCTGTTAATGACTCATAATTAATTTTTCCAAACAGAAAAATAAACCTCGGTTCGGCGAGATTCCCGCAACCCGCTACACGGCGAGACGAGACGTGGCGTGGCATCAGAGGAGGAGTGCGCGAGATCTGCTTCTCTTTTCATTCACTTAGTAGTGCTAGAACAGCCTCCTATATAAGGTAGTGAAACTCCCTCTCAACTAGAAATCTGGGACTAAACTTTAGCTCCACTAGCACACAAATGAGATGCCATAAATAATGGGCCAAAGAGAATTTCAGGATTTGTATTTACCATGGGCCAAAAGCCCAGCAATCAAATAGCTCGAATTCCAACAATCCCCCACAAAGTCTCATTGGCACAACATATCACTTTTGTTCTAGAACATTGTTTTATATATCGGTATCTAGCGGAAACAGTCAAGTTGAACTTCCACTTTAAACTCCATGCTACACTAGCTTGTACTTGAATAGTGGACTATGCCTTGAACTACAAGTTTTATGCATACTAGTTTCACACAATACCTAAACCGATACTGGGCTATCGTTGGCTTCCTCATGGTTTGGAGCTTATGCGTCATACTCCAGGGCCTTTCATGAGTCTATCAGAGAGCACCCAACTCTCACGGACTACGACGCTTAACAGTCAGACTCATATAGGTGTGTTCCTTAAGAGATGTTCTACGAAACAACATCTCTTCTTGGAAAAGCCACTTGGAACACAAATAAGATAAATATCAACCTGCCATGCAGATCAACAGAGTGTTGCATCTTTATGGAGATGTAAATCTAATATGGGGATAATCTCTCCTCTTAGCTGACCAACAGCTTGTTCCCAACTCTAATTCACGGGATTTCCGATCACATAGAGTGGGTTACCACTGTGAGCAACTCATAGTGTGGGTCTCAAACCCATATCCCTCGATGCATTGTCTATCACATTACGTGATAAACCCTTTGTGAAGGAATCTACCAAGTTTTTAGATGTTTGGATATAATCCAATGCAATAACTCCGAAGTTTCTCAGTTTCCTGACAGATTGCAATCTCCTCTTCACATGCCTTGATGACTTCATATTATCCTTAGAACTATTTACTTTGACAATCACAGTTTGATTATCACAGTTCATCGGGATGGCGGGTATTGGTTTTTCAACCACATGTAATTCTATCGAGGGCTCTCAAAGCCACTCTACTTCAACAGTGGTTGGGTCCAAGCTGTGAGTTCTGCTTCCATAGTTGACCTCGTTAAGATGGTCTGATTGCAATACTTCCAAGAAACAGTGTCGCCACGAAGTGTAAACAAATAACCACTCGTGGCCATATTCTCATCAGCATCAGATATCCAGTTTGAATCACTATAACCCTCAAGTACCCGTGTATACCCAGTAGAGTGAATACCATAACTCGTAGTGCCTTTCAAATAGCGCAAAACTCTCTCAAGAGCATGCCAATGATCATCTATAGGATTTGACACAAAACGACTTAGTTTTATAGAAAAGGAGATGCCAGGACTCGTAGTGCTGGCTAAATACATGAGCGAGCCAACTATTTGAGAATATCTCAATTGATATTTAGCATTCCTTTGATTCTTTTGAAGTATCACACTCGGATCATAAGGCGTTGGATAAGACTTGTAGTCACTATACCCGAAGCGACTCAATAACTTTTCCACATAGTGGGACTGAAGCAGTGTAATCCCACCATTATCATCCTTTAGTAGCTTGATGTTTAAGATTACATCGGCCACTCCCAAGTCCTTCATCTCAAAGTAGTGAGATAGGAACTCTTTGACCTCCTCAATAACGGAGAGGTTGGCCCCAATATTTCATCGACATAGAGACGCATAATAACTCCCTCACCCCCACCATGGCAATAGTCACACACTTTCATTTACAATAAATCCTTCAACGATTAAAGTTCTTTCAAACTTCTCGTGCCACTGCTTAGGAGCTTTCTTAAGACCATACAAGACTTCACTAACCTACACACCTTTCCTTCTTGACCATCTACTACAAATCCATCAGGTTGCTCCATATGAATTTCGTCATCTATCTCTCCATTTAGAAAAGTTGTCTTAACATACATTTGATGAACGAGAAGACCGTGTGAGGCAGCCAAGGATGGTAGTACTGAAATAGTGGTTAATCTAGGTACAGGTGAGTAGGTATCAAAGAAGTCTTTACCTTCTTTCTAGGTATAACCCTTGTCTACAAGACGTGCCTTGTACTTTCCGATAGTACCATCAGGTCTAAGATTTTTCTTGAACATCCACTTACATCCTATAGGTTTGCACCCAAAAGGATGATCAATGACCTCCCAAGTTCCACTATCTAATATGGAGTCCATCTCGCTTCAAACAACTTCCTTCCAGTAGTCAGCATCTTGAGATGCATAGGATTCTGAAATAGAAGTGGGAGTATCATCCACAAGGTACACAATGAGATCATCACCATAGTGTTCTATCGACATAGTGGGTTCAAGAATTATAGAAAACTCTTGACCAGATGAATTAGCCATCTCCTGATTTGATGAGCTAGACATACCTTTCATGGGAAAGATGTCCTCAAATAAAGTCGCATCATTCGACTCCATAATTGTACCAACATGCATATTGGATACCTCATATTTTACTATAAAAAATCTATAGCTAATGCTATGAAAAGCATATCCCAGAAAAACACAGTCCACGGTTTTTGGTCTAAGCTTTCGCTTATTGGGTATTGGAATATTGACTTTCGCCAAGCATCCCCAAGTTTGTAAGTAAGAGAGTTTAAGCCTTTTGTTCTCCCATTTCTCAAATAGATTCATGGTTTTATCCTTTACGGGAAAACGGCTTAGGACATGACACGAAGTCATTAGCGCCTCCCACACCATTCCTTGGAAAGACTTGATGTATCTAACATGGCGTTAACCAAATCAATTAGAGTGAGGTTATTTCTTTTAGCTACCCCATTTGAATGGGGTAAGTAGGGAGGCATCATCTCATGTATAATACCATGTTCCGTATAGAATAAATCAAACTCATTTGAAAAGTAATCTCCACGATGATCCGACCTTAGCCGTTTGATTTTAAGATCAAGTTGGTTTTCTGCTTCAGCTTTATAGATTTTGAAGTAGTTCAAAACTTCATCTTTAGATTTCAGAAGATAAACGTAGCAGTATCTAGTGGAGTCATACATCAATGTTATAAAGTATCGGTTTCCACCTTTTGTCAACACACCATTCATCTCACAAAGATCTGAATGTATAAGTTCTATTGGTGCTAAGTTTCTCGGTTTCGCAGCCATATGAGACTAGCGGGGTTTCTTTTCTTGCATACAAACTTGGCACATAGAACCTTTGATTGTGGTAAATATCAGAATTAAACTCATATTGGCTAACCACATCATGCAACCAAAGTTAATATAACAAAGTCGTGAATGCCAAATCTTAGACTCATTATCATTGCAAACATGATTAATAACTTCAGTACATGAGTCTGACAAAGATAAGCGGAACATACCGCTGCACTCATAACCCATTCCAAAAAATTGTACATACTTAGAGATTACAACTTTATTGGACTCAAACACCAACTTAAAACCATCTCGACATAAAAGCGACCCGCTGACGAGATTCTTATTGATGGAGGGAACATGCTACACATTCTTCAGTTGTACGGTCTTCCCCAAAGTAAATTTCAGGTTTACCGTACCAACACCATGAACAGAAACACGTGTTGTTTCCCATCAGCATGGAAGAAGTCCTTGACACCTGATAAGAAGAAAACATGGAAATATCAGAACATACATGTGTATTAGCGCTCGTGTCTATCCACCATTCAGGATAATGACATACTGAAAGGATAGTAGGTAAAATACGGTACCTAGCGCCCTTCACCTTAGTAGCACTAATAACAACATTAGCGGCATTGACATTGTTCCAATGTTGACGCTTGTCAAAGCGATTAGGGCATCTAGGAGCCCAATGATCATGACCGCCAAAGACGTGGCAAGAGCCTTTCTTATTATCATTTTTATTCTTGAAGTTGGTTGAGTGTGTGGCCTTATTCTTGCCATCAGAATTCCCTTTGCCTTCATATTTGTTCTTATTCTTGAACTTGTGAGATGGGAAGTTTTTATTCTATACCAAGTTGGCACTAGAAGCTCCCTCAAATCCTCGAGCATGTGTGTCATTTGCTCTCGCCTTCTCTTCCACAAGACCCAGTGAGATTTGGAACGGAAAATTCTTATCTCTTATGTTTCAGAGAAGTAGCAAAGTTCCTCCATGAGGGAGGAAGCTTGTAAATAATGCTGCCAGCCACAGACTTGTTTGGTAAGGTACACTTGAACTGCTCAAGTTCTTTGGCAAGTGATTGTATCTCATGAGCTTGCTCAATGACAGAGCGTTCATCAACCATCTTGTAATCATAGAATTGCTCCATGACATACAACTCAATGCCAGCGTCCGAGACCCCAAACTTGGCCTCGAGCGTGAAGGGAATATGCCTGAGAGGCAATAATAAAGTTTTTATTATCTTATTCCATGTTTATGATAAATGTTTATTTTGCATGCTATAATTGTATTAATTGGAAATGTTAATACATGTGTGTTTAATAAACAAATAAAGAGTTCCTAGTTATGCCTCTCATATAAACTAGCTCGTTGATTAACAAGATGATCAAGGTTTCCTGATCATGGACATTGGATGTTGTTAATAACGAGGTCACAACATTGGTGGAATGATGTGATGAACATTCATCCGAAGTATATATAGAAATATGATCAAATTCATTGTGTTTAAATTTCTATATCATCATACGAAGTAATCTTAATCCTTGGACCATGAGATCATGTCAATCGCTAATACTAGAAGAGTAACTTGATATCATCAAATGTCACACCATACACTACTAGGAAATAGCTTATAGGTAGACAAGATATTCAGTGGCGCATATGTAAAACCATGCGCCACAAATATGTATCGATGGCGATGAAAATATGCCATACGAAGTTTAACGCCGGTGGCACGAAACCAATATGCGCCACAGAAGTCCACATTTATGTGGCGCATATTTTTGTGTGCGCCACAGAAAGTGATGATTCCGTGGCGCATATAGACGTATGCGCCATATAAGGTTGATGGGACCAAGCACCAAAAAAAGGGGGAGAAACTTCTATGGCGCATATGTCCATACGCGCCACAGAAAGTGATGTTTCTGTGGCACATATAGGTGTATGCGCCACAGAAAAAGCAAAAACTGATCTAGACAAAGTTTTGTAAAAAATAAACAAAAATGATAGAAACTTCAAAAAAAATAATTCCTTTGAGTTGTAGTTAGATTTTAGGGTATAGATCTAGACAAAATTGAAAAACATGAATTTCGATGTATTTTGCAAAAATAGGTCATGGCACGGTAAAACGGCTATAATTTTTGCATACGATGTCGAAAAAAAATCTTTAACCTATCAAAATGATCGTCTCGAAATTCCCTACTCGAATTCAACGACCTTAGAGAATCCCCAAATTTGAAAAGAGTAAAAATTTATTTAGGTTAGAAGATTTTTTACTGCAAAAAAATAAAAAGGGGGAGAAACTTCTGTGGCGCATTTCCACCATATGCGCCACAGAAGTCTTCAAGCGGATTCGAATTTGAATCTCACGCTCTCTCTCCTCCCTTTTCCTTTTTCTCCCCCTCCCCACTTCTTCTCCCCACTTCTCCTCCCCTCCACACTTCTCCTCTTCTCCTCCCTCCTCCTTCTCCACTCTCCGGCGACCTCCTCCTCCTCCTCCTCCACCACCACCAACTCCGGCGACTAACGCCGACGCCCACCACCTCCTCCTCCTCCTCCTCCTCCACCACCACCAACTCCGGCGACCACCTCGTCCTCCTCATCCACCACCACCAACTCTGGCAACCTCCGGTGACCTCCTCCTCCTCCTCCACCCCCAACTTCGGCGACCTCCTCCTCCTCCACCACCAACTTCGGAGACCTCCTGATACGTCCATTTTGCATCACTATTTTATGTCTTAATTCACTATTATTCATTGATATATTTCGTATTGAGAGGTGATACTTATGTTATTTCATCTATTTTTGCATGGTTGATGACTTTTGGAGCATGGACCGCTACAGTTAGGATTCTGATGGAAAAGGTGCTGTTTGGAGGCAAAATTCGTGAAGATCAGAAAATCCGGCAAAATATACGGAAAATTCTATTTTTCCAGAAGACTCAAGATGCCAGAAGATGGAGCGGAGGTGGACCACAGGGGGCCCACACCACCCCATGGCGCAGGCAGGCCTAGGCCACGCCAGGGAGTTGTGTGGACACCCTGGCCCACTCCAGCCTCTCCCCTCTGGTGTATATCTTCCTCCTGAAACCCTAAGACTGGGGGAGCGACCACCGAAAGATTCCGCCGCCTCTGCGGGGCGGAAAAAAATCTCTCTGGCAGACAGATTTCTGCCGGGGGAATTCCTTCCCGGAGAGGGGAGATCATCGCCATCAACACCATCATCAAGCTAGACTTCATCGGGATCATCATCATCATCATCATCACCACCATCATCAGCAGCAGCAAACTCATCACCATATCCATATTGCTGTAACAATTTGGTTGAATCTTACATAGTTCATAGGGGAAACTTTCCCGGTGTTGATTACTCTTTGTAGTTGATGCTATTGAGTGAACAATTGAATTATTGTTTATGTTCAGATTGTTATACATCATTATTCCATCTCTGATCATGATCCATATGATGTCTTGTGAGTAGTTCATTTTGTTCTTGAGGACATGGGAGAAGTCTTGTTGTTAGTAGTGGAGTTGCGTTGAGAAAGATTCAATAGATTGTTATTTAAGTTGTGGTGTACTTCTTCTAGTGGTGTCATGTGAACATCGACTACATGACACTTCACCTATATGGGCCTAGGGGAATGCATTGTGTATTTGGCTACTAATCGTAGGGGTTGCCGGAGTAACGGAAACCTGAACCCACGTTAGGAAACCATTGCACAAGGGACGTAAGGGTCTTAGAATTTAAAGTTGTGGTTAGGTTTCTACCTTAATTACATTCTTGTACTTACGGATGTTTGCAAGGGGGTTTAATCACAAGTATGTATTAAGTCTTGGATGGGACGGTACATTAGCACAGGTTCACCCACACAACACTTAGCAAGCTAGAGAAGATTAATCGACTATACGAAGCGAAAGCACTTGAAAGTCTTCCCATGTGTCCTCGAGAACGTTTGGTCATCTATAGAAATACAACCGGCTTGTCCGTTGGTGCATAAAGGATTGGGCCACTTGCTGCATTTATTCCTACTGTCTTTTATCCACTCGTACTTTGTTTACTTGCTCTACCGAAAACCCCTAAAAATTCGTTTGCTAAGTATTTGCAGAGAATTCCTGATCCATACCACTAGCCAGCACCTTCTGCTCCTCGTTGGGTTCGACACTCTTACTTATCGAAAATACTACGATACACCCCCTATACTTGTGGGTCATCAAGACTATTTTCTGGCGCCGTTGCCGGGGAGTGAAGCGCTATTGGAGAGTGGAACTAGTAAAGGAACCTTCTACTGTGAGTATTGTTTACTTCTGCTAGTTGCTTTATTTTCGTTATGGATAATTCGGTGAGTTTCTTATTTGGTAATGCTACTACCACTACTAAGGTAGTAGATAAGCCACCACCTGCTGAGAAAGATGTTTTCAAAATACCTACAAGAATTATTGATCGTGTTATGGATAACTACTATGTTGGGGATGGAACTATCCATCCCGATGATCATTTACTCTTTATACACAAATTATGCGGGTTGTTCAAGTGTGCAGGTATTACTATAGATCAAGTTAAGAAGAAGCTATTATCATTATCACTGAAAGGAAGAGCTGAGGACTGGTATAAGCTGCTGAAGAATGGTCAAGCTCTGGAATGGGAGGAAATAGTGCCTCTCTTTTATTCAAAATTTTATCCTCCTAGTGAGATTCATAAAGATCGGAATCAAATATACAACTTTTGGCTTCTTGATGGAGAGAGTACAGCTCAAGATTGGGGGAGATTGAAGTTACTAATGCTCAAATGTCCCATTCATGAGCTCCCCAATAATATCATTATCAATAACTTTTATGCAAGGCTCCCTCTACATGATAAGCATTTATTAGATGCTTCTTGTGCTGGATCATTCACTCGTATGGAAGAAGAAGTTAAATGGGACCTTCTAGATCGTATTCAAGACAATGCTGAAGCTTGGGAGAATGACAAAGGTAGAAAGTCAGGTATAAATTATGATTATGAATGCATTGAATCTTTTATGGGAACTGATGACTTTCAAAATATAAAAAATGCTTATGGTCTAGACTCTCAAGCTATTGCTTCTTATTTTAAGGCTTTTGCTTCTTATATTGAAGTGCCTAAAAAGAAGTGGAATAAGTATCACGAACCATATAAAGATGTTGCTAAGAGCGTTCCTGCAAGAAATACTGAAGTTTATACTGCTAATCATGTTTTACCTGAACCTTATATTGAGAAAATGCCTTTTCCAGTTAAGGTAAAGGAACATTCTATGATAGCTAGTGTGGTTAATGAAAGTATGAATAAGGCTGTTGAACCTGATAAACAAATGGTTGATGAACCTATAATAGCAAGTGTGAAAGACTTTGTCACTAAGTATGAGGAAGAGGGACACCCTATCCTTAAGGATACCTCTAATATTGTTTCACAAAGTAGTGTGATGAGAGCTAGTATCCCTGTGTTTTCTGTTAGAATAAGTGATCATTGCTATGATAGTCCTTGTGATAGCTATATTGTTAAGTTTATACATGATACCGAAAGCTACTATGAGAGAGGCAAAAGTGTTCTTATGCATCTCAATAATATCAAGTTTCCCCGTTTTATGCTGAAACTTTTTATGTTGCACTTCTTTTGCTTTCTTATGCAAGTTACCTATGGTTTCAACAACTTGTTTGTTTACAAAATCCCCTTGCATAGGAAGTGGGTTAGACTTAAATGTGCGTGTTTTTGCTTCTTAATGCTCTCTTTCACTTCAAATCATATCCCTATGAGAGCTTCCTCAAAGTTATCATGCCCATCTTAATGGCTATAAAGAAAGAGCTTTATGGGAGACAACCCAATTCGTTTTTTCTTTCAGTTTGTTTTTGTTTCTTTGAGTCTTGGAAGTTATTATTTTGGTAATAACCGCTCCTTATCCGTTTTGTTTGGTTTTTGTGACAAGATCAACCTCTAATGAGAGAGAAGTGAGATTTGAGGAAGTTGCTGTCCCGAAACAGATTTTTGTGCTTCACCGTAATAATTCGTGAGAGACCTCTGTCCGTCGGATTGAGCTGTAATTTTTTGTGCTTTTGCCCCAGGTTGTTATTTAACTTTCGTTAGTTTTTCACTTTTTTATTTGAGCAACAGAAGATTTTCGAAAAAATTGATCTTTACCTGCTGGTCTGTTTTGACAGATTTTGCCAATCTTGCATTTGCTTCTTTATTCGATTTCCTTTTTGAATTCTTTTTTGGTTTTCGGAAGGAGTTGCTACAGTAGCTTATGTTTTGATGGTTTTCAGTTGAAGTTGGACTCAAAAGGTTTTATCACTTCACTTATACTAATGTTGCTAATAAGAACCGTGTGAAGTTTTGTGTGAAAGAAATTTCCAGGAAGTGGAGATAATGGTGTAACAAGGAAGAGAAAGGTTGTATGACTAAAGTAATAAGTATATGAAGATGAAGATATCGATGATATTCAAGTGATGACTCCAGAAGGATCCACTCAATACCAAATTCAGAGACCTGCAGAGTCTGTTTCCAACTAGCTAACAGTTCTGGTAAGAAAAGTTCCGAGAAAATACAATCCAACTATATTTTTGCAGTTTTCAGTCAATAAGGAAAGCTACGAAGCGAAAAAGGGACGGAACCGGAGCCAGGATGGCCCACACCATCCCATGGCGCGGGCCCACCCCTGGCCGCGCCACCAGGTGGTGAGGCCACCCTGGACTCCGCCTCCGACCTGTTTTCTCCCAGTACCTTCCTTTTGATATGAAACTTCGTAATATATAACCCCCCCAGATCCCCCGAGGTCCGTATATCGTGTTCTCGTCGTGTTTTTGTTTTGATCTGTTTCTGCCAGGACATACTCTTTGAAGGTTTAGAAGTACAATGGTGTCCGCCAAGGATAAAGGGAAGGAACCTATGGAGGAAGACCTCCAAGACCCCGGGAAGGAGAAGGAGATCAAGAGTGAAGGTTAAGAGGAGGCAAAGCACACCGGCACTACCATTGCAAGCATTGGAGTGGTGGCGAACCCTGCTAGGATCAGAAGGACTGCACGGATGCAGACTGGGGGGAAGCTCATCGTCACTGTTTAGCTCCAAGGACACCTTCTCCGAACACCAAGAGTACCTTCCATACCTTTGCTCATAACCATGCAGGAAAAGAAGAATCCAAGTGGGAAGAATGGAAGAAGAATCACAAGAGCTGGGATCCACAAACTGAGATGATTACGGGCCGTATTGAGCATAACTCGGAATTGATTCGCAGTCTCACCTTCGAGATTGAGGACTTGGGGAAACTGATCAAGGGGATCATCGAGAGGATACCACCACCACCGAAGGATTAATTCGTCATCAGGTTTGGCATCCCCTTGGTTTGTTCCAAGCTTGGGGGAGTGCCGCGGTATCACATCACTATCTTCTATCTTTTTACCTTATTAGTAGAGTCATATCATGAATAGGGGAGTTATTTTGTAGTATGGTTTGCATTA
Organism: Avena insularis; assembly: GCA_023614405.1. Classification (NCBI taxonomy): domain Eukaryota; kingdom Viridiplantae; phylum Streptophyta; class Magnoliopsida; order Poales; family Poaceae; genus Avena; species Avena insularis. The sequence continues at coordinate 88,767,716 of CM042690.1, read as the reverse complement.
TGGAAGTGTCCCCTCTCTCGTTAGATATGTATCCCTTGGTGTGAGTTGCCGTTATGGAATATTAATGAGAAGTCTATCATTCACTCTTTTGCATAGCTTATGATAGTTTTCAATTCGTGGTTATATGATTGATCTTGTGGTTAGTATTGGTAGCACTTTGGGATCATTGAGTTAATTTAGTTGGTTTTGGCAAACCTGGCTCGGTCAGTAGCAACACCCCTTTTGAGAGTTGAAAAGAAAAAGATAGAAGTACTCGAGAGAAAAATAATTTCATCATCTTTCTTTCTTGATTTGCTCATAAGTTTAGTATTCTCTAGTTAAGATCTTTTGTGCTTCCAAGGAAGATTGCATGTTTGTCTTTATCATTTGTATGTTTGTTTGTTGCCTTCAACTCTTGTACTTGCTACCCAGCCTTGCTAGCCAAAAACCTGTACTGAGAGGGAATTCTTCTCGTGCATCTACTCCCTTAAACCAAAACCTTTGCCATTTGTGTCCACCATACCTACCTAGTAGCATTATTGCTATTCCAAGTAAATTCTTGTCTTGTCTACCTCCCAAATTAAACTTGTTATGTGAAAATTAGTGATTAAAGCTCTCACGAACTTGATCGCACACTTTATTTTCTTGCACTTAATAAACTTGAACCATTGGGTCCTTCTTTGTTACGTATATGCTTGCGCTTTATGAGTTGAAGTTAGCCGAACCATGTATCATGGGGACCGCTTTCAACACTTCATTGGTACTTGTACCTAGTTGATATCATGTTCTTTTGCTTATGGATCCCGGCGGTGTGAAATAAAAGTGGAACTTGCAAGATCATGGAGTTTATATGTGTGTTAGAGAAACGCCTGGGCCGCTAGCCTAAGCCATGCCTAATCATGGTGGAAACTTGAAGCATAACTATAGTGAGCATTCTATGAAGCATCCTCAATAAAAACCTATGCAAATAGCAAATAAAAAGATCGCTGAGATGCTCACTGTCTGCTTGCCTTGTCATTTTGATTATGGGATAGCTCTTGTGTCATGTGCAAGGGGTACCCCGTTGGCGGTTCTCAATGATACGCATGTATTTACAATGACAAGAGCTTGCTCGTGACTGAAGTTGAGTAGCATGAGGATCGGTACTCATAAGTAAGGGGCATGAGATTTCAACTTATAACTTGTCAAGCATATCCTCTTAGTTGTGTCACTTTAACCTTAATCACCAAAAGATGCCTATGATAGGGGCAATGAGAGCTGAAAGCTAGTAAGTATCATAATTTTTGGGAGCTCTTTATGAGACTTGCAATCCCTGCTTCCCTCTGCGAAGGGCCTTTCTTTTACTTTGTAGTTGAGTTAGTAACCCATTCCCTTCTATCTCAGCAAGTATTTTGAGTTGTTGTGTTTCATTCATTCATATGATGATTTATGCAATCATGTTTCTTATGTTCCTTGTTTTGCACATTTCTCTTATCTTGAAGTTTACTACTTTGAAAGCTTTCATTGAAAAACAATCTATTTGTGAACTCCAGCAAATTATCAACTATCCTTTGACCAAGAGCTAAGTTTGCCATTACCAATTATGATTCACTTTATGTATCTTTATTGTGTTTCCTTTACTCACTGCAAGTTGAGTTATATAATAGTGAGTTGTATTCTATTATGATCCATGTATTTGATGAATGTGATGCTTCTTGTTCGTATCCTTTTATCGACTCTTCACTCCATAAACTTGAGGTCATGTTTATTGAGCTCAGTTTCGCTTGGGGACAAGCGAAGTCTAAGCTTGGGGGGAGTTGATACGTCCATTTTGCATCACTATTCTATGTCTTAATTCACTATTATTCATTGATATATTTCGTATTGAGAGGTGATACTTATGTTATTTCATCTATTTTTGCATGGTTGATGACTTTTGGAGCAAGGACCGCTGCAGTCAGGATTCTGATGGAAAAGGTGCTGTTTGGAGGCAAAATTCGCGAAGATTAGAAAATCCGGGAAAATATACGGAAAATTCTATTTTTCCAGAAAACTCAAGATGCCAGAAGATGGAGCGGAGGTGGGCCACAGGGGGCGCACACCACCCCATGGCGCGGGCAGGCCTAGGCCGCCCCAGGGAGTGGTGTGGCCGCCCTGGCCCACTCCAGCCTCTCCCCTCTGGCGTATATATTCCTCCCAAAACCCTAAGACTGGGGGAGCGACCATAAAAAGATTTTGCCGCCTCTACGGGGCAGAAAACACCGAGAGAGAAAGATCTCTCCGGCAGACAGATTTCTGCCGGGGGAATTCCTTCCCGGAGAGGGGAGATCGTCGCCATCAACACCATCATCAAGCTGGACTTCATCGGGATCATCATCATCATCACCACCATCATCATCATCAGCACCCTCATCACCATCTCCATATTGCTGTAACAATTTGGTTGAATCTTGCATAGTTCATAGGGGAAACTTTCCCGGTGTTGATTACTCTTTGTAGTTGATGCTATTGAGTGAACCATTGAATTATTGTTTATGTTTAGATTGTTATACATCATTATTCCATCTCTGATCATGATCCATATGATGTCTTGTGAGTAGTTCGTTTTTTTCTTGAGGACATGGGAGAAGTCTTGTTGTTAGTAGTGGAGTTGCGTTGAGAAAGATTCAATAGATTGTTATTTAAGTTGTGGTGTACTTCTTCTAGTGGTGTCATGTGAACATCGACTACATGACACTTCACCTATATGGGCCTAGGGGAATGCATTGTGTATTTGGCTACTAATCGTAGGGGTTGCCGGAGTGACAGAAACCTGAACCCCCGTTAGGAAACCATTGCACAAGGGACGTAAGGGTCTTAGAGTTTAAAGTCATGGTTAGGTTTCTACCTTAATTACTTTCTTGTACTTACGGATGTTTGCAAGGGGGTTTAATCACAAGTATGTATTAAGTCTTGGATGGGACGGTACATTAGCACAGGTTCACCCACACAACACTTAGCAAGCTAGAGAAGATTAATCGACTATCCGAAGCGAAAGCACTTGACAGTCTTCCCATGTGTCCTCGAGAACGTTTGGTCATCTATAGAAATACAACCGGCTTGTCCTTTGCTGCATAAAGGATTTGGCCACTGGCTGCATTTATTCCTACTGTCTTTTATTCACTCGTACTTTGTTTACTTGCTTTATCGAAAACCCCTAAAAATCCGTTTACTAAGTATTTGCAGAGAATTCCTGATCCATACCACTAGCCAGCACCTTCTGCTCCTCGTTGGGTTCGACACTCTTACTTATCGGAAATACTGCGATACACCCCCCTATACTTGTGGGTCATCACCTCCTTCTCCTCCTCTTCCACCACCAACTCCAGCGACCTCCTCCTCCTCCTCCTCCACCACCAACTCCGGCAACCTTCTCCTAGCCCTCCTCCAGCCACCACCACCACCACCAACTCCGGCCAGATCTAGATCTGGCCTGGGTTTTTTTTTGAAATTTGAAAAAAACTTCTGTGGCACATATTGGCCGTATGCGCCACAAAAGTTTGAGATATGTCCTACCTTTTTTTTTGAATTTTGGAAAAAAACTTCTGTGGCGCATATTGGCCATATGCGCCACTAAAGTTTGAGACTTCTGTGGCGCACTTTGAAATGCGCCACAGAAGATAGTTATTAGTGGCGACGTATCAGTGGCGACTAAGATATGCGCCACAAATAGTGAAAAACGGTGCGCCACTGATAAGGGGTTTCCTAGTAGTGATAACAGGGTGACTATAAAGGTGGGTTCAGATACTCTGAAGGTGTTATGTTGAGGCTCATGGATCTAGAGTGGGATTTGTCCATCCCGATGATGGATAGATATACTCTGGGCCCTCTCGGTGATATCACATTGAGATAGCTTGCAAGCAAGTGATGTGATCACTAGAATGTTATATCACGGGAACAAGAAAAGAGAGCATGTCGATAATGAGATCAAACTATGTATGGAGACACCGATGATCGAAACTTGGACATATAATATATTGCGAGACAAAGGGATTTAGTTACAACGTTAACGGTTCACACGATCACTAGAGTCATCGTTGAATGTGTGGAAGTCAGTACAGATCTCCAGGTCCCGCTGCTGATTATTGATCGGAGAAGGGTCTCGTCCATGTCTGCATTATTCGCGAACTGTAGGGTGACACACTTATGGTATACCGACACCATTTGGAGCAAATATGTTTCAGATAAAGATTTAAGAAAGCGTTGGAATCATTTCGATGGAAACCGAAATTGTTTCGGGTGAAATTGCAGAAACTGGTTCTGCATGTGATATTGAAATGTTGCAGGGAGTTTTATGTGAATGTTTGTTAATTAATGTAATTAACAAAATTCTGAATAAAAGAAATAAAAGAGTTTTATTAAATGAGAGTTGCATTAAATTTGGTGGAATTTAATGCATGTGAGTGGGATTTTTGAGTGGAGGCTTTTTATGTGAGTGGGAGCTCCACCCACATGAATGAGAGGAGGTGAAGGGGCTCCTCCATGGCCACCGGCCATGGGAGGGGATGCCCCTCCCCTATAAAAGGAATCCCTCTCCTCCTCACAAAGTACACCTCCTCATGAAGGATCTCTCTCCCCCTCTAGAAATTATTGCCCATGGTCTTGGATTAGCGAGATACATGTTCCTGGTGGCTTTATCTAGAAAGGAGTTGCTGCTTCTGCTGCATCGCTGGAGCAAGGACACGAAGGTTGTCGGGGTACCGGTCGTGTGTGCAATCACGGATGCACCACTTCTTTGCGGTGCTGGACTTGATGGTGTTGTACCTGCTAGACCTGAAGGACTGCATCACGATCTTGAGATCGACAAGTGTACGACTACATCATTCACGAGTAAAACCTCGTAACACTTTGTCGCTCTTCAAGGGTATGTTCTCTATCGATGTAAATCCACTTGTTGATTGTATCTAGGTAGATATATCTTGGTGCTTAGTTGTTCATATCATAGGAATTTTTTTGTTTTCTATGCTGCGAACCCAACAGTGGTATCAGAGCCGGATCTATGCGTAGATGCTTTGCATGAGTAGAACATATATGAGTAGGTGGGTGCTGATAATCCTTTTATTGCATCTTCTAAGTATTTTTGATATTGGTGCCATAGTGGGATGAAGCGGCCCGGACTAACTTTTAATGTCCTCGCACATGAGACCTGTTCCACGCTTGACATGCAACTAGTTTTGCATAAGTGTCTAGCGGGTGTCTATCTCTCCCACTATAGTTGATATCTTATTTACAATGGATTGCTAATAATTTTATTATCATCGTTGTGGTTCCATGTTCGTAGATATGAATGGTTCTATCTTCGAAAGCCCTAAGCCGCGTAAAACTTTCAATTAATAAATTAGAGGCGTCTAGTTTAGATTGTTGTTAGGCAAGTGTCATGATATGGTGGTGTTATAATTTGTAGTATGAATTGATACTCTTGGAAATTATAGCATACCCAACATGTAAGTTCCATAGACCTTGGCCTTACACATAAAGGAATGATAAAGATCATACCACGATGCACATGATAGTGATCAAGTGCAAGAACCATATCATTTCACTTTATGCATATGATGTTTTGTTTGCATCTTATATTGATTGTTTGGCACTTCAGTAGCATTATAAGATGATCCCTATTTTAGATATCAAGATAAAAATATGTTCTTCCTTAAGTATGCACCATTCTATGAATCATTGTTTCAAGACATCACATGATGATCGGGTGTTTTGATTCTACGCTTTCATACAACGGGTGTAAGACAGTTTTACACACGCGAGTACTAAGGTTCTTACTTTGTGAGCCTAGCATGTACAAACATGGCATCGGAACATGGACCGAAAGGTTAAGCATGAGTCATATGGTAGATATGATGCCCATATAGATGCTTTCCATTGAAACTACACCGACTCACATGATGATCGGACTTGGTGTAGTGGATTTGGTTCATGTAATCACCAAAACAACTCGAGGGATGTTGGTTTTGAGTGGTAGTTCATTTGTAGTTTTGACTATTCAAACTCAATTTATCATAAACTAAAATCAAATTGAATTTGCCTATTTTGTTGTAGTCATTGGCATCCGTTCACTACCTTGCGCTTAGTTTTAATTGAGATAATAGAACTATGGAATTATGGATATTTACTTTATGAACTGGTATCATATTTTTTTGAGTGTCAATCTAAAGTTTAGAAGTCATATTGTAACTTTCAGCAAACTCTGTTTACTCCATAAAGTTTAATAAGTAGTATTAAATCAAGAGTAATAATTCCAGTGTTAGTATCCAAGTATCATGATTTCCTCCATGATACTTGATATTCAAAAGTTGTTTTTAATATCAAAGTTATCTAGGAGCTGAAAAACTTGTTTCAGAAAACATCACATGTGGAAGATATTGTGATATCTAAAACAATGTTTTGGTTGCAATATGATAGAGTATAATTTAGCAAAATACATGTTCTCATATTGTATGAGAATTTGTGAAGGTTGGAGACGCTAGGAGTCCTAATCTCCCAAAAAGGTTTTGGGAACTGACATTATACTCACGATTCGTGCTTATAGGCAATAGTAGATCGATCATGAAAGTTGTCATGATAAGGATGAATAGAAGATGTAGGTAAATTTTTTACTACACTAATAGATTACTAAAGAATGGATTTTTGAAAGAACGCCAAACATTTGATGATGGTGATCAACTTCAAAGTGGAAGTCCAAAGGTATTAGTATTTGACTATACATGCTTTGGACTATGTGTCATGTGTATGGCACCACTATTGATGTTGATAGATTCTTTTAAAAGAAAATGAACTAAAAGAGAATATGTAAAATATTTGGCAGAAAAGATAAGGCTAGAAATGTCAAGCTTGGGTATATAGATGATATACATGTTATGGCTGTATTCTTTGCTTGTTAAACAATGTGGTTCTTGGGTATTGGATACTGAATTGGTTGGTATGAAGTGTCATATAGAACAACACAATTCATGAACTGCAATGGCCTAAGTTACTAGCAAGATCATATGTGATGATGTTGATCGAAAACAAATAAAGTGTTATTGTGTTTCTCGTTGTCATCAAACCTAGCCTTCAAGATTTGTTTTAATAATTGATAATGTGTTTGGTATTACGAGAACAATGGTTGTTCAAATAATTACCATATTCCATAGAAGATGGATGAACTTTGACAAGTATAGTTGGAGAAATCACGTCCATAAAACTAATGCTAAAATGTCACAAGACAAATGATTGAAGGATCACTTACAAAGTGACATTGTTGTTTAAATTATATTGGAAATAAAACATGAAGAAACTCCATGTTGATGGAATTTTGGAGTCTTTGATTTTGATCAATTGACGCTTGTGAGACTTTCCTGGAGATAATTGAAACTCCGTTCATAGGCCAAAGAGGAACAAATGACTAACTTATTGGACATTGTGCATATTGATGTATATAGTCCATTATGTGTAGCCATGAGCGATGGATCTTTCAACTTCATATACTTTCTCTAGGAATGTGAGTGAATATATGTGTATATTTACTTAATAAGTAAGAAGTATGAAACATTTGAAAAGTATTCAAAGGTTTTTAAGATGAATTAGAGAATCATTGTAACGAGAAAATAAATAATTTATGATTGGATCATAAAGGAAGATATTTGAGTTACAAGTTTAGCAAAACACCCAAGATTTGAGAAATCGTGTCATGGATTTGCATTTCCCATAAACCATAGGAGTATGGAGTGTTCGAGAGATGAAATCAAACCTTGTTTGACATGGTAAAATCAAAGGTGTCATTTATAAAACTGCCATTTGTTTTAAGGATTAGAGCTTTAGATACTACCGCTTTTACACTAAAAAGAGCACTATCGTGATCCATTGAAGTGACACCATATGAGTTATGTCTTTGGATAAAACCAGGGTTGTATTTTCTTAAATTTTGGTATGCTAGGAATAAGTAAAATGTTTACAACAAAAGTCAGATAAGCACGTCTTTGTAGGTTATCCCAAAGCAACAATTGGGTATTTCTCCATAACACTAAAGACAAAAGGGTTCGTCGCTTTGAACGTCAAGTTTCTTGAGAAGGAATTTTTTGCAAAAGTTAAGTGGGAGGACAATAGAACTTTGATTAGGTTGATGAACCTAAGCAACATGTGCTAAGTAGCACAACACCGGAAAGTGTCCTAGAGGCGGCCACAATGCTCATGACTCTCGTGACTACAAAGGTTGTAATCTCGGAGATTAGAGTTCCTATTTTAACCGTATGCATCGGGTAATAATCAAATAGCAAGATTTGATAAACAAGTCGTTATTGTTTTGACAATGATGAACCAAATGCATGCAAAGAAGCAATGATGGGCCCTCACTCCATCAAGTGAGTGTAAGTCATAAAATCCGTGATAGTTTCCATACACGAGAAATCAAGTTTTTAAACTTGGAAGACCCTCTAAAAAGGCATGAAGCCTATTGGTTGTATTTGGATCTATAAATAAATAAACATGGATGTTTGACATCTATGAAATAGTCAACATGTCGGAAAGGATTTTATGACAATGTTCAAGGAGTTGACTATGACCAGACTTGATCTTTCATAGCGATATTTAGTCTTGACGGATTAATGTAGCAAGCACTACATATAATTTGGTACATGGTAGTTGAACAAACAAAACAAAGTTCTTCTAATAGAATGGTTACGTAGGACATGTACATGACACGGTCTGAAGGGTTTTGTTAATTCAATGGATGCTAAAAGGGCATGCAAACTTCAATGGTTGAAGTAAGCATATCGGAGTTGGAATCTTCACCGTGATGAACTGTTAAAAGGTTTAATTTCATCAGAGATGATGAAGATGCTTGCATTTTCAAGAAATTAAGTGGGAGCGCTGAGACATATTTCCAATATATTATGTAGAGGAGATGTTGTTGATTGGAAATGATGTATCTTTTATTGACACGGATTAAGAATTTCATTAAAATTGGATTTCAATGAAAGACTTGGGCAAAACCGGAATATTTAGCATCAATTTCTATATGGATACATTGAAATGCTAATATGTTGTGCTAGACGTACAAATATGAGATATTGAATGAGTTCAATATGGAAATGACAAGAAAGGTTCTTTCCGCATGGAAATGGTTGTATCAAGATTCAGGTGTATTGACAATTGGTAAGTGAAATCACATGAATATTTTGATCAATCATATATATACCATGATATGTACATATACAAATATCTCCTATGCTCTAAATGTTATGTGCATATACCAGAATGATTCATAAGATGATCATTGGAAAATAGTAAGGACATCCTTATGATCTTTTGAAGAACTAAGAGTATATTTATGTAGAGGTGACAAATAGTTAAAAAAAGTTCATTGTAAAGTGTTACATTGATACTAGTTTGTCACAAGATACAAATTAAAATGATCTTAATTTAAAACTATCGGTGGAACAATGTAATAGAAAGGAGGTTCCATGGTGGATTTGGATGAGTTCCAAAGTTAAGACATTGTGACAGATACTACAACAAAAGACTAAGTATATGACTGCTATAGTAGCATCAAAGGAGGGAATTTGGTTAAGTAGTTTGTTATCAAACTAGGTGTAGTTCAAAGTGGGCTAGTACCATGAATATATATTGTATGACACTAATATCAACATGTTTTAATCCAAAGGAACTAAAGGTCTCACCAAAGGACTAAATTTATACAATGCCATCTCATTAGATAATGAGTGATGCGTAGAGATGCAAAGACATGCAAATACACGTGGACCTGAAAATATCAGATCCAGAGATTATGTTTACCACTAGAAAACACGTATATACAACACCGGAAAGCCATAAGTATTGAATGCGCAAGATTACAAACTAGATTATTAACTCTAGTGCAAGTGGGAGGCTGAAGGGAATATGCCCGAGAGGCAATAATAAAGTTGATATTATCTTATTCGATGTTTATGATAAATGTTTATTTTGCATGCTATAATTGTATTAATTGGAAACATTAATACATGTGTGTCTAATAAACAAATAAAGAGTTCCTAGTTATGTCTGTCATATAAACTAGCTCGTTGATTAACAAGATGATCAAGGTTTCCTGATCATGGACATGGGATGTTGTTAATAACGAAGTCACAACATTGGTGGAATGATGTGATGAATGATGACTCACAAGTATAGGGGGTGTGTCGTAGTATTTTCGATAAGTAAGAGTGTCGAACCCAACGAGGAGCAGAAGGTGCTGGCTAGTGGTATGGATCAGGAATTCTCTGCAAATACTTAGCAAACGGATTTTTAGGGGTTTTCGATAAAGCAAGTAAACAAAGTACGAGTAAATAAAATACAGTAGGAATAAATGCAGCAAGTGGCCCAATCCTTTATGCAGCAAAGGACAAGCCAGTTGTATTACTTAAGATGACCAAACGTTCTCGAGGACACATGGGAAGACTGTAAGTGCTTTCGCTTCATATAGTCGATTAATCTTCTCTAGCTTGCTAAGTGTTGTGTGGGTGAACCTGTGCTAATGTACCGCCCCATCCAAGACTAATACATACTTGTGATTATACCCCCTGCAAACATCCGTAAGTACAAGAAAGTAATTAAGGTAGAAACCTAACCATAGCTGTAAACTCTAAGACCCTTACGTCCCTTGTGCAATGGTTTCCTAACGGGGGTTCAGGTTTCTGTCACTCCGGCAACCCCTACGATTAGTAGCCAAATACACAATGCATTCCCCTAGGTGAAGTGTCATGTAGTCGACATTCACATGACACCACTAGAAGAAGTACACCACAACTTAAATAACAATCTATTGAATCTTTCTCAACGCAACTCCACTACTAACAACAATACTTCTCCCATGTCCTCAAGAACAAAACGAACTACTCACAAGACATCATATGGATCATGATCAGAGATGGAATAGTGATGTATAACATCTGAACATAAACAATAATTCAATGGTTCACTCAATAGCATCAACTACAAAGAGTAATCAACACCGGGAAAGTTTCCCCTATGAACTATAGCAAGATTCAACGCAATTGTTACAGCAATCTGGAGATGGTGGTGAGGGTGCTGATGGTGATGATGGTGGTGATGATGATTATGATCCCGATGAAGTCCAGCTTGATGATGGTGTTGATGGCGATGATCTCCCCTCTCCGGGAAGGAATTCCCCTGGCAGAAATCTGTCTGCCGGAGAGATCTTTCTCTCTCGGTGTTTTTCGCCACGCAGAAGCGGTGGAATCTTTCTGTGGTCGCTCCCCGAGTCTTAGGGTTTCGGGAGGATGATATACGCCAGAGGGGAGAGGCTGGAGTGGTCCAGGGTGGCCACACCACCTCCAGGCGCAGCCTAGGCCTGCCCGCGCCATGGGTTGGTGTGGGCCCCCTGTGGCCCATCTCCACACCATCTTCTGGCATCCTTAGTCTTCTGGAAAAATAGGATTTTCCGTATATTTTCCCGGATTTTCTGATCTTCGTGAATTTTTCCTCCAAACAGCGCCTTTTCCATCAGAATCCTGACTACAGCGGTCCATGCTCCAAAAGTCATCAACCATGCAAAAATAGATGAAATAACATAAGTATCACCTCTCAATACGAAATATATCAATGAATAATAGTGAATTAAGACATAGAATAGTGATGCAAAATGGACGTATCAACTCCCCCAAGCTTAGACTTCGCTTGTCCCCAAGCGAAACTGAGCTCAATAAACATGGCCTCGGGTTTATGGAGTGAAGAGTCGATAAAAGAATATAGACAAGAAGCATCACATTCATCAAATACATAGATCATAATAGAAGACAACTCACTATTATACAACTCAACTTGCAATGAGTAAAGGAAACACAATAAAGATACATAAAGTGAATCATAATTGGTAATGGCAAACTTAGCTCTTGGTCGAAGAATAGTTGATAATTTGCTGGAGTTCACAAATAGCTGGTTTTCAATGATAGCTTTCAAAGTAGTAAACATCAAGATAAGAGCAATGTGCAAAACAAGGAACAAAAGACACATGATTGAATAAATCATCATATGAATGAATGAAACACATCAACTCAAAATACTTGCTGAGATAGAAGGGAATAGGTTTACTGACTCAACTACAAAGTAAAAGAAAGGCCCTTCGCAGAGGGAAGCAGGGATTGCAAGTCTCATAAAGAGCTCCCAAAAATTATGATACTTACTAGCTTTCAGCTCTCATTGCCCCTATCATATGCATCTTTAGGTGATTAAGGTTAAAGTGATCAAAAATGAGGATATGCATTGACAAGTTGTAAGTTGAGAATCTCATGTCCCTTGAATACGAGGGTCGCTCCTCATGCTACTCAAGTTTAGTCACCGGTAAGTTCTTGTCATCGTAAGCATATGTGTATCATAGAGAACCGCCAACGGGGCACCCCTTGCCCGATGATACGGAAGAATCCCCATATCAAAATGACAAGGCAAGTAGACAACAAGCATCTCAGCAATCTTCTTATTTACCATGGGAATATGGTGCTTTTTTCTCTCTTTCCTCTTTTCATAATATCTCTTTTTTTCTTTTTCTCTTTTTTTTCTCAATATCGACTCTTTTTTTATAAGAAGAATGCTTCATAGATACTCGTTATGATTACGCTGCAGGTTTCCACCATGTCAGCATGGATTAGACCAGCGGCCCAGGCGTTTCTCTAACACACATGCATAACTCCATGGACTTACAAGCTCCCCTTTCATTTCACACCGACGACATCCATAGACAAAAGAACATGATATCAACTTGGTACAAAGTACCAGTGCATGTTGAAAGCGTTCCCCATGACAGCATGGTTCTGCTAATTCACAACTTACAAAGCGCAAGCATATACGCAACATAGGTGAGCACAATGGTTCAAGTTTATTAAGTGCAAGAAAGTAAAGTGTGCCATCAAGTTCATGAGCGCTTTAATCACTAATTTTCACATAACAAGTTTAATTTGGGAGGTAGATAAAACAAGAATTTACTTGGAATAGCAATAATGCTACTAGGTAGGTATGGTGGACACAAATGGCAAAGGTTTTGGTTTAAGGAATTGGATGCACGAGAAGAATACCCTCTCAGTATAGGTTTTTGGCTAGCAAGGCTGGGTAGCAAGTACAAGAGTTGAAGGAAACAAACAAGCATACAAGTGATAAAGACAAACATGCAATCTTCCTTGGAAGCACAAAAGATCTTAACTAGAGAATACTAGACTTATGAGCAAATCAAGAAAGAAAGATGATGAAATTATTTTTTCTTTAGAGTACTTCTATCTTTTTATTCAATTCTCAAAAATAGTGTTGCTACTGACCGAGCCAGGTTTGCCAAAACCAACTAAATTAACTCAATGATCCCAAAGTGATACCAATACTAACAACAAGATCAATCATATAACCACGAATTGAAAACTAAAATAAGCTATGCAAAGGAGTGAATGGTAGAACTTCTCATTAATAACCCATAACAGTAACTCACACCAAGGGATACATATCTAACAAGAGAGGGGACACTTCCATAATGCAAACCATACTACATAATAACTCCTCTGTTCATGATATGACTCTACTAATAAGATAAAAAGATAGAAGATAGTGATGTGATACCGCGACACTCCCCCAAGCTTGGAACAAACCAAGGGGATGCCAAACCTGATGACGAATTACTCCTTTGGTGGTGGTGGTATCCTCTCGATGAGCTCTCTGATCAGTTTCCCAAAGTCCTCAATCTCCAAGGTGAGATTACAAATCATCTGTGAATTTTGCTCAATGCGGCTCATGATCATGTCGTGTTGAGAATTCCAGCTCTTGCTATTCTTTCCCCACTCTTCCTCCTTGAAGTCTTCTTTTCCTGCATGGCTAGAGCGAGGCAAATCCCAATTGGAGGGTAATTTCCCCTTGGGCATATTCTGGTATTGATGCTCATGGATAAGGGTATGGAAAGGATTCTTGGTGCGTGGAGGAAGTGACCAGGGATCTGAACGGTGATGAGGAGGCTTCCCTCCAATGGCTGGGTTTGCCACCACTCCAATGCGTGCAATGGTAGTGCCGGTATGCGGATGTTGGCCTTGCTCCTCTTCACCTTCACTCTTGATCTCCTTCTCCTTCCCGGGGTCTTGGAGGTCTTTCTCCATGGGCTCCTTCCCTTTATCCTTGGCGGACACCATTGTGCTTCTAAGATTTCAAAGAGTATGTCCTGGCAGAAACAGATCGAAATGAAAACACGGCGAAAACATGATATACAAACCTCGGGGGATCCGGGGGGGTTATATATTACAAAGTTTCAAATCAAAAGGAAGGTACTGGGAGAAAATGAGTCAGAGGCGGAGTCCGGAGTGGCCTCACCACCTGGTGGCGCGGCCAGGGGAGGGCCTACGCCACAGGGAGGTGTGAGAAACCCTGGCTCCATTTCCGTCCCTTTTTCGCTTTGTAGCTTTCCTTATCGACTGAAAACTGCAGAAATATAGTTGGATTGTATTTTCGTGGAACTTTTCTTACCAGAACTGTTACCTATTTGAACACGGACTCTGTAGGTCTCTGAATTTGGTATTTAGTGGATCCTTCCAGAGTCACCACTTGAATCATCAATATCTTCATCTTCATACACTTATTACTTGAGTCATAAAACCCTTATTTTTCTTATTACACCATTATCTCCACTTCCTGGTAATTTCTTTCACACAAAACTTCACACAGTTCTCATTAGCAACATTAGTATAAGTGAAGTGATAAAACCTTTTGAGTCCAACTTCAACTGAAAACCATCAAAACAAAAGCTACTGTAGCAATTCCTTCCGAAAACCCAAAAAGAATTCAAAAAGGAAATCGAATAAAGGAGCAAATGCAAGATTGGCAAAATCTGTCAAAACAGACCAGCAGGTAAAGATCAATTTTTTCGAAAATCTTCTGTTACTCAAATCAAAAAGTGCAAAACTAACTAAAGTTAAATAACAACCTGGGGTAGAAGCACAAAAAATTACAGCTCAATCCGACATACAGAGATCTCTCACGAATTTTTACGGTGAAGCACAAAAATCTGTTTCGGGACAGCAACTTCCCCAAATATTACTTCTCTCTCATTAGAGGTTGATCTTGACACAAAAACCAAACAAAACGGATAAGGAGCGGTTATTACCGAAGTAATAACTTTCAAGACTCAAAGAAACAAAGATAAACTAAAAGCAAAAACAAATTGGGTTGTCTCCCATAAAGCTCTTTCTTTATAGCCATTAAGATGGGCATGATAATTTTGAAGAAGCTCTCATAGGGATATGAATTGAAGTGAAAGAGAGCATTAAGAAGCAAAAACATACACACATTTAAGTCTAACCCACTTCCTATGCAAGGGGATTTTGAAAACAAACAAGTTATTGAAACCAAAGGCAACTTGCATAAGAAGGCAAAAGAAGTGCAACATAAAGACTTTCAGCATAAAACGGGGAAACTTGATATTATTGAGATGCATACGGACACTTTTCCCTCTCTCATAGTAACTTTCAGTATCATGCATAAACTTAACAATATAGCTATCACAAGGACTATCATAGCAATGATCACTTATTCTAACAGAAAACACGGGAATACTAGCTCCCATAACACTACTTTGTGAAACAATATTAGAGGTATCCTTACAAAGGATAGTGTGTCCCTCTTTTTCATATTTAGCAACAAAGTCTTTCACATTTGCTACAATAGGTTCATCAACCATTTGTTTATCAGGTTCAACAGCCTTATTCATACTTTCATTAACCATACTAGCTATCATAGAATGTTCCTTTATCTTAACGGGGAAAGGCATTTTCTCAATGTAAGGTTTGGGTAAGACATGATTAGCAGTATAAACTTCAGTATTTCTTGCAGGAACACTCTTAGCAACATCTTTATAAGGTTCATGATACTTATTCCACTTCTTTTTAGGCACTTCAATGTAGGCAGAAAAAGCCTTAAAATAAGAAGCAATAGCTTGAGAGTCTAGACCATAAGCATTTTTAATAATTTGAAAGTCATCAGTTCCCATAAAAGATTCAATGCATTCATAATCATAATTTATACCTGACTTCCTACCTTTGTCATTCTCCCAAGCTTCAGCATTGTCCTGAATACGGTCTAGAAGGTCCCATTTAGATTCTTCTTCCATACGAGTGAATGATCCAGCACAAGAAGCATCCAATAAATCTTTATCATGTAGAGGGAGCCTTGCATAAAAGTTATTGATAATAATATTGTTGGGGAGCTCATGAATGGGACATTTGAGCATCAGTAACTTCAATATCCCCCAAGATTGAGCTATACTCTCTCCATCAAGAGGCCAAAAGTTGTATATTTGATTCCGATCTTTATGAATCTCACTAGGAGGATAAAACTTTGAATGAAAGAGAGGCACTCTTTCCTCCCATTCCAGAGCTTGACCATTCTTCAGCAGCTTCCATTCCTCAGCTCTTCCTTTTAGTGATAATGAGAATAACTTCTTAACTTGATCTGTAGTAATACCTGCACACTTGAACAACCCGCATAGTTCGTGTATAAAGAGTAAATGATCACCGGGATGGACAGTTCCATCCTCAACATAGTAGTTATCCATAACACGATCAATAATTCTTGTAGGTATTTTGAAAACATCATTCTCAGCAGGTGGTGGCTTATCTACCACCTTAGCAGTGGTAGTAGCATTACCAAATAAGAAACTCAGCGAGTTATCCATAACAAAAATAAAGCAACTAACAGAAGTTTCCTTTACCAGTTCCACTCTCCAATAACGCTTCACTCCCCGGCAACGGCGCCAGAAAATAGTCTTGATGACCCACAAGTATAGGGGGTGTATCGTAGTATTTTCGATAAGTAAGAGTGTCGAACCCAACGAGGAGCAGAAGGTGCTGGCTAGTGGTATGGATCAGAAATTCTCTGCAAATACTTGGCAAACGGATTTTTAGGGTTTTTTAATAAAGCAAGTAAACAAAGTACGAGTAAATAAAAGACAGTAGGAATAAATGAATCAAGTGGCCCAATCCTTTATGCAGCAAAGGACAAGCCGGTTGTATTACTTAAGATGACCAAACGTTCTCGAGGACACATGGGAAGACTGTCAAGTGCTTTCGCTTCATATAGTCGATTAATCTTCTCTAGCTTGCTAAGTGTTGTGTGGGTGAACCTGTGCTAATGTACCGCCCCATCCAAGACTAATACATACTTGTGATTATACCCCTTGCAAACATCCGTAAGTACAAGAAAGTAACTAAGGTAGAAACCTAACCACAACTTTAAACTCTAAGACCCTTACGTCCCTTGTGCAATGGTTTCCTAACGGGGGTTCAGGTTTCCGTCACTCCGGCAACCCCTACGATTAGTAGCCAAATACACAATGCATTCCCCTAGGCCCATATAGGTGAAGTGTCATGTAGTCGACGTTCACATGACACCACTAGAAGAAGTACACCACAACTTAAATAACAATCTATTGAATCTTTCTCAACGCAACTCCACTACTAACAACAAGACTTCTCACATGTCCTCAAGAACAAAACAAACTACTCACAAGACATCATATGGATCATGATCAGAGATGGAATAGTGATGTATAACAATCTGAACATAAACAATAATTCAACGGTTCACTCAATAGCATCAACTACAAAGAGTAATCAACACCGGGAAAGTTTCCCCTATGAACTATAGCAAGATTCAACACAATTGTTACAGCAATCTGGAGATGGTGATGAGGGTGCTGATGGTGCTGATGGTGGTGATGATGATCCCGATGAAGTCCAGCTTGATGGTGGGGTTGATGGAGACAATCTCCCCTCTCCGGGAAGGAATTCCTCCGGCAGAAATCTGTCTGCTGGAGAGATCTTTCTCTCTCTGTGTTTTCCGCCTCGCAGAGGTGGCGGAATCTTTCTGTGGTTGCTCCCCGAGTCTTAGGATTTCGGGAGGATGATATACGCCAGAGGAGAGAGGCTGGAGTGGGCCAGGGTGGCCACACCACCTCCAGGCGCGGCCTAGGCCTGCCCGCTCCATGGGGTGGTGTGGGCCCCCTATGGCCCATCTCGACTCCTTCTTCTGGCATCCTTAGTCTTTTGGAAAAATAGGATTTTCCGTATATTTTCCCAGATTTTCTGATCTTCGCGAATTTTGCCTCCAAACAGCGCCTTTTTCCATCAGAATCCTGACTGCAGTGGTCCATGCTCCAAAAGTCATCAACCATGCAAAAATAGATGAAATAACAAAAGTATCACCTCTCAATACGAAATATATCAATGAATAATAGTGAATTAAGACATAGAATAGTGATGCAAAATTGACGTATCAATAAACATTCATCCGAACTATAGAAATACGATCAAAGTCATTGTGTTTAAATTGCTATAACATCATATGAAGTAATCTTAGTCCTTAGACCATGAGATCATATCAATCGCTAACACTAGAAGAGTAACTTAATAACATCAAACGTCACACCGTAATAGGGTGACTATAAAGGTGGGTTTAGATACTCCAAAGGTGTTATGTTGAGGCTCATGGATCAAGAGTGGGATTTGTCCATCCTGAGGACAGATAGATATACTCTGGGCCCTCTTGGTGATATCATATTGAGATAGCTTGCAAGCAAGTGATGTGATCACTAGAATGATATATCACTAGAACGAGAAAAGAGTGCATGTCGGTCACGAGATCAAACTAGGTATGGAGATACCGATGATCGATTCTCGGACATGTAATATATCACGAGACAAAGCGATTTAGTTATGACGTTAAAGGTTCACACGATCACTAGAGTCATCGTTGAATGTGTGGGAGTCAGTACACACCTCTATGTCTCGCTGCTGATTATTAATCAGAGAAGGGTCTCGATCATGTTTCTATTATTCGCGAACTATAGGGTGACACACTTAAGGGATACCGACAGTACCATTTGGAGAAAATATGTTTCAGATAAAGATTTAAGAAAGCGCTAGAATTATTTCGATGGAAACCAGAATTGTTTCGGGTGAAATTGCATAAACTGGTTCTGCATGTGATATTGAAATGTTGCATGGGGTTTTATGTGAATGTTTGTTAATTAATGTAATTAACAAAATTCTGAATAAAATAAATAAAAGTGTTTTATTAAATGAGAGTTGCATTAAATTTGGTGGAAATTTAATGCATGTGAGTTGGATTTTTGAGTGGAGGCTTTTTATGTGAGTGGGAGCTCCACCCACATGAATGAGAGGAGGCGAAGAGGCTCCTCCATGGTCGCCGGCTATGGGAGGGGATGCCCCCTCCCCTATAAAAGGCCTCCGTCTCCTCCTCAGAAAGTACACCTCATGAAGGATCTCTCTCCCACTCTAGAAATTATTCCCCATGGTGTCGGATTAGCGAGATACATGTTCCTGATGGCTTTATCTGGAAGACAGATTTGATTTACATGTGTTTCATGTTCCTTTTAGAAAAGTACGTTTATCCTAGGATTGATGGATGGACTGTTATAGTCCCAGTACTAGAGATGCTACGAGCTGATTCATTTAAGTCAGTCAAAAATGACGTCATCTTCACTGCTATTAGTAAATCCATCCCGCTCTTTTCAGTTGACGATCATAGGATCATTCCTATATCTGATATAGCACCGGACATCTTTCGGGATCTGTCTTGCCTTAAAGATCAATATAAGTCACATTTTTTATATGCTATCACTATAAATATCTATAGCCAATCTAGAAAAGAGGTTCAAATCTTAAAGAAGGATTCTGAAGTGATTTCAGAGCTTGCTCGGCTACAAATTATGGAAAGAACTACATCGTTTTCCATTTGGAAAAGGTCAGACAAAGACATCGAGCAAAGTTGTTGCTTCCACTGCATCACTGGAGCGATGACACGGATGTTATCAGGGTATCAGACGTGTGTGCGATCACGGATGCACTGCTGTTTAACGGTGCTGGACCTGAAGGACTTCATCCCGATCTTGAGATCGGCAAGTGTACGACTATATCATCCACGAGTACAACCTCGTAACGCTTTGTCACTCTTCAAGGGTATGTTCTCTATGGATGTAAATTCACCCATTGATTGTATCTAGGTAGATAAATCTTGGTGCTTAGTTGTTCACATTGTAGGAATTTTTTGTTTTCGATGCCGCGAACCCAACAGAGCGCATCCCACGTGTCCTTGCCATTATCAAATGACATGTATGGGTCAACAATGTTGTCCCCAAGAACCATGAAAAGAGCCACCATAAACATGGTATCGACTTTCTTAAAGGTCGCTTTCTACTCAGCAAAAAGATCTTCTTCAGGTTTGCCAAGAGTGGTGCTATAGCAGTTTAGATTTTTAAACTAGAGAACTTATCTCGTGTGCCATCTCTTATAGTGAATACCATCAAAAGGAGGTGTCCTAGTAGCCGTGGCTACACCAGTGGAATTCAGTTACCTATAATCAGGTTTTTAGATTGTTAAAAATATAAGCAATAATCCATATGATTTAATCCGAATAATAAACTGATAAAGCATGATCATACAAACAGTACCAAAATTAATCATGCAGATTAACAAAGTAGATGAATATATTACATCTACACAAGATAAACCTATCACATCTACACCAAACGCTAGAACTAGAGACTCTAGCATAATCTGAAAGAGATAGATGAGATCACATATAGTGTTTTTTGAACAAAATGGGCAATTTGCCTCATTTTATTTAAAAAAGTCGAAGAGAATTGACCGGTTCATTTGCAGTTGAACCGGCCAAAACCCGTACAAATGCACCAATGCCGTCATGGAACATGACCATATTGGGCACACCACCACAGCCAATCTGGCTACCCACACGAAACATAGACACACAAGAGAGACCCACGCCGAGGTTGCCACATAGCGTCATCGTCATCACTCCTCCGCGAGCCAGTGACTCCGACTTCACCAGCGACTTCCATAACAGAACCTCCCAAATGGCGCCAGAAACCATGTCGGCCTATGCCCTCAATTGTCCACATGCGCCAAGGAGAGACAGCTCCGACTCAGACGATGAGCTTCACAACGGAATTTTTTTGATCTCGCGCCGGCCAAGTACCTGTAGAGACCACTAACGACCGGTCATCATCGCCGCATGGACACCATCCACCGTAGCTCCGACTCCACAGCACCACAGTGAAGCAGAAAACCCATCGGACACGCTGGGAATAACCGACTACCGAAGATCAACCGCGATCCAACCTCAGCCCGAGTCATCATCTTTGCCAAACTTCACCCTTGGACCTTGCACAGCGGCCCAACAACAACCCTCTCCACAGAACCCTGGCCGTAGGCGACTCCAAGACAATGCCCCTAAGAAGGAATGAGACACAGTAATGCCTCCATCGCCTGATCCCGGATCTGAGGTTTCCCTCCGGAGTCAGGGCCATAGGAGGAGGGGTGACCACATCACCCAACGATGCCTCCAGGAAAGTCTACGACACCCGTGGGCATCACCATCGCCGGCTCCGGCCAAACCGGAGCAATGATTTCTTGTGGAGGTGCTCAACCCCAACCACTTGAATCGGCCGCCCACGAACCACCGCCCCACGCGCCGGAGCTCGCCAACCAACCCTCTGCCTAAGACCACTCCGCACCACCAGGCCGAGTGTGCCGGCACATCACAGAGCCGCCACCAGGAAGCCTTGTCGCAGCTTGTAGCAGCACCGAGCACTCGCCGCCGGCCAGCCATCTTCGCCGCCCCCATGGCCAGAATCGACCGGACACCGCCTCTAGCCGGGCGGAGGAAAGCTGCCATGGCCAGATCTAGGGCCGCCGCCCCAAGCCCATGAGGCTAGCGCCCCGCCTCCACCAGCCGACCTCCACCAACCGCCACCACCCCAGCAGCCGCCAACACGCCCGATCCATCGCCAAAGCAAGCCACCATCCTACAGGAGGAACCGCCACCACCCCAGCAGCGTTGTCACCCATGTTGAGATTGCCAAAGAGGTCGGTGACGTCGATGAAGAAGCCGTCATTTGGGAACTCTTCATCGACCGACGTCGTGGTTGCCAGTATTCGCGCTTGAGCGCTCCCCAAAAACATGATTGCCCCTCACCCGTACATGTTCACGAGAGGCAGGGTTTCGGAGGCCAACTGTCCCGATATACGGTGCACGCCGTAAGCCGGGATGGGAAAGACGAAGGCGGCGACGCAATGTACTGAAAGGAGATGTTTGTGGTGAGTTGTAGTCACGTAGGGTTTGCGAGTAGTTTATGTAGTGTCGGTCAGGTATGTTAACTCAGCCCACGATCAAAAAGATCTGACTAATTAATGCGTCCGTTAATGACTCATAATTCATTTTCCTAAATAGCAAAATAAAGCTCAACTCGGCGGGATTCCCGCAACCCGCGGCGCGGCTCGTTGTGGCCTCGGGGGAGGAGTGCGGGAGATCTGCTTCTCTTCTCATTCACTTAGTAGTGCTTAAACAGCCTCTTATGTAAGATGGTGTAACTCTCTCTCAACTAGCAATGTGGGATAAACTTTACCTTCATTAGCACACACATGAGCTGTTATAAATAATGGGAAAAGAGAATTTCATAATTTGTATTTACTATGGATCAAAAGTGCAACAAAAAAAATACCTCAAATTCCAACAAATACTTGCTATCTCTAGGGCGGTTCGAACCTATCTAAACCGTTGTGCATGTTACGAACACTTGATACTCGCAACGTATCTTTTCTCAGCCCCCAAGCAAAACACAGCATGGAACTAGGAAAAAAAACCAAGATGGCTACTCTCTCCGTCTCGAAATAAGTGAATCTAGATTCTATGTATACAAACGCGTCTTAGCATAAGATATATGCGAATCTAAATAAACCTAAATCATTTTCTGGGACTCCATAAACTGCACGAGCTAACAAATGACTGAACGAACTAATCATGGACATGAAGACAGAAAGCAGGTCTACGCTCTGGATCAGTTCCTCGCAGGCTTCACCTTGGTCTCTCGTCAATTCTAGTTCAGACCGAGGACTACGGGAGCAGAGCTCTTCGAGTGGAACCATATTAAACTTATCTGTTTCTCCACGCAACCGGGAAAACCGCCCCCTATCCTTTCGAAAAGAATGTTATTCCTTGCCAGCGCCTCTGATTAAATATCCTTGCGGAGCACCTTGTTGCCATCCTTCTCAAAATGTCAATCAGGCTTTTCCCTACCGTGGTTCGCGATATGAGAGACAATTTTGATCAATCCTCGGTTGGTCACGTGCTTTCCTGCCAAAGAAAAAAGTATAGTATCCACCCCTAAGGACACGAACCCCCCTGAAATTCGGTAGACATTGCACCCCCAAATCCACAAAAACCAGTTTAATAGCCCCTGAGGTAGTTAGTGGCCTACCCCAGGCTTGTGCGGTTAAGGTTGTTGTACACGACCTCAGTTGAGCATTCAGTTAGAGACGGCGATCGCAGGTTCGCTGGAGGAGAGGGTGTTGCAAGCAAGATTGCACAAACAAAGCCCTCCTGCCCGCAGCCCTATTCTAGAAATTAGGCTGGCTACGTTACTTATAACCGCAGAACGAGCAATGAATCCCCAACGACAAACGAACAAGGGGCGGGGCATTTTCGGGGAGTATCTGGAGCATGATTAGGCTGCTGAATGTCTCGCCTCCTCCCGCAAGGAAAAAAGAGGCAGCGGCTAGGGTGGAACCCTAGGCCGTCGCCGCCATCCGTGTCTCGTCTTTGCCGTCTACGATCGGAAATCGACGGTCCCTGCCTCCTCCGCTAGTCTAGTCGTTCCGGCGACCGGAGGGGGTGGAGACCTCGGATATGTGCTCGTCGCGGTAGAAGGGTTCCTAAAGTTAGAGTTTGATCAACCGGCATCGACGATATGGTGGCTATGGCGGCGTTGTGCGGGACAAGAATAATGTATACCCGTCTCCTCCTCCATCTCGTCAACGGCGATCTCGCCGGTGGCACCGAGGAGGGCGGGGATTCGTCTGCTCGCTGCTTCCATGGAGTGGTTGATCTCGTCTAGTCTACGTGTGTCATAGGTATGGTGTTTGAAGATTCGGATCAATTCAAGGGTTTAACAACGACGACTTCGGCTCTGGGGCACTGGTTCTTAGGGGCACGTGCCCGAAGACTTGCCGATTGTCATCAACAACGACATGCCGGCTCTGGTAAGGGAGCGGCGTCAGCGGCGTGTCAGTGGCTCGTTTTGGCTGTAGCAGTGGTCGTTAGCTGGTTCAAGTATCTCAATGTAATTTTTATTATGTTTGGTATGCCTTGTACTTCCTGTGAACTCATGGAATAGATTCAAATCTTTCTAGAAAAAATTGATTAGGCTGCTGAATGGATTTATTTTCTGCTGCACTGCGAGATGAGCATACAAAAATCGAGGGTCCCGCTTGTCATTCTCTGTGTATGATTGACATTAGTTTTGGATCACGCTCGTGACTGCCTCTCCCTCTAAGACAAATCCCCAATTCCCCTCCGCAGCTTGCGGTTGCCCTCCGCTGCTCTAAACCCTAATCCTAGCGTCGCCGTAGCTGTCCGCAGTTTAGCCACCAGAGAGTCGCCGCCATGCCAAGTTCTAGATCCATCGCAAGCGGGCTCCACTGCCGTGGTCCTTTCAGCCCTCTTATCACTTGCCCTGACTATGGTAAGGCGGTGAAGCACAACGTGTCGGGGACGCCGGAGCACACTGGCTCCAACGTGTTGGGGTATGTCCCAATCTCAAATTTTGTTCTGACAATCGATTTCTTCTACTCCCTCTGTTCGGAAATAAGACGTTTTAGTTTTGTGAATCTAATGTATCTAGATATATTTTAGTGTATAGGTTCGTAGAGATTCGGAGTGAACCTATTCACTAAATGGCTAGATACATTCATTTCACAGAGCTAGAATTAATGTACAATGCTAGGGAAGACATGCCTTCTCTTAGCTCTCCACATCATTTAGAGAAGACATAATATATAACTAAGGAAAGACATATGGTACAATAGAGAAAATAGTCTTCTCTTATTTCTAGGAGATCATTCCTTAGCTAAGAGAAGACAACCTTCTCTTTCTTGTTTCTTTCTCCTTCAACTAAGCAAAAATCCAACGTGGCAAACATAAGGGAAGACTGACATCATTACATTGTACATGCCCTTATATTTCTGAACGGAGGGAGTATATTACTTCTCTGGATGTTTTTATTTTTGTTTTGGTTACAATTGAATAGCAGGGTTGTGTGTTCTGGCACAGGGGATTTTACAAAGTGCCGCCAACTGAATCCCTCAACCTATCGACAACAAAAGTAACCCCTTCTAGTGCAACATCAACATGATCATCAAAATTCCTCTTAACCCCTCTCATCAAAATTCCTCTTAACCCCTCTATCTACTACTGAATCAACTGCTATAAACAAGACGATGATCCTAAACGGAGAAAATGATGCAAAACTACCACATTTGTGTTACTCTTGTCAAAAAACTATCACCTTAGGGTTTTCTGGCACATAAAAACCACTTTTGTGGTAGGGGTATGACAGATAGCACGAACTCGTCGTGTTTAGCCGTTTAACAGCCTTCTTGGTAGGTGGGCCCCGCTATCAGTGCCGACGTGGCACGAACTTGATGGAGGGAGACAGCATAGGTCACTACGGGAAAAACTTTCTTTGCCGTGTGGAAAAACCACAAGGCAAAGACCTTCTGGAACACGGCACAGGCTTTGCCGTGTGTATACACACGGCAACGTTTGCCACGGCAAAGGCCCTTTGCCGTGTGTTTTCTAAATAAGACACGGTAAAGTCTTTGCCGTGTGTCTTGCGCGTAGACACGGCAAAGTAAAGTAAGATGACGGTTCCCCTTGGAGATGACAGTGTCTATTCTTTGCCATGTGTCATTCATAAATTCAACACGGCAAAGACAGTCTTTGTCGTGTGTCACCCATAAAACCTACACGGCAAAGGCTGTCTTTGTCGTGTGTCGCCCATAAATCCTACACGGCAAAGGCGCCTTTGCCGTGTGTCACATACACGACAAAGAGGCTGCCTTTTCAAAATAAATTGAAAAAAAAATCATTTTTTTAACTTTTTTGAATATTTTTTACTTGTTAATCTCATATGGGATACTTTTAATCCTAAGTATGCTTAATATTAGGTCAAAATACACTCATGGCCAAACTTCCCCTACGGTCACCCATCCTAACACTACTCTAGCCCTAGCACGTTTAACTTCTTCGTTCCTTCCGAATGAGCTACTG
Source organism: Avena insularis (assembly GCA_023614405.1). NCBI lineage: Eukaryota > Viridiplantae > Streptophyta > Magnoliopsida > Poales > Poaceae > Avena > Avena insularis. Next base: position 88,741,571 of record CM042690.1, on the reverse strand, counting down.
AGAAATAAATCTTACCTTATCGATAATACTTTCATATCAATCGTATTAACTATTGGACCATGATGTCACACATCTCAGTTTTAGATTCCAAACAATTATCTAAGTAGACAACAATAAATAAGTAATAATAATCTTGAATCCAAATAAAAAATAAAATGATTTTAATTTTTTATCTTTTTCTATTTAATATGGAATAATTCATATATTTAAATTCGTAAATCAGAATTCGACAAATAAAATATCTAAATCGATCAGAAAAATGAGAGGAATCCAAATATGATATCCATATCATATTGTGAACCTACAAATGATTTTTGTAAAAAATCATGAACATCATATCATGTACCTGCAGTTCATATCTGACCCACTTCCTACCGATTCGGCAGAAATTTGTCTTTTTCCACTAAGGGTGGACGAAAAGGTTTTAAAATTCCCGGTTGAGACATTGTTCATGTAAGATGGTCTAGTATTTTTTTTTAAATGAGGTGGTAGAATTTTTGAATTGAACATTTGGTGTTGCTTCAAAAAACGCCCCGATTTTTGCGCTCCAAAAATAGAAAATAGTTTTTCTGTGCGACGAAAAGGAAAACTTTCTCCTGCAATATTGTTCTCCATCCCATGATGCACATGTTGGAGATATGCCCAAGAGGCAATAATAAAGTGGTTACTATTATATCTTTATGTTTATGATAAATGTTTACATCCCATGCTATAATTGTATTAACCGGAAACATTAATACTTGTGTGTTTTGTAAACATAAAAGAGTCCCTAGTAAGCCTCTTGTTAAACTAGCTTGTTGATTAATGGATGATCATGGTTTCCTGATCATGGACATTGGATGTCGTTAATAGCAAGATCATATCATTAGGATAATGATGTGATGGACACACACCCATAGTAAGCATAGCATAAGATCAAGTCATTAAGTTCGTTTTGCTACAAGCTTTTAAATGCATAGTAACCTAATCCTTCGACCATGAGGTTATGTTAATCACCATCACCGGATGGATACTTTGATGACATCAAACACCGCTTTATGGCGGGTGGTTATAAAGGTGTCATTGGGTATTCTGAAAGTATGTGTTGAAGCGCATGGACCAAGATTGGGATTTATCCATCCATATGACGGATAGATATGCTCTGGGCCCTCTCGATGGAATGTCATCTAGTTAGCTTGCACGCATGTGACCGGTCACAAGGATGACATAACATGGAGCAGTAAAGAGTACTTATCGATGCGAGGAAGAACTAGGTATGGAGATCAAGCGATCAAACCTCGGATAAGTAGAATATCGCGTGACAAAGGGAATTGGTTTCAGTATGTTAATGGTTCTATCGATCATGAAGTCATCGTTGAGTATGTGGGAGCCATTATGGATCTCAGATCCGCTGATGGTTATTGATCGGAGAGGTGTCTTCATCATGTACGCATGTTCACGAACCGTAGGGTGACACATAAGGTTGAAGTTGTTTTAAGTAGATATGGAATATGCGTTGGAGACCGAATGTTGTTCGGAGTCTCGGATTGGATCCGGGACATCACGAGGAGATCCGGAATTATCCGGAGAATAAGATTCATATATTGGGGATCATTTTCTAAGTTAGGAAATGTTCCGGAGTGTTTGTATGGAGATTCTAGAAGGTTTCGGAATGTTCTAGAAGGTTGTAGAAGATTTCTTGGAGTTTGCTTGAAAACCAAGAAAGGATCAAGGAGTCTTTGTGGGGCAAGACACGGATTCGTGGGGGAGGAGGATTCCTCCCCCATCCCAATCCGCTTGACCAAGGAGGGAGGGAGTCCTACTAGGACTCCCCTCCCATGGCCTCCCTCCTTTAAATAGAGGGGCGCCACCCCCTAGACCTCTCCCATAACAAACCCTAGCCGCCGCCTCTCTCCTCCTCCTTCGCTCTGCTCTGGCTTAGGCGAAGCCCTGCAGAAATCTCTACTCCACCACCACCACCACACCGTCGTGCTGCTGGGATTCCGTGGAGAAGATCTACTACCTCCGCTGCTCACTGGAACAGGGAGAGGAAGGTCTGCTTCGACTCCGCACGTGTGAACGACTGCGGAAGCGCTGCCGGAACGCGGCGCCGGAAGGATCGTCCACACGATCTTGAGATCGGCAAGTGATCGACTACATCATCCCCGAGATCTAATCTCGTAACGCTTTCAGATCTACGAGGGTTAGTACAGATCTATCTCGTTGCACATGTCTAATAGATTAGATCTTGGCTTTTATCTAGATTAGATCTGGGTTTTGTTCGTTCTTGCGGTAGAATTTTTTTGTTTTCCATGCTACGAACCCATCAGTGGTATCAGAGCCTTGTCTATGCGTAGATCTGTTGCACGAGTAGAACATAATGGTTTTGTGGGCGTTGGTGCTCGTGACGTCTTTTGCTTTGTGTACTTTGCATCTTGCGGTATGGTGGGATGAAGCGGCTCGGGCTAACCTTACATGTCATCGCACATGAGACTTGCTCCACGCTTGACGTGTAACTTGCTTTGCACAAGTGGCTTTGCGGGTGTCTGTCTCTCCCATCATAGTATAGATCCAATCTACACTTTGCACTTGATAACACTTGTATCAACGTTGCGGTTCAGTTTCGTAGGTAAGATCCGTTCTTATTCGAAAGCCCCAAACCACGTAAAACATGCAAAGAAAATTAGAGGCGTCTAACTTGTTTTTGCAGGGGTTTTGTGATGTGATATGGCCATCATGTGATTGTGATTATATTTGATGTATGCAATGATCCTTGTTGTAATATGGCAACGGCGAAACTAATGGTTGTCTTTAATTCTGTTAAAACCTGCGTGTCTATTCATCTTGTAATAGCTTTATTCCAAGTAGTTGTAATAGTTTCTAGTGATGATGGACAACCATGAAGCGGCGCCACTGACCTTGATGCAATGCTGGTGATGATGGAGATCATGTCCGTGCTTTGGAGATGGAGATCAAAGGCATAAGAAGAAAGGGCCATATCATATCACACTAATTATGAATTGCCTGTGATGTTAATCCTTTATGCATCTTGTATTGCTTAGATCACGACGGTAGCATTATAAGATGATCCCTCTCACTAAATATCAAGTAATAAAGTGTTCGTCCTTAGTAGGCACCGTTGCTAAGACTCGTCGTTTCGAAGCATCTCGTGATGATCGGGTGTGACAGATTCTACGTGTGCATACGACGGGTGCAAGCCAGATTTGCACATGCGGATACTAAGGTTAACCTTGACAAGCCTAGCATGTACAAACATGGTCTTGGAACACGGAATACCGAAAGATAAAGCATGAGTCATATGGATGATATGATGAACATATTGATTGTTCGCCTTTAAAGCTACACCATCTCACGTGATGATCGGACTTGGTGTAGTGGATTTGGTTCGTGTAATCACTAAAACAACTCGAGGGATGTTGTTTTGAGTGGGAGTTCATTTGTAATTTGGATTAGTCGAACTCAACTTATCATAAACACAATCAAAGTGAATTTGCATAGTTTGTTATAGTCATTGGCATCCGTTCACCACCTTACGCTTAGTTATAGTTGAGATAGTGGAACTATAGAAATTCTGGATATTTTCTTCTGTTGGTATCGTATTGTTTTGAGTGTCAATCTAAAGTTTAAAAGTCCTGTTGCAAACTTTCAGCAAACTCCGTTTACTCTGTGAAGTTTAATAAACAGTATTAAATCAAGAGTAACAATTCCAGTGTTAGTATCTAATGTATCATGTTTGCCTCCATGATTCTTGATACTCAAAAGATTGTTTTTAATATCAAGTTTATCTAAGAGCTGAAAGCAATGTTTCAGAAACCATCATATATGAAAGGTATTGCGATATCTAAAACAATGTGTTGGTTACAACATGATAGAGTATATGTCCTCATATTTGATGAGAATTTGTGAAGGTTGGAGACACTGGTCGTCCTAATCCTCCAAAAGGTTTTGGAAAAGAAACATTATACTCACAATTCACCTTTATAAGCTATAGCAGCTTGATCATGAAAGTTGTCATGATAAGGATGAATAGAAGATGTAAGTAAAATGTTTACTACACTAAAATATTACTAAAGAATGGAATTTTGAAAGAATGCCAAACATTTGATGAAGGTGATCCACTTCAAAGTGCAAGTCCAAAGGTATTAGTATTTGACTATACACACTTTGTACTATGTGTCATGTGAATGACACCACTATTGATGTTGATAGATTCTTTTAAAAGAAAAGGAATTGTTGAAAGAGAATCTATAAAATATTTGGCAGAAAAGAAAAGATTGGAGATATCCAACTTAGGTATATAGAAGATACATGTTATGGCTGCATTCCTTGGTTGTTAAACAATGTGGTTCTGTGGTATTGGATACCGAATTGGTTGGTATGAAGTGTCATACAGGACAACACAATTCATGAACTGCAATGGCCTAAGTAACTAGCAAGAGAATATGTGATGATGTTCATCGAAAACAAACAAAGGGTTGTTGTGTTGCTCGTTAACATCAAAGCTTACCTTCAAGATTTATTTCAATAATTGTTATTTTGATCAGGTATTATGACGACAAAAGGTTGTTCAAATAATTACCGTATTCCATAATAGATGGATGATATACAAGTCTGGTTGGAGAAATAACGACCATAAAATTAATGCTAAAATGTCGCAAGACAGATGATTGAAAGATCACTTGCGAAGTGACATCACCGTTTAAATTATATTAGGGATACATGAAGAAACTCCATGTTGATGGATTTTTGGAGTCTTTGATTTTGATCAAATGACGCTTGTGATACTTTCCTGGAGATAATTAAAACTCCGTTCATAGGCCAAAAGAGGAACGGACGACTAACTGATTGGAATTTGTACATATTGATGTATATAGTTCATTATGTGTAGTCGTGGGTGATGGATTTCAACTTCATATGCTTTCTCTGAAGATTTGAGTGAGTATATGTATATACTTACTCAATAAGGAAGAAGTATGAAACATTTGAAAATGTTCAAAGACTTTCAAGATGAAGTGGAAAATCATTGTAACAAGAAAATAAAAAGTTTATGATTGGATCATAAAGAAAGATGTTTGAGTTACAAGTTTAGCAAAACACCTAAGATTTGAGGAATCGTTCCATGGATTTGCATTTCCCAAAACACCATAGGACTATGGAGTGTTCAAGATATGTAATGAAACCTTGTTTGACATGATAAGATCAAAGGTGTCATTTATAAAACTACCATTATATTTTAAAGATTAAAGCTTTAGTGACTACCGCTTTTACACTGAAAAGAGCTCCATCGTGATCCGTTGAAATGACACCATATAAGTCATGGTTTGGGATAAAACCCAGGTTGTCCTTTCTTCAATTTTTTGGTATGCTAAGCATAAGTAATGTTTACAACCAAAGTCGGATGAGCATGTCTTTGTAGGTTATTTCGAATAACCATTGGGTATTCCTCCATAACACCGAAGACAAAAGTGTTTGTCGCTTAGAATGTCGAGTTTCTTGAGAAGGAATTTTGGTGAAAAGTTAAGTGGGAAGACAATAGAACTTTGACAAGGTTGTTGAACCTTGGCTAATATGTGCTGAGTTCCGCAGCGTAGTGTCCCGGAGGCAGCACCAATGCTCATGGCTCACGTGCCTCAAAGGTTGTGGTCACGGAGATCTAAGTTACTATTGAACCAAGTAGGTCGGGTAAGTAATCAAATGCCAAGATTTGAGAGTTAAATCATTGTTGTTTGACAATGATGAACCGACTACATGCAAAGAAGAAATGATGGGCCCTGACTTCGTTAAGTGGCTTGAAGCCATAAAATCCAAGATAATTCCATACACGAGAAATCAAGCTTTGAATTTGAAAGACCCTCTGGAAAGGTGCAAGACCTTACAGTCGTATATGGATCTATAAAGAAATAGACATGGATGTTTCACATCTATGAAATAGTCGACATGTCGGAAAGAGTTTACGACAATGTTCAAGGAATTGACTATGATAAGATTTGATCTTTCATAGCAATATTTAGTCTGGATGGATTAATGTAGCAACCACTACATATATTTTGGTATATGGTAGTTGAACAAACAAAACAAGTTCTTCTAATAGAATGGTTACCTAGGATGTGTCCATGACACGATCCAAAGGGTTTTGTTAATTCAAAGGATGCTAAAAGAGTATGCAAAGCTTCAATGGTTGAAGTGAGCATCGCGGAGTTGGAATCTTCACCGTGATGAAACCGTTAAAAGGTTTAATTTCATCAGAGACGATGAAGATGCTTGCATTTTTGCAAGAAATTAAGTGGGAGCGCTAAGACATATTTCTAATACATTATGTGAAAGACATATCGTTGATTAGAAATGATGTATCTTTTATTGACACAGGTTAAGAATTTCATTTTGATGAAAGACTTAGGCATAACCCAAGAATTAGGCATCAATGTCTATATGGATAGGTTGAGGCGCTAATATGGTTTTGCAAAATGTACATAGATAAGATGTTGAATGAGTTCAATATGGAAACAACAAGAAAGGTTCTTGGCCTTGCGGAAAGGACTGAATCAAGATTCAAGTGTGTTGACACGAGATTCAAGTGTTTTGACAGTTGGTGAAATCACAAGAATATTTTGATCAATCATTCTTTGAGATGTACACATCCAAATATGTCCTATGCTCTAAATGTTATGAGCATATATCAGAATGACTCATAAGATGATCATTGGACAATAGTAGGGATATTCCTATGATCTTTGGAAGAACTAAGAATATATTATTTATATAGTGATGAAAAATAGTTCATTGTAAATTGTTGCATTGATACTAGTTTTGTCACAAATTAAGTTTATCTCAATTTAAACTATGGGTGGCACAATGTAATGGAAAGGAAGTTCCATAACGGATTTGGTTGAGTACCAAAGTTAAAACATTGTGACAGATACTACAACAAAAGGCTAAGTATATGACTGCTATTGTAGTAGCAAATGAGGGCATTTGCGTCAAGTAGTTTGTTATCAAACTAGGTTTGGTTCATAGCGGGATAATACTATGAAGATACATTGTATGACAATTGTATCAACATGATTTAATCCCAAGGAACTAAAGGTCTCACCAAAGGACCAAATTTATACAATGCCATCTCATTGGAGAATGAGTAATGCGTAGAAACGCAAGGACATGCAAATACACACGAACCTGGAAGTGTCAAATCCGAAGATTATGTTTACCACTAGTAATAGTGTCTATACAACACCAGAAAGCCATAGGTGTTGAATGCACAAATTTTTAACTAGATTATTGACTCTAGTGCAAGTGGGAGAGTGTTGGAGATATGCCCAAGAGGCAATAATAAAGTGGCTATTATTATATCTTTATGTTTATGATAAATGTTTACATCCCATGCTATAATTGTATTAACCGGAAACATTAATACTTGTGTGTTTTGTAAACATAAAAGAGTCCCTAGTAAGCCTCTTGTTAAACTAGATTGTTGATTAATGGATGATCATGGTTTCCTGATCATGGACATTGGATGTCGTTAATAGCAAGATCATATCATTAGGAGAATGATGTGATGGACACACACCCATAGTAAGCATAGCATAAGATCAAGTCATTAGGTTCGTTTTGCTACAAGCTTTTAAATTCATAGTAACCTAATCCTTCAACCATGAGGTTATGTTAATCACCATCACCGGATGGATACTTTGATGACATCAAACACCGCTTTGTAACTGGGTGGTTATAAAGGTGTCATTGGGTATTCTGAAAGTATGTGTTGAAGCGCATGGACCAAGATTGGGATTTATCCATCCATATGACGGATAGATATGCTCTGGGCCCTCTCGGTGGAATGTCATCTAGTTAGCTTGCAAGCATGTGACTGGGTCACAAGGGATGACATAACATGGAACGAGTAAAGAGTACTTATCGATGAGGAAGAACTAGGTATGGAGATACCGACGATCAAACCTCGGATAAGTAGAATATCGCGTGACAAAGGGAATTGGTTTCGTATGTTAATGGTTCTATCGATCATGAAGTCATCGTTGAGTATGTGGGAGCCATTATGGATCTCCAGATCCCGCTGATGGTTATTGATCGGAGAGGTGTCTTCATCATGTCTGCATGTTCACGAACCGTAGGGTGACACACTTAAGGTTCCAAGTTGTTTTAAGTAGATATGGAATTTGCGTTGGAGACCGAATGTTGTTCGGAGTCTCGGATTGGATCCGGGACATCACGAGGAGATCCGGAATTGTCCGGAGAATAAGATTCATATATTGGGGATCATTTTCTAAGTTAGGAAATGTTCCGGAGTGTTTGTATGGAGATTCTAGAAGGTTTTGGAATGTTCTAGAAGGTTGTAGAAGATTTCTTGGAGTTTGCTTGAAAACCAAGAAAGGATCAAGGAGTCTTTGTGGGGCAAGACACGGATTCGTGGGGGAGGAGGATTCCTCCCCCCCTCCCAATCCGGGCCAGGAGGGAGGGGAGTCCTACTAGGACTCCCCCTCCCATGGCGCCTCCCTCCTTTAAATAGAGGGGAGGGGGCGCCACCCCCTAGACCTCTCCCATAACAAACCCTAGCCGCCGCATCTCTCCTCCTCCTTCGCTCTGCTCTGGCTTAGGCGAAGCCCTGCAAAAATCTCTACTCCACCACCACCACCACACCGTCGTGCTGCTGGGATTCCGTGGAGAAGATCTACTACCTCTGCTGCTCGCTGGAACAGGGAGAGGAAGGTCTGCCGACTCAAGCGTGTGAGCAGCTGAAGCGCCTGCGAACACGGCGCCGGAAGGATCGTCCACACGATCTTGAGATCGGCAAGTGATCGACTACATCATCCCCGAGATCTAATCTCGTAACGCTTTCAGATCTACGAGGGTTAGTATAGATCTATCTCGTTGCACATGTCTAATAGATTAGATCTTGGCTTTTATCTAGATTAGATCTGGGTTTTGTTCGTTCTTGCAGTAGAAATTTTTTGTTTTCCATGCTACGAACCCATCAGTGGTATCAGAGCCTTGTAACTGGGTGGTTATAAAGGTGTCATTGGGTATTCTGAAAGTATGTGTTGAAGCGCATGGACCAAGATTGGGATTTGTCCATCCATATTGTTGGGTCTGCAGCATAGAAAACAAAAAAATTCCTACGGTGTGAACTACACGCCAAGATCTATCTACTAGGTACAAAGAAAACGGGTGGACATACATCCATAGACAACTTACCCTCGTAGACAACAAGCTTTGTTAACGAGTAGGAACTCGTGGTTGATGTAGTCGTACACTTGCCGATCTCAAGATCGTGAGGAAGTCCGAAAGGCAACTCAGCAGCATCCGCATGCGCACACGTTCAAGCCACCGGACAACCTCCACATCCTCGCTCCAGCGATCCAGTGAAGCAACTCCTTCAGACGAAATGCCACTGGAACATGTATCTCGCTAATCCGAGACCATGGGGAATAATTCTAGAGGGGAGAGATCCTTCACAAGGAGGTGTGTGGATGAAGGAGGAATGGGTGGCCTTTTATAGGAGGAGGGTGCCCCTCTCTCCATGGCGGCGCATGGGGGTGACCCTCACCTCCCCATTCATGTGGTGGTAACTCCTCCACATTAAAATGCCTCTTCACATTCCCTTTTAAAGTCTCCACTTTAAATGCATTAAGTTTCTCCAAATTTAATGCTCTCTCATTTAATAAAACCCTTTTATTAAATTTATTCAGAATTTTGTTAATTACTTTAATTAACAAACATTCACATATAGCCCTTGCAATATTTCAATATCTCATGCAGAACCACCTTACGCAATTTCACCGAAACAATTTCCGGTTTCTATTGAAACAATTCCTGCGCTTTGCAATTCTTTTCGTCAAACATATGTGCTCCAAAATGGTGTCCAGTAACTCTTAAGTGTGCCACCCTACGGTTCGCGAATAATGCGAACATGATCGAGACCCTTCTTGATCAATAATCAACAGAGGACACAGATCCGTCTTGACTCCTACACATTCAACGATGACTCGTGATCGTGAGAACCTTTAACGCTTGTAACTAAATCCCTTTGTCTCTCGATATATTACATGTCCGAGATTGATCATCGGTATCTCCATACCTAGTTTGATCTGTTGCGACATGCACTCTTTTCTCGTTCCCGTGATATAACATTCTAGTGATCACATCACTTGCTTGCAAGCTATCCTAATGTGATATCACCGAGAGGGCCCAGAGTATATCTATCTGTCATCTGGATTGACAAATTCCACTCTTGATCCATGAGCCTCAACATAACACCGTCGTAGCACTGAACCCATCTTTATAGTCACCCTATTACAGTGTGACGTTTGATGTTATCAAGATACTCTTCCGGTGTTAGCAATTAACATGATCTCATGGTCTAAGGATAAAGATTACTTCGCATGATGTTATAGCAATATAAACACAATGACTTGATCGTAATGCTATACTTCGGATGAATGTTCATCACATCATTCCACCAATGGTGTGACCTTGTTATTAACAACATCCAATGTCCATGATCAGGAAACCTTGATCATCCTGTTAATCAACAAGCTAGTCTATAAGAGAGGCATGACTAGGAACCCTTTTTGTTTATTAAACACACATGTATTGATGTTTCCTATCAATACAATTATAGCATGTAAAATAAACATGTATCATATATAAGGAATACATAATAACAACTTTTTATTGCCTCTCAGGGCATATTTCCTTCAGTCTCCCACTTGCACTAGAGACAATAATCTAGTTCACATAGTGATAAATCTAACACCCATGGAGTTCTGGTGTTGATCATGTTTTGCCCTAGGGAGTACTTTAGTCAACGGATTTGCTACATTCAGGTTCGTGTGCACTTTATATCTCCATCCTTGACATGCTTGCCTGATGGGATGAAACCACCCGCTAATATGCTTGGAATTCTGAGACCTTGGTTCCTTTTGCTGGCTATTGGCCATTTTTGTGTTCAATAGATCACCATTGGGTCCAACCAATGCAGGGAACCACACCCTAGTAAAGTAATGAACTCTTTCATCCAAACTGCGCTTCCTCGCCGCTCAAGCAACAACATATATCCGTCTCCGTTGTTGATCTAGCCACCACAAGGTTGTTTGGAGCTCCTCCAACAATCGCTACTCCGTTCAAGAGAAATACCGGATTGAGACTTAGAGTCATCGGATCAGTGTCAAACTAAGCATCGACATAACACTTAGCGACTAGCTCTTCTTCACCTCCGTATATAAGAAACATATCCTTAGTTCTTCTCAAGTACTTAAGGATATTCTTGACCGCTATCTAGTGTTCCGAACCTGGATCAGATTGGTACCTCCTAGTCAAACTAATAGCTTGTGCCACATCCGGTCTTGTACATAGCATGGCATACATTATAGAGCCTATGGCTGAGGCATAGGGGATCTTATCCATTATCTCTCTTTCTTCCGCTGTAGCCGGACTTTGAGTCTTACTCAATGTCTTGCCTTGCAACATAGGTAAGAACCCCTTCTTACTTCCGTCCATATTAAACTTCTTTAATATCTTATCAAGGTATGTACTCTGCGATAGCCCAATTAGGCGTCTTGATCTATCTCTATAGATTTTAATGCCTAATATATATGAAGCTTCACCAAGATCCTTCATCGAAAATTTGCTGTTTAGATAACTTTTAACACTGTTTAAAAGATCTAAATCATTTCTAATCAATAATATGTCATCCACATATAATATCAGAAATGCCACATTGCTCCCACTCACTTTCTTGTAAATACAAGCCTCTCCATAAGTTTGGACAAATCCAAACTCTTTGATCACCTCATCAAAGCGGAGATTCCAACTTCGTGATGCTTGCTTCAGTCCATAGATGGATCGCTAAAGTTTGCGCACCTTGTTAGCATCCTTAGGATCGACAAAACCCTTAGGTTGTATCATATACAACTCTTCTTCAATCTTACCATTGAGGAACGCAGTTTTGACATCCATCTGCCATATTTCATAATCGAAATATGCAGCAATTGCTAACATAATCCTAACCGACTTAAGCATCGCTACGGGAGAGAATGTCTCATCGTAGTCAACTCCTTGAATTTGTCGAAACCCGCTGCGACAAGTCGAGCCTTATAGATGGTCACATTACCATCGACATCAGTTTTCCTTTTGAAAATCCATTTATTCTCAACGGCCTTTCGGTCGTGAGGTAAGTCAACCAAGTTCCAAACTTGGTTCTCGTACATGGATTCCATCTCGGATTTCATGGCTTCTAGCCATTTGTTGGAATCCGGGCTCATCATCGCTTCTTCATACGTCGCAGGGTCATCCATTTCATCAACCATGAAATTCACAACAGGATTGCCGTAGTTCAGAGCTGCACGTGTCACGCTTGACTGCGAGGTTCGGTAGTGTCCTCTTCGAGTTTCATGATCATTATCATTAGCTCTCTCTTCATCAGGTGAAGTCAACTCCGAAACAACTTCCGGTGCTGCGCCACTCGCCATTCCATGAAGAGAAGGTTCAATAACCTCTTCGAGTTCTACCTTCCGACTACTCACACCTTTCGCGAGAAACTCCTTCTCAAGAAAGGATCCATTCTTGGCAACAAAAACCTTGCCCTCGGATCTGTGATAGAAGGTATACCCAATTGTTTCCCTAGGGTATCCTATGAAGATGCATTTTTCCGCTTTGGGTTCGAGTTTATCCGGTTGAAGTTTCTTCACATAAACATCGCATCCCCAAACCTTAAGAAATGACAGCTTAGGTTTGTTTCCAAACCATAATTCATACGGTGTCTTTTCAACGGATTTAGATGGTGCCCGATTTAAAGTGAATGCAGCTGTTTCTAGTGCATAACCCCAAAATGACAGAGGTAAGTCAGTCAGAGACATCATAGATCGAACCATATCCAATAAGGTATGATTACGACGCTCCTACACACCATTACGTTGTGGTGTTCCGGCAGGCGTGAGTTGTGAAACTATTCCACAGTCTTTCATATGTGTGCTAAACTCGTAACTAAGATACTCTCTTCCACGGTCGGACCGCAGAAATTTGATCTTTTTGTTACGATGATTTTCCACTTCATTCTGAAATTCTTTGAACTTTTCAAAAGTTTCAGACTTGTGTTTCATCAAATAGATATACCCATATCTACTCAAATCATCCGTGAAAGTAACAAAATAACGATATCCACTTCGCGCCGACACACTCATTGGTCCACACATTTCAGTATGTATGATTTCCAATAGATCTGTCGCCCGTTCCATTGAACCGGAAAACGGTGGTCTAGTCATCTTGCCCATAAGGCATGGCTCACATGTATCAAATGATTCAAAATCAAGTGATTCCAAAAGTCCATCAGAATGGAGCTTCTTCATGCGTTTAACGCCAATATGACCTAGACGGAAGTGCCACATATATGTAGATATATCATTATCAAGTTTAATCCTTTTAGCATCAACATTATGAATATGCGTAATACTGAGATCCAACAGAAATAAACCATTCAACATAGGTGCATGACCATAAAAGATATTATTCATATAAATCGAACAACCATTGTTTTCAGACTTAAATGAATAACCACTTTGCATCAAACACGATCCGGATACAATGTTCATGCTCAGTGCAGGCACCAAATAACAATTATTTAGTTTTATAACTAATCCCGATGGCATATGGAGAGGCAGCGTTCCGACGGCGATCACATCAACTCTTGATCCATTGCCGACCCGCATCGTGACCTCATGCCTTGCTAGTTGTCGCTTGTTCCGCAGCCCCTGAACCGAGTTACATATATTAGCAACTGATCCGGTATCAAATACCCGGTGCTCTGCAGTACTAGTCAAGTACACATCAATAACATGTATATCACATATACCTTTGTTTGCCTTGCCGGACTTCTTGTCCGCCAAATACTTGGGGCAGTTGCGCTTCCAATGGCCAGTCCCCTTGCAATAGTAGCACTCGGTGTCAGACTTAGGGCCAGCTCGGGGTTTCTTTTTAGGCGTGGCAACAGACTTGCCACCCTTCTTTCCCTTGTGCTTGCCTTTCTTGTCCTTCTTGAAACCGGTGGTCCTATTGATCATCAACACTTGATGTTCTTTCCTAATCTCCACTTCTGCAGTCTTAAGCATTGACAAAAGCTCGGGAAGAGACTTCTTCATGCCCTGCATATTATAGTTCATCACGAAGCTCTTGTAGCTAGGTGGCAGAGATTGGAGAACATGATGTATGCCTAAGTCAATGGGAATCGTTATTCCCAAGGACACAAGCTTATCGCATCGGACATTTTGAGTACGTGCTCACTAACGGAGCTGTTTTCCTCCATCATGCAGCTAAATAACTTTTTTGTAGCATTATAACTCTCTACGGCAGCATGGGTATCGAAAATCATTTTCAATTCTCCCATGGTATCAAAGGCATTGCCATTTTCGAAACGCTTTCGAAGTTCTGGCTCTAGCCCATACAATATGCCGCAATGAACTAAGTTGTGGTCCTCCTGACGAGTTATATAGACGTTCTTTTCCTTTTCAGGGGCATCAGGAGCTGGTGGGGGAGCCTGGCGGCGCATCTAGCACATATTGCTTTTGTGCAGCAGTGAGGAGAATCCTCAAATTCATAGCCCAGTTGGTGAAGTTGCTACCATTCGCAGCAAGTTTCTCTTTATCCATGAACACATTGAAATTAAAAGCAGGTGGCGCCATCTACAACAGAATTTGTAAAGTATATTTAGACTAATTTTATGATAGATTGAGTTCAACTAATCCAAATTACTAATGAACTCCCACTCAAAAACGACATCCCTCGTGTCCTTTTGGTGATTACATGAACCAAATCCACTACACCAAGTCCGATCATCACGTGAGTCGGTGTAGCTTCAAAGGCGAGCATCTATATGGGCATCATATCAACTATATGACTCATGCTTAACCTTTCGGTCCGTGTTCCGAGGCCATGTCTGTACATGCTAGGCTCGTCAAGTAAGAACCTTAGTATTTGTGTGTGTAAAACTGTCTTACACCCGTTGTATGAAAGCGTAGAGTGGAAAACACCCGATCATCACGTGATGCCTCAAAACACGATCCACAAAACGGTTCATACTTAAGGAAGAACACATTTTATCTTGATATCTAAATGAGGGATCATCTTATAATGCTATCAAACGCGCCAAACTAGCAGTATAAGATGCTAACATCTAATGTGTGAAGTGAGATGATATGGTCCATGCATTTGATCTCTATCATTTGCATCGTGGTATGATCTCCATCATTCCTTTGTGTGTAAGGACAAGGTCTATGGAACTTACACGTTAAGTGAGTTGTAAGAGTATCTACCATACATCTACTTACAACAATACCATATCAAAACACTAGCCCAGCAACGATCTAAACTAGACGCCTCTAATTTATCAATTCCAAGTTTTACGTGGCTTAGGGCTTTCGGAGATAGAACCTGTCTAACCTACGAACATGAACCACAACGAGGATAGCCAAGTTATTAGCAACTCGTTGTAAATCAGATATTGACTATAGTAGGAGAGACAGACACCTTGACCACTTATGCAAAACAAGTTGCATGTCAGTCGTGGAATCGGTCTCATGTACGATGACATGTAAGGTTGGTCCGGGCCGCTTCATCCCACTATGCCACCAATATCCAAAGTACATAGAAGATGCAATAACATGATCATCATCGCCCACATATCAACCATATGTGTACTACCCGTGCAAAGCACCTACGCATAGATCAGGCTCTGATACCACTCTTGGGTCCGCGGCATAGAAAACAAAAATTTTCCTACGGTGTGAACTACACGCCAAGATCTATCTACTAGGTACAAAGCAAACGGGTGGACATACATCCATAGAGAACTTACCCTCGTAGACAACGAGCTTTGTTAACGAGTAGGAACTCATGGTTGATGTAGTCGTACACTTGCCGATCTCAAGATCGTGAGGAAGTCCGAGCGCCGCAACTCAGCAGCACATCCGCACTCGCACACACGTTCAAGCCACCGGACAACCTCCACCTCCTCGCTTCAGCGATCCAGCAGAAGCAGCAACTCCTTCCAGACGAAATGCCACCGGGAACATGTATCTCTCTAATCCGAGACCATGGGGGAATAATTCTAGAGGGGGAGAGAGATCCTTCACAAGGAGGTGTGTGGATGAAGGAGGGAATGGGTGGCCTTTTATAGGAGGAGGGGGTGCCCCCTCTCTCCATGGCCGGCGCATGTGGGTGACCCTTACCTCCCCCATTCATGTGGTGGTAACTCCTCCACATTAAAATGCCTCTTCACATTCCCTTTTAAAGTCTCCACTTTAAATGCATTAAGTTTCTCCAAATTTAATGCTCTCTCATTTAATAAAACCCTTTTATTAAATTTATTCAGAATTTTGTTAATTACTTTAATTAACAAACATTCACATATAGCCCCTTGCAATATTTCAATATCTCATGCAGAACCACCTTCTGCAATTTCACCCGAAACAATTTCCGGTTTCTATTGAAACAATTCCTGCGCTTTGCAATTCTTTTGTCTGAAACATATGTGCTCCAAAATGGTGTCCAGTAACTCTTAAGTGTGCCACCCTACGGTTCGCGAATAATGCAGACATGATCGAGACCCTTCTCCGATCAATAATCAGCAGCGGGACCTGGAGATCCGTACTGACTCCTACACATTCAACGATGACTCTGTGATCGTGAGAACCTTTAACGCTTGTAACTAAATCCTTTGTCTCTCGATATATTACATCTCCGAGATTCGATCGCCGGTATCTCCATACCTAGTTTGATCTCGTTCGACATGCACTCTTTTCTCGTTCGTGATATAACATTCTAGTGATCACATCACTTGCTTGCAAGCTATCCTAATGTGATATCACCGAGAGGGCCCAGAGTATATCTATCCGTCATCTGGATTGAAAAATTCCACTCTTGATCCATGAGCCTCAACATAACACCTTCGTAGCACTGAACCCATCTTTATAGTCACCCTGTTACGGTGTGACGTTTGATGTTATCAAGATACTCTTCCGGTGTTAGCAATTAACATGATCTCATGGTCTAAGGATAAAGATTACTTCGAATGATGTTATAGCAATATAAACACAATGACTGGATCGTAATGCTATACTTCGGATGAATGTTCATCACATCATTCCACCAATGGTGTGACCTTGTTATTAACAACATCCAATGTCCATGATCAGGAAACCTTGATCATCCTGTTAATCAACAAGCTAGTCTATAAGAGAGGCATGACTAGGAACCCTTTTTGTTTATTAAACACACATGTATTGATGTTTCCTATCAATACAATTATAGCATGTAAAATAAACATCTATCATATACAAGGAATACATAATAACAACTTTATTATTGCCTCTCTGGGCATATTTCTTTCACATATGACGGATAGATATGCTCTGGGCCCTCTCAGTGGAATGTCATCTAGTTAGCTTGCAAGCATGTGACTGGGTCACAAGGGATGACATAACATGGAACGAGTAAAGAGTACTTATCAGTAACGAGGAAGAACTAGGTATGGAGATACCGACGATCAAACCTCGGATAAGTAGAATATCGCGTGACAAAGGGAATTAGTTTCGTATGTTAATGGTTCTATCGATCACGAAGTCATCGTTGAGTATGTGGGAGCCGTTATGGATCTCCAGATCCCGCTGATGGTTATTGGTCGGAGAGGTGTCTTCATCATGTCTGCATGTTCATGAACCGTAGGGTGACACACTTAAGGTTCGAAGTTGTTTTAAGTAGATATGGAATATGCGTTGGAGATCAAATGTTGTTCGGAGTCTCGGATTGGATCCGGGACATCACGAGGAGATCCGGAATTGTCCGGAGAATAAGATTCATATATTGGGGATCATTTTCTAAGTTAGGAAATGTTCCGGAGTGTTTGTATGGAGATTCTAGAAGGTTTCGGAATGTTCTGGAAGGTTCTAGAAGATTTCTTGGAGTTTGCTTGAAAACCAAGAAAGGATCAAGGAGTCTTTGTGGGGCAAGACATGGATTCGTGGGGGAGGAGGCCTCCTCTCTCCCAATCCGCCGGCCAAGGAGGGAGGGGAGTCCTACTAGGACTCCCCCTCCCATGGTGCCTCCCTCCTTTAAATAGAGGGGAGGGGGCGCCACCCCCTAGACCTCTCCCATAACAAACCCTAGCCGCCGCCTCTCTCCTCCTCCTTCGCTCTGCTCCGGCTTAGGCGAAGCCCTGCAGAAATCTCTACTCCACCACCACCACCACACCGTCGTGCTCTTTGGGATTCCGTGGAGAAGATCTACTACCTCCATTTCCATTTGGCAGGAGAGGAAGGTGCCGACTCACGACGTGTGTGACCATCATGAAGGCGCCGAACGCTGGTGTGGGAAGGATCGTCCACACGATCTTGAGATCGGCAAGTGATCGACTACATCAACCTCGGGATCTAATCTCGTAACGCTTTCGGATCTACGAGGGTTAGTACAGATCTATCTCGTTGCACATGTCTAATAGATTAGATCTTGGCTTTTATCTAGATTAGATCTGGGTTTTGTTCGTTCTTGCGGTAGAAAATTTTTGTTTTCCATGCTACGAACCCATCAGCACATGCATGTACAATATGGGCACATTATCATAAACTATACCGTGATTCTGCCTATAACATTGATCATTTGAACCAAAAGCCAAGAAACCTCGAATGAGATAGGTCATTTTGTGAAGGGTTTTTTGAGACATAATCAATATACCAAGTTTGATATTTTCCTTCCAACTATATCACAAAATATGACACCACGCGAAGGTCTCGCATTTTTTTGATTTTTTTTGATTTAGTTATGGTCATTTGAAACTATCGTCAAACCCTAATCGAACAACGGGCATGACGATTCTTAGCTCGGGGCTGAGACTCGCTAAACTTGCATTGGATCTCTAAAGAAACATCATATTATGAACCTAAAAATGATTTTTGTAAAAAATCATGACCATCATATCATGTACCTGCAGTTCATATCTGACCCACTTCCTACCGATTCAGCAAAAAATTGTCTTTTTCACCAGGGGTGGACGGAGAGGTTTTAAAATCCCCGGTTGGAACATTGTTCATGTAAGATGGTCTAGTATTTTTGAAAAATGAGGTGGTAGCATTTTTGAATTGAACATTTGGTGTTGCTTCGCAAAACGCCCCGATATTTGTGCTCCGAAAATAGAAAATGGCTTTTCCATATGACGAAAAGGAAAACTTCCTCCTGCAATATTGTCCGCCATCCCATGATGCACATGCATGCACAATATGGACACATTATCACAAACTACGTCGTGATTCTGCCCATAACATTGATTATTTGAACCAAAAGCCAAGAAACCTCGAATGGGATAGGTCATTTTGTGAAGGTTTTTTTAAGACATAATCAATATACCAAGTTTGATATTTTTCCTACCAACTATATCACAAAATATGACACCACGCGAAGGTCTCGCATTTTTTTGATTTTTTTTGATTTAGTTATGATCATTTGAAACTATCGTCAAACCCTAATCGAGCAAATGGCATGATTCTTAGCTCCGGGCTGAGCCTCGCTAAACTTGCATTGGATCTATGAAGAAACATCATATTTTGAACCTAAAAATGATTTTTGTAAAAAATCATGAGCATCAGATCATGTACCTGTAGTTCATATCTTACCCACTTCCTACCGATTCGACAGAAATTTGTCTTTTTCACCATGGATAGACGAAAAGGTTTTAAAATCTCTGGTTGGGACATTGTTCATGTAAGGTGGTCTAGTATTTTTGAAAAATGGGGTGGTAGCATTTTTTAATTGAACATTTGGTGTTGCTTCACAAAACGTCCCAATTTTTGCGCTCCGAAAATAGAAAATGGCTTTTCCGTGCAACAAAAAGAAAAACTTCCTCCTGCAACATTGTTCTCCATCCCATGATGCACATGAATGCACAATATGGGCACATTATCACAAACTATGTTGCGATTCTGGCCATAACATTGGTCATTTGAACCGAAAGCCAGGAATCCTCGAATGAGATAGGTCATTTTGTGAAGGTTTTTTGAGACATAATCAATATACCAAGTTTGATATTTTTCCTCCCAACTATGTCACATAATATGACTACACACGAAGGTTTCACATTGTTTCGCTCATTTTTGTATTTTTTATGCCTGTTTTAAACTATGGTCAAAATGGCGAGTATGGAGATTCATATTCAACATAAATATCTAATATTTGAGTGTAGATAGATAGATCTTATTTTTATGCAAATTGTGATATATTATTTCTATTTTTCTGAACTAGAATGATTTTTTTATGATTTTCCTAAGAGTAATGTGATAAAAGAGAAAAAAGAAAAAAAACTTTGTCGTGTATATATCAGAATACACACGGCAAAGGCCCTTTGCCGTGTATATTGCGGAATACACACGGCAAAGACCCCTTGCCATGTATACTGCGGAATACACATGGCAAAGGGCTGGCGAGGGCACAAGGCAAAGAGGCCACCGTTTGCTGCCGTTAGCTCATTCCCGTCAAGTGGACCTGTGGGGTCAAGGGTCCCACCTCGTTGTCGTGATGAATGACACCTATGCCGTGTGCCGCTATCAACTTTGCCGAGTGTTTTTTCTTTGCCGTGTTCCTTTGTAGGTCTTTGCCGTGTATATTTCTTTGCCGTGTTCTTTTTCAAAAATTTGCCGTGTTCACGTACTTTGTCGTGTGCTTTCTAGGTTGTACACGGCAAAGACAAACTTTGCCGTGTTCCAGTCTATTTGGCACACGGCAAAGCCGTGTCTACACGGCAGCGGCAATTTTTCCCGTAGTGGTGGACCGGATAGCATCGCCGTGTAGATGGCGAGCGTGTCAAGGTTCTTGAGCGGGGAGCGGGCTGGAGATGCTAGTCTCGGCGAGGCCGAGCATGGTGAGGTTGGAGCATCTACCAATCTCCCACGGGAGCGCGCCCTGGAGGTTCTTGTTGCCGCTGTCGCGGAGCACCTCGAGGCTAGCCATCTGGCCGACGAAGGTTCTTGTTGCCGCCACCGCAGAGCACTTCGAGGCCGGCCACCTCGCAGAAGATGAGCTCGCGCAGCGCGGTGAGGTTGTCGATCGTGTCCGGGATGGTGCCCTCGAGCTGCTTGAGGCTGCCCAGGTCGCCGAGCTGCGGCGGGATGGGGCCCGAGTGGTTGGTGCCGGTGAGCAGCAGGGGCTCCAGCGTGGCGCCCGTGGCGGCGGACAGGTTGTCCGGCACGCCGCCGAGCGGGTCGACAAATTGTAGGCCCAGCTCCGTGACGCCGCTGTAGGCATTGCACGACACACCCGTCCACTAGAACGGCAACGCGTCCGCGGTGTCCCAGTCCCCCAACACCGCCTCACCGCTGCCCCCAGCGTGCGCTTCCACGCTAGCAACGCCGCACCCTACGTGTCCACGGCGAGCGCACCGCCCAGGCACGCCATGACGAGCGCACCGCCACGTCCCACCTGCTCGTCATATCCGGAGGCATCTCCATGTCGAGCTACACTCGACACTGCACTCTCCTGCTTGGTATCCGGCCGGCCATTATCCCAGAACAGAGCAAGGGAAGGACAACGACGAGCTGCAGCTCGTAGCGACCAGCAAGCATGGAACAACAAGTTGCACGAGCTACGACTGGGCCGTCGGTGAGCGGCGCGAGCTGCGGGCGCGGGGCAGCAGCCGGCGAGCTCCAAGTGGGGACCAGCGAGCTGCGATCGCGAGGCGGCAGTCGGTGAGCGGCGGCACGGGTGGCAGCCACCAGCTACGTGCGTACAGCCTCTGGCCACGATTGGTCAACACGGTGAAGAAAAATAGGTTTAATAAAGGAATAAAAGAATAGAAACTGGAGAGATAGAAAAGCACAACCTTATGGCCGTTGGCTCCCTCCGTTGAGTCCGTGCCACTTCGGCACTGACAACGGGGCCCACCTGCCAGGAAGACTGTTAAACGGCTAAACACGGCGAGTTAGTGCTATCTACAAAACTGGTTTTTATGTGTCAAAAAACCCTAAGTGGTAGTCTTCTGACTAGAGTGGCGCAAATGTGATAGTTCCTTGTCATTTTCTCTCCTAAACGGAACCTCAACAACAGAGGAGGAAAAAGTTCAGAAGGGATGGCGGTTGAGAAATCACCTGAGCTCATGGCGGGTCGGCAACAACACAGGAGGTGCGGAGTCGAGACAGCAATGGTAGATGGTGGACACAGCCACCTGTGGAGACAACGACGGAGCCCTGCGTTGCTGCCGGAGGACATGAGGTGGAAAACAAAGTGGGAGCCAAAGGAGGCAATGATTGTCCGGGCATATTTAATGCCACATACGACTAGGTCTCACTGAGCTCACTGTAAGAGTATGAGATTGGCGTAATATGTTGGATGTATTATTGAGCCTCATGGGCGAGTATATATAGGAGTACAGGGATCATCTTGGAGTACAAGTCAAGTTAGGCTAGAATCCTAACTTTCCTAAACTACAATACTAGACCTATATGTATACTACTCTAACACCCCCCCCCCCCCCGCAGTTGTAGTGGTAGCGTCGTGAACAACAGGAACGTCGCAAACGGTCGGACTGGAATGCCGAAGGAGACCAGTAGGCTGACATCCCCACAGTCATAGCGGGAGTGTCGTAGACGATGTCGTGGCGCGGATGCTTGGACTATATAAGAGGTTGATGATGCTCAAGCGAGGTGGAAGCCCTTGTGCCGATGTTGAGGGAGCGGAGAGCATGGAGCGGTGCCGAGGTCGATGTAGCCGTGCGAAGGGTCGCCGTGGTCGATGTCGTGGTCGGGGTTTGCCGGTGTCGATGTAGCCGCACATGAAGCCGCAAGCGCATAGTGCGCGAAGAGGATGACGGAGACGCGTCGAGGCAGGTTGAAGGTGTCGATCAATGCCGGAGTCGATGCAGTCCAAGCCATCGGGTACGATCGACGCTGAAGTTTTACCAGAACTAGGCGCATGTCGGGGACGAAGGCACATCTTGGTTTTACCAGAACCTAGTATGCCAAGAAGAATGTGTCGCTGATGCGGTCGAGGCAGTCGTAGAGGAAGGTGTCGATGCCGAAGAAGACGTTATCATGCTGACGAAGACGAGGCATCCGACGTGAGTTTGCCAGACTCGGGAACGCGTTGGGGACGAAGGCACGCACCGGTGTTGCCAGTACCAGGCGTGCAGGGGTAGTTGCCATCATGAACCTGTGCGCCAGTATTGTATGACAATGCCAACGAGTTCGATGTGGAGAATACATAGAAGGCAGCGAAAGCAACGGCGACCTGAAGTGGTCATGCTGGACGCCTAGAGAGGCGCGGCGGCGGTACTCGAAGTAGGCAAAGAAGAACCCAACGACATGACGAGACCATGCACGGACAGCGGTGATCTGCGCCTAGGGAGGCAGCGCGATGTAACAGGGACGTCGGTGCGCGGAGATGACGATGAGGTGACGGCGTGGCTGCGGGACGCGAGTTGGTGCAGCGGGCTGAGGCCACCGGCGCTTACGCGCTTTTGAGGTGCGTTGGCAGCCAATGGGCGAAGACCAAGGCGGCGACACTGCGGCCCGAAGGGGCGATGTTACGGCAGCCCATAGCTCGATCATTGGTAGATGCGTGCTCGAGGACATGCTTGGCGTAGACGAGCGCGGGATCAGTTGATCAGACCGACGGTGCGCCATATGCGCCATGGCATGGACGACGCGTAGACCGGAGTCGATGGCGGCGTTGTCGGTGAAGTCCCGGACGATGACGACATAGACGATCCGCAGGGGATGGCCGCGATAGCCTCCAGAGGAAGGCGTAGCAGCCGGCCGCGGTGCGCGGAAGCCTGCCTTGAGGGGCGAAGGTGGCAGGTGCACGAGTGCGGTGTAGATCGTCGGTGTCGATGGTCGGAGTAGAGGCGCGGCGATGACGACGGCGGTGGAGGGCGACTCAGTCCGATCTATGATCGGTAAATTAAAAAAGAAAATACCGGTCGAACGACCGGCGGAGAGAAAAACCGATCAAGAGATCGGAAAAGACTCACCAGGGCAGCTGATCACGGATTGGCGGACGAGCCCTATGACGGATCGCGCGGCCCCCAGTGGAGATCATGGAGATCGATCCCGCCGGGGGCGGCGCGGCGGAAGCATGTCGGCGGCGACTCGAATTTAGGCTGATACCATGTAAGAGTATGAGATTGGCGTAATATGTTGAATGTATTATTGAGCCTCATGGGCGAGTATATATAGGACTACATGGATCATCTTGGAGTACAAGTCAAGTTAGGCTAGAATCCTAACTTTCCTAAACTACAATACTAGACCTATATGTATACTACTCTAACACTCACCTTCTTAGAGATGTAAACGTGACGTGATTGGTCCATGTCAGCGCCAACTAAGCCGCCACGGGGATTGGTCGAGGATAACCCGCCTTTGATGTGACATTAACCTCGGTTTTCTGAATTTGAGGGTGAAATTTCTACCAATTTTGAATTGAGGGTGAAATGTGTCCATCATGAGGATTTTAGTGTGATGTCTATACATTTTTCCGTGCCAAATAAATCGGGGTGGGGGAGGGGGCATGATATGTGACACTTCAAAGCGGCATTGTCTCCATGTGCCGCACCCACCACCTGGTCATCTTCTTCCTCTCCTCTCTCCCGATCGACAACTTCCTCGCCCTAGTTCTCTACCTCCAACGCACCCTTCCCCTTTCCCCCTAAGTTTTCTTCCTTCCCTCCACCGGCGAAGCTGCGGCTAGCCACATCACCCCGGGTCCGGCAAGGTCCTGGCCTTGCCTCCGCCGGCGACATTGCGGCCAGCCGCGTCGTCCCCATGATCGGCGAGGTTCCGGGCGGCCATCCCTCTAAACCCCGCGACATTCACCCGCTAACTCCGGCCGCTGGCAAGCACCCACCACCCTAACTCCAGTCATCGGCGAGCACCATCCCACCCCCAACCTTAAGATTTCTTCCTCGCCTCCACCGGCGATGCCGCATCGTCCTTGTAATTGGCGAGGTATGGTCGCCGACGTCATCTTCAGCTCAACCTACGTCACTTCTATTACTGGGCCAGCCCACACGCAATGCTGAAGGCAAGCAGGGTGCACGACACTAGCCGCACAGGCCGCTAACGGCGGCAAATAGCTTTTGCGAAATAAATTCTCTTCAGTC
Source organism: Avena insularis (assembly GCA_023614405.1). Taxonomy (NCBI): domain Eukaryota; kingdom Viridiplantae; phylum Streptophyta; class Magnoliopsida; order Poales; family Poaceae; genus Avena; species Avena insularis. The sequence continues at coordinate 88,716,433 of CM042690.1, read as the reverse complement.
TTCACCCGCGGCATGGACTTCTCTCGAAGGGCCGTCGCGCTTTCATTGAGAGTTCAGCATGGACTTCTTGGAATTAGTAGGCAGAGCTTAGTGGGTCGCCCCCAATTACTAGTCCAAGCATAAGTATGAAAGCCAGCCCATAACAACTAAACCGCCGTGTAGACCATCGGGGCAGTGATATATGCCGCCTGAAGCGGCGGGGGGTTCTCCTCCCTGTCGCTCGGGCATCCTTTGTCTCCAAATTCCGCCCAATTGGGCCGAGGACAGATGGACCATGTATTATGTATTCTTCTCTGTACTTCGCGTGGGCTGGCTTCACTTATTGGTATTTGCTTCGATCAGGTGGCTCATGTGAAGTTTGGACCCGGCTATACTGGTTGGATACCACATGCTCATGGGGTTTGAAGAATGTGACTTTTGTCCAACTGCTGACGACCTAGTACTCTAGGGTTTGGGCGACTTGGCAACAATTCTCTTGTCGGCGAGGATATGATACCAGTCTACGCCGTGGTCGCTTCCGCTGCATCTGCTCGGGCTGAATAAGGGGTTGTCTAGCACAACTACCCCGCCTTGGCGGTGGCAGTTTTGTGTTGTGTGTCAGCGGTAGATCAGATTTGATGGGAGGTCCTGATGGCGGCGGGTTCATCTGGAGTGAGGAAGGGCACTAACATGGAGGACCTCCTCCAGAAGTTGAAGCTGAGCGATGGGGAGATGAACGGCATGTTCTTGACCAAGGAGGATCGAGGGAGCCTGCCGGAGGTAAAGTGGATGGCCATGGGGAAGTTGCTCATGAGGAAAAGCTTCAGCGTGGAATCACTAAGGAGGACGATGTTAGCGGCTTGGAATGTTGGCGGCTTGGAATGTAGGCGGGGAGGTTTCTTTCCAGGCTACGGAGGGGAATCTGTTCACAATCCAGGCGCACTACTTGGGGATTGGAAGAGGATCATGGAAGAGGGACCATGGTTGTTTAGGGACTGTGCTCTGATGGTAGTGAAGTTTGATGGCGCAACACCGACACCATCGGTGATGCTGACGAAGGTACAAACTTGGATTGAGATCCCCCTCTCTACCGAACGGAAGCAATTGTCAGGCAAGTGGCCTCGAAGGTGGGGGTTGTGGTCAAGGTGGAGATGTAGGTGGTCTCGTTTGGGAGTGGAGAGTTCCACAAAGCGAGGGTTGATCTTGACTCGGAGAAACCGTTGATGTGGGTGGTCAGCCTGTCACCTGAAGGGAGTGGGAGTATCTTCATGTAGGTCCTGTTTGAAAATCTCCCGAAGTTTTGTGACCACTGTGGACTGATGGGGCATACGGTGCTGGAGTGTGGGACGGGAGAATTATCTAAATACCAACTTTAGTTTGGAGAGTGGATGTTAGCACCGATGACGACCTGGCACTCGCTGACACCTCAAGTGCATGGAGGTTTTTCTAGGGAGAGAGACGGGCCTGGAGGAGTTCGCGGGATGGCTGGAGGCATGCCTGGGGGTGGTGTTGGCGACCGTACGGGTGGTCGAGTGTTCGGCAGCAGCCGGGGTCATGCTGGGGGAGCTCGGGGAGGTGGGCGTGAAGGCGTCTGGAAGGAAAAAAACAGGTGGTTGCTGCTGACAAGGTCAATAGCTCGAGGAAGCGAACCTCGGGCGACACAGGCCTTGAGGAGAAGAAAGCGAATGACATTGTGGACACAACGTCTAGCCCCATGAAAATGATAGTAGAGGGGGGATGGAAGCAATGCTAGCAGTACCAAGGTATAGAGGCAGTTGGTGCTTGGGTATGGGGAGAATTCTGGTGTGGGTATCCCTCCACCCCCATCCGAGTACATCCTGCCAAAGGAGCTCAAGAAACTAAAGAGGACGGGCAAGGGAGCAAGCGACAAGAGTGCTCAAGCAAAAGAGGCGGGTTCCGTTTTGGAGTGCCGCATACAACAATGAGTTGTGCGAGCTGGAACAGTCGTGGTGTGGGCTCTGCTGCGACCATTCAGGAGCTTCGTGATTTCACGAAGATATATGCCCCTATTATGCTCTGTGTTGTTGAAACTCAGGTTCATAGAACGCAAGCTTAAGGTCTTTGGGGTACGCTAGGTTATGATAAAGCCTTTGCGGTTAGCAGTGCTAGTCGGAAGGGGGAATTGTAATCTACTAGAATAATGAAACAAGAGTGGAAATTTTACCGTACCCGTAGTATCATATCGATGCCATTGTCACGGAGAACGGGAGTGATCCGTGGCGACTGACTTCTGTGTACGGGGAAGCTTAGACGCATTTGCATATTAAAACATGGGATATGTTGAAGTACATCAAATCATCATACCCTCACCCTTGGATGTGTATCGGGGACTTTAATGAAGTACTACATCAATCGGAGCATGAAGGACTGCATGAGCGCATTTTGGCACAAATAGCTGGGTTCCGAGAGATGGTTGATGTGTGTGTACTTCGCGATCTAGGATGCGAAGGACGACGTTGGACTTTCGAAAAGAAGGTAGCTGGTGGATCTTTCTGTAGAGTGCGACTTGATCAGGCGTTGGCCATGACTGACTGGTGTGATAGGTTCCCGAGTGCAGCAGTGGAGAATTTGGTGGCTACCTCTTCGGATCATGGCCCTATCCTGTTGCGCTAGAACCAGCGTGAGGTCCCGAGAGGTAGGAAGAAAGGCGGAAGATTTAGGTATGAGCTGATGTGGGAAACTCATTCCGAATTTCCACCAATGATGCAGCAGGTGTGGAAGGATGCGGAGGCTACGACTACCGCAGTGGAGCTTAAGCGGAAGATTACTAAGGTGTCTATCCAGCTGCAGAGGTGGGGCCGAAACACTTTTGGTCATGTTAGACTTGAGCTACAGTAGCTTAAGGAGGAGCTACAAAAGTTTCAAGAGGATCCGAGACGTGTTGGGCCTTCGCATGTAGAAATCAAAGTGATAGATCGGATTGTGGAACTGAATCATAGGGAGGAAGTTATGTGGCAGCAACGGTCTCGTGTCCAATGGCTACAGGCGGGGGATAAGAACAGTAAGTTCTTCCACATGCGTGCTAGCCAGCGGAGAAAGAAGAACAAGATCAACAGGCTCAAGAAATCGAATGGTACTATTACAGATGATGCAATGGAACTGGGGAGGATGACTACGAGGTTCTACAAGGACCTATACCGGTCATAAGGAACACACAATACGGGGGTTGTTCTAGATACCGTCCCTATTAAAGTTACCCCAGTGATGACCGATGACCTACTGAAGCCTTTTGTGGAAAAGGAAGGAAAGGAAGCGTTGTTTCAGATGTTTCCTACAAAAGCGCCAGGGCCAGACGGATTCCCCGCACATTTTTTCCAACGACATTGGGAGGTGTGTGGTGCCAAAGTGACCTCAGTAGTAATACGGATACTGAGGGGAGAGGATGATCCATTGGTGATTAATAAAACTTTCATAGTACTAATACCAAAGGTGGCTAATCCGGAGGAGTTGGGCCAGTTTCGCCCAATAAGTCTGTGTAATGTGTTGTACAAGATTGCATCAAAAGTGGTTGCGAACAGATTGAAGGTCATCTTACCTCAAATTATCTTGGAGGAGCAGTCAGCTTTTGTTCCAGGATGTTTAATACCGGATAATATTATTTCAGCTTTTGAGTGCCTACATTTTATGAAGCGCCAGAGAGGCAAAAATCTGTGGTGTTGTGCACTCAAGCTGGATATGAAGAAAGCCTACTACCGGGTTGAGTGGAGCTATCTACGTGCTATGCTATTATGTTACGACTAGGTTTTCACCACCTATGTGTGGAGATGGTGATGTGACTAGTTACTACCGTCTCCTTCTTAGTTCTTTTTAATGGAGATCACCTCGAGGGCTTTTCACCGTCCAGGGGAATTCATCAGGGAGATCCTATTGCTCCTTATTTGTTTTAGTTGGCAGTAGAGGGCCTTTCGTTCCTGTTAAAATCAAGAGTGGATTCGTCAAGCTTAAATGGTATAAAGGTGGCACAATCAGCTCCGATGGTTTGTCATTTACTCTTCGCAGACGATAGCCTACTGTTTTTCAAAGCAACTAGGGAGAGTGCACATGAGATAAATGATATCCTGCAATTATATTGCAGTGCTTCGAGTAAGCAGGTGAATTTGGATAAATATTCAATACACTTTGCTAAAGGGTGTCAAGAATCCTTGAGGCATGAAATCATGGATTGTCTTGATTTTCATAATGTTACTCTTAGTGAGAGGTATTTGGGTATGCCACCTGATGTGGGCACCACTGTTAATGGTGCCTTCAAGTACTTAAAATACCGAGTATGGAAGAGGGTCCAAGGGATGGCTGGAGATGTTGTTATCCATGGTGGGCAAGGAAGTGTTGATAAAAGCTGTGGCACAGGCAATACCCACATATTCCATGGCATGCTTTAGACTCCCTCAGGGTCTTTGTCACCACATAAATAGTCTGCTGCAGAATTTTTGGTGGGAATGCAAGGAGGGAAAACGCACACCTGTTGGGTGGTGTCGGAATACATGATACTTCTGAAACAACTGGGAGGCTTAGGGTTTCCGAATATTGAGCTCTTCAACCTCGCACTGTTGGCCAAACAAGCATGGCTACTACTTACAAGAACCGACTTCATTGAGTGCACGGATCCTTAAGGCCGTGTATTTTCTTAATGGAGATTTTTTTGATGCAAAATTGGGGGCGGCGCCCTCCAAGATTTGGCGATCTATCCTTGATGGCCGCTCGGTTTTGAAGCTAGGCATGATCAAAAGAATTGGCAATGGGGAAGGTATGGAGATTTGGGGCTCCAAGTGGATTCCGAGGGACGTCCTCTTACAGTCGGTTACATGTGTGATGGATGCGACTACCCGGGAACCACCACAACTAGTGAGTGATCTGATTGACCATACGCCTATGACGTGGAATTGGGAGCTGCTACATGCATCATTCTTGCCAATGGACTATGATATTATCGAAAACATTCCATTGAGCACTCGATGACATGCAGATTTCTAGGTTTGGCATTATGATCGGAAAGGGATGTTTACTGTCAAATCGTCCTATAACATGCTTGTGCAAACTAAAGAGAACCGAACTGCCTAGCTAGAAAGTACGACTTCCTCGTCGAACATCAAGGAAGAGGAGAGGAGTTGGACCGAACTGTGGAAGTTCAAGGTCACTTCTAAACTGAAGGTTTTCTTGTGGAGACTGGCACGACAGTCGCTGCCGACTGCGGATGTGTTAAATCATCGGAAGGCAACCATACGTTCAAAGGCAACCACGACATGCGGTATCAGATCGAGAGTAGGAACGTTCAGGTCCCTTACGAACGTAGGAGCGGTCTTTTTCTTCCGAGAGTTTCTGTACAATACGACTACATAAGTTGCCAATACGGGAGAAGCTCAATCTGACTTTGGCCCGCCCAAACCCACCCACAAACCGTCCGGCAACTAACACACCAATGCTTCCTTGAACAGGGGGAGGGGGTACCAAAGCAAGGCTCAAAATCAAAAGCTACCTGAATGTCATCTTCCCTTCATTCACCGTCCAAAATTCTCACTTTCTCTAACCCAAAATCCCCACCGTGGTGCTCAATTCCAGTGGCCGTTCCCGCTCCGATGCTCGTGGCTTAGTCTTTGCTTCTTCCACACCCTCCCTTCCTCCATAGTATCCTCCGCCGACCACTCTGGCGCATCTCCTACGACCCACGGCCAACCTCGTCGCCAGCCCATCGTGCGCTCCGAGGCCGCCTTCCGCAAGCTCCACCCCGATCGTCTCTGCTCTAGCCCGCTGCCATGTAGAGGAGGCAGTGGAGTTGTCCGTCCCTCCTAGATCCAACCACAACGGTCGGCCCTACACTCTGCAGCACGCGACCTGTAGCGCACATCGCCCTCTCAGCGATCTAGGTACAAATTGAAATTGACTATCATGCATGGGTTCTATCATTATAAATATGTGGTAATAATCATTGTTCATGACAAAATCTTTTTCAGTGAGGACCAATTCTTTCTCATGGGTTGCAGTTACACTCATCTGAGTGCCTTGATTTGGATTTTCTACAACAAACAGAGTTGTCCTCCTGAATGTACATACATACTTGGATTTGATAGTCACCCCAAGTGCAAAACTGCTTGGAGAAAGAATTGAAGAGTAAGTTTTCATGAGGTGATATTTTATTTTTGGAACTGGAAGTAGCTATTTTATAAGAGTGTACCATTATTCATGTTACAGTTGATAAATGTTTAAAACTTCATCTAAACTGCATGGGCTTTCTATTACCTTTTCATTATGTAACACATATAAAACAGTCGGGGTCTCCCCTATTGTTTTTTTCGAAAATTTCATATGTTTCTAAAGTGTATGATGCCTAATTTTTCAGATAACCGTGATCACGAAAAAAAACTATCTGACATTCATGCTTGTTAAAAAATTCTGATGACTTGACAGTTCATCCTGATTCCTTAGACCAATATGCTGCAGACTTGATAAACAGAGGAGCTGATCTTTACCGTGAGTGTCTGCCTCCTTTAGAGGAGTATACTGCATGTAGTTCAAGAGGGGCTGGGATGTTGGTGCATTGATACCTGAAATCCAATTGCAGTGTCAGTTCAGCAATTATCTCGTGTGTCATACTCGAAGATTTTGGCACTTGCATAATAGTTAAGAGAAGTACAAAATCCTTCTGAAGTAAGGTAGTAACAACATCCAAACTCACACAAAATAACTCAGTTAAAATAAAGTTTCTGGCACATTAAAGATCATCTGATGGAACAATAATAGTTGCTGGTTCTTGATTTTTTTGAGGTTTAGTGTATGGAAAGATCTTAACATGAAGTACCGGGAATCGCTGCATGACCTTGATGCCGCACCGGTGGATTTGATCAAACCCCTTTGGCCGGCGGCACGCGAACGCGAGAAAGAGCGATGAGACCGCAAACTTTACAGAAGAGATACATACATACATGGCCATGCTGCATCTTGAGGCCTCTGTCAGCAGTTGCCATCGATATGGAGGGACTTGATGTTGAGCTTGGGCATCTTGTGCTGATCGGAACGCAGCGATTCCACCCGCTGTCTCGCGTCCCCGTCGATCTTATCACGGCCTTTGGTCTCGTTGGAGATTTGTGTCCGTGCACTTTTGCGTTTACAACCTGCGCATTGTACACTTCCTCTCCCTAGAGACAGCCAAAGTGTACCATGTACATCTTCAAGCCCATGTCCATCGCGACCCCTCTCTACTCGAGCAAGCGGAGCTCCGCCGTTGCCCGGGACGCTGGCGTACCTTCGAGGACACAGCTCCTTCCCTGCCGCTCCTCTCCCTTCCATGGCCGCGACGAGCTCCTCTCCAATCCATGGCCGCCACCATCAAGCAGACGCGGTGTCGTTGGCGCCGCACATGACGGCCGCCGTGAGCTCGTCCGTCCTCCGCGGGCCGCCTACCTCGCCAGATGCAGCCTCCACAAACCGAGTCACCGCCAGATCCGGCCATTCCTTCATTCATCATTGTTCTTCCCCAGAAGTTCTTGTCAGATTCGTTTGTTTAGCATATTTTATTTGCCCAGATTTGTTTCCACGGGCATCCATATTTTCTTCCATTTTTTTTTTGCATGTGGTTCATGTATTGTTTTCCGGAAATCGTGATCGGATTTTATTTACTTCTACATACAGAAATTGCTTCTATATATGGTTCATGAACGGAAATGGCTTTCATATAATTGCTCATGTATTTTTCTTTGGATATGTTCGGTTCATCCTCCAGATCCGTACAGTTGTTTTCACCGTGTTATTCAAGGAATCTCAGAAAAAAACACTCCTACTTAAGATCCCTGTCTTTGTTCAAGGAATATCAACTAACAAATACTCCAGACCGAACAAGGAATGCTCCAGATATGAATAAATGGTTTCGTAGATCTCAAATGCCCTGGCGCATCTTCTCACATCGTGGAAGGGACACAAATGTCGTGGCGCATCTTCTAGCTAGGAACTGTTTTACTTCTAATATTTTTTGTAATTTGGTCGATGAACCCCCTAGCTTTATTCTAGATGTCTTGCTAAACGATGTAATTGTACTCTGATTGTGGCAGCAAGTTACGCACTCTTTTCCTTACCAGGGTACCTAAGGGGATTGAAAGGTTTTTAATGAGGCGGCTTGCTTGCTAATATATTTGGTTATACTTCAAAAAAAAATGGTTTCGTAGATCTCATGTTATACATACATAAAAAAGATCAGGAATATTTTGTTCAATCAGGAACAGCGGCTGTACAAATGTAAACATTAAATGGAGAAACACAAAAGTAGGAGAGGTGTTCTGCAAATTTTGAGGCACTTCCAGATGTGAACTAGATTTATTTTCTGGACGTTTTTATAAAATATCAGCACCAATCTAGAACCAGCTGAGCAGAACGGAGGGTTTGTGATAAGACCGAAACGTCTATAGCTATGTAGTTTTGCTTTTTCGGTGCTGATCGAGACTTACGCTTGAAGTACGACAACAACCAGGTCTCTAGCACGAAGTAACGCATGTGGATGAAGGGGTGCCTGATCTTTTTGGCAAACCATGCCGGAGCCGACGTTGGACCACATGGGTGAGGAGGCGGGGCTGGTGGTGCAGGGGATCCGAGGAGATCGCCTTAGTGCGGGGTGATAACAAACGTGCACTAGTAGAGGACGGGCTTTAGTCCCGGCCTGTAAGGGGCTTTTGTCCCGATTTTGGAACCGAGACTAGAGAAACGGGACTAAGGGCCCATGTATTAGTCCCGGCACGTTTATCAGCCGGGACCAATGGGCGTCCACGTGGCCGCCGCGGCGCGCGCGGGGTGTCCCCCATTAGTCCCGGTTCCTCTTACGGAACGGGACAAATGGTTCTCTGCCGCGACAGTATTTTGGACACTTTCTCTGCCGCGACAGAGAATTCATTTTCTATTCTTTTATTTATTTTTTTTTCGTTTCAAAATAGTTTTCGAATATTTCTACACTACCACATACCGTACACCTTCGTGCATATATAGATAACTTATCTTACGATCGAGCATACAAATATATATAACTTTGATAGTTACATGGAGATCACAGTAACCGGGACTAGAGCCTGTCTATTCGATTACATGGTCGAGGATCATCGGTAGGCCTATTTACACTAAATTTTCCGGCGTCGTCTATCATCTCTTTGAACAAAAATCCCACCAGTTCTTCTGCAATTCCTAGTACGTGTTGCTCTGGTAGAAGCTGATCCCGCATGCTCTTGAACTATATAAGAAAAGGAGATCAATATGAATATCAATCATGATAACAAAAAGTGACGGTAATAAAATAATATTGTGAATGTATTGCTTATATCGAGTTTATAATCTTTGTGCTCAGTGGTAAGCGTGCAAATGAACTCGCAGACGTAGTATCCACATAGATTCGTCTCCGATGGCTGCCTCGCGCACTTTACGAGAATAAAATTCAATCAGAATAATAATCTAGCATTTATCTTTAATACCCTTTATTGATGAAATAATTTGATCATATCAAATAGTTTCATACTCATGTTTCTTTTAATAAACTTCTTTACATAATTGAAACAATCATATAATGATAATTACTGTTTTGTTAAAACACAATACATCGAATATGTATTTTCTTTTAGCAATTCATCAAAACACTTCGTATTCATGTAATACATGGTGTTTAAGTTATTCTGTCAAACTTAGACATGATTTATATGTGACAAGTAATCAAATGACTTTCACAAATTATCAATATAACTATGAATTTAAACAATGGTTTCATTTATAATGAATATATCATTAAGTTGGGTATTTTCAAGGCATTTTTAATATTTTACAAATATTCATGCATTATCAATTAGTTTCAAAACCAAAATAATTCACACATAATCGAACAAGATATGAAACCGAATAGAAATCATTCATAAAAGTAGAACAACTATTTGTTACAAACTTGTATGAATAACCGTCTCTGAAGTGTGAGACACACTAAAGAAGTTCACAATCTTTTGATTATAATAACTATCCAAAACCATAAACTAAATGATAAATTTCGAGGAAGAGTGTCGTCGGCCATCATCATCATGCTCGCCATCAGCACGCAACGTCACCTCTTCTCCAGCAAGCACCTCTCATGCAGAAGAACCTATTTTCAACAAAATAGAACAAGTATCAAATATACTTAACACTGCAACATGTGTTTGCAAGATTATAACATTTATAAAATTGTATATCAAATATATACCTTCATACCAGTGACGATGTGTTTCGGGATGGTGGATGAGCTATGGCCAGTCGTGGGTAATGTTGACCCTCGCACGGTAATGGTACAGCTTAGGACACATTTCGTGGAACAAGCACACATATGGGAGCATGAGCTGATGGGAGATTTCCTCCCTATTAAGATGGACGAAAACTCCTCACTTGAAGATCACTTGGAGCGCATGCATGATGCGTACATGAGGCATGCATACTTCCTGGATAGCTGGATGGCGGGCTCTTTTGCAAATAGTGTTGTGCTACGGTTGCTGCCACCGAGCTACCAAGCACATGTCAAGACTTGCATCATGAGAGGCGATTCAGAAACACAGGATTTCCGCAGGTTCATATCACATCTCATGAATGTGAAGGTATATATGTCCACGGTTCATGCGGTTTTCCGGCAGGTCTCCTTTGTTTCCACGATTCCCTTCATTGTTGTGGTTTCCTGCATTGTCATCTGATAGCATATCATCGGGGTTAAGGATAGGATTATTGTTAGAGTCGCGCTATGCCAAAGGCTCTCCGATGATCACGCACACTTGGTAGCGTGTTAGGTATGGGCTAGTGACATTCTTGTTAGATCCAAGGGAGACACCGTCTGGGAGACTAGTGAAGTCCAATGGTTTTTGTTCTGGGTAGACCTCAGCTTTCCTGATTCCGAAGTCGATATTTTCTCTTATTTCTTCAGGTTTCGTGTTTACCAAGCTTAATCCCCGTGGTAGAGTTGATTGGGCGCTGGATCCCAAGGAGAGATCGACGAAAAGACTATTAAGGCCCCCTAGATCTGCCATGATTTTCTTGTTTCCTTCGGCTGCCTCTGTCTTCATCGTGTCTTCTAAGGAAGATCCGAAGGGTGATGCGGCTATCGTTGTAGGCTTAATTTTTCCGACCGACGGTCCTGATGACGAGGTTTCAACTCGTCAATGCCCATTGTTATGGACTTGGGTTTTGGAGAAGATGGGGATGCTGGAGATCGTGGCACGGTTATGGACAAGCAACGAGGGACACGAGATTTACGAGTTCGGGCCCGGAGGAAAACCCTACTCCTGCTTATGCGCTCTTTGATTCTGGCGGAACCGAAAGTTCTGAGGTCTGTGATTCGATCTGGCGTGGGCGTATGCGAGCGTATGGATGCATCTTTCGTTGGCCCTCTCCTAGCCTTTATATATGAGGAGGCTAGGTCTCGTCTGAGTAGGTTACAAGTTGTATTCGAACTCTAGTCTTGCTCTCCAAGGATCCGAAGGCGTCATGGGCCTTGGCCACCGAAAATCTTCATGGGCGGTATATACATTGTGGGCCTTCCTTGGGCTGGACCGGTATCTGAAGTTATGTACCCGTCGGGTATAACCATGTCGATAGCCCGAGTGTTGTCGAATCGTAGATTGGTGAGGACTCTTCAATCCTTCGGTGTAACTCATCTTTCAAGAGAATGTGTAGGGATTGTTGATGCGTGTGCACGACTCACCCGACGGATCAGGTCGATTAATCGTCTTAGGACAAAACAGCACGATCTTCTTGGTGCGAGTCCCTCGACTCGAACCGGAACATATCTTGGCGTAATTCGACTCGGGCCGCGGAGGACTTACAGGTGGAATTCGGTGATTTTGAATGGTGTACCAGCGTCCGTCGGGATTTTTCATCGTACCTGCTGATGCAGTTCATACTAGCGAGCGTGGTCGGTGCCTTGCCGGGCCATCGGATGATATCGTAGGTCTTATCTTTGCGTCATGAGCCTTGCATCGAATGTTTATCACCGCGGAGGTGTTTGGTGGCCAAGGAGGATGTTACTCACTTAGCATTAATTGGGGCGAGTTGCGAAAAGTTTTTGCATGCGGATCCGGAAGATCGCGTCGAAGATTTCATAGGGTGCGCGACCAGCGTATCCCTATGGGAGTAACCAGTGCATTTCGAGTCGTGAACTCGGCGGAACTTTAGTGCAAGCATTGCTCGTTGTTTAGTCCGTAGGACTCGAAAATTCGGATGCTGAAATCCTTCCTCCCTATGGGAGTAGCCCCAGTCCGTAGTGGAGTCGTGGACTCGACGTGGGACTCGAAGCTTTTGTGTGAGCGGCCATTGCTCCGTTTGGAGTAGCCCCAGTGTCTGGCGGTCGTGGGCTTCGGCGAGGACTCGAGTCTTGTATCATGCAACGGTAGTAGGAAAATCTCGTGGGTGTACCGCTGACCCGGAAGTACATCGGATGCGCGACCAACGCTCCTGATAGGAGTAGCCCCCAAGTATTTAGTCGAATCGTAGATTCGGTGAGTACTGGTTAATGGAGCGAAGTTATTGCTAGTATAGTTGTTGATGATGTCGATCTTGACGATCAATGACCTCAAGCGTCTGCTGCGCGAAGATGACTTGGTAGACGATCGTGGGTCCCACTTCGACTTTAAATTGACGGTCCGCAGCGTGAGAGATGATTCTGGCGTTTCCTCGATTTCAGCGCGTAGTGGGCGTCGTGGAGAACGACAGTTCGTTTTAGTCTTGACGCGTATGCGGCCAGATCTACCATTGTCGTTAGGTCTTCTCGATGGGCGGCCAGCGTCGTCTTATTTATTATAATCCGTGGTGAAATCGTGGTTTGTTTTTTACCGCAGCAGTTCTTGTGTTCATTGCTTCCTTGTTCTTGAGCTTATTCTCGCTGCACGCTGAGAGTTCCTTTCGCATTTCCTTTGTCTTCGTCGTTGGCAACGCCACCACCTCCGTAGCGCCATGGGGAAGAAGAAGTCCTCATCTGCAGTTGGGACCAGCGCTGCCGGAGGCAAGAAGAAGCGCCGCTGCTCGTGTCACCGATGGTGGTGGCGGCGATCGAGAGCAGGAGAAGCGATCTCCAAGCTGCTTGGCGAGGCTGATTCCATGAGACACGGCCGTGAGCCTCCCGGTAGTGAGGTAATCCCGTCCCCCATCTGGGTATCGGGTTATGTTTATCGCCGCGTTTTGCGTGGGTTTTGCGTATCGATCCATGACTTCCTTCGTGGACTGCTCTTTTCTATGGGGTTCAGCTCCATCATCATCTCCCAACTCCCTTCTCCACATTGCATGTTTTATCACGCTTTGCAGTGTTGGCTTGGCATTGAGCCGCACTTTGGCCTCTTCCGAAGCTGTATTCCGTGAGGAAGCGATCAATTCGGATGGTGTGTATCCCATTGGGGTTTCATCATCTCTCTTAGTCGATGTCCAATTCTTTTCCTTCTCCATGTCCGAATCTGTCGATCTTGGCGGAGGAAATGGTTTACATCCGTGACTCCGTTACGCTGGGCAAGATTTTGGTCTTGTGCCTTTTGACCCCTCCCAGTTGATTGTGAAGAAAAGATCCTGGAAAAACCAGATCTTAGATGGTGAGGTGCGGAGATAGAGGCCTTATACCGTCGGGTGGAGGAGCTCCAATTGATTCTGAGAAGGAGGTCAGCGGTGTCGACATCATCCGGGTGTTTCTTGGCGTCGGGTGCGGCCGCTCCGGCGAGCGCATCCGATGTTCCTTTACTCTGGCCCGTGATCCGGCGAGGGTTTGGTGAGAAAATCTCGAGGTGGAACTTGACAGGCTCTTCGGCGTCTTGTTGAAGTTCAAGGCCGACGAAATCCGGGAAATCGTTGACTCCGCCTTTTTCGTCGACGTTGGCCGTGCCAAAGGTGTAGATTTGCGCATGTAGTGCTTCCCTTATGTTTTTGTCGGTTGTGTACTTGTGTCCTTTGTCTGCTAACAAAGTTTCTTCTCATCTTGTAGAGCTTCAAAGTGCCAGGCATGGCGCCACCATTGCCCGAAAGGTATCTGAATGCCGGATAATGAAGTGGTGGATTCCGTGTCCGAGCTTCCTTGGCGCGATCTCCGGCGGAGGATGCCGGCGAATCAGTGAAGATCATTCGATGGCGATCACGAGCTCGGCGAGTCTTGGATGCCTCGACTCCTCCGACTCCGAAATTCGGGGTCTTGGCGTCATGATGATGTTCGGGGGTTCGTCTTCTCCTATTCCTGCCGTTCTGTGTTGCTCACTTGCTCGCACCCGCCAAAGAAGGAAGAAGGAAGAAGGAGGAGAAGAAGGAGAAGAGGGCCGGAGGGCTTCTCCTATCTTTGACTGAGCGCGTTGGGCTCGTAAGTGTGCTTATTGCCCTTGTAGTCTTTTGCTCACTTGTTATTTTGCTTTGTGTTGATTGGTTTGTATGTAGGCAATCCTCAAGCGGCTCTAGTGATGGGCCTTGGCGAGATGATGGGGAGTCGAACATTGTGTCACCGCCTCCATGATGGTGGCGGCGTCGGGTGGTCTTTGCACCAGTTCCTCTTGTCGGAGAGGCTGGTGGTTGCGCCTCGAATTTGGAGCGGGCCTGCGGGTTCGCGGAACATGTAAGTTTTTACGCTTCATGCCAGGGAGCCCAGGCGTCTTCGATGTCTTGATGTTGTGTTTGCTTCTTTGTTATGGGGAGCCCCAAGTCATGCTCTTCTTGCTATTGCTTTTCCTGCAGCCTTGTGTCCAGGAAATGGCGGCTGGTGGAGGAGCACTGGCTGGAGGTGAAACTGCAGCGGTTGCAAGGTATTAATCGCCTTGTAGTACTTTTTAGTTTAACCTTGTCCTGTTTGTTAACACATGATTGTTGTGAAATCATAGGAGAATAAAGACTATCTACGTGAGGTTCATGCTCTCAAGAAGAGCCTTGTCCAATTGAGGCCGAAGGCAGAAGCTGCCTTGAGCTGGGTGGCAAGCGGCCAAGCGAAAAGCGTCTGTGACGAAGCATTGGTCGTGAGAGGGGGCGGAGAAGCTCATGGCTCTTGCCAAGGCAATTTCGGGTGAGTCTGAGCTTTTGCACTTGCTCCTTTTCTTCGGGTCCTCTTCTATGTTGCTTTTCTTCATGTTTTCTTCTATTTTGTCTCAGATGCCGCAGGCATCGAGTTTGACCGTGGTGCTCTGGAGCACGAGAGTGCTCTGGATGATGCCACTGTGGCGGTCGAAGACCGCTGCAGCACCGTCGTCAACTCTCTTGCCAAGGCAAAGGAGGTCCTTGGTCGCTTCTACCAGGAGCTCTTCCGAAGGCGCAACCCTTGATGATGTTGATGCTCTGGCAGAGGCTCTGTCAGCCGAAGCGCCTGCAGCGTACAAGCGCAAGCAGAAGGGCATTGGCGCGTCCGTCGGGCTGGCGATGGCCATGGCGGCTGGGGCGGAGCTGGACTTGCCCTAGATCACTTCTCGGATGCCGACGGCTGCGGATGGATCAGAGGTAGCCTTCGCTGCTTACTCCGCTCGCTGCAGACGATATGGGCCCAAGCTCATTGACTTGTTGTCTAAATGCACTGCGGCATGGCGAGCCAAAAGCTAAGCGGTCTGGCTCGAGGCGACTCGGTGTCCTCGCCGTAGGCATAGGAGATGTAGGGTAGTATGTAGTTTACTTTTGCTGTAAATATCTTTTGTAGCACCATTCTTGAGCCATGATGCTGTATTTAATGAATTCCTCCGAGTTGGGCTTTATCTTTGGCTGAGTGTTTGTGTGCCTTCTTTTTCTTCTGCTTTAGGTTCCTTCGGGTGTTGACCCAGTTGGTACTTCATCCGAAAGGCCCTTGCGAGCATCGTTGGATGATTCCTCGCAGCTCGCTTTTCTGCGGGATCGCGTGCGCAGCTTGGAGAGAGATTTGCTTGGGCTCTGTGATCGTCTTGGCGTTTGGAAGTCCAAAGCGGACCGTAGTGCAGACGGAGAGGAATACTTGATGGCGGAGCTGGGTCGGCTGTCCAGCAGCTGCGTGTAAGTTGATCCTTCTTTGTCGTAGCTTAGTTCTTGGTGAGCCTGCGGCCTTACTCTTGATACATCTTTGTTATCGCGGTGCGAATCTCGCTCGAAGGAAGAAAAAGCGCATTGCTGTTCGAGTCAATTGTTTGACTCAACGGGACATGGAAGCCGGTGGCTTCTTTTGGGTGGATCGCGATCGTGCCATGGTTACGGCGGCAGTGCGGATCGCGTCTTCCAGGTTTCGCGGGTGCTCCACCGGTGCGTATATCGCTGTCCTCGGTCTTTGCGTCATGTTTCCGTTGGATGGCGTGCGACCCTTGCGAGCCTTGGCGAAGTTTGAGTGCCAGCAATGTCAAGGAGCTGGTGCGGCAGCAACTTGTCGCGAGGTGAAGGCTGCCTTGTCTCTTGTGAGGTGCATCATACGATGTAGATTTGGCTGCTTTGTGGGTGGGCCACCTCCTCGGCCAGATGGTGGCGAGTGGAATATCGTCCGCATTACGCGGTTGTAAGGCGATATGCGAGCAGATTGTAGATTTGTTTGAGCAGCGTGCTCGGGCTATTCTCAGAATAGGTAGAACCTGAAAATAAGCAGATAGATGTAAAATTTGTATATATTGCGGCGTGTATGTGCCCTTTGTTGTAAAGGTTTGCTTGTTAGCGAGCACGCGATGCTTTGATTTAATCGTGTCCTTTTCGTTATGGCGTGGTAATTGACTACTCAGTGTACACGTGTTGTCCTCGATCGATGAAATCGTGAGGTGGGGAGCCCCAGCGCGTTTTGTCCTCGATGAAATCGTGAGGTGGGGAGCCCCGAGTGCGTTAGTAGCATGTAACAAAGTTGCGGAGAAATAGTCAACGAAGGTTGGGAGCGAGACACTTAGCTTTATTTGTAGCGTAATGGAGGAGGTACATGGTTCGGCTGAGTAGCTTTGGCTGTAAGCCTTATTGAAAGTAAAAGGGGTACATTCCCCATTGCTATGGGTAGAATCGTCGCAGGTGCGAGGTGTTCCATGGGTTGGAGTATGTGACTCCAGACTCCACGTGCTTGAGGCGATAGGCGCCACCTGGGATGACCTCGGTGATGGCATAGGGTCCTTCCCATGGCGACTCGAGTTTATTGATCGCTTTGCTTGAGTCACAAAGCGAGGTCTCCTTGACGAAGGACCTTGGGCGTGGCCGGCTGTGATAGTTGCGAGACTTTGTTGGTACACGCGGATCTAGCTGCTGCTATATCCGTGCTTCGTCGAGTGTGTCGACGGCATCTTGATCTTGGCCGTGGATTGGCTTCGGCTGTGACGACTCGTGGAGCTGGTGACGTACTTGGCTGGTACAGCCTCTCGCTCCGTGTACCATGAAGAGCGGTGTGTAGCCGGTGGAGCTGTTTGGCGTGGTTCGTAAGCTCCACAGACGGACGGTAGCTCTTTCGTCCGATTGCCGCTTTGTGCTCGAGTGAGCTCATGAGGCGTTCTTGATGCCAGCGCCGATTAGGCGTTGGCCTTTCCACTGCCCGTTTGTTTGCGGGTGCGCCACTAAAGCGTCGTGATATTGATCGAGGCCTTCGCGAAGTCGAATTCTTGAGATGAAGTTTGATCCGTTATCGGTGATGATCTTTGTCGCGATGCCAAACCTGTAGACTATGGATTGAAGAACTTGGCGGTTTTGCCCTTTTGGTTGGTGGTGGCATGGCCTCGATCCACTTGGTGAATTTATCATTGCGACCAAGAGGAAGCGTGTCCTCCTTCGAGGATTTTGGCGGTTGCCGATCATGTCAAGGCCCCATTGAGCAAAAAGGCCAAGCTATGGGTATGGGTGAGTTCGGACCCGGTGCGTGCGGTTTGTTGGCGAACCGTTGGCACCGTTGCATCTTCAGACGATGTCGCTGCGTCGCTCATGGCGTTGGCCAATAGAATCCTGCTCGTAGAGCTTTGGCGACAAGGAGGCGGTTTGCTGCGTGGTGGCGCGGATGCCCTCGTGGATATCTTGGAGTATGGTCTTGCCATCGCTGATGGTGACGCACCGTTGTAGGGCGCCTGTAATGCTGCGTTTACAGTTCGCCCGTTGATGATGGTGAAGGCTTTTGACCGACGAGATATCGCCGGGCATCTGTCGGGTTGTCTGGTAAGTTTCCGTTTAGCGAGGAATCGGAGGTATGGGCGTGTCCAGGTTTCTTCGATCGCCATGACCTGCATCGGTGACCATGGCGACTTCGGTATCCAACTTTTCGTGTCCTTCTTGACCTTGGTGGCGTAGCCCCAGTGTTACCTTCTTTGGGTGATCCCTTGGGGAATTTCGCTTGATGGATGGCACGCAGATCTGCTCGAGAACACACGGTGGTACTTTTGCACAAGTGGAGCCGATGTTGGCGAGTCTATCGGCCTCCTCGTTGCTCTCTCTTCCGACATGCGAAGTTCGCGGCCGTCGAATTCTCCTTGAGTCGTTGTATAGTCGCGATGCGCGATCATGTTTTCGGCGTGCGTCGCACTCATTCATCGTCTGCTGGGCGACAAGGTTGGAGTCACCGTAGATGACCAGGCGTTCGCCGCATATTTTGCCATCCGCATGCCATGGATGAGGGCCTCGTATTGGCCTCGTTGTTGGAGGCTCTGAATTTCATCCGAAGGGCGTACTTCATCTTGTCACCTTGCGGGGAGGTCGGTATGACTCGCCCTTTCTCGGCTTCGCGTTTGGAGCCGTCAAAATGCATTGTCCAGATTGCGACATATGCAGGGTGTCGAGCAGCTGCAGCTCCATCCGATTGCACCGAAGTCCGGGAGGACTTGAGATTTGATGCGTCCGCTTCGTAGATGATGTCCGGTGGTGATAGTTCGATGCCCCACGAGCCGTGTCTGTGGCCTCTGGATTGTTCGGGATCTTTGTTTAGGGGTGCCTCGTTGGCGACCATCACTGATGCTCCACGGAAGTAGTGGATCGATCGTCGAGCCGTCATGAACACGCCGTAAATGGCCTGACAGTGCGGGTACCGCTGTTTTGTTGGAGTGAGAACCTCGCTGAGGTAGTAAATTAGGCGTTGTACCCCATGGGTCTTGCCTTCTTCGGGTCGTTCGACCACAAGTCATCTTGACCACTGTGTGTGGCTGCTATGTCTGACAATAGAACTCGCGCTCTTTTGGCGTGACCAAAGCAGGCGAGGTGGAAGGAGCCGCTGAGGTTTTCGAATCGTCGTTGGCTTCGGTGTCCACTCGAACTTATGCATCTTGCGCAGCAGATTGGTAAAATGGTAGGGCCTTTTAAGCCCATGCGGTGATGAACACCTTAGTGCCTCTACTCGCCTGCGAGCTGCTGAAACGCCCTTGAGGTTTTCGGCTTCTCCATTGTCATGATAGCTTTGATTTTCTTGGGTTCGCCGATCCCTCGTTGAGAGATGAAGTATCCGAGCGGTGACTGAGGGGCCTTGGCGCACTTTTCTGGATTGAGCTTGATCCTGTAGCGATCAATGTTGTGGATCGTCTCGCGGTGATAGTCGATTAGTGTTCTTGCCTCCTTGGTTTTGATGTCTATGTCATCGACATAGACTTGGACGTTGCGACCGATCTGGTCCTTGAGGCAGGCCTGCATGCATCGCTGATGCGTGGCACCGTGTTCTTTAGCCGAAGGGCATTGTGTTATGTGTATACTCGAGCGGTGTGATGAGCGCCGTTTATCTTGATCTTCAACCTTGAGTCGAATCTGGTTATAGCTTTGAGTAGGCGTCGAGGAAGGAGAGTTTCTCACAACCTGCGGTCGAATCGATGATCCGGTCGATCCGAGGAGAGGAAGTGGTCCTTAGGGCGATGTTTGTTCGGTGGCGTGAAGTCTCGCACATCCGCAGGATGTCCGTGTCCTTCTTCGGGACCATCCGTGTTTGCCGCCACTCGCTTTCCTTGATTTCCGGATGAAGTCTGCTGAGTAATCTGTTGATCTCTTTGCCGATAGCTTGGCTCGTGGCTCGACGGTCTTCGGATGGACTGTTTGGCGGCTTGGTATGCAGGAAGACATTGAGTGCGTGCTCGGCGAATTCCACAGGAACTCTGGCATGTCCGCAGGACACCAGGTAATTTCCAGCGCTCACGGAGGAATTCGACGGCGCTTTCCTATTGATGTTGAGGTCGTTGGCGATTAGCGCCGTCTTGGAGCATCCGTTGGATGGACCTGTACTTTTTGGTGTTGATGGTGGAGTCGAAAGACATATCGGTGCGTTACGCTTGGTGGTAGGGGTAGCCCATTATACATCGCCGGAGCCTTACAAGCTCGTCTTGCATGCCGAAGGACTGGGAAATTTTGTTGAAATCCCTGTCGCATTGATCCGATCGGGTGAAGCTCCGTGGTGTGATGGCGCCTCTTGGTCTGGCATCTTGAGTAGTAGGTATGCGTGGTGTGGAGCGGCCAGAACCTGCGAATGCTACGCGTCGGGATGGCGTGGTATTGCGACGGCCAGTCTACCACTTCGAATTCTAGGCGCTCCTGCCGAAAGTTGTCCGGTGTCCCGAAGATGACGTCGAGCCCTATTTTGCCCAGGGGGAAGATGCCCTTCCCTGGGACAATGCCGTGGAACGTTGTGTCTGATTGTTCCAGGCTGCATTGCGGGATCCGCATAGCTGCTAGAGTACTTGTGAATATTAGGTTGATGCCGCTGTCGCCGTCCATGAAGACGCGACTCATCTCGAAGCCTCCGATCTGCGCCTCCAGCACCAGGGCAGCATGACCTGGGCGAGGGATCTGGCAAGGGTGATCCGCGCGGGTGAATGTGATGCAGGACTCCGATCCGCTGAGGTACTCAGGGATTGCAGGCGGAGTTGTCACGGCCATGTTGATTTGTCGGGTGATTTTCTTCTGCACCCTGTTTGTGGGACGTCCCTTCTGTATCATATTGAGTGCTCCTTTTGGTGGGGGTAAGCGACCCCGACATTATTTTGCGCTGGTGCGACTGGTTGATGTGGGCTTCCAATAGGCGGCGGTGGAGGAGCTCCATGTGCTACTTCGCCTGGCGCAAGTGCGTTTCCAAACGCAGGAATTTGAGCTTGTTGCCTCATCTGTACCATGCTTTCGCTGAGTTTCTGGAACTCGCGGCAGTCCTTGAGCATGTGGCTAGCTTTCTTTTTGCCATCTTGTTTGTCGATGTAGAAGTGGATGGTGCATGGACCCGAAAGTTTGTCGAGTGCTGAAGGTCCGTTGTCATGATGTGGCGTTGCCAGCTGCGTTGGTCGTCCGTTGTCGCGGAAGTTTCGGCTGCGATATCCTCATTGCTGCGGCTGTTGTCGTTCTGGCGGTCGGCGTGGCCGCTGCGACCATGTCGGGTCCGTCGCGGTCCTCGTGAGCGCGGTCTCCTCTTCTGCGGCGTTCGCGTCTTGACGTAGTCGTCTTCTTCATCCGATTGCGCCGCTGGATGCAATCTTCGCCGTCTGCCAATGTTGGCGATTTCCATGAGTTGGTCGAGTGTCTTGGGCTTCTGGCGTCCAAGTTTCTCCTTGAAGTCTGGGCGTTTGGCCGTCCACGAAGGCGTCGATGGCCCGCTCTTCGGAGATGTGTCTTGCGGAGTTCTTGGTGTGAACCAGCGTAGTATGTCTGGCGAATAGATTCACCCGTTCTCGAGTGCAGGCTCGCAGCTCTTGATTGAGGCGGGCCTTTTGCTGGTGCCTTTGAAGTTTCGGATGAAGCTATAGCGAGCTCCTCCAACCGGATGGATCGATGATGATAGGCTGCTGAGCGGACCCACGCCGCGCGCTTTGTCGGTTGAAGGCATTGCATGGCGGTTTCTTTGTTGCCTCCGTGAAGCTTGACGGATGATGGATGGTCGTTGAGCGGGACTTTGGATCTTGCGTGCCGTTGAACTTCGGAGTATCCGAAGGAATCTTAAAGTTGCGTGGCATCTGTGTTCGCCGGACGGATCTGCTGAAGCACCGAGCCCCGCAGAGTTCTCCTTCGTCTTCATCCATCTCAGATTCGGATGAGCATGCGCGTTTGGCGCGTGCTTTGTCGATCTTGCGCTGTGTAAGCTTGTCTCTGGCGTCATAGTCGTGTTTGTGGCGGTGCGAGCTCTTCTTCCTTCGAGGAAGGTCGTGTTCTTCTTCATCTTCGGATGAGGGAGTGGGGCTCCGGTCGCGCCTGGCCGAAGCTTTCTTCTTTGGCTCCGTAGGAGCATCTTCGTGGAGGGCAGCTCCGATTAGTCCTAGTCCAGTGAGTGCGGACCTATGCATGGCCCTTTTCGGGTCCCCCTCCGGAGGTGGGTGAGCCGCAATATACGCAGTGGCTGCCATGATCGCGGCTTGTGGCATCTTCGGGGTGATGTTGCCGTCGGCGTCCATATCCATGAGCGATGTGTGGAGGGTTCGGGTCACGTCACGCCGCTCCTTCGGGTCCATGTTTTCCACCCAAGAGTGGTGCTTGTTTCCCTGATTTCCGTTTGTGCTGGAGCCGGGTCCCATGGGGAAGAGCGCAGCTCGTCGCGCACTGGACTCAGAGGCTGCTTTTTTGCGTTTATCGAGCGTCTCCTGCATCTTGACTTGCTTCTCGTGCTCCTCGATGAGGAGGTAGTGGTATGCCATCAGCAGGTCACGTGGGGAGTCCAGAGGTAGGACTTTTTCGCCTGCGACGGCGCGGCGTGCTTCGGCCCATCCTTCTTTGCTAAGTTGGATGAGGTGGCCCCTGTCTTCCCCGTTTTCGCCGTTTCCGTCCTGCGGGTTGGGGTTGGGCGGCGGGTTAGGCGTTTCCTCGTCGGTTTGGATGATCGCGGCGCACAGATAGCTCCTGCAGATTGGTTGGCTGCTGCCGCAGCTTTCGGATTCGGAACCGTAGGTCCCTTCATCCGAAGGTGGATCGCCTGAATCGGAGTTGCGGCTGCTGTCGAAAAACTCATCTGTTGATGGTGGCGTCGTAGCAGGTGTGGAGCCTGGCGGGCCTGATTGACGGCACGGGCACCCGCTCAGGGAGGCGGAGGGTACCAGCTTGTCCCACCTGGAGGCAGAAGCTCCCGAACAGAATTTCGAGTCCGTCGCCTACGGGCTCGAAATCCTTCATGGTGGCCGGCGAGTGGGCGGTGAAGTCGAAAGCGCCGAAGAGGAGGTGATTCTCCGTCGCCGAGGAGTTGTAGATCGATCGGGTCGAAACCGTCATGACCGCACAATCAGCAGCCCCAATTCCCACAGACGGCGCCAATTGACGAGGTTTCAACTCGTCAATGCCCATTGTTATGGACTTGGGTTTTGGAGAAGATGGGGATGCTGGAGATCGTGGCACGGTTAAGGACAAACAGGGACACGAGATTTACCTGTGTTCAGCCCGGAGGGAAAAACCCTACTCTCGCTTATGCGCTCTTTGATTACGGCGAAACCGAAAGTTACAGGGTGCGCAGATTCGATCTGGCGTGGTGGCGTGTACGAAAGTATGGATCTGTCCTGCTCGTTGGCCCCTCCTAGCCTTTATATATGAGGAGGCTAGGTCTCAGGTACCGATACGAGTAGGTTACAAGTTGTATTCGAACTCTAGTCTTGCTCTCCAAGGATCCGAAGGCGTCATGGGCCTTGGCCACCCGAAAATCTTCATGGGCCAGCGTATGTCTGTTGTGGGCCTTCCTTGGGTTGGATCAGGTATGCTGAAGTTATGTACCCGTCGGGTATAACCATGTCACCTGATGAGATCAGAGCCGAGAGGTGCGATTCTTTGGGGTCTTCTATTTGGAAGTGGAAACTTCCGATGATGAGATCGGATCCACCGTTAAAATTGGCGAGTGCCAAAATAGGGGTGGGCGGGTGTGGTGCCGCTCCCGTTGGATCGTTGCTTGAAGAAAAGGGGTATGCCGAATCCATGACTCTAGCGTTCAGGTTTTCCATAGACGGCGCCAATTGACGAGGGGTAACCTCGGCAATGTCCATGGTGATGGACTTAGGGTTTCACAGAAAAGATAATGCTGGGGATTTCATTGGATGTCAGGCAAATAAGGTAGTCGAAGTCGCCTAATTGATGAAGAACACTATTACAGATTGCTTGAGGTTTTTTTGGGTACCTCTTCCTAGGCTTCTCCCATCCTATATATAATAGGCCGGGTCTCAAAGCTGTATACGAATTGGATACAGATGTACAATTACAACTCCAACACAATGTCGGTTCAGATTTCATTTCCTAATACAACTAAGGCTTTCGCCAGTTGCTTCTTTGGGCCGTCATCTTGAATCCCATGAGCCTTTTACATAATCAAGGTAGTAAATCATAAGCACCCGAGTAATCGTACCTATGTCAGTATGATTCGTACAGGCCGCGGCGGAAGTGGCGCTATGGCGGCGGCAGACTTGGATTCGGACAGCTCTAGATCGAGGAGAGGAGGCACTGCGAGTTTTTTCTGTCTGTTCAACATGCTAGAACTAGAAGTTGGGGTCCTCCTCCCTGGTAGGGTAATAAGGCTTTAGGCCGGTGAAGGGCTTGTTCAGAAAAAGATCGATTGTCTTGATCAACTTGATTGGGATTATCCAGCCTAGTCCGTAAAGGGCCTTGTTTATTGTTCAACTGATCCAGCACTCTGTTTGTTAGTTGTTGTTCTTTTCTTTCTGTCAGCTTCTCCGTGAGCTGCTTGATTTCCTTTCGGACACCACCGAAAATCTCCTTCCCCAGACATCAAGCGCTCCCAAAAGGGACGCCAACTTGCGTTGTATATCCGGCAAGCTGGAACTTCCACATGCATATTACAAAGGTACTGCGGCATGGATATTATGGAACTGGGAAGTGACAAGAAAAGGTTCAGTGCATGTGGCAAACATTGTTTTCGAGCATATGGCTAGCACGTATACATCCAGCTACCTAGCTGCAAATTGAGCTAGACTTACATTGGTAAAATAGAATACAAACTTGCAATAACTAGTCAAATAATCCACGAACTCAACAAAAATTTAAAATACCTAACAATCTAGGAACAAAACTTTAAGGTGCTAGGGATAAAAAAGCTCGTAAACAATGTACAACCATACACTAACACGAATTTAAGATTACGCAGAACAATTTTTTCACTCCTAAGGAACAAACCTTGAGCGCACGAGAAACAAATATGTCGACCAAAGTCCAAAGAATAAATCTTGCTTTCATGAGGACAAAAAAGTAGACTACAAGATACACAATCACACTATAGTTGGTGTAAAAAACTGCGTGAAAGAACAAGTGGAACCAAAGACGTGGAATAACACTTTAGCATCAGACAAACAAATCTCGCCTTCACACGGAATAAAATATTAGCTTACAGGGAACAAATTTCGCACTACATTCGAGGCAAAACCTATAATGTAAAAGAACAAATTTGAATCTACACGTGGAACAATACAATAGAATTTAGGGAACAATAGGAGGGTAAGGGAATAAATTTTGGAATCCGTGAAATAAATAGGAATCTACACGCGGAACAATAGTAAACATGGAACAAACGGTGAGCGCAAAAGGAACTAGCTGGGTAAGGCAATATATTTTGGAATCCGTGAAAATAAACAAAACAATAGGAGGAACGGACGGCATCTACACAAGGAACAAAACATAAGGCTAAATGGAACAAAATCATGATGATAATTAGGAAAATTAGCACCAAAGGAACAAATCACATATGCATAGGGAACATACCGCATCTACACAAGGAACAAAAAGTTAGGCTAAATGGAACAAAATCATGATCGCAATTGAGACGGAATTTGACACCAAAGGAACAAATCACATTTGCATATGGAGCAAAAAGTAAAGAGAAGGGAACAAAAAATTAGTGATTGTGGATAAATCATGAGCTAAAAGATAACTAAGCCAAGTGGAATAAAATTTAGCATGCGGGGAACAAATCATTACTACAAGCGGAACAAATAATATGGACAAAAAGTGGAACAAGAAATTATGAGAACCAAGCACGTGGCATTACTACAAGCGGAACAAAAATATATGGATAAAGTGGAACAACATTTTATAGCACGTGGAACAAATCACGAGCACATGAGGAACCAAAAAATTGACCAAGCAAGACAATGTATACACACATGAGAAACAAGTCACGAAAACTAGCAAAACTTTAAATTAAGTGGAACAAAAGTTTAGCACGCCTAAAACTAATCATAACTATACACTTGGAAAATGTAGTGCCCATGAAAGAATTATTTTGACTAACAAGAAATAAAGTAGGACTATAATTAGGAAAAAACCATAGCGCCCAAGGAACGGATCACATCCGTACGAGGACCAAAATTGCGGCCGAGGAACAGATAACGCGTACACAAGAAACAATTATTTTGGATACATGGAACACAATCATCAGTACAAATGGAACACGAATTGTATCGCCCATGAATGAATCATACCCGCATAAAGAAACAACACTTTAGCAACTAAGAAACAAGTCAAATCTACACGAGGAACAAAATTTCAGATTAAGTGGAACAAACAATCATGTGCCCGATAAACGAATCATATATATGTGAGTAACAAAACGTTATAAAACGGTAAACGAACTAGAAAAAGTCTTGACTACAATGGCGACATGAATTTAGCCGCCTTAAGGAATAAGTCTCATTTACCATGGAACAAGGAAATAGGTCCAGTGGAACAAAAAAGGTAACACTCTGGAATAAAAATCAAGTGGAACAGAATTCGTCAACGGAAAAGGTACTTGCAACTATCAATGGAACCGAAAAGAATATATAAACCTAGAAGGAATACTTTTAAGCTAAAAAAACACTCACAAAACACATTCGTACTACTCTCTCCGATGCAAACTAAATTAACTCAACCGTATCTAAATATGTATGTGTCTAGACGTGTTTTATCTAAATACATGCGCATCTCGATAAAATTAAGTAAATTAATTTGAACCAAAGGGTGTAAAAAATATAAAATATAGTTAAGAAAAAATGAAAAGAAAGACGAAAAACAAACAAAAAAATATTGAAATGATAATAAGAATAATGAAATAAAAGAAGGCAAAAAATAAGAAAAATAAAAAAAGAAATCATACGTGATAAAAGGAAGAAATGTACGAAGAAAATCGTAACCAAAAAATTTGCGCACGCACCGGAAATCTGGAACGGACCATGGCTGGTCACTCTCCAAAAAACACCATGCTGGAGTCACGTCTAGAAATCTCGTCCAGAAATCTGGAGGTAATTCAAGGGCTGCAGAGGAAGAATCTTAGACCCTTCAGGCTTCAGCCATGTCCTGCGAGGAATCACAGAAACTTCGAGGAGTCGAGGCGGGGTCGCGTTTAGCTTGCTAGGCTAGGAGCACCGCTAGCAGCTGGGTGACACATCTGGTTAGCTGCCTCGCCTGAGGGGCTAAATCTTTCAATAAACATTATGACTATCTTTACTATTAAAAAAAAGTTGATGTTGGTATGTCCACTTTGACTTCAAACATTCACTTTGACATCAAACATTGGAACAATCTACTCCCTCCGTTTCAAAATATAAGACATTTTAGTTTTGTAAATGAAATGTATCTAGACCTCTTTTAGTGTCTAGGTTCATTTAGATTTGGAGTGAACCTAGACACTAAAAGGGATCTAGATACACTACCTTCACAAAGCTAAAACATCTTATATTTTGAAACGGAGGGAGTAGGCCATCGGATTACTCTCAAACACAGCCACCCGTCATTGGAGGAATTAACACCGTCCGGTTGCCCCCCACCCTCCGTGTGTGCGGAAAAAAAGACAGGATCCCGTCGCGCTATGGTAGATATCTCTGAAACCCTAGCCGCCGTCTCCTTTTCTTTGCGGGAGAGAGACGACCCGTACGACTCAAGGCCGAGTAGAATTTGATAATTACTTTTGACGTACGTGCCTTTTGACAAAGATATGGCATATATAGAAAACCTCCTTGCAGTAATACTCGCATCTAACCAATACGTACGTACGTTGTGGAAAGACATAAAGTCAATTCTCCCACAGGATTAATAAGGAGCTGTGTTGCGATGAACAGGCTTATTAATCGCGAAACGGCAAGGACCTCGGAGCGAGAAAGACGATAGGACATGCGTTTTGTTCTAGGTTCAGCTGAGCCAGATATAGCATGTCGTCTTCCACCGATCGATCAAACTCTAAGCAGTAGTGCGCCCACGGCATGCATGCGGTCATGCGGAAGACTGAAGGCAGCATGCATGTCATATGAACCGGACAGGTACATGAAGGCAAACTGGAAGAAGTAGAGGACTAGCACGTCAACTCGATTAAGCTCGCCGGCTGTCCGGCACCATGAGGGCCGGCGTGTGAATGGTCCGGCCACCTTATAAAATGAGGAATCAGGGGCTGACGCCTGACGGAGAGTCAGTTTGTTGCTGATCTTGCAACTGAGAAGTATTTCAGTCGAGCACACCAACTAGGAGCGGCGGCAATGGCCGGTTGCCGTGATGGTTGTGAAAGGTAGATTTTCTTTCAAACTGAGGGGAATTTGACCATAGAATCGTTTTGATCCTCCATGCATGCAAGATGAGTTGACCTGAATCCCCGCATACTAGCAAAATCAAGGTGGAGGACGGCTTGCGACGAAAGCCGAAGAAGCTTAATCCTAAGAACCACTTTTCTTCGATCGGCGGCGTGCCGGCGTCATTCATGGAAGCGCCTCCACCGGTGAAGCGGCAGGCCAATCGGAGGTCGCACCACGGTCGGCACGACCCGGTCTTCTCGACGGCATTCTACTTTTCCCGCCGTTTGCGTGACGGTCCATCAGGCCGTCGTGAGGTCCAAGCTGTCATTGGCGCATGGCGATCTCGCCGGAGTACCACGCACAGGGCGTCGACAAGGCTGCGGAAGAACAATAATTAATACGGTCTTCGTATCAGTTCAGATGCGTGTATTCGTACAGGTGATTTATTTTCCAACCAAAAAAGGCACGACTGGAAGAAGGAGTACCACGCACAGGGCGTCGACAAGGCTGTGGAAGAACAATACTTCCTCCGTCTCAAAATAAGTGATGTGACTTTGTCTAGATTCAAATGTATCTAGACACGTTTTAGTATATAGGTACATGCGAATCTAGACAAGTTCAAGTCACTTATTTTGAGACGGAGGGAGTAATTAATACGGTCTATCAGTTGAGATGCGAGTATTCGTACAGGTGATTTATTTTCCAACCAAAAAAGGCACGACTGGAAGAAGAAGGCCAGGGAACCACCGGATGGGCGCCACGTTCGTTCGGCGCACGCAAGCCCGGCCCTGTTTGTGTTGTTTCTTGCTCGTCCAGTTCGTGCAGTAAAACATGGTGAATCATTGTTATAGAGCAACGGAGATCCCGTTTTCTTTCCAGCGCAATGCTAATCAGGAGAAGGGAAACCATAACGGTGCCGACGGCGGCGGCAATGTAATATTTGGTGCTTGCACTGTTTGTAATACTAGATGATACCCCGCGCGTTGCAGCGGGCATTTTTTTTGCATTGTAGCGGAAATTAATAGGAACATGATATAGAAAACATTAAAACACTGAATCATAGATTTAATCGTATATTTGGACAATAAGAAGTGTACAATGAAGTATAATTGTAATGGTAGAAGACAACATCACAGTAGCTAGTTATATAATCATTTCGTGTACCGACGGATTAGAAATCTCTATGTGAGATCATGTAATACAAATGTTTAGGAAACCCCACAAAAAAGATTTAGAGTCTGAGGTGTAGTCCTTGTGCCATGTAAGTGTTTGTAGGTGAGCCTTTTCCTTGATATAACCGAGAAAAAAAATCTAAGAAGGTAATGCACCATTAGTAAAATACGTACAGATTTATAATTCTGTAAATCATATATTTCTGGTTCATAGGTTTACATCTCTGTGTAGTACTTTATCGAGAAATAGGGAACACAACTGTAGTGACAGTAACCTAGCCGTGGTACTACCAAGAACATAATGATGTAACTACAACAACTATACTTTTTTTCCGAAAAGGGGAAAAAAGCCCCGGCCTCTGCATCCTTGGATGCACACAACCTTTATTAATAGTTCAAGACTACAACAGCTATACTGTGAAGAGCTATGCTTGATGGGTAAACAAAAGTAGTGGATTTGAGTATGTGATGTTTGAGACCTACAGATAATCAGTTAAGATAAATTTTGGTGATACCAATTGAGTCAAATTTCAGAACACAGATGACTGAGCTGCAAAGGGACATATCTGCATACGCACCATCAAATGATTAGAAACACAATATATATTGGTACTTTTTTGACGGAAAATATAAAAAATATAAATATACAGACGTAAGTTAAAGATTAAGAATGTAATTTGATTGAAAACTACATGAGCACAGGCAGACGTATAACTCCAAATCACCACACGCGGTAGTCCTAATCTGTCATGAAAAAAAATTATAACCTCAGAAAAAAAGAGGCATGCATACAATAGACTATTTTCTCATAAATGTTTTTCATTATATGCTCCGTAGATGATAAAGCATGCCAGCACCAGACGCAAACTTAACCCTGCCAGTGTATTATCAATCCAAACTGTACCGCTTGCTGTGAGTTTGTGATGCATTCGGTGGATCAATTGCTACGACAGATACTGACATGGAGATTTCATAAAAGCAGCAAGGCGCATGGTCAGTGATCAAATAAACAAATGCCTCGTCGAGGTGAAGAAAAAAATTCTGCATATATAAATAAAGCGACATGGAATTTGCCTTAAAAATATATAGAGCCAAATATGCGAAGGATATTGGCAGGTTGTGGTACTTTCTGCGTTGAAAAAAAAACGGAAGTGTGTATCAAGAGTTCTCTCAACAAAATCTGTTGTACGTGATTGATATGGTGTATAGTCCAAAGAAAATGATAGCAACCAAGACAACAACATACAACATACCTGGTGATTGGTGATTGTATCTGGTCCGGCAAAAAGAAGGTTATTTGTAAGAGTGCACTAATCAGAATACTTAGCAGCAAGGTAACACAATGACCAACTGGGCATCGGAATAAGCATCAGCATGATGAAATGCTACCCCGAAAAAATAACGATGCAATGCAAAGATGTTATTACCATTTTCTAGTCTGTGTTAGAGTATAGTTGTGTATTATAGTTTCCCCATATGTTAGGGGGCTTTCTATATATTTGCACCTGTACATGTACTATATATTCTGGTCTTTGGCCCTCTGGTAATACAAGAGATCTATTACCCTAACATGGTATCAGAGCCGTACGGCTTTTTTTTTCGCCGCTTCCGGCTGACACTCGCGCCGCCGCCCGACCAGCCGGTCGCCGCCCGCCCGTCGCCGCCATACAGACCGCCGCCACCGCCGTCCCAGGCTGCCCCGACCGCCGCCCGCGCCTTGACCGCCGGTCCTCCCTCGGTCGTCGCCCCGCCCGCCGCCGGCCCCTCGGCCGCCTCCCTCCAGCCGCCGACCCCGCCGCCGCCAGATCCGATCTAGGTCGGTTTGAAAAAAAAAGTGTCTTCCTCGTCGGGCTATGTTGCGATTCCTCGCTGTCCGGTGATTTTTGATGGCGTGAATTATCCTGATTTCGTGCCTTCATGCGCGTCCATATGCGCGGTCTTCGCCTTTGGGGTGTGCTTTCCAGTGAGGTCTCCTGTCCACCGCGCCCCGTTGTGCCTCCTGTGCCTCTTGCACCAACGCCCGTTGTCCTTGCCCCCGATGCTACTCAGGCGGTCAAGGATGCAGCCCAGAGTGCTGATGATTCTGCTCGGGCTGATTGTGAGCGCCGTGTCCAGGCGCATTCTACTGCTACTACGACCTACCGGCTAGATCTGGCTGAATACACTTAGTGGATTGATGAGGATGCTCGTGCTGCTGCTGTTCTCACTTCGGTGTTACGCCTCGAGATCTTGCTGAGTTCATGAGCCTTCCCACTGCTGCTGCTCAGTGGGCTTTTCTTCGTCAGCGCTATCAACCATCTGGAGATGCTCTTTATCTGTCTGTGGTTCGTCAGGAGCATGAGCTTAAGCAGGATGATTCTACTATTGATGATTTCTATACTCAGAGTGCTGCAATTTGGCGTCAGCTTGACTCTCTTCGTACAGCGGTGTGTAACACCTGTCCCTGTTGTCTGATTATGTGCGCGGATCTGGAGTTTCAACGCGTCTTTGAGTTCTTGTCACGGCTTCACAAGGAGTTTGAGCCACGCCGTGCCCAGCTGCTTGCCCGTGGTCGTGTTCCGCTCTCTAAGGTACTGGCTGAGCTTCGTGCTGAGGAGACTCGTCTTCGTGGTGCTGGCCTTCTTGAGGTTCCTTCTGTTCTTACTGCTCGTGGTCCCCCCGTGTCGCCGGCTTCGTCACGGTCTCTCGCCGCCATTACTCTCGCTCCACCGCCCGTGGTCGAGTCACTCAGCAGCCTCGTGGTTCTCGTCCTCCCTGTGCTCGCTGTGGCAAGCCTGGCCATGATATCTCTGGTTGCTGGACGAGGGATCCACGCTTACGTCAGCAGTATCTTGCTCGTTGCCAGTCTGGTTCTTCAGGATCTTCTGTTGTTGCCTCCTACTGGTGCTTCTGGACCTCCTACTGATGCTTCTGGACCTCCTACTGGTGCTTCTGGACCTCCTGCTGGTGCTCTGTCTGATCAGGATATTATTCGTGGTCTTCGTAGTCTGCTTGATGCTACAGGCTCCTCCTCGTCGTGCATCGCTGGTTACGTGCCTAGTTCTTACGGCACCACGCGACCATCATCTTCTACATACCAGTACGTCATCCCGTGGTATCCGGATTACGGAGCTTCTTTTCATATGACTTCTGCGTCTTCTATTCTTTCGCTCTTCGCTCCCTTATTTCTCCCGTCGTGTTATTACGGCTGATGGTACCTCTCTTCTGTTTCCGGTCGAGGCACCCTCTACTTCCTCCTTCTCCGTTCTGATGTTTCTCATGTTCCCACCTTAAGATGAACCTTTTCTCCGCTAGTCACCTTCGATTCTGGTTGTCGTGTCATTCTTGATGTTGATTCTTGTGCTGTTCAGACCGTCATACACTGTGCTCGTTGGATCTGGCCTCGCAGCATTGAGTCTCCGGCTCGGAGTTAGATTGGCTTCGCGTTCCTTCCACGACACTTCTTACGCCACTTCTCCTGCAGTTCGCTTACATCCTTTGGATCGTTTCAGCAGTGGCATCATCGGCTGGGTCATCTTTGTGGCTCCCATTTATCATCCTTAGTTCGTCGTGATCTTCTGGGGTGTGTTTCAGGAGATGTGTCGTCGTTACATGCATGTCAGGGTTGTAGGTTAGGTAAACAGATTCAGCTTCCCTATCCTACTAGTGTGTCTGTATCTTAGCGACCTTTTGATTTAGTCCATTTAGATGTGTGGGGTCCTGCTCCCTTTGCTTCGAAAGGGGGCCACCGATACTATATTTTGTTTATTGATGATTTTTCACGGTACACTTGGTTATTTTTTATGCGCTCTCGCAGCGAGGTGTTTGCTATTTATCAGTGTTTTGCGGCCATGGTTCGTACTCAGTATTCCACGCCTATTCGTGTTTTTCGTGCTGATTCTGTAGGAGAGTATATCTCCCAGCACCTGCGTGGCATCCTTGCTGAGCAGGGCACCCTTGCTCAATTCTCGTGTCCCGGCGCCCATGCTCAAAATGGTGTCGCCGAGCGTAAGCATCGTCATATTCTTGAGACTACCTGCGCTATGATGATTGCTTCCTCTCTTCCGCCGCATTTCTGGGCTGAGGCTGTCGCTACGTCGACTTACCTCATTAATATCCAGCCTTCAGCTGCTCTTCAGGGTGGCATTCCTCTCGAGCGTCTCTCTGGCTCCTGTCCAGACTACTCGACTCTTCGTTTATTTGGTTGTGTTTGCTATGTCCTTCTCCCTCCTCGTGAACGCACCAAACTAACCGCCACCGTTGAGTGTGTTTTTCTTGGCTATAGTGATGAGCATAAGGGCTATCGCTGTTGGGACCCTGTTGGTCGTCGTATGCGCATCTCTCGTGATGTCACGTTCGATGAGACGCGTCCTTTCTATCCTCGCCCCACCTCTGGTACTTACCCAACGGATGATCTCTCCTTTCTTCTTTTTCCTGATACACCTTCCGCTGTCCCTTCTCTTCCACCTCCTCCACCTCCTTCTGCTGCGCCTCCTTTTTCTTTGGCGACCTCCTCTCCTCTGTCTAGTTCCCCTAGTTCTCCTCGGTCTCCGGCTTCGGATCCTTCCTCCGCGACTCCTTCTTCCTCCTCTTCTGATGAGTCATCTTCTGCGGATGAGCTTTCTTCCTCACGGCATGTTCGTCAGCGTCGTGCTCTGCATTACTCCCCTAGTCAGTATGGTCTCTCTGTAGTCTCCGAGCCGACTTCTTATCGGGATGCCGCGTGTCATCCTGAATGGCAGCTTGCCATGGCTGAGGAGAGCGCTGCGCTTGAGCGCACTGGCACCTGGGATCTTGTCTCTCCTCCTTCCGGTGTTCGTCCTATCACGTGTAAGTGGGTCTATAAAATTAAAACCTGCTCTGATGGATCTCTTGAGCGCTATAAAGCGCGTCTTGTGGCTCGTGGTTTTTAGCAGGAACATGGTCGTGACTATGATGAGACCTTTGCACCTGTGGCTCATATGACCACCGTATGCATTTTCTTGTTGTTGCTTTCGCTCGACGCTGGTCTGGTCCCGCTTGATGTTCAGAATGCTTTTCTTAATGGCAAGTTGAGTGAGGAGGTTTACATGCAGCCTCCTCCTGGGTATTCTGTTCCCGATGGGATGGTTTGTCGTCTTCGACGTTCCCTTTATTGCCTGAAACAGGCCCCTCGTGCCTGGTTTGAGCGCTTTGCCTCTGTGGTGACTGCTGCTGGTTTCTATCCTAGTTCTCATGATCCAATGCTTTTTGTTCACACTTCACCTCGTGGACGCACTCTTCTCCTTTTCTATGTTGATGATATGATCATTACTGGTGATGATCCTGAGTATATTTCCTTTGTCAAGGCTCGTCTTCGTGATCAGTTTCTTATGACTAATCTTGGTCCTCTTTGCTACTTTCTTGGGATTGAGGTTTCCTCCACTTCTGATGGGTTTTCTATTTCTCAGGAAAAGTATATTCAGGATCTTCTTGCTCGGGCTGCTCTTGTGGATGAGCACACCGTTGAGACTCCTATGGAGCTTCATGTTAGGCTTCGTCCGACGGATGGTGATCCTCTTTCCGATCCCACTCGTTATCGCCATCTTGTTGGGAGTCTTGTTTATCTTGCTGTCACTCGTCCTGATATCTCTTATCCTGTTTATATTCTGAGTCAGTTTGTCTCAACTCCTACCACTGTTCACTACGGTCATCTCCTCCGTGTCCTTCGTTATCTTCGTGGCACGATTACTCGTCGTCTTTTCTTCCCTCGTTCTAGCTCTCTCCAGCTCCAGTGCTACTCGGATGCTACGTGGGCGAATGATCCTACGGATCGTCGGTCACTTTCGCCATCGTGTGTTTCTTGGTGGTTCGCTTGTTGCTTGGAAGACGAAGAAACAGGTAGCGGTTTCCCGTTCGAGTGTTGAGGCTGAGTTGCGGGCTATGGCTTCGGTGACTGTTGAGGTGACCTGATTATGGTGGTTACTTGCAGATTTTGGGGTCTCTGTTACGACACCCACTCCACTTTTGTCAGATAGTACAGGTGCTATCAGTATTGCACGTGGTCCGGTCAAGCATAAGCTGACCAAGCATATTGGTGTTGATGTTTTTTATACACGTGCTCAGGTGCAGGATCAGGTTGTTGCGCTCCATTATGTGCCTTCAGACTTGCAGTTGGCAGATTTCTTTACAAAGGCACAAACCTGTGCTCAGCATGATTTTTTACTCTCCAAACTCAGTGTTGTGGATCCACCATGAGTTTAAGGGGGGAGGGGTGTTAGAGTATAGTTGTGTATTATAGTTTATCCATATGTTAGGGGGCTTTCTGTATATTTGCACATGTACATGTACTATATATTCTGGCCTTTGGCTCTCTGGTAATATAAGAGATCTATTACCCTAACAGTCTGCACTAATGAATACTTGCTTCCCGTCTTCACCTCCGATACATTATCAGTAGCAGAGCTGAACGTACTTGGAAGTATTCAAGTTGCTTTTCAGAGGAATATACCATTTGAAAGGAGACAATACAGCAGATCTTAAAATCAATAGCTCGAGCTACTAAGATTGGAAATATCCCAGGAATCACTGGATTCAAGAGCAGGATCAGTCTTTCTTCTCGTTTCCTCCAATAAGAGATCAGCGATATGAGACCATATGTCCATATGAGTAAGGCCGGCAAATGTTGTAGTCTGGTGGCCCAATCATGCAGCCTAGAGAGAGAGAGATATCCAATAAATTCTAGGACATGGCAAGATGCTTCTGGCTCGTTGGTGATGCTGGAGGAGAAGGGCAGCTAATTTATAGGGAGGGGAATGGAATTCAGTGGAAAGAGAGAAGGAAATCCATATCGTTAGTGGAGGGAGACGAAGAGCAAGTGGAACTGTAGGAGTTATTAAAGAGAAAATGAATGGTTGCAGCCGCACCTCCTGAAAATATGTGTGGCGATTTGTTTCTTGGAAAATAAAAGAAATAAATAATAATTCCATTATGTGTTTATTTGCTGATGTGGCATAATGAGGTGGATATCCTGCATGTTTAGAGAAATAGGTAGTGGGGATGACCTATTTAGTTATTATAGATTTGGTGTTTGACACTCTTATTGATGCAGTAATTATGTTGGAAGACATTGTTTCTCTTTTGATCAAGCTATACCTGAAATTTTTAATCAACCAATTTGATGTTTATGTGTAGAATTCTAGAATTGGTGGGGGTGACTGGCTTGAGACTTTATTTTGTGTATTGGAGTGCGGTGGAGTCTGCATGTCATCCAGGTTGTCTGTCTTACCCAAGGTCATCTTTAAGAGAAAAGGTAAGCGGTAGTTTTGTTCATGTTGGGTAGAATTCGCTTGTAAGCTGAATATTTGAGTATAAACTTACATGGATGCAAGTGGCTATCCTCTC
Source organism: Avena insularis (assembly GCA_023614405.1). Classification (NCBI taxonomy): domain Eukaryota; kingdom Viridiplantae; phylum Streptophyta; class Magnoliopsida; order Poales; family Poaceae; genus Avena; species Avena insularis. The sequence goes on along the minus strand of CM042690.1, from coordinate 88,679,631 downwards.
TGCGCATGGGGTTTTCCGGCGTTTGCCTACTCGGTATGCTTGTTCTATTTCTTGCTCCCGGCTCTTGTTCCAGTCGAAAAAATAATTGGTTTGGACAAAGAAGATGACGATGCCATAGGTGCAAGAGAGGAGCAGAAAGTGGAAGTGATGACCACGCTAGCGACATCCTCCTTGGAGCTGGCAACCATGATGGAGACAGCCTCCATGGTGTTGCTAGATGCCCGGATGAGGTGGTGTAGGCATAGGTGGGCGTGGAGTAGCGTTCATAGGCGTGGTTGTTCGTGGTCACAATACCTGCGGCCATGGCGCTTGTGAGCACCGGGCTGGTGGTCGTGGCCGCACTTGAGAACATCTTGGGCTGATAGGAGTGGTTATCACCGGTCGTGGCTTCCATGAACTCAGCGGCGGTAACGCAAGATATGACCTTGCTGGATTTGGAGATTGAGACACGCCAGACACAGCCATGTCTATCATCCAGGGGTGTGGATTATACTAGACATGTAGGGGTGTGGATTATACTAGGCATGTAGACGGCCATGGCAGCGATGGTGGATGCTACGCCCATGATCAAGAGGAAGCCCGCAGCGGTCACACGCATTAAGGCGAGGAGGGCTAGGCCGACCGGCCATGACGGCCAGGGGGGAACGCCCACCACGTGCGATGACCAAAGTTTTAAATAGCCGGCTATAGCCCGGCTATAGCGGCTATAGCCTTTTGAGAAGCCTCCCGCTAAGGCTATGCCCTTCATAGGCTAAATGGAGAATAGCCGCTAATAGCCATGTATAGCCTGATTTAGCCCTAAATTAGCCTCTAATTTAGCCGCTAAATTTCTGCTCTTTGATTTTTTTCCTTTTTTAAATTTATGTTGAATCTGATTCAATAAAACTTGTGAGTTAATTGGTTGAATACTTATCTGTGTTGAATAGTTGCATGACTTGTAGCTCGAATCTTGTTTTAATCATAGTTTTTCCCATCTTTTTAAAAGATTCGACTGAAATTTGCTCTATTTTTAAAAATACGCTAAAACGGAATAGCCCGCTATAGCTGCGCTATAGCCTTTCGTAGCCTCTGAAAAAGCCACGGCTAAATGAAATAGCCGGCTATTTAAAACTTTGGCGATGACTGAGGATATCCACGTGGATACCGCAGGGACAAGGGCAACAATGACCACGTCCAAAGCAGTACTATAACATTTTCTACCATCTTATCTACATGCCGGATCCAAAAACAAAGCCAAAAGAAAAATTATTAACTTAACAACCAGGCTTTTCTTGAACCATAGGAAGAAACAAATCCAAATACATGAACACGTTAACAAGAAAATAGATTGGACCAGCAATATAAATTGGAACTTGGTGGCCTCCCTTCCTACTGTATCAATTGGTCAACAAATAATTTTTCGTATAAATTTATATATTTTTTCTTTTTCGTAGCAACGTACGGGTATTCAACTAGTTTAGATAAACTTGGTGTAGAAGTAAAAAAAAAGTAAAAAAAAAACTGCCTACCTTTCTCAACACCGCAGACCGCACGCCACGCGTAAGCTGTGTCTATCCCGAACGAACATCTAGCGAAAGCAAGGAAAGGGACAACTAAAGGGCCGAGCCCACATCGAACACCCTTTAGCAAAATGACCGTAGGAATCGCTCAGGCGTTACCAAGCAGTTTCATAGAAGTTGCGGTCTCGTTCACATCCAACTGGGCTTTAGTGCTTTAGCGGGGAGTTTAATGCCTAGTTAATCAGAACGGGTCAATTTGGTCGTATATGCGGACAAATGCGGCCCACTATGAGGTTTACAGCGAATCTAGTGGGTGTCATTAGAAAAAAAGAGAGACCTCCGCGAAGGTTTATTTTCGTGCGTGAGCGTTCCTGACACGTGTTGATCTTCCAGCAAAGTAGTTCAATTGACGTGTATGTGTATTTATTTTTTTCCTTTTTCTTTTTTATGCTGCGCGTTCTACGGATTGGCCTCACCGTGAATCAACGCTCCTAAGGCGCATCAAATTTCATAACATCTTGAAGGGGTGCATTAGTCGTAGCGTCCTTATGTCGTTCCCGTAATTTGTCGTAGCGCGTTCTACGGCTCGATTTTGCCTCGAAACAAAGCACATACGACTCATCAAAATAGAGAAGTACACCGTTCAAAAAAAATATATATAGAAGTACAAGTGTAATAAAAGGCAAAGTACACGAAAGTATAATTATGCTCAAAAAAAAGTATAGCGGAAGTAAAACTGTACTCAAAGTCGAAATACACGAAAGTACAACTCTACTTAGAGCCTAAGTATGCAAAAGTACAAATATAAAAATGTCGAAATACGCGGAACAACAACTGTACTAAGAGGCAGACTACACGAAAGTACTAGTATATGCAGATCCAAAGTACACGGAAGTACAACTATGCTGATAGGCAAAGTACAACAAAAGTAAAACTGTACTCAAAGTCGAAATACACGAAAATACAACTCTAATCAGAGTCTAAATACGTGAAAATATAAATGTACTAAAAGTCGACGTACGCGGAAAAATAACTGTACTAAAAGGGAAAATACGCAGAAGTATAAGTATGCAGATCCAAAGTACGCGAAAGTACAATTATGCTCACATGCAAAGTACATCGAAAATAAAACTGTACTCAAAATCGAAATACAGGAAAGCACAACTCTACTTAGAGCCTAAGTACATGAAAGTACAAATGTAGCAAGAGTTGAAGTACGCGGGACATCAACTATACTAAGAGCCGAAGTACAAAAAGTGTAGTAACCCAAGTACAAAATACACTAAGAACCTGAAGTACAAAAAATACATAATTGAAGTAATCTAAAGTACAAACGCAAGGGTTTTGAAAGTACAAAAAAGTTGTTTAAAACCATCAACATGGGATTTAGTTTTAAAACTCTCGGCACGAGGAAATCAAAAGTGAAAACGGTTCGTAATTTAGACAATTGGTTCTCAAAATATTTGATTTTGAATCATCGGATTTAAAAAATAAAAGAGAAAATTTTGTACTCTCGCCCTCCCGTGTCTTCCTCTCTCTCATCGTATTCACAGTTTTTTTCTTATTGCGACACTTTTAAAGCATACACTAGGAGTCTTGCGTGAAGGAGAAGACGCCACTTGGCGCGTTGAGGATACGCGGCACATTATTTCTTTTAAACATCAGATTTAAATAATACGTTTTTTAAATAAATTCTACGAATAATACATGAAATTGGTAATTTTAAAAACTAGCGTGGCCTCGGGGTTTGAGCCCCAACAAGGACCTTTTGGGGGTTTAAGCCTCCGACCAGTCCAGCCAATGTATGAGGACCCGCCTAGGCCTAGCTGTTCACTGTTGTGCATCAGGACTGGTCGGGGTTTAAACCACCGACTGGACTGGTCGGGAAATCAAACCCCGAAAGGTCTTTGTCGAGAGTTCAAACCCTGAGGCCGCGCTAGTTTTCGAAATTACCAATTTCGTGTATTATTCATGAAATTGATTAAATAAATATATTATTTTAAAAAATAGCCTTTTTAGGATTTTCGGAATCTAGCCATTAGAAACGAGCAGCGAGGATAATCGAACGCCGAAAACGCTAGGTGCGTGAAAGGCCTCTTTTTTGCTCTAGTTATAAATATACCTAATAAATAAATATTTACTTAGTAAATGACTGAAAATTAGAAATCTCTGAGGGGATCTGGCAGGATCGAGTTAGTGCTAAATATTTTTCTAAAGTACTCTTTCTCAATGCACTAAGAAACCTACACAATCTTATTTGTGGCGGGATTTGATGAATGTTTCAAGTATATTTTATAGGTTTTGTAGAAGGGGAGTGCTACACTCCCCCGGGGATAATTGCCCCCGATCCCCCGAGTCCCCGACGTGTGTCCCCTAAAACAGCTGTAAATCCTGCTTTTACTACAATCGACCCGATTTTGCTACAAAGTGTCCCACTTTCGCTACGTGTAGCAAAATACGGTTCAGTTCAGAAAAATAACAGATAGACTAGACCTCGGCGGAAAGTTCACCGGAGAGTTCGCCGAAGACATCGTCGGCGACCTTGTCGCAAAAAAATCCTAATGTAGCAAAACAGACTTCGCCGAGACATCGCCAGAGACTCGTCGGAAAATAGTCGTTGGAGACCTCATAGCAAAAATATTACGCTATTGTAGCAAAACCACAAAACGGTTGTAGCAATTTATTTTCTAATATAGCAAAGGGACATGCCAGAGACTCCCGCCGGAGACCTCGTAGCAAAACCGTAGAGATTGGTTGTAGCAAAATAATTATGCGAAAGTAGCAAAAAATATATAAATATATAGCAAAAAAAATATGCTAAGGTAGCAAAATTTTGTTCATATTATGCAAATCCATAAAACATGTAGCAAAAAAACTTCTATGTCACAAATTCACAGAGCCATTGTAGCAAAAAATTCTCGATGCAAAAAATTATAGAAGCTAGTAGCACCACCACATTCCGCTAGAGAGCTCCATGGCCAGGGCTTGAGTCCTTGGACCTCGCATGATGACGAGCTCAGGCGCCAGAGACCACAATAGGTAACTCTGGGGTAGAGGAATCCATGGACAATGGTACAAATCTAGTTTTGAAGTAATCTCCAAGACAGTGGTACAAAAGATTTGATTCATTTATGATCTCACAGGATTTTAAGAGATCTCGGTTTAATAACTGTGTTTACATACAATTTGTTAATGAATCACCTATATACTTGATGTTATATGTTGATGATATGTTAATTGCTGCCAAGAGTATAAAAGAAATCACTACTTTGAAGACACATCTAAGTAGTGAATTTGAGACGGAAGATCTTAGTGCTATGTAAAAAATCCTAGGTATAAAAATTAAACAGGATAGAAAATCTAGGTTTGTATTTCCTAGTCAGCAGAGTTACAGAGTTACGTTGAGAAAGTTAACTAACGTTTTAATATGCATGATGAAAAGTCTATTAGTACTCCTATTGCTTCTCAATTTAAATTGTTAGCATTGCAATGTCCTAGTTCCGACGAAGATTTTGAGTACATGTCACAAGTTTTTATTCTAGTATTGTTGGTTTCTTGATATATGCCATGGTTTGTTCTCGCCCTGATTTAGCATGTGCTATGAGTTTTGTGAATCGTTACATGGCTAATCTTGGTAAAAAACATTGAAAAATTATTCAGTAGATTTAAAGTGGAGACTTTAAAAGGGAATGTGAGGAGGAGCAGGAAGGCGGCGGTGGAGAGGAGGAGAAGGACGGAGGCGGCGAGGCGGCCGGAGGCGGCGCCTAAGGGGACGGTTGGCCTTGGAGTGGGAGAACTCTGGCGTCGGTGATGCGGAGGGGGAAGGGCCGGCGGCGTCTGCGGGAGAACGGGGTGGGGTGGGGAGATCGAGCGGGACAGAGGGGTTGGCGGGGGAGGTTCGACGCGGGGGGAGGCGTGCCTGGGGCGGTGGGCCACGTGGGGGAGGCAGGTGGGGATCGGGGGTGGGACCAGGGACGGTCGGCCAGTGATTAGAGCTGGGCTCTGGGAGTGGGATCCCGAGGCGGTGTCAGAAGGGAAGCGGGCAGGGCGGAGTTTGCTACCGGGAGGGAAAAGAGGGAGGAGGGGTAGGTGGGGTTGGGGTAGGTAGGTTAGGGTTTGCTTCGCTGTTGGGGGTGGCCGGCTGGGCCGGGTCGGGCCTGGTTCGGCTGCCCCCTAAAAACAATATCAACTTTTATTTAATTTTGAATAGACTTTTGCAGTTAGTTTTTAGACAAATAAAAGACCCGGAAAAGCCTGGCGTTTTGATTTGAAGTAAAGACGGGGTATTTAGAAAACCAAAACTAGACTTTTCGAAAATGGTTTTATGCAAACAAATGCAAGATGACATGACGATGCTCCAATGCAATGTGGCATGATGACATGAGCATGCGGTCATGATGATGCAATGCACGAAAACAACGCGATTTTCTAGTAGTGGTTTTTGCGGGGCGCCACAATTCGACACTACTAACAATGGATCTCGCCCTCGAGATCCGCCTCATGGTACCGGAAGGAAGGACGGCGATTTGCGTTTTCTCGCTTCGTGTAGATCCTCGCGACACCACTAACAAGAGGTCGTTGTCCGCGTTCGTCGAGAGAACACTCCGGGAAACAAAGGCGAAGGTAGAGGTATCAACAAATAAAGCCACCTCTAGCTTCGATAGAAAGAGGGAACCGATGCATTCTCATCCACTTCAATGTACAAAAGCGAATAGAAGGGGTAGTCGGCATGGGGGCCAATCCATCACGCACCCAAACTATTACTCTGCACAATCAGTAGAAAAAGCGTGCAACCATTCTCGGAAACAGACTGAAGATCTCGACAATCGAGGTTCGGAACAAAGGAGTGATGCAGACTCTGCATTGGATCTGGCGTAGATGACGTCGTCGCGTCGGAAAACACCAGAAGGCACAACAAGGAACAGAGAGAAATCCGACAGACGAAGGATTCCTCGGATAGCACGAAGACCGGATGTAGAAGCACCGTTGCCAAAGGAGGAACGAAACCCTGAAGATACGACGGAAAACCCACCCACGAGAAATCCTGGACTGGAAGAAGGTAAGAGAGCAGATCCAAAACACGCATAGGTGAGAGGAGAGCAGCAGAGGGGTAAGCAGTAAAATCAGATCTAATCAGAACTATCCAACCGATTTTGCAAAAATAGTTTTGACACTCTACTTCGGCCGTTAGCTAGGTTATCCTACAGTTGACTTAGGGGTATCGCAATGGCTGAGCTCGATACCATCAGATCACCCTCAAATCGGCCCTATGCAAGTTTTAGCGAATCCCGCCATACCCGCATAGAAACGATTCAAAGGTGCCCACCAGCACTTCATGCGGTGGAAAAAGTAATAACATTACACAACAGTCCTCGATGGGACCCACGTAAGATATATATACGACAGCGACTCAATGAGTCAAGAATACAGATGTAATATACAAAGATCCAAATCACCTTGAAAATGATAGAGCGTCCGACTACGGACAAGATGCAAATGGGGCTAAGAGCCCTGAAGAATAACCAATGGCGTCCATAACCCTGCCAAGCCGGAAGGGTAACCACGCTAACGACGTCGATCTCAAAACCTGCTTAAACAAAAGGGTCTTGACAAAGGGCAAAGGAAAAAGGAGAGCGGTCGATCTTGAGGCCAAGACAGCGAGACTAGAATTGGCGGTCCTCGCCTACATAGGTATGGTGGATCAAGCGGCGCAAGAAGATGCACTAAACCTCCTATAGAGACTCGATATAACTGTCGGCTATCAGAGAGGGGTAAGAAAGACCTATTCGGAAACAACCTGATACTACCACCAAACATACCCATCCTGGTATTTCCCCCTCGAGACCAAACGAGGAAGTCCACCGAGGACTCACACAGTTGGCAGTTTTAGTTATTTAGTTATCGTGGCAGCAATTACTAGGCAGGTATAGATAGTCGTCTGGATATAATAAGCAGTGGGCAGTTTTAGTTAACCATTCCGTTGTAGTTGCAACACTTACTAGTCAGGTACAACAAGCATGAGATATCCCAAACCCAGCAGTTGTTGGTACTTTTATTTAGCCATTCCGTTGCGGTGAAACTGATTACTAGTCATATCGGATACAAGTCAAATTACAACAGTAAACTTTAGTTATAGTTGTCTATGATCGAGAACTGTGCTCCAAGTCGTCCATAACCGCGGACACGGCTTTTCGAAAAGATTTAACCCTGCAGGGGTGCACCAAAGTATCCACACGCACTTCGACCCTTTTTGCCAGATCAGTTAACATACACCCATCGGTATGTCGGCGGGGCCTAAGTCATGACGTTTCCCAGACCCAAAGCAAGTACATGGGGGCCACCCCACTAAGCTACCCGCAACAAAGTCGGCCGGGCTCCGAGACGGACTCAGGGTTTGCGTCAGTGGCTATAAACGACTGGGAACCCAAAAATGTGACTGGGCTTGTCGATACCGCGAAAACACTCCATTACCTAACAAAGACAAAGGCAAGACTCGCACAATTTAAATAAAGCAGTAAAGCATGGCATAAGTACAGGATAGTAAATAAAACCCCAAACTAGTTTGTGGCCCCCAGTACAATACTTTGAAATCAGGTACTAATCGATGGGGGTGCCCACACACCCCACCTGTGGTTAGCGCGCTCGATCTCTAACAGTGTCAAGAACTCGGGTCCCACGGACACCAAAGGAGCTGTAGAAACCAAAAATTGTCTATCACCCACCGGTGCCTCTGCATTTACCTACTTCAATTTTAGTTATTAAACAGTAATTAAAACCATGATCGTCTCCAACATAAAGCATGCGGCATACTCCAACAACTGTGGTTCTTGACGACACGCAACAGCACTTGAGCAAGCGACTACGACGCGCCAGTCCAACTATCTACCAAACAACAGGTAATAGGATGTGTCCAAGGCAATATAAGGCTGCAAGGGGTACCACGGGTACGAAAACTAGAGCACCGCAACACAGATAGCAATAGATCAACAGGAGGGGAATAAATACTATAAAAGTAAGATAGGTAGAAAGGGGGGAGGTGCTCGCCTGAAAACATTGTCGAAGGTTCATCCGAAGATCGGGTCGACACTCGCATCGACTCATCGGCCTAATGCGAAGCAGCAAAACACTAGAAGAAACACCGGATGCACTATTTAATACTACGGTAGAAAATCGGGCATGATGCATGCATGATGTATGACATGGCAAAGGTGCAATGCAATTAGGTCATATTAAGCGGAACCAGGGTCCCGACAATTAAATAGATGATTCTAGTTGTTTAGTTACCCCGCAATTTAAATGTTGTCTTATCAAGGCAAAAATATATCACCGGTTCGCTACATGAATTTAATTGGGGACAATATAAGACTAGAAAAGTCCACATATGGACCCCATATTTAATTATATGGTGAATCGGCATAATGCCCCTAAACCACAGACAAGTATGCATGCATGAACCATTTAATATGCATCAGTTGATAATGTCATATTATAAAAATAATGGGGTCTCGGATAGGGAATCACATTAGGGTTCGGCGAACTTGGGCTCCGAGGGGTTCAGGGTCGGTCTCAGGGTTCGACGGGAGAACGGCTCAACGAGATCGGTCTCGGACAACGGAAGTCGATCTTGTCGCATCCGAGAAGAAGAACTTGGTTGGCGTCGGGGCACATCGGATCCGCCCTGGTTGGTGCCGATCTTATCGTCGCGAAGGTCTTGTCGGGTCCGCATATCGGTCGGTCTTGGCGTTCGGGTTGAAGAACTTGGCGGGCGACGTCGTCGGCATCGGTGCGGAAAGGAGGTCTTGTCGTTCCGTGTCGGTGACCTTGGCATCCGGGTAGGAGTACTTGTCGCACCGGGGTCTCGGTGCCCTCGGATCCGAGAGGAAGAACTTGGCGATTCCGAGGGTCTTGGTCGGGTCGCCGGTAGATCTAGGGTTTCCGTGTTGGCGACTTTGGGGTTCCGGCTCCTGTTGTCGGTGTGCTTGGTGTGGTGCTAGTGCGGTCTTCGAGGATCCGCCTCCGGATGTCGATGATGGCTTGAAATGGCGTCGACGATCTTGTCGATGGTGACATGCTAAGAAGTAGAACTCGGGGCGACACGGTCCTTTTTGTCCATCAGCTCCAACAGTACCACAAACAACAAGTTTTCACCCAAAACTCACAGACACAAGGAGAGAGAGGAAGGAGGCGCAGGGATAGCGAAGGCGGCAGCTGGGCGCGAAACGAGGAGGCGAGGAGAGGCGCTTGAGGCAGCCCGGCGGAGGCGAGGAGCGGGCGCAGGCCGGAAGAGGTGGAGGGCGACGGTCTGGCCAGGTGACGGCGTGGCCAAAATGGGTAGGTGGAAGGAGCAAAGGCCAGGTCAAGGGAATCTGGCCGGCGGTGTCGATAAGCGGCAGCGAGGTGGTCAGCGAGGCAGGCCGGGCGCCGGCCGGGCGAGGTCGCGCAGCGGCGAGGTGGGGCCCCCGACAGCGAGGCGACGGACGGCAGCCGGAGGCGCTCCGGGTCCGGCGGAGGACGACCCGTGGCCAAGGCGGACGCCAGCGGGAGAAGAAGAGGCGGGCATGGCGAGGCCGTGAGTGGGTGGAGGCGACGAGCGCTTGAGGCTTGAGGAGGCGGTGGAGAGGAGGAGAAGGACGGAGGCCAGGCGGCCGAGAGAGCCCGGGCGCCTAAAGGGACGTTAGCCATGGCCAGTGGAGAACTCTGGCGTGGATGCGGAGGGAAGGGCAAGGCGTCTGAAGGGAGAACGGGGGGTGGGGAGATCGAGAGACAGAGAGGGTTCGGGGAGGTCTGACGGGGAGGCGTGCCTGGGGCGGTGGGCCACGTGGGGGAGGCAGGTGGGGATCGGGGGTGGGACCAGGGGCATCGGTCGGCCAGTTGGGGCTGGGGGGCGGGAGTGGGATCCCGTGGCGGCGGCAGGGGAAGTGGGCGGGAGTTTGGCGGCTGGGAGAGGGAAAAGAGGGAGGAGGGGTAGGTGGGGTTGGGGTAGGTAGGTTAGGGTTTGCTTCGCTGTTGGGGGTGGCCGGCTGGGCAGTCAGACTGCTGCCCCTAAAAACAATATCAACTTTTATTTAATTTTGAATAGACTTTTGCAGTTAGTTTTTAGACAAATAAAAGACCCGGAAAAGCCTGGCGTTTTGATTTGAAGTAAAGACGGGGTATTTAGAAAACCAAAACTAGACTTTTCGAAAATGGTTTTATGCAAACAAATGCAAGATGACATGACGATGCTCCAATGCAATGTGGCATGATGACATGAGCATGCGGTCATGATGATGCAATGCACGAAAACAACGCGATTTTCTAGTAGTGGTTTTTGCGGGGCGCCACAAGGGGGCACCCCACTCCTCCTATAAAAGGCCACCCATTCCCTCCTTCATCCTCACACCTCCTTGTGAAGGACCTCTCTCTCCCTCTAGAATTATTCCCCCATGGTCTCGGATTAGCGAGATACATGTTCCCGGTGGCATTTCGTCTAGAAGGAGTTCTTGCTCATGGATCGCTGGAGCGAGGAGGTGGAGGTTGTCCGGTGGCTTGAACGTGTGTGCGAGTGCGGATGCGCTGCTGAGTTGCGGCGCTCGGACTTCCTCACGATCTTAAGATCGGCAAGCGTACGACTACATCAACCACGAGTTCCTACTCATTAACAAAACTCGTTGTCTTCGAGGGTAAGTTCTACATGGATGTATGTCCACCCGTTGCTCTGTATCTAGTAGATAGATCTTGGCGTATAGTTCTCATCGTAGGAAATTTTTTGTTTTCTATGCTGCGGACCCAACAAAAGTAAAGACAGTAATAACAATTGCAGTAAACAGTAGGATAAAAGCGCGGTAGGCATAGGGATGGACGGACGGTTGTTGCATGGACAAGACAATTCATATGGCAATCAAGACATAGGGCAATTGCAGATAAATAAGATAAAGCATCCAAGTACTAAATAATCATAGGCATGTGTTCCATATATAGTCATACATGCTCACAATGAGAACTTGCACAACATCTTTTATCCTGCCACCCCGTTTGCAGTGGGGCCTCAAGGGAACTACTGACAATTAAGGTGCTCCTTTTAATAGAGCACCAGAGCAAAGCATTAACACATGTGATCCTCACATCAAAGCCATCCCCTCCGGTTATCCTGATTGCTGTCACTTCGGGGCCTTTGGTTCCGAATAACAATATGTGTATACAACTTGCAGGTAAGACCATAAGCAATACTATCATAACGAATCAATAACATGTTCAGATTTGAAATCATGGCACTTGGGCCCTAGTGACAAGCATTAAGCATAACAAGTTGCAACAAAGTCAAAAAGCACTAATAATAGATACTAGGCACCATGCCATAACAGTCTGATGCCATTACATGAATGATCTCATCCAATCCCTACCATCCCCATAGCCTACAATGGGGGATTACTCACTCATGGATTGGGGAAACTTGGATGGTCGATGGAGAAGCGATGGTGACGATGATGGCAATGATCTCCTCCAATTCCCCGTCCTAGCAGGGTGCCAGAACAGAGTTTCTGGTTCTGAATCACGGAATCTGGTGGTGGCGGCATAGCAGAACTCTTTTTCAAAAAACGTTGAACCCCCCTTGGTTTTTAGGTCAAGAGGAAACTTATAGGCGAAGAGGGAGGCCGGGGGGGTGACTGAGGTGGCCACACCATCCTCAGGCGCGACCTGGCCTGGCCCGCGCGGCCAGGTGGTTTGGGCCCCTCGTGGCCCTCCTCCGTCTCGTCTTCTGGCTCCGTGAGTCTTCTGGTGAAATAGGATTTTTGGCATATTTTCTGGGATTTTTTGTGATAGTTGATTTTCTACAGAAAAACTAGACACCAAGGTAATTCTGTTGAAAACAGCGTTAGTCCGTGTTAGTTGTATCCAAATCACACAAGTTTAGAGGAAAAATAATATTAAAAGTGTTCGGGAAAGTAGATATGTTTTGAACGTATCAACATCCCTCAAGCTTAGCTTATTGCTTGTCCTCAAGCAATTTAGTTGAAAACTGAGTGCGATAAAAGAAATTTTCATGAACACATTTTCTTCATAAGATGTATATATATTCTTAGCATAGGATCAAGTACTTGGTCAATTCATAATAAGGAGTATGCAGATAAGGTTACTCAATAGTCATTGCAAGCTATGAAGAGCTTCTAACTCAAAAATAATAAGTAGCATGAAACATAAACATAAGCAACATTGCAATGCTCATAAAAATGTATGATAGAGTGGTATCTCGCTTGCCTTTGATTGTAGAGCAAACATAAATGCCAAGGCACCTCTGAAGTTCAAGTGAAGACTAGAAGTAAAGATATTAGAGATACAAGCATCAAAGTCATGACATAATCAATCAAGTTTTGAGACAAGAACATTACACTAAGAATGACAACTATGCTCTCAAGAAAGTGCTCATAGAATATGTGGAGACTCAACATGGAAATGAAAAGGTTTTGAAAAGTTTGAAAGGCTTCCAAATGCTAAAAGTATGGTACTCATTAGCTTTGAGCTCTCAGTGCCCCTATCATAAGCATATTTAAATGGTTAAGGTTAAAGTGACACAACTAAGAGGATATTCTTGACAAGTTATAAGTTGAAATCTCATGCCCCTTGCTTACGAGTACTGAACCTCATGCTACTCAACTTCAGTCACAAGTAAGCTCTTGTCATCGTAAGTGCATATGTATCATAGAGAACCGCCAACGGGGTACCCCTTGCACATGATACAAGAGCTATCCCATAATCAAAATGACAAGGCAAGCAGACAATGAGCATCTCAGCGATCTTTTTATTTGCTATTTGCATAGGTTTTTATTGAGGATGCTTCATAGAATGCTCATTATGGTTATGCTGCAAGTTTCCACCATGATTAGGCATGGCTTAGGCTAGCGGCCCAGGCGTTTCTCTAACACACACACAAACTCCATGATCTTACAAGTTCCCCTTTCATTTCACACCGCCGGGATCCATAAGCAAAAAAAATCATGATATCAACATAATAATAAGTGCAATGTTGAAAGCGTTCCCCATGATACATGGTTCTACTAACTTCAACTTATAAAGCGCAAGCATATACACAACAAAGATGGTCGCAATGGTTCAAGATTATTAAGTGCAAGAAAGTAAAGTGTGCCGTCAAGTTCGTGAGAGCTTTTTACTAACTAACTTTCTCTTAACAAGCAAACATTTTATTCGAAAGAAAACAAGGCATACTGAATATGCACAGACTAGCAAATGATGCTAATAGGTAGGTATGGTGGACACTTTTGGCAATATTGGTTTTGGGGAGTTGGAAACATGAGTAGAACTCATACTCAGTGCAAGTGAAGGCTAGAAAAAGTAAGGGAGCGACAAATAAGAGAGAAATAACTGTCATAATCATGCTTGCAACAAAACAGGACTAATCATTGCATGAAAGTGATTCAAGACCCTTGAGGCAAAATAATTCATCGAGGCTTAACTGATTATTGTTTCAGTCATATGCATGCGTGAGCATGTGCCAAGTCAATTCAAATGAAACATTTATAGGAGGTTACCATAGTGTCATACCAAGTTATGAATAGAACAATGCAAGCAAACATTCATATGACATGCTACAGACTGTTAGCAAGCTGGAGCTAATCATAAGAAAGCAAGAACTACTAAGAATCCATAAATAACATACACCCTACATGAACAGACTAAGCATGCCCACAATGATGAGTAGATGTACAAAAATAAAAATAAATAGAGTTCGTTACCAGCCTCTTACCACACCACAAGTTGTCATTAATCCTCATTATTGGCCTTCACTTGTGTGGCTTGAATAATAACATGAAACCAAACTCCACTGAGGACTGCTGAACCCTGCAACGGACTTCACAAAACCAAAGAAGAAGAACAAATATTTTTGGTGTTTTTGATTTTTAAAGGCAAGAACAAAAAGGAAGAACAAGCAAAGCAAAATCTTTTTGGGATTTTCGAATAGTTCAAAAAAAGCAAAAAGGAAAAAGCAAACTAAGGCAAAAAGAAACTAATAAAGAGAAACAAAGAAAATATTTTTGGTCTTTTTGTGTTTTAGAAAGCAAAAGTAAAAAAAGAACAAAAAATAAAAAGAGAACGAAGCATGGATATACAAAGTACCGACTAAAAATGATATGTAGATGAGTGTAATGTTGGTGTACCTCCCCCCAAGCTTAGGCTTTTGGCCTAAGTGGGTATCAATCCCAAGATGGCCAAGATGGAGTGCCTCCGTAGTACGGCGAGGAGGTGCCCTCGTCCTGATACGAGCTCGAGGACGCCCCACCGTAGTGCGCAGAGTAGTCATAAGAAGGCACATGCTCGTGGTGCTGCCTGTGGAAACCAAGCAAGCGGAGCTGCTCATCCACCTCCTCCTTAGAACGCGACCACGGCCTCCTGTGAATACTGAACAAAGTGGATTGTGGCAAAGGAATTTCCCTCTCGTCTCCGTTAGTAAACAACATCATGTATACTAAACTGTTCGTATCCGAGTCAGTAGTGACGAAGTGATGCGTTTTCATGGCAGTAAGATCAAGCCTTTGTGGTGCCAACACAGTGTCACTAGGATCCACAGAAAGTTCTAAAGCAGCAACCATACGTGAGGCAATAATGCCCCCATAAATAGGTCCCCTAGCAGCTAGGCGGCGAGCAATGAGAGAGCCAAGATTGCACTTGGTATCATTATTAAGTGCAGCAGCGACGAAGGCTAAATGATAATTAGAGATATTACTAGTGTTCTCCCTACCAAGAATGCTAGTGGCAAGATAATAAGCAAAGTATCTAGGAGCTGGGAGTTGGATGTTCCTTATCTTCCCGCGTTGAGCTACGCGGTCATGGTCATTTGTCACACTTCGTCGTTGTATTGGGAATGGCAGTACCTGAAGAGGTGAGATAGAGGTGTGGGGACTAGCAGGGAAGCTATCGACGGCGTCCGCAGGCGGGATTGGATACAAGCAAGCGTAGCTGGACGCAGGAAGTACCCAGGTTCAGAGCCCTCGTGGTGAGGTAAAGCTCCTACTCCTGTCGGATCTGACTATGTGGGATATACGAACTATAAGTGCTCCTCGAGCTGTATTTCCTTGCTACTGCCTTAAATGCAATGAGACCAACCAACTATCTGCCTAAGTGTGTGTCTCTGTGAGAGAGTGAACTAGCTAGCAGGGAGTGAGCTAGTGATCGATTGATGGTTGAATATGTGAGCGTGTCCCCTGTGAATGAGTCCCTCCCTTTCCTTATAAAGGTGGCCAAGAGACATGGTGGGACCCACTTGCCTAACTAGTACTATGCATGTGTCATGCATGATTTAGTGCATAGTGTATACTAGTGCATACATCATCTGATAAAGTAGTATGGGCTTTGTCTTGTCAGTCTTGTCCGTTGTCTTCTCGTTGTCCTTCTTCTTATCTCTTCTCGTACTTGATCTTGATCGTGAGGTGTAGTAGCAGCAGTGAGGCCGGCTAAGGTAGCGATCGATCCCCTGGATCGAACCGGCTGGGGGCGGTAGCCATCGTGGCAGACGACTGAGGCCTAGCCAGGGCGAGCGAGACATCCAGGGCGAAGGGAGGCGCCTAGGTGCATCGATCGATCAAGCTGTACCCAGCCGGAGGCGCTCTGGCGAATGAGAGCCGACTAGGCCCACCCGGGCAGGAAGGGGCGAGGCCCAGTCGGGCGAGGTGGAGGCCGGCCCAAGCAGGGCCAAAGCAGCCCAGCCGGGGAGGGATCTGGAAGGGGCCCGACTGGAGGGGCGCGGCCCGCCCGGATGCTAAGGGAGCCGGCGAGGGAGAGGTGGAGCCAGGGGCACGGCGTGGGCTGGCCTAGCCGGGGGTGCCAGCCCACCCGGACTGATTGCTGCTATTTGTCTTTATTTCTTTGCCTTTTTTGACTGTCTTGAGTGCTTCTTTGGGGTACCCGGGGATAATCCCCCCGACACTAGCCCCCGAGCGCGCGCTGATTTCACCCGGAGAGGGAAATTCGCACGAGCTCCACAAAAACTTGCCGTTGTAGATGAAGTTCTTGAAAAGCGTCTGACTGGACACCTCCAGCCCGGGAAGCAACATTAACTATCATGGGCGTCTTGGCGCACCAGGGTGTAGCCCCCGAGATTCGGAGTAGCTGACGAAGACAGGTGTTGGGAATCTTCTATATCTTGCCCTCTTCGACACCTCGAACTTGCTATCTGGCTGAACGCCTTTAGCTGGACTGGAGCACTTGATTACACCAGGGGCACGCCCGGTAGCTGGTGTAGCCCGAGATTCAAGTGGCGAAGCAGTGCTTCAAATCTTCAAATGCCCTTGAAATCTGACTCGGTGCAGTCGTGCAAAACAAACACACAGAAACGAACTTGTTGTCAGTACATCAACATATAATACACATGCTATCAACCGGATAACGGTTTTATTTTTCAAAAACTAGCTCGTGCTTCTCTGAATACTTAGTCACTTTCCCGTGCGCTCTGCTGTTTATGCTGTGTCCTTGCCGGCCAGCCGGGTTACGGTCTGGAGCCGGAAGCGAAGGGGGAGCTGACAGTACATGGCACACGGTACTAGGGGCTGAGTAGCTGGAAAATACCAACTAGGCACAAGGCCGGAATGTCCGATCTGTCGCACCCTTCGCCGTTTTTCATGTGGGATGCCTCGGGCTTTTGCTCTTGCTAGCCGGACAACGGATTGATTCTGTTGAGACGAAGAGTGGGCCTCGACACCGTCGCACACTACTCGATCGGTTCTGGGTTTATAAGCCCAACCAACCGGTGAGCCGGGTAGGGGTTCACGGCAATGAAACTGAAAGTAGGAAGGAAAACAACATCTGGCGAGACCTCGAGGGTTGCTCGAGGTCGAAAAAACACTCACATTGTAGCTGTTAGTGTAGTATGGTCGAAGGCGCGATTCCGCGGGCATTGCGGCTGCTGAAACGGTCCAACTGGCGTTCTAGCCGGATAGCTTGGCTCCAGCCGGACATGTAACCAAATGCGGCGTAGCCGGATTCGGTCCCCAGTCGGCCAGGCAACCAAACGCGCCAGGATGCGCTGAGCCGGCCTGGCCCAGCCGGAACGGGTCCAGCCGGCCGAACCAGCAACCAAACGGGACGAAGTCGTGCGGAGTCGGTCCGACTCAGCCAGAACGGGTCCGAACCGACCGAATCGGACAGACGTAACGGGTAGTCGGACAGATGTAGCCGGAACTGCATAGCCGGATTTTTTCTTGCTTTTTCTAACCGGCCGAACTCATCGAGCCAGATCCTCTTTTTTCTTTCTTACTTTTTCTAGCCAGATTAGGCTTAGCCGGATCTTTCTTTTTTCTTTCCTTCCCCTTTTTTTTCTTTTTCTCAACCGGCTATGCACTACCTTCCCCAGCCGGTCCTACTTCCTTGCAAATTTTTTCTCTCTTATTTTTTCATAACCGGCTACTACTCTTTTTCTTTCTTCGTAACCAACTGTCATCAGCCGGACAACTCGACCACTTCATTTTCTTTTTCTCATTCATTTTTTATTATTTCAACTGGCCGGCCCACCACGTCCCTTTCAGCTGGCCCCACTCCACCTTCCTCCTCTCCTTTTTTTCCTCCGCTTGAGCTAGCCGGCCACCGCACGCGCACAGCCGGGGCGACGAGGCCGCACGAGAACCGGCTTGGCGACAGCAAGGCGGTACCTCGGCGGACGGGAGGGCCGCGGTGTAGGCGCGGCGTGGCGGGGGGATCGCCGGGGGCCTGCGGAGGGGCGCGCGCGTGCGGGGGAGGCGCGCTGCAGAGACGAATCGGGGTCTCGGGAACGCCGGCGAGGAAGCGGACGCGGGAGACAACGCTAGGTTGCCGCCGTGGATTCGAGGAGCTTGGGGCGCGGCTCCGTCGTGAGGATGGAGGTGCTGGCCCGGAGGCTCGTGGGGGACGCGGTTGAGGCCGACACGCGTGGGAGAGGGTGTGCCCGAGCGCGGAGGCGGCAGCCGGATGGCCTTGTTGGAGAGGAGGACGACGGCGGCGGCGTGCACGGACGCTCACGCAGGTGGGCAGCGGCGGTGATGCAGCTCGTAGGGGGGTGCCGGGGATGCTCGATGGAGGCCGGGGCGGTGCCCACTGCGGGCGCTCGCGGAGGAGCTTGCTGCGGGCGCGGAGACTGCGCTGCAGACGCGACGACGGGCTCGAGGATGACATGGACGGCGGGGCTGGCGACGGCGTGGACGGACTCGGGAGGAAGGGCACGCATCTGGCACTGTACGCGCACACCACTCGCCGCCTCACTGCGGGCGCGTACACGAGCGTGCCGAGAGATGCTGCCGGCGGCGGTGACACATGCGCTGCTGCAGGCACACAGGAGGCACCACGGTCATGCCGACGGGGACGACGGAGTTGCCGTGGAGCGCGGACACGGGAGAGGACGGCGCGGAGACAGGGGAGATCCCCCACGAAGTTTGGAGAAGCGGAGGCAACGGCAACACGGAGGCGACGGCGAGCCTTCGACAGACTCGGCGAGGCGAAGGCATGGCAGCTGCCGAGCCCCCGAGAAACTTGAGACGACGTCGGAGCCGACGGAGATGAAGTGGTCCCGTGCGGAACAGAACTCCGGCCAAAGCTGTATTTGCCCCACGGTGGGCGCCAACTGTCGTTGTATTGGGAACGGCAGTACCTGAAGAGGTGAGATAGAGGTGTGGGGACTAGCAGGGAAGCTATCGATGGTGTCCGCTGGCGGGATTGGATACAAGCGTATTTGGGCTGAGGAAATACCAGTTGAGCCCTTGTGGTGAGGTAAAGCTCCTACTCCTGCCAGATCTGACTATGTGGGATATACGAACTACAAGTGCTCCTCGAGCTGTATTTCCTTGCTACTGCCTTAAATGCAATGAGGCCAACCGACTATCTGTCTAAGTGTGTGTCTCTGTGAGAGAGTGAACTAGCTAGCAGGGAGTGAGCTAGTGATCGATCGATGGTTGAATATGTGAGCATGTCCTCTATGAATGAGTCCCTCCCTTGCCTTATAAAGGTGGCCAAGAGACATGGTGGGACCCACTTGCCTAACTAGTACTATGCATGTGTCATGCATGATGTAGTGCATAGTGTATACTAGTGCATACATCATCTGATAAAGTAGTATGGGCTTTGTCTTGTCAGTCTTGTCTGTTGTCTTCTCGTTGTCCTTCTTCTTATCTCTTCTCGTACTTGATCTTGATCGTGAGGTGTAGTAGCAGCAGTGAGGCCGGCTAAGGTAGCGATCGATCCCCTGGATCGATCCGGTGAGGCGGTGCCATCGTGGCCCCAAAATGTGTGAGCATGGCGAGGCGAAGGAGGCACACAGGTCTGTGATCGATCAAGTTGTACCCAGCCGGAGGCGCTCTGGTGAACGAGAGCCGACTAGGCCCCCCAAAGTGAAAGGCAAGGCCCAGTGCAAGCTGAGGCCAAGCAGCTTGGCCAAAGCAGGGAGGGATCTGGGCCCGGGGCCTGACCGAGGCACCACGCCCGCCCGGATGCTAAGGGAGCCGACGAGGGAGAGGTAGAGTCAGGGGCATGGCGTGGGCTGGCCTAGCCGGGGGTGCCAGCCCACCCGAACGGAGAGGCACGCGGGATCCTCAGCCGGACAAGGAGCATGCGGGGAGGAGGCCGAGTGGGCCAGCTGGCCCAGCCGGGGACAACCAGCCCAGACGGGGGCGGTCCAGGCGCTGAGCGGGAGAGGCCCAGCCGGAATGGGTGACGCATGCCGGCTGGGAGGCTCCAGTCGGCCCAGAATCTTTATTTGTTTGCCTTTTTTGACTGTCTTGAGTGCTTCTTTGGGGTACCCGGGGATAATGCCCCCAACACACTTCGATAGAGCTCCAGCAAGTCAGCGGGTCAGCCTTGGATCTTCTTCACTGTCCCCATCATGTTTATACCTATAATGCTGCAAAATCTTTCCAATGACATGGTAATAGGCTGATTTTTAAATTCTAAACGAAACAGTTGACTGATAAGGGGTGTTAGTGAAAACAAAACTCTCAACAAAAGTTTTGGTGAGCACGGCATATTGCTCACTCTCATCTTCCATGTACGTGGTCAGGATGACCCTCTGAACCAGTAGTAAGAAATCATTGAGGATCCATGCAGCTTGCAAAAAGGTAAAACAAGGGAAGGTAGATGGGTGAGCATCTCCCTCATCTCCTTCATTGCCA
The DNA here is from genome assembly GCA_023614405.1 of Avena insularis. Taxonomy (NCBI): domain Eukaryota; kingdom Viridiplantae; phylum Streptophyta; class Magnoliopsida; order Poales; family Poaceae; genus Avena; species Avena insularis. The sequence goes on along the minus strand of CM042690.1, from coordinate 88,659,011 downwards.
AAGCGTGGTGCAATAAGATCTTCATTGTATGAAGGCCTAAACTGAGAGGCTGCTCTTGAGGGCCTTGACCTCCTAGGTCTGTCCCTCTCAAATATTTCTCCAAATGTGTGGTTGTTCATCTTTGATATTCTAAAATTTAAACATCCATTATACAAGTGATTGCAAAGTGAATACATAATGAATGGAACTACTCATAGGGACTTGTAAGAGGCCTAAACATGCATCAAAACAATTTTTCTAAGCATTGAACAAGCTTACAAGCTCACAAAACCTGTCACCTACAGCAGCAAAATACTCAAGATATAAACCACTAAACACAAATCTACTTGGACAAGCGGAGGAGTCACATACCGGAGAACAAATGCTCCAAAGTTCAGCAGCAAAGATGGGATGAGCAAGGAGATCAAAAAATCATGGACAAGAACAGCAAGAACGTGATTTCGAGCAAAGAGCTGGTGTTTTCTCAGGAGAGAGAAGGCAGTGGGAAGTGAGAGAGTGAGTGGAGGGCTAGGGGTGGCCCACACCATGGCCAGGCGCACCCCTGGGCTGGCCGCGCCACCAGGTGGTGTGCCTGCCTGGTGAGCCCCCATGGGTCACTCCAGGCACTTCTGTGCCCCTTTTTTCGTGTAAAACATTAATATGAATTTTCTAGAATTTTTCGAGACACTTTATTTTTGAGCAATTTTCAGGTATCGATGAATGATTTTCTGATAGAAAGATGTTTTTGGAATGATGCAATGAAAAAACAAAGCTAAAACTTCAGAAGTTCTAAGACACTCTAATATGCAAGCAACTAGTAATAGAAAAGTAAACTTAGCGAAAGCAAAAACTAAAATGGATAAAATAAAAGTAAGCAAAGATAATCATGGTGAAAACATTGTTTTGTTCATTAAAATCCCTTTGTTAACAAGGTTGATCAGGTCTTGTTACCAAAACAATTTTATATGAAACAAAACTTTGCATTCCAATGAATGATTATGTTACCTTAACCTTGACAGCAATGGTCCCAATCATAATAATTTCATATTTTTCTTTTGGTATGGGACAATATATTTCTCCAACTTGAATGCCCTCAATATTTTAAATTGAGTTTAAACCATAAGTCCTATCAATCTTCTTTGGGAAATAGACAATATGCTCCTTGTCATTAACATTAGAAGTCACCTTTCCTTGATTACAATTAATAACAAGTCCTACAGTATTAAGAAAAGGTCTCCCAAGAATAATAGACGTATTGTCATCCTCGGGCATTTTAAGCACAACAAAATCAGTTAATATCAAGCAATTATGAGCCACTTGAACAGGTACATGAATAGTAGTAGATTTATCAACCATTTGCAAAGATATATCAGTTGGTATTAGTTTTTCTAGTCGAAGTCTCTTATAGAGGGAAAAAGGCATAACACTAACTCCTGCTCCCAAATCACACAAAGAAGTTCTAACATAACTATTTTTAATAGAGCATGGAATAGTTGGAATCCCTAGGTCTCCAAGGTTCTTTGGAACCTTACCATTAAAGGAATAATTAGCAAGCAAAGTAGAAATATCTTCATTAGGAATCTTCCTTTTATTAGAGACAATATCCTTCATATACTTTGAATAAGGTGGTAATTTAATAGCATCAGTCAGAGGGATTTGCAAAAATAAAGGTTTCATCCATTCACAAAACTTATTATAGTGTTCATCTTCCTTTGACTTGTGTTTCTTATCAGGGAAAGGCATAGGTTTTTGGACCCAAGGCTCTCTTTCACTACCATGTTTCTTAGCAACAAAATCTTCTTTAGTGTATTTAGTATTCTTAGTGCGCCTTTTCAGGTTCTTCTTCAACTTTTTCTTTATCAGGAGCATCATTTTCCTTATTACCAGTTTCAGTTTCAGCATCAGAGATAGATATACTATTAGGATCTTTAGCAGGTTCAAAAGGTTCTACAGTAGTTTTATGTTTCTTTTTCCTTTTCTTAGGAGAAGTACCACTATTTTCAATTTGTTGAGAATCCTGCTCAATTCTTTTAGGATGCCCCTCAGAATATAGAGGATCCTGGGTAGCAGCACCACTTCTAGTTCTAATTTTATAAGCATGTTTTTCTTTAGCAGCATTAACTAGCAAATCCTTTTGTACCTTAATAGCTGATAAATTTGAGTTTGAACCATTTGAAAATGTTTAACAAGCATTTTAACATCATTAGAGGTTCTTTCCACAATATCTTTTAACTCAATAATGGCTCTAGAGTTTTCCATTAAATGATTTTGCATGCTTTTATTAAAATTATCTTGCTTAACAATAAAAACATCGAATTCTTCTAAGCATTGATTAGGAGGTTTATAGTAAGGAATATCACCTTCATAAAAATGTTGGAGAGAGTGTACCTCAATAATGGATGAGTGGGAGATTGTCTTACATAATTCTTCTATAGGAGGTAAATTCTTGACATTTGCAGCTTTAATTCCCTTCTCCTTAAGACATTTCTTAGCTTCCTTCATCACTTTATCATTTAGTTCAATAACTCCACTCTTCTTTGGTGTTGGTGTTGGTGTTGGCTCAGGCACAGTTAACTCAGGTGTAGTTGTCTCGGGTGTAGTTGGATCAGATGAAGTCTAGTCTTGATAATTCTTGCTTATTTTAGCCATTAATTCCTCAGCTTCTTTGGGAGTTCTCTTCCTGAAAACACAATCAGCACAACTATCCAGGTATGTCCTAGATTCTTTAGTTAGTCCATTATAATATATATCAATAAGCTCATTTTAGGTAATGGACATCCAGCCTGTGCATGAATCAAAGCATAAAACCTTGCCCATGATTCAGGCAATATCTCTTTCTGTTCCTGTTTAAAATCAGAAAGTTCCTGCAAAATAGCATGTCTAGCACTAGGAGGGAAATATTTCTGAAGGAAGGTACTAATCAAGCAATCAGGCCTGTCAATAGATCCAGGAGGTAAATTATTAAACCAAGTTTTAGCTTTAGTGAAAAAGGGAAAAATTTAGCAACAAAGTAGGTACGCATCTTAATATCATCAAAAAATAAACCACTCATGGTAGAAAGCTTAGTCATATGTGCTACATCACTTTCATTCTTAGTTCCACAAAAAGGTTCCTTCTCAACAATGGTTATGTAAGATAAATCATGAGAGAAATCATAATCCTTATCTTTAATGTTTATGGGAGATGTAGCAAACTTAGCATGAGGATATAATTTAGGTCTAACAGTATGTTTCTCAAGAAGGCTCTTAATAGCATTTTTATCATGATTGTTTTGACATTCTTTAATAAATTCATCTATCATCTCTATATAACCGTCTTCAATATCATAGCTCTCTCTAGACTCAGGTGAACTGACAGGTGTAGTACTGTCTTCATTAGGAGTTTTAGTATTTCCAGCTATAGTTCTAAAAATCGTAGCATCTAGGAAAGGACCTAATGAACCACTTTTATCAAGAATAGTAGAAGCAGCATCATAAGTATCAGAAGTTTCAGGTTCAGCATTAGTAGCAGTGTGTGTAGCATGTGTATGTGGTTGTGTAAGGAGCTTACTCATAACAGATGGTGAATGAGGAGCAATAGAGGTGTTCAGAACCGTACCTCTCCTTGTAGTGGATGGTAAAATAGGGACCTTGCCATCACGAGACTTACCCATGATGGATGGATGGCAGCGAACAATAGTGATTCCAAGTGAACTTGATAAATAAAGCTATGCTCCCTGGCAATGGCGCCAGAAAATAGTCTTGATGACCCACAAGTATAGGGGGTGTATCACAGTATTTTCGAGGGAAGTGAAACCCAATTTATTGATTCGACACAAGGGGAGCCAAAGAATATTTATAAGCCTTAACAACTGAGTTGTCAATTCAGCTGCACCTGGAAACAATCTTGCTCACAACAGTTTATCAGTAGCAATAGTTTTGTAGTAGCGATAACAAAGTAATAGCAGTAGTAAAAGTAAAGACAGTAATAACAATTGCAGTAAATAGTAGGATAAAAGCGCGGTAGGCATAGGGATGGATGGTCGTTGCATGGACAAGACAATTCATATGGCAATCAATACATAGGGCATTTGCAGATAAATAAGATAAAGCATCCAAGTACTAAATAATCATAGGCATGTGTTCCATATATAGTCATATGTGCTCGCAATGAGAACTTGCACAACATATTTTGTCCTGCCAGCCAGTTTGTAGCGGGGCCTCAAGGGAACTACTGGCAATTAAGGTGCTCCTTTTAATAGAGCACCGAAGCAAAGCATTAACACTCCGTGAACACATGTGATCCTCACATCAAAGCCATCCCCTCCGGTTATCCCGATTGCTATCACTTTGGGGCCTTTGGTTCCGGACAACAATATGTGTATACAACTTGCAGGTAAGACCATAAACAATACTATCATAATGAATCAATAACATGTTCAGATCTGAAATCATGGCACTCGGGCCCTAGTGACAAGCATTAAGCATAACAAGTTGCAACAAAGTCAAAAAGCACTAATAATAGATACTAGACACCATGCCCTAAGAATCTGATGCCATTACATGAACGATCTCATCCAATCCCTACCATCCCCATAACCTATAGCGGGGGATTACTCACTCATGGATGGGGGAAACATGGATGGTCGATGGAGAAGCGATGGTGACGATGATGGCGATGATCTCCTCCAATTCCCTGTCCTGGCAGGGTGCTAGAACGGAGTTTCTGGTTCTGAATTGCAGAATCTGGTGGTGGCAGCATAGCGGAACTCTTTTTGGAAAACATCGAAGCCCCCTTGGTTTTTAGGTCAAGAGGCAACTTATAGGAGAAAAGGGAGGCCGAGGGCGTGACCGAGGCGGCCAAACCACCCCTAGGCGTGGCCTGGCCTAGCCCGCGCGGCCAGGTGGTGTGGGCCCCTCATGGCCCTCCTCAATCTCGTCTTCTGGCTCCATGAGTCTTCTGGTGAAATAGGATTTTTGGCATATTTTCCAGGATTTTTCCTGATAGTTTATTTTCTACACAAAAACTACACACCAAGGTATTTCTGCTGAAAACAGCGCCAGTTTGTGTTAGTTGTATCCAAATCACACAAGTTTAGAGGAAAAACAATAGCAAAAGTGTTCAGGAAAGTAGATATGTTTTGGACGTATCAGGGGCTAACTCGAAAGATTGTCCTTCGAGTGGCGACATAAAACCACTTAGACTTCCAACCTTGGACATAATCCGTGAGTTTGAATTCCAAGTAATCAACGTTGGATCGGACAGAAAAAATGGCGCCACCAACATCATGGACAATGGTGTCAGTGGCATTGTGGTGAACATAGAAGAAGTATTTCCAAAGGCCCGAATGGGGATGAATCCCAAGGAAACACTCACAAAGAGTGACAAAACAAGCAACATGGAGGATGGAATTGGGCGTGAGCTGATAAAGCTGCACGCCATAAACAAACAAAAGGCCCCGAAGGAATTCGTGGACGGGGAGAGAGAGACCACGGATGAGGAGGGAGAGGAACATTACCGTCCAGCCAGGCTCAGGGATGGGAGCAGCTTTGTCATTGGGGAGCTTGAAGGAGCCCTTCGTCAGAAGGCCGGAGTTCCGCGCCTCGCGGAGCTCCTATGTCGTGCACTTGGTGGGAGCCCACCCGATGACCCTTTTCCTGGTGGCCTTTGCGGCGGTGGTGGAAGTACCAACAGCTTTGTTTTTGCCCATGGCATCAAAACAAAGGGAAGAAGGGCACGAAAATCAAAGTTTGCAAAGGGAAAGAGTGCAAGGAGGAAGAAGGAGCAGAGGGAGGCTAGGTGAAATAGTAAAAAGCATATCCCTTCGTTTATAAAGAGCAAAATCGAAACGATAGAGAATCTCCGACAGAGAATGTAAAATCGAAACGACAGAGAATCGCACGATGATGACACATGTTTACAAAGGTCTCGTAAAGGGAAGAAATAAAATAAGTTATGACCACGGTAAAAAGGGAGAACAGCGCGTGACACCTTGATTCACGCACATAGAGGGGACGTGCAGTCAAGAATCTCCGCTGAAAACACCATCACGTGTCATCATTACTGCGCATGGGCCCACATTCGACACGTCCCGTCATGGTGTATTTTTTTGGAAACTAACAGCATCAGATACGTCATCACTAACATCATAGAAAAAGCACTACAGCAAAAATTGCGGCTTTCTAAGAGTATGACCCGAAGAAATACAATTGGAGTCGAAGTAAATTCCTCCAGGAGAAGATTAGAGAGTACACTCGAATATACAACATTACGATTGTAGTCTCAGGGGCTACTCCTATCGGGAGCACTGGTCGTGCACCCGACAAAATTTACAGAAACAATGACGCATTTTTTCGAGCCTATGTTTTGATAAATTTATCCAAACATAGCCTCGGGGGATACTCCTATCAGGAGCACTGGCGACAATAAATACTCCTATCGGGAGAAGGATACAGAAAGTAAAATAAAACTCTCGGATCGCACCTGACGCAACAAAAATCCGAATGCCAAGTTCAAAAACATGAAGGTAAGACTCCAGGATTTGTCCTGTGTGGCCTGGTAATCGCACAAGAATGCGCTCTGCCAGTAAAATATCCGTATCAATGATACGATGAAAAATCCCGACGGACGCGTTGGATACGCGATAAAATAGAAACTGGAATTTAGTATTCAGTAAGACCTTAGCGGCTCGAACTGAATTACACCAGTTACAAATTCCAAATTTGAGCCTGGGGACTTGAGTTTGATGTAGGTCAACCTTGTTTTTTCCTAGGAGCAATTAACTGATTGCCGATCCGTCGGAAGCATCAGGCTCGTTGTACCAAAATCCCTACAAAAAATAAAAACAAACAGAATGAGAGAAAGAAGAAAAAAACTTTGAGACTCAACCAGAAAACTGCGGATTTAGGTAGAGTCTCGGGGGCTACTGACATGGGTATGATTACTCGGATGCTCATTATTCGCTACCCTACATTGGGCAAAAGGCCTACGGCCCATAAAGATTCCAGATAATGGCCCAAGGAAGCAACCAACAGAGAATTGTTATTGTATTAAGAAAGAAACCATGGAACCGTCATTATGTTGGTATTGTAATCACGTGTGTATGAAACCTATCCGCATACAACTTTGAGACCAGGCCTATTATATATAGGGCGGGAGAAGCCCAAGCGAGGGTACTGAAATCCAGAGGACAACTTGTAATAGAGTGTTTTCCCAATATTTAGGCACTTTGTCTTCACTGTTTTCCTGACATCCGACGAAATCCCCGGCGTTCTCTTTTCCGCGAAACCCCAAGTCCATCACCATGGGCATTGCCGAGGTTACCCCTTGTCAGTGAGGAATGAGGAAACCGTGGTGGAGCACGTGGAGACATAGGATTTGTTTTACCGCAGTTCATTCCTTGTTAAGGGAAGTACATCTGCGTTGGAGGGGTGGGCGGTACTAAGACCAACACGCCACAATAGGCCTCAACATGTTCTCCGATGGATCTCGCCACCCAAGGCCTAATCCACCTTTCCACTATTGGAACCCTTCAAGGCGGGAACCGATGCCTAACTAGCGGGGCACAACTCCACAACCAAATTGGAGGCTCCTGTAGTGACAACAAGCTACCATAAGAACAAAGTTATCAATATCAAAACACTAGATCTAGATATTAACGAGAATACTATATCGAGAGATCTCCAAGTGAATGGAGTGGAGGTGAAGCGCTTGATTCATGATGTTGATGAATGAAGTCTCCTCCTTCAATTTCCCCAAAGATCGAAGCCTTCGGGTGCTTGAAGTGGGAGATCTTGAATGAGAGCTTTTGCAACTGATCAGAACTTTTTCGAATGAATCAAGAGATCTGACAGAAGGGGTGATTGGGGCTTTTATACCCCCTGTCCAAACAGAGTCGTTGGAATATTCTAGGGCCGGATTATCCGGGGGAAAATCCGCCCCCGAACAGAAGGTCGCACCGAGCCATCGTTGGCATCTTCTCCTGGGGGCCGGATTATCCGGCCCAAGTGAAAGACTGGATTATCCGGCCGGGGAAAAATCTGCCCCAGCCTCGGATTGTCCGAGGGAAATCCGCCCCCAGACAAAAGGTCATGCCGATCTTCCTTGGCCACTTCTCCTGGGGGGCGGATTATCCGGCCCAAGAGAAGGCCGGATTATCCGGCTGGGGAAAATCTGCCCAAGCCTCAGATTATCCGGGGGGAAAATCTGCCCCCAGACATAAGCTCACATGCGACCAACTCTGGCCAAGAGGGTCATGCCAGATCATCCGGCCCTTGATGGGGGCGGATAATCTAGCCCCCCAACAACAAGTTCTCTTACCTGCAGCAGTTAGCACACATGAAAAATTCCACGGTATTTTATCTAACACACAAAACACAAGAGATCATGAAATGTTCTTTCAATCTCCCCCTTTTTGGTGTTAGATGACAATAATAGGATTTGCAAGATAGCTCTAATAACAACATCATTTAACTAATGAAAAAGACTCCCCCTCAATGTGTGCATAATAAAATTTGCATTTGAATACAAATGCACACAAATAGGTACAAGTCTATTTCATTGGAACAAAATCAATACATAAATGATGGGCTAGCTCAAAAGGATTTCATACCACCATGAGAGAGGCGTCCTCAATATAGTATATGAATAGCCAATGTGATAACCATTATAAACGCCTTCCATGACAGATAGATAACCAATATGATAGATCCATAGTCATGAGAAAATAATCCCTAAGATAATTCTAGAGCCACACATAAACATATTCTCATACAAAGAAAATCACAAATAAAAGTTCAACGCTAAATGGGCACAAGCGAGATAAAGACCGAAACGATAAAGTGCAAATGCTTGCACCCGACCCATGCAAATCCATGAAGACCTAATATAACTACTTCTGCCCCTTTGGCATTGAAACGCCAAAAAGAGAGAAGAGCGATGCTAGCGCCCTAGAAGGTCACTCGGATTCCCCATTGTCTTCCTCGTCCCCGTACTCGTCTTCATCATCAAACTCCTCGGTGTCTTCTCCTTCCTCATCAGCAGTGGCCGGGTAGGAAATAGGCGATGCTCATAGTTGAGTCCAGACAAAGAATTCCATTGAGCATATGGTGTGGGAGCGGTAGGAGTAGGAGGAGCACCGGAAGCCCCAGAAACGTGGTGGAGAATGAGCTGCTGAGTATGGGCCATCTCGTGATGTTTCTTAGACGCCGCATACTGCCCCTTACGAGTGTCCACCCCCATGCACAGAATGTTCCGCTGGAACCAATTCAGTTGCTTCACCTCACGAGCAATAGGAGGCATTGGGGGCCTACGAGCACTAGCACGGGCATCCCTCATAAAGCCCTCAGAAGCAGAAGATGGATGAGATATCTTCCTCGCCTTATTGTAAATCTTCTTGGCCTTATGCACAACATCAATGTTGAACTCTCCATTGGGAAGCAAGTGCTTGATCAACATCATAATATAAGGCACATACGGGATGGAGAGCCTATTGAACATTGCATTAGTCAACTCATGATAGATGAAGTCCATCACATCTATCTTGTAATCAACAGATTCATCTTCATAGGAGGCCACTTCATGAGAAAAGGCAAGCAGCTGAACCAAGTGACCACGAATACTGTCATTGTTTCCACCACTTGGTGTGATAGAGTCACGGAAAATTCCCACCAAGCTAGAAAAAAGAGGTGAGAGACCAGCAAAAGAGCCCACAATACCATTGTCAACCGTGCAAGGAGAGAGAACAACATATTTGTTGGGCTTGAGTTGAGTAATGATGTGATAGCCACTAGCACGGTCCTTGTTGCGGAAGGGATATGTAGGAACCTCAGCAAAGGTCCGAAAATCAGTTTGGATTGGCATGTCACGATTCATCCACTTCATGGTTTGGTACTCATCGCCACAAATGACCAAAGTGGAGAAGATTTGCTTCACCACCTCAGAGTCATAGGAACACTAAAGGGCCATAAGATGGTGCAGCCCCATCCGCTCAGTCACCTCCATGGCATCAGCAAGTTGGGGCTTCTCCATAGCCTCAGCAATGATCATAGGATGCATAGGGCGAATCTTCAGCAAAGCATAGACATCTTCATAAATAGACTTTTGGTCTGCACACCAAAAGCGGGAGTCACCAAGCTCAGTATCTTGTGCAGATTCCGCAAACAGATCACGATGGCGAATGGAGGAGTAAGTGAGAGCATCCATTTTCCTATAGTTGATCTTTGGTGCCTTTCCCTTTTTGTTGGACACACCCTTCCTGCTCTTGTCCGTCTTTGCCTGCTCAGCCATACGGTCAGCCTCTTTGTTCCTCCTCCTCAGTTCAACCTCGTCCACGAGACCATCCTCACCGCCGTCCTGGAAGTAGAGGCCACGGGGACGACGCTTGTAGGTTTTGGGAGCACTGGAACCACCTGTGAAACGAAAAAGATGGATAACATGGGGATAAGCACACACAAGTCTCGACGAGAAAGTAGAAATAGTATACACCTAATCCACATCTCACACATACATCGTGCAAAAAACTACAGAAAACTGAAGCTGAGGTAAATCTGTCAGGGCGGATAATCCGGCCTAGCCAGGGGAGGATAATCCGGCCCCGGGAAAAAAATCAGATCCTGCAAGGCTAAGTGCAACGACATAGATCGGGCATATGAATTGCTAGACTACGATTTCTACGTGAAAAAACAACCACAAGGAAACTCCTAGTCCACGTTCCACCAACAAGTACCACATCAACACACAAGATGGGAGAGAGGGAGTTACCCTCACTCGTTGAAGGAAGAATGTGGAGGAGAAGGTACCCGGAGGCATGGGGAAGAAGATCCGGGGAGGCCCGGAGAATCCAGTGGTCGGAAGGGCTCCGGGGAGGGTTGGGGCAGCGGGCGGCGGCTGGGAGAGAGAGAAGGGTCGGGGAAGAAGAACTGCTCTGTGTGAGCCCTTCCCCGGACGCCCAGCCCTTAATAGACTGAATCCGCCAGGGCCGGATTATCCGGCCTGATTTCTGAATTACTGTTATACACAGGTTCAGGCCCGCGTGTCCCCAAACAAAACCCCCACAAGATGAACAATGGACTTGTGTGCTATAAGAAATGGCTTAGGGATATAGAGAGGCTTGGGATTAGACAACCAAACTGAGATGGTACTACACACTCAAGATTGCAAGAATCAAATCAACTAAAAGCCAAAATTGAGTGTGATTTCCATAAGAACAAGCGATGAGCAATAACAACCAAAAAGATCCACATAGAACCAACTCTTCTCACGGAAGAAGGCGGTGGCTGAGGCCACCTTGTTGGAATGCATGGTATGACACCATGAAGATATATCTTGGGTTCATGACCAATACTCATCAAAACGCTCACATGTCACAAAATGATATTAAGAGAAATGATTTTACTTGCTTTCAGCGTTATGGGTGGAGGGTTAGCCCAATTAATTAGGACCACACTCCCCCTATATCCATGCCCACACCTAGACCAAATACGGAGGAGATATAAGAGTGAGTGCATGGGTATTCAAGATAAGGTCCTTGAATCAACGATATTTAGCTCATTCCTCAAGTAGCAAAACCTTGCTTCATCAAGTGGCTTTGTGAAAATATCAGCAAGTTGATTCTTCATGCTCACAAAAGATAGGTCAATATCACCACGAGCTACATGGTCCCGAATAAAATGATTCCGAATCTAAATATGCTTCGTCCTTGTGAGCTGCACCGGATTGTACGCAATTTTGATTGCACTTTCATTACCACACAAAAGAGGCACTTTGTCACAATTAACACCATATTCCTTTAGAGTTTGCCCCATCCATAATAGTTGAGTACATGCACTAGCAGTAGCCACATATTCAGCCTCGGTGGTGGAGAGAGATATACAATTCTTCTTTTTAGAAGACCAACAAACCAAGGATCTTCCTAAGAATTGACAAGCTCCAGAAGTTTATTTCCTATAATCCTTATCACCAGCTCAATCTGAATCAGTATAGCCAGATAGAGAGAAATTGGAGCCCTTGGGATACCATACACGAAAATTAGGGGAATGAACCAAATACCGAAAGATTCTCTTGACTGCCACTAAGTGGCTTTCCTTAGGAGTTGCTTGATACCTTGTACACACACCTACACTCAACACAATATCGGGTCTAGATGCACAGAGGTAAAGAAGAGAGCCGATCATGGGTATACCTTTTGGTCCACATCTTTATCGTGGGGATTGAGTTCAAGATGACATTTAATTTGCATTGGTGTGGCAACGCCATTAAGATCCGTCATCTTGAATCTCTTGAGCATGTCTTGGATGTATTTTGCTTGATTTATGAAGGTGCCTTCTCTAAGTTGTTTGATCTCAAATCCAAGAAAGGACCATAATTCCCCCATCATAGACATCTCAAACTTGTCAGTCATAAGCTTTGAAAATTCATCATTAAAAGATTTATTAGTAGAGCCAAAGATGATGTCGTCTACATATAGTTGGCATACGAAGAGCTCCCCCTTAACCTTCTTAGTAAAAAGAGTGGGATCAATTTGCCAAACATTGAAGAAACGGTCTAGCAAAAGCTCTTTAAGGTGCTCATACCACGCACGTGGGGCTTGTTTAAGGCCATAGAGTGCCTTATCGAGTTTGCAGACATGGTTCGGAAAGTTAGGATCCTCAAATCCCGGGGGTTGCTTTACATATACCAACTGATGTAGAGGACCATTAAGAAAAGCACTCTTAATGTCCATTTGCTGTAATTTAAAATTATTATGAGCAACATAAGCAAGAAGCATATGAATGGACTCAAGACGAGCCACCGGAGTCTCGCCAAAGTCGATATCCTCAACTTGGGAATAGCCTTGTGCCATGAGTCTTGTCTTGTTCCTTACAACAATGCCATTCTCATCTTGCTTGTTCTTGAAAATCCACTTTGTGCCGATAACATTGCGGCAATACTTGAGCTTCTCTACTAATTTCCAGACCTTGTTGCCCTCAAAAGTTATTTAACTCTTCAAGCATAGCAACAGCCCAGTCTAGATCTTCAAGGGCTTCAAACACTTTCTTGGGTTCCACCATGGATATGTGAGCTTGGTGCTCACTAAAGCTTGCTAGATCCCTTCTTGTGGACACCCTTCGTCTGAGATCACGTACAACTTTGTCAAGAGTGTGACCCCTTAATTCAAGATTCCTATCTACACGAGCTTTGCGACGAAGTTCAATCAACTTGTTGTCTCTTGGAGGAATAACTTCATTATTTGAGTCTTTGATGGAATTATTAGCTTGGACTTGATCTCTAGCTTGATCAGCAGGAATAGGAGATGATGAATCTTGCCCTTGATATTGATCAGCAGCCATAATAGGAGGCTGCTACTATTCAGAATTTTCAGGGTCGGATAATCCGGCCGAGGGAGTGGCCGGATAATCCGACCTAGAAGAACTTTGTCTATCTTTGCTGTCTTGTAGGATTCTGTCTTGAACTGGAGAGGGGCCGGATAGTCTGGGGTCAACCGAAAAATCTGGCTGGGGTTTGCAGCAGATTCTTCGACCATTTTTTCACTTCTGCGAGTCGAGGAAGGTTGGCCGGATAATCCGGTGTCCAACAGATAATCTGTCCTAGAACTTTCTGGAACAGTTGATTGATGTTCTTCAGCAGTTTGAGGTGTTGGTGTAGAGGTTTCTCCAACAGTTGGCGCATGTTGAGCTTGTGTCGATGAGGGCTCTACTTGAGTAGAGCATTGTCCTTCCTGATCCACCACAAGGGGTTCCTCAATGGGGCAGAAAAATCCCACGCCCATTCTTCTTATGGCTTCTTGGGGAATATCAACATCTGCATCCCAAACATCAACTTGCCCCGCACGGGAGCCATCATTTTCCTCAAACACCGCACTACAAGATTCTACCATAGTTCTGGAGAGCTTATTGTAGACTCTATAAGTGTGGGATTCGGCACCATAACCAACAAAAATTCCTTCTAAAGCCTTAGACTCGAATTTATATAGACAAATTCCTTTGATAAGAAAGGAACAGTTACAACCAAATACCCGAAAGTAGGAGATGTTTGGCTTGTTACAGGTAAGTATTTCATCAGGTGTCTTGTCCAAGATTTTGTGGAGGTAGATTGATGGCTCGTTATTGTTGAGATCGTTGGGGAACCCCAAGAGGAAGGTATGATGAGCACAGAATTAAGTTTCCCTCAGTTATGAAACCAAGGTTATCGAACCAGTAGGAGCAAGGAAACACCCCAAAGGTGTTGCTAGCTGAGCCTTGGCAGGGCGCACTACCGGTGCCAGCAGCAACATGGAGACCTGCACAACATAACCACAGAACTCTGTCCCTAACTTGATATGAGGTTGTCAATCTCACCGGTTTTGCTGAAAACAAAGGATTAAACGTATCAAATGGAAGGAAGTAATAGTTTGTAGAAAGTAAACACAAAGCAGTAAATAGTTTGATTGTAGATTGCAAGTAAAAGAAAGGACCGGGGTCCATAGTTCACTAAAGGTGGCTCTCCTTAAGATAGATAACATGTTGGGTGAACAAATTACAGCGGGGCAATTGGCAAACATCGAGAAAGCATACAAGCATATACTAATCATCTTGACTCCTTTGAGACTTGATTGGGCATTACAACATTATACATAGACCGCCATCCAACTACATCTATGACTAATAATCCACCTTCAGGTTATCATCTGAACCCCCTCCAGTATTAAGTTGCAAGCAACAGATTATTGCTTTACAAATTGCGTGTAATGTAAACAATACGATTGTTCTATGAATAAAGGATTGTTGTTTTCTCCCTGGTAGCAACAGCACATCTAGTACCTTAGAGATTTCTGTCACTTTCCCATATTACCAGAGGCATGAACCCACTATCGAGCATAAATACTAACTCTTGGAGTTGCTAGCATCTGCTTGGCCAAGATAGCTACTAACAACAGAAAGCATGCAAGATCACAAATAACAAAGACATGATAGAATCAATAATCAATCTGAAATAGCATCTCAATATCGATCGGACCCCTGCAAACACAACATGCAAAATTACAAATAGATGATCTTGATCATGAGCGGAGCTCACAAGATCTAGACATGAAAGCACAAAGGAGGACAACCAGCCATCTAGCTACTACATGGACCCGTAGTCCAGAGATGAACTACTCACGCATCACACCGGAGGCTTGCATGATGATGAAGAAGGCCTCCAGGGTGAATTCCCCTCTCCGGCAGGGTGCCGGGAAGAGCTTCAGATCCCTCCCGATCTAGGGATGGAGATGATGGCGGCTACGGACTCTTTCGTGGATTTTTGATCGGGTCTTTAGGGTTTTGGTATCGAACGAAATATATAGGCGGAAGGAGAGGCCGAGGGGGGCTGGGGTCGGCCAGACCACCCCCTGGCGCAGGCCAGGCCTGGACGTGTGGCCAGGTGGTGTGGCCAGGCCTCAGCCCTTCTCCGTCTCTTATTATGGCTCCAGATGCTTTCCGGTAAAATAATGACTTTGGCTTTTGTCCCGTCCAATTCTGAGAATATTCATTTTCCAACTTCCTGGAACCAAAAACAGCAGAAAACAGGCAGCTGACACTATGGCTCTTGTTAATAGGTTAGTCCAAGTAAGTGTATGAAAAGTACTCCAAAGTGTGGACAAAACACAAGAAAGTAGATAAAACATCATAGATCCGGTTGGAAGAGTGGCATGCAGTAGAAATTGCTTCAGCCCAGATGTTATATGGTGACTTGAATTCAGCCAACATAGATCTTGCCATATCCATTAAGGTCCGGTTCTTCCTCTTAGCTATACCATTTTGTTGAGGGGTGTATGAAGCAGAATATTGGTGTATTATCCCCTCTTCACTTAGGAATTCATTCAGAGTGTAGTTCTTGAACTCGGAGCCGTTATCGCTTCTAATTGCCAAAATAGGGACACTGTGTTGATGTTGAACCTCATTGGCAAAATCGATGAACGTTTGTTGAGTCTCGCTCTTCAACTTTAAGAACTAGACCCATTTATATATTGAATAATCATGAACAATTATGAGGCAATATTTTTTCCCACCTAGGCTTGCATGAGATGGAGGACCAAAGAGGTCCACATGAAGGAGATCCAAAATCCTCTTTGAAGAAATAATAGTCTTCCGTCGACGAGGAGAGTCATGCATTTTCCCTTCAACACAAGCCCTGCAAACACGATCTTTAGCAAAGGAATTTTAGTTCAAGAATGTGGCCACCCTTGTGAAGACTTCGGAAAGTTCTCATATTGACGTGGGCTAGTCGGCGATGCCATAGCCAGCCCGTGTCAGCCTTTCCAAAAAGACACATCAGGCCTGTAGTGGTTTTCCCCGAAAAGTCCACCACATATAGGTCATATTCGACATATCCAACAAAAGCGACCTTTAGAGACTTTCTCCACAAGAGTACCACCAAATCACCATCAATAAAAACAGCGAAGCCCATCTTACCAAGGGCACAAATAGACATTAAATTGTAACCGAGGGTCTCAACAAGCATGACGTCCACGAGAGAGATATCGTGAGCAACCACAACCTTGCCAAGACCCAATACCTCAGATTTTGACTTGTCACCATAAGAGACGGTTATGTGATCATGATTTGGCCGCATCTCCGAGATGATCTCCTTTCTTCCAGTCATATGACTAGTGCACCCGCTATCGAGCACCCATTTGGACCCACCGGAAGCATAACCCTGCAAGAAAGTTACTTCTTGGTTTTAGGTACCCATTTTTCAATGGGTCCTCTCATGTCAGTGACAAGGGTCTTGGGAACCCAATAGACCAAGAAATGTAACTATCAAAAGGACCAACATAGCTAGCATAGACATCACCATAATAATCACAAAATAATTCATAATTAGGATTATTAGCTCTTGCAAAACCAACATAGTTAGTATTGTCATTAGTTGTGGTACTTGTCTTTGTTTAAGCAGTTTTGCTCTTCTTCTTCTTATTCTTCTTCTTCTTTGTCTTTGAAACATAACCAAGACCTTCTTTTCCATTGTTTGTCCTTTGCTTGCTAAGAATCTCATCTAGGACTTCTTTACCTTTAGGTTGAGACTCCTTTACAAGTTCTTCTTTCAATCTTTTATTTTCTTCAACAATATCTTCATGTCCACATGATGGTGTAGAAGTGCTAGGCATATCATACTTGTCCAATTGAGTTTGGAGCTGATCACGAGACTCATTTAGAGTAGAGAAATCACTCTCCAATTCCTTGTAGGCAATATCAAGTTTCTCTAACTTCTCTGAGAGTCTAGCATGAGCAGCCCCAAAGTCAATCTTCTCTTTCTTTAGTTTCTTTACCTTGGCAAGAGCATTGTCACATTCCTTTATGAGTTGGGCAACAACTTCTTCATGGGACTCCTCAATTGACTCAAGTTTCTCCTCCAAAGAGACTCGAGTTTCCTCTTCTTCCTCTAGAGCATTCTTGAAAGAGGCTATGTCCAAAGCATGTTCTCTTTCAATTTTCCCCTTCTCTTCGAGGCGTTCTTCGGAGTGAGCAAGTTGACTCATAAGAGCATCAAAATGAAGTTTGTGCTCACCTTGCAAGTTAGTAAAAAATTGTCCAAAGCAATAACCTATTCTTTTACCCTAAGACTTGTATGATCATCCATATTAACATTCATGGTAGTCTTAGGAAATGGGGAAATGGAAGTTTATACCTCGTACCCTCTTGCCATAAGGCAAGTGACATTGTTGTTGATGACATTTTCGTTTGGGGAGTCGAAGAGAGATGTGGTGCTCGATGTGGTGGCTATGGCAGTCACCTCCCAAGAGCTATCTTCATCCTCTTCATCTTCACTTGCAGAAGAATATTCCTCTTGTGCCACCAAGACAATCTTAGGTTGCTCCTTGTAAGGGCCATTCTTCTTGATAAATGGTTTCTTTCGAGGTGCCTTGGACTTTTCTTTGAGGATGAGCCTGCCTCCATTGTCTTCTCTACTTTGATAAGGACACTTAGACACAAAGTGCAACCAGTCCCCACAATTGTAGCAAGTTCTCAGTTTTGGGCCATTCTCTCTTCGCCCACTTAACCCATTCTTGTGCTCAAGTTCAGACTTAGCCTTAGCTGGGTCCTTCCAAAAGTTCCTTGCATAGAAGGCCATGTACTCACCATGAGCATGCTTGACCTCCTCGGGATAGCCCATGGAGACAACATCATACCCTCTATCATCCTCATATTGTTCAACAACATTCGCCTTTAGAGCAACATTAACTCCCTTTTGCATCCCAATTGCCTGAGCACGAGCGTCTTCGACATTCTTAGCGGCAACTTTGAAGGCCGCCATTTCTTGCATGACTTCATTGGAAGTCATTTGGTGGTAGTTGTCTCTACCTTGCAAACTCTTCAACTCCGTTGGCTCAAATGGCATGAGGGCACTCACATATTTCCTTTTGATCCAAGCATCATCAATGTGAGTGGATCCATGCTTTCTAAATGTTGTTGCAATGCTCTTGAGCCTTCTATACATGTCTTCATGGTCCTCACCATCCAACATGTAAGATCCTTCAGCTTCATTGATAAGAGCATGATACGTTGCTAACGTATCTATAATTTTTGATGTTACATGCTTGTTTTATATCTACTTTCTTATGTTTTGTCCACTCTTTGGAGTATTTTTATACACTTTCTTGGACTAACCTATTAACAAGATGCCACAGTGCCACCTGCCTATTTTCTGCTGTTTTTGGTTCCAAGAAAGTCAGAAAATGAATATTCTCGGAATTGGACGGGACAAAAGCCAAAGTCAATATTTCACCGAGGGAGACATGGAGCCAGAATACGAGACGGAGAGGGGCCAGAGGGCGGCCACACCACTTGGCCATGCGGCCAGGCCTGGCCCACGCCAGGGGGTGGTGTGGCCACCAAGGGCACCCCCTCGGCCTCCCCTTTCGCCTATAAGATGCCTCTGATACATAAACCCTAAGAACCCGATCAAAAATTCCACGAAAGAGTCTATAGCCACCGTCATCTCCATCCCTAGATCGGGAGGGATCTGAAGCTCTTCCTGGCACCCTGCCGGAGGGGAAAATTTACCTTGGAGGCCTTCTTCCTCACCATGACTACCTCCAGTGTGATGCGTGAGTAGTTCATCCCTAGACTACCGGTCCATGTAGTAGATAGATGGTTGGTTCTTCTCCTTTGTGCTACCATATCTAGATCTTGTGAGCTCCGTTCATGATCAAGATCATCTATTTGTAATCATACATGTTGTGTTTGCGGGGATCCGATGGATATTGAGATGCTATTTCAGATTGATTATTGATTCTATCATGTCTTTGTTATTTGTGATCTTGCATGCTCTCCGTTGTTAGTAGCTATCCTAGCCGAGTAGATGCTAGCAACTCCAAGAGGGAGTATTTATGCTCGATAGTGGGTTCATGCCTCTAGTAATCTGGGGAAGTGACAAAAATCTCTTAGGTACTAGATGTGCTGTTGCTACTAGGGAGAAAACAACAATCCTTTGTTCATAGAACAATCGTATTGTTTACTTTACACGCAATGCTTAATGTAATTATCTGTTGCTTGCAACTTAATACTGGAGGGGGTTTGGATGATAACCTGAAGGTGGATTATTAGTCATAGATGCAATTGGATTATGGTCTATGTATAATGTTGTAATGCCCAATCAAATCTCATAGGAGTCAAGATTATTAGTATATGCATGTATGCTTTCTCGGTGTCTGTCGATTGCCTCGCTGTAATTTGTTCACCCAACATGTCATCTATCTTAAGGAGAATCACCACTAGTGAACTATGGACCCCGATCCTTTCTTTTACTATCAATCTATAGTCTATTTACTGTTTTCTGTTTACTTTCTGCAAGCAATTACTATCTTCCACACAATATGTTTAATCCTTGGTTTTCAGCAAAACCGGTGATATTGACAACCTCACTGTAAGTTGGGGGCAAAGTTCTGTGATTGTGTTGTGTAGGATTCCAGTTGGAAACAAAACCTTGGAGGTGTTTCCTTGCTCCTACTAGTTCGATAACATTGGTTTCATAACTGAGGGAAAACTTGCTGATGTGCTCATGATACCTTCCTCTTGGGGTTCCCCAACAAGCTCAATATATTTTGGGCCATCAAGCTATTTTTCTGGCGCCATTGCTGGGGAGTCAAGGACATCTTCACAAGGGGAGTCCCTCATAACCAATCTCTTTACTTTGTTGTTTTTGTTTTGCTTAGTTTATTTCTGCTTTGTTTGCTTGTTTCTTTATCAAAAACACAAAAAATTAGTTGTACTAGTTTGCTTTCTTTATTAAAAACACAAAAAAATTAAGTCTTTCTATATTTGTTACCTCTTTCTTAGCTCACCATGTTGATCCCTAAGTTCACCCTGAAAGTCCTTTCAATAGGTAGTGGCTCTATAATTGGAAAGGATAATATTGAAGAATTCTTTAATCATGTTAGTAAGTATGAGGATATTGAGGATAGATCCCTTGCAGAACTTGCTCCAAACTATGAAATTGCTGCAGCTTCTTTAGTTCACATGTTGGAAGCTAGGTTTGTTAACCTTAACCCCTTAATGCAAGTAATGTTTCTTAAACTTAAAGAAATTGAGGACCCTAAAAAGAGGGATTTCATTCTAGAAACTTTGCTTAAAGAATTCTATGATGTTGCTAAGGAAGCTAGAAAAGTCTTTGAACATTTTAATATGCTAGGCTCATGTGTAGATGTTATTGGTACACGGGAAAAGATGGGAAAAACCGAACCTAGTGGGGAGGAAATTAAGATACCAATACCCTTTAAACTTGTAGCAATGCATGAAGCCTTAGAAAAGAATTTTGATTGGATTGTTCCTGAAAACCCGTTTGATGAAAATAGTGAACCCAAGAGCATTGAGAGAGAATCCTCTAGAACTTATTTGGATGAAATACTTTGCCGTTTTGAAGATATTTCTGGTATTAATCTTAATGTTTCTTCATTTGAGAATACTTGATTCTTTTCTTGCTTCTTATGCCTAACTTAAATGCGTTAAAGAAAAGTACTTATTGGGCGATAACCCAAAAGTTTTAGATGAGTCTTGAAAGTTATTCCTTCAGTAATAACCTCTCCTTATCCTTTTTATTTGCTTTTTGTGCCAAGAGTAACCTCTAATGAGAGAGAAGTAATGCTTGGGAAAGTTATTGTCCCGAAACAGATTTTTGTGCTTCGTTGTAAAATCTCTGTACGTCGGTTTGACCTGTGATTTTTTGTGCTTCTTCCCCAAGTTGTTATCCAACTTCCGTTAGTTAAACACTTCTCGATTTGAGAAACAGAAGGTCTTCAAAACAATTGGTTTTTACATGGTGGTCTGTTTTGACAGATTTCTGCCATTATTTGCATTTGCTTCTTGTTGATTCCTTTTTGGGTTCTCTTTTGGGGAATTGAGATTTTTGAGGGAAGTGCTATAGTAGCTTGTGTTTTAATGGAAGTTTTACTTGTGTTGGAGTGCACTAATGTTGCTAATGAAGATTGTGTGAAGTTTTGTATGAAGGAAACAATTTAGGTGTAGGAAAAGAGTGATGTAATGAGATGAAGAATGGACTAAAGCTCAAGCTTGGGGATGCCACCCCGTGTCACCCCAAGAAATATTCAAGAGGTACAAGCGTCAAAGCTTGGGGATGCCCAAGGCATCCCCTTCTTCATCAATAAAAATTTCAGGTTTCTTCCAAACACTTCATTTTTATTGTTTCATGCATAGTTGTGTTGTTCTTGGAGCGTCTTTGTTTTTTGTTTTTGGTTTTTGTTTGATTGGTTTTCTTAGTTTTCTTGAATAAATTGGTTGGACCCCCTCTTTCATACATTAGTTTTCAAATAATTTTGGTTTGGATTGGAAAAGAGTAGGAAAAGTTCATGCTTAAGTGGTAAATAAAGAGCTTGTTTTTACCTGTGGCCTATGCTTTGTCATGTCATGCTTGATATTTTTTTGGCTTTATGCTTAGTGATTTTTGTTGTAGCATGACATGTTAGAAACAATTGAGATTGCTTAATGTGCCTTGAAAGAATCATGCATTGTTTTAGCATATCAAAGCATAGTATTGTGGTATTCTCCTTTGATGCATTATTTGTGATGACTTGGAGCATGCTCACACCATGTTATGACTATCCCAAGTCACCATAGCCTCTATGATTCTTTAGTGTTCGACTTGTAATATCGCTTTATGCTTTAATTAATGATGTTTTGTCGCTTTGCATGATTATGGCTATTATTGCTCTCTTAGTTGGTCGCTCCTAGTCTTTTGCTAGCCTCCATAACCAAGTATGAGTTCCACTCATGCATCCAACTCCAAATAAAACCAAGTTATTCCAATGAGTCCACCATACCTACCTATTAGCATTTGATATTCCAAGTATATTCATGTTTTTATCTACCTTCCGAATTAAACTTGTTATGAGAAAACTAGTGATTAAAGCTCTCACGAACTTGATGGAACACTTTATTTTCTTGCACTTAATAAACTTGAACCATTGTGTCCATCTTTGTTGCGTATATGCTTGCGCTTTATAAGTTGAAGTTAGCGGAACCATGTATCATGGGGAACGCTTTCAACATTGCACTTACTATTCCGTTGATATCATGATTCTTTTGCTTATGGATCCCGGCGGTGTGAAATAAAAGGGGAACTTGTAAGATCATGGAGTTTGTATATGTGTGTTAGAGAAACACCTCGGCCGCTAGCCTAAGACATGCCTAATCATGGTGGAAACTTGCAGCATAACCATAATGAGCACTCTATGAAGCATCCTCAATAAAAACCTATGCAAATAGCAAATAAAAAGATCGTTGAGATGCTCATTGTCTGCTTGCCTTGTCATTTTGATTATGGGATAGCTCTTGTATCATGTGCAAGGGGTACCACGTTGGTGGTTCTCTATGATACATGTGTATTTACAATGACAAGATCTTACTTGTGACTGAAGTTGAGTAGCATGAGGTTCAGTACTCGTAAGTAGGGGCATGAGATTTCAACTTATAACTTGTCAAGCATATCCTCTTAGTTGTGTCACTTTAACCTTAATCACCTAAAGATGCTTATGATAGGGGCAATGAGAGCTGAAAGCTAATAAGTATCATAATTTTTGGAAGCTCTTTATGAGACTTGAATCCCTGCTTCCTTCTATGAAGGACTTTCTTTTACTTTTATGTTGAGTCTCCATCTTCTATCTATATGCACCTATTGAGAGAGCTTAGTAGCCATTCTTAGTTTAATGTGCATTGTCCCAAGACTTGTTTATTAATGCATAACTTTGATATTGCTTGTCCTTAAACTATTTGTATCTAGTCACCCTTATGAACTTTGAAGGTGTCCTATGCATTTATGTTTTGTTACACTATGAGGGACAAGCTGAATGCCACTATGCTATGTTTTCTTTATGTGAAACAAACAAACGTCTTGCAAAGCATTGTTATTCATGAATCTTTTGTTTGTGACTTTTCATGTTACAACATAGTTGCTATGTCTTATTGTTAGAACTATATCTGTCATGCTATGTTAAAGTACTCTGATCCCAGCTATCAATGTTTTACAAATACTTTGATCAAGTCTATGATGGTGCATGTCACCTCAAAAATTATTCTTTCTTTTTATCACTTACCTACTCGAGGATGACATGAGTTAAGCTTGGGGATGTTGATACGTTGCTAACGTATCTATAGTTTTTGATGTTCCATGCTTGTTTTATATCTACTTTCTTATGTTTTGTCCACACTTTGGAGTATTTTTATACACTTTCTTGGACTAACCTATTAACAAGATGCCATAGTGCCAGCTGCATGTTTTCTGCTGTTTTTGGTTCCAGGAAAGTCAGAAAATGAATATTCTCAAAATTGGATGGGACAAAAGCCAAAGTCAATATTTCACCGAGGGGGACACGGAGCCAGGACACGAAACGGAGAGGGGCCAGAGGCCGGCCACACCACCTGGCCACGCAGCCAGGCCTGGCCCGCGCCATGGGGTGGTGTGGCCGCCTAGGGCACCCCCTCGGCCTCCCCTTTCGCCTATAAGATGCCTCCGATACAGAAACCCTAAGAACCTGATCAAAAATTCCACGAAAGAGTCTGTAGCCACCGTCATCTCCATCCCTAGATCAGGAGGGATCTGAAGCTCTTCCTGGCACCCTGTCGGAGAGGGGAATTCACCCTGGAGGCCTTCTTCATCACCATGACTGCCTCCGGTGTTATGCGTGAGTAGTTCATCCCTAGACTACGGGTCCATGTTGTAGCTAGATGGTTGGTTCTTCTCCTTTGTGCTACCATGTCTAGATCTTGTGAGATCCGTTCATGATCAAGATCATCTATTTGTAATCATACATGTTGTGGTTCCGGGGATCCGATGGATATTGAGATACTATTTCAGATTGATTATTGATTCTATCATGTCTTTGTTATTTGTGATCTTGCATGGTCTCCGTTGTTACTAGCTATCTTGGCCGAGTAGATGCTAGCAACTCCAACAGGGAGTATTTATGCTCGATAGTGGGTTCATGCCTCTAGTTATCTTGGGAAGTGATAGAAATTTCTAAGGTACTAGATGTGCTGTTGCTACTAGGGAGAAAACAGCAATCCTTTGTTCATAGAACAATCATATTGTTTACTTTACACGCAATGCTTAATGAAATTATCTGTTGCTTGCAACTTAATACTGGAGGTGGTTTAGATGATAACCTGAAGGTGGATTATTAGTCATAGATGGAGTTGGATTACGGTCTATGTATAATGTTGTAATGCCCAATCAAATCTCATAGGAGTAAAGATTATTAGTATGTGCATGTATGATTTCTCGGTGTCTGTCAATTGCCCCGCTGTTTTCACCCAACATGTGATCTATCTTAAGGAGAATCACCACTAGTGAACTATGGACCCTGATCCTTTCTTTTACTATCAATCTACAATCTATTTACTATTTTCTGTTTACTTTCTGCAAGCAATTACTATCTTCCACACAATACGTTTAATCCTTTGTTTTCAGCAAAACCGGTGAGATTTATAACCTCACTATAAGTTGGGGGGCAAAGTTCTGTGATTGTGTTGTGCAGGATTCCAAGTTGGAAACAACACCTTGGAGGTGTTTCCTTGCTCCTACTGGTTCGATAACCTTGGTTTCATAACTGAGGGAAAACTTGTTGTTGTGCTCATCATACCTTCCTCTTGGGGTTCCCCAATGAGCTCGATACATTTTGGGCCATCAGAGCATCATACATATTTCTTCTCATGCTTTCATTTCCGATGAACAAGTTGGTGAGAGCATCCCAAGCTTCTTTGGCGGTGTTAAAGTGCTCAATATGTGGCATGTCCTTGGGACCCACTCCGAGCTGAATCATGTGAAGAGCGGTTGCATTTAGTTGTCTGTCCACAACTTCTCTTCTAGTCAAGTTAGTGGGGTCTCCAATATGAAGGCCATCTTCAATGATCCTCCAAAGCTCAGTTGACAAACTTCACACATGAGATTTCATTAAGAATTGCCATTGATTAAATGAAGATGCATTAAGCTTGGGTGGATCACTCCTATTGTTTATATGAGGATGAGGGATAGGTGGGCCAGGAGAATATAAGTGAGAGACCTCACTATAATCCTCCTTACCACTTCCCTTCTTGGAAGCGAAGCCATTATTTTTCTCACCCACCACCTCATCTTCCTTAGATTCGGCATGAGCCTTATCTCTAGATCGAGGAGTGGTGGCCTTAGAGGAAGATGGAGGTGAGATGAGCAATCATTTGCCACAACTCTTCCATTTTGGTCTCAGAGGATTTCAACAAGGTTGTTTCCAACATCTTGAGGTCATCCATTGTGACCTTGTCCACAGCCTCACTCCCATTTTCCTTAGCGCCCATACTTCTCTTAGGCGGTTAAGCCCGAATAAAGAGCCGGGCTCTGATACCAATTGAAATGGATCGTATGGGAACCTGGAGGAGGTAGTGAATAGGTGCTACTTCAAATTTTAATACCTTTTCAATTTTAGGCTTGACACAAAAGGTAAATTCTCTAGATATGCAACTATGTAGAATTTCCCTATATGCAAACCTAACTACTAGCAAGCAAAGGCGTGTAAGAGTGAGGAACAAGGAAACCATGGTGGAGCACGCGGAGACACATTATTTGTTTTACCACGGTTCCTTCCTTGTTAAGGGAAGTACATCTGCGTTGGAGGGGTGGGCGGTACTAAGACCACCACGCCACAATAGGCCTCACCCTGTTCTCCGATGGATCTTGCCACCTAATGGGGATATGCCGAATGGGGTATGCCCAGCAGGACATTCCGACTGGCCCAAGGACCTTACGAGTGGGCCTGCAGGACGGCGACTGGAATGCGACTAAGGAGTGGGCCTGGCGACTGGAAGCTGGAGGCCCAAAAGCATAGCTGAAGCCTAGTCGGATTAGGTTAAATCCTCCGAATCCTTGACGAGTTCGGTTGTAAACATTGTAAACCCTAGCGAGGTGCCTCCTATATAAACCTCCCTAGGGTTCCCTTTGTGCTCAAGTTCCATCATACACCCCCTCAAGCGACTCGCTGCTTAGACGCCGAGCTCGCCACCCCTGTAACTCGCTCTCAGCCTATACAATCTAGAAGGAGTAGGTCTTTACCCTCCGGGGGGCCGAACCTGGATAAACTCATGTGCATCCGCCCCCATCTCGCACCGTAGATGGCCGCCAGCTCTCGCCCCCAATACTATAAATCTCTACCCCTGGTAGCGATTGGCGTGGCCATTCTCACGACAGTGGCGCCCACCGTGGGGCGTGGCCGGTCTGGCCTAAGTTCTGCAGCGAGACCCTACACGCCAATCGATCGGCCAATCGCCACCGGCCGCATGATTGCTAGTGGCGGGATCTTGTAGATCCTGCCTAGCAGCTACATCCTAGCGTCGCGCCCGATCACGCACAGTGCGGTGATGCCAGTCGCCACCATCAACTTGTTCATCGGCTTCACCAACACAGTCGACCCGGCAGGAATGGTGATCGTCGGTGGATCGCCACCATGCCGCGATCTGCTCTCGGAGAACCAAATCCGCTCCATCAGCCACCTCGCCACCGAGTACGACTCGGCCGCCAGCAACATGGCTGGGACTGATGCTGCCGCGGACGACGCGGCTCTCCCTGACGATGCCGACGCGGTGACCCCTGCCTCGGTTGTCGGATCCATCACTGTCGCATCACGGGAAGACTCCATCACGCGGGTATCTAACCCTGAGGATTTTGAGGACCCCTCCATCCTCGGGATATTTGACTCCGACTCTGGGTCAGAGTCCCATGAGGACTTCCGTGCCAGATCTGATCACTTAACGTGATCTATATGGCGGGAAGCACGAGCGCCCCGCCAGATCCATTCTCCACGCCGGTCCTGCCGACCGCAACAGTGACAGAAGTTGAAGAAGCCCGCCTATGACTAGAGGAGGCACGGCGTAGGGAGCTAGCCGAGCGCGAGAAATTCCACCTCGAGCGGGAAGCAGTGTAGGAGCTATTGCTCTACCACCAACGCCGCATCAGGACCCGCCTGAACTCCAACATCCAGGGTCGTGTCCTGAACTTCAACGACGAGGGCGACCCCGCACGCGCAGCCAAGCGTGAATACTACGAGAATGTGCCGCCCAACGGCAGCAACCGACCACCACCCGGTGCACCGGTGACCGAAGCTCCATCGCCACCCATTGGTCGCGCGCCCCCACCAGACCAACCGCGAATCATCATCTCACCGCAGGACCGCGATGCCAACTGGCTCCCACTGTACTCCACCCCAATGGACAATGTCATCGCGGCAGACGCCACGGTCCCCCACCTTGACATCCAAGGAGAGGGCATGCTGCAGATCTAGTACGCCAAGTCCCTACTCGCCAGGGCCGTCGAGTAGCAAGCCGCAGGAGTTGACCCGGGGGGTGGATGTATTCTTGCTCATCGGCAAGTAGGGTAGCCTCAAGCGCCCCCCAAACCGTCGCCAATGCCGTCACCTGCCCACCACCCTAGCCCTTGCCGCACCAGCCACGGGCCGCCAACCCCGCGCTCTCCACCAACGAGCCACGTCTCGAGAACAACACGATCCCCACCAATGGCCAACCCATCGATGCATGAACGCACATCGTCAACAACCAGGCCTGGCGAGCGCGCCAGCCTAATGACTTGAGGCACACCCTCACCAACCACGGCGACCCCGAACCAAGGGGCTCGCTCAGCCGAGTCGGCCCCTAGTGCTTCGGACCAATGATCCGAGGCGAGAAGTACCCCTCCAACTTCAAGGCGCCCAAGGAGATCGAAAAATACGATCCCACGTACGACCCAGTAGTGTGGCTGGACACGTACCTTATGGCGATGGGAATCGCCGGTCAGACCGACCTGCTAGCCGCTCGCTACCTCCCCCTGATGATCGAGGGAGTGACCAGGCAATGGATCAACACCCTCCCTGCCAATAGCATCGACTCGTGGGAGGAAATGAGCGACGCCTTCATCAGGCACTTCGAGGGATCCTACACCCGTGCCACCACCATCGAGGACCTAGAGTGATGCATCCAGGGGCAGTGCGAGTCGACCCGCCACTGGATCTAGAGGTGGCAGGAACTATGGATCAACGCCTCTGACATTCACCCGGACACGGCGATCCACTGCTTCAACAACGTGTGCCGGTACAAGCACCTGGTCGGTAAGATCAAGAGGGTCTACCGGATACTCGACAACATCCCCGAACTCCTCGAGATTGCCAAGCGGTACGCGGAGGAGGACCACAACAAGGACTCCGATGACGAATCGGGAGGAAGACACCGCACCAGCGGCCACGACAACGAGTGACAGCCCGACATGCACTACAACAACACTCGCCTCACTGGCAAGCACCGCGGTGATGGGCGAGTCGACTTTGTCTCTAATGCCAGCTACGGCCAACGCGACCCCAAGAAATTCCGTCGTGATGGAGGAAAGTACCACGACAGCAGAAACCACCACGCCAACAACACGACAAGGCCAAAATTCGACCCTGCCGCCCTGCTCAACCAACCCTGCGTCTACCACAGTAGGGAGGGGAAACCTGCCACCCACACCACCGCGGTCTGCCACTCCTTGAAGGAGATCGAAAAGGCAAGGGGGAGGACCCCAACAACAACCCACCAAGGGACAATGGCAACGACAGCAGGTTCAGCAACACTGTCGGCTCGCTACACACCTTCACTGGGCTTGGTACCAAGCACGAGAAGAAGGTGCTCGCCCATACAGTCGCCGTCAATGCGGTGACCCAAGTCGACATCCCCCGCTTCCTCAACTGGTCTGAGAAGAGCATCACCTGGAGTCACCAAGATCACACGCCCAGGATCGAGTACCCAGGGCGAGTCGCCCTGGTAGTCAGGCCCAAAGTGGCCGACTACTGGCGGCCCAAGATGCTGATGTACGACGGAAGCTCCATCAACATCATGTACCTAGACACGTTCAAGTGTCTCCACCTCCCAGAGTCGGCGATCGAGCCAACACTCACCACTTTCCACGACATCGTCCCCGGTCGGAAGGCGTACCCGATTGGCAAGGTGACGCTGCCAGTCACCTTCGGCACACCAGCAAACTTCCGCATGGAGTGGATAGTCTTCGAGCTGGTGAACTTCCACAGCCCCTACCAATGCATCCTAGGGCACCAGGCGTTCGCCAAATTCATGGCGACCCCGCACTACGCCTACAACATGATGAAGCTCCCGGGGCCATGCGGCATCATCACCGTCCACGGCGACCCCTACATGGTCGTGGAATGCAAAGACAAAGGCGTTGAGCTCGCCGACGTTGTCATCACGCGGAAACAAATTACACCGACGAGCTCATGAAATACGCGAGTAACATCGACAAGGACGACCCCACCATCCTGAAGAAGCCAACCACCGCAAGCTCCACCTTCGAGGCGACCATGCACACCTGCATCGTCGCGCTCGTCCCAGGCGACTCCAGCCAGACGGTCACCATCGATACAAACATGAGTCCCGCATAGGAAAGCACGCTCATCAAGTTCCTACGTGAGAATTGCGACATCTTTGCATGGAATCCATCTGACATGCCTGGTGTTCCGAGGGAACTCGCTAAGCACAAACTTAATGCCAACCCCAAAGTGCGACTAGTGAAGCAGTCGCTGCGGCCCTTCAATAAAGAGTGACGCTGAGTAATCGCCGAAGAAGTGCAGCGTCTACTGGCCGCAGGCTTCATTCGGCCCATCAAGTACTCCAACTGGCTGGCAAACCCAGTCCTCATTCTCAAAAATAACAACACCTGGGGAATGTGTATCGACTACACCAGCCTCAACAGCGCTTGCCCAAAGGAGGAGTTCATCCTACCGCGCATCGATCAAATCATTGACTCGACCACGGGATTGGAGTCGCTGTGCTTCCTCGACGCATACTCTGGTTATAACCAGATCAAAATGGTGGTCGAGGACGAAGAGAAGACGACGTTCATCATGCCATTCGGTGCCTTCTTCTACACCGCCATGATGTTCGGCCTGAAGAACACTAGGGTGACCTATCAGCGATGCATGCAGGAGTGCCTTGCGAGTCAAATTGGCCGGAACATCCACATCTACATTGACGACGTGGTGGTAAAATCCACCCGCCAGAGCGACCTGCTCGCCGACCTGGCCGAAACCTTCACAAATTTGTGGAGGTACAAGATCAAGCTCAATCCAGGGAAGTGCACCTTCGGTGTGCCCACCGGACATCTCCTTAGGTACATGGTCTCCAAGCGAGGCATTGAAGCTAACCCCACCAAGATAGACACCATCGCGAGACTCGGGAAACCCGAGTGCTTGCGTAACATCCAGAAGCTGGTCGGCCAAGTCGCGGCCCTCAGTCACTTCATTCCCTGGCTCGGTGAGAAGGCAATACCTCTCTACCGCCTAATGCGCAAGAACCCCATGTTCCAATGGGATGAAGAAGCGGACAAGATGATCAAAGCACTCAAGGACGTGCTGCTGGCGGCACCACAGCTCGCCGCCCCAACTGACAAAGATCCAATGCTTGTCTACGTTGTAGCCTCCACTCGAGTCGGCAGCACCGTGATGGTCGATGAACGACCGAAAGAGGGAAGGGAATGCCCCATAAAACGCCCAATCTACTACATCAGCGAGGTCCTCATGGACTCAAGACAGCACTACCCGCAGTACCAAAAATTGGTGTATGTGGTCTTCAGAGCCGAGCGGCGACTCCCGCATTACTTCTAGGAGCACCCCATGACAGTCGTATCCTCCACGCCGCTGCAGGATATCATCCGCAACCGCGAGGTGACCAGGCAAGTCACCAAGTGGGCCGTCGAAATCGTCTTCCACAACATCAAGTACGAGCCATGCAAAGCAATCAAATCATAGGCCCTGGCCGATTTCCTTGTCGATTGGGAAGAGGCACAACAGCCGAAGAAGTTACCTTACCTCCACTACTGGTCACTCCACTTCGACGGCTCCAAGAACACGGACAATGCAGGGGCTGGGGTCGTCCTCACCGCCCCCAAGGGCGACAAGCTCCACTACATGCTCCACCTTGACTTCACGCCCTGCACCAACAACATGGCCGAATACGAGGCCCTCCTCCATGGCATGAGGGCCGCGAAGGAGATGAACGTCAATCGCCTATGGTGCTACATCGACTCGGACCTAGTCGCCGACCAAGTCGCTAGGATCTGCGGCGCCGTCTCCCCCATAATGATAGCGTACCACCAATCGGTGGACCAGCTGGGGGCCACTTCACCGGCTACTTCGTCGAGTGGATCGATAGGCGCAAGAACGAGGAGGCCGCCGCCCTCTCTTGCATCGGGTCGGCCTGCCAAACTCCACCCGCGGGCATCTTCCTCGACATCATACACAAGCCCTCGGTCTCCCCTCCAAATTAAAGGAGATCGACGTCGGAATACCCCTACAGCGTGAGCCTTCTCTAGTTACCATGGTCACAGAAACTAGCGACTGGACCGCACCCTATGTGACCTTCCTTGAGCACAAGGTCCTTCCAAGCAACAAGATGGAAGCGCGAATGATCATGCGTCGGTGCAAATACTTCATCATCATCAACGGCGAGCTCCACAAACGCAGCGTGACAGGCGTGTTCCAGCGTTGTGTATAGCCAGAAGAAGGGTGCAAGATCATCCAAGACATCCATGCTAGCGACTGCGGCCATCACGCTGGTGCCAGGTCGCTGGTCGCCAAAGCCATGCGACACGGCTTCTACTAGCTCACCGCACACGCCGACGCCATCAACATCGTCCAACAGTGCGTCAGGTGTCAGAAGTACACCAACCAGACGCAAATCCCTGGTTCGGCACTCAAGACCATACCCATCACCTGGCCATTCGCCGTGTGGGGCATGGACATGATCGACCCATTCAAGAAGGCCCCATCTAGCTTCACCCACCTCCTGGTCGTAGTCGACAAGTTCACCAAGTGGGTCGAAGCCAAGCCGATCAAGAAGTGCGACGGCAAGACTGCCACCAAGTTCCTCCGCGAGCTCATCTATCGGTATGGCTACCCACACAGCATCATAAGGGACAACGGCACCAACTTCGCTAAAGGTGCCATGGCAAAATTCTGCGAGGAGCACAACATACGACTCGACCTTGCCTCAGTCGCCCACCCAGAATCGAACGTCTAAGCAGAGCGCGCCAACCAAAGCATCCTCCATGGCCTCAAGCCACGACTTCAGGTGCCTCTCGAGCGCACCCCCGGATGCTGGGTCGAAGAGCTCCACTCCGTGATATGGGGCATTCGCACCTCCGTCAACCGATCCACCGGGTCCACACCCTTCTTCATGGTGTACGGTGCTAAGGTCGTAATGCCAACGGACCTCGAACACGACTCATCTCGGGCCATAAATTATGTTTAGGTGGCAAATGAGATTGCCCGCCAAGACGGAGTCGACCAGCTTGACAAAGAACGCGACCTACTTCGCTCCCGCACCGCCATCTACTAGCAAGGACTCCACCGCTACCACAGCCGCCGAGTCTAGACTCGCATCTTCCAGGAAGGCGACCTAGTCCTATGACTGGTCCAGGACAATAAGGGCATTGATACGTTGCAAACGTATCTATAATTTTTGATGTTCCATGCTTGTTTTATATCTACTTTCTTATGTTTTGTCCACACTTTGGAGTATTTCTATACACTTTCTTGGACAAACCTATTAACAATATGCCACAATGCCAGTTGCCTGTTTTCTGCTGTTTTTGGTTCTAGGAAAGTCAGAAAATCAATATTCTCGGAATTGGACCGGACAAAAGCCAAAGTCGATATTTACCGGAAGACTCACGGAGCCAGAGGACGAGGTGGAGAGGGGCCACAGGGCGACCACACCATGTGGTGGCACGGGCTAGCCCTGGCCGCGCCACCAGGTGGTGTGGGCCCCCTGGCTGCCCATCGACCTTGCCTCTTCGCCTATAAGATGCCTCCCGATGCAAAAACCCTAAATCGTCAAGCCTCCAGCCATGAAAAGTTCCGCAGCACCGCCGCCACCGAAGGGGAGATTCGGGGGATAGAAAGTCTCTGTTCTGGCACCCTGCCGGGATGGGGAAGTGCCCTCGGAGCCATCTCCATCGATCTCCACCACCATCTCCATCACTGTTGCTGATTCCCATGATGAGGAGGGAGTAGTTCTCTCTCGATTCTAAGGGTTCTACGGTGGCTATGTGTTCATCTCTCTCTCTATGCGTGATCATATTGTGATCATGAGCTTGTAATCTATAGATCTACCTTGCTACTCAAGTTCTTTAATAGATCTCTGCTCTCCCCATGTGTGTGAAGTTGATAGTGTGCACAACATGGTGGCACTTAGGCTAGAGATTACAAATACTTGTTATGAGTTATATTTGGAGTTGGATGTCTCTATGGAATTGTGGTGTTTGTTGGAACCATCTAGTGCTCAAGGTGACAGTGTGGGGTTATCTAGATGCGGAAAGCGAACTTTGAGGTGTGATGTTATAGCCCTACCATCAATTAGAGTGTTCAACCGGAGAGTAGTTAAGAGTAGTATCATAAAGAGAAGATATTTATATCAGAGTGTTCACAAGTGAAAACATGATCCCTAGGCCTTGTTTCTAAACATTGAAACACCATTTGCAACTAGATCTGTTACATGTTTGCTTGCTTCCATCTTTATTTCAGTTTACCTTTAGTCTCTTCCACGCCATCAAAGTATTTTCTAGCGCCATTGTATTATATCCATACCACTTGTATTTCACTATCTCTTCGCCGAACTAGTGCACCTATACACCTGACAAATGTATTGGGTGTGTTGGGGACACAAGAGACTTCTTGTATCTTGATTGCAGGGTTGCTTGAGAGGGGATACCTTTGACCACTTCCTCCCTGAGTTCGATAAACCTTGGGTGATCCACTTAAGGGAAAACTTGTTGTTGTTCTACAAACCTCCTCACTTGGAGGCCCAACAACTGTCTACAAGAATAGAAGTGCGTAGACATCAAGCTATTTTCTGGCGCCGTTGCCTAAAAGGTACTCACATCCTCCGGTGTGAGTGCTCGAAGTTATTTCCTTTAGATTCTGCAATTTTGTCTTTTTGTTTCTTGTTTTCACTAGTTAGGCTTAATGGAAAACAACAACAAAATTAGAGAGCTTTATAGTATTTATCTTGAGTTAGGACACGAAGTGTTTGAAGAGAAAATTAAAAAACCTATGGAACTGTATTTGCATGCTAATAGCAATGTTGTTAGTATGAATTCTTTGGACACCATTATTGCTAATGCTATGTAAAAGTCTAAGCTTGGGGAAGCTAGTTTTTATGAAAATGATCTTTTTAGTTCCCCAGCTTTGGAAGATAGCTATTCTATTGCTTATGATGATACCAAACCTCCAATATATGATGATTACAATGATGAATATGATATTTTCAATCCACCTACTATTGAGGAGAAAATTAGTTATGATTACAATATGCCTCCTATATTTGATGATTATGGTGATGAGAATAATAATGATAGCTATTTTGTTGAATTTGCTCCCACCACAATTAATAAGAATGACTATGCTTATGTGGAGAGTAATAATCATTTTATGCATGTGGCTCATGATAAGAATGTTTCATGTGATTGTTATATTGTTAATTTTATTCATGATGCTACTAAAAGTTATTATGAGAGAGGGAAACATGGTTATATGTGTCTCAACAATATTAAGTTTCCCCTCTTTATGTTGAAATTTTTGAAGTTGTACTTGTTTTGCTTTCCTATGCTTGTTGCTTTGTGCTTTCATGAGTTGTTTCTTTACAAGATTATTTAGCATAGGAAGTGGGTTAGGCTTAAATATGCTTTGAATTTGCTTCTTGATGCTCTCTTTTACTTCAATTCATATTTCTTATGTGAGCATCTTTTCAAACTATCATGC
The DNA here is from genome assembly GCA_023614405.1 of Avena insularis. NCBI lineage: Eukaryota > Viridiplantae > Streptophyta > Magnoliopsida > Poales > Poaceae > Avena > Avena insularis. The sequence goes on along the minus strand of CM042690.1, from coordinate 88,623,760 downwards.
CTAATTTAAAGGCGTTAAATAAAAGTACTTCTTGGGAGATAACCCAATAGTTTTCTTGAGTCTTGGAAGTTATTACCTCTGTAATAACCACTCCTTATTTGCTTTTTGTGCCAAGAGTAACCTCTAATGAGAGAGAAGTAATGATTGGGAAAGTTGCTGTCCCGAAATAGATTTCTATGCTTCACCATAAACATTCGTGTAAAATCTCTATACGTCCTTTTGAGGCGTGCATTTTTGTGCTTCTGCCCCAAGTTGTTATCTAACTTTCGTTAGTTCAACACTTTTTGATTTGAGCAACAGAAGGTCTTTGAAAAAATTCGTCTTCACCTGCTGGTCTGTTTTGACAGATTTCTGCCATTATTTGCATTTGCTTCTTGTTTATTCCTTTTTGAGTTATTTTAGGGAATTGAGCTTTTTGAGGGAAGTGCTACAGTAGCTTGTGTTTTAATGGAAGTATTATTGGTGTTGTAACTGAACCTAAAGACCTATTATCTTGAGTGCACTAATGTTGCTAATAAAGATTGTGTGAAGTTTTGTATGAAGGAAAAATTTCAGGTGTATGGAAGGAATGAGTAATGAGATGAAGCATGGACTAAAGCTCAAGCTTGGGGATGCCATGCGTGTCACACCAAGAAAAATCCAAGAAGTACAAGCGTCAAAGCTTGGGGATGCCCAAGGCATCCCCTTCTTCATCAATAGAAATCCCAAGTTTCTTCCAAACACTTCATTTTTATTGTTTCATGCACAATTGTGTTGTTCTTGGAGCGTCTTTTTTTCGTTTTCGTTTTGGTTTTTCGGTTGCTTGGTTTCCTTAGTTTGCTGAATAAATTGGTTGGACCCCCTCTTTCATACATTGGTTTTCAAATAGTTTGGTTTGGATTGGAAAAGAGTAGGAAAGTTCATGCTTAAGTGGTAAAGAGAGCTTGTTTTTGACTATGGCCTATGCTTTGTCATGCCATGCTTGATATTGTTTTGGCTTTATGCTTAGTGATCTTTGCTGTAGCATGACATGTTATAAACAATTGAGATTGCTTAATGTGCCTTGGAAGAATCATGCGTTGTTTTAGCATATTAAAGCATAGTATTGTGGTATTCTCCTTTGATGTTTTATTTGGGTTGACTTGGCACATGCTCACACCATGTTATGACTATCCCAAGTCACCATAGCCTTTTTGATCCTTTAGTTTTCAACTTGTAATATCACTTTATGCTTTGATTAATGATGTTTTGTCGCTCTTCATGATTATGGCCATTATTGCTCTCTTAATTGGTCGCTCCCAGTCTTTTGCTAGCCTCCACAACCAAGTATGAGTTCCACTCATGCATCCAACTCCTTAAACCAAGTTATTCCAATGAGTCCACCATACCTGCCTATTAACATATAATATTCCAATTATATTCATGTTTTTATCTACCTTCCGAATTAAACTTGTTATGAGAAAACTAGTGATAAAAGCTCTCACGAACTTGATGGCACACTTTACTTTTCTTGCCCTTAATAAACTTGAACCATTGTGTCGTCGATGTTGTATATGCTTGCACTTATTTGTTGGGGATTAGCAGAACCATGCTATCATGGGGAACACTTTCAACATTGCACTTGTACTTTGTACCTAGTTGATATCATGCTCTTTTGTCTATGGATGTCGTCGGTGTGAAATGAAAGGGGAGCTTGTAAGTCCATGCAGTTATGTATATGTGTTAGAGAAACGCATGGGCCGCTGGTCTAATCCATGCTGTCATGGTGGAAACCTGCAGCGTAACCATAATGAGTTGTCTATGAAGCATTCTTCTTATAAAAAAGAGTCAGATATTGAGAAAAAGAGAAAAAGAAAAAAAAAGATTATGAAAAGAGGAAAGAGATAAAAAAGCACCATATTCCCATGGTAAATAAGAAGATTGCTGAGATGCTTGTTGTCTGCTTGCCTTGTCATTTTGATATGGGGATTCTTCTGTATCATCAGGCAAGGGGTACCCCGTTGGCGGTTCTCTATGATACACATGTACTTACGATGACAAGAACTTACCGGTGACTAAACTTGAGTAGCATGAGGAGCGGCCCTCGTATTCAAGGGACATGAGATTTCCAACTTATACTTCGTCAAGCATATACACCATAGTTTGTTCACTTTAACCATAATCACTTCAAGATGCTTATGATAGGGGCAATGAGAGATGAAAGCTATTAAGTACCATAATTTTTGGAATCTCTTTATGAAACTTGAATCCCTACTTCCTTCTATGAAGGCCTTTCTTCCACTTTTATATTGAGTCTCCACCTTCTATCTTTATGCACCTACTTTGAGAGCATAATGGCCATTCTTAGTTGTATGTACATTGTACCAAGACTTGTTGATTGATGCATAACTTGATATTGCTTGTTTTAAACTATTTGTATCTAGTCACTCTTATGAACTTTGAAGGTGTCCTATGCATTTATGTTTGCTACTCTATGAGGGACAAGCTGAATGCCAATATGCTATGTTTTCTTTGTGTGAAACAAACAAACGTCTTGTAAAGCATTGTTATTCATTAATATTTTGTTTGTGCCTTTTCATGTGGCAACATAATTTCTTTGTCTTATTGCTAGAACTTTGTCTTTCATGTTATGATTGAAGTACTATGATCCCAGCTTTGAATGTTTTACAAATACTTTGATCAAGTTTATGATGGTGCATGTCACCTCAAAAATTATTCTTTCTTTTTATCGCTTACCTACTCGAGGATGAGCATGAGTTAAGCTTGGGGATGTTGATACGTTGCAAACTTATCTATAATTTTTGATGTTCCATGCTTGTTTTATATCTACTTTCTTATGTTTTGTCCACACTTTGGAGTATTTCTATACACTTTCTTGGACTAACCTATTAACAAGATGCCATAGTGTCAGTTGCTTGTTTTCTGCTGTTTTTGGTTCCAGGAAAGTCAGAAAATCAATATTCTCGGAATTGGACCGTACAAAAGCCAAAGTCGATATTTTACCGGAAGACTCACGGAGCCAAAAGACGAGACGGAGAGGGGCCACAGGGCGGCCAGACCATGTGGTGGCGCTGGCTAGCCCTGGCCGCGCCACCAGGTGGTGTGGGCCCCCTGGCCGCCCACCGACCTTGCCTCTTCGCCTATAAGATGCCTCCCGATGCAAAAACCCTAAATCGTCAAGCCTCCAGCCACGAAAAGTTCTGCAGCGCTGCCGCCACCGAAGGGGAGATTCGGGGGACAGAAAGTCTCGGTTCCGGCACTCTGCCGGGACGGGGAAGTGCCCTCGGAGCCATCTCCATCGATCTCCAGCACCATCTCCATCGGTGTTGCGGATTCCCATGATGAGGAGGGAGTAGTTCTCTCTCGAGGCTAAGGGTTCTACCGGTAGTTATGTGTTCATCTATCTATCTATGCGTGATCATATTGTGATCATGAGCTTGTAATCTATAGATCTACCTTGCTACTCAAGTGCTTTAATAGATCTCTGCTCTCCCCATGTGTGTGAAGTTGACAGTGTGCACACCATGGTGGCACTTAGGCTAGAGATTACAAATACTTGTTATGAGTTATATTTGGAGTTGGATGTCTCTATGAAATTGTGGTGTTTGTTGGAACCATCTAGTGCTCAAGGTGACAGTGTGGGGTTATCTAGATGCGGAAAGCGAACTTTGAGGTGTGATGTTATAGCCCTACCATCGATTAGAGTGTTCAACCGGAGAGTAGTATCATAAAGAGAAGATATTTATATGAGAGTGTTCACTAGTGAAAGTATGATCCATAGGCCTTGTTTCTAAACATTGAAACACCGTTTGCAACTAGATCTGTTACATGTTTGCTTGCTTCCATCTTTATTTCAGTTTGCCTTTAGTCTCTTCCATGCCATCAAAGTATTTTCTAGCACCATTGTCTTATATCCATACCACTTGTATTTCACTATCTCTTCGCCGAACTAGTGCACCTATACATCTGACAAGTGTATTGGGTGTGTTGGGGACACAAGAGACTTCTTGTATCTTGATTGCAGGGTTGCTTGAGAGGGGATACCTTTGACCACTTCCTCCCTGAGTTCGATAAACCTTGGGTGATCCACTTAAGGGAAAACTTGCTGCTGTTCTACAAATCTCTGCACTTGGAGGCCCACCAACTGTCTACAAGAATAGAAGTGCGTAGACATCAGGCACGCACAATGCTTTCCCCCCATGGGAGGGGCCATTCGCCATAGGGCGAGTCCTTAGCAATGACGCCTACTACCTCATTGATGTACGAGGCGATGGCCAGCTTGAAGTTGGGAGGCCATGGAATGTAAACCTCCTCCGCAAGTTCTACACATAGAACTAAAACTTGTACTCTGCTACTACATAATAAAAATTCGGATCGCACAAGTTTTGCCTACTCGCCATATTCTTGTGCCAATCGCACTCGTACGCTTCGTAATACGCTCCCTACGGAAGTCAACCTTTGGTAGAGCGACCGGCACTGCTAAGTAGTGTGGCCCAAGGGCACCGAACAAATTCAGGCCTTGTGTCGTCCATAAACACGCCACCCCAGAGCCCCCATTGGAGTCGCCTCGCTCGACTGGCCTACCGGGCCAAGACAACCGCCAAACGCTTCTCATAGCGAACTGTCCTCCCCATCTCGTGCACGGCGACTCGAATGTTTAAGTACCACGCTTGGGGACTTGTCTATAATAACCCCTACATGGCTCGGGAACACACCAAGTAAGAGATCCTGCCCTTGACTCGCCACGCGACTGACTCTCCAAGCCAAGGGGAGAGACGCATTACAAACAACGCACTAGATCCTCACACTCGGGGGACTTGCCTATATCGACCTTGTTCGCGCTCGGGGTCGCCAAGCGACTGTGCCAACGACTTGATCCCAACCAACACAAAAACTAAACACAATCAACATTTACATATAAACGAGGTAAACCCCAATAAAGGGGACGCGCTCGGGGACTCGCTCACCTTAAAAAACAACAAAGAACACACTTCAAACATGCGTTGCAAGTCGAGTGACTCCTCTTACTTCCATACACATGTATTGTTTACATTACAAAAGTGGCCAGTCACCATAACTTACAAAAGCCCCTTAGGGAAGCAACTTATTTTGCAGGCTCCGACGAAGAAGCGCCACCATCACCCTTGACTCGTATGAATGACTCCCATGGGTTCATTGGGTATGTCGTCAATGAGTTCGACAGCACCGACCGGAAGGGCTGCTCCGACTGCAGGTCATGGTGCTCCGGCTCGGGGTCGCCCGGCACCACCACCGTCTCCTGGTACGGCAAGAAATCCCCCATCGCCAATACTCGCTCCGTGAACGGAGTAGCCTTGGTGGTCAGCCTCAGAACCTTCGACATCTCCACTGAGCCAGTCATCGATGGGTAACCACTAGTGATGTCGTTGAGGTCGAAGTTATCAGGGAAGTGATCAAGCCCCAGGCTCAATGCCGTGGTGGCCCCGCTCCTAAAGGCCGATCGTGCCATCCACTCGACGATGGAGGGCGCCTACTCCAGATAGTGCCAAACTTCAGTCAATCTCCCATGAATAACCTCGGTGGGGGACATCCCTTGGAGCATGGCTTGGACGCACAGTGCCGAGGCGGTGGCCGCGTTCACCACCGCAGTCATGCATTGCGAGGCGTTGAAGGTCTGCACCACTGGGTCACTTTGTCCTATCAAGGCTGCAATGTCAGAAACCCAACGTCACTAAGGACTAACTTGCTCGAGGACTCGCTGCATACGAAAAAGGGGAAAAGAATAGACACTCACCGAGAAGCTTCTAGCAGCTCTCCGTCACATGCTTCTCAAGGGAACCAAGGTCACCCTGCAACCTGAGGATGACCGAGTCGGAAGCCTTATGTTCCTCCTCCGTCGCGGTGACGGCGACCTTGGCCCTCTCTTCAGAAGAAATCATCAATGCCTTCGCTTCGTCCAGCTTCTTCACCAGCAAGCCGATCCGCCCCTTCGCTGCATCTAGCTCAGCAGCCGAAACATACCCCTCACGGGCCTTGGCAATCACATCTGGAAGTCCATCTATGAAGCAAAAGGCAACACAAGTCAGTCTTGCGCAAGCGGCAATGGCTCGAGATCGCCAAAGGAAGCAATAACTCACCAACAGTATCTTGGAGTCGTCGGTTGGCCTCCTACGCCACGCGCATGTCACATTCCAGGTGTTCCTTCGTGTCTTGCTGATTAGACGACTCCCTTTGCAGGCCCTTCCAATAGAACAACACTAAGTGACAGGGCGACTAAAAATTCCATGTGTCTAGCCACTAAAATTTAGCGACTAGACCCTCAAGGACTGGGCGACTAAAAATTCCAAGTGTCTAGCCGCTGAAATTCAGCGACTAGACCCAAGGGGACTGGGCGACTAGAAGTTTTAAGTGCCGAACTGCTGAAATTCAGTGATCAGGCACTCGAGGACTGGACATACCAGAATGGCGGCACCAAGTATGCTATGAAGTTCGCTGGCGTCCGTCGAAGGAACCACAAAAGATGTGCGCCCGTGATGCTGCCCAACATCTTCATCAACAATCTCTAGAATTTGCAGAGACTGGGTCTCCGCCGCGGTCGAGAATGCCTTCGCCATAAAGCGCGGAAAAGACGCGGCTGCACTCATCGGGGTGCTAGTCGTTGGGGCCAATGGTTCTGATGGCGACGCCTGATACATTGCAAATGTATCTATAATTTTTGATGTTCCATGCTTGGTTTTATCTACTTTCTTATGTTTTGTCCACACTTTGGAGTGCTTTTCATATGATTTCTTGGACTAACCTATTTACAAGAGCCATGCTGCTACTGCTTTTCTGCTGTTTTTGGTTCCAGGAAAGTCAGAAAATGAATATTATCGGAATTGGACGGGACAAAAGCCAAAGTTTTATTTTTCCAGAAGACTCCCGGAGCCAGAATATGAGACGGAGTGGGGCTGGGGCCTAGCCACACCACCTGGCCGCACGGGCTGGTCCTAGCCGCGCCAGGGGGTGGTCTGGACGCCCCAGGAACCCCCTCGGTCTCCCTCTTCGCCTATAAGATGCCTTCTGACCTAAAAACTCAGGGGGGTTCGACGTTTTTCCAGAAGGAGTTCCGCTCCACCGCCACCACCAGATTCCACGAAACAGCACCAGAAACTCTGTTCTGGCACCCTGCCGGGACGGGGAATTGGAGGAGATCATCGCCATCATCATCACCATCGCTCCTCCATCAACCATCCATGTTTCCCCCATCTATGAGTGAGTAATCCCCCGCTATAGGCTATAGGGATGGTAGGGATTGGATGAGATTGTTCATGTAATGGCATCGGATTGTTAGGGCATGGTGCTTAGTATCTTCTATTAGTGCTTTATGACTTTGTTGCGACTTGTTATGCTTAATGCTTGTCACTAGGGCCCGAGTGCCATGATTTCAGATCTGAACATGTTATTGATTCATTATGATAGTATTGTTTATGGTCTTACCTGCAAGTTGTATACACATGTTGTTGTCCGGAACCAATGGCCACGAAGTGACAGAAATCGGGATAACCAGAAGGAATGGCTTTGATGTGAGGATCACATGTGTTCACATAGTGTTAATGCTTTGCTCCGGTGCTCTATTAAAAGGAGCACCTTAATTGCCAGTAGTTCCCTTGAGGCCCCGCTGCAAACGTGCTGGCAGGACAAAAGATGTTAAACAAGTTCTCATTGCGAGCACGTATGACTATATATGGAACACATGCCTAGGATTATCTAATACTTGGATGCTTTATCTTATTTTTCTGCAATTGCCCTATGTTCTGATTGCTATGTGAATTGTCTTGTCCATGCAATGCCCGTCCATCCATCCATATGCCTACCGCACTCGAAGTTACTGCTATTGTTACTACTGTCTTTGCTATGCTACTGCTGCTACTTTACTATTCCTACTGCAAAACTGTTGCTACTGATAAACTGCTATGAGCAAGATTGTTTCCAGGTGCAGCTGAATTGACAACTCAGTTGTTAAGGCTAATAACTATTCTTTGGCTCCCCTTGTGTCGAATCAATAAATTGGGTTTCACTTCCCTCGAAAATATTGCGATACACCCCTTATACTAGTGGGTCGTCAGCGCCCCCTTGCATGGTTCCGATTGGGTGGCCATCGCTTCTTCGGCACGAGTAGCGGAGTCACCCTCCTCCATGTTTTCCCCTGTCGTGGCGTCAATGATGTCCCCCTTCTTCTTCTTCGCACCCTCGGCTGGCACGTCTTCCGCAACAGGCTTCCTCTTCTTGGAGGGGTCAGCTTCCCCTCTGGTGTCGACTGGTGGAATCTTGGCCACTATAGGGCGACCTATCTTCTTGGCACCAGACCTGCAAAATTGTCACGGTCAACAAGAAAATTATGCAAGAAAATGTTAAAGCACAGAAAAGAGAATGTTAGACTTACTTGGCGACTGGAAGGACGCGTAGCCCCGTGCTAATATGGGCAGGCTTATCTAGCTCCGGACCCAGTTTGCGCGAGAGTCCCTTCTCGAAGACATTCATGGCTCATAACATCGTGGGCTTCTTTGACGTCGAGGTCGCAGTTACAAGGACCTCTGGCCCGAGCGAAACAGTCGCTCTCGCCGGTGGCGGCGACCTCACCCCCACGGTCTCAGCAGCCCCTGGTTACGCGGCAGCCAGGACTATGGGAGCAATCGCAGCGAGTGAAATCTCCGCTTCCACCACCACGTCCGCAGCCTCTGACCCTGCTATTGGAATTGTGTCCTCAGGGATCTCCGTTGAGGCTTTGGCAGCCTCATCATCGGAATCTTCGTCCGACTCAAACGCCACCACGGATCTAGGCGGTGTTATCGGCTTCGGAGTCGGCTTCTTTGTCGGTGACTTCAGTTTTTGCAAGGGCTTCACGGGCATGGCCGTTTGCCGTGAACTGTGCTCCTACAGGATTTCATCGTCATCGTCGTGTTCTTCAAGACTATGGCTCGCCTCGATCTCGTGTTGCTTCTGCATGCGAGTCTTGCAGGTCGCGGGCGCCGGTGGAGGAACCTCCTTCGCCTCCTCTTTGCTCTCGGAGGACTCTCCTTCGGTCCCCTCTTCGAGTTCCTTGGGAATCTCCTCGTCGAGGGGGGAGCCACCCTTCGAGGACCTGAAACAACTTGAAGTAGACAAATAGAGTCGACCCGGTTAGAAACCACGATTGAATGATACGAGTCGTGGACGCAAATTGCACCCGCACGAGCCACAACTGAAGGCAAAGCAGCGATAGAGAAAGGCTTACCGTGGGAGCTTCGTTCTTTCCGATTATGTACGGAGCGAGCCTGGCCGATGTATCGATGAACTCTGTGTTCGTGATCTTCTTCAGGGCGGCCTTGTAGTCTGCTGCCTCCCAGGACTCCCTGCTCGTCCTAGAAGGGTCGTTCTTCCCGGTGTACTCATACATCCAATGAGTCCGGGTCGCCAGCGGGACCAGGCACCATCCGAGCCAGCAATTATAGAGGTTGATTGTCTCAATCCCCTTTTCCTTCAATACCTTGATTTGTGATACATTGCAAATGTATCTATAATTTTTGATGTTCCATGCTTGGTTTTATCCACTTTCTTCTGTTTTGTCCACACTTTGGAGTACTTTTCATATGATTTCTTGGACTAACCTATTAACAAGAGCCACAGTGCCAACTGCCTGTTTTCTGCTGTTTTTGGTTCCAGGAAAGTCAGAAAATGAATATTCTCGGAATTGGACGGGAAAAATGCCAAAGTGCCTATTTTTCCGGAAGTCATCGATGCCGTAGCACGAGAGAGAGGGCAGGGGCCACCACCACTGGCCGTGCGGCCCCAGCCCGCTAGGGGGTGGTGTGGCCGCCTCCGGCACCCCCTCGGCCTCTCCTTCCGCCTATAAGATGCCCTCGGGACGAAAACCCTAAGTACCCGATCAAAAATCCATGAAAGAGTCTATAGCCGCCGTCATCTCTATCCCTAGATCAGGAGGGATCTGAAGCTCTTCCCGGCACCCTGCCAGAGAGGGGAATTCACCCCGGAGGCCTTCTTCATCACCATACAAGACTCCGGTGTGATGCGTGAGTAGTTTATCCTTGGACTACGGATCCATGTAGTAGCTAGATGGCTGGTTCTCCTCCTTTGTGCTTTCATGTTTAGATCTTGTGAGCTCCGTTCATGATCAAGATCATCTATTTGTAATTCTGCATGCTGTGTTTCCGGGGATCCGATGGATATTGAGATGCTATTTCAGATTGATTATTGATTCTATCATGTCTTTGTTATTTGTGATCTTGCATGCTTTCCGTTGTTAGTAGCTATCTTGGCCAAGTAGATGCTAGCAACTCCAAGAGTTAGTATTAATGCTTGATAGTGGGTTCATGCCTCTGGTAATCTGGGGAAGTGACAGAAATCTCTAAGGTACTAGATGTGTTGTTGCTACTAGGGAGAAAACAACAATCCTTTGTTCATAGAACAATCATATTGTTTACTTTACACGCAGTTCATAAAGCAATAATCTGTTGCTTGCAACTTAATACTGGAGGGGGTTCGGATGATAACCTGAAGGTGGATTATTAGTCATAGATGCAGTTGGATGGCGGTCTATGTATAATGTTGTAATGCCCAATCAAGTTCCAAAGGAGTCAAGATGATTAGTATATGCATGTATTGCTTTCTCGATGTTTGTCAATTGCCCCGTTGTAATTTGTTCACCCAACATGTTATCTATCTTAAGGAGAGCCACCTCTAGTGAACTATGGATCCCGGTCCTTTTTCTTTTACATACAATCTACAAACTGTTTACTCCTTTGTGTTTACTTTCTGCAAACTATTACTTCCTTCCATTCGATACGTTTAATCCTTTGTTTTCAGCAAAACTGGTGAGATTGACAACCTCATCGCAAGTTGGGGACAAAGTTTTGTGGTTGTGTTGTGTAGGTCTCCACGTTGCTACTAGCACCGGTAGTGCGCCCTGCCAAGGCTCAGCTAGCAACACCTTTGGGGTGTTTCCTTGCTCCTACTGGTTCGATTAAATCTTGGTTTCATAACTGAGGGTAACTTGCTACTGTGCTCATCATACCTTCCTCTTGGGGTTCCCAACAAGCTCTACATCAACACTGAGCCATCAATTTGCTCCATCATCTCCGTGACGGCCATCTTCTGGTCTTCGGGGAGCTTCGACGCTATCAGCCGACGAGGCACGCTCCTCTATGCAACGTACGGAGGGAGCGCCACTTTGCCAGAGGGAGTGGATTCCTTCACGTAGAACCAACTCTTCTTCCACTCACTCACGGCCTTCTTCAGTAGCAGGAGCCTGAAGAAGTTCGCCTTCGGCTTCAGCTGGAAGGTGACGCCGCCCGCTGCCAAGATAGGGCCGCCGAATCCTTCGTGACCGATGCAGCCGTGGAACAACTCCAGCCACAGCGGGAAGTATGGTCGACAACCGAGGTAGCACTCGCAGAAGGCGACAAAGATTGCCAGTTGCTTGATGCTGTGTGGACCAAGATCTGAAGGATTGATCGTGTAATACGCGCAGAATTGCTGGAAGAAGATTGAGGTGGGGAATCCTAAGCCCCTCTCCAAATGGCTTGGGAAGCAGATGAATTTGCCGGCTCGGGGCCTCGGCTCGGTCTCGGAAGACGCGGGAATTCACCAATTCCCCTTGCAGAGAACCCCCGCGTCCTCGAACGACTTGAGTTGCGCCGTGCTACACTTGGATTTCCCCCACAGATCCTTCGGAGGCGCCATCGAGGAGGAGACAAGGTCGCTCGGTCCAGAGATTCTAGATCATGGAGAGATAGAGAGACTAGGGTGCATGGGAGTGCGGAATGCGGAAGAAGATCTACAGGGGTTTTCCGTCGCTCTCCTTATAAAGACGCGCTACCCGCCAAAGTCGGGATAGCCGTTACCCATGGTAATTACGCTGAAGTTATCGTTGGATTATCCAACAGCTAGTTTGACCAAATTGGCGGTCCAACTTCTTCCACTCGACTCGCCTGCTGGTACGCCTTGTCCAATCGACAGTGTACATCGACTCGAGCATGAATACATTTGCCAAAGCTACGACTGGAAACCAGGTGGGAAAATTTCCTCCATTATCGACAAAGTCCATCACCGATTCGACTGGGCGTCCAAATTGGACTCGCCTACTCCGACTGCCAAATGAACACCTACGCTGAATCAATGATGGCCTCGGGGACTACTGATGGGGATATGCCGAATGGGGCATGCCCAGCAGGATGTTCCGACTGGCCCAAGGACCTTACGGGTGGGCCTATAGGACGGCGACTGGAACGGGACTAAGGAGCGAGCCTGGTGACTGGAAGCTGGAGGCCTAGAAGCACAGCTAAAGCCTAGTCAGATTAGGTCAAATCCTCCAAATTCTTGATGAGTTCGGTTGTGAACATTGTAAACCCTAGCGAGGTGCCTCCTATATAAACCTCCCTAGGGTTCCCTTTGTGCTCACGTTCCATCATACACCCCCTCAAGCGATTCGTTACTTAGACGCCGAGCTCGCCACCCCTGTAACTCGCTCTCAGCCAATACAATCTAGCAGGAGTAGGTTTTTACCCTCCCGGGGACCGAACCTCGATAAACTCATGTGCATCCGCCCCCATCTCGCACCGCAGATGGCCGCCAGCTCTCGTCCCCAATACTATCAATCGCTACCCCTGGTAGCAACTACCGTGGACATTCCCACTACACCACCCAAGGCCTGATCCACCTTTCCACTATTGGAACCCTTCAAGGTGGGAATCAATGACTTTACACAACTAGAGGGGCACAACTCCACAACCGAATTGGAGGCTCCCGTAATGACAACAAGCTGCCACAAGAACAAAGTTATCAATATCAAAACACTAGATCTAGATATTAACGAGAATACTAGATCGAGAGATCTCCAAGTGAATGGAGTGGAGGTGAAGCGCTTGATTCGTGATGTCGATGAATGAAGTCTCCTCCTTCAATTCCCCCAAAGATCGAAGCCTTCGGGTGGTTGAAGTGGGTGTCGTTGTATTGGGAACGGCAGTACCTGAAGAGGTTAGATAGAGGTGTGGGAACTGGTAGGGAAGATATCGATAGCGTCCGCAGGCAGGATTGGATACAAGCGAGCGTAGGTGGACGCAGGAAGTACCCAGGTTCGGGGCCCTCGTGATGAGGTAAAGCCCCTACACCTGTTGGATCTGACTATGTGGGATATACGAACTGCAGGTGCTCCTCGAGCTATATTTGCTAGCTACTGCCTTAAATGCTATGAGACCAACCCTTTCTACTGAGGCCTTGCCTCTCCTTATATAGGCAGAGAGGCAACGGTCTCACTAGCCAATCCGACTGGCGGGCCCCACATGCGGGTCCCAGCCGGCTGGTCATCTACAGTGTCCGGTATGGTGTGTCTTATCGGAGTATGAGCGGTATGGTATGGGTCTGTCGATGGGCGCCATGCGAGCCTGTCGTCAGCATCGGGCCACTGTTCCTGCGTCACCCCCACAAAGTCTTCGGTATGGCCGGGTGGTTGCCAGTCTTGTCATCGTACAGGGTGTACCGTGCACTGATACGCACGTCGTCCTGTCTCACTGATTGGGTCCGGCTACGTCGCCGCAGCCGGCTACTTCTTGCTGACCCGGCTACCGAACGGTAGCCGGCCTGTCTTGCCCTGTCCGGCTATGCTTGGTCAGCCGGACGCGATCCGACTGCCTGGTTCTTTTCTGGTTGGGGTACCTGGGGGTCATCCCCCTGACACTAGCCCCCGAGCGCGTGTGGATTCCGCCCTTAGGCGAAATGTGCGCGTGCTCCCACCTGTTTTTGAATTTGCATCCGGCTGAAATTGGCGGTTGCGCTACTCGTGACGTCAGTGCTAACGCCGGCCACACGCAGACGCGCCATCATTGCTCTGCGGCGGGCAGCGTAACATCCCGTCACACGTCGCCTCGGGAAACCGCTATCCGGCGCTTCGGTTCCTGCTCCGGGATCTTCTGCGCATCCTGCTTTGGCACACTGGATCTAGGCGGCGGTTGGGGTGAGGGCCGTTCGGATGCGCGCCACGTGTCTCCGTTGATGGTTGCCCTTCCGACCCTTTAAAGGGACGCCGCGGGGGAGGCAGTTCCTTTCCTTCGCTCCCCCGTTGTAGTCTCCTCTTCCCTCGCGTGCTTGCCTTCGCGCCGCCTGCGGCGCCCGTTCGTTGTAAATGCCGCTACGGGCCACCGCCACTCTTCCGTCGCCGCTCCCCCTGTCAGCCGGAGATGGCCGCCGACCGCGAGGCTTGGTGCGGCTCCTCCGTCATCGAGGACCACATCACGAAGTACCGCGCCACCCGTGTTCTTCCGCCGCCAGAGGAGGTGGTGGTGCGATTGGCGCCGGCGGGGGAGGTGTCGCCGCACCCGGCGAAGGGGGAGCACGTCATCTTCCTGTCCCATCTGGCGCGCGGGTTCGCCCTTCTGGTGCACCCTTTTTTCTTGACGTTTCTCGCCTTCTTCGATCTTCGCCTCCACCACCTCGATGCCAACGCCATCGGGACGTTGGCGCATTTCATGGCGTTCTGCGAGAGCTACCTCGGGATCCAACCGGATCTCGGGCTCTTCTGCCGGCTCTTCCGAGTCCGACCGCAGGTCCAGTACACAAAGGGGCCGCTAGTCGTCTGCGGTGGCGCCTCCATCTACTCCCGCACCCAATCCGGCTACCCCAAGTTCTTGCTTCAAGACACGGTATGATTGTGGCAGCAGTCGTACTTCTACGTCAAGAACATCACCAACGTCGACCAGATCAATCTTCTGGCTTTCCAGGATGTCGAGTCCAGCCGGCAGAACTGGGAGCTGAAGATCCATGGTGACAAGGCGGAGACGGACGCGATGCTGCAGCGCATGCGCTCCCTCTTCACCTGCCGGCTAACCGGCCTGGACATCACCCTCAGCTAGATGTCCCGGCTGATGATGCCGCTGCAGTAGCAAGCGGACAAAATGTGCTATTACTCCGGCCGACTGGAGCCGACCCGGCTGTCGCGCCGCAATCCCCGCTACCACAACTTGAAGGAGTGGGTGTGGACGATCACTAAGGAGCGGCTGCCAGAGAACTGGAAGTTCAGTCTGGCGCCCTACAGCCGGGAGAACCGTGCGCCCCGAGTAAGTTCTTATAGCCGGAAACTTTGTTTTGTTCTTCCTGTGTTTTTCTTGTTCTGTCTGACTAACTTCTTGTATTCGGCAGATCTTCGCTTGTGTCCTTCACGAGGAGGGTGAGTCTCCCCTTGAGGAGTTCACGCCTGACTTGCCCAACCCGCGTGCGCGACGGTCCGGCGAGGAGTCGGACAGGGACGACGATGCCTTTCCCATCCGGAATGACGAGCCGGCTACCGACCCGCACGCGGAGGTTCACGAGGAGGAGGAGGTCGTGCCGACCGTGGATCCGGCGACGCGCTCCGTGACGGACGGCGAGGCAGGCGGGAGCGGCTCCAGCCATTCCAGCTCCTGCCGGCCCGCGATGGAGGAACTGGCCCCTAAGAGGAGCCGGTTCAGCACCCTGCCGTCGAGCTGGCTTGGCCGGAAGAAGGGGCCGCCCCTAGTTGTGCCGGGGTACGTCCCTTCTCCCCCTTTTTCTTTCGGTGTTTTCTATCTGCTTCCCTTTTTCCTTCTTTTTCTGTCTTTGGTTTATTTGCCTTTGCCTTCTCCTCCTTCTTCTTAGCACGCTGGTCTCTTTCAATCAGGCGCTAGCCAGCGCCTCTCCTTCTTCTGAGTCGCAGGCTCCGCCTCCCCTTGAGCTGAGCCGGCTACCTCCGCCGAGACGGAAGGTCCCCAGCCGGAAGCGGAGTCCTCCCAGCCAGATGGCTCCTCCGCGGGCGCGCGGGGGGCTATCGGCAAGGAGCTCGTCGTTTTTGGCGATAACAACTCCGACGAGGAGCCCGGGGAGGAATGGCGAACGGCGGTGGCCGCAACGAAGGAGTCTTTGGCCGCCAACACCGTGGACGACGATGCTTCCTCCGCCGCCTCGCTGACGGACCTAGCCGCCACGCTCGAGCTGGCGGTGAAGGAGATCCGGCTGCTGGAGGCCACAGCCGGCAGGAACCGGTCCCTGGAGCAGAAGCTTGCTGCTGCCAATGGGACTTCCTAGGGTAAGTTAGCCTCATCCGTCTTTTTTTACTGATAGCCGGTTGTATTGCAGCCATCCTCGTGTGCGCTCAGTGCGAGATCGATAGCTTGAAGAAGGCGAATGACCGGCTGAGCAAGTCCAACACCACTCTGCGGTTGCAGAATAAGGATTGGCACGTGAGGGTAGACGGTCTGGAAGCCACCATCAAGGAGCGCGACGCCTCGCTCGCCAGCCGGACTGACGCCTTCAACCTTCTCGAGGCCTAGAACAAGGACCAAGAGAAGGAGATCAAACGGCTGGCGACCAAGGAGAAGGCTCTGGTGGAGGAGCAGATGCAGGTCAGCCACACGGCTAAGGGTAAGTTCCTTTTCCGTCTTCTTTTCTTTCTAGATCCGGTAGCTGGATCTGACTCTTTTTTCTGACAGCTTTTTACCCTGGCATAGACCTGCTGGCCTACAACCGGCTACAGGAGAACTGGCCGGGAGCGCAGCTGACGGCCCAGGAGCTCGTCGTTCTTCTTGGCGAAGAAGCTGCCAAGCTTCGTCAAGCGGCGCGGGATGTCTTCTCCTTCATGTGGCCGGAGGCTCCGGTTCCGGAGACGATGGCGCAGCTGGCGGCGAAGGTGGCGGAGGTGCCGGCTGCGGTGGACCGGTTGCGGGACCTAGTGGCGCGAGCCGGAGCGGAGATGGCTCTGGCCCTCATGCTCTCCTAGTACAAGGACACCCGCGTCGAGAAGATTGACGGAGGCTTTCGTGCCGGTGCCGACCTCGCCACCGTCCGCCAAGCCCATCCGGAGCTCCGCGGATCCGCCATCAAGATCGCCGACTACGTGGATCCCGACGAGGTGCTCACCAACTCGGAGTCCGTCGGTACTCCTGACGTGGAAGGGCCGATGCCGCCGCCCGCGGGTGCCGGAACCGGATCGGGCACCACGCCGCCTCCTCTGCCCGAAGCTTCTGTTGGTCAAGGCGCTCCTCACGGCAAGGCTCATGCCGCCTAGTCGCTGCCCCGGGATGCCGGGTGTATTTGTCTTGTCTTAGATATGCGTGAAACTTGTCTATCTGTACCGGCTGTCTCTGATGCCGGGTAACTTATGGGAGCTTCGTCTCTCTTTTGCTTGTTAATGTTGAACTCTTGAGTCTCCCTTAACTTGTGCCTTGAATTTTCTTTTGATATTTTGCCGGCTAACTTCATCCGGCTAACTTCGTCTGGCTACACACTTTTAGCCAGAGGAACTACACCTCCAGTGGGCGCTAAGCACCCACTGGTGTAACCCAAGATTCGGAGTAGCTGGCATAGCCAGGTGCTTCGAATCTTCCTTAATTTTCCCAAGTCTTCTAACTTTATCCGATTGGCCTCGTCCTAGTCGGCTGCTTTCGCCGGCTGAACGCCTTCAGCCGGAGGAACTAACATTCCACTGGGGGCGCGCGAGCGCACCCACTGGGTGTAGCCCCCGAGATTCGGAAAAGCTGGCATAGCCAGGTGCTTCGAATCTTTCTTGTCTTCTCTTCCTCCTGCCCTTGCCCTCATTTGGGCTCTGAATGCCAGCTAAACGCCCTTAGCCGGTCAGGAACTACAAGATTCCACTGGGGGTGCGCGAGCGCACCCAGTGGGTGTAGCCCCCGAGATTCGAAGTGCTTGATGAAGGCAAGAACTTTGAATCTTCTTCCCTTTTCCTGAATTCCGACTCAAGGTAGTCAGACAAGAATGTACATACACATACACACATGTCCTCATAGGTTAGTAGGTTAGTCTGCCAAACTGTAGCCGGAAAACGGCTTGTTTTTTCGAAAACTGGCTTGTGCCTCTCTAGACACTTAGTCTCTTTCCCGTGTGCTCTGTTGTTTTCGCTGTGTCCTTGCCGGGCAGCCGGGTTGCGGTCTGCAGCCAGAATCGAAGGGAGCTGACAGTACATTGCGCACGATACTAACGGCTTAGTAGCCGGATTAGTTCGAGCTAGTTGCAAGGCTGGAACGCTCGGTCTGTTGTGTCTCCTCCCCGTTTTTCGTGTGGGATGCCTCGGGCTTTTGCTCTTGCTAGCCAGACAGCCGGGTTGCGGTCTGTAGCTGAGACGAAGAGTGGGCCTCTGACATCATCACACACTACTCAGCTGGTTTGTTGACTTTGCAGGCCGGGCCAGCCGGCGAGCCCCCGGGTAGGGGTTGCCGGAGCCGGAAAATTTGAACTGAAAAACATATGTACACACATTTCTAGCAAGGAGCCCCCGAGATTCTCGTAGGGGTCCGCATTTTCATTCATGGGGTTGGCGGGATACATACGCTGCCTGGCGACTAGGTGTAAAACGGGCGCAGCAGGGCCGCGTTCTAGGGACGCTCGGTCTCCTCGTCTGATTTGTCCATCTTGTTCTTGCGCGGTTGCTGCGCGTGGATGAGGTAGTAGGAGTCGTTGGGCAGCACCCGGCTGATGATGAAGGGGCCCTCCCAGGGTGGCGACAGCTTGTGCATGCCCTTCGTGTCCTGCACTAGCCGGAGAACCAGGTCGCCCTCGCGGAACGCGACTGGGCGGATCCGGCTTGAATGGTAGCGGCGTAGTCACTGCTGGTACAGGGCTGATCTGGACAGGGCCAGCTCGCGAGCTTCCTCCAGGAGGTCCACTCCGTCCTCACGCGCCTCCTGGTTGGCTTTTTCGTCATACATGAGCTTGCATGGGGAGTCAAACTCGATGTCAGCAGAGAGGACGGCTTCCGATCCGTAGACCAGGAAGAACGGCGTGTAGCCGGTTGACCTATTCGGCGTGGTGCGGAGGCTCCACAGCACAGCCGGAAGTTCTTCGATCTAACATCCGGGTGACCGCTCTAACGGCTCGATGAGGCGTGGCTTGATGCCGGCTAGCACCAAGTCGTTTGCTCTCTCGACTTGCCCGTTGGATTGGAGGTGCGCGACAGAGGCAAGGTCCAGCCGGATGCCCTTGTTGCTATAGAATCGGGCGAAGGCCCCCTTGGCGAAGTTCGTGCCGATGTCGGTGAAGAAGGTAACGACTGTCGCCCCATCCAGCTTTCGGATAGGCTTGGCCTCGATCCACTTCGTGAACTTGTCCACCGCCACCAGCAGATGGGTCATGCCCGCGCACGCCCACTTGAAGGGACCGACCATGTCGAGGCCCCAAACCGCGAAGGGACAGGTGATCGGTATGGTCTTGAGCACCAAAGCTGGCATGTGCCTAAGCTGCTCGAAGCCCTGGCATCCATTGCACATGCGGACTAGCTGCTCAGCGTCCTCGAGGGCGGCGGGCCAATAGAAACCATGGCGAAACGCCTTGGCGACTATTGCCCTTGACGAAGCGTGATGCCCGCACTCGCCCTGGTGGATGTCCTTGAGTAGCCGGTAGCCCGTGTCCACATCAACACATCTTTGGAAGATACCGGATACGCTGCGCTTGTACAGCTCGCCGTTTATGATGGTGTACGTGTGCGTGCGGCGCCGGATTTGCCTGGCTTCTACCTCGTCATCCGGAAGTTCTCCATTGGCGATGTAGTTCATGAAGGGTTGTGCCCAGGATGGCACTTCTCGAATGACGAGGACGCTCCTGTCCTCCGGTTGACGGATGTCGGGGGGTCGTCCGGGTGGCGTACCCGGGACGGCAGCCCCTGAGCTGTTTGATTTTCCGGCAGCCCCCGGGTCTTGCGAGCCTGAGGGCACTGCCTTGCCAGAATTGGTGCGGGTCTTCTTCTTCGGTGGTTCTGCCGGCTCCGCTTCTGCCGTTCCGCCAGCCGGAACGCTCCCTGCCTAGACGATGGAGTCCGATTCTGGTGACGGGTTGATGGACGGCTTGCGCAGGTGCTCCATGGAGACCCCTGGTGGGATCGTCTGCCTGGTGGATCCGATCTTGGAGAGCGAATCGGCTGCCTCGTTGTTGACGCGAGGGACGTGGTGAAATTCGCACCCGTCGAAGGAGGCGCTGAGCTTCTGGATGTGGAATCGGTAGAGGGCCCTGTTTACATCTCTGGCGTCCCATTCTCCGGATACTTGCTGCACCACCTGATCCAAATCACCGAAGCATACGATCTGGTTGACACCGATCTCCTTGGCCAGCCGGAGCCCGTGCGCCAGTGCCTCATATTCGGCTACGTTGTTGGAGGCCTTGAAGTGGATCTGCAACACGTACTCCAGCCGGTCTCCCTTGGGCGAGGTGAGCACGATGCCGGCTCCCAAGCCCCCGAGCATCTTCGACACGTCGAAGTGCATCTTCCAGTGGTCCGAATCCGGAACCGGTGGGAGATACTGGGTCTCCGCCCAGTCAACGAGGAAGTCCACCAATGCTTGCGACTTGATCGTGAGCCGAGGCTTGTACTGGATGGAGTAGGCAGCGAGCTCGATGGCCCATTTGGCGACTCGGCCGATGGGCCTTTGTTGCCGATGATTTCCGAAAGGGGTGCAGTGCACACGACCTTAATCGGATGCTCCTGGAAGTAGTGCTTGAGCTTCTTGCATGCTAGGTACACGCCGTAGCACATCTTCTGGTAGTGGGGGTAGTTCTACTTGGAGAGGGAGAGAACCTCACTGAGGTAGTAGACGGGCCTCTGAACCGGCTGAGCCTTGCCTTCCTCGGGGCGCTCCCCCACCAGGACGATGCTGACGACTCGGCTGATGGATGCTATATAGAGCAACATCGGCTCCTTGCTAGTCGGCGTGGCTAGAACCGGTGCTGTGGATAGCATGCGCTTGAGGTCGTGAAATGTGGTGTCGGCTTGCGCAGTCTAGGAGAACTTGTCCGTCTTCTTCATCAGCTGGTACAGCGGGAGTGCCTTCTCCCCCAGCCGGCTAACGAAGCGACTGAGGGAGGCCAGGCATCCGGTGAACTTCTGGACCCCAAGCAGGTTCCTGGGTGGTTGCATCCTCTCAATGGCCACGATCTTCTCCGGATTCGCCTCGATACCTCGTTGCGATACGAGGAAACCGAGTAGCTGACCGGATGGTACTTCGAAGACGCACTTCTCCGGGTTCAGCTTCATCTGGTACTGGTGGAGGTTGCCCAATGTTTCTCCCAGATCCTCGAGGAGGGTGCGTGTTGGGTCCGCAACATAGAAAACAAAACTTTTCCTACGGTGTGAACTACACGCCAAGATCTATCTACTAGGTACAAAGCAACGGGTGGACATACATCCAACGAGAACTTACCATCATAGACAACGAGCTTTGTTAACGAGTAGGAACTCGTGGTTAATGTAGTCGTACACTTGCGGATCTCAAGATCGTGATGAAGTCCAGGAGGTCCGGCTCCAGCACATCCATCAGATCCAGCTCCAGCACCACCAAGTCCAGCACCGCAAAGCAGCGGTGCATCCATGATCGCACACACGTCTGGTACCCCGACAACCTCTGTCCCTCGCTCCAGCAAAGTAGCTGAAGCAACGACTCCTTTCCAGATAAAGCCACCGGGAACATGTATCTCGCTAACCCGAGACCATGGGGAAATAATACTAGAGGGGGAGAGAGATCCTTCACAAGGAGGTGTGTGTGAGAAGTGAGGAGGGGGTGGCCTTTTATAGGAGGAGGGGGGTGCCCCTCCTTCATGGCCGGCGCATGGAGGAGGTGACTCTTCACCTCCTCCATTCATGTGGTGGTAACCCCTCCACATTAAAATGCCCCTTCACATTCTCTTTTAAAGTCTCCACTTTAAATGCATTAAATTTCTCCAAATTTAATGCTCTCTCATTTAATAAAACTCTTTTATTATTTTTATTCAGAATTTTGTTAATTACTTTAATTAACAAACATTCACATGAAACCCCCTGCAACATTTCAATATCACATGCATAACCAATTTCAGCAATTTCACCTGAAACAGTTTCGGTGTCTATTGAAATAATTCCAGCGCTTTCTTAAATCTTTATCTGAAACATATTTGCTCCAAATGGTGTCGGTATCCCTTAAGTGTGTCACCCTACGGTTCGCGAATAATGCAGACATGATCGAGACCCCTCTCCGATCAATAATCAGCAGCGGGACCTGGAGATCCATACTGACTCCTACACATTCAACGATGACTTCTGTAATTGTGAGAACCTTTAACGCTAGTAACTAAATCCCTTTGTCCCATGATATATTACATGACTG
Source organism: Avena insularis (assembly GCA_023614405.1). Lineage (NCBI taxonomy): Eukaryota > Viridiplantae > Streptophyta > Magnoliopsida > Poales > Poaceae > Avena > Avena insularis. The sequence continues at coordinate 88,601,675 of CM042690.1, read as the reverse complement.
AGATTTGATCATCGGTATCTCCATACCTAGTTTGATCTCGTTACCAACATGCACTCTTTTCTCGTTCCCGTGATATAACATTCTAGTGATCACATCACTTGCTTGCAAGCTATTTCAATGTGATATCACCGAGAGGGGCTAGAGTATATCTATCCGTCATCGGGATGGACAAATCCCACCCTTGATCCATGAGCCTCAACATAACACCTTCAGTAATCGAACCCACCTTTATAGTCACCCTGTTACGGTGTGACGTTTGATGTTATCAAGATACTCTTCCGGTGTTAGCAATTAACATGATCTCATGGTCTAAGGATAAAGATTACTTTGTATGATCTTATAGCAATATAAACATAATGACTTTGATCGTAATGCTATACTTCGGATGAATGTTCATCACATCATTCCACCAATGGTGTGACCTTGTTATTAACAACATCCAATGTCCATGATCAGGAAACCTTGATCATCTTGTTAATCAACAAGCTAGTCTATAAGAGAGGCATAACTAGGAACCCTTTTTGTTTATTAAACAGACATGTATTGATGTTTCCGATCAATACAATTCTAGCATGTAAAATAAACATTTATCATAAACATGGAATAAGATAATAACCACTTTATTATTGCCTCTCGGGCATATTCCCTTCAGTGCGCTTCTCCTTGGTCTTGATGACCACATCGTCCACATAAGCATGCACGTTTCGGCCTATCTGTGAGTGCAAGCACTTCTGCATGCAGCGCTGGTAGGTAGCGCCTGCATTCTTTAAACCGAAAGGCATGGTTACGTAGCAGAAAGCCCCATAGGGGGTGATAAATGATGTCTTAATCTGATTAGCTGGGTTTAGCCGGATCTGATTGTACCTGGAATACCAATCTAGAAAAGACGACAAATCGCAGCCGGCCGTGGAATCGATGACTTGATCGATACGGGGCAAGGCGAAGGGGTCTTTCGGGCACGCCTTGTTCAGGCTGGTGTAGTCGATACACATGCGCCATGTCTTGTTCTTCTTCAGCACCAGGACTGGGTTTGCCAACCAGTCCGAGTGGTACACTTCCATGATGAACCCGGCTGCAAGGAGCCAGGTGATATCGTCACCGATTATCTTCCTCTTCTCCTCTGCGAATCGGCGCAGAGGTTGCTTGACTGGCTTGGCATCCGGACGCACATGAAGTGAGTGCTCGGCGAACTCCCTCGGCACACCCGGCATGTCCTTGGGGGACCATGCAAAGATGTCCCGATTCTCACAGAAGAAGTCGACGAGCGCGCCTTCCTATTTGCTGTCCAGGCCGGCACCAATGGTGACAAACTTAGTCGGGTCGGAGGGGTCAAGCAGAATCATCTTTGTCTCCTTTCCCGGCTGGAAAGCTCCTTCTCCAGCCGGTTTGCTGCTAGCCGGTATGTCCTGCTCGGCCATAGCCATATTGCGCATGATCACGCGCTTTTCTTCGGCTATGATGAGGGCCTCTGCCAGTTTGGAACCGGCTGAGGCGCACACCATCGACCGTCTGAAGCAGTTTGCGACGGTGATCACGCCGTGGAATCCCGGCATCTTCGTCTTGAGGTACGCGTAGTAGGGAACGGCCATGAACTTGGCGAGGGCGGGGCGCCCGAGGAGAGCATGACAGGAGCTCGTCAGGTTCACCACCTCGAACCAGATAGGTTCGCGGCGGAAGTTCTCTTCGGTCCCGAAGATGACGTGCAGCTGGATTTTCCCCAGCGGGGCGCAAGCTGGCCCCGGCAGTACGTCGTGGAACGTTGTGGTAGTCGGGCGCAGGTCGCTTTCGCGAACGCCTAGCTTCTCCAGCAAGGACTGGTAGAGGAGGTTGAGGCTGCTGCCTCTCGATGAGGACGCGCGAGAATCGGTAGGTACGCGCGTTGGAGACGATGAGGGGGTCGAGCACCATGGCCTAGCCCCCGGGAGTCGGCAGCTGCTCCGGCTGATCTGCACGGCCGGTGATGGGGTTTCACCAGTTCAGATCGGGGACCGGAGAGACGATGGCATTGACCTCCTTGGAGCATCGCCTGCGGCTGTGCTTGTCGTCCTGCTCCGTCTCGAAGATGTGGTAGGCGGCGTGCGGCTGTGGGTAGCCGTTGTTGTTGTTGCCGCCGTTACCATTATCGTCGGCCCCCTAGCCGGTGGTGGAGGTCCACCTGGAGGGGGAGGGGGAGACGAGGCTGGTTGCCCTGGTCCTTTAGCTGGCGGGTCCAGCTGCAATTCTGGGTGGTGTGCGTAGCCGGTTTGAAGGGACCGCTATGCCACTTGCACGGGCCATCAAACATTTGGTCGAAGGTGAGCCGTGGCTTCTGCCTCCTTGCGTCGTTAGCCGGTGCATCGGGCGCACCTTCCACGACATGGACCTGTCGCGCGTGGTAGCGAGGCTTCTGTTGTCTGCCTGGCGGTCCCCGTGGAACCGGTTGTCGCTACCGTGGTGCCTGGAGGATCCGGCTTCGCCAGCCGGATTGCTTGGACGGTCGCGTGCCGGCTCCGTAGGAGTCGGACGCCCGTCGACATTTACTTGGAGGGGCTTCTTCATGGCGGCATCCGCCGTGGTGTACTGGTTCGCAACCGTCATGAGCTCCGCCATGGTTTTCGGCTCGTCACACAGTAGCCGGTGGCGAAGCTTGGTGCCTTCTCGGCAACCCTCGATGAAGAAACTGATGGCTTGGCTCTCCAAGATGCCCTCGCAGGTGTTGCGCAGCTCCGTCCACTTGGCGAGCTACTCGCGGTCGGTCTCACGGTCACCCTGGACGCACAAGGCCAGGTCGCGCGAGCGCCCTAGACGTTTGTACGCGCCGTTGAAGTTGCGGACGAACACCTTCTCAAAGTCAGGCCAGGCGTTGATGCTGTTGGGCGCAAGGCTGTTGAGCCATGTCCTTGCCAATCCGGTTAGCATGAGGGGATGAGCGCACTGTGCGCTTGTTCCGTATGGCGATACCGACCGAGTATAGTCGGTCAACCAGTCTTCCGGCTTCATGCTGCTGTCGTACTTGGGGGTGTCCCTGGGTAGGGAGAATTTATCCGTAAATGGCTCGTTCCGGATGCGGGGTCCGAAACAAACCGGGCCGGTAGAATCTTCCTCCTCTGTGACGCGCGCTTGAGCGAGGAGCTCGATGTGGTCACGGGCATCCGGACAATCCGGGTTGGGCGCTCCTACCCGGCCCGAGAGACGGGATCCGGCTGGTCTGGGCGCTCCGGTTGGTGGAGGGGGAGGGGCGGGTTGATGTTCACCGTCTGCTCCTAGCACGGTTGGCCCCTGTTGCCAGAGCTGCGAGGCCTACTGCGGGCCTTAGCCGGCTGAGGGGAGGACGCCTGCTGGGTGTCGCGTTGTGCGCCCCTGCTGTTGGCAGGCAGCTTGCTCCCTCTGGAGTAGCTAGGTTCCTCCTGCATCTGCTGGTTGGCGTCGGCCTACTCGTCCGCGATGCGGAGGAGCTCCTGACGAGCATGGCGGGCGGCTCGCTCGCCCTCCAGATGGCAGCTCGCTGCATGCCGTGCTGCAGGTTCTTGATGGGCGTGCTATAAGTGGGCGGATGAGGGCGGGTGCGGATCCGCTCCCGTCCCTTTTCCATTCTACGCTTAGCTTCGCCACCCGGGCGCACCTGGCCCGCCGGCTCGGCTCACTTGAGCCGGAGTGGCTGCGTGTCGCATTACTCGCGTCGGGTGATCTCGAGTTGCTTGCGGGCTGCCGCTAGCTCCATGGCCTCCTGGAGGAGGATCTATCTCTCCATGGAGAAGTTGGCCTCCTTTTCCTCCGGTTGTCCCCGAGGTTGACCGGCGTCTAGAGTCGATCGATGGCATCCTCCACCAGGTTCCGAGGCTGCGGAGGGGCAGAGGTCCCAACCTCGTCCGCGCCTCGCTCCCGCGGCTGGCGGGGGTGAGAGCCGGAGCCGGCCATCATGACCTCCATGCCGCAGGGTGCGACGGAGGTGCCACCGCCTGGATGCGGCAACCCCGCGACAGAGACGATTTCCCTGGGGAAACATTCCGGAACGGTGGCAACGTAGACAGGGAGGTCGCCGAATAGCAGGACGGTGCCGTTCACCGGGAAGGAGGTTCCGGCGAAGCAGGAAGCGTTGTCGATGACGCGGTCGAACTTGCCGAGCGTGAGCACTAGGCCGGAGGCCACGCGCTCACCGGCTGAAGTGTGGGGTCTCGTGCGGAATGTGACTCCGGTCGAAACCATCAAGCCCCATGGTGGGCGCCAACTGTCATTGTATTGGGAACGGCAGTACCTGAAGAGGTTAGATAGAGGTGTGGGAACTGGCAGGGAAGCTATCGATGTCGTCCTCATGCGGGATTGGATACAAGCGAGCATAGCTGGACGCAGGAAGTACCCAGGTTCGGGGCCCTCGTGATGAGGTAAAGCCCCTACTCCTGCCGGATCTGACTATGTGGGATATACGAACTATAGGTGCTCCTCGAGCTGTATTTGCTAGCTACTGCCTTAAATGCTATGAGACCAACCCTTTCTACTGAGGCCTTGCCTCTCCTTATATAGGCAGAGAGGCAACGATCTCACTGGCCAATCCGACTAGCGGGCCCCACATGCGGGTCCCAGCCGGCTGGTCATCTATAGTGTCCGGTATGGTGTGTCTTATCGGAGTATGAGCGGTATGGCTGTCGTGGCATATGGGCACGTGCGAGGCTGTCGTCGACATTGGCCCTTGTTCTGCGTCACCCCCACAAAGTCTTCGGTATGGCCAGGTGGTTGCCAGTCTTGTCCGGTATGGCCACTGATATGCACGTCGTCCTGTCTCACTGATTGGGTCCAGCTACGTCGCCGTAGCCGGCTACTTCTTGTTGACCCGGCTACCGAACGGTAGCCGGCCTGTCTTGCCCTGTCCAGCTGTGCTTGGTCAGCCGGACGCGATCCGACTGCCTAGTTCTTGTCCGGTTGGGGTACCTGGGGGTCATCCCCCTGATAATGGGAGATCTTGAATGAGAGCTTTCAAAACTGATCATAACTTTTTCGAATGAATCAAGAGATCTGATAGGAGGGGTGATTGGGGCTTTTATACCCCCTGTCCAAACAGAGTCGTTGGAGTATTATGGGGCCGGATTATCTGGCCTAAGTGAGGGCCGGATTATCCGGCCTAGGGAAAACTCCACCCCAGACTTTGATTATCCGGGGGAAATACGCCCACGAACAGAAGGTTGCGCCGAGCCATCTGTCATCGGATTGATGACAAGTACGCCATGAGGGGGTCCTCGAGGCATGCGGAAGAGAGGGGTGTGAGACGTACGGTGTTCTGATACGGTGAGCACACAAGTTTACCCAGGTTCGAATCCGCCGGCTTTGGACGGATCCTATTCCTGCTAGCAATCCAGTAATACGGCAGAGCCGGTATATGGGTTACAAGGGTTCGCCTGTGTGAGTTGAGATTGTAGACTATTGGGTGCCCTAAAGGCTCTCCCTAGGACGGCTTATATAGATATCCGGCCTAGGGTTTACAGGCGAGATCTATCCGGCTACGACTAAGAGTCGGTTACAGAGTACATCTTGAACTACAAGTAACACTATGGGCCTAAGTCGGTAAGTCTTCTGGGCCTTCCCGTAGCCGGATTGGACTCCGTCTCTTCTCTCTGATAGGGCCGCCCGTGAAGCAAAGCTCTAACCTGAAGTGGGCCACCCTCGTCAGCGAGGAACTATGAGGATACCCGAAAAGTATATCCCCAACAGCAGCCCTCGGAAGTCTCCAAGATCCAAAGTAGAATCCATCATCGTCTAGCTTGATCTTCGTCTTGCAGAATCTTGAAGGGTTCCTGAAACTTCAAAACAAAAAAAAAGATCCGAGTCTCAAAAGTAAGTCGGACCTATCGGTACGTTATTCGGATTTTCCAACTTGATATTCAAACTAAGCCGAAACTTGGTCTCTGACGTCATCTGACACTGGTCATGGTCAAGTCACGTCACTGATAGACATCCTATCAGCACGACCGTTGGTGGGTCCATCATTCGCGGAACCGATGCACCGATTCAATGCGTACGTGGAGATCGAGGTGACGTAATCATCGCGTGGGACCTTCCCAGTTCTTTCCACGACGCGAGGCGGCGGCGGAGAAAGAAAGCAACCGCGGGGTCTGGATCCCATGCCTCCTCGATGACGAGAAGCTCCACGGCATGGAGAATGAAGGGCTCCTCCGTGCCGGCGACTGGTGGAGCGGTTCCGGCGAAACCATCCCCAACCCGCACACCGACGAGCGAGTACACTTTAGCACCCACCTCGACAGAGGTTTGTCTTTCCCTCCCTCGGAATTCTTTTCCGAGGTGATAGATCACTATGGCGTTCAGCTTCACCATCTTCCTCCCAACTCAATATTAGAGTTGAGCGCCTATGCGGCTTTATGCGAGGGGTATCTCGGCATTAGGCCGAGTCTCACTTTATTCCGGTTCTATTTTCATGTCCGGAGAAACTCCATCACTGCTGGTAATCCTTATATTACTGGCACGATTAGCCTTTCAGTTAGACGCGAGCGTGTTTATACTCGCATTTTAGCTAGTGAGTCGGTCAAACAATGGCTGGCCACCTTCTTTTACCATAAGGATGTTCCTGCTCCCGGCAAAGCTACTGCTTTGCTGGCTTTCGTCGACGGAGCCGCCACGGCCCTAGCGTCTTGGGATGAGGCTCCTCCGGCTCTCAGTTACGATCTGATCCTTGCCAAGAGGCGGATTGAATACCTGATGAAGCACAAGGGCCTGAGAGGGTCCGCCTTGGTCCAGTGTTGGGTGGCACGCTGGATCCAGCCTCTCCAGCACCACGGCGACCAACTGATGCATTCCATCACGACGTCGAAAAATGACTCCCTCCGTATCAGCCCCAGGGCTTTAAAGCCACATGACTACATAAGCCAGATAAAATGGCTAATAAAGGAGCGGATCGAGAGAAAGATTCCGGACTTGTCTCTGGACATGCACACAGCGGAAGACCCTGTAGTGCCGGTAAGCTTTTTAGCAGTAAACCCTTTTTATGTGTTTCACCTTTAAGTTATTTTGCAATACTAAGATATTATCTTCTTTTCAGCTTTCCGACCTCCCCGAGTCGGAACTAGCTCCTATCGAGGGATATCCTCCGGAGTTTTCTCAGGAGGAGGAACTGGTCCCACTGCCGCACGTTGTGCCCAGGAAGCGTAAAGCTCCGACAGTGGCCGTCGGCACAAAGGAAGTACCAGTTGTGAAGAGGTAACTTTCCACACAACTTACGCCTTTGTACTTTAGTCGTAATTTCTTCCGAGATGTAATGTTTTCCATTCTGTTACATTCTCAGAGCTAAACAGCTCATCAAGGGCAAGGGGAAGGGAACTTCTTCGAAACCCCTGCGACAGACGAAGCTGACTATGGCTTCTCCTGCCGCGGCTCCTCCAACTCCTGCCCCTCAACCTTCTGCAATACCGGTGATTACTCCTTCCCCGGTTATCGTAGAAGATACGGCTCCCTTAACAGGGCCAGCGACCCTTGAGTCACAGACTGACGCCACCGTGGGTGGCTCAGGTTTTGATAAGGGTGAACCCTCTTCGGGTAATGATCCCTCGGCAGAGACCTTCGCTGAAAATCTCCTGAACAATCCGGGACTCGCCAAATTTGGCTTGTCTCGGAAATCTGCGGAGGAAATCCAGCGGCTGGCCCAACAATGTCTGGAAAGTCGCAATCTCTTTGCCAAAGAAGAAGCGCAAGAAGCGGAGGACATCAAGTTCTCTGACCTTCTTGAACAAGTCCACCTTCGTGATGAGGGACTAAGAGCTGGTGTGCTTTCACCACCTCCGGTTATTCCACTCACCCTCTTCGAGAAGGTTACCACCAAGGTGAACATGTTCCTGAGCAAGCTCACACATGAACATCATGTAAGTCGGAATTCCAACTCACGTTTTTCTTTATTGTACTTTATATCATATCCTCTAGCCCCCAAGCATGAAGTTGGATATACAATCCGGGTTTATGCTTTCTAAGGATGCCAAAGAACAAACTAGTATAACCCCCAAGGCGCGTGCTGATATTAGCTACAATATTAGCCCAAGTCTTCAGTAGACTTCTGACTCTGGGTATTCTGACTTACAGAAAGTTAATTCATATAACCAGGAATTGTTGAAGAATGTCTGCAATAAGCAGAGAGAGATCAAAGCTCTCCGACTTAAAAATGTTGAGCTGAAGGTTTCCAAGAATGATGCCGAAGGTAAACATTCCGAGACTCAAACCTTGTCTTGTGTTTTCATAGTCAAATATTTTTGCTGAAGTGTTGTTCTTTTGTCTTACAGCACTGATAAAACAGTCATGTGCTATGATCGAAGAGGCCGAGAATTTGAAGACCTTGGTGGTGGAAAACAAGGATCTCCGCCAAGAGCTAGATCAGCTTAAGGCGGATCATGAGAAGAGCATAGCTCAAGTTCTCGAATCCTCCTCCATGGACACCATGGAGCGTGATCGCAAGATTGCACTCCACGAGAAGAAAATCTCAGATCTCAACGACGAGCTTTGCAGAGAGAAGGATCTTTCCGATTCACTCCAGGATGAACTCCGGAGTCTTCGTGAAGAGAAGACCAAAGTTGATGACGTCATATTTGGTATGTTTCCATCTTTCTGACTTGTCTACATTCTTCGACTCTTTCAACGTCGGATTTGTTTTAACTGTTTTGCGTTATATACATAGGTCCTCTGAACTTGATGCACTCCACCTCTGCCGAGCCTCGCACCCACCGGCTTACCCAAGTCAGTGATTTGCTTCATGACTTCCGCCAATCCATTGAGGATATTGGCGAAGCTCTCTAGGTTCCGGACATGCATAGCATGTCTGACTTTCAGGTGCGGGACAAGGCAAAGGAGATGTCGCAGCTCGTCCGGGACTGGAATATGTCCTACGCGCGATCAGCAGCACAGAACACCCTCACAATGGTCATGAGCCACCATGGAAGCATGGAAATCTGGCAAGTGACCAGAGGGTACTGCAAGGTGGACGAAGACGGACAGGAGCAAGACATCAAGGCCATCATGGACTCCTGCGCCGGATATGGGTGCCATGTAGCTGACTTAACCAGCTACGACACTCCCTTCTTCACCCGCGTCGACACGCCGCCTCCGCCTCCCGAAGAAGCAGCCGAAGTCTCCGATGATGGTCAAACCATAACGGATTTGGACATCTCAGATCGTTATCAGGGCATGGCTGATGTGTCCAGCGAGCCGACGGCTCCTACCTCTTCTCATGCATCATAGATTACTAGAAACAAATGTATTATTGTGAGAAACATTATGGGTCTGTAAATATGCAGTATGATACTTTTGCTAGTGCCAAGTTTTAATCTATTCAGCACTTTTGACTTTAAATTTTTGTGTGCCTGAAATGTTTGCATAAGCACTTATACTTTTTTTGTCTATACTTATCGTTTATCTGGCTTTCCGCCTCGTCCCTTTCGTGAGCCGGATAAACTTTCTACACGGAAACTTCGCCACACAACGGAGCTCAATTGCTAAACCAGTTTAAACTCGGAAACAAAGCCGGCTTCTAGTACCAACAATTCACTACTCGGAAAATATCTACATCCGGCAATCAGACAAATAACCAAAGTATAGACTATGAAATTTAGAGTTATACCCGAAGGTAGCATTTTTAGAATCGGAAATCTAAACCAGAACAAACATGAGCATAGAGTACTTTCAAGTATTCTGGGATTTTCGACTTTGTGACATGATCATTCGGAAATAAGATGGTAAAAACTTCTCAGAAAAAACTTGAGGCAACCAAGACTTTTATTTCTCACAGAACATGTACATATATATGATTACAAAGAAGGATAAATTAAGAATAAAAGGGACGTAGCTAAGCAATATTCCATGGTATGTCTAACTCATCCGGATTTGTACTGCCTCCAGCTCTCTTTCTCTTCTTAGTAGCAGGTCTTTCTTTGACTGGCCTCATATCAGTTAGGTTGTATGAACCATTGTGCAATACTCGACTAACTAAGAAGGGCCCTTCCCATACTGGGGAAAGTTTGTGCTTTCTTTGTTGCACAAGCCGCAGAACCAAATCACCTTTATTGAAAGATCTGTTTCTGACTCTCTGGCTATGATACTTGCGTAACTTCTGCTGATAGGCTATTGATCTCATTTCAGCAACGACGCGAACTTCTTCGACTAAGTCAAGATCATTTTGTTGATAAATCTCGGCATCCTCTTCGATATACGTGGCCACTCTCGGAGAAGTGTGAATCAAATCACTAGGAAGAACTGCTTCTGCGCCATAGACCAAGAAGAAAGGTGTGTATCCAGTTGACCTGTTTGGAGTTGTTCGTAAACTCCATATTACAGAAGGTAATTCCTCTGCCCAAGCCCCCGCAGCACGTCGTAGTGGTGCTTCGAGTCTCGGTTTTAGGCCTTGTAGGATTAAACCATTTGCTCTTTCGACTTGTCCATTAGCCTGCGGATGTGCGACTGACGCAATGTCAAGCCGGATATTTTGTTCGTTGCAGAATTCGGAAAGTTCTCCCATAGAGAAATTACTCCCGTTGTCCGTGATAATAGTGTGCGGATAACCATACCGGATTATGACATCCTCGACAAATCTTTTGGTTCTTTCTCCATCACAACTAGTGACGGGTTTAGCCTCAATCCATTTGGTGAATTTATCCACCATCACTAAGAGGTGAGTAAATCCACTTGGAGCCCGTTTAAACGGTCCTACTATGTCAAGCCCCCAGACCGCGAAAGGCCATGTTATAGGTATCGTCCGCAGCCGATCAGCCGGAACGTGACCTTGTTTGGCATACTTTTGGCAGCCCTTGCACGTCTTGACCAGCCGTTCGGCATCTGCCTTGGCTGTAAGCCAGAAAAAACCGTGTCGAAAAGCTTTTGCCACTAAAGATTTGGCTGCAGCGTGGTGACCACACTCGCCTTTGTGGATTTCTCTTAAGATTTCCACTCCTTCTTCCGGAGATAGTAGTGCTGAAAAACCCCAGACACACTCTGCTTATAGAGCTCACCACTAACCACAGTATAGATTTTTGCTTGTCGGACGATCTGCCGGCTCAGGACCTCGTCTTCGGGTAATTTGCCATCTACCAGATAATCAAGGTAGGCTTGAGTCCAGCTGGGAATTACAGCTAGAACTGCTATCATAGGTGAGTCGGATTTGGTCGGATATTCCTCGTCCACTCCCTTTATTGAGGGAACTTTGAGGTGCTCTAAAAAAGCGCCATCCGGGACCTCTTTCCGTGCAGAGCCTATTCGGGATAATGCATCTGATTCCTCATTTTCTGCTCGAGGGATGTGTTGAACCTCAAACCCTTCGAACGATTTAGATAATTCATCCACGACAACTTTATATGCTACCATGTGCTTATTTGCATTACAAATATCCGACACTTGCTGAGCAAAAAGATCCGAATCTCCGTAACACATCAAACGTCGGATGCCGATATCCTTAGCAATCCGGATTCCATGCAGCAGTGTTTCATACTCAGCAATATAATTTGTCGCTGTGAAGTGGATCTGCAACACGTATAAAAGTTTATCTCCTTGGGGGTGATTTGAGCACCACGTCAGCCCCCGAGCCCCCGTGAGCCTTAGACCCGTCAAAATATAGGGTCCAATATTCCGACTCAGGGAGGGTCATATTTTACTTTGTCTCTGTCCAATCAGCAACAAAGTCGGTAAGGATTTGGGATTTGATTGTTGTCCGAGGTTTGTACTCAATATCGAAAGCTCAGAGCTCTATGCCCCATTTGGCGACGTGTCCTGTGGCATCATTGTTGTTAATTATATCTCTCATGGGAGCTGTGCTCACCACGGTAATTGGATGCTCCTGAAAACAGTGTCATAGCTTACGAGATGCTAAGAAAACACTATAAACCAGCTTTTGATAGTGCGGATACCGCTGTTTTGATTCTGTTAGAACCTCGCTGACAAAGTAAGTCGGACGCTGCACCAAGTGTTCCTGATTTTCTCCGGTCTCTCCACCACCACGACGATACTAACGACTTTGTTTGTCGCAGCAAGATAGAGCAACATCGGTTCCTGTGACTCCGGTGCAGCAAGGATAGGAGCAGATGAGAGTACTTTTTTCAGGTCTTGTAGTGCAGCTTCAGCTTCGTCGGTCCACACAAAATTCTTGGTCTTTTTCAGGAGTTTGTATAATGGTGCAGCTCTTTCACCGAGCTGGCTTACAAACCGACTGACTGCAGTAATACAACCAGTTAGTCTTTGTACGTCCTTCAGGCGAATTGGCCTGGAAATATTGAGTATATCCTTGATTTGTCTCGGTTCACCTCTATGCCTCTTTGAGACACGATGAAACCTAACAATTTTCCGGCTGGGATTCCAAAGAAGCATTTCTTCGGATTAAGCATTATGTTATATTTTCGTAGATTGGCGAACGTTTCCTCCAAGTCAGAAATCAGTGTTTCCTTCTTTTTGGATATCACCGCAATATCATCCACATATGCATGTACATTGCGTCTGATTTGATCGTGGAGGCAACGCTGCATTGTGCGTTGGTATGTAGCTCCTGCGTTCTTCAGCCCAAAAGGCATCGTAACAAAACAGAAGGTTCCGAAGGGGGTTATGAATGAAGTTTTAACTTTGTTAGATTCCTTCATCCGAATTTGGTGATAACCGGAATATGCGTCGAGAAAACAGAGGAGTTCCAAGCCTGCCGGAGAATCGATAACTTGATCAATCCTAGGCAGAGCGAACGGATCTTTGGGGCAAGCCTTGTTCAAGGCAGTATAATCAACACACATCCTTAAATCAGTGGTGTCCTTTTGAGGGACCATTACAGGATTGGCCGACCACTCAGTGTGGATGACCTCTTCTATGAATCCGGCTAACTCGAGCCGTGCTAGTTCCTTAGCTACTGCCTTACGCTTTTCATCGCCGAAACATCATAAGGACTGTTTGACGGGTTTAGCATTCGGGTTTACATTTAAAGAGTGCTCGGCAAGTTCCCTAGGTACTCCGGTCATGTCAGATGGCTGCCATGCGAAGATATCTTGATTTTCTTTGAGGAACTTGACGAGTGCGCTTTCCTATCTGCTATCTAGGCCTACGCCTATCTGGGTCACCTTGGAGGGGTCATCATCCTTCAACGGCGTCTTCTTCGTCTCCTCTGATGCCTTGAACTCCGGATTCGGCTTTGTCACCTCCTTCTTCGTTGCAGGCATCTCGAACGGATCTATGCTCTTCTTGATCTCCTGGTACTCCTAGGCTTACAGCACGGCTTCAGCAAAGGCGACATTTCCATCCTCGCACTCTCGTGCTTTCTTCGGGTCTCCCCTGATAGTGATCACGCTGTTTGGACCTGAAATTTTCATCATATTGTAAATGTAACACGGACGAGCCATAAAAGCCTAGTAAGCCGGACATCCGAATATAGCGTGGTACGCGCTCTTGAACGGGACCACTTCGAAGGAAAGTGCCTCCGTCCGATAGTTCTTTGGAGTTCCAAAGGTAACATCCAAAGTGATTTCTCCCAGGGAATTTGCTTGTCTTCCTTGGACAACCCCGTGAAAGATCACAGAGCTGTGGTTCAGCTGGGTCTCCGAGATCTTCATCCGGCGTAGCGTTTCGACATACAGAATATTAATACTGCTGCCACCGTCCATGAGAGTCTTGGAGAAACCATAACCGTCAATAAGTGGATTGACGATTAAGGCGTATTTTCCTCACCTGTGCAACTTAGGCAGATGATTAGCACGGTCAAATGTGATTGCCACTTCTGACCAGTCCAAGAATTGAGGGACAGCCAGAACTGTTGCATTGAGCTCATGTAGAACTGCCTTTTTGAACTTTTCTGGTTGAGATCCGAGGAAGGTGACATAAGTGTCTTTCTTGGTCGGAAAAAATTTCTTCCCTTCCGGCTTGGGATTTGAAGCATCAGCTTCCTCCATGTTGGAATCTTCCTTGGTCTCTTTATCCTTTTTAGAATTCTTCTTTCCCTTCTTCCGCTTAGCTTTATAGCCAGCGGTATCATCTCTCTTAATGTCATCATTGAAATGACACTCGGTGTTTGTGTGGAACGAGCCCCCATTGGCATCTTAGTGATGCACACATGGGTTATTGGAAATGTCGGCCCAAGAGTACGTTTTGCCTAGTTGCTGGTCTCCTCTACCTTGAACACTCGAAGTCCCACGACCGTGTCCGTGGCCTTCGCCACGTCCTCCTCGTCCTCCAGACCCGAAAGTAGCAGTGACCACTGCCGTTTCTGCGTTGGGTTTTTCTTCCAAGGTATTCTTGCGCTTCTAAGCTTGTTGCTTTGGTTGTTTTGCCGACTGTGGCATAGCCAGGGCGTTGAATAATCCCTCTGTGTCGTCGTCAGCATCTGCATACTTGCTCGCTATGTCTATCATTTCTCCCAAATCAGTAACTTTGTCGCACTTCAAGCGATGACGCAGTAAACCAATTGGGAGACCTGCAATGAAAGCTTCAATCGCAGTTTGGCCATTTACTCCTTCACATGAGTTTTTCGTGTTGATCCATCGTCCGAGGTAATCCCGGCAAGTTTCTCTGGCTTTCTGGGTGCAATGTTGTAGGTCTTCGACTGTACAAGCCCTCTGGTATGTCCCTTCAAAATTCCGAAAGAACGCACTTTGCATCTCATACCAGTTGTGGATGGTGTTCTCCGGAAGTTCATTGAGCCATGATCGTGCCATCTTCTGCAACATAAGTGGGAGATATCGGGTTGCGACCAGGCTGTTTCCACTGTTGGCGATGCAGCAAGCTTGGAGAAAATCCTGTAGCCAAGTATTTGGCTGAGCTATGCTGTCGAAGGCTTGAATATGTCTTGAGATAGCAAATCCTTCCGAGAATCTTGTAGCTCTTATGCGTGGTCCGAAGCACTTTGGGCCCACGTATATATCATCATTTTCATAGCACCGCGCTTCTATATTGGAGTTGATTCTATGCCTTGCGTCATTTGGGGATAAAGATCGTCCCGAGAGACGGCTATGGCTGCGATGCCTTGGAGCCGGACTTTGGATTCTGTCACCACCTCCTCCACCACGACGCCCTCCTTGGCCTCCTTGGGAGCCATTGTGATGGCTACTTGGCGGAGAGGGTGGAGCAGCTGGGTTATTTCCGGCTGATCGTCGGCCTCCATCCGGAGCGTCATTATTCCAGTTCCGAGGAGGGTCTTCATTGTGACGAGCCCCCTACCAGCTTGACTCGGCACGGTGTCCATCGTTCCTTCGCCCGTCATCTGGACGGTTAGCATGTCTAGGAGGTGGCATTCTTTGTCGGTCCTCCTCCCGACGTTTCTCTTTATCTTCTTCCCTGCGGTCTTTCGACTCTCGCCGGGGAGGGTTCCTCGGATTTAGTGGAGCAATTACCTCTTGCTCCGCAACTGGGTTAACGTTATGCCAGTCACGTGCAGCTTTCTGGTGTTGTCCTGAAGATCCGGTTCTTGAGTAGTTGTCTTCCCAACAGTCAGAGCGATGTTGCTGTTCCGGAACACATTGGGGTCTTACGTCAGCCCATGCCGGATCCGTGCGGCATTGGTTAGAATCTGAGACCAGCTTTTGACTTCTGGACATGGCAACCTTTTGCTGCTCCAGTCCTTTGTTGAGTAATTTGATTCCCAACCGGATCTGCTCCAGGCCTGGATTAGCCGATAGGATTTCCCGAGCCGCAAAAATGTTCTGTACTGGCGTTGGATACACCCAATCCCTGTTGCTGTCGTGTCGAGGCAACCCAAGTTCTCCTCCGAAGAGGCTTTGTGAATCTGCGGGAACTAGTCATCATGGGTATGACGTTTCCTGGTCTTCTGATGTTGCCTGGAATTGTACTTCTCCGCAGATGCCATGCGTTTCTTTTCCTCCTCAATGTTTTTGGCTTCATCGAGGAGTACTTGGCGACGCGCTGCTAGGGCCTGGGCCCTCTCGTCCAGCTCTTCAGCAGTAAGTTCTACAGTTGTAGGAATAGGTGTGGTTAATGCAGCATCGATAAGTTTACGCGCACCTTCAGTGATCACGTGTCCATCCACCGACTCTTCTTTTTTGGGCTCGTCTGGGATAAGTGCTCCATCCGAGTCTTCCTCGTATTCCTCGGCAATCACCTCCTCTGTCGGAGAGTCTTTCGCCAGGGTCTTGTTCTTCTTGTTCTTCTTCTTTGCCTTCTTGGCAGCGCCAGTAGCAAAGACGGCTTTGGGTCCGTTTCCCGGAGTCAAGCTCTAATGGGTACTTTCGGACATCTGGACTTCGGGATTATCTCTGACTTCCATGTCATCCTGCGCTTTGGGACAGTTTTCCACGGATTCTTCATCCATGGCTTCTTCTTCCTCTGCAGCTTTGGAGTTATACTCCTCTTCATATTCTGCGGAGAACTTTCGGAAATCTACTAACGCCATCGATTCATCCGAGGATGCGGGTACTTCGGTGTTTGTTCCGATCGCCTCCAGCACAGAGTCGGTGTTGTCTATAGCATCGGCAGTGCTGGATCCGGATCCCACATATCCGATAAAGTGTGAAGCGTGCCTCTTGAGATAGCTGCGGCTCTCGCGGTTAGCTTCCTCGAAACGATTGATGGTCTCAAGAATATCGTTTATGCTTGCATCTTGCATCATCATGCGTCTTAGTGTGTATCTCAGGAAAGGCCTGTCAGTTCCGGCATCATCAGAGCTAGAACCGTCGTTGTTGTTGTGCTCCTCCTGGATTTCGACTTCGGCGGGTGGGTCGATATGGGATTCGGTCTCTCTAGGGAGATCCACTCCAGATTCGACTTGGACCACCGCTGGGGTCTCTCTAGAAATTTCTTCCGGCTCCATCATCACCGCTGGGGTGGGTGGGGCAGGTTCCGCGAAACCGATGTAAACATCGATCTCGCCAAAAGACATGATGGTGTAGGTGGTCACGGCTTCCCTAGCTGGAATCCAAGTCTCATCGAGGACGATGAGAGGGACGTCGCTGGCATAGAGGATGCGACCGACGGTGATAGTCTCGCTGATTCCGATTCTTGCAGATTCTGCTTGGAACGCAGATCCGAAGCTCACTTGCCCCACGGTGGGCGCCAACTGTTGTCGGATTGATGACAAGTACGCCATGAGGGGGTCCTCGAGGCATGCGGAAGAGAGGGGTGTGAGACGTATGGTGTTCCGAGACGGTGAGCACACAAGTTTACCCAGGTTCGAATCCGCCGGCTTTGGATGGATCCTACTCCTGCTAGCAATCCAGTAATACGTCAGAGTCGGTATATGGGTTACAAGGGTTCGCATGTGTGAGTTGAGATTGTAGACTATTGGGTGCCCTAAAGGCTCTTCCTAGGACGGCTTATATAGATATCCGGCTTAGGGTTGACAAGAGAGATCTATCCGGCTACGACTAAGAGTCGGTTACAGAGTACATCTTGAACTGCAAGTAACACTATGGGCCTAAGTCGGTAAGTCTTCTGGGCCTTCCCGTAGCCGGATTGGACTCCGTCTTTTCTCTCTAACTGGGCCACCCGTGAAGCAAAGCTCTAACCCGAAGTGGGCCACCCTGGTCAGCGAGGAACTGTGAGGATACCCGGAAAGTATATCCCCAACACCATCCTTTTCATCTTCTCCTGGGGGCCGGATTATCCGGCCCAAGTGAAAGACCGGATTATCCGGCTGGGCAAAAATCCACCCCAACCTCGGATTGTTTGGGGGGAAATCCGCCCCCAGACAGAAGGTCGTGCCAATCTTCCCTTGGCCATTTCTCCTAGGGGCCAGATTATCGTGGGGGAAAATCCACCCTAGCCTCGGATTATCCGGGGGGAATCCGCCCCTAGACATAAGCTCACACGCGACCAACTCTAGCCAAGAGGGTCAGGCTGGATTATCTGGCCCTTGATGGAGGTGGATAATCCGGCCCCCCAACAACAAGTTCTCTTACCTGCAGCACTTAGCACACATGAAAAACTCCACGGTATTGTTATCTAACACACAAAACATAAGAGATCATGAAATGTTCTTTCAACAATGAGACAAGTGTGGGAACTAGTCTGAATATTTTGCTAAGTGCGGGAGCGGTGAGCTAGGTCTGAAAATTTGATAATTTGCTCGAAAATACATATATATAAGCACATGGGAAATACAAACCATAGTGTCAACTGCTATAAACTGGATAATTAGCATAGTAATCCACAATTAGTTAGTAAATAATACAAGATTAACTACCCAATCAGGTTAATTGAAGGGCATCTAGCCTGGCCATAAAAGAGCGCAACATTTCGGAGATATCAGTTAAACTGGTCCTCATCACATCCATCTCCTCAGCGTGCATCCGCTGGAGGTTGTTTTTCCCCTTCAAGCTCATGATTTGCTTCCACTAGGCTGACAAAGTATTTGTGATCATGCAGATCATTGCAGAGCTAGTGCTCCCACCACAATGCCATTATAAAGTCCTACAGCAAGAGTGAGTGCAGCGGTTCATACAACTAGACGAACAAGCACTTTGCATGTTCGAAATTGTAATCCCAGAACCTGCGGCCGAGGTCTGTTCCCTCGAACGCCACGCAGCAGCACAGAGTCAAGAGGCACCAGCACGGCATCTTTGTATGTGTTTAGATGCCGCGCCAAATCAGTTCCGACCTCCATACCAGAATGTGATACATACAAAGAAAACATCATCATCGAATTGCGAGAGCACCCAAATGGGGAAAAACAAAAATTCAGCTGAAATGCTAGAAAGAAAATTAACCAGTCTAGGCTTGTCGTACCTTGATTGGTTGCCGTCTAGGCTGCTGGTGGTTCTCCGCAGCCGGCCAAGCATGGGAGGCATGCATGCCTCCATCGACCGCCCTATGCTCACGCTCGCTATTAGAACGAACAAAGTTTGGGAAGAAGAATAGATAATGAAGATGGGGGCAGATACTCTTATTCTAACCGCCATCCAAGATGGGGTACACCAATTAGCAAAACATGTCCCGCGACTTAGTGAACTGAAATTTGGCCCTGTCTATAATACATTGTGGCTTATTATACCGTCGTGCAAGGTAATGCAGTTATTTTCACATAAAAACATAATATAATTGCACTTAAACATCCCTTTTATACACACTAAAACAAAGGGTATAATAAACATTGCAAAATATTAATTTAAAACTACATTGATGGAGGTAACCCCTTTCTTCTTGCATGTTGGCGGTCAATGTCAGACCAATCGACCATCCCATGGTGATCGGCCGTGCGCGCCTATACTAATGCTACTACAAGGAACGGGTAATGGCCAACTCAACCTCCATCTTGAACTACGTGTGCTCCTGGGCTTTCTTTGCGTTGGCTTCCATCTTCGATAACTAATCCACCACCAGAATGAGTTATGCTTCTAGCGAATCATCCTCCTAGCCCTCTCCCTCCATAGGCTACACCGGCTCGACAGTTGGGTGAAGAGGATCTAAGGAGGAGCCACCATAGGAGGATCGGTCCCCGGAGGAGGAGGTGCTGGGATCCTATAGTGCTACGCGATGGCGCTAGCCATCATGGTTGGGCGAAGGCGTTGGCGGGGCCGATGGTGGAGTGGCTTAGGAAGGAGGCGCATCCATTGGAGAGAGAGCTAGACATCTCAACATTCTAGTGGTGGGGCATTGTGGTGCATGATGGGAGGCACGGCGGCTCGATCCTCCTCGAGCCATGCTTGCTTGCTCAAGAGGACGACGATGATTGATGTTGAAGAATGAAGGAGAGAGGGGATGAGGAGCCAAGTGTTGTGCACAGTGATGATGGAGAGGGAGAGGAGAGGAGCGTACATGTCTTTTGTACACTAGTGGTGGCAGATGAATACGGCGGGCAATGAAGTACAGCGGGGCTGCCGAGGCGGAGTGGACACGATGGATGGGAAGACGGGCAAAACTTTTTGACTAGTCTTTCTACTTCATGTGGAAGGAACCGAAACTAGACCCACCAGTAAGCGACACAAATTTGAACAGTTACTGTGAAGTACACAACCACCCCGCGTGGGAATCCACGACGCGGAAATTTTGTGCCTCCGTTGAAGTACGATGACAGTAAAATGCATAGCTATTCATTAACGCATTTGACGGTATAATTATTTGCCGATATGGGATCTACCATAGCATAAAAGTGGCCACCATGACAAAATGGTGCCGCGAATTCCCATCCGCTGGCTATGTGACTACTGCCGGTTCTTTTTGCTTATGCCACCCCAAAATCCGTCAGGTATGGAGGTATTTTTGTAGTGCAAGCTACTTCTAAGAGTCATGTGATGAGGTCATCTCTAAATAAACACTACGATACCTACGAGAAATTCACTTCTACAGACCACCGCAATTAAGGGTTTCCCCATGGATATCATTATGAGCTTAGTGAATCTCTCTTTATCCCCCTTCGACCGTGTAGGTTATAAGCTAATGCTTGTAGTCACAAAATAGCACTAGACATACCCCCGAACACGTCACATGGGTAGTTCCCTCCCTTTTGGCCCAAAGGAATATGTTAGTGGTCAACTTCACATGCCATCTAGAGAGAGAGATCTAACACAATATCATAGATCAAATAAACATCAAATACCAAAGTTATAGATCATCTTTATTTCATTTCATAATAATTCTAGGGTTTCTCCATATCCCCAAGAACAAAGGGAACTACTTACACATGGATTCAATCAAATATTAAAAGTGCAAAGGTAAAATCAAGTGCAAACCCACAGTTGTATTTGGAATTACAACAAGATCTAATGAATAAGAGAGGGGATAATGGAGATGCAGTGGGTGATGGTGAGGGGATGATGTATTGTCCTTTGATGATCCATGTAGTAGCAAGGATTTTCCCTTCTCCAAGTTCCTCATCCATATCCCTTCATGGTGCGGTGTTTCGTGGCTGGAGGTGTCTTTGAATGTCCGATCTCAAATCCATCTTCGCGTGGAGAGAGTATTTGATGAGACAGACATCCTGGAAGGCAGTACATGCAGACAGTATGGGAAAGTTCCGCTTGTATAGTAGTTCATTAAGCTTCCAGTAGCTTCTCTTCGCATCCCCTATTCTCCAAAGTGCTTGGAAAATCATTTAAATGAAGTTTATCACTTAGAAATATCATATTATTAAATGACACAACAATCCTAATTTGATATATTCACAAAAGACTTAATAATTCAGGATCATGTTGAAACAAGGGTAAAAGGTGCACCTGGGCGCTGTAAAATACCAAAATCCTAACTCTACTTATGCAAAAACATAAGAAAATTTTACTTCAAAAATTGACTCATCAAATTCCCCAAGCTAGACTCTTACTCGTCCTCGAGCAAGGTTGTGACTTATGGACAAGGTCATGATGTTCATGAGGCACGAGTCATTACAATCAATGAGACAATTGAAGCATAATTACAATATCAGATATAGAACTCCATTGTGAGTTGTATCACACTCTCACACATCACATTAATTAAAGGCTTCCACACCTTTTGTATTAATAATTTATATGAAGTTTAAAGACTTAGAAGATTATAAAATCATCAAGTTTATCTAGATGAGAACTTGATTTAGTAGGGAATAGTATATGATCATTGTTTGAGCACCTTTGTCAACTTTCACCTTACTTTTTGATTCTTTGATAGCATAATTTTCTTTTTGTTTCATCAACAAAATTGTATCATGTTAGTACCTTTTATGGATCTTATTAGTTTAAACCAATGATTATAACATGCTATCAAAACAATTTATCATATCTTATCAATACTTTATTGGTATGGAAGACCCTAAAATCATAACAATGATATAGGTATCATAGCACTCATCCTAATTCATACATATAATACAATAATCATAAACCAAAATCACTTCAAATATCATAAAGTCTTAGAACTCATTGGATATAAATCTTTCCTTTGACCAAGGAAGTTGATCATGCAACTAATGCAAACTCTAGAATTAAAAACCTAATACAAAGTACCGACTAAACATGATATGGTAGATGAGTGTGATGTCGGTGTACCTCCCCCCAAGCTTAGGCTTTTGGCCTAAGTGGGTATCAACCCCAATGCGGGTAAGGGTTCCAAGCAGGCGGGTCATCGTAAAAATGATCGTGGTTAGGCCCTTGGGAAGAAGAAGAAGAAGCTCCCCAATCATAGGTAGGCTGCTGATATGAAGACTCCCCCTCATTCGAGGGCTGGACCGAATCATTTGTAACCTCCCTTCTAGTATCCTGCTCTTGTTGGGAGAGCTCTCCCAGGTATGCATCAAGTTCTTCCTCGGTGAGTGACCATCCTTCCCTGGTATCAAGGTTAAACAAAACAGGTGCAGGCAAAAGAACAACTCTCTCGGACTTACTCCTTATCCAACCAGCCATGAGAAAGGTTATTTCATAAGAAAATTCACTCAAATTAGCCCAAGAAGAAACAAATTTATGTTGTATCATGGAACTAAGGTTAAGCCTCTCTATGGGAAACTGTAGGTCTAGATGATGATGCACTACACCATGCAAAGCTAATAAACGAGAGGCGATGAGGCCTCCACAAATTCCACCTTTATCGCGGTTAGCAGCAATACGGAAAGCTATCAAGGCACCTAAATTATAAGTCCTATCTTGTTTTAAAGCAGCTGAGATGAATGCTAGATCATATGAGGATAACTTATTAGCAGTTTTCCTAGCGAGAACACACTTGGCAATAAAGTAAGCAAAGTAGCGAATAGACGGGAGATGAATATTACGAATGTTCCCACTCTCCTTTGAGAAGTTGCTCCCTTGGCAAATCTCTGCATACAAGTCCATGAGTGGTGCAGATCGATCTTTAATCCTTTCACACGATCCCCACTAGGGTACTATAATAGCTGCACAAAAGTCATTAAAAGGAAGATCGACAGCTATATTGTAAATTTTGTAGTGAACCATGGGGTTAGGCAAGGAGCAACTAAATCGAAAGTCCTGCACCACATATATAGTTAGTTTCACAAATTGGTAAGGTTCATCTCCCACAAAATGCTCCAATCTTGCATTAGCAATTAAAGTATGGAATTCCTAAGAAATCCCTGCAACCCTCATGAATTCGGGGCATGGATAGATGGAAGTAAAAACTTCCTCCTCTCGGTGAACATTCATAACCTCAGGCACCCTTAGTTCATGTTGGTTGAGTTGGTGTTCATTCATCTTCTTTCTGAAATTTAGGACAACCATCATACAAATGATTGCAAAGTGAATACATAATGAAGGGAACTACTCATAGGGACTTGTAAGAGGCCTAAACATGCATCAAAACAATTTCTCTAAGCATTGAACGAGCTTACAAGCTCTCATAACCTGTCACCTACAGTAGCAAAATACTCAAGATATAAACCACTAAACACAAATCTACTTGGACAAGCGAAGGAGTCACATACCGGAGAACAAATGCTCCAAATTTCAGCAGCAAAGATGGGCTGAGCAAGGAGATCGAAAAATCATGGACAAGAACAGCAAGAACGCAATTTTGAGCAATGATTTGGTGTTTTCTCGGGAGAGAGAAGGCAGTGGCAAGTGAGAGAGTGAGTGGAGGTCCAGGGGTGGCCCACACCATGGCTAGGTGTGCCCTGGGGTGGCCGCACCACAACAGCTTTATAGTCACAGTAAGTGATATCATCCCTCCGTCTACCAACAAGTAATCCCCTTCATCGTGTCCTGGTAAGAGGCAAATATTAAGAAGGTACACAACTCCCAACATCAAGATGAAGATAGTTAACACATACACATAATGATGTATAACATAATAATCTCTATCTCATCTCAATCATATGCTAGGGTTTGTTGATATCCCCAAGAACTAATGATCTACTTAGACATGGAGGCAATCAACATCATGGTAATGGTAATGGAAACAATTGTAAATGAATAGTTCTTGTATAAATCCACAACGAGTACGGAAATTACAACAAGATCTAGATGGGGTGAAGATGGGATGGATGGAGATGATGGTGGTGCAGCAGTTGATGAAGATGAAGATCGATGCCTTGGCCTCCTAGATCTGCGTAGGGAAAAGGTGGATCGCTTGGGCGAGTTCCCCTCCAGATTCCTTCCGGAGGTGAGGTTTTTGGTGATTTATGGGTGTTCTGTATGTCATCTCTTTGATCCAGTTGCACGGGGTGAAACTATTTGAGGAGACGGTGGCGGCGACAACTATACGACCGGAACTATACGGCCGAAAAAAGTGTTACGGTCGTATAGTTGGTCGTTAAACCCTCTAGATGCCTCAATTGCTTCGGGTTTTCTTCTAGTGTTATTTATATTTCTCGAATAAGTGATTTACATTGTTTTTACTCCTTTTCTCCCCAATACAACTGCTCCAATGATTGTGTCCATTGTATCCATCATCTATCCTGATCCTGGTAAAAATAGACATAAAACGTGCGTGCGAGCGCCGTAAAATACCAAGATCCTACAACTACAGTGCAAAATAATAATATAAAACATGATTCTTACAATGAGGAGGACGAAGGGATCCTCACCCTGGTGTGGGCCGCGCGTGGGCGTTGGGCCGGTCTCTGGCCCAAGCCAGGTCCAGGCCTGGCGCAGCCAAGACGAGCACCTACGGGATGGGCCGGCCCAGGTACCTCTCTGCCTAGGGCGAAGGACAGAGGACGGCCCGTTAGAGCATGGTCTTGGAGCCACCAAACCGTAGCGTTCTCCCAGTCTCCTTCCCTATCCTCCCCGACACCCCGCCGCACCGAAAATCCTCCTGGCATCCCGCCGCCCGCCGCCTCAAACGCCGGCCTGTGCGCCGCCCGCCGCATGACGTACGCCGACACCGTCTCCCGCAAACGTCCCTGTAGTCCCGCCCCTCCCCCCGAGCACCGGAATGCTAGGTCCCCTCCACGCCATGCCGCTCCGACGGGCACCCAGCGCGCTCCGACGTACCGGCCCCCAGGGAGACGGTCCCCGGACCGGCAGAGGTCGCCACGCCATGGCGGGGCCTCCTCCCAGCACCATGGCCATGACCAGTCACCGCCACGTGCGGGGATCCGGTCACAACCCATGGCCGTTCCCCATGGGCGCCCTAGGGCTCGCAGGGCTCCATCGCCGGAGGCTCGCCGAGAGGAGCAGCTGCTCCGGGACGCCCTAGAGCAAAGGCCTCCACCTCAGGCACAGCAGGGAAGAACGGGGGAGGTGGAGTGGCGACATCACAGGGAAGCGCCCCACCCACGCTCACCTCGCCACGGTGAGGTTTAGGAACAGGACGTTCAGGTGAAGAAGAAAAAGAAGAAAGGCAACAAGAAGAAGAAGCCTGCAGCCTCAGCTTCGGGGGTCGTCAACCCGCGCCGAGACATTCTCCCCCCGTGTCGCGCCGCGCAGCAGCTGGAATATCTTGCCCACTCCATTGCGGGTGGCTTCTACTACATCGATGTGGGCAGGGTGGCGATGACGGTACCCAAGAACCTGGCGGTGGCCACAGTCATCCCGGGATAGGCGCTCCCGGACTCGGTGGTGATCTCCACGACACTGATCCATGATGAGCTGGTATAGATGATGCCCGACCATGCTTGGCCTCTACGCAAGATTTCACCTTCCCAGTTCGCGGTGACCTTCCCATCGACCGAGATCCTCCGCCTCAGCGCCTGCAGCTCCACCCTCACGCTCTCGATCAGCTAGGTGCAGATCTCCATAGCGCCCTCGACCGCACACCCCGCTACGACTTCGACCCTTACTCCGGTGTGGGTTCGGATCCTCGGCTTCCTAGAGGAAGCAAGGGTCCGGACGCTGCCCATCATCGAGCTCGTCTCTCAGGCGATCGGCAAGCTGGTGGAGGTCGACAAGGCTTCGCATACTGGGTCAGGTCCGATCCGTATGCGGGTCTTGTGCCCGGACCTGGCCCTCCTCCCAGGACCCCTGCCACCCTTCTACTTCGGTGGCGATGGGTGGATCCTGGTGGTGGAGCTCGATGAGGACCAGGCCGGTGGCAAGTCCCCGTCCCGCCCCTCGGTCCCTCCGTCTGACGACCCGTCTGAGGGCGGTGGGGCATCTTCGGGGGAGGACTCCTCTAACAATGATTTGGCAGGGGGAGAGTCCAGGTCACCGGCTCCCTCACCCCCAGCCCCTCCCCCCTTAGGCTCGACTAACCCTACCCCTACCATGACTCGCACGACGATCCTTGCAGACGACTCCCAGGTACCGCAGGACTTTCAGATTGCTCATTACGGATCCAACTTCAGGAAGACCGAGGGCTTCACAGGACACCTGGGCATGGACCTTCCACTCCGTGAGCTTTGCAAGCCACCCTAGGAGGAGCCTCAGGGGGAGACAGACCGGGACTCCGAGAGTGTGGGGATGGTGGTCACGACACCCTCCTCCCTTCGCTCCCTAGGAGTGATGTGCTACACGTTGTCCCCGGGCTCTACGACGACCTCGCCCTGGGACTCTCCGTCCACGTTCCCGTCGACCCCGGCGCTCTGCTGGGGGGAGCCAACGGCGGCCTCCCTCACCACTCCCACTATGGCTCCTAGGGCGCGGCTGACCCGCTCCTCCCGCCCGGTCCCTCCTCCGTCCCGACATAGTGCCCGCTTGGCAAAGGCCAGGGCGGGGATCTCAGGAGTGGAGCCTATGGTACCTCAGATGGCTGCACAGCAGACCGCGGCCCGCAACCTTGATCCAGGTACATCCCGTGGCACCTCGACTCCTTCCCTTACACCCTCTACACCTTGTTCTCCTTCCTCAGGCTCCAGGTTCTCGGTCCTTGATGACGCCCTGATAGAAAATCTCGCACAAGTGGCAGCTGATAGTGCTGTGATCTTCCGTGGTGAACGGGGCCCGAGACTTGACCAAATTGAGGCGATTAGAGCTAAGGAGATTTACGAGGGTTCCCTCGATGCTGCCCGGGCTCGCTTGGCCAGGGAACAGGGGGACCCTTGACACCACCCGGTTCTGGGACACTTGATCCCGGGACTAGGACGGCTGGTTCTCCTCAGCAGCGCCCCGCGGCCATCACCCAGGCAACCCCCATAGTACCGGGGTCGCAGGAGAGACCATCGAGGTCGAGCTCTAGGCCCCAGACGGCACGCCAACCCCGTCTTGTCCCCCTTAAGGGGACCGAACCCAATAATATTATCCAATGAATTGGCCAGCGATTCGAGCATTCATTTGGAACATTAGGTGGTTTGGGAATGACGGTCAGAAACGCCAAATCAAGGAATACATGCATCAAGAAAACGTGGATATTGTGGGCTTCCAGGAGACGGTTAAACAAGACTTCCATTTCTCTGAACTGTAAGGCCTATCCAAGCACAAATTCTCTTGGAACTAGATCCCGGCAACGGGACACTCGGGGGGGGGATCCTCCTAGGCGCAAAGGAGGATACCTTCGAGGTAGAGGATATGGACCGCGGGGAATTATTTGTGAGCATCGACCTCACCCATAGACGATCTAACCTTCAGTGGGAACTTATTATTATCTATGGCCCCGCGGACCATAGTCGTTCCCTAGCTTTCCTTGACGATTTGAAGGCCAAAATTGAACGGTGCACCATTCCGGTTGTCGTGGCGGGCGATTTCAACCTGATTCGCTCCTCAGACGACAAGAGCTCCCACAACATGGACATCCCACGCATGCGGATGTTTAACGACTGTATCGCTGACCTCGCTCTTAGAGAGATCACGCGAGTGGGAGCTCGCTTCACCTGGACTAATAATAGAGTGGACCCTGTCAGGAGTGTTCTCGACCGGGTCTTTGTCTCAGTTGATTAGGAGGTGGCCTTCCCCCTTTGCTCGCTTCGTGCCATCACCAGAGTTGGCTCGGATCACGTCCCACTCCTGTTATCGACAGGGGAGCTCTCCGCCGCGCTTGAACCGCTTTCACTTTGAGAATTTCTGGCTTCTCCAGCCAAGATTGTTGAAGCGGTTCAAGCCAGATGGCTGGCGGTGGCGGAGTCTCCACCCCCTCCCGAAGATTTAATGCGGTGGACGTGTGGCACACTGTGCCAAAGTGGCCCGCTAATTCATGCGAGGCTGGGGAGCCAACTTGGGTGCAGCGATCCGTAGCCAGAAAAGTACTCTGCTTGAGGAAATCCAGGCTCTTGACCTGGCTGCAGATTCGGTGGGACTTTCAGTGGATGAATGGTCCCACTGTTATGCATTAGAGACCTCGCAAGTCGAGATATATCATGGTGAGGAGCTGTTTGGGTGCCAATGGAGTCGCCAAAACTGGATCCTCTAGGGGGATGCGAATACTGCCTACTTCCACGCGGTCGCCAACGGGCGTCGCAGGAAATCCTCTATCCCTTGCCTCTAGGACAATGAGCGCCTCATTGAGGAAGCAGGAGAGTTATCGTCCCACATCGACGCGTTCTACAAGGAACTCTTCTCAGCAGGACCCCACACAGGGGTCGCGCTAGCGGATGACTTCTGGCCTATAGAGGCTAGGGTCACCGCCGACGAGAATGTGGAACTCACCCTCCCATTCCTGCCAGAGGAGGTAGAACGGGCGGTGAAGACCATGAAGACCAACTCCGCCCCGGGTCCTGATGGCCTCCTAGTAGTTTTTTTCCAGACATTCTGGAAGGAACTATAGGCGGTCATCATGCCGATGTTCCAAGAGTTTTATACTGGGACACTAGTCATGGGCCGTCTGAACTTTGGCGTGATCACCCTGATCCCTAAAACTATAGGGGCCTCGGAGATTCGCCAATTTAGGCCCATAAGGGTGCTGAACATTATTCAATGGATCTTCACGAAATTCTGCGCTTCTCGCCTAGCCCCTGTGATGGAGCGGCTCACCCATTAGTATCAGTTCGCCTTTCTCAAAGGCAGACTCATACATGATGGGGTCCTTGCCCTTCATGAGATTATCCATGAGGTCAAGTCCAGATGAATGAAAGGCGTCTTCCTGAAACTTGACTTTCAGAAGGCCTACGACCGACTGGACTGGAGGTTCCTTTGTTAGGTCCTCATTAGACGAGGATTTGACGATCGCCTGATCACTTGGATAATGCAGTTTATCATGACGGGGAGCAACGCGATTAACATCAACGGTTAGATCGGACCTTACTTTTGGCCCTCCTGCAGAGTCAGACAAGGGGATCCTATATCCCCCTTGCTCTTCAACATGATAGTGGATGCACTAGCCGAGATGCTGGAAAAGGCCAAGGCCGCCGGTCACATCTCTGGAGTGGTGGGACACCTGATTCCAGGAGGTGGAGTCACTCGCCTCCAATATGCAGATGACATGATGATCATGATTGAAGGCTCTACTTTGGATATTGCAAACCTCAAGTTTCTCTTTCTCTGCTTCCAGGAGATGTCTGGGCTCCGTATTAACTTTGACAAGAGTGAGATCATCGCTCTTGATTTCTCACAGGAGGATCAGCAGAGAATAGCTGACAACTTTAATTGTCGGCTTGCCTCTTTCCCCATTACCTATCTGGGGATGTCGATCTAGGATACTAGGATCCTTATCAAGGACCTGGAACCGCTTGTGGGTAGAGTTAGGTCGAGATCCGAGCCATGGTGTGGCAAGTTCACTCCCAAAGGTAGAAAGACTGTCCTGATGTACTCATGTCTGTCTAGCTTGCCCATGTACATGATGGGGATGTACCTCCTCCAAGAAGGGGTGCATGGCGCCTTTGATAAGGAGCTATCACGCTTTTTCTGGCAGGATCCCAAGGGACATCAAAAATACCACATGGTTAAATGGGCAGATATATGCGCCCCAAGGAACTTGGGGGCATAGGGATTATAAACTCACGCTAGTTCAACAAGGCCCTCATGCTCAAATGGGTCTGGCGGATTCTGCGTGAGGATGGAGGGCTATGGTTGAAACTGATCATGGCCAAATACCTGCGGGGTCGGACCCTACTGGATTGTGATCGCCAGGATGGCTCCCTGTTTTGGCACTCCATCCAGGAGATCAAGCACGCGATTCGACTTGGGGCCACCTTCTCCATAGGGAATGAGGAAGGTACTTTGTTTTGGATGGACGCCTGGCTAAGGGAACGCCCCCTTAGGGAGGAATACCCGTGCTTGTTCGCCATCTGCTATGAGCCATCGCTTCGGGTTGCTGTTGCGGCTCGAGAGGGTGCATGGAACATCTTGTTCCGTCGCACCTTCGGCCCACCGGAAACGGAAGCATGGAGAGAGCTTAGGGTAGACCTACCTGACTCATTGGTATCCGAACCTGACAGCGTTGCATGGAGTCTGACCGCCTCAGGGTCCTTCACAGTTAGCTCGACATACCGGGCCCTCTTCGGAGGACCAAGCCTCCCATGGACTAAACCTCTCTGGAAGGCGCCCCTCCCTCTCAAGATGAAGATCTTCGTTTGGCAGTTGCTTCGCGATCGACTCCCTTCGAGGGTCGAGGTGGCCAAAAGACATGGGCCGGGGGATGGGTTATGTCCATTATGTGAGGTCCCCAAAACGGGAACTCACATAATTTTCACCTGTCCTGCGGCTCGGTTTCTGTGGAATTTTACCCGAGAAGCCTTGGGCCCGGACTGGCTGGCCCATGACCTCGGGGAATTTCTAGAGACCCAGGCAAACCGTGCAGGAAAGGGTCGCCGCCTTTTCTGGCTAGTGTTTGCTGCATTGTCATGGTCACTGTGGAACATTCTCAATAAGATGGTTATAGAGAAAATCCTTCCGCGGTGTGCTTCTGACTCGGTGTTCAAATTTCTGGCGTTCTTGCAGCTCTGGTACCCTCAGAGCAGCGGGACAAGCGCGACGGGCCAGCGACTCTCTGACGTCTTCCATAGTCTTGCGTAGCTCCTTTTTCGGTGTTTGTCTCGCTTTGTGAGTTTGTCTGTGACTTTTCTTGGGTCGTGTTGTGTTGTGGCCCTAGCATCCCTTTCGCTTGTGTTTCGGACCTGTGTAACTTGTTGTGGATGGTTGCTTTATTTATAAAGTGGGGCGAAAGCCTGATTCGAGGGTGTAAGAATCATGGTCTATGTAAACAACTAAGTCGTTTGGTATTTCATTGGATACAAAACTGAATGATATGGTGAGTTCTAGCAGAGTAATCAGAACTTGGTTAACTTGCAGATATGATAGCT
Source organism: Avena insularis (assembly GCA_023614405.1). Lineage (NCBI taxonomy): Eukaryota > Viridiplantae > Streptophyta > Magnoliopsida > Poales > Poaceae > Avena > Avena insularis. Next base: position 88,570,783 of record CM042690.1, on the reverse strand, counting down.
TCTAATGTGACAAAGCAAAACATTGAATACATTTTTTTGAGACAACCTAGTCTTTATTGATCATGTAAAATGTTTACAGGGAATTGATCAGAAAATGGAGTAGTGTCGAGTCAAACATGGCGGCCAACTCCCTGGGAAAGCATAAATCTAGCAAGATTGTGGGCTTCGAAATTAGATGAACGGCCCTCAAAAGCAAAAGTACACTGCTGAAACTGCGCAGCTCTCGCGCTGATCTCCGAGATGACAGTAGCATTCATCCCCAGGTTGCCATCAGAGATATCTGACACCACCGATTTGCAATCGGATGCCACATAGATTTCTCTTACCGCCAGGTCATCTGCGAGCGACAAAGCTTCTCGACATGCAAGCGATTCCAAGATTGAAGGATCTGTTATTCCTTTGAAGACAATAGTCGAGGCTCCAAGATAGATACCTTCGTGGCTTCGACATATCGCAGCAGCCACTCCCTTGTCATCAGACTTGGATACACCTGCATCCACATTGAACTTCGGGACGCAAATGGGTGGAGGAATCCATGCAGGCTTAGCCTGCCGAGCACCCGCAGAAGGAGCAGGCAGGGAGATATTGGTAGGTTTTTTGATGTCATTTAACTCTTTGATGTAGGAATTGATAAAGCCAAATGTTGATAGTGGGCTCTGAAAAATTCCTTCATGTACTGCCTTCCTACGAGCCGACCAAATTGCCCATAATGTGATCACCACCCTAATGAATTGCTCGTGTGGAAGGGTCCTCATCACATGAAATAACCATTGCTTGGCACTGTCTTCTCTCGACATCACCAGATGCTCCACCAGAAGGTCTTCTGATAGCACCCACACTCTATGAGACATATTGCAATCGATCAAGGAGTGCCACCAAGAATCCAATCCTCCACATAGACAGCAGGTGCTCGACCGCGACATATTCCTTTTATGCAAAAGATCAGCAGAAGGGACTGTCTGTCTAGCAAGCCTCCACAAGAACACTCGAAGCTTCGAGGGAACTGCAGTTTTCCATAACATAGTCCAGCTCTCCTGTTCAATACCCACATTAGATGAACCGGTGGCACTGTCAAAGTAATCCTCACGAGTCACCTTCGTTTTGATGATCATGCGGTATGCCGATCTCACTGAAAAGTTGCCCTTCCGATCGAACTGCCACGCCTAGAAGTTGGGCAGTCTTCTCGTGCAAAGAGGGATACCAAGGATAACATCCGCATCCATTGGTAGAAAAGCTTGACGGACCAAGTCCTCCTTCCAACATGCTGAAGTTTCATCAATTAATTCCGAAACCAACTGTGGTGGCCTGTCCATGATACACGCAATGGGCTTTAGGTTGTTGTCACGAGGGAGCCAATTATCTGTCCAAATATTAGTTGTGTGTCCGTCTCCAATCCGTTTAATCAGCCCCTGCATTAGAACATCTCTTCCGTCTAATATGGATCGCCATATCTGAGAAGGGTGTGGCCCCAATTCTGCCATCAGAATAGAGGAACTCGGGTAATATATACTCTTTAAGATACGGGCACTAAGTGACTCAGGCTCTTTCAGCAGCCTCCATGATTGTCGAGCTAGCATGCAAAGATTGAAGAGCTCCATGTCTCTGAACCCCAAGCCGCCCATATGTTTAGGTCTAGTCATGACATCCCATGAAACCCAACAAGGTTTCCTTCTCCCCTCCTTACTACCCCACCAAAACTGTCTGATTAGAGAGTTGATGTGCTCACATAATCCTTTAGGCAATCTGAAGCACGCCATTGAGTAAACTGGGATAGCTTGGGCAATTGATTTGATCAAAACCTCTTTACCTCCTGCGGACAGAATCTTCTCCAACCACCCCTTAACTTTGCCCCATACTCGACCTTTCAAGAATTTGAATGTACCATATCTCGACGAGCCTACATCTGTGGGCATACCGTGGTATCTCTCATTGAGGGTCTCGTTGCTTACATCCAGGATGTTCTTTATCATATCACGCCTAGCTTGATCACAGCCCTTAGTAAAGAATATAGAGGACTTATCTCTGTTAATTCGTTGGCCCGAAGCTTGACAATATTTCTCCAGCAAGATAGACAACTCTTCCGCTCCTTCTCTACTACCCTTAAAAACAGCAGGCTGTCATCAGCAAAAAGCAAGTGGTTTATCGGCGAGGCCGAAGCAGCCACTTTGATACCTCCCAACTGCGATGACTCATCATGAACTTTTAACAGGCACGAAAGGCCCTCTGCTGCCAGTAAGAATAAATAGGGTGAGATAGGATCACCTTGTCTAATACCTCTTGATGGTTTGAAGCTCTCCAACTTGGTACCATTAAACATTGAATACATGGTCGTTCCGAGTCATCAGATGCAGACTTGTGAAGACGAGCGATTGGGCCGCCACTCACTGGGCCGCCCCAGCCTCTAGTGAATAGCATGTCACGGTTGGACCACGAGGGCTTTCTCGGTGTGCTGGTCTTTGACAGCATGTTATTCATACTGGGCGGACTTGCGCCCTTGTTCCCCGCAAAGTCCGCGAGCCATGTAGCATCTCCTTGGCGCCCACCCGATGTCTCTCCTGACGGAGGGCCTCCAGCTTCTGCTCGTCGTGCCTCCTATTCGGCCGCCATAGATCGAGGTAGGATCTGGGAGAGCAGGGCAAGAACCATCCATTGGGGTGGCCGGTGATTATAGACGGCGGTGAGTTCTGTTGTGGAGAGAGAGCGGAGGGGCGGCGCCGAGCATGACGGGGATGGGAGAGGATCTGTGGGGACGGGAGAGAGAGGAAAGGGAGGTGTGCGGATGTGTTGAGGAGGACGCACCGTCCTCCAGCTGCAGCCCACACGCAAAGGTTCACCCATCTGGCCCACAAGCGGCGTTTGCCAGCAGCAAAGGCCCGGAACCAGCGACAACGCTCGATTGCGAGCGCGGCAAGTGCCCTGAGAGGGTTTGCTTTCTCTCAGGCTTAAGCCTTTAGATAATTCTGTCCTAATGTAATTTTCTCCTTATTTCACTATCTTAATGGAAGATGAATTGGTCAAGTTTGTTCTCCAATTGTGAAATTTCTTGTTCCTTCTTACTCACAATGTCATTGTATTGGGAACGGCAGTACCTAAGGAGGTTAGATAGAGGTGTGGGGACTAGCAGGGAAGCTATCGACGGCATCCCCAGGCGAGATTGGATACAAGCGGCGTGGCGGAGAAGTACCAGTGTTCGGGGCCCTCGTGGTGAGGTAAAGCCCCTACTCCTGCCTGATCTGTCTATGTGGGATATACGAACTACAAGTGCTCCTTGAGCTGTATTCCTTAGCTACTGCCTTAAATGCACTGAGACCAACCGAATGTCTGACTGAGCCAGTGTGTGTGTGTATCTGGGAGTTTACTAGCTGGCAGAGAGCTAGCTCTGTGTGTGTGTGTGATGGATGCCTGTGAGAGTGAATGGAGTACGTGAGTGTGTGTCTGTGGGAAGGAGGCCCTCCCTTGGTGCCTTATATTGAGGCCCAAGGGACAAAGGTGGGGCCCGCTGCCTAACTAGTACTATTGCCTATGTCATCTGATAAAGTATACATGGTGCCATACATAGTGTCTACTATTGCATAGGTAAGCAGCATGGCGGTAGTGTCTTCGGTCTTGTCGATGTCTGTCTGCCTGTCCTCCTTATCTCGTACTTGTCTTTAGTCTTGATCGATAGCAGCGGCGGAGGAGCTGCAGTGTGCACAGGAGAGACCGGCTGCTGGGATCGATCGATCCCAGCGAGCCGGCAGAGCCAGGGGTGGCGATCCGGTTGGGGAGGCCCAGCCGGGGAGACGGTGATGACGGGAGCCGGGCGAGCCGGCCTGGAGTCGCCCAAGGCCCAGCCGGTGGGGGCCCATCCGGGTAACAGCCCAGCCGGGTGAGGCGGCAGCGGCCCATCCGCGTGGAGGCGGTGGACGCCTAGTCGGGCGAGGCGGGACAACGGGGCGAAGGCCGGGCGGGCCTCACGGGAGCAGCCCAGCCGGGGGAGGCGAGGCAGGCCGGCTGGGGGAGGCCCATCCGGGGCGCGGGGGTGGCGGATCCCAGCCGGGCAGGCTGGGTGGAGCGGTGGTGGTTCTGACTGGGCCAGTCGGCCCAGGCGCGAGGTGGGCAGCATAGACGGCGGGGAAGGAGCTGGCAGGCCGGCTGGGAGGCCTCGGCCGGCCCGGGACGCCCGGTGTTGCTGTTTTCCTCTTGTTTTTATCTGCTTTTGCCTTTTTTATCCGCCTTGAGTACTTCTTTGGGGTACCCGGGGATAATCCCCCCGACACACAAGGTAGAGCGATGAAGCCAATCCATCTTGCACACGATTGTCTGAAGCTATTGTGCAGTAGTTGACCATCTCTTCAACATACTTGTTGAGAAGGTCCTCACGGATTGACAAACTACAACCCTGCATGCGAGAAAATTACAGAAAACTATAACAATTGGGGCTAGGGTTTCGAAAACCTACGACAACTGAGGATCGTTGCAAAAAACTACGAACTTCGGAGATACCAATTACTTCGTGATTTGAAATGGTGTCAAATGAGTCTAACTCGGCCATTACATAGATGTAGTAGTTCTTTGTACTCAATTGTCGTAGTTTTTTGAAACCCTAACCCCAATTGTCGTAGTTTTTTGCAATTTTCTCTCGGCATACATTAGTAACAGCAAACCAAAGAAAAGTTAGTGCAATGTAATTCAGGGAAAAATATGTTAAACATATTGCACAATATTGTCTATGAAATATGAGTACAAAAGAAAAATCACCTCTGTCACAGCAAGACATCTGATGGAGTTCATCTAACATCTTCAAGGTATCTTAGGATTATCAGGGCCACGTTGTTTTTTTTCGAAATTCAAACCGACGCAATTCACGCTTAAATAAACTGGTAACGATTTGTACGTAATTATACAAAATATATTACATTCAAAATATGAAAAAAAAACTGGCCCTAGCTCTAACTACTGATCTACCTGCCGCCGACGCCGCCCCGTCCATCTATGGATCGAGGTCGATGTACTCCAGTGGCGTCCAGAGATGGGCCGACGGCAGGCCCGGAGCTGGCGCCGGTGCCGGTGCGGGTGCGGGAGGCGCGGGCTGGTCAATCACCTGGTCGAGCCATGCTGGTCACGCATCCGTATCCGTCGGCGCGGGTGGAGCAGACCACCCGGCGCGGGCGGAGTAGACCACCCCCATAGCGGCTGTGGTGGGGGTGATGGCGATGACGGGAGTAGGGAAGTGCGGCACCGGCCCCTTAATAAGTAGTAAAAACAATTTCCATCGAACTAGTACAAACAATTTCCATCTTACAGGGTATCTTAGGATTATTCCACAACTAGTAAAAACAATTTCCATCACCACCTTTGAAGATGGTTTCTCAGTAAAAACACAAATTCAAATTTACATCGAACTGGGGTTAGCACTACACCGGTGTGTGTTATGTTCATCTCAAAATTTGATGGTACAATTATTGTAGTAGCATCCTAAAACCATAGTTTAAAAGCTGGACCATTGAGGCGATTGGTTCGCTGGGCGGAGTACCGGTTCATCTGGTTCGGCTGCGATAAAAAAAACATTAGTTTAAAATAAAATATGCAAATCTTGGAACAAAATGACTATAGAAGGTATATACATAAAGTACATTTCAATATGTAATTACGAAACATAGTGAGTTCAAGTGGTAGTGGGCCTTATGTGGTGCGATTTCTACCTATAATACAAGATCACGAGTTTGATTTCTCTTCCACCTTCTTTCTTTCTCCCTTTTTTTGTTGTATGGACGGTTGTCTCTTAAAAAACCAGTGGGGATATCGGTTCAGGTTTTTCGATTGGACGACCAAATCGGTACGGTTCTTTAAGCTATGCCTAAAACAAAGGCGTGCATATCACGTTTTTCAACGAGAAGCGGTGTGATATTTAAGGCATCTCCACCAGACCGACCCATTCAATCATTCGCGGTTCGATTCGGTCTGCACGGACGCTCAGACGGGAAAAACCTGCTCTAGCGGTGCGACCCAAACGACCACGCGTGTCCAGGCTGACCCATTCCTAGCCCAAATATGCGCTCGGAATGAGTCACCGCGGACAGCGCGCGTGTCCTCGCGCCCGAGCATGGTCTCGCCTGGCATTGATGACCTGACACTTCGCTTGCTACCACGGTCAGTGTGCCATTGACGGTCAAGGCCAGCCAAAGGCTGACGGGTGGTCAGCGTTGCTGAACCGATGCGACGGCTCCCTGACATTTTTAGGCCGAGGGCGTGCATGGCCTGGACTCCCCACACCCCTTGCTCGTTGCCATTTCGAACAAAGCCAGTCCCCTCTCCACTGACGCCATGCCCAGTTGGTGGAAGAAGATGATGAGGAATGACCATGAGGGCGACGTCAATCTCCTCGATGTCGACTTCTCCACCAGCGAGGACGAAGACGAAGGTTGTGGGTAGGACTTGGCGGAGGAGCCCATGCCACCGGCTATGGTTGTGCCACCGGGCTATGACGAGGACGAGGCCACCCACGCCACCATGGAAGCATCCAAGGCAGAGGAGGATTCCAAGTGGCGACGGGAGGGGTTGGAGGACATCGTCCAACTCTCTGCCCACTTAGTGGCAACCAATTGCTCCCGCCGCCTGCGGTGGCAGATGGGGCCTGCCCGCGCCCAGGAGTGGGGGCAGGCTGTGTGGGAATCGCCACCGTGCGCTCCACTAGCACCCATGACGCCGCCGCACCAGCAGTCGTCGCCACCACTTGCGCACCAGCAGCCACCACCACCACCGGCGTACTATCTGCCGGGGCCATGGTTGTTGTCGGTGTTCATCGACCTTTCCAATGAGCCTGATGACTAGGCGATGCCGCCTCCTCCGCCACCACCGTTGTGTCGGACGCCATGATGCCTCAGTTGTAGCTAGGGTTTATTATTAGTTTTTAAAAAAAAATCTAGTATGTAAATTATGGCTATTAATATATCTAAGTTTTCATTTTATTTGGGTTTTCTTTGTGTTTGTATTTCGCGGGAAAAAAAAAGGGCGAGCCCGCTAGAGACACCCCGGACCCAAACGGACAAAGACCAAAATAGTTATTTTCGTGTCCACGGGGCCGACCGATTCGTACCGAGAGGGCTTTGGTAACTAGCAGTCACAGCATGCAGTCCTGCCTAGCTAACTAATCTAACGGTTTTAGACATGCATGGGAGCACGTACTATACCTAGCGCGCAGAACTACGCGAAACAGAGAAGTCCTTGACGTTAAGGACATGTGGTAGCTAGCGACGGAGACGATTCACGGGTGGCACGTAGCTCCATGTCGACAATGGGGCAGGGCGATCCAGTGCAAGCGTCGTGGGAAGACTTCATGGCTACGCATCATAATATGCGTGATCGCACCATCTATAATAGGCTTCAACATGATTTGATTGAGCATATGTGAGCTCGTGCCGGAAACTACAAGGTTAATCCCCTTATTTGTTTGATGTAATTCGAATTATGTTCGATTGGTTGTGTAAAACAATTTGATTATAAACTATTCGTATTTGTGAATAACTTTTATAATATCTATTTCTCCCACTTTATTGTTATTTGTTGCCAAAATGTAATTTGCATTGGCCAAATGGCCAGTGCGCACCAAAATTGCTAGCGCGTCAAAATGACCAGTGCACGCCAAGTTATCGGCGAGGACAAGATGAGTCGAGCCGATGGGCGCCCCGTTCGGACAGGCTGGACTGAGACCCAAATTTTTGTCCATGGGCAGATGCATCCGAACAGAATCAGACCGGTTTGCGTCTTGGCCCCCTGGCCCTTACATGTGGTAGCTAGCGACACAGACGATTCACGGGTAGCATATAGCGCTGGTGGGCAAAGTACGTCGGCGCTCCATGTCGACCATGGTCCATGGGCCAGGGCGATCCGGAGAAGCACGGCGGAAATGACATGCGCGCACGCACCGGATTTTGCAAGTTATCCTCGTGTAATATGTCGACGTAACCCGTGCTGCAGGGCGACCCGGTGATATGGACGGCCTACTTCTAGGAGCGCCACCAGCGGGATATGGTGGCGTACGAGGGCCCGCCTCCGGTGCCGGCCTTGAGAAACACCGCCAGTCTGCGCGTGTGGTGGGACGTGCTAGGGCGCACGCTCAAATGCCGTCCTCTAACACATTGAGGCCGGCAACTCGCCACGGCTCACCTACCTGGCGTGGACGCCGGCGTCCCTCTCTTGCCGACGTGGGCAGCTCCTGGATGCCAAGGAGGATGGGAGGGCGTGTCCTCGCCATCCTCGGCCTCGGCCTCCCGCTCCTCCGCCGAGGCACAGACTGCACGCTCGCCGCTCCTACCCGTGAAGTGTGAGCCTGCTTTGCCACCCGCCTCGATGTGCCGCCAGCCCGCTCGGAGTTCTGGCGGTATCACCATTGGCGAGTCCCGTGCATCGTCGCTGCCTCCCGCCTCCCCACCTTGCTGACACATCCGCCTTGTCCGGTGAAAGAAGGAGCCAGTGCCTTCTCCGGAGGATGAGCAGGACAACTACATCATAAAGATGGCGGTGAAGGCCTACTTCAATGACGTGCAACCGATGGGACTCACCGAGGCTCTCCCCTGGTCCAAGGCAGAGTACACGCGAGAGGGGGGTGTGCGTCTGCAGGAGCTCTGTGTGTCGCTCGTCGCCGGTCACGCCGCGCCAGCATCGTCATCCTGGACGACACCAACTCCGACGAAGCCGGGCCGAGGAGCAGGCATGGACGAGTCGACGATGCCGACCAGGGTAGCAGCCGCTGAGCGACGACGACGACAACGTCAACTACACGTAGTTTTACCGGCGTCTCGGCATGAACTAGGTGGCCGACGCCGGCTAACTGCGTTTTACTTATTTTACCCTGTTTTAGTTAAATTTCAGCTTAAATAGCCTATGTATGGTTGATACCCCTATGTATGAACCAATTTCGTCTTATATGCTATAAATATCACCGAGTTAGTATGAATTTCGTCCAAATTTTGCTCTTTTTTCCCGTCTAAATTAGATTTAAAATCTAAGAATTCAAGTGTTTTTGACGACACCTGGGCTTACAGACGAGTGGAGATCTGCGAGGACATGTGGTACTCCCTCCAATTCATAATACTTGTTGCAAAAATAGATACATCTAGTATTAAAACATGTCTAGATCAGTGACGAACCTACAGGGTATGCCAGGTACGCCGCGGCATACCCTGCGGCCCAGCCATGCAAGCTCACCTCGCTAAATATTCTTGATTGCCATGCAAGCTCTTGATTCAGAGACATGGAGTACTTGTCTGTATCAAGATGTGGGCGGCGTGTAAGACTGCAGGCCAGCTAGCTATAGATGGGCGGCGTGTAAGACTGCAGGCCAGCTAGCTATAGATGGGCGGCGTGTAAATCTGTAGGCTAGCTAGCTATGTCCATGCACCATGTATGCACCTAGCTAAACTGCCTAGCTGGATTTGACATGATTAGTTAGTGTTGCTAAGCAAAAGAGATATCTAACTGTTGCACACGTATGTCAGAAGCGATTGTACATTAGTAGTGCATGGTCTAACTGCGCAGCATTAGCTAATAATTTAGTCAACTGATAATTAGTGCGTGGTACTCGGTAATCAAGTGTACGACTATTTTTTTTTATATTCTACTCTCTCTGTCCGAAAAAAATGTCACAAATTTATCTAAATTCGTATATATCTATACATTAAAATGCGTAGAGACATGCGAATCTAGTTAAACCTACGATATTTTTTTCCGGACGGAGCGAGTAGGTTTCTATAACATTCTTTGAAATAATTTCTTTGTTGAATTTAGTATAGTCCGATTGTATTTTATACTGTTGTCAGAAGAATTACGGATTAGTGTCGCATGCAACGGGCAAGAATTTAGTTCAATATCAAAACGCTTGTCGACCGTGCTTGTGTCCAACAATTTTAATTTTATTATAACTAGCATGGTGGCTCTCGCAAATGCGAGGGCATCACCTTTGGTTGTTGTTTAGAGAGTGTTCATCCATATTTGATAGTAAAATATATAAATGGAGAAAACCTACTCCATTTTAGCCCCATCATGCTAAACAGGTATCACATATGTAGAAAACATATTTTGTAATTTCTAGTGGATGATTATTAGGCTATTTCCAAAAACACTACATTGATGATCTTATGAGTCACTTGTGTTGTACATACAATATACAAGTTTCTACATGGTGTTAGATGAGAACGTAAGGCTAACAATAAGATTGGCAAATAGTTATGATTTACTTGAGCAGTGACAATACAATCCTTAGACCTTTATGATCCAACATAAATATTGTCCCTAAAATATTAAAATAATAATTTATCCTTGTTAAGATACATGTAAAGGTAAAATATAGTATTTTTTTTACTTTTTATCTCATAGATACCAACTTTATTTCATTTTAAATGTTTAGTAATATATTTAACAATGGTTAGAGAAGTTCGATTAAAGCTGATATAGAATGTCATTTTTTCAAACACATACAATATTATTTTTAATTTTTAAAATCCTTCCATGCTAAGCTCACTTTTAAATCCTGACATTCTATGATCTTGCTCACTTGTAGGTTGGCATAGATATCATAATTTTGGCATCTTAATCATTCGTCACTCTTTCTACATGATTGCAAGTTGCAATGACATGCCCAATTAAATTTTAAGAACAATAAACTATAGAAAATTCATCGAAAAAATGAAAATTTACATAAAAAGTTCTTTAATCACAATGCAAACTGTGGTTATATCATTTTCCTAAAGGTTATATGCAAAGCAACTTTTATTTTCCAGTTGACTGTGATTTATACAAATACTTTCTAAGATTTATAATCCTCACAAGTAATCATGCTAGCTCGATAGTTAATTACAAAATTTTAATTTTGACCATGCCTCGAAATTTATTTATAATATAAAATGGAGACATATCTTCTTTCATTATGAATAAAATATATACTATCGTATACATCTCTTGATAACAACCCCATGATTTGGTGTTGATAGCTAATCCCTCCGTTCCATAATACTTGACTCAGATTTGTGTACATTCGTATATATCTAGTACTAAAACACGTCTAGATATATTCTAATATAGACAAATATGAGTCATGTTTTATGGAACAGGGGTGTATATGGCAGTACCGTCGTCTTCCTTAAGGATTTATCTATATGCTTAGTAACCGACTACCAATTTTCCACGTCCATGCACAACTTCCCCTTGATATTATTATTTTTATTATACTCTATTCTTTCCATGCTATGAACCACTGTACCATCGAGCTCAAACCCAATTCCAAAACTCCAATCTACTTTACATTCCAACACTGGATTGTAAAGTTATAGGAATAAATTTATACACATCTTTGTTATATCGCCTTTATAAGGTATGGTGGCACAACCACAATTGTTGCATATATATAAAAATATAAGGGATTCTATTAAAAAATAAGATATTGATTGCCTTTTTAGCTTTAATAGTTCAAGTTATACAATCGTTTAGCTTATGAGTTATTTGGCTGTGAAGAGTTCCGTATATTGCGATTAATTGTAAATCTGATACACTCTTGTCAGATCTATTGTTAACTATTAAACTTTGTACACATTAAGAAGACTTATCATTTGTGATACATTCAAGACCTCATGTATAGCTATGATGATGTACTAACTTTGGTCTTCTTAAGTATAACCATTAAAATCTATTAACTATGATTTTTCGAAACAAAATTGTGATAATATGATGGTTTGGATATTGTTTACACATAGTTACGAACATAGATTATTAGTAAACGAATAGAAAGAGGGTCCGCTACAATAGCAAAAACATGTTTTGATTTTTCCAGAACTCCTCACATGCCTTTACCTACCATGCATATTGTGATATTCTACAATAATTTGATTATGAAGTAGACATTTTTATATGGATAGTTCAAACTGTAATGAAGCATTAACAATAGCATGTTTACTTGCACATGTGAATAATTATACGTTTTTGTCCATCTATACAAATCGGTCGATTCGTTTGATGGTCGAATACTTTGCATTTTATGATAATGTGTGGTACATCTCACTTATTGTATGTATTGTGATTTCACTGTTTATCTTATAAATATGAAAATTTCCTGATTGTGGTAGATTTACCTGATGATTTTAAGCTAGTTTTTCTTAGAACACTCACTACCTTGAGTGTGTGACTGTGCGTGGACCTGGTGGTTGAAACCGGGAAATATTTTTTTAACTGTTTTGTATTTTTGGAATTTGTAAGGATGTTTATTTCTTATTTCAGTTGGGGTCATTATGTTTTTTCTCTCAAAGATTAAGTCCCTTCACCTCAAACCTCCTCTGTACCTTTTTTTCCTTTTATTTAATAGAACTTATTTCAATTCAATCACTTTTCTTGACCTTTAACAACTGCTAGAAGGATTTTGGAGGTAAAGAAGCCACTAAACAATCTCCGTTATGTCGTTTAGGTTGCTTCTACCTCGTTTGTTCTTGACAACAATGTATTGGGTGTTTGGACGATGTCCTATTAAATGAATTTTGACTCCATCTAATTCTTATTATGTAGTAGTCCATGGAATTAGTGATTACCATCGGTTATTCCTTTGTTTTTCTCGGTATATAGCTAATAGAGTGGCAGTTGGATAGTCTTTCTTGCGAGAATTGTGTCTCTTTTTCGTGAACATAGGGTACTACTCTCGAAAATCAACTCTTCATATTATTTTTTTGAATCTTTGAGAGGTTAACTTAACTTGTACAAATTACATTTTTAAAGTATATGTATACCGTGTAGTAGACCGTGAAATTAGTGATTCTCATCGGTTGTCCTTTCGGTTTTCTTAGGATATTGTCCATAGTGCGATGGCTAGACAGTCTGTCTTGCGTGGAAGGTGTCTCTTAGACCGAAAATATGAAATACCACTCCTCGTAAAAATCAACTTTTCATATTTTTATAATCTATAAGGTAATTTACCAAGCTGCGATCATGTCCTGACTCGCATGCCCGTAATAATAAACAAAAATCTGAAATTATATATCAGCTCGAGGTTTGTTTTGGAGTCAGCTTTCCATAGAAATGGTACTGTGTTGGAGCTTTTCTTCATCACCGAGCAGCTTTAGTTTTCTTTCTTTTTGACGGGATATCAGAGCGAGCTTGCCGTTTGAATTCTGAACCAATACCGCCCACCTAATTTATTGAGGTAAAAAGAAGTTAGACTTGTCCAGCGTGTAACGGGGATATGTGACTCCTACTTTCCAACTAAATCCTGTACGTTTGTGTTGTTTTTTTATCACGACCAGCTTTATTTTTTTCTGGTTGACGCAAACATCAGAGTTAGCTACCGGTACGTATGTGGCCCTTGTAGCTTGAAGGGATCAGACGTGTCCGGCTACATAAAATGTGTGCGCATATGTAATATATCGTTGAAGTTGTACGTAACACTTTTTCTTTTAATCTGAACCGTTAATAGGCAGATCAACATAGGATACATTTTAGGCCTATGTGGATCAACCCGGTGCCTCGGAAAACACCTTTATATTGCTTTTAGTATATAATAGATGCAAAATATTTTTTATTCAATATTTTGTCAGGTTTCATAATCATCGCCTCTTCTTTATATTCTAATAAAAAAATTGCCGACAGACATGCCCAATTTTTGGTCCGATAGTCCGGCATACCCTTTGCTAAAATCCTAGATCCGTCACTGGTCTAGATACATCTATTTAAACGACAAGTATTATGAATTGGAGGAAGTAGTTAGCGACGGAGACGATTCACGGGTGGCACGTAGCTCCATGTCGACCATGGGGCAGGGCGATCCGGAGGAGCACGGCGGAAATTACACGCGCGCACGCACCGAATTTTGCAAGTTATCCATGTCGACGTAACCCGCGCTGCAGGGCGACCCCGTGATGGTGACCCATTGGATGCATCGCTTGTCGACCCAAAACTATACATACACGGAGCATACTCCAGAGCACTATGCTGCATTACATAGTTGTCAAAGCGTCCGATCAGAAGCAGTTCTTGCCAAAAATAATGCACCACCGATGGTGACCGGTTTGACAGCTCGCCGAGAACTATAATCGCCACAGTTAATAATTTTCGGGCCCACCGAAAACAGGCAGCTCATAAAGAAAGGAAAATGTGGCTCCAGCCAGGTCATGGCCAAGGACCATTTTAGTTGGTCGCGACGGCACGACGCGCATCTCATTTTAGGGAAGAGCATTGAGATCGTCCAGACCCTGCAGATCGTTGATTGGTAGAATATCCGCGCGCTGATATTTAATGTGGATTAACTGACGCCACACACACCACGCAGATACTAGTAGTATTCTCTGGGAACAAGTTTAATAGTGTAGCCGGTTGTTGGTTATAACATGTTGCCACATCATTTATAGTCAGTCATATAGCTAACACGTATAATAGTTGAACACAAGGATGTAATACTTTATTAAAGTGTGGTCCACGTTTCACTCTCACAAAGCACCCAGGAGCACGTGCTAACAGCCGGCTCATCTTCTCTCTCCTCTTCTCTCTCTTCCAACTCAGCACAAATAGTATATTTTACACTTATAGCCAGCTGACGTGTCTCTATTGTAGTTGCTCTGAATGAATCTGCTCCCGCCGCTCTGCTCTCGGCAGACATGTGAGCTGAGCTGGGCTGGGCAGATCGGCATCGGTGCAGTAGTGCTGTAGTAGTAACAGTGAGCTCCTCTTCTGGCTGTCCACGGCGCGAAATCTGCCACTCAATTCAATGGGAAGCACCGCTGGCTGTGTCCACCGTTTTCAGTTTTGGCGAGCACCGCCAAAGTCCAAACTGTTAGAAATAAATATTTACTATTTATTCTAAGGATAATCTCCGCACTTGTAATTGTATAGTAGACGGTTAGGATTCTGGAGGGATGCCTTCGGGACCGACTATAGAAACCGACTATGTAAAGACGCATCCCTTGGAAGCGCCCCTTCTCCCTTGTATATATACCGAATCCTATCATCAATAAAAAGTCCATTCGATTCATTGGCCAATTCTCTTGTTTGTCTCTCGATTCAGTCTAACACGTTATCAGCACGCTCTTCATCGAGCGATTCCAAGGCTTCTACGAGAACGAGAAGAACAGGAAATAAGAACAGGCAGATCGCTAATTGGTAAGATCTGACTCTTACCAAAAAACGATATCGAATCGACGGGAAATCCACAGGCAAAAAGGTAAGAACACGTTCCATCGCTTCGTCTGCTTCAAGACGGCTGCCGCCACAGCAGTTCCATCGCTCGCCCCCGTCACAGAGTAGGTGGTTTTTCACCGCCGTTCGGCCGACAACGACGCCCGGCTGGTGCCGGCGGTCGACTCTGTCGCCCTTGTTAAGGCACCTCCGCCTTCGGGAAACGACATCGTCGTTGATGACGATGAGGGCAAGGTCGCGCCCCTGATGTCTCTGACCCCAGCGGTCGTCGAGATTGCCGGCGACACGCTCGCCTACGTGTCTGCGCCGACTAGTACTACGTCTTCACCTTCGGCACCGGCGTGCATTGCTCCTCTTGCGCCCAACCACTCAGCGTCTTCGCTCGCCGACACCGGCGCGCCGCCACCTCCGCCTCGGTCTCCTCTCTCCAGTGCCGCCAGTTTCTCCATCGATCAGCGATGGCGGCGCACTAGAGGATGGAGCTGGGCCACGCGGGTTCTCCAACGGCGTCAGTCCGGGACCCACCTCCCGGCGACTCCTTTGACGAGGACGCCATGGCGGGACTAGCTCCGCCGCGGTGAAGACTGCCTGTGCGACGGTGGTGGCGCATGGTGCTGCAATGCTTGCGCGTTGACTCAGCGTGATTGGGGATTTTTGGTGGCTGTGTGGTGGTAACGCTCTAGCGATGACCTTATCCTCTCCGTACGTGATGGACCGGTCAAAATGGGCTGAAAATGATTGAGTCCCATGTGCATGTGATGGCCACCGGCCCTGCAAATTAGGATACGCTTAAGTATTTTAGTTTTTAGCTTAATAGTGGATCTAGCAGTATATTTATCACTGTTTTAGATTCTGTAAATTGCAGCATTATAGTCTCTGCATTGTTTTTCAGTTTGAGTACTATGTGTATTTCTGAAAATATTTGATGTAATATATTTTCGTGTGTGTACATGTTGAGATTACTTACATCCGTTTGCAATTGAGATTCTGAAATTTCTTGCAAACAAATCATGCAAAATTCGAAGTGACTTCTTCAAGTTGATGTTTTGGGATTAAGGGTAGTGCACAGATCTATTGCATGCATGGCAGATTATCTCCACTACCGTGATTATTTTAACAAGTGATCTCCCATATATTTTATTAAGTTATGACATAAGGTACCAGAAATATGAGTATCTACTGATTTCATCAGATTATACTCTTTAGTGCTGAGAGATGGACCCCAAAATTTCTTTTCGGTGAGTATCTACGGTATGTCAAACTTAACAATTTGAAATTTACACTAATAATTTCGAGCCCATTTCTTGAAATCATCATTAGTTTTGCATTGTTCATTACAACATAACCATGATGATTTTTGATTTACCACGCGCAAATCAATAATCTCTGGTTCACCCATGATGCTAACCGATGGCCGACAAAGAGAGTTTGATGCACTCGCTCTCGATGGCCACAACTACCCTACCTGGGCCATGGACATCAAGATCGCACTTGCGTACCGTGAGATAGCGCGTGCCATCCAGAACCCGGAGGACCCCCTTCTGACTGGAGTCGCACCGCTGAGAGAAGAGCAGAAATCTGATGCCTTGTACATTATAAGGCACCATATCCACCCGGATCTTAAGTCCGAGTATTTGGAGGAGGAATCTCCATTTACTTTGTTTTAGGCCCTCAAGACGAGGTATGAAAAGCAAAAGGTAGTTGTCCTGCCCGAAGCACTTCATGATTGGACTCATCTCCGATTCCAGGACTTTAAATCCGTCGAGGATTACAATCATGAGGTTCATAAGATAAGTTCTAAGCTGCGCTTTTGCGAGAAGGAACCTACAGATGCGGAAAGGATAGAAATAACTCTATCCACTATGCTCCCATCTGAAAGGCTCCTCCAGAAGAATATCGCACATGACTACCAGTGTCTATTCAGACCTTATTCATATCCTACTTCAGGCTGAAAAGCATGATGAGCTTCTTGAAGAATGGCTCTCGGCCGGTTGGTTCCCAACCTTGCCGTAAGTTCATATGAATGTCAACGGAAGAAAGTTTGGTGGTGCCTTCAACGGCAACCAATCGAACTTCAAGGGTAAGCGTAAAGCGCCGAACAACAAGCCTTGAAACTCGGACCGTGGGAAAGGCACCACAAAGCCAAAGTATGACAAAACTAGGCTCTGTGACAAGTGTGGATGCTAAACGCACCCTACCAACAAGTGCAAGACCCCAAAGCATCTGGCAATTATCTACCAGCAATCCCAAGGATGCAAAGCACCTCAAGAGAAAAGGTTTGGAGCCAACTTCAACCTTCATCTGGATGGCACCAATGGAGTTGGTTGTTCGCAAGATGTTCCTCTTGAACCTAGCAACACCATGACTCTCTAGCAGTCTGAGGACCCTATGAGCACGGAGAACATGATTGTTGAGTATGTCTCAAACGACATGCTTGGAGACTTTGACTGGTCCCACTATCTCCTTAGTGATCAACTTAATCATGTCCATCGGTGATGTTATAATAGAACATAACTACTGTTGTCATGGTATATTGTATCAGCACTCTGATATAAATAAGATTGTATATAATCTATATATTTGAGAAAAGATTTCCATAGCAAAAATCCTTCAACTCGATATATAGATTTCTACGGGGGCAGTCCGATGGATGAGGAACAAGTATTTGAAAAAAATACCCTCTCTATTGTTTGGGACGTACTACATGTACATCCCATCCGTAGCACATGTTGCATACAAAGCAATTCCATTTGTCACAAGTTGCATGAGTCCAAATTCCCTCGGTCATCAGACTTTGTGTGCACATTGTACAACACGGTGAAGCTAATTTTGAGGCATTCGCACCTCAAAATACAAGTTGGACCGCTTCAGTTCCTTGAATACATTCAGGGAGACATTTGTTATTCTCCAACCATTGTGTGGATCTTTTAAGGTAGTCTTCATGGTTCTCAATTATGCATCTATACGATGCTCATACATGTGTTTTCTGTCCACATGGAACCATTCATTTACCATGATAATGAGGGAAGTAATCAAGTTACATGCCCATTATCGAGAAAGTAGAATTTGACAAATTCGCAAAGAAAATGTTGCAGAATTCTCCTCATGTGCCTTCAACAAATATTGCATGGCCATGCAGATTGAAGTTCAACATTCTGTCTAATACATCCACACTCATAATGGTTTGGTTGAATCCCTGAATAAGAGGATCAAACTCATTGCATGACTTTTGTCGATGAAATGCACTACCAACTTTACGTTGGAGTCATGTGGTTTTACACGCCGATCGACTAACCGCATATAGCGATTTCCCCTCTGCAATTGATACGTGGAAATCCTCCGAGCATTTCCCATCTGCATAAGTTCGGATGCGCTTCACGCGTACCGATCTCACCACCGCAGTGTACATCATTGGGCCCACAGACTCAGGATCTATGTGGGGTACAGATCTCCACTGATCGACATGTACCTTGAACCCCTCATTGGGGATACATTCATAGCCTAGTATACTGATTGCTTATATTAAAGGATGAATTATTTCCAGGCATTAGGGGGAGACTTCATGTACCACATAGAATGCCAGGAAATTCATTGGGACTGCACGTTCCACCTTATATCCACGTATTCAAGAATTTGGACTATACGTCTAAAATTCAAATATTTGCAACATATTGCAAATAACCTGCCATATTCATTTACTGATCTCAAAGGTGTTACAAAATCCTTTAGTCCGGCTAGAAATGCGCCTGAAAGAGTGGAGGTACCAATAAAAACCACTCAACTCTCCGTACCCGAGAAGAGGGGGAGTAGTATGGCCTCTAACCAGGATCTAGCTTCCTCAAGCAACAAAGGAAATCGAGGAGATATCCTCTAAATTAGTAAATGCAAGTCAACCTTGTGTTGATAAACACCTTATGGATAGTATACACCCAGTGAAAGGAAAACTTCCACAACCCCAGCTTCAACTTGCACACTTTGGGACATCGGAACACCCGGACTCACGCGTATTGGGAAATCACGAAGAGTCATCATGGGTGCATGAGATTTCCTCCAACAATATTAATTATGGAGAATCATATAACCAAGACTACAATTGTCGACAAACATTCTCTTGTATGATTGCAAACATCCTTCAAATGATTCAGATCCAAAGACCATGGCCATGGATGAGTGTAAACCACTCGCTCGGACTGAAACAAACAAAAGATGCAATCCAAGAAGAATTAGCCTCGCTCTTCCAAATGAATTCCCTATACATGGGATTCCATATGTTCTCTTTCAAAAAACAGAATGACAACAACAAGGTGGTGAGAACGCAAGGCTTGTAGCATAAGTTCGGGTTTTCGCAGAGATCCGAGACATACTCTCCAGACATGATTGGAATCCTCAAAATTTTCCGATAATTATATCATTGGCAGTGCAAATCATCTATCTATGCAGTTGATAGATGTAGTGACGATATTTCATGTGGATCACTAGATTTGGACATGTATGGTTCCCGATGGAATCTCTATCCGATTCTAAATGTAAATGCAACGTGCATTGTGTAAAATCAATAAGTCATTACATGGCTTGTTGTTGTCGGTATATTCTGGTACAACCGACATAGTGAGTTCCTTATACATAAGGATTACTCCTACAATGATTATTACCCATGCGTGTTTGTCATACAGGATTACTCCTGCAATGACGAAGCATGTGATCATATAAAAGACAGAATTTGAGATGAAGGATTTGGTTAAACCCAAACAATGCTTGATACTACAAGTCGAGCTACCTCACTCAAGTTTTATGGTACACCAAGTTGCCTATATTATAAATATTGGAGAAACCTAAAATGCACAAGTCATATCCATCTCTCATGTCGGTTATTCGATCTCTAGACATAGAGAAAGATTCACTCAAACCACGGGATGATGTAGAAGGGATGTTGGGACTTGAAGTTCCATATCCCGGTGCCATTGGACCCACCAACACAATTGGTTGGGAATCAAAAATATCTTTCGATATCTCCAAGGCACCACACAGTATTTGACATGTTCTTTTAATTTCGGAGAAATCTGAACTCCAATATCATCAGAATACACTGATGTTGGCTACTTGAATGATCCTCATAGTGTGTACCTACATGGTAGAAGTGTCACTCAATTGATGTCTTCGATATAGACTTCGGTGACTACACCTACCAATCATTCTGAAATACAAAGCCACATTGATATATGTAGCTTTACAGAATGATAAAACCACATATATGAGTCATGTGGTATTGGTTCTCTTGAATCACGATAATGTTGCTTATGTTGCAAGGATGCAAACATGATACATAAGGAGCAATATCAATGTTTATTGCCCCTCATTTGTTTTATCCTTATGAGCTCCAAAAGAGTCGGGAAATAAACATCATGCAAATCCAAACCATGTGAAAACCTTGATGGTTTGTTCATGAAGTCTTTACCAACTTTGATATTCCTGAAATTGGTATTCGACGGCTTCAAGATATGCAAGAGTCAGGGGGAGTATCCTCCTGAACTAGTCATGTTCAAAGCATCATATTATACTCTTTTTCCCTTTATGAGTTTACTATCCAGGTTCTCATCAAGGTTTTTAATGAGGTAATATCAATATAAGATCATATGTCATACTATCTGTTTTCCCCACCGGTTTTTTTTAGGAAAGTATACACGACATATTTATTGACCTCTTTATTCTATGGATTAACTTCATATTGAGTTAACAGAGGCAATAATCATTATATGCTGTGTTATTTTCTCCTTATTTTCCCACAGGGTTTGAAGGAGTTTTAACAGCATATCCAACCATTATATGTTGCACCATTTTCTCCTTATTTTCCCACTGGGTTTAAAGGAGTTTTAGCAACATATCATACCACACTCCTCACATTTTTCCCACAGGGTTTTTGGAGGAGACTTGAATCATAATGATGGATCCGTATGCAGTGAAGCGGTGATTAGGGGGAGTGTTAGAAATAAATATTTACTATTTATTCTAAGGATAATCTCCGCACTTGTAATTGTATAGTAGACGGTTAGGATTCTGGAGGGATGCCTTCGGGACCGACTATAGAAACCGACTATGTAAAGACGCATCCCTTGGAAGCGCCCCTTCTCCCTTGTATATATACCGAATCCTATCATCAATAAAAAGTCCATTCGATTCATTGGCCAATTCTCTCGTTTGTCTCTCGATTCAGTCTAACACAAACCATCACTTCCGACCGCTGGAGTGCAGGATCTGACGACGGACACGTCGTTTCATGCGTTTGACACGAATAGAAGTTCCTTAGCACAGATTTGTACCAAAATAAAATCAGCGATAACTTATTATTGATCAGAGAAAACAGTAGTACTCAGTATTGAATATGCTTCCGACTTCCAAGCTTCAACAGGAGTTGGCTAATGGAGTCGTCGGCTTTCAGCCATTTGGGCCGGCGCAGTAACCATTGACAGTCCAGACAACCACCTCCACCTCCCAGCGCAGTACCCATGGACTATCGGTAAATTGCGCCAGCACAGTTGTTCTCTACCAGCCTGACTCAAACGCGTGATCGAAGGATCGGCCGACTCGCGGTCAATTTGAGGCCACGGTCCGGCCTGTCCGGACGATCGCGCCGAGCAACACGATCCAAATGTCCGCGCCTGCCGAGGGCTGTCCAGACCTGGTCCTTTGCATATATGAATAGTTCACAACCAATTTATACAGATAAATGTATATTTTGACAAGCAAATAAACTAGCTTAGGTAATATAATTAAAATAGTGCTTACATATGAATAGTTCACACTCACATGGTTCGATGAAAAACAACCAAATGTCACTCAAATTGCAGAAAACAAATAGGTAAAGCATTTTGGTTTCCTGCACGAGCCCATATATGCTCAACCAAATCTAGTTGAAGCCGATCATGTGTGTGCCTGTGACGAAAATTTTATGCACTTGCATTAATTTTTCCCAAGACGCTACACCTGGCTCTGGCTCAACCAATTGACCCTGGAAATCCCAGCCTTGGTCCAAAATGCCGTCATCATGCCCGTCCTCGACGATCATGTTGTGCATGATCATGCAAGCAGTCATCACATCCCACATTCTCTCCGTGCTCCAGATTCTACCAGGGTAGCGAACAATAGCCCATCTTGACTGAAACACACCAAATGCTCGCTCCATATCTTTCCTAGCGGCCTCTTGCTCTTTCACAAACCTCTTGCATTTCTCATCTCCAGGATTGCGGATTGTCTTCACGAAGGTGGCCCAGGATGGATAGATATCGTCAGCTAGGTAGTACCCCATATCATATGCATGGCCATTGATCTCATAGGAAACTTGTGGGGCATTGCCTTCTGCCAGCCTAGCAAACACCGGAGACCTCTACAGCACATTGATGTCATTGTTTGATCCATCCATGCTAAAAAAGGAGTGCCAAATCCAGAGATCCTGTGATGCAACAACCTCAAGTATGATAGTGCAACCCTCCGCATGCCCTTTGAACTGCCCTTGCCAACCAAAGAAACAGTTCTTCCACTGCCAATGCATGCAGTCGATGCTGCCAAGCATCCCAGGAAACCCTCCTATGCTCATTGATGGACAAAAGGCGGGCAGTGTCTTTGGTGTTTGGCTCTCTCAGGTATACTTTACCAAACACCGCTACAACTGCGTTGTAGAATCTATACATGGCATGTAGACTTGCTCATGCGCATGTAGTCGTCGAGGAGATCACCGGACACTCCATATGCAAGCTGCCAAATGACAGCTAAACATTTTCGGTAGGAGGATGATACATTGCAAATGTATCTATAATTTTTGATGTTCCATGCTTGGTTTTATCCACTTTCTTGTGTTTTGTCCACACTTTGGAGTACTTTTCATATGATTTCTTGGACTAACCTATTAACAAGAGCCACAAAGGCCACCGCCTGCTTTTTCTGCTGTTTTGGTTCCAGGAAAGTCGAAAATGAATATTCTCGTAATTGGACGGACAAAAGCCAAAGTGCCTATTTTTCCGAAGTCATCGATGCCGAATCTGAGACGGAGAAAGGGGGTGGGGGCCACCACCGGGCCGTGGGGCTAGGCCTGGCCCGCGCCAGGGGGTGGTCTGGCCGACCCCAGCACCCCCTCGGCCTCTCCTTCTGCCTATAAGATGCCCTCGGGACGAAAACCCTAAGGACCCGATCAAAAATCCACGAAAGAGTCTGTAGCCACCGTCATCTCCAACCCTAGATCGGGAGGGATCTGAAGCTCTTCCCGGCACCCTATCGGAGAGGGGAATTCACCCTGGAGGCCTTCTTCATCACCATGCAAGCTTCTGGTGTGATGTGTGAGTAGTTCATCCTTGGACTACGGATCCATGTAGTAGCTAGATGGCTGGTTCTCCTCCTTTGTGCTTTCATGTTTAGATCTTGTGAGCTCCGTTCATGATCAAGATCATCTATTTGTAATTCGCATGTTGTGTTTGGGATCCGTGGATATTGAGATGCTATTTCAGATTGATTATTGATTCTATCATGTCTTTGTTATTTGTGATCTTGCATGCTTTCCGTTGTTAGTAGCTATCTTGGCCAAGTAGATGCTAGCAACCCAAGAGTTAGTATTTATGCTCGATAGTGGGTTCATGCCTCCGTAATCTGGGAAGTGATGTAAATCTCTAAGGTACTAGATGTCTTGTTGCTACTAGGGAGAAAACAACAATCATTTGTTCATAGAACAATCGTATTGTTTACTTTACACGCAATTCGAAGCAATAACTGCTGTTTGCAACTTAATCTTGGAGGGGGCTGGATGATAACCTGAAGGTGGATTATTAGTCATAGATGTAGTTGGATGGCGGTCTATGTATAATGTTGTAATGCCCAATCAAGTTCCAAAGGAGTCAAGATGATTAGTATATGCATGTATTGCTTTCTCGATGTTTGTCAATTGCCCTGCTGTAATTTGTTCACCCAGCATGTTATCTATCTTAAGGAGAGCCACCTCTAGTGAACTATGGATCTCGGTCCTTTTCTTTTACATACAATCTACAAATTGTTTACTACTTTGTGTTTACTTTTTACAAACTATTACTTCCTTCCATTCGATACGTTTAATCCTTTGTTTTCAGCAAAACACGGTGAGATTGAGAACCTCATCGCAAGTTGGGGACAAAGTTCTGTGGTTGTGTTGTGCAGGTCTCCACGTTGCTACTAGCACCGGTAGTGCGCCCTGCCAAGGCTCAGCTAGCAACACCTTTGGGGTGTTTCCCTGCTCCTACTGATTCGATTAAATCTTGGTTTCATAACTGAGGGAAACTTGCTGCTGTGCTCATCATACCTTCCTCTTGGGGTTCCCAACGAGCTCTACATCAACACCGAGCCATCAAGCATTTTTCTGGCGCCGTTGCCGGGGAGTCAAGGACATCTTCACAAGGGGAGTCCTTCATAACCAATCTCTTTACTTTGTTATTTTTGTTTTGCTTAGTTTATTTTTGCTTTGTTTGCTTGTTTCTTTATCAAAAACACAAAAAAATAGTTTTACTAGTTTGCTTTCTTATTAAAAACACACAAAAATTAAGTCTCCTTTAGTTGTCACCTCTTCCTTAGCTCACCATGTTGATACCTAAATTCACCCTAAAAGACCTTTCAATTGGTAGTGGTTCTATAATTGGGAAAAATAATATTGAAGAATTCTTTAATCATGTTAGTAAACATGAGGATACTGAGGATAGATCCCTTGCAGAACTTGCTCCAAACTATGAGATTGTTGCAACTTCTTTAATTCACATGTTAGAAGCTAGGTTTGTTAACCTCAACCCCTTAATGCAAGTAATGTTTCTTAAGCTTAAAGAAATTGAGGACCCTGAAAAGAGGGATTTTATTCTAGAAACTTTGTTTAAGGAGTTCTATGATGTTGCCAAGGAAGCTAGGAAAGTCTTTGAACGTTTCAATATGCTAGGCTCATGTGTAGATGTTGTTGGTACACGAGAAAACATGAGTAAAACTGAACCTAATGGGGAGGAAATCAAGATACCAATACCCTTTAAACTAGTAGCAATGCATGAAGCCATAGAAAAGAATCTTGATTGGATCGTTCCTGAAAATCCGTTTGATGAAAGTAGTGAACCTAAGAGCACTAAGAGAGGATCCTCTAGAACTTATTTGGATGATATACCTTGCCTTCTTGAAAATATTTCTGGTATTGATCTTAATGCTTCTTCATTTTAGAACACTTGATTCTTTTTCTTGCTTCTTATGCCTAACTTAAAGGCGTTAAAGAAAAGTACTTATTGGGAGATAACCCAAAAGTTTTAAATGAGTCTTAAAAGTTATTACTTCAGTAATAACCGCTCATTATCCTTTTTATTTGCTTTTTGTGCCAAAAGTAACCTCTAATGAGAGAGAAGTAATGATTGCGAAAGTTGCTGTCCCGAAACAGATTTCTGTTCTTCACCGTAAAAATTCGTGTAAAATCTCTGAACGTCTTTTTGAGGCGTGAATTTTTGTGCTACTGCCCCAGTTTGTTATAACTTTTGTTAGTTCAACACTTTTTGATTTGAGCAACAGAAGGTCTTCGAAAAAATTCGTCTTTGCCTGCTGTTCTGTTTTGCCAGATTTCTGCCATTTTCTGCATTTGCTTCTTGTTGGTTCCTTTTTGAGTTCTTTTGGGGAATTGAACTTTTTGAGGTAAGTGCTATAGTAGCTAGTGTTTTAATGGAAGTTTATTTGGTGTTGTAACTGAACCTTAAGACTTATTATCTTGAGTGCCCTGATGTTGCTAATAAAGATTGTGTGAAGTTTTGTATGAAGGAAAAATTCCAGGTGTATGGAAGGAATGAGTAATGAGATGAAGGATGGACTAAAGCTCAAGCTTGGGGATGCCACGCGTGTCACCCCAAGAAATATCTAAGAAGTACAAGCGTCAAAGCTTGGGGATGCCCAAGGCATTCCCTTCTTCATCAATAAAAATCCTAGGTTTCTTCCAAACGTTTCATTTGCTCTTGGCTCAATGCTCATGGCATGTAGACTTGCTCATGCACGTGTAGTCGTCGAGGAGATCACCGGGCACTCCATATGCAAGCTGCCGAATGATAGCTAAACATTTCCGGTAGGAGGAGAAGCCAAGCTTACCGGTGCAATCGTACTTGGCCTCGAAGTAGTCGTCGTAGTCCCTCACCCCATTTAGTATGTTCAAGAACAGGTTCTTGGACATCCGATAGCAGCGATGGAATGTCTTCTCTTTAAAGACTGGATTAATTGGGCTGAGGTAGTCCTTGTAAAGGTGTATGTGCCCCTCTTCCCGATCGCGTTCATGGTTGGCTTCACGCCGCTTCGCTGAGCCACCTATACGCGGCTTGAGGAGGTAGTTGTCGTCCACCATCTATGCAGCAGCCAGTAGAATTTCGGTCTCACCGTCGGACTCCTCCTCAGACGATGACTCGACATAATTCTGGTAGAAGAACTTGATCGCCCTTCGACTGCTGCCCATCTATCAAGTACACTGCCATCAATGGTTGTACCAACTCCCGCAGCGGACGAGATTACCAAGAAAAGGTCGGCGAACGCACCTCGGCAAATGACCGAACAGGTCGTGCGCATCCAATGTAGAGGTGGAGGCCGGCGCGACGGGTTTGCCAATAGGCGTCGATTCTCAAGCATCGCATCGTTGCGCGGCTTCTGCGTCCCCTTTCGATATCACGCCGGGGAGGGAGGGAGGGTGTGACCATCAATGGCGCGGTTGGTTGTGTACGCTCTTGTGGGATATGGAAGGCGAGGGTTTGGGGAGGAGTGCCTTTGTGCCACTGGCTACAGGACCCGGCTGAACAAGTGGCCGGACACGCGAGGCAGCACGCGCTGTCCGGGCCGACCTAGTGGTCACGCAAATTGTAACACCCCGTCCACTCCTAGGCCCGGAGGGGTGTCACTCCTGGAAGCTTAATAGAATATCTAGACTGGCCCCACAGACCAACACTAGTCTTTTCTACGCACTTTGTCCTCACTGCTGCATCTGCTATTCACTTCCCTGCCGGTCACCCATCCTAGAATTTCTCTAGGCTGCACGCTTAACCCAGAGTTCTTTTGAATGAGCTTAGGAAAGAAGTTGCAACTTGTTGATATGGGTATCCTATCAATCCTATTAAGCCATGTGCCTGGATCTCACATACACCCACCCTTTAGAAGATCGATGCCCTCATCGATCAAGTACACCCTAGGAACATTCTCTCTTGGCACGCGTCTGTGCGTCCAGTGCCGGCACATGTGCCATGCCGTGTCCACTCCGGGCCACACGCGACATGCTTCACATGTCCCGCCACTGACCCGCACACACACGTTTAATCGCGAGGATCGGCTCTGATACCACTTGTAACACCCCGACCACTCCTGGGCCCGGGGGGTGTCACTCCTGGCAGCTTGATAGAATATCTAGACTGGCCCCACTGACCAACACTAATCTTTTCTACGCACTTTGTCCTCACTGCGCGCACTTTACCCACTTCCACCGGTCACCCATCCTAGAATTTCTCTAGGCCAAGCACGCTTAACCTTAGAGTTCTTTTCGAATAAGCTTTCGGAAAAGAAGTTACAACTTGTTGATATGGGTATCCTATCAATCCTATTAAGCCATGTGCCTGGATCTCACACAAATGAGGGCATCTCCACCGGGTCAACCCAACCTGTCCCAGTGTGTCCAAACCCGTCCCTGCGGAAGCGCGCGACGTGCACGGCGCCGCAGTGGCACGACCCATCCGTCCCGACGCATCCGGCTCGACCCATCCGTGCATCTAATTTGCGTGACCACTGGATCGGCCCGGATAGCGCGTGCCCGGGCGTGTGTCCGACCATATCCATTGGCGGTCCCTTCCGCCCGTGGAACATAGGCCACTCCACTTCTCCCTCCAAAAAACCACTCCCAGAATTCCCACTAGCGGGAGCGGCAGGAAAGGCGATGGATCCCGCCACCATGGTTGACGCTACGCCCTCCAGCGTCCCCGTCGCCAAGAAGCGCGGCCGACCGAAGAAGCCTACGACCAACATGACACCGATGGAGAGGAAAATTGAGACGGTTAAGAGATCTGGCCGGCGGCGTGCAGCGCGAGGACGACTCGCCGAAGCCAAGCTTGAGAAGGAGCGTCGGGAGGAGAATGAGCGCATCCTCGTCGTGTAGAACAGGACCAACCAAAAGGAGCTAGCAGTGGATGTCGCCAAGCACGCCGTACACATGATAAAGTAGGAGGCGATGACCGTCGCCTTCGGTGGCACGCTGGCCTTCGGCGACGGCGTCTTGTCCATGGCCGGCGCGTCCTCTACCAGCTCCGTCACGTCCACCCCTTGCGGCCAGCCTAGGACGACATGCTCGCGCACACCTTCGCTCGGAGTCTACACTAGGATCGTCGCCTCGCTCTCCCGGTTCATCCATCCCCGCACGGCGTCATCAGAAGCGGGAGAGCCTGCTACCGACCTCAACCGCAGTCCAACGACCACGGACACAACCCCGGAGGCGTCGAAGAAGCAGCGGTCCAGCTCCAGCACGGACATGCCGGCGCTAGTCAACCTGTTTGGCAGGAACGCCGATGAAGGCACGGTATGATCGCGCCATCTATTTGCCTTTGCTAGCACACCGCTCCTGTCTATTCACCTAGGCCAAATTCGGTGCAGGATTTTGTGGCCAATGATGCCGAGGACGCCATGAACGACATGATCAACGAGGGTGGCCAGGAGTATGGTGACGCCTATGGCCACGACGCAGAGACGCAACAATAGAGACAAGCATAGACGCAGGAGCAGGAGACGCAGCAAGATGCGTACAACATTGCAGACGAGTCATTGTTCGGAAACGATGGCGCTTCCATGGGCATGGGGGTCGTTGTCGTGTCGCTGGCCGCTTCACTTGCGGCGTCGCTCGTCGATACCAAGAAGTTGTGCCAACGAACCGCGAGCTACACCACCGAGGAGGACAAGGTCCTATGCAAGGCATGGATGGAGGTTTCGCAAGATCCACTATGTGGCGCCAAGCAAAAGGGCTTTGCCTATTGTAAAAAGGTGGGCAAGTTCTTCTATGAGGCCCGGAGACAGACAGACAAGGCAAGCCCCCTCATGGCCGAGGAGACTGTCATCATGCTCACCGACCTGGACACCATCGTTGACCCCGATCGCAGGGCCTGGATCGCTCGCAGGCAGCAGGCCATCCATGCTCGCGATGCTTGAACGACAATGGCGACGGCGGTGCAACCTTTTGGACATAGAAGCCGCCATTCTTTTGGACATTGTGTATGATATTGTCCCCTTTTGTACATTTCAAAACAACTGGCCACTAGTTGGCAATGCCCAAAGGGCGATGGCACATGTCTGCTAATTTATGTGCCAGTCACTTTGCGTGCTATTACCTGTCAATTTGAGTGTTCGATAGCGTTGGCCAGCGATGGCGCCGAGAAACGCTAGGAGCGGATATTTGGGTCGTGCCACGGGCGCGGTCTCCCGGACAGGCTGGACCGTGGTTCCAAAGTGACTGCGGGCCAACCCAAACGGATAGAAACGGACCGTTTTGGTCATGCGTTTGGGTCGCCCCGATGGAGATGCCCTTAGGTGCATCGATGGGTCAAGCCGGACGCCTTGGAATGGACGGATCGTGCCGCTATGACGCCGCGCACGACGCACATCCGCGTGGACGGGTTCGGGCACGCCGGGACGGGTTGAGTCGACCATGTGGAGACGCCCTAACTACTTCTAATTCCAGATTACTTACTTCAAAGCTGAAAGAAATAACAGAGCTGAAAATATCCAGGTGGCCTCCTCCTCCGGGTACGAAAACGTGGGTGCCCACGGCAGTGCACGCCCGGTACCACCTGACATGAACGATCGCTGCTACCCTGCACCGCACGCCGACTGACAGGGCAGGCCCCGCCTGCCATCATCCTACTCCAACGGATATTTTTGATCTTTAGCAGCGCAGCAGAGACTAGTGGCGCTCTCTGCTCCGGGGGCTGGGGCGGGGAGGGCCACCTGCAAAACCAAAGGACAGGAAGGCAGGTGTCAGCTTTCCTCCGGCGCCTGCTGCGCTGCGTCTGCGCAGCTCAGGATAAACAACGGGAAGACAATGCGGGCGCGAAACATGGCCGGAGGCCTCCACTACTGTTTGTTAGCACCGATAATTGTAGTCGATCTTGGCACTATGCTTGATGCAACCGAGATCCTATCTCGGCGCTCCATATGACATATGCTCGACCGACCAGGCTGGCACGTGGTACTAGAGCTCGCTGTCATTTTTGGACGACCTTCTGGCCTGGTCCGGCCAGTAAGATAATAAAGGCTGGGGGAAAGCGAGACGACGTTTGTCGTTTCGGACGGTCTCTTACCGTCGGCGTGGTCCGGCCGGCGTGCGGCGTGCCGCGTGCAGCGTGCGAAACAGAGCACGGGAACAAATAGAAAACTGATTAAACAATTTCAGTTTGCAACGAGAGATTCCTGTTCTTGTCGCGGACAAAAACATACTCCACACATATGATCATGATGGATGATGATGATGATGAGATCTATCCACGCATTATCAAAGCAGAAACAAATCTAAAACCAACATCCTCCTCCATCGGTCTCTCCGGTCCCAAAAAGAAATATGAAAATGAAAGCTACGAAATACAAGATCAAAATGCATTTAAGGACTCCATTAAACCTTGGTGATTTTCCTCCGAGCAATTACCGCTGCGAAATTATTCCTTGCCATTTTTCCTTGCTCTACGGCGGGGGCGAGTAAATGAGTAGTAGTACGTCCGTCTATTTGCTCTCGGCGTCGTCGGCGTCGGCGGCGGGCTTGCGGAGGAGCACCATGTGCATGGGCGAGAAGATGCCGGTCTCGCCGCCGAGGGTGAGGTGCTGCGCGGTCTCGAAGAGCATCTCGTGCACCTCCACCACGCCCTTGGGCGCGATCCGGAGCAGGGTGAGCACGCGGACGACGAGGGAGTTGCGCCAGTAGGCGAAGCGGCCCATCTTGAGGCGCGTCCACCAGGGCAGCGAGGGGGGCAGCGCCAGGTCGATCTCCTGGACCACCTCGAAGCCCACCTCCTTGGCGATGGACGCGATCTCGTCGTGGTGGCGCAGCCCCGGGAGCGCGTCGCCGCGCTCGATGCCGTGGATGGCCTCCACGTGCGCGGGGTCGTCGGCGCGGTACAGCGCGGTGGTCACCCACTCGTACGAGACGTAGAGGCCGCCCGGCTTGAGCACGCGGTACACCTCGCCGTAGACCTCCTGCAGCCTGGGCGCGTGGCAGGTGGCCTCGATGGAGTAGGCGCCGTCGAAGGAGGCGTCGTCGAAGGGCATGGCCATGAAGTTGCCGCACACCACCTCGCACTGCGAGTCGAGGCCGGCCTTCTTGTTGTGGGAGCGGGCGCGGTTCACCTGGTACTCGTTGATGGTGATGCCCACGACCTTGGAGCCGGAGTGGGCGGCGATGGCGCGCATCGGCCCGCCCACGCCGCAGCCGACGTCGAGGAGGCGGTGGCCAGGCTTGGCCTTGAGGAGGTCGGCGACGCGCTCCTCGTGGACGCGGGTGGCGTCGCGGTCGGACCTGCCCGGGAGGGCCGGGGAGAAGTGGAAGGACTGGCCCCAGCCCCACTCGTAGATGTCGGTGACGAGGTTGTAGAAGGTGTCGACGAAGGCGGGCACCTTCTCGGCGGAGGCCGCGGTGGCGGCCGTCTCCTTGGGGGCGCGGAAGAAGGACCAGTACTGCGTGTACTTGTCCTTGACCTTGTCGTTGGTGATGGATCCCATCTGGAGATCCACCCCGCGCTTCCCCTTCACCTCCGCCGCGCCCATCACCCACACGAACCAGTACACCAGGCCCAGACCGGCCACCGCGGCCGTCCAAGCCATCGTCGCCGCCTCCATCCCGAACGAACCCGAGCTCAAGCGGCTCTCCCGAGGAAGACAGA
This sequence comes from Avena insularis, assembly GCA_023614405.1. Lineage (NCBI taxonomy): Eukaryota > Viridiplantae > Streptophyta > Magnoliopsida > Poales > Poaceae > Avena > Avena insularis. The sequence goes on along the minus strand of CM042690.1, from coordinate 88,538,735 downwards.
CAGACAGACAGGGGGGGAGGGGGAAGAGGTGGAAGAAACAGAGCGGACGAGCAGGGGATTTGGCCGGGCTTCTTTTTTTGAAATATAACGAGCACGGAGAGACCCGTGCTCTTTTGGTTTTGGGGTGGAGCGCGTGAGATCCGATCGGACGGCGGTGCGGATTTGGATGGAGCGCTGTCTGTGGCCACTGGGGGACTTGGCTGATTTTTTACGCGTGCGCGCGTGAGCTCCACCCGTCCATCCAGCCGAGACCAGCAGAGGCAGCCAGCCAGATGGTTTTTGGCACGATGTAGGAGCGCGCTGGCAGCCTGACACTAGTGCGTGGGTAGGACACCCCTACCGTACCGCCATGTGTGTGGTGACGTGTACGGTGTTGTCTTTTTCGTCTCTCCTGCGTGCTGGCGCTGGCAGAATCTATGCCTATTTCCTTGCTCAAAACTGGAAATGAGTTTTTACGTAAAGAAGATAAATGTACAAGGTGTTCCTCCTTAGCAGTCTGATTTGATGCATCGTCTTTTCTCGCTGGACGATGTGACCGGACGAGAGTGCAGGAACACCGGCAGCCTGGATTGTTCGCTCGAGGTCGAGGTGATGTCAATCATGTGACGCAGCAACAGCCTTTTTCTCTAAATCACATTATATTAAACAAGCAAGCCGTCTCATTAAAAACCTTTCAGTCCCCTTAGGTATCCTGGTAAGAAAAAGAGTACGTAAAAAACTTGCCGCTGAGTTCAAAAAGTTACATCATCTAGCAGAGGTTGCAAGATAAAACTAGAGGGGTCATCGTCCCAAGTACAAGAAGTTGTAGAAAGAAAACAATCCTAGCTAGTTCATGAGCCACTCTATTTGCATCTCTCGCACAATGTGTGAACTCGACCTTTCCAATTCCTCCCGCTTGAGCTAGTATATCTACATAAATAGCCGTTGAAGCACTCCACATACGATTTGTTCCTGAACACTGATCAATTACTTCGGTTGAATCTGACTCTGCAATAACATCCGAATAGCCCAAAGCATTAGCCAATGTGAGTCTGTGTAGCATTGCCATTGCTTCAGCAGCAGCGGCCGAAGCCACATGCGGTATCAACGTAGAGGAAGCCGCCATAAACTCGCCCTGGCAGTTCCGAATAACAACACCAGTCGATCCAGACCTGCTATTAGAATCAAAAGCCGCATCCACATTCACCTTAACTGACCGTGCAAGGGGCTTTATCCACTTCTTTCTATGATCAGAAGAAATCATACTAGCCTTCGCACAATTTGCCGTCATAGATTTAATAGAATTCAAGCAAGTTGAGATAGGTGGTACACGCTCACCGTGGGTCTGCTGCCGACGCATCCACCAGATGTACCATGCCGCCACCGCCATTACATCATGAAGCATGATTGTGTCATAACCAGGTAAGGTAGTCGATGGAGAGTTCAAAATGGGCTCAATTTTTTTTTGACCCGACATACCAGGAGCCATTCTATATTGGATCGTCTCCTGAATACCCAAACCTCTCCATATCTTCTCTGCTCCTGCGCATTTGAAAATCATATGCATAAAGTCCTCCGATTCATTGTTACAAAGAGGGCAAATATCATCAATATCAATATGGCGCTTGAACAGTACTGCTTTTAACGGTAGCACACCATGCAACACCCTCTAATAGAAAATTTTCACCTTAGCTGGTACATCTAGTTTCCAAAGTATTTTCCAAATTGGATTATTGAGAGAGGTCCCAGATATAAGAGATCTACAAGTCACTCCATTGAATTGGTGCTTCCATCGACATGGTAAGCCGAACGTACTGTGAACATACCAGTTTTAGTATGATGCCAAGCAATAAAATCTTCAAAAGCATGCTGATTTAGAGGTATTTCTAAAATTCTTTCAATGTCAATCTGGTGGAAATTTGAACGAATCAAATCTTCCTCCCATACCGCCGTCACTGGGTCAATTAATTGGGACACCTTTGTTAGGATACACCCATCACGTGGAGACACAACTCTTCGGTCGGAGCTTGAAGGGATCCACGGATCCTTCCATATTTCAACAGATTCCCCACTACCAATTCTCCAAATATAGCCACGTTTAAAAGTCTGGATACCTTCACATAAACTCTGACAGGTGAAGGATGAACCAGATTTAGGTCCAGCTTTCAGAATGTCACCACCCGGATAGTATTTTGCTCGCAGAATTTGAGCACATAGGAAGTGTGGTGCATCAATAAGCCTCCAGACTTGCTTTGCCAACATTGCTAGATTAAAAGAATGCAAATCACGAAAACCCATACCTCCATCACTTTTCGGAAAGCAAAGCTTCCACCATGAATACCAGTGCATTTTTTTCCTTGAGAATTGTCACTCCACCAATATTGGGCTATGACATCTGTGATCTTCTTGCATATATTTTTAGGTAATAGAAAGACCGACATTGCATAAACCGGAATTGATTGAGCCACTGCTTTCAGGAGGATCTCTTTTCCCCCAATAGAGAGTAACTTTTCCATCCATCCTTTAATCCGTTGCATGATTCTTTCAACAAAATGGAGGAAGCAGTCACTGCGGTCCGCTCCCACCAACGCTAGGAGTCCCAGATATTTATCCGATAAGGCTTCAGTATTTATGTTGAGAACATTACAAATATCAGCCCGAGTATCCACATTTGTATTAGGGCTAAAAAAGATACTAGACTTGGCCACACTAACCATCTATCCAGAATTTGCACAATAGTCATCAAGAACTTGTTTCAACGAGACTGCATTACTCATATAGCTTTCAAGAGAATCAAAGAATCATCAGCAAATAATAGGTGTGATACTGACGGTGCATTTCTACACACTTTGACCCCCTTTGATGCCACCAATCTCCTCCGCGTGTAACAAGCAACTTGAAAGGCCTTCTGCACATAAAAGGAACAAGTAAGGGGAGAGAGGATCTCCCTGTCTAATACCTCAGGTAGGTTTAAATTCTTCAGTCAGTTCTGAATTCACTCTGATGGAATATGTGACCGAAGTAACACACTCCATAATTAGCTCCACCCACAGGCTCTGGAAGCCCATCCTCAACATCATTTCTTTGAGAAAATTCCATTCAATTCTGTCATAGTCTTTGTGTATGTCAAGTTTCACCGCACACAAACCAGTTTTTCCTTTCCTCTTATTCTTTATTTTGTGAATGCATTCATAAGCCACAAGAACATTATCCGTTATCAGCCTTCCCGGAACAAAAGCGCTTTGTGTTGGTGATATAATTTCCGGTAATAAAAGTTTCAATCTTGCAGCCAGCATTTTTGAAATAATTTTATAGACCACATTACAAAGAGAAATCGGTCTAAATTGAGTAACTTCTTCAGGTAAATCCACCTTAGATATAAGAACAACCACTGTATCATTCCATCCTACTGGGATTTTCCTTTCATTAATAGATTTCAGAACTGCCAAAGTAATGTCATTGCCGACCAGGTGCCAAAAACTTTTATAAAAAAGGGCATGTAGACCGTCAGGACCAGGTGCCTTTAGGTCTCCAATACTATGAAATGCTTTCTTCACTTCCTCAGCAGTAAAAGGCGCCATTAGTTTCTCATTCATCTCAGAAGAAACTCTAGGCGAGATTTTCGCTAGGAATTCAGGGTCAATAATATTGTTATCCGAGCTGAACAGTGTCTCAAAGTATCCCAACACAACTGGTTTAATATTTTCCGTTCCTTCCACAAGAATACCGGAGGAATCCTTAATCTTCTTAATAAAATTCCTCTTCATCCTGGCTGATGCGTAGTTGTGAAAAAAAATTGTATTATTGTCCCCATTTTTCATCCAATTTGCGCGAGCCGCGGCACCACTTTATTTCTTCTTGCTCTAAGAGATTTTCAATCAAACGTCCTAGTTCAAACTTCTCTTTTTCTGATTGGGAGTAATAGGCCCTCTCATCAACTATTCTAACTCGTGTTGGGCCTTCCTCAGTCTCTTCTTGGGTTTCGCAAAATATTATCCCATGCATGCAGCCCATCATGCATGGCCTTTAGCCGATCAAGATCAGCGACCGACGTCCCCTGCTCTGTTGAGTTCCAACTTTCCTCCACAACTTCTTTGAATCCCTCCTCTTTAAACCATTTTGCCTCAAACTTTTTTTGTTTCTTTCCTGGATCAAAAGTTGTTGCAGCATAATATTCAGTATCAAGTATAAGTGGGCGATGATCAGAATGATTATACTCAAGGTGCAGGATAGCGGCATTGTTCTGCAATTGACTCTAGCTTGCGTTTGCCAATCCTCTATCAAGTCGCTCACGCATCGCCCCCTGTGCCAGGTGAAAGAATCGCCAATATAACCAATATCATTTAGATTACATTCATCTAAAGTGTCTTGGAAAGCTTTCATAAACCTCTGCGGTCTAACTCTTCCTCCTTGTTTTTCACTATCAAAAAGGATTTCGTTCAGATCACCCATAATAAGCCATGGAAGAGTGTTCTGCTGGTGGGTTGACTTAATCCTATCCCATGTTTTATATTTCTCCTCCCACTTGAACTCTCCATACATACTAGTAAATCTCCACTCCTTAGCTTCATCCTCAGTAATGCGAACATCAATATAATTTGGACAAGCATAAATTTGATGAATTTGAATCTCTTTTCTCCAAACTAACAGAATACCATCACGTCTACCATCACTGGCCTGGACAATTTTGAAATCCATTTTCATCTGGCGACGAAGGCATTCTGCTGGGTAACTATCCAAATGTGTTTACGAAAAACAACATCGGGATGATGGCGCCTCAGGACATCCATAAGCGCCCGCATTGCCGCGCCGTTACCCAAACCGCGGCAATTCCAACCTAATATCCTCATTGCGGGACATGCCCCTCAAGGGAACCCGCCGATCCGAGCGAAGAGGAGTCAGCTCCATTCTTCTTTGGTCGCTTGTTTCTTTCATTCTCAACAGACAAAGGTTGAACCGGTGTTAGCTCACCCCCATCTGTAGCCATTGGGGCTGCTTGATTCACACCTCCAATATCTGTAGAATTCAACTCATCCAAGATGTTTCTTTTTGCACCTGAGTTTGAGTTATCACTATCTGTCATCTCAGCATCCTTAGTTTTTAGAGGGCTAGTTGCAGTGTCATTTAGATCATCTGCTTTTTCTTCAGGATACGGTATAGCCTTGTACCTCCAACTCTGAGAGTTTTGGCCTCCTCGGCCAGCTGGTTCTCTTCCTCTTCCCACGTTAAAGAATTCCGCTGTTCTTCCTCCTCTATTACCACGTCCACCACCTCTCATGGCAGCCACACCCCTACCATGCCATGTATCCCAATCAGCTTTCAAGAATTCTCCCCAGTCCAGTTTCTCTTCATTGTGCTCACCGGTTCCACACTCCAGGTGTGTGTGGCCAATGAGTCCACACGCTCCACAATATCTGGGCATTTTCTCATATTTTAGCAGATACACACACCTCTTACCTCCTCTGACCATAGAAACAAAACGTTCCAGAACTTTGCGAACATCCAATCTCACACGGGCACGGATGAAATTACCCGTGCCTTGAACATCAGTCTGAACTTCTGCTACTTCTCCCACCTGTTTCACTATCAGGTTTTTCAGTAGAGTTTTATCACGATATCCTACTGGGACTCTATGAACTTGGAGCCATGTAGTAAAGAAATTCAGATCGATCTGATCAACATCAGTGTGTGGTGATGTGTACGGTGTTGTCTTTTTCATCTCTCCTGCGTGCTGGCGCTGGCAGAATCTCTGCCTATTTCCTTGCTCAAAACTGGAAATGAGTTTTTACGTAAAGAAGATAAATGCGCAGGGTGTTCGTCCATGGCAGTGTGATTTGATGCATCGTCTTTTCTCGCTGGACGATGTGACCGGACGAGAGTGCAGGAACACCGGCAGCCTGGATTGTTCGCTCGAGGTGATGTCAATCATGTGACACACCAACGGCCTTGTTTCTAACGAGATCGATTTTACCGATCTACCTCTACAAAGTGCGCGCACAATCTTGCCTTGGCTAGGCAATACTCTCTTAGTTTAGAAATAGTTTTAGTTTTGTCAATCGAATGTATTTAGACGTCGTTTAGTGTATAAGTTCGTAGAGTTTAGTGAAGTCATATAACTAGATACATTCATTTGAGAGTTTAGTGTATAAAGCTGGATCTGTGACAACTGGAGGTGGAGACAGCCTCCCCTCGCCGCCTCTCACGGGCGACGGGGGCAAACTCTAACCCGCCGCCACCTCTTCCTCCATCCTTCTCCTCGTCGCCCCGGAGGTCCGCTGCCTAAGTGCGGCACCGTGATGGGGCGGCGGGATCTCGCCTCTGGCCCAGGTGGCGTAGGGAGGAGAACGCCAGCGCTAGACGGGCCCCCCTCGCCAGCGACGTCTTCACGGCTCCGGCCGGCGATGGCTTCGTGGGAGCTTGGATCTGGAGGCGGCGGCCTCTACCAGCGTGGAGCGGGTGGCGATCTGGTGGAGGAGGTGCCGGCGATGGGATTCCGTTGGAAGACCTAGATCGGCTCTCTATCCCTAATTGCCTGCTCGATCCGTCACGGGAACCGCCGGCGGTGGGATCGCTATGTCGGATCTAATAAAGGAGGTGGTCCTTTGGTTTCTTTCGCAGGAAGACGAAGATCTGCTTGATGTCTGCCCTCGTTGATCTGGTCTGGAGAGGCGGGTTCCGGAAGGCTCCACTAGCGAACTCGCATGGGCGTATCATGCCTGGAGATTGCTGGATCGGAAGGTATTCGGTCGTGCACACCTTATTTTTCTGGCCATTTGGTTTCAGCGGGAGCGTTGTGAAGCTCTGTTGTTTGTTCCCACCAAGTGCCATTCTTTGAGCCATGGTGAAGTCAGATGCGGAGAATGTCAGGAAAGCGGAAATATGAGGGCAGCGATGGTGGTTTTTGTTCTTGTGACGACGGAGAACTGGCTGCGTGATATGGGACTCGTTGCAGTGACTGCTGGTGCGGGAAGACAACACAAGGGGGGGGGGGGTTCCCAGTCTTACCTTGCAGGGTGAAAATCCAAGGTCTGGCCTTAACTGGTTGTGACTGGCAATGACCTTGTTGAAGGCATTATTTTGTGAGCGAGGACTTTCTCCAGTGTGAAAACCTATGATCTTGGATCGGGCAACGACGGCGCTTGGGCACTCTTTCCTTCTTGAAGGCGTTGTTATTGGAGTGGAGGACTACCGGTGTTGTTCGGATGGTGTCAGTGTCTTTGCTTTGAGGATTAGTTCTCTGTAGCGGGAGTTTTCTTTTTTGTAATTCTTTTTTCTTTTTTCTGGGCTGTGTGCATCCGTAGGGCCGCTAGGACATGCGTTGTTGCAGAGGCTGGGTGTAATTGGTATCCCTATGATATTAATATATACTCTTTTCCAAAAAAAATCATTTGATAAAGCTAAAATGTCTTTTTTTTAAACGATACCTTATATTGATATAGAAGGAGCAAAAAACGGGGGCACGGCCTAAGCTATCCTAAAAGAAAAAGGAAACAAACACAACAACAGATCAGCCAACAAGTTCCGACTGCTAAAATCCAATCTTTTTCTTCCTCTTTTATCTTGCGCATGACCTCTGACGGCAGATAAGATTTGTTGTTGAAGACTCTCTCATTTTGTTTCTTCCAAATTTCCCAAGTGATGAGCATGATAGCGGTTTTCAGACCTTTGGGAGAGGAAGCGGGCGACCTGGTCGTGGCCTGCTAGTAGTCCACCACCTTAGGCCGACCGGATCCCATGTTAAGAAGCACGTCCGGGCAGGAGAGCCATGAAGCCGCCGCAGACCAGATCCTCTTGGAGTAACGACATTCAAAAACCAAGTGTCTCGCCGTCTCAGGGGAACACCGACAGAGCTGACAGGTGGGCTGGTGCGGCCATCCGCGCTTGGCCAAGTGGTCAGCGGTCCAGAGACGGTTATGGATGTAAAGCCAAGCGAAAAAGCGGCATTTGTGAGGGGCCCAGGTTTTCCATACAATCGACCCAAAGGAGCAAGGCAGAGAGGTCATGAATTGCGCCTTATAAGCGGAGCTAGTAGAGTAGCACCCATTTGGAGAGAGGGTCCACATGATGGAGTCCTCAATATCCGGGGAGAGCTGAACATCTGAAAAAGATCACAAAGACGGACGAACTGGATTATATGCTCTGTCGTGAAGGCATCCACCTCAATATTCACGACCCAACTATGACCATTTAGGGCGTCTTGGACCATTCGGTTTTTCCTTGTCGAAGCTTTAAAGACCAGTGGTGCCATGTCTTTCAGACGTGTGCCATCAAGCCAAGAGGAAGACCAGAAGGAGGCCTTCCTGCCATCACCAATCGTAACACGAGTCGCATCGTTAAAGAGTTGCCTATCAGAAGCATCATTTGGGGTTTCAGAACCTACCCAAGGTTTTTCTAGAGCCTTCCGTTCATTCCAAAGCCAGTGAAGTCTAAGGGCACGGGAAAACTTCTCCAAGTAAAGGATCCACAAGCCACCGAGCTCCTTTGGACGATAGACCTTCTACCAGTTGACTTTGCATTTACCACCATTGATAGATTCCTTGCAAGCCCAAAGCATTCCGGGGCTGATCTTGGCCAAAGCCCTCAGGAAGCCCTTATCCGCTATGAGAGCAGTTAGAAGGAAGATCAGCATGGAAGAAAGGACTGATTTCAAATAAGCGCAACACCTTGCCCGATTTAGGAATCTGCCTTTCAGAGGGTTCATGTGTGAAGCAACTCTATCAATGTATAGCTGGAGGTCGACTTTCCTGAGTCTTCCGAGTGACAGTCGCAGCCCTAGATACTTGAGGGGAAACTGGGTGAATATCTTACATTTCTAACCGGAGGAAGTATTTGTCATCCTCGCAAAAGGTCTTCCGCTCTGTTTTACCAATAAAACTACAGGACCAAATAAGTACACAAGGATAACAGATGAAAAAACCTTTTTTACAAAACATACCAGAGATAATAAGAAAGTACCCAGGACTACTAACTAAAGAAGAAACAACCCCTCCTTATTAAACCTTTGGGCATCATCGTCTTGCACCCACCAATATGTCGCCAAAGAGGGCTACCTGCCCTCTCGCTCCTTCGCATGGAGCTGCGATGCCGCCAACAGACAATGAGGACTGTGAACAAAGACAACTAAGTCGCATATATGACAGGGCCCGCCCAAATCGCACTAGAGTGGAATCGAAGAAGCCTCGAGATAGCACCCAAGCTTGCCCGTTGATGACAACGAGGTGCAATAGAACGATATCGGAGCTCCACGATGATGCTCCCAAGAAGGTGATGACACAAAGCATTGCTGATGGTGACTCCAAAGTCAAGGGTTTTCACCTGCAGTTGTGGCGCGGGGATGGACACAACGATGACCCCAAAAGGGGCACCACCTATAGGCATCATCACCGCTGGGGCTAGAGCGCTAAGATTTCAGCCAAAATCATGTAACATCCCAACATTAGAGTCTGGGAATAGCTAGGAAATCTAGTGTGCATTGTATTTATGCATAGAAAATCTAGAAAAAATCTGCACTTTTAAATAAGATTTATCAAAGTGATTAAAGTTTCACTTAAGTTGATGGAATTGAAGTAGATCAGCAAGGTGAGCGCGACAAACTTCAACATGACCTTTGTTAAAACCTTTGTTTTGGGTAGAGTGAAATTATGATAGTTGGAGGAGATAAAAGTGAGGTAGAAATAAAGATATCAACATATCTTACCAATCTGTATTATCTACTCCTATCATGATATTTCTTAAACAATAATTCTTGAATATATATCAAGTACAAAGGAAATCATACCAAATCTTTCCATCATATCTTGATCATTATCTTGTCAGTTATCACTTATGTTGGACAGTGTTCTAGGACTAGGTGATCGTTAGACTTTGTTAGCCAAATCTTGATTTTTACTATATTCTTCTTGATCCAAAGTATTTAATCAAAATAATGAAAAGGGGGAAACTTGATATGCAAGGAGGTATCATCATCCTTAGCATGAGTCTTAAACAAAAGAGTAAATCCACTTGAAGTGTTTGGAAAATATATTACAACAATGACACTGATGGATTGGTTTGGATTAAACCATAGATGAATGAGTTATCTTATGTCGGCCATAAGAAATCAAGCTAGTGTAAGATGAGGTGTACAGACTAAGCTATATGTTACAACAACATATGATTTCATGAGTAGTATCATCCATCTTTGAGCTAGTGGTCAACACTTGAAATAAAGTGTGGATTCGAGTTCTTCAATTCATTAAGAGAACATCGTTGTTCATATTCTATTAAGGGGGTTGGTGATTGAAGTCATAATACACTGTCTTGACGGAATTAAGTCCATCATAAGTATTTGAAAATAAGTAGGTATATTTGAGGTATATTATGAAGAGCATCATGGCCAAGCTTTTAAGATTCATAATAGGAAGTAAGAAGTTGTCTTGAAGGAAGTAAGTTTAACATTCTAATGGATATGGATCCAATAGAGTTAGCTAAGAGATGAGAGTATCTCTATTATAAAATAAGGAGCTTTCATGTCAAGCTCATAAGACCACCAATTGGATTTAGGAAGAGTAGTGCGAAGAATGAATAGTTGAGAGGTGAGCTCATCATGTCAAACATGATGATGGTGAACATAAAGTAGTAGCTTATGTACAAAAGGTGTTCCTTATTTGAAGGCCTAAACTTATTAAGTATTATAGTGTGGGGAAGTATTACTAGTATTTTTCCATTACCATAAAATATATCATATTCAAGTTATTATAAGAAGCATATCCTATATGGACAATCTATTAGAAATATGCCCTAGAGGCAATAATAGTTATTGTATATTTACTTGTTCATTATTTAAGTTTATTATTTTATGTTATAACTTTTGTGTGTCTTGATTGTGAGAATCAAAGGAAAACTTATATGCACGTGTAGAAAGATTAGCAACAAGTTGTTCCTAGTCACGCCTCTAGGACTAGCCCATGTGTTGCGTGATGATCAAGTTTCCTGATCATGGTATAAGTTATTATAACTAAGGATACCAACAATGATGTGAGTACATTGTTAAAAGCACAAGGGTACTAAACTGATCCAATAGATGATTTAATATGAGGTGTAATCATTGATGTTAATGGTCAATCATCATTATTATCTTATGCCTAAATCCTTAGACCATGAGAATATCAAGTACCTTCATGTATTAAAGCTTATCTTTGGTCTTTTTCCAACGTCATACGTCAAAGGTAGCAATACCCGCTGACGAGGAGTAACCTCGGCAATGCTCATGGTGATGGACTTGGGGTTTTGCAGAAAAGAGAACGCTGGAGATTTCGTCGGATATCCGGGAAACAATGGAATCAAAATCGCCTGAATATTGAGTAAACACACTATTACAAGTTGTCCTCTGGATTTTGGTACCCTCGCTTGGGCTTCTCTCGTCCTATATATAATAGGTCGGGTCTCAAAGCTGTATGCGGATAGGTTTCATACATGCGTGATTACAATACCAAACACAATGCGATTCGTAGTTTCTTTCCTAATACAATCAAAGTCTTTGTCGGTTGCTTCCTTGGGCTATTATCTGGAATCTTCATGGGTTGCAGGCCTTTTTACCCAATGTAGGGTAGCCAATTATAAGCACCCGAATAATCATACCCATGTCACTAGCCCCGAGACTCTACCTGAACCACAGTTTCAGTTTAAGTCTCAAAGTTTTCCTTTTTCTTTATTTTTATCACTTTTTACATTTTGTAGGGATTTGGTACAACGAGTCTGATGCTTCCGATGGATCAGGAATCAGTTAATTGCTCCTGGGCAAAAATAAGGTTGATCTACATCAAATTCAAGTCCCCGGGCTTGAATCCGGAATTTGTAACTGGCGTAATTCAGTTCGAGCTGCTGAGGTCTTACCGAATACTGACTTCCAGTTTTCTATTTTTATCGGGTACCCAACGCGTCCGTCGAGATTTTTCATCGTATTGTTGATACAGATTTTTTTACTGGCAGAGCGCATTCTTGTGTGATTACCAGGCCACACAGGACGAATCCTGGGGTCTTACCTTCATGTTTCTGAACACGGCATTCGGATTTTTATCGCGTCGGGTGCGATCCGATAGTTTATTTTTTACTTTCCGCAATCTCCTCCCGATAGGAGTATCTGTCGTCGAATGTTTCCTTTGTTTTTCTTTATCAGGTGCGCGTCAGTGCTCCTGATAGGAGTATCCCCCGAGGCTATGTTTGGATATATGTATCTAAACATAGGCTCGAAATTTTATTGCATTATTGCTTCTGTAATTTTTGTCGGGTGCACGACCAGTGCTCCCGATAGGAGTAGCCCCCGAGGCTATAGTCGTAATATTGTATATTCAAGTGTAGTCTCAAATCTTCTCTCGGAGGAATTTACTTCGACTCCAATTAAATTTCTTCGGGTCATATCCTTTAAAAAAGCCGCAATTTATTGCGGTCGTCTGTTAGACGTCGATGATAGCGTATCGATGTTGTTAATTTTCGAAAATCATACGATGGGATGTGTCAAACGTGGGCCTATGCAGCAGTAATGATGACGCGTGATAGCATATTCAATGGAGATTCTTGACTACACGTCCCCTCTCTGTGCGAGAATCGAGGCGTCACGCGCTGTTCTCCGTTTTTACCGCAGCCATAACTTTTCTTTAACTTTTTCCTTTACAGAATCTTTATAACACGTGTCATCATCGTGCGACCTTCTGTCGGTTCGATTTTGCATCGAATGGTTCAGTCCTTGCGCCGTTACTCTTTATAAGGGAGGAGGGATGTGTTTTACTATTTTACCTCACCTCTCCTTGCCTCATCTTCTTCCTTGCGCTCTTGCCCCCTTGCGGACTCCTGTTCTTGTTCCCCTGCAAAAAACCCTGGTTCTTATGCTCTTGCTCACCTTTTGCTACCATGGGCAAAAGGAAAGCTGCTAGAACTTCTGATGCCGCCGCGAAGGCCACCAGGAAGAGGACTGTCGGATGGGCCCCCACCAAGTGCACGGCGCGGGAACTCTGTGAGGTGCGGAAATCTGGTCATCTTATGGAGGGTTACTTCAAGCTCCCTGTGGATGAGGCTGCTCCCTAATGTCTACGCACTTCTATTCTTGTAGATATTTTTTGGGTCTCCAAGTGCAGAGGTTTGTAGAACAGCAACAAGTTTTCTCTTAAGTGGATCACCCAAGGTTTATCGAACTCAGGGAGGAAATGGTCAAAGGTATCCCCTCTCGAGCAACCCTGCAATCAAGATACAAGAAGTCTCTTGTGTCCCCAACACACCCAATACACTTGTCAAGTGTATAGGTGCACTAGTTCGGCGTAGAGATAGTAAAATACAAGTGGTATGGATATAAGGCAACGGTGATAGAAAATAGCTTGCTGGCGTGTGGTTGACGTGGGAAAAGACTAAAGGAGAACTGAAATAAAGATGGAAGCAAGCAAACATATAACAGATCTAGTTGCAAACGGTGTTTCAATGCTTAGAAACAAGGCCTAGGGATCATACTTTCACTAGTGAACACTCTCATATAAATATATTCTCTTTATGATACTACTCTTAACTACTCTCCGGTTGGACACTCTAATCGTTGGTAGGGCTATAACAGCACACCTCAAAGTTCATCTTTCCCATCTAGATAACCCAACACTGTCACCTTGAGTACTAGATGAGTCCAACAAACACCACAATTTCATAAAGACATCCAACTCCAAATATAACTCATAGCAAGTATTTGTAATCTCTAGCCTAAGTGCCACCATGGTGTGCACACTGTCAACTTCACACACATGGGGAGAGCAGAGATCTATTAAAGCACTTGAGTAGCAAGGTAGATCTACTTGATTACAAAGCTCATGATCACAATAGGATCATGCATAGAGAGAGAGATGAACACATAGCTACCGGTAGAACCCTTAGCCTCGAGGAAGAACTACTCCCTCATCATCATGGGAATCAGCAACGACGATGGAGATGGTGGTGGAGATCGATGGAGATGGCTCCGGGGGCACTTCCCCATCCCGGTAGGGTGCCGGAACAGAGACTATTTGTCCCTGGAATCTCCCCTTCAGAGGCGGCGGCGCTGCGGAACTTTCATGGATTTCTGATTGACGATTTAGGGTTTATGCATCGGGAGGCTCTTATAGGTGAGAGGGGAGACCGAGGGGGTGCCGGAGGGGCCCACACCACCCCCTGGCGCGGCCCAGCCTGGCCCACGCCATCAGGTGGTGTGGCCACCCTCTGGCCCTTCTCCGTCTCATATTCTGGCTCCAAGTGTCCCTCGGTAAAATAATAACTTTGGCTTTTGTCCCGTCCAATTCTGAGAATATTCATTTTCTGACTTCCTGGAACCAAAAACAGCAGAAAAGCAGGACTTTGTGGCTCTTGTTAATAGGTTAGTCCAAGAAATCATATGAAAAGTACTCCAAAGTGTGGACAAAACATAAGAAAGTACTCCCTTTGTCTAGAAATAACTGACTTGGATTTGTCTAGATTCGAATGTATCTACACACTAAAACATGTCTAGATACATTTGAATCTAGACAAACCTAAGTCAGTTATTTCTGGACGGAGGGAGTAGACCAAGCATGGAACATCAAAAATTATGGATACATTTGCAATGTATCAACATCCCCAAGATTAACTCTTGCTTTTCCTCAAGTAGGTAAGTGATAAAAAGAAAGAGTAATTTTTGAGGTGACATGCACCACATAAACTTGATCAAAGTATTTGTAAAACACTCAAAGCTGGGATCATAGTACTTCAATCATAACATGAAAGACAAAGTTCTAGCAATAAGACAAAGAAACTATGTTGCAACATGAAAATGCACAAATAAAAGATTCATGAATAACAATGCTTTGCAAGACGTTTGTTTGTTTCACATAAAGAAAACATAGCATAATAGTATTCAGCTTGTCCCTCATAGAGTAGCAAACATAAACGCATAGGACACCTTCAAAGTTCATAAGAGTGACTAGATACAAAAGTTTAAAACAAGCAATATCAAGTTATGCATCAATCAACTAGTCTTGGGACAATGCACATAAAACTAAGAATGGCCACTATGCTCTCAAAGTAGGTGCATAAAGGTAGAAGGTGGAGACCCAATATAATGGTGGAAGAAAGACCTTCATAGAAGGAAGTAGGGATTCAAGTCTCATAAAGAGCTTCCAAAAATTATGGTACTTATAGCTTTCAGCTCTCATTGCCCCTATCATAAGCATCTTGAAGTGATTAAGGTTAAAGTGAACAAACTATGGTGTACATGCTTGACGAAGTATAAGTTAGAAATCTCATGTCCCTTGTATACGAGGGCCGCTCCTCATGCTACTCAAGTTTAGTCACTGGTAAGTTCTTGTCATTGTAAGTACATGTGTATCATAGAGAACCGCCAATGGGGTACCCCTTGCCCGATGATACGGAAGAATCCCCATATCAAAATGACAAGGCAAGCAGACAACAAGCATCTCAGCAATCTTCTTACTTACCATGGGAATATGGTGCTTTTTTTCTCTCTTTCCTCTTTTCATAATCTCTCTTTTTTTTCTTTTTCTCTTTTTCTCAATATAGGACTCTTTTTTTATAAGAAGAGTGCTTCATAGACAGCTCATTATGGTTACGTTGCAGGTTTCTACCATGTCAGCATGGATTAGACCAGCGGCCCAAGCGTTTCTCTAACACATATACATAACTCCATAGACTTACAAGCTCCCCTTTCATTTCACACCGACAACATCCATAGACAAAAGAGCATGATATCAACTAGGTACAAAGTACCCGTGCAATGTTGAAAGCTTTCCCCATGACAGCATGGTTCTGCTAATCCCCAACAAATAAGTGCAAGCATATAGAACATAGACAACACAATGGTTCAAGTTTATTAAGGGCAAGAAAAGTAAAGTGTGCCATCAAGTTCGTGAGAGCTTTAATCACTAGTTTTCTCATAACAAGTTTAATTCGGAAGGTAAACAAAAGCATGAATATACTTGGAATAGCATAAGCTAGTAGGTAGGTATGGTGGACTCTTTGGAATAACTTGGTTTAGGGAGTTGGATGCATGAGTGGAACTCATACTTGGTTGCGGAGGCTAGCAAAAGGCGGGGCGACAAACTAAGAGAGCAATAATGGCCATAATCATGCAGAGCGACAAAACATCATTGATCAAAGCATAAAGTGATAATACAAGTTGAAAACTAAAGGATCATAAAGGCTATGGTGACTTGAGATAGTCATAACATCGTGTGAGCATGCGCCAAGTCAACCCAGATAAAGCATCAAAGGAGAATACCACTATACTATGCTTTAATATGCTAAAACAACGCATGATTCATCCAAGGCACATTAAGCAATCTCAATTGTTTATAACAAGTCATGCTACAGCAAATAATACTAATCATAAAGCCAAAACAATATCAAGAATGGCATGACAAAGCATAGGCCACAGTCAAAAACAAGCTCTCTGTACCACTTAAGCATGAACTTCCCTACTCTTTTCCAAACGAAAAAACCAAACTATTTGAAAACCAATGTATGAAAGAGGGGGTCCAACCAATTTATTCAGAAAACTAAGAAAACCAAGCAAAACAAAAAACCAAAACAAAAACGAAAAATAATACGCTCCAAGAACAACACAACTGTGTATGAAACAATAAAAATAAAGTGTTTGGAAGAAATCTGGGATTTTTATTGATGAAGAAGGGGATGCCTTGGGCATCCCCAAGCTTTGACGCTTTTACTTCTTGGATATTTCTTGGGCTGACATGCGTGGCATCCCAAAGCTTGATCTTTAGTCCATTCTTCATCTCATTACTCATTCCTTCCATACACCTGAAATTTTTCCTTCATACAAAACTTCACACAATCTTTATTAGCAACATTAGTGCACTCAAGATAATATGTCTTAAGGTTCAGTTCTAACATCAATAAACTTCCATTAGAACACTAGCTACTGAACTACTTCCCTAAAAAAGCTCAATTCCCCAAAAGAACTCAAAAAGGAACCAACAAGAAGCAAATGCAGAAAATGGCAGAAATCTGTCAAAACAGACAAGCAGGTAAATACGAATTTTTTCAAAGACCTTCTGTTGCTCAAATCAAAAAGTGTTGAACTAACGAAAGTTATATAACAACCTGGGGCAGAAGCACAAAAATTCACGCCTCAAAAAGACATTCAGAGATTTTACACGAATTTTTACGGTGAAGCACAGAAATCTGTTTCGGGACAGCAACTTTCTCAATCATTACTTCTCTCTCATTAGAGGTTACTCTTGGCACAAAAAGCAAATAAAAAGGATAAGGAGCGGTTATTACTAAAGTAATAACTTCCAAGACTCATCTAAATCTTTTGGGTTATCTCCCAATAAGTACTTTTCTTTAACGCCTTTAAGTTAGGCATGATAGTTTGAGAAGTTGCTCACATAAGGAATATGAATTGAAGTAAAAGAGAGCATCAAGAAGCAAATTCAAAGAACATTTAAGTCTAACCCACTTCCTATGCATAGGAATCTTTTAAAGAAACAAGTCATGAAAGCACAAAGCAACAAGCATAGGAAAGCAAAACAAGTGCAGCTTCAAAATTTTCAACATAAAGAGGGGAAACTTAGTATTGTTGAGACACATAAAACCATGTTTCCCTCTATCATAATAACTTTCAGTAGCATCATGAATGAAATTAAGAACATAACTATCACATAAAACATTCTTATCATGAGCCACATGCATAAAAGAATTAATACTCTCCACATAAGCATAGTCATTCTTATTAATTGTAGTGGGAGCAAATTCAACAAAATAGCTATCATTATTGTTCTCATCACCATAATCATCAAATATAGGAGGCATATTATAGTCATAATGAATTTTCTCCTCAATAGTAGGTGGACTAAAAATAACATAATCATCATTGTAATCATCATATATTGGAGGCATAGTATCATCAAAGTAAATTTTCTCCTCCATGCTTGGGGGACTAAAAAGATCATTTTCATCAAAACCAGCTTCCCCAAGCTTAGACTTTTGCATAGAATTAGCAATAATGGTGTTCAAGGAATTCATACTAACAACATTGCTATTATCATGCAAATAAAGTTCCATAGGTTTTTTAATTTTCTCTTCAAACACTTCATGTCCTAACTCAAGATAAATACTATAAAGCTCTCTAATTTTTTTGTTGTTTTCCATTAAGCCTAACTAGTGAAAACAAGAAACAAAAAGACAAAATTGCAGAATCTAAAGGAAATAACTTCGAGCACTCACACCGGAGGATGTGAGTACCTTTTATACCTTCCCAACATGGCCTTGAAAATTGGCGTTTGCCGTGGGAGGTTCTTCTTCTTTAATCCTCTGGTGTGAATACCTTTTACCTTTCTTCCCCGGCAACGGAGCCAGAAAATAGCTTGATGTCTACGCACTTCTATACTTGTAGACAATTATTGGGCCTCCAAGTGCAGAGGTTTGTAGAACAACAGCAAGTTTTCCCTTAAGTGGATCACCCAAGGTTTATCGAACTCAGGGAGAAAGTGGTCAAAGGTATCCCCTCTCGAGCAACCCTGCAATTAAGATACAAGAAGTCTCTTGTGTCCCCAACATACCCAATACACTTGTCAGGTGTATAGGTGCACTAGTTCGGTGAAGAGATAGTAAAATACAAGTGGTATGGATATAAGGCAACGGTGATAGAAAATAGCTTGCTGGCGTGTGGTTGACGTGGGAAAAGACTAAAGGAAAACTGAAATAAAGATGGAAGCAAGCAAACATGTAACAGATCTAGTTGCAAATGGTGTTTCAATGCTTAGAAACAAGTCCTAGGGATCATACTTTCACTAGTGAACACTCTCATATAAATATATTCTCTTTATGATACTACTCTTAACTACTCTCCGGTTGGACACTCTAATCGTTGGTAGGGCTATAACAGCACACCTCAAAGTTCATCTTTCCCATCTAGATAACCCCACACTGTCACCTTGAGTACTAGATGAGTCCAACAAACACCACAATTTTATAAAGACATCCAACTCCAAATATATCTCATAACAAGTATTTGTAATCTCTAGCCTAAGTGCCACCATGGTGTGCACACTGTCAACTTCACACACATGGGGAGAGCAGAGATCTATTAAAGCACTTGAGTAGCAAGGTAGATCTACTTGATTACAAAGCTCATGATCACAATATGATCATGCATAGAGAGAGAGATGAACACATAGCTACCGGTAGAACCCTTAGCCTCGAGGAAGAACTACTCCCTCATCATCATGGGAATCAGCAACGACGATGGAGATGGTGGTGGAGATCGATGGAGATGGCTCTGGGGGCACTTCCCCGTCCTGGCAGGGTGTCAGACCAAAGACTTTCTATCCCCCGAATCTCCCCTTCGGTGGCGGCGGCGCTGTGGAACTTTTCGTGGATTTCTGATTGATGATTTAGGGTTTATGCATCGGTAGGCTCTTATAGGCGAGAGGGGAGACCGAGGGGGTGCCGGAGGGGCCCACACCACCCCCTGGTGCGGCCTAGCCTAGCCCGCGCCACCAGATGGTGTGGCCATGATACGTCCAAAACGTATCTACTTTCCTGAACACTTTTGCTATTGTTTCTCCTCTAAACTTGTGTGATTTGGATGCAACTAATGCGGACTGACGCTGTTTTCAGCATAATTGCCTTGGTGTCTACTTTTTGTGCAGAAAACCAACTATTAGGAAAAATCCCGAAAAATATGCCAAAAATCCTATTTCACCCGAAGACTCCAGGAGCCATAATACGAGACGGAGAAGAGCCAGGGGGTGGCCACACCACCTGGTGGCGCGGGCCAGGCCAGGCCACGCCAGGGGGTGGTGTGGCCCCCCAGGCACCCCCTCGGCCTCTCTATTCGCCTATAAGGAGCCTTCTATCCTAAAAACTTCGGGGGGTTCGACGTTTTTCCAGAAGGAGTTCCGCTTTGCCGCCACCACCAGATTCCACGAAACAGCACCAGAAACTTTGTTCTGGCACCCTGCCGGGACAGGGAATTGGAGGAGATCATCGCCATCATCATCACCATCGCTTCTCCATCGACCAACCATGTTTCCCCCATCTATGAGTGAGTAATTCGCCGCTGTAGGCTATGGGGATGGTAGGGATTGGATGAGATCGTTCATGTAATGGCATCAGATTGTTATAGCATGGTGCCTAGTATCTTTTATTAGTGCTTTATGACTTTGTTGCGACTTGTTGTGCTTACTGCTTGGCACTAGGGCCCGAGTGCCATGATTTCAGATCTGAACATGTTATTGATTCATTATGATAGTATTGTTTATGGTCTTATCTACAAGTTGTATACACACATTGATGTCCGGAACTAATGGCCCCGAAGTGACAGAAATCAGGATAACCGGAGGGAATGGCTTTGATGTGAGGATCACATGTGTTCACAGAGTGTTAATGCGTTGCTCTGGTGCTCTATTAAAATGATCACCTTAATTGCTAGTAGTTCCCTTGAGGCCCCGCTGCAAACGGGCTGGCAGGACAAAAGATGTTGTGCAAGTTCTCATTGCGAGCACGTATGACTATATATGGAACACATGCCTAGGATTGTCTAGTACTTGGATGCTTTATCTTATTTATCTGCAATTGCCCTATGTTCTGATTGCTATGTGAATTGTCTTGTCCATGCAACGCCCATCCATCCATCCCTATGCCTACCACACTCGAATCCCAATCACTTTGCTATCACTATTATTCTTTACTTTGTCTTTACTTTGCTATTCCTACTACAAAACTGTTGCTACTAATAAACTGCTGTGAGCAAGATTGTTTCCAGGTGCAGCTGAATTGACAACTCAGTTGTTAAGGCTTATAAATATTCTTTGACTCCCCTTGTGTCGAATCAATAAATTGGGTTTCACTTCCCTCGAAAATTCTGCGATACACCCCCTATACTTGTGGGTCATCAGGCCACCCTATGGCCCTTCTCTATCTCGTATTCTGGCTCCAAGTGTCCCCCGGTAAAATAATAACTTTGGCTTTTGTCCCGTCCAATTCCGAAAATATTCATTTTCTGACTTCCTGGAACTAAAAACAGCAGAAAACAGGCAGCTGGCACTATGGCTCTTGTTAATAGGTTAGTCCATGAAATCATATGAAAAGTACTCCAAAGTGTGGACAAAACATAAGAAAGTAGATAAAACCAAGCATGGAACATCAAAAATTATGGATACATTTGCAATGTATCACTCCCATCCCCGAGCCTGGCTGGAGGGTAATGTTCCTCTCTTTCCTCTTTCGGGGTCTTTCTCTTCATGTCCACAAATTTCTTTGTGGCCTTTTGTTTGTTTATGGCGTGCAGCTATATCATCTCACCCCCAACTCTATTCTCCACGTCGCTTGTTTTGTCACTCTTTGCGAGTGTTTTCTTGGGATTCATCCCCATTGGGGACTTTGGAAACACTTCTTCTATGTTTGTCGCAACGCCACTGATATTGAGATGCTATTTCAGATTGATTATTGATTCTATCATGTCTTTGTTATTTGTGATGTGGCATGCTCTATGTTGTTAGTAGATATCTTGGCCGAGTAGATGCTAGCAACTCCAAGAGGGAGTATTTATGCTCGATAGTGGGTTCATGCGTCTAGTAATCTGGGGAAGTGACAGAAATCTCTAAGGTACTAGATGTGATGTTGCTACTAGGGAGAAAACATCAATCCTTTATTCATAGAACAATCGTATTGTTTACTTTACACGCAATGCGTGATGAAATTATCTGTTGCTTGCAACTTAATACTAGAGGGGGTTCGGATGATAACCTGAAGGTGGATTATTAGTCATAGATGCAGTTGGATTACGGTCTATGTATAATGTTGTAATGCCCAATCAAATATCATAGGAGTCAAGATGGTTAGTATATGCATGTATGCTTTCTCGATGTTTGTCAATTGCTCCGCTATAATTTGTTCACCCAACATGTCATCTATCTTAAGGAGAACCACCACTAGTGAAATATGGACCCCGGTCCTTTCTTTTACCATCAATCTACAACCGTTTACTGCTTTCTGTTTACTTTCTGCAAGCTTTTACTTTCTTCCACACAATACGTTTAATCCTTTGTTTTTAGCAAAACAAGTGAGATTGACAACCTCACTGTAAGTTGGAGGCAAAGTTCTGTGGTTGTGTTGTGCAGGATTCCAAGTTGGCAACAACACCTTGGAGGTGTTTCCTTGCTCTTACTAGATCAATAACCTTGGTTTCATAACTGAGGGAAACTTATTGATGTGCTCATCATACCTTCCTCTTGGGGTTCCCAACGAGCTCGAGATATCTTGGGCCATCAACCGCCCACATATAATTTATCTTGCTCTAACAATTACATGCATACTTTATCTTTATCTTTTATTCCCATCAGATGTTTTGCACAGCTACATGTGAAACCGAACGCCCTAGGCCCTCTCTCTCCATCATCGACAACAACAAAAAGACGCAAACTCTTGGTCCGGTAAAAACACAAAAGGAATTTTAAAACTCTCGAAGGTCCATTAAAGTAACTTCACTACGCATCTGCCTCCCGAGGATTCGATAACCTAGGTCTACTAGGGAAAAAGAAGCTATACTACATCCGTAATCCAGATCGAAGGTATCACATGCTATAATTGTATTAATTGGAAACATTAATACATGTGTGTTTAATAAACAAATAAAGAGTTCCTAGTTATGCCTCTCATATAAATTAGCTCATTGATTAACAAGACGATCAAGGTTTCCTGATCATGAACATTGGATGTTGTTAATAACGAGGTCACAACATTGGTTGAATGTTGTGATGAACATTCATCCAAAGAATAGTAATACGATCAAAGTCATTCTGTTAAAATTTCTATGACATCATACAAAGTAACTTTAGCCCTTAGACTATAAGATCATGTCAATCACTAACACCAGAAGAGTAACTTGATAACATCAAACTTCACACCGTAATAGGGTGATAATAAAGGTGGGTTTAGATACTCCGAAAGTGTTATGTAGAGGCTCATGGATCAAGAGTGGGATTTATCAATCCAGATGACGGAGATATATACTCTGGGCCCTCTCGGTGATATCACATTGATGTAGCTTGCAATCAAGTGATAAGATCACTAGAATGTTATATCACGGGAACGAGAAAAGAGTACTTGTCGGTAGTGAGATCAAACTAGGTATGGGGATACTGATGATCGAATCTCAGACATGTAATATATCGCGAGACAAAGGGATTTAGTTACAAACGTTAAAGGTTCACACGATAACTAGAGTCATCGTTGAATGTGCGGGACTCAGTACAGATCTCCAGGACCCGCTGCTGATTATTGATCAGAGAGGGATCTCTATCATGTCTGCATTATTCGCGAACCAGGGGTGACACACTTAAGAGATACCGACAACATTTGTAGCAAATATGTTTCAAATAAACATTTAAGAAAATGCTGGAATAGAAATCGAAATTGTTTCAGGTGAAATTGCAGAAATTAGTTCTGCTTATGATATTAAAATGTTATAGAGGTTTTATGTGAATGTTTGTTAATTAAAGTAATTAACAAAATTCTGAATAAAATAAATAAAAGAGTTTTATTAAATGAGAGTTTGCATTAAATTTGGTGGAAATTTAATGGAGGTGAGTGGATTTTTGAGTGGAGGCATGTTTATGTGAGTGGGAGCTCCACCCACATGAATGAGGAAGAGGTGGGGGGCACCTCCTTTGGCCACCGGCCATGGGAGGGGCTGCCCTCCTCTCCCTATAAAAGGCCCCCTCTCCTCCTCTCATCTCACACCTCCTCGTGAAGGATCTCTCTCCCCCTCTAGAATTATTACCCATGGTCTGGGATTAACGAGATACATGTTCCCGGTGGTTTTGTCTAAAAAGAGTTGCTGCTTCCGCTGCATTGCTGGAGCAAGGACGCGGAGATTGTTGGGATACCGAACGTGTGTGCGATCATGGATGCATCACTACTTTGTGGTGCTGGACTTGCTGGTGCTGGACCTGCTGGACTTACTGGTGCTGGACTTGCTAGATTTCATCACGATCTTGAGACCGACAAGTGTACGACTACATCATCCACGAAATCAGATTTTGTTAACAACGCTTTGTCGCTCTTCAAGGGTATGTTCTCTATGGATGTATATCCACCCGTTGATTGTATCTAGGTAGATAGATCTTGGTGCTTAGTAGTTCACATCGTAGATTTTTTGTTTTGTTTTCTATGCTCCAAACCCAACAAATAGAACCTATATCTGTAAGGCATTGTTGTAGCAGCAATCGCAAGCCAAATAGTATTAGAGATAGATAGAATAGTCTGTGAGTTGCTATTTCTGATTTTTTTTCTTCTCTAATGGAACTTTTCTCAATGCACTGTGGAGGTTATAAAGATCTTTTACAATGTTCTACTGTAATCTATAGCCATCCTCTGGATCTATGGTGTTTCTCTTGTACCACTCTAAGGGATGTAATATTAGCAGAAACGTTATTTCTTTGGTGTTATATCAATGACTTGTGTACTACATCATGCATTGGTATGTTTGGTCACCGCAAATCATCACCATGTCACACCGGGTATCATGGTTGACCCGCTGCCACCAAAGCAGGCCTCTAGGAAACGATGTGGGATCCGCCATTGAGAATGCCTTGCCAACCTAAGGATGCCGCTCACCAGAGGGCCGGCCACACATTCCACCTTTGGAGGCCGCCACTGAAGGAAATATGCCCTGAGAGGCAATAATAAAGTTGTTATTATATATTCCTTATACATGATAGATGTTTATTTTACATGCTAGAAATGTATTGATTTAGAAACATCAATACATGTGTGTTTAATAAACAAAAAGGGTTCCTAGTCATGCCTCTCTTATAGACTAGCTTGTTGATTAACAGGATGATCAAGGTTTCCTGATCATGGATATTGGATGTTGTTAATAACAAGGTCACATCATTGGTGGAATGATGTGATGAACATTCATCCGAAGTATAGCATTACGATCAAGTCATTATGTTTATACTGCTATAACATCATACGAAGTAATCTTTATCCTTAGACCATGAGATCATGTTAATTGCTAACACCGGAAGTGTAGGGGTTCGTAGCATGGAAAACAAAAAAATTTCTACCGCATGAACACACAATCAAGATCTAATCTATGATCAAGCCAAGATCTATCTACTAGATTGTAGCAACGAGTCGATAGAGGAACTCACCCTCGAAGATTCCAAAGCGGTTAACGAGAGCAGATTCTCGTGGGTGATGTAGTCGTACACTTGCCGATCTCAAGATCGCGTAGATGATCCTTCCGGCGCTGCGTTCCGGCAGCGCTTCATGATCGGTCACACGTTCGATTTCGATGAAGACCTTCCTCTCCCTTGTTCCAAAGCAGCGGAGGTTGTAGCACTCTCCTCGTGATTCCTAAGACAACTGGCGTGGTACCAGGAAGTAGAGGGGAGATCTCGCAGGGCTTCGCCTTAAGCCGGAGCGAGTATGGTGGAGTATGAGAGAGCTTTGGAGATCTAGGGTTTAGACACACCAATTAGAAGGCTCTAAACCGGAGGCTAGGGCAATTAGAAGCTCTAACTTGACGGCTTGGGAGAAATCCCTAGGCTGTGGCTAGGGTTTAGGTTTAGAGGAGACTTGTGTACTAGGAGGGCGCCTGCCCCTCCTTTATAGGTGGGAGGCGGCCAAGGGAGGAGTCCTCCCCAACTCGGCTTGGAGGTGGGCACGGTTGGAGGAGGAATCCCTCCCAACTCGTTTCCACCTCCTCCTCTTTCCAAAACTTGCCGTTTGACTTTCAAACTAGCCGTTTGACTTTTCAAACTAGGATTTGAATAAATCCTTGATTTGGAACAGCGATGACACTTAGTACATGATGCAATCATACCAACTTGATATAACACATTCATGTACCCCTTCCCCGGTCTGGGACATTCGGAACCTTCTAGAATGTTCCGATGGAAACACGGAATCATTCCCCAACTCCGCAGGACTTTCCTTATATGAATCTTATTCTCCGGACCATTCCGGATCTCCTCGTGATATCCCGGATCCTATCCGAGACTCCGAACAACATTCGGTCTCTTTCTCATCATTCCATAACTACTCAAACAACGTCGAATCCTTAAGTGTGTCTCCCTACGGTTCGTGAATTATGTGGACATGATCGAGACACTTCTCCGATCAATAACCAATAGAGGAATCTGGAAATTCATATGGCTCCCACATATTTCTACGATTACTTTGCAATCGAATGAACCACTTGCATACGATACCAATTTCCCTTTGTCTCATGATATTTTACTTATCCGAGGTTATGATCGTCGGTATCTCTGCATACCTAGTTCAACCTCGTTACTGATAAGTACTCTTTTCTCGTTCCCGTGGTATGTGATCCCTTGTGAGCCAGTCACATGCTTGCAAGCTAATTGGATGACATTCCACCGAGAGGGCCCAGAGTATATCTATCCGTCATATGGATGGACAAATCCCACTCTTGATCCATGTGTCTCAACCAATACTTTCCGAACACTCAATGCCACCTTTATAGCCACCACATTACGGTGTGGTGTTTGATGTCATCAAAGCATCCTTCCGGTAAAGGTGATATGCATGATCTCATGGTCGAAGGAATTAGGTTACTATGTATCGAGCTTATAGCAAATGAACTATATTAAATGACTTGATCTTTATGCTACGCTTAACTATAGGAGTATGTCCATCACATCATTCTCCTAATGATATGACCCTGTTGTTAATAACATCTCTATGTTCATGATCAGGAAACCATGATCATATATTAACCAACAAGCTAGTTTAACAAGAGGCTTTACTAGGGACTCTTTTATGTTTACAAATCACACAAGTATTAATGTTTCCGGTTAATACAATTATAGCATGGTATGTAAACATTTATCATAAGTATGAAGATATGATAATAACCACTTTATTATTGCCTCTTGGGCATATCTCCAACAGTCTCCCACTTGCACTAGAGTCAATAATCTAGTTTCAAACCTTTGTGTATTCAACACCTATGGCTTTCTGGTGTTGTATGTACACGATTGCTAGTGGTCAACTGATCTCCGGATCTGACACCTCCAGGTCCATGTGTAATTGCATGTCTTTCCGTCTCTACGCATCACTCATTCTTTAATGAGATGGCTTTGTATAAATTTGGTCCTTCGGTGAGACCTTTAGTTCTTTGGGGTTAAAACATGTTGATAATATTGTCGTACAATATATCTTCATAGTATTATCCTTTCTGTGAACTACACCTAGTTTGATAACAAACTACTTGACACAAATGCCCTCTTTAGCTGCTATAACAGCAGTTATATACTTAGCCTTTTGTTGTAGTATCTGTCACAATGTCTTAACTTTGGAACTCATCCAAATCTATTATGGAACTTACTTTCCATTATATTGTGCCACCCTTAGTTTAGATTGAGATAAACTTAATTTGTACTCTGTGACAAAACTAGTATCAATGTAGTACTTTTACAATGAACTAACCATCTATTTGCCACTTCTACAAAAAAAAATATTCTTAGTTCTATCAAAAGATCATAAGAATATCCTTACTATCGTCCAATGATCATCTTATGAATCATTCTGGTATATGCTCATAACATTTAGAGCATATGACATATCTGGATTTGTACATATCACAGTATGATTGATATAAATACTCTTTGTGATTTCATACATCAAGTATCAATCTATACTTGAATCTTTGTTTCACTTACCAAGTGTCAATACACTTGAATATATCATCAATATTGAACTCATTCAATCCTTTCTGTGTGACAAGAACCTTTCTTGTAGTTTCTTTATTGAACTCATTCAATACATCATCTATGTACTTTCGGCACAACCATATTAGCGTCTATTGATGCCAAATATTTGGGTTTTTCCTAAGTCTTTCATCAGGATGAAATTCTTAATATGTGTTAATAAAAGATACATCATTTCTAATCAACAATATGTCCTCCACATAATGTATTAGAAATATGTCTTAGCGCTCCCACTTAATTTCTTGCAAATGCAAGCATCTTCATTGTCTCCGATGAAATTAAACTCTTTTAACAGTTTCATCATAGTGAAGATTCCAACTCCACTATGCTTACTTCAACCATTGAAGTTTGCATATGCATTTAGCATCCTTTGAATTAACAAAACCCTTTGGACCGTGTCATGCACACATCCTAGGTAACCCTTCTATTAGAAGAACTTGTTTTGTTTATTCAACTACCACATAACAAAAATTATATGTAGTGGTTGCTACATTAATCCGTCTAGACTAAATATCGCTATGAAAGATCAAATCTTGTCATAGTCAACCTTTGAACATTTTGTGAACTCTTTCCCAACATGTCGACTATTTCATAGATGTGAAACATCCATGTCTACTTCTTTATAGATCCAAACACAACTATAAGGTCTTACACCTTTCTTGAGGGTCCTTCAAGTTCAAAACTTGATTTCTCGTGTATGGAACTATCACGGATTTTATGGCTTCAAGCCATTTGACGGAGTCAGGGCCCATCATCACTTCTTTGCATGTAGTCCGTTCATTATTCTCAAATAATGATTCAACCCTCAAATCTTGGTATTTGATTGTTTACTCGACCTACTTGGTTCAATAGAAACTTTGATCTTCGTAACCACAACCTTTGAGGCACGTGAGCCATGAGCATTGTTCTTTGCCTTGGAACACTTTTATTGCGCGCAACTCTGCACATATAGCTAAGGTTCTTTTAACCTTATCAAAGTTCTATTGTCCTCCCACTTAACTTTTCACGAAAAATTCCTTCTCAAAGAAACTTGACGTTCTAAGCGACAAACACTTTTGTCTCCGGTGTTATGGAGGAATACTTAACAAAGACAGGTTCATCCGACTTTGGTTGCAAACATCTTTCTTATGCATAGCATACCAATGTTTAAGAAAGGACAACTTGGGTTTTATCCCAAACCATAACTTTATATGGTGTCAATTCAACGGATTATGATGGAGCTCTTTTCAGTAGAAAAACGTCAGTCTCTAAAGCTTTTAACCTTTAAAATATAATGGCAGTTCTATGAATTACACCTTTGATCTTACCATGTCAAACAAGGTTTTAATTACACATCTCGAACGCTCCATACTCTTATGGTGTTTCGGGAAATGCAAATCCACAGAACGATTCCTTAAATCTTAGGTATTATGCTAAACTTGTAACTCAAATATCTTCCTTTATGATCTTTATCATAAACTATTTATATTCTTATTACAATGATTTTGCACTTCATCTTGAAAGACTTTGAACTTTTTCAAAAAATTTCATACTTCATCCTTATTAAGTAAATATTCATATATTCACTCAAATTTTCGGAGAAAGCATATGAAGTTGAAATCTATCGCTCTTGACTACATATAATGGATTTCATACAACAATATGTACAAGTTCCAATAAGCTAGTCATTCATTCCCTTTTGGCCTATGAACGAAGTTTTAATTATCTCTAGGAAAGTTTCACAAGCGTCATGTGATCAAAAATCAAAAGAATCCAAAATTCCATCCACATGGAGTTTTTTCATGTTTTCTTTCCAATATAATTTAAACGGCGATGTCACTTCCTAAGTGATCTTTCAATCAATTTGTCTTTCGATATTTTTAGCACTAGTTTTATGGATGTGATTTCTCCAACGAGATTTGTGAATCATCCATCTTTTATGGATTACGACAATTATTTGAACAACCCTTTTGTTCTCATAATACCTGATAAAACAAATCTTGAAGGCAAGCTTTGATGTTTAACGAGCAACACAATAACCCTTTATTTGTTCTTGATAAATATCATCACATATTCTTTTGCTAGTTATTTAGGCCATTGTAGTTCATGAATTGTGTTGTTTCATATGACGATTCACACCAACAAATTCAGTATCAAATACTTAAGAACCACATTGTCTAATAAGCAAAGAATATAGCCATAACATGTATATCATCTATATACTTAAACTGAACAATTCTAGTCTTTTCTTTTCTGCCATATATTTATGAGATTCTCTTTCAGTATTTCCTTTTCTGTTTGAAAGAATCTATCAACATCAACAGTGGAGTCATTCATATGACACATAGTCCAAAGCGTGTATAATCAAATACCAATGTCTTTGGACTTTCACTTTGAAGTAGATCACCATCATCAAATGTTTGGTGTTCTTTCAAATTCCTTTCTTTAGTAATCCATTGGTGTAGTAAACACTTTACCTACATCAAATGTTCACCCTTATCATGGAATTATCCATGATCAAGGTGAATCGCGAGTATAATGTTGCTCTCCAAAACCTTTTGGAGGATTAGGACAACTAGTGTCTCCAACCTTTTGCAAATTCTCATCAAATATGAGAACATGACTTTTGCCATATTATACTCTATCATGTTGCAACCAAAACTTCGTTTTAGATATCACAATATCTTCCACACATCATGGTTTCTGAAACAACTCTTTCAGATCCTAGATAACCTTGATATTAAGACAGTCCTTTGAATATCAATAATCATGGAAACAAACATGATACTCATACACTAACTCTTGGAATTGTCACTCTTGTTTTAATACCAATTATTAAACTTCATGGAGTAACCGGAACTTACTGAAAGTTTGCAATAGGACTTTTAAACTTTAGATTAACACTTCAAAACAATACGATACCAGTTCGTAAAGTAACTAACCAGAATTCTATAGTTCTATCATCTCAATTATAACTAAGCGTAAGGTGGTAAACGGATGCCAATGACTACAACAACTATGCAAATTCACTTTGATTTTAATTTATGATAAATAGTGTTCAACTTTTAATCATATTGCCGTTGAACTCCCACTCAAAACAATATCCCTCACATTGTTTTAGTGATCACACGAACCAAATCCACCACATCAAAACCGATCATCACGAGAGTTGATGTAGCTTCAATGGCGAACAATCAACATGTTCATCATATCTACTATATGACTCATGCTTTACCTTTTGGTGATCCGTGTTCCTGAGACCATGTCTGTACATGCTAGGCTCGTCAATATCAAACCTTAGCTTCCGCATAAGCAAATCTGGCTTGCTTACGTTGTATACACTTGCGGAATCTAACACACCCGATCATCACGTGGTGCTTCGAAACAACAAGCTTTAGCAACGGTGCATACTAAGGGTGAACACTTTAGAACTTGAAATTTATGTGCATGAGGGATCATCTTATAATGCTACCGTCGTCTACTAAGCAATACAAGATGCATAAAGGATTAACATCACATGCAATTCATAATATGTGATATGATATGGCCTTTCTTCTTTGTGCTTCCGGTCTCCATCTTCAAGAACGAACATGATCTCCATCATCACCGGCATAGCATCAAGGTCAATGACGCTTCTTCATGGTTGTCGTCCACCAGCTTCAACTATTACAACTACTTTGAATAGACACGCGGGTCTTAACAGAAATTAAAGACAACCATATGGCTCCTGCCGGTTGCCGACTTACAATAAGGAACATTGCATACATCATATATAATCACAATCATGGCCATATCACATCACTGCACACCCCTGCAAAACAAAGTTAGACGCCTCTACTTTCTTTGCATGTTTTACGTGGTTTGGGGCTTTCAATAAGTGTCGTTCTAACTTACGAACAAGAACCACAACATTGATACTAGTATTGTTAATCACCCGTTGTAAATTGGATCTTAACTATGCTAGGAGAAACAGGCACCCGCAAAGCCACTTATGCAATACAAGTTGCATGTCAAGCGTGGAGCAAGTCTCATGAACGATGTCATGTAAGGTTAGCCCGGGCCGCTTCATCCCAACATACCGCAAGATGCAAAGTACACAAGAAGCAATCGACAATAAAAGCATCAATGCCCACAATGACCATTGTGTTCTACTCGTGCAACAGATCTACATATAGACACTCTCGATACCTTTGTAGGGGTTCGTAGCATGGAAAACAAAAAAATTTCTACCGCATGAACACACAATCAAGATCTAATCTATGATCAAGCCAAGATCTATCTACTAGATTGTAGCAACGAGTCGATAGAGGAACTCACCCTCGAAGATTCCAAAGCGGTTAACGAGAGCAGATTCTCGTGGGTGATGTAGTCGTACACTTACCGATCTCAAGATCGCGTAGACGATCCTTCCGGCGCCGTTAAATGGCGCTTCCATGATCGGTCACCGTTGATTTTCGATGAAGACCTTCCTCTCCCTTGTTCCAGCAGGCAGCGGAGGTTGTAGCACTCTCCTCGTGATTCCGACAGCACAACGGCGTGGTACCGGAAGTAGAGGGGAGATCTTGCAGGGCTTCGCCTTAAGCCGGAGCGAGTATGGCGGAGTATGAGAGAGCTTTGGCGATCTAGGGTTTAGACACACCAATTAGAAGGCTCTAAACCGGAGGCTAGGGCAATTAGAAGCTCTAACTTGACGGCTTGGGAGAAATCCCTAGGCTGTGGCTAGGGTTTAGGTTTAGAGGAGAGGGACTTGTGTACTAGGAGGCGCCCTCCCTTTATAGGTGGGAGGTGCGGCCAAGGGGAGGGGAGTCCCTCCCCAACTCGGCTTGGAGGTGGGCCGCCGGTTGGAGGAGGGAATCCCTCCTCAACTCGGTTTCCACCTCTCCTCCTCTTTCCAAAACTTGCCGTTTGACTTTCAAACTAGCCGTTTGACTTTTCAAACTAGGATTTGAATAAATCCTTGATTTGGAACAGCGATGACACTTAGTACATGATGCAATCATACCAACTTGATATAACACATTCATGTACCCCTTCCCCCCGGAGTGCCGGACATTCCGGAACCTTCTAGAATGTTCCCGATGAAAACACCGGAATCATTCCCCAACTCCGAAACGGGACTTTCCTTATATGAATCTTATTCTCTGGACCATTCCGGATCTCCTCGTGATATCCCGGATCCTATCCGAGACTCCGAACAACATTCGGTCTCTTTCTCATCATTCCATAACTACTCAAACAACGTCGAATCCTTAAGTGTGTCTCCCTACGGTTCGTGAATTATGCAGACATGATCGAGACACTTCTCCGATCAATAACCAATAGAGGAATCTGGAAATTCATATGGCTCCCACATATTTCTACGATTACTTTGCAATCGAATGAACCACTTGCATACGATACCAATTTCCCTTTGTCTCATGATATTTTACTTATCCGAGGTTATGATCGTCGGTATCTCTGCATACCTAGTTCAACCTCGTTACTGATAAGTACTCTTTTCTCGTTCCCGTGGTATGTGATCCCTTGTGAGCCAGTCACATGCTTGCAAGCTAATTGGATGACATTCCACCGAGAGGGCCCAGAGTATATCTATCCGTCATATGGATGGACAAATCCCACTCTTGATCCATGTGTCTCAACCAATACTTTCCGAACACTCAATGCCACCTTTATAGCCACACATTACGGTGTGGTGTTTGATGTCATCAAAGCATCCTTCCGGTAAAGGTGATATGCATGATCTCATGGTCGAAGGAATTAGGTTACTATGTATCAGAAAGCTTATAGCAAATGAACTATATTAAATGACTTGATCTTTATGCTACGCTTAACTATAGGAGTATGTCCATCACATCATTCTCCTAATGATATGACCCTGTTGTTAATAACATCTCTATGTTCATGATCAGGAAACCATGATCATATATTAACCAACAAGCTAGTTTAACAAGAGGCTTTACTAGGGACTCTTTTATGTTTACAAATCACACAAGTATTAATGTTTCCGGTTAATACAATTATAGCATGGTATGTAAACATTTATCATAAGTATGAAGATATGATAATAACCACTTTATTAT
The DNA here is from genome assembly GCA_023614405.1 of Avena insularis. Taxonomy (NCBI): domain Eukaryota; kingdom Viridiplantae; phylum Streptophyta; class Magnoliopsida; order Poales; family Poaceae; genus Avena; species Avena insularis. Next base: position 88,504,948 of record CM042690.1, on the reverse strand, counting down.
TGCCTCTTGGGCATATCTCCAACAGGAAGAGTATCTTGATAACATCAAACGTCACACCATAACAGGGTGACTATAAAGATGGGTTCAGTACTACAAAGGTGTTATGTTGAGGCTCATGGATCAAGAGTGGAATTTGTCAATCCAGATGACGGATAGATATACTCTGGGCCCTCTCGGTGATATCACATTAGGATAGCTTGCAAGCAAGTGATGTGATCACTAGAATATTATATCACGGGAACGAGAAAAGAGTGCATGTCGGTAACGAGATCAAACTAGGTATGGAGATACAAATGATCGAATCTCGGACATGTAATATATTGAGAGACAAAGGGATTTAGTTACAAGCGTTAAAGGTTCTCACGATCACAGGAGTCATCGTTGAATGTGTAGGAGTCAGTACGGATCTCTAGGTCCCGCTGCTGATTATTGATCGGAGAAGGGTCTCGATCATGTCTGCATTATTCGCGAACCGTAGGGTGGCACACTTAAGAGTTACCGGACACCATTTTGGAGCACATATGTTTCAGATGAAAGAATTGCAAAGCGCAGGAATTGTTTCAATAGAAACCGAAAATTGTTTCGGGTGAAATTGCAGAAGGTAGTTCTGCATGTGATATTGAAATATTGCAAGGGGCTATATGTGAATGTTTGTTAATTAAAGTAATTAACAAAATTCTAAATAAATTTAATAAAAAGAGTTTTATTAAATGAGAGAGCATTAAATTTGGAGAAATTTAATGCATTTAAAGTAGAGACTTTAAAAGGGAATGTGAAGAGACATTTTAATGTGGAGGAGTTACCACCACATGAATGGGGGAGGTGAGGGGTCACCCCCATGCGCCGGCCATGGAGAGAAGGGGCACCCCCCTCCTCCTATAAAAGGCCACCCATTCCCTCCTTCATCCTCACACCTCCTTGTGAAGGATCTCTCTCTCCCTCTAGAATTATTCGCCCATAGTCTCGGATTAGCGAGATACATGTTCCCGGTGGCATTTTGTCTGGAAGGAGTTGCTGCTTCCGCTGGATCGCTGGAGCGAGGAGGTGGAGGTTGTCCGGTGGCTTGAACGTGTGTGCCAGTGCGGATGCGCTGCTGAGTTGCGGCGCTCGGACTTCCTCATGATCTTGAGATCGGCAAGTGTACGACTACATCAACCACGAGTTCCTACTCGTTAACAAAGCTCGTTGTCTTCGAGGGTAAGTTCTCCATGGATGTATGTCCACCCGTGTGCTCTGTATCTAGTAGATAGATCTTGGCGTATAGTTCTCATCGTAGGAATTTTTTTGTTTTCTATGCTGCGGACCCAACAGTGGTATCAGAGCCTGATCTATGCGTAAGTGCTTTGCACAGGTAGTACACATATGTTTATATGTGGGCGATGATGATCATTTTATTGCATCTTCTATGTACTTTGGATATTGGTGGCATAGTGGGATGAAGCGGCTCGGACCAACCTTACATGTCATCGTACATGAGACCGGTTCCACGACTAACATGCAACTAGTTTTGCATAAGTGGCTGGCGGGTGTCTGTCTCTCCTACTATAGTCAATATCTGATTTACAACGAGTTGCTAATAACTTGGTTATCCTCGTTGTGGTTCATGTTAAATGAGGTTAGACAGGTTCTATCTCCGAAAGCCCTAAGCCACGTAAAACTTTCAATTGATAAATTAGAGGCGTCTAGTTTAGATCGTTGCTGGGCTAGTGTTTTGATATGGTATTGTTGTAAGTAGATGTATAATAGATACTCTTACAACTCACCTAACATGTAAGTTCCATAGACCTTGTCCTTACACACAAAGGAATGATAGAGATCATACCACGATGCAAATGATAGAGATCAAATGCATGGACCATATCACCTCACTTCACACATTAGATGTTAGCATCTTATATTGCTAGTTTGGTGCTTTTGGTAGCATTATAAGATGATCTCTCATTTAGATATCAAGATAAAATGTGTTCTTCCTTAAGTATGCACCGTTTTGTGGATCGTGTTTTGAGGCATCACGTGATGATCGGGTGTTCTCAACTCTACGCTTTCATACAACGGGTGTAAGACAGTTTTACACACGCAAATACTAAGGTTCTTACTTGACGAGCCTAGCATGTACAGACATGGCCTCAGAACACGGACCGAAAGGTTAATCATGAGTCATATAGTTGATATGATGCCCATATAGATGCTCGCCTTTGAAGCTACACCGACTCACGTGATGATCGGACTTGGTGTAGTGGATTTGGTTCATGTAATCACCAAAAGGACACGAGGGATGACGTTTTTGAGTGGGAGTTCATTAGTAATTTGGATTAGTTGAACTCAATCTATCATAAACTTAGTCTAAATATACTTTACAAATTCTGTTGTAGATGGAACCACCTGCTTTTAATTTCAATGTGTTCATGGAGAAAGAGAAACTTGCTGCGAATGGTAGCAACTTTACCAACTAGGCTATGAATTTGAGGATTCTCCTCACTGCTGCACAAAAGCAATATGTGCTAGATGCGCCGCTAGGCCCCCCACCAGCACCTGATGCCCCTGACGAGGAAAAGAACGTCTATATAACTCGTCAGGAGGACCACAACTTAGTTCATTGCGGCATACTGTATGGGCTAGAGCCAGAACTTCGAAAGCGTTTCGAAAATGGCAATGCCTTTGATACCATGGGTGAATTGAAAATGATTTTCGATACTCATGCTGCCGTAGAGAGTTATAATGCTACAGAAAAGTTCTTTGGCTGCATGATGGAGGAAAACAGCTCCGTTAGTGAGCACGTACTCAAAATGTGCAATGCGCCGATAAGCTTGTGTCCTTGGGAATAACGATTCCCATTGACTTAGGCATACATCGTGTTCTCCAATCTCTGCCACCTAGCTACAAGAGCTTCGTGATGAACTATAATATGCAGGACATGAAGAAGCTCTTCCCGAGCTTCTGTCAATGCTTAAGACTGCAGAAGTGGAGATTAGGAAAGAACATCAAGTGTTGATGATCAATAGGACCTCCGGTTTCAAGAAGGACAAGAAAGGCAAGCATAAGGAAAAGAAGGGAGGCAAATCTGTTGCCACGCCTGAAAAGAAACCCCGAGCTGGCCCTAAGTCTGACACCGAGTGCTACTATTGCAAGGATCGCCATTGAAGCCAATCGCCCTAAGTATTTGGCGGACAAGAAGTCCAGCATGGCAAACAAAGGTATATGTGATATACATGTTATTGATGTGTACTTGACTAGTACTCGCAGTAGCACCTGGGTATTTGATACGAGATCGGTTGCTAATATATGTAACTCGGTTCAGGGGCTGCGGAACAAGCGACAACTAGCAAGGGATGAGGTCACGATGCGGGTCGGCAATGGATCAAGAGTTGATGTGATCGCCGTCGGAACGCTACCTCTCCATATGCCGTCGGGATTAGTTATAAACCTAAATAATTGTTATTTGGTACTTGCACTAAGCATGAACATTGTATTCGGATCGTGTTTGATGCAAAGTGGTTATTCATTTAAGTCTAAAACAATGGTTGTTTGATTTATATGAATAATATCTTTTATGGTCATGCACCTGTGTTGAATGGTTTATTTCTGTTGGATCTCGATAGTAGTATTACGCATATTCATAATGTTGATGCTAAAAGGATTAAACTTGATAATGATATATCTACATATATGTGGCACTGCCGTCTAGGTCAGATTGGCGTTAAACGCATGAAGAAACTCCATTCTGATGGACTTTTGGAAACACTTGATTTTGAATCATTTGATACATGTGAGCCATGCCTTATGGGCAAGATGACTAGAACGCTGTTTTCCGGTTCAATGGAACGGGCGACAGATTTATTGGAAATCATACATACTGATGTGTGTGGACCAATGAGTGTGTCGGCGCGAGGTGGATATCGTTATTTTGTTACTTTGACGGATGATTTGAGTAGATACGGGTATATCTATTTGATGAAACATAAGTCTGAAACCTTTGAAAGGTTCAAAGAATTTCAGAATGAAGTGGAAAATCATCGTAACAAAAAGATCAAATTTCTGCGGTCCGACCGTGGAGGAGAGTATCTTAGTTACAAGTTTAGCACACATATGAAAGACTGTGGAATAGTTTCACAACTCACGCCTGCCGGAACACCACAACGTAATGGTGTGTCAGAACGTCGTAATCGTACTTTATTGGATATGGTTCGATCTATGATGTCTCTGACTGACTTGCCACTGTCATTTTGGGGTTATGCACTGGAAACCATTGCATTCACTTTAAATAGGGCACCATCTAAATCCGTTGAAAAGACACCGTATGAATTATGGTTTGGAAACAAACCTAAGCTGTCATTTCTTAAAGTTTGGGGATGCGATGTTTATGTGAAGAAACTTTAACCGGATAAACTCGAACCCAAAGCGGAAAAATGCGTCTTCATGGGATACCCTAAGGAAACAATTGGGTATACCTTCTATCACAGATCCGAGGGCAAGGTCTTTGTTGCCAAGAATGGATCCTTTCTTGAGAAGGAGTTTCTCGCGAAAGGTGTGAGTAGTCGGAAGGTAGAACTCGAAGAGGTTATTGAACCTTCTCTTCATGAAATGGCGAGTAGCGCAGCTCCGGAAGTTGTTTCGGAGTTGACTTCACCTAATGAAGAGAGAGCTAATGATATTGATCATGAAACTCCGAAAAGAGGACACCTTAGAACCTCGAGGTCAAGCAGACACGTGCGACTCTGAACTGTACGGTAATCCTGTTATGAATTTCATGATTGATGAAATAGATGACCCTGTGACGTATGAAGAAGCGATGATGAGCCCTGATTCCAACAAATGGCTAGAAGCCATGAAATCCGAGATGGAATCCATGTACGAAAACCAGGTTTGGACCTTGGTGGACTTACCTCACGATCGAAAGGTCGTAGAGAATAAATGGATTTTCAAAAGAAAAACTGATGCTGATGGTAATATAACCATCTATAAGGCTCGACTTGTCGCAAAGGGGTTTCGACAAATTCAAGGAGTTGACTACGATGAGACAATCTCTCCCGTAGCGATGCTTAAGTCGGTTAGGATTATGTTAGCAATTGCTGCATATTTCGATTATGAAATATGGCAGATGGATGTCAAAACTGCGTTCCTCAATGGTAATATTGAAGAAGAGTTGTGTATGATACAACCTAAGGGTTTTGTCGATCCTAAGGATGCTAATAAGGTGTGCAAACTTCAGCGATCCATCTATGGACTGAAGCAAGCATCACGAAGTTGGAATCTCCGCTTTGATGAGGTGATCAAAGAGTTTGTATTTGTCCAAACTTATGGAGAGGCTTGTATTTACAAGAAAGTGAGTGGGAGCAATGTGGCATTTCTGATATTATATGTGGATGACATATTATTGATTGGAAATGATATAGATCTTTTAAACAGTGTTAAAAGTTATCTAAATAGCAAATTTTCGATGAAAGACCTTGGTGAAGCATCATATATATTAGGCATTAAAATCTATAGAGATAGATCAAGGCGCCTAATTGGGCTATCGCAGAGTACATACCTTGATAAGATATTAAAGAAGTTTAATATGGACGAAAGTAAGAAGGGGTTCTTACCTATGTTGCAAGGCAAGACATTGAGTAAGACTCAAAGTCCGTCTATGGCGGAAGAAAGAGAGATGATGGATAAGATCCCCTATGCCTCGGCCATAGGCTCTATTATGTATGCCATGCTATGTACAAGACCGGATGTGGCACATGCTATTAGTTTGACTAGTAGGTACCAATCTGATCTAGGTTCGGAACACTGGATAGCGGTCAAGAATATCCTTAAGTACTTGAGAAGAACTAAGGATATGTTTCTTGTATACGGAGGTGAAGAAGAGCTAGTCGCTAAGTGTTATGTCGATGCTAGCTTTGACACTGATCCGGATGACTCTAAGTCTCAATCCGGATACGTATTTCTCTTGAACGGAGCAGCAGTTAGTTGGAGGAGCTCCAAACAACCTATGGTGGCTGGATCAACGACGGAGGCGGAATATGTTGCTGCTTCAGAAGCAGCGCAGGAAGCGGTTTGGATGAAGGAGTTCATAACGGAACTAGGTGTGGTTCCTAGTGCGTTGGACCCAATGGTGATCTATTGTGACAATAATGGAGCCATAGCCAACGCCAAGGAACCAAGGTCTCACAAGAATTCCAAACATATTAAGCGCCGGTTTCACTCCATCCGCGAGCATGTCAAGGATGGAGATATAAAGATTTGTAAAGTGCACACGGACCTGAATGTAGCAGATCTGTTGACTAAAGTTCTCCCTAGGGCAAAACATGATCAACACCAGAACTCCATGGGTGTTAGATTTATCACTATGTGAACTAGATTATTGTCTCTAGTGCAAGCGGGAGACTGAAGGAAATATGCCCTGAGAGGCAATAATAAAGTTGTTATTATATATTCCTTATACATGATAGATGTTTATTTTACATGCTAGAAATGTATTGATTCGGAAACATCAATACATGTGTGTTTAATAAACAAAAAGGGTTCCTAGTCATGCCTCTCTTATAGACTAGCTTGTTGATTAACAGGATGATCAATGTTTCCAAAACCGGTTCATGAGTGCTCTTCAAGATCTTTGCCATGGATCAGTCTGTGAATCTAAAAGGGGAGTATCGCAACATACAACAAACTTATTTAAACTTGCATCACATTAGGACCCCTCTAAAATTTACCTAGAAACTTAGAAAATCAGCATAATAAGTTTTGGAAGCTTAATCGTAGTAGTTTTATTTTTGCAAATGCTCATACTATTTCATCATATGAGTAATAACTAAATATGTCTCTCCGTGATTTTTTTTTCAATATTTGGCAAAACTTAAAAATATGCTCTTTTTATCTGCTAAGATCTAGAAAATTTGTGCATCGAATGTCAAGAATGACTTGGCTCGGCATTTAAACCACGGATTTTCAAAGGGGAAACGGGTTGATGATCAAGATCTGAGGCCGAGTCATCCTTAAGTCCATACGCACACTTCTCTATATATTTTCTTAACATTTTTCAAGTAAATGGAATCAATACGGTGCATCTTATCTTTTTTTGACTAGAGCATAAGCAACTCAAAGGGAGCAAGTTCGTGTTTACCACTCATGCACTTATAATAGTTCAACTTATTTTGATTTGGATGCCTTATGGAATTATATAATGTAGATAACATAAAACGCAAAAGACCTACTCCCTCCCACCCATATTAGTCGACTCGAATTTGTCTAGACTCGGATGTATCTAGACATATTTTAATATAAGATACATCCGAATTTAGAAAAATCCAAGTCAACTAATATGGATCGGAGGGAGTACTAGTTTTCAGGAAAAATGGAAATTGTGTAACCAGTAAACTGTTCCCTTGATGACTAAGGAAGTACCAATACAAAATGAACCTATAATGTGTTTCCGTATTTTTTTTCCCAAAAAGAGCGACTACAACAAAAAAGTACAATTTCTCATTCGTGACAAATCTTTTTTTTTCCGGTGACACGTAAGTGGAGAGGAGGAGGGAATCAAGATATGGTAACGAAGACAAATTATTCTCTCATACTACGCTTCGGGGAGAGAAAAGAGACGCATGAGGTTCGCTTCGCCTGTCCATTTTGGCATCACCGCAGCGAACTCCTAGATGAGTCGATCCAACTTATGGACTCCGGGAGATGTAAATTTGCCCAAGACAACAATTTTCATCGATTGATGCTTCCTGGGAAGGGTGCAGGGTGGCCACTCCACGTTCATGCTGATCTTTCACGTCGTAGTAGCCAAAGTCTTACATTATGGAGGTTTTACTACTGAGAAGGAGGGAGTACTCTACTCTCTACTTTGTGATAATAACGGATAAGGAGGGATATGGTGTAGGCTATTTTTTTAAATAATACATTTTTACATCAGTTTCACGAATAATGCACGGAATTGTTAATTTTGAAAACTAGTGCGGTCTCAGGGTTTGAACTCCCGACAAGGACCTTTCGGGAGTTTAACTCCTGACCAGTTAACGCAGGGTGGTACATGACGAGTGCGTGTCGGTGGTTCAAACACCGACGAGTGCTTGTCGGAGTTAAACTCCCGAAAGTCCTTGTTGGTAGTTCAAATCCCGAGGCCGCGCTAGTTTTCGAAATTAACAATTTCGTGCATTATTCGTAAAATTGATTAAATAATTCGTATTATTTTTTAAAAAATTAGATAGGGTATAGTACTACTCTTCTATTTCACCGTGTTTCCTGCAAAAGTCAGTCTGGGCCGTGCAATTAGCAGCCAAAGTCTCGTTTGGAGCTTTGACGGATTGGCACTCGTAGTGGGAATACGGGGAGTGGGACAAGGCCACACCGGCCAGCTCATGCCATCTTTTCAGCTGGAGATCACTATCCTCTGTGAACGGATATACCCCCTGTCTTTTCTTGGTCCGTCTTTTCCACAAAGTAGCTTTGCCTGCACGCCTGTTGGAAAGTTCAAACGAGCCGAATGGTCCATCCATCCCGGCAAAAGTCCCTTTTGTACCGAAAGGTGTCGCCGTGGTAGGGCTCGCGAAGCAGATCCCCATGCCCAGATCACATGCTCCTTCCACCACGGTGATTTTCTATTTCGTTTCTTTAACCCTGAAATGCAGGCATTTTTCCTTGTCTTTCACCCTGAAATCCAGACGTACGAGCCGCAGTGAGCTGGGCCAGTTCAGTCGTATCACCGGCTCTGGCTGCACGCAGATCCGATCGCAGCACCAGTACCCACCGTTTCTCCGCGAGAAATAGAAAAGAAATTCCAACCGGAACACCCGCGCCGCCGAGAGGGCAGATTCCCCCTCTTGGAGCCTATGCTGCGGCGCCGCACGCGCCCTCCCGTGGCGTCCGACCAGGAGGATCCGATCCGACACGTGAGAGAAGCAAAGTGGCGAAAAGGACTTTGCCACCAGCCGGGTATGTCGACGCCCGCCGGCTGGCGCCTGCTGCGATGTTCTCCAAAAAGACTTCCGTTTCCCTATGCAACCACCCGCACAGAGAGATCAACAATAGGAAAACGTTGATCAATAGCAAAAGGACATGTCCAAAAAAAAAAAGATAACAGTGCGTCGACTAAAAGATGACGATCCGAGACCGTTGTGTCCTCTAACTATATCCTGCCACGCTCCGAGCCCCCCTGAAGCACCCCGTACCAAGCAGCACCCTCAGGGAGGGAGGTCGCACGGCGCTGCTACCCGGACCAGGATACTGGACCTAGAGTTTCCCCTGGCACTCGGGGTAAAATGGAAAGATGATCTCTACGACACGTTCCAAGAAGGAATGGCGCCACTCAAAAGCATCGCCGTGACGGTGTCGGATAAACCGGCAAGGATTTCTCCTGGTCCCCTCCTACCAAAGGCACCCCGAGGCGCAACGGGGCACCACCACCAACCTCGTCTCCCACGAGCACGCATCACCACGCCCTCGGAATCACCATCATCGTCTCTTCGAGAACCTTGGTGCACGACCTGCAAGATGGAGGCCGACGCCATCGCTAGACGAGGGACAACAACATCCCAGCCATGCGGGAGGGACCAACCTCCACCACCTAGAGGTGGTAGTCGATCGGACAAGGCATCAGGGGAACCCATGCCTCGGCGGGCGCGAGCGGGTCTAGAATCGGCCCGTAAAGCCCCAGTCACCCTGCTACAACAAGCAGGTCGCAACGTCATCGTACCAAGTACCAGCAACTCCGCCGCCATCTCCAGAAAGTAGAACTGCCGGCAGCGTGCCGGGCCACCTAGGTCTAGATGGGGCCTAAGGGGCCCATATCTGGGCCAGGAAGGCCACTATGGCGCTCGACACCGAACCGCTCAACCCCGTCTCCGAGAGCTGGCGCCGCCACACCTTCGTCCACCCAACAACGTGCCAGACTGCTAACTACCACGGAGCATAACTGCCGGTGAGGGGAAAGGCCACCGCGACACCGTCCGAGAGCTGCGGGGAGATCTTGACCCTTGCTGTCATCGCAGACGTAGTAGCCGCGAGCTCCACCACCTGCCGCCGACTCGAGATGCAGAAGGCCGCTCCCGGCATCGCTCACTAGTCGCCGCTACGCCAGGCCTCACCAACCTCTGCCAAGCCTCACCGCGCTAAGACTCCTTCGTCCTGCCTAGGAAGCTTGCACCGAGGAATTAAGGACCCGCCGCCGCCAGCACCGCACGAGCTTTTCCCAGCGGCCAACTCCGGCAACAGCGGGAGGGAGAGGGAGGGGAGGGGGCGGCAGGAGCTTGGGTCTGGGAGCCGCTTCAGTCGCCCGCGAGGAGAGCAACGCCGCTTCAGTCGCCCGCGAGGAGAGCAACGCGAAGCCTTTTTGTTCCTTGGACGATCGATCACTTTTGTTTTTCACTCGCGCGTGATCTTAAAGGAAACAACACAAGCTGGCGCGAGGAGGAAATCCTAATCACTGTTTTCAGTTGCGTCCTAATCACTGTTTTCAGTTGCGTGCGCTATTAGCATCACTACAAAATATACCCCCGGACACTTTTTTGGGGTAGCACAAGTAAAAAACGTATCTCGAAAAGATGGTTAGCCGGCGAGGAGCTGTCGAGGCGACCATCTATACGCCGTGACAGACACAACACCAACACATATAAGTGTCATATTACATGGTACGCAAGGGTAGCAGTGCTTAGTGCAGCGCTTGGGCAATGGTGGCACCCTCTGTTATGTCGTCCATCGCAAACACTGTTCATTGTTGGCTGCACGATGGAGAATGTTCAAGAACGGTCCGCTGACAGGTGACGGCCACTACTACCCACCCGGGTGTGAGCATATCATGAAAAATAATTATATTAGACCTAGTGGACCAACTCCTATGACTGACATGTGACCAATTAGATCTAGAAAACATTTGCTAATCTTGTTTTTCCTCTGTTCGACCCCATGTTGACCACTGGAGATCGCCAGATGTGCCTTTTTCCAAATCAGGTCCACTTTGCAAGGTTGTACTTGTTCGACAGCCAAGTTGCAAACCCTAGATCTCACGGACTACCCAACCCCGTTTCTTATATAATACAGGGCAACCCTTAATCCTCACTCACCACTCATCCCTACGTACAGCGCTGCGCTTCCACTCTCTTCAACTCTAGATTTGAACATAGTTATTTCCAGAAACCAGCCTCACAAATGTGATGATATCTAGGAAGCTGAAAACTTGTAGGCTTGGTAGTTACACCAATCTGACTTAGCCTCTGCGCCGGATTCCTCCTAACAAAAGGTATCTTTATCACATCTACAAATCGATATGCATCTTGTTCTTTCTCACCACGTTGCATCTTGTTTTTTCTCTAATTGATCTGTTGGCTCTTTCAGATCCACAGAGACGTCGTCAAAGTTACGCATGCAGAGGATAGCGTCCATGACGCTGCGGTCATCAGACTAAGTAAGGCTCGCGGAGGTTGACGGTCTACCGGGCTCGCGGCAGGATGGCGGGCACATTACTGCGGCCTTCCTAGTACTAGGCGAGGTGGACGACGGGCGCGTGACCGCGACCAGTATAGTTGCGTGCACGGAAGGCATGTCGCCTCGGCCGTCACCATAGAGACGCTCAAACGTAGGATTATGAAGCACTCCGCTTATCCTTTTTAGTTTATTTTTAAAAAATCTCTTCTCTAGAACGAACTCTAAGACTTCTGTAACAAAACGAGAGTGGCTCAAACTCTAGAAAGAAAACGTGGTTGTATGTTAATGTGGTGGGAATTTTCGATTTTAATGGAATTACGATACCTAATTTGAGTAGTACTGTTATTTTAATTAATTCTATGTATCACTAATGGTGTACGAAGCATGACACAAGGAGTAGGTGACACAACACCAAATTAGCACCATGTTCCGTTATGTACCGAGGCAGATCCTCTATCGCGCGGAGGTAGCGCTAACTTGGCAAAAAACGATGTGGCGACCTAAAAAGAGCCGCATAAAAACTTTTGCCGACGCACTTATTCCTGACGGTTTTTTTTTTGCCACGCTAGCGCGAGCGTGGCGACTAGACGTGCGTTTCGATATTTATAAGCGCCGGGGCACGCGATAGTGTTGTAGTGCATGAGGTTTCCGCGGTTTGGACTGGGTTTATTAGGCTCTGTTTGTTGCCCTTTTTATGTATTTTCTGTGTGCCTTTTTATGGTTTTCACACGGTTTTACTTTTCTAGGTTCAGTTTTCTATTTTTCTTTTATTTTGTTATTTTTAATTTAAACAATTTTTAAATAACAACATTTAAAAAATGTGTCCAATTTTAAAATTTCATTTTTTTGAAAATCTCAAATGTTCTATATTACTATAAAATATATAAAAAGTAAAGATAATATTATATATTATTGGGCCGTATTTGGAGTGGCCTATATAGAAAACACTTCGGGCTCCCTAAGGTGCTGAACACACTGAGCGGCGTATAGCACCTCGGCTCCGTGGGTTGCTCCTCCGCACGCGCGTGCTGCCTAGCTCTTGCTTGGCTCAAGAGAGCGCTGGTGGGCCTTTGGTTCTGCAGAGATTTTACACTGGTCACAGTGGGCATAAGCGTATGATACTATCATACAATGCATTGTATTGTATATTGATATTATAGTATTTTTATATTCAGTGTTTTTAAATCTTAATGATAAATTGTGTACATAATTTTTTAGCACTATTTTTTTTAGTTTTACGTGCTATAATATGGTATCTACCTATAATATGCTATAATATTATTTACGTGCTATAAGTCAGTCGACTGGCAGTATTATAATTACAATCCGACCATTCATCAACGGCAATCAAAGAGGAGTTCGGAAATGCTATTTGCCGTCCGTAGGCTAGACGGGGCGTCTAGCGCCGCACAGGGCGGAAGCCTGTTGGGCCGGCCCAGTTCGCGAGCCTTTTTCCTTTTGCGTTTTCTTTTTGTGTTTTCTTTTTATCTGTTTTCTTTTATCTGTTTTCCTTTTTCTTCTTTTTTGGATTTTCTTTCTTGTTTTTTTTAGAAACATCATTTTTTAAAATAGGTTCAATTTTTTTATGTTCTCCCGAACTTTGATTCATGATTTCTAAAATTGGTTCATGATTTTTGAAATTTGGTTCATGTTTTTAATTTTTGGTTCATAGTTTTTGAATTTTCTGAAATTGGTTCATGTTTTCCTAAATTGGTTTATGATTTTCAAAAATGGTTCATGCCTTTTTTCGAAATTGATTCATATTTTTTGAAATAGGTTCATAATTTTCGAATTTTTTCCATGATTTTTGATAAAAAATTTATTTTTGAAATTTTTTTCATGGTATTGAAAAAATCTTCACGAATATTCAAAAAATATTCACAATTCTTAAATCATTATTATATAGAATGCTAAGAGTTTAAACAAAATAAAGAAAATAAATAGAAAAAACAAGAAATCTCGTCAACTGGGCCGGCCCGATTAGCTCGCCTTCGGGCGGCGCGCGCGTTTTTTTTAAGCGGCATATAGACCCCCTTACTTTATCTACAACATGCAAGCTTTCATTCAGGCTGACAAGCCCACCCTTGCGTCCAACACCCCGCGCACATCTTGTTCGGCCTCTGCACGCGCCGCCCATCGCTACAACAAGCCCACACAAGCCTGTAAAGTCGAGGCCTGTCTTTGGTCTTCACGGGCCTTGCTCCCCTCTGTTTGGTATGGAGTGTATTTTAAACTTTCTGATGTCAGCTTTGCATGATCGACGTGGTAGACGTCTCACCCATCATGGCGGCGGTGCCAGCGACTGTGGGTCAAGTTCGTTTCCGTCGGTGGTTATTTTTGCGGCTCCTTGTCTTCTTCTCCTATTTCGTGAGAAGTGTGTTCCTGGCCATAATGCGTTCAAGGTCTTAGGTTCTCGATTCGCAAAAGAAAAAAAAGGTCGCAGGCTCTCATCATCTATCAAGTGAACGGCCCACGCGGCTTTCTAAGCATATGAGGTAAGTGCAAGTGGCCGAACCAGCCTATGAAAAATGGGTGCACGTACTCTACACTAAATGTCACTATTTTCTTCACGTTTTTTCTAATTTATTTGACCCATATTGCTTTATATTAAAATAAATATAGATATATATATGCAAAAAGTAAAAATAAACATAAAAATATACAAACTTTTGCCGAAAATAATGGATGTACGTTTGTACACCCATGTACTGATCTGGGTCCGTCCATGGGTAAGTGTAGCTCTGTGTATGCAATGTTTGCTATCGTCAGCTATTCCTGCCGTTTATGTGTCCCAATTTCTTCAAGAAAATGTAATTTGTTTAATTGATGAATAAAGTCTGCTGCTATTTATGAAAGAAATTCTCATCTTACACATGTTATTCATAAAAAATCAATTAAATGAATCCATCACATACAACGCTTATCATGCATTTGGAAAGTTGTTTCTGAACACCTACCATTTCTGCCACCGGATCGTGAGAACGACACGAGTTAGGATAGACTAGAATTCAGGCCGTCTTGTACTCCAGGCCTAAAGGCATACGTAACATGTCTCCTCATTTCGAATAGTCAAACCATCCAAATTAGCCCATTTGCATCACGGGGGGACCCGAATAGACGGGTTGTCCTCCCCTTGTCCGCGGGTGCGTCCGATGGATGGCCATTTCTCTGCCAAAGCGGCTTGGATGGCTATTTCTCTCACAATTTCAACCATCCAGTTCGCCGCAAATTCAGCCATATTTGGCCGTTCCCACAGTTTTTACCAAATAGAACCAGGTAAAATGCACATACGATTCAAAAGGACCTAGTTCACAGAATACAAATGGTTCAACACATAAATAATTTAAATAAAGGACCAACATAGGTCGAGCGATCACGTATCTCTTTCGAGGATCATCTTGCGCCTCCTCTCGATCCAACCCGTTGGCTCGGATCCATCTTGCTTTGTCAACCATCATATTATGGTTCTCCTCATTGATTAATTTGAGCTCAACTTCCTTTTGCTTGAGCTCAAATTCCTTCTCCATTTGTTGGGCATTGAGCTCAACTTTCCTTTTTCTTTGATCGCAATCTCTTTGGCCCTTGCTTGGGCATTATTCAACCCAACCTCTTTGAGTTTGAGCCCCTTTTCTTTTTTTGCTTCACTTAGAAATTTAGCTCGACTTATATGGCCTTTGCCCGAGCTTTGGTATCATCAAGTTCACATTTTATCATTTGGAAGTCCATGAAGATTTTCAATTGGTCTCATGTCTCCTTGCGCTTCATCTCACTTGCCACCTCCTTGTAGGCAATAAACTCCTTCAAGGTGGAATGTAATGTGATGGCATTGGCACCACGAGCAAGGTATTGCTTGCTAGCCTTGTGGCACCTCAGCTTACCCATATAGTTGGTGCTCGGCCCCTCGGTTGTTGTGGCTTCTTGAAGGTTAATGACCGCAAAATCATTTGCATGCTTCTTTCCTTTGCTATCTTTGTCCAAGGCCTCATAGATCTCTGCCCACTTGGAACACTTCTTGATGAGTAGCCAACAATGCACCAATGTGAACGGCTTGTTATCATACTGCTCTTAGAAGTAAGAAACTTCTTAATGCACCAACGTGAATGGATTGTTATCATACTCTCTTATATGTAAGACAATGCTTGGAGAATCATGTCCTGCACTCCAACTCCACTTAGTTGCCATACAGTCACATGATCCTGGGCGCCTTGAAACTTGCTACACTCCACCGGGATAAACCCCCACCTATTTTGAAGGAAAATGTCATTCCGATCACTCCAAAAGTTGCAGGGCCACAATTGACTATGCTCATGGAAGTGATCCCGAACCCTCTTCCAAAATGCTCCTCCATTTTGCTGGCACCACAATTTGGGTCTTGCCCAATTTCCATCCAAGTTTTGAAAAGGCACTCGTCCTCTTCATCTGTGTACGCTCCGGTACTCCTACTCACTCTGGTGCATTGGCGGGTGAGCTCATCAT
The DNA here is from genome assembly GCA_023614405.1 of Avena insularis. Lineage (NCBI taxonomy): Eukaryota > Viridiplantae > Streptophyta > Magnoliopsida > Poales > Poaceae > Avena > Avena insularis. The sequence goes on along the minus strand of CM042690.1, from coordinate 88,489,063 downwards.
CGAACAATGGCTTGTTCACAATGGAGACACTATCTTGTTGAGTTGCTTGCTTGTTCGCGTCCATCTCTTCGTAACCCCCGCGGACTCGGGGCCATACATTTCCCGAACAGGTCACAGGGAACCTGGGCGTCACCCGTGCTGCATTGCCGCGGGGCATGTGCACGACCAGCGGTCGTAGTTCCATAGAGTCCTATTGAGGTCAATGGCATCGGCCCTATTGCACTTATTCACCGACACCCAACGACTTGTCCCACATGCTCGCATGCGTGGCATGGTCAGGTTGTCCTCCACGCGGGTGCGGCGTCGGATAGATGTCGTTTGATGTCGTCATTACTAGAGGTGTCCATCAGGTGATGGAAGTCACTGAACTTGTTGCTACCAAAAACTTCAGGTGTTGGCGATGGCTGCTTTCCACGCCCTCTCCTTCATCATTGCATCGGTGTAGACTTGAACCTAGGTGGTGATGGCTTCTTTGGTGGTGCGGGCATGTATTTTGGCCATATTTTCATCCCAGGTTGTGGTAGCAGCTATGGTAGACGCCGCTTTGTGCTCTCGCGTTTACCCTTCAACCGACCCTCTTCTATCTCTAATCACGCCCCTCTACTCTGATGTCTGCTCTTTCTTCGGCTTGGGGATTACCATGGAGGATTCGGTGGCTTAGTTGGTGGTGGTGGTGGGTGGCGGTGACGTTTTGACCATCGGTTGCTAGGTCTTGTGGTTGTGGCGGCATCGCCGCGGGAGGAGAAATGGTGCAAATTGTTGTTTTGCAGCCTAATGACGGGACCGACGTGAACAAGAGAAGGATGTGCTTAGACGCAGACATATCATAACCCGGACCAAATTTGGACATCGGTCTGGAACCTGTGTCCCCAAAGTGGAACAAAAATGCAACAACAACATCGTGTCAAGCAACTCCTCTGATGCCACAACATATGAAGCTCTACCTATGCACAAGGGCAGAGTTTCTAGTCAAGTCTACGACTCAATCAGCCACTCAGGAGCTACTCCTAACAGAAGCGCTGGTTGCGCATCCGATGTACTTCTAGGTCTAGTGAAAGCCCGTAAAACTATCAACTACGAACGTATGTCGCAAATACACAAGTCTCCGCCTGAATCTATGATTCGACCAGACACTCGGGGGCAACTCCAAACAAGAGCGCTAGACGCGCACATAAAAACTTTCGAGTGATGCGCTCTAAATCCTCATTTGAATCGACAATTCAACTAAGAACTCGGGGGCTACTCTCATAGGAAGCACTGATAGCATATTCAAAAACAAAAGTGTCAGCATTGATGGCATCCGCATGATTATCCGAAGCACTTCTGGATCGCTATGTTTACACATTCGACAACTATAAGTCCCTACTCGAGTCTACTACTCGAACATGCACTAGGTGATACTCCCATAGGAGCGCTGATCGTGCACCCTATAGAAAAAACAAATTTAGAGAATAGTCCATTGTGTCGACTGCGTACATAATGTTGACTTCCTTACATCGATTGAATTCATTGGCGACTCCACCCACTTTACATTATATTGTCAAGTTCAGAGACAGCGTCTCCTTGGCCACCCAAATCACCTTCACGGTGACGAACATTCGGATGTTGTGTCCATGACATAAATATAAGACCTACAGATACAATCTAATGGCCTGGTAATCGCATCCGCTGCGCTCTACTAGATAAATATCGCGCCTACATGCGTGATGAAAACCCCGACGAACGCAACGACATTAAAACTGGAGTTCGGCTCAATAAGACCTTAGCGGCATGAGCCGAACTACAGCAGCAAATACCGAATCCAAGTCTGGGGACTCGAGTTTGAGTAGGTAGAGTTGTTTTTGCCCAAGAGCAATTAATTGGTCCTGATTTGTCGGATGCACTAGGCATGTATACCAAAATCCCTATGAACTGATCAAATGGCTAAGTCAGCTCGAGAAACTTTTGGGTTGGTACTACGCACCTTACGCGGCGAGTGACTTCTAAGTCTTCATCCGAATCTACGATTCGAATGGACACTTGGGGGCTACTGACATAGGTATTCCCAACGTGTATTTACCTTTGGCCTATCTAGCCCGGCCTAGCAGGAGGCCCACGTGACGATCTCCTATATATGGTGAATCTCATGACGATTCGGGTGAAGCCAAGCCCATGAAGGATTCGACTCTTTGGTGTACACGACAAGACTAGATGGAAAACCCTTTGGGTTACGCTTTCAAACCTATAACCGATTCGGATGTCTTCCAAGACCTGGCCTCCCCATATAAAGGCCAGCAGGGAACGATAGTGAAGATTATCAAAACTCTCATACACACACGCCAGATTCAGTCTGCACACCATAGCCATCTCGACGCCCTTGTAACCTTTGTTTCCTCAATCAATCAAGAGGAGACAAGCAGGAGTAGGGTTTTCCCTCTAGGGGTCTGAACCTGGGAAAACCTCATGTCCCCTGTTGTTTGTCTATTAGCCGACAAAGTCTCTAGCATGCCACACTTTCCTGAAAACCTAAGTGCATCAAGTATGAGCATTGACATGATCACACCATGTCACCTAGTACCACATAAGCAAGGTAGAAATCTTATAAATTGCAAATAGATTTATAGAATTAATAGAAAAGCTGATGGCACTGTTGATAGATATAAATCTAGATTAGTAGCAAAAGGATTTAAACAAATGTATGGAATATATTATGAAGATATACCTTTGTTCCAATTATTAAATATTCTACTATCAGACTTGTTCTAGTTGTTTCAGTATCAAAAGGATGGAGTTTGAGGAAAATAGATGTAAAGAATGCGTTTCTCCATGGTGTTCTGGAAGAAGAGGTCTATATGAAGTAGCCACGTGGGTATGAGGATCCCAATAAAACTTTTCATGTGTGAAAACTTGATAGATCACTGTATGGGCTCAAGCAAGCACCAAGAGCATGGTTCTCCAAGCTAAGTCAAAGCTGCAAGAACTTGGTTTTCTAGCATCCAAGGTAGACACTTCAATGTTCATATATAATCAGTCAGGTATAATTATTTATGTGCTAGTGTATGTTGATGATATTATTGTCACTAGCTCCTCCAATAAGGCAATTACTTCACTCCTTTAAGATCTTAGTTCAACATTTACTTTAAAAGATCTTGGTGAATTAAGTTTCTTCTTGGGAATCGAGGTAAAAAAGTTTAGCCAAGGTATTGTACTAACCCAAGAGAAATATGCTTCAGATTTACTTAATAGAGTTGGATTAAAGGGATGCAAATCCCTACTAACACCCTTATCAGCATTAGAGAAGCTTTCAGTCATAGAAGGAGAACCTTTAGGACTAGAAGATGGTACCAGGTACAGAAGCATGGTTGGATATCTCCAATACCTGACACTCACCAGACAAGATATTGCTTTTTTCTATCAACAAGGTATGCCAGTTTCTCCATGCACCCACTAGTGTACACTGGACATCTGTTAAAAGAACTTTGAGGTATGCCAGTAAGTATTGGTTTTATCTTTAGGAGATAATCCTCCACTCCTTTAAGTGCCTTATTACATGTTGATTGGGCAGGATGTATAGATGACAGAAGATCCAAAAGAGGTTTTTATGTATATTTTGGGCCTAACATGATTTCTTGGAGTGCTAGAAAATAGTCAACCGTGTCAAGATCAAGTACATAGGCGTAATACAAATCTCTAGCAAATGCTACAGTAGAAGTCATTTGGATTGAGTCACCATTAGGAGAACTAGGAGTCCAAAGGAATCAAACTTCATGTTTGTGGTGTGATAATATGGGCACAACTATCTTTCAGCTATGTTGGGTCCGCAGCATAGAAAACAAAAAATTTCCTACGATAAGAACTATACGCCAAGATCTATCTACTAGATACAGAGCAACGGATGGACATACATCCATGGAGAACTTACCCTCGAAGACAACGAGCTTTGTTAACGAGTAGGAACTCGTGGTTGATGTAGTCGTACACTTGCCGATCTCAAGATCGTGAGGAAGTCCGAGCGCCGCAACTCAGCAGCGCATCCGCACTCGCACACACATTCAAGCCACCGAACAACCTCCACCTCCTCGCTCAAGCGATCCAGCGGAAGCAGCAACTCCTTCCAGACGAAATGCCACCGGGAACATGTATCTCGCTAATCCGAGACCATAGGGGAATAATTCTAGAGGGGGAGAGAGATCCTTCACAAGGAAGTGTGTGGATGAAGGAGAGAATGGGTGGCCTTTTATAGGAGGAGGGGGGGTGCCCCCTCTCTCCATGGTCATGCATGGGGTGACCTCACCTCCCCCATTCATGTGGTGGTAACCCCTCCACATTAAAATGCCTCTTCACATTCTCTTTTAAAGTCTCCACTTTAAATGCATTAAATTTCTCGAAATTTAATGCTCTCTCATTTAATAAAACTCTTTTTATTAAATTTATTCAGAATTTTGTTAATTACTTTAATTAACAAACATTCACATATAGCCCTTGCAATATTTCAATATCACATGCAGAACCACCTTCTGCAATTTCACCCGAAACAATTTCCGGTTTCTATTGAAACAATTCCTGCGCTTTGCAATTCTTTCGTCTGAAACATATGTGCTCTAAAATGGTGTCCGATAACTCTTAAGTGTGCCACCCTACGGTTCGCGAATAATGCAGACATGATCGAGACCCTTCTCCGATCAATAATCAGCAGCGGGACCTGGAGATCCGTACTGACTCCTACACATTCAACGATGACTCCTGTGATCATGAGAATCTTTAACGCTTATAACTAAATCCCTTTGTCTCTCGATATATTACAAGTCCGAGATTCGATCATCGGTATCTCCATACCTAGTTTGATCTCGTTACCGACATGCACTCTTTTCTCGTTCCCGTGATATAACATTCTAGTGATCACATCACTTGCTTGCAAGCTATCCTAATGTGATATCACCGAGAGGGCCCAGAGTATATCTATCCGTCATCTGGATTGACAAATTCCACTCTTGATCCATGAGCCTCAACATAACACATTCGTAGTACTGAACCCATCTTTATAGTCACCCTGTTACGGTGTGACGTTTGACGTTATCAAGATACTCTTCCGGTGTTAGCAATTAACATAATCTCATGGTCTAAAGATAAAGATTACTTCGTATGATGTTATAGCAATATAAACATAATGACTTGATCGTAATGCTATACTTCGGATGAATGTTCATCACATCATTTCACAAATGCTATGACCTTATTATTAACAACATCTAATGTCCATGATCAGGAAACCTTGATCATCTTGTTAATCAACAAGCTCGTCTATAAGAGAGGCATAACTAAGAACCCTTTTTGTTTATTAAACACACATGTATTGATGTTTCCTATCAATACATTTCTAGCATATAAAATAAACATCTATCATGTATAAGGAATATATAATAACAACTTTATTATTGCCTCTCAGGGCATATTTCCTTCAAGCTAATCCTATATTTCATGCAAGAACTAAACATATTGAAACAGATTTTTACTTTGTAAGAGAAAGAGTAGCAACCAAATAACTAGAGATCAGATTTATTTCCTCTAAGGACCAGGTGGCGGATGGCTTCACCAAGGCACTACCAACTCAACAACTTGAGAAATTCAAAGCACATTCTCAATCTAAGGAAATGTTGTGATTGAGGAGGGGTGTTAGCGAGTTGTATTGTCACGTTAACATAAGGTGTACGATAGATAGAGTTAGGGGATCTTCCGATTTCCTTGTAAACGATCTAATCTCTTTATGAAGATTAGATCGATCCCCCTTTTCCTATCTCGATCGTATGTATCCTCGTATAAAAGTCTCGGGCCTTTTCCCATATATTAACACGCAACTGATGCTAGCTCCATGCACCGTTAAACCCCTTAGTAATTGTACAAATAACCACTCGCCGGGCCGCGGGCGTGTGGATAATCAAGTGGAGTACATTATAGTACAATGTTAACATCACTATATGTCTGATCGAGTTGTGTTTAATATGTACCTCTGTTCTAAGAAACAAAATATTTTACCTTTTTTACACATCTATCTAGACATCTTTTAATGTGTAGGTTTACTCATTTTGCTCTGAATTTACGCACTAAAAGAAGTCTAGATACATACATTTTACAAAAAGAGTAAAATATCTTATAATTTGGAAATGAAGGGAGTAGTATAATAAATATAGTATGCTTTGGTAGGGAATCTCCACCTTTAGCCCCAATAGCCTCTCTGTCATGCTAGTGGACATACTATTGGGACTGTTGGCACTATATGCCGAAAAGACCGGTCCAGTGCCCACACCGGTGTCCCTGATAGCACGCAAGAGGTTTATATTTCTACAAGCTACTCACTCTAGAGGCTCTCTTGATATTACGGCTATCTATCCTAAACCTGTTTTCTCAACAACTACAAGAGACCGGTAAAACAGAAAACCTATCAATATCATAACGTTGCTTTGAGCATTCCACTTGAGCTTGATGTAGACGATCTTGTCTCTTTCAAGATGGAACACCTTTCTTGATTTCTATTGCTCGCGCTTTGCTTGATGAATACTTGCGACTTTCTTCCCCATACTCCATGAAGAAACCTCTTCTTTGAACTTGTCTTCATCACTTCATGATCACCGATGATGACAAGCTTCAAGCATGATATCTTATAGAGATGGTGTACCTTGAGCTTGCACTTCATTTCTTGATGATGCCTTGAAGATATCCATGAGGAACTCCATTCTTTTTCTTCAAGATACCCTTGATATTCTTCTTCTTCTTCTACATGATTCCAATAGGAAGAAATCCCTTGGACATTGGTTCTTCTTCATTTTTTAACATTGAAACCAACACATGGCCCAAGCGATGCCAATGGATAAATCCTGCAAGTGAATCTCAATTCAAACGTTAGTCCATAGAGTTTGTCATTAATTACCAAAACCACACATGCGGGTACACATGCACTTTCATGATAAAAATTGAAAAATAAACAAAGAAAATCATCGAGAAAACCTCACCTAGCGATTTGGTCAAACAAATGCTGGGCGGAGGAGGTCAGGAGGGTGGCGGACATCGTCTGGTTTCTACGAGGTGGCTTCACGGGCGGCGGGGATGTAGGAAGGGTGGTGGGTCGATGGAGATGTGCGGCCAACAAAGAATCGTTATGGTTTGCCGACATCAATCTCACCTAGGCCAGGGACCGTCTCTGTCGTGAGGGGCCGGCCTCCCTCAAATCTAGCCGCAACTTAGCTCCGGTTCTGGCTTTCTACCACCTTTCCATCCTCTAGAGGCTCCGTTTTGCAAAGAATCGAGCCCGACGGTGGCGGTTTCGCAATAAATCGGGGCGGCCGTCGGTGAAATTTCGATCTCCCTGTCGATTCCGGCGATGACGAGCAACAGAGAGGTGGGATCGAGGGTAGCGTAGGGTCCGAGGTGATGGCGGCTGGTTATGGTGCTCACCGGTAGCGACACCAACATGAATAGGGGGGAGGTCGGTTTTTTCTCTCTAGAATGGCGATGACTCCTATTTTTAGGAGTTGGAGGAGGTGACTCCTCATTTTTTTACTCTAAAACTGATAGGACTCTAACCAATTTTTAGGGATCGGTTGAAGATGCCTTTAGAGAACTCTATCAGACACCGCATATCAGTCCGCATATGGCTGTTTCGGCTGATATGCGGGTTTATGATGTTTTTTGGGCTAGACCAAAGACCGCATCGGTGGTCTGGACTGGATAGTTTTCCCAGGCCGTGGCCCAAAACGTTAATCCGCCTCTATATATCCCACGCGGAGACCTCGATGCGTGTCAAAGCTCATCCACATCGCCACCGCGTACACCTCCCCACCGTAGTTCCACCGCTGCCGCAGCGCCATGGTGTCCGTTGGAAGTCAAGGAGGCCACGACGGAGGGAGAATGGGCAGCGGCGGATCCCCTTCCGCCCGTGCTCATGCGCTCTCTATTGCCGAGGAGCTCGAGAGGCAGCATTGGGCCTCCGACGCGGCGCACATTCGTGGCTTGTACCGCCACCTCCGACAAGGTTGTAGTCCTCCGGTGGCATTCGAGGCGGTGCTAATCGTGGTACTACCGTGGTCTGCAGCCGCCAAGCTCCCGTAATCACTCACTGCGTTGCCTCAGCTTCAGCGAGGCGTAGATCTCGAGTGTGCCACCACCGGTGCCATGGTTCAACCCGAGCGACTTTGTGGACGACGCCAACATCTCGATGCTCTTCGCCAAGCTCGGGCACGCCACCTCCACGCTGTCAGCCAGCGTCTTCGTCCCCGACTCTGCCTTGGGTGCCGTCATCATGGTGGTGGAGGAGAAGACCCGCCGAGAAAAATGCATTGGCTCCGCGAGCAGGCGGGCGCAGGACGCCTTCTATGTCGAGCTCCCCGACTCCGACGAGGAGTGATCTACAGCTAGCTCAGCCACCGTGGCACGAAGCTCTGGTGAGCTATCCCGGGCTAGATTTTGGTAGTCCTTAGCGGCCGCGGCGGCACCATTAACCTAGAAAGCGGAGCAGTGCTCCACTGTTCTTCTCGTTTCTCTAAATGTACTGAAGAATATGGCGCGAATGTATGTTTCAAGTTATGTACTAGTTCATTTTCCAGTATCTAGTCTATGTGCTTGTTTTTTAGCCCGCAAACATCGTTTGGGGTGGCCTCCATCAGCGTATTTGGGGTTTGCGATTTGAGGGTTCTGTTAGCGTTGCTTTTATCAACCCATGGTTATAAAGTTGAAGCGGAAGCATAATAATACGACACTATGTGGGCGTGTGAGCTTCGCCTCGCTGCTTATATCGTGTTAGATATCACGGGCAAGCACACTGAGTTTTCGGTCACGCATTTATTTCTCTTTTTTGTCTAGTTCTTTTAATACACTAATAGTGCGTACACGATTAATTGGTGGAGTGTTGTTAGCACTTGGTCCCAATATTATTATTCTAATATAAATGATTATTTCCAGGTTAAAAATAAATAAATATTTATTTCCTTTCTTCAAGCACATGATTTCTCTAACCAATAAATTAATACATGAAGGATCGGTGATCCAAAATTCATGAACAATTATGCCCATATATAGTAAATTTTGTAAATTGAGAAAAAAAAAGAGAGTTGGGGAGAAGGAAATGGCAACTCGACCTACTCAAGACGTCTGCCTGTTTCACACAAGTTGAAGGAGACAGGAGAGCTGAGAGCGGAGGAGAGGAGCAAATGAGAGGGATGGCCGGCCTGAGGAGGAAGTGTCTTTTCTCGTCTCTAGGCAAAGACGGGCCGGAAGGTTAAGGTGGAGTCGACCCACCCATGCGCCTCCCTCTCCCACGCAGTGCTGCCTTAGAGTCGACGTCCCCACGCCTCATCTACAGGCTCAACTCCACACCAAAGACCCTACCTCGAGATCCGTCTCCAAGCCCCCTGCCTGACCAGTGCCTCCTACAACGCCTCATCACCGTCGGCTCGTCCTCCTGCGTGACACCCCCGCCTGGAGCAATGCTTCCGTGCACCCCCGCTTCGCACATGTCCGCACGGTGGTCGAGATGAGGCCGGGGGAGGCAGCCTAAAGGAGTTGCGGCTGAGTGGGCTTAGTATGGTAGCAGTTGGAGAATCATAGTCGGCAGCCGAAAACCCTAGCCCGGAGCTCTTCGAAGAAGACGAATAGAGAGATGAGGGAAAGAGAGGGCCAGCTCCACAGAAAATCGCTTTAGAGCACGGGCTCCATGGAGCCCCTTTTGAATTTTTTAAAATTCATCAAATATTTTTGAAAAAATACCTCCATGTAGCCAACAATATGAAATACACGTGTGCAAAAATATAATGGAAAATACCTTATATTTCGAACGCACGGACGTACAAAAGACAAATTTTGGAAAAAGGGAGGCCCATTCAAAATTGCACTGTTTACGCCCATGTCTGATTTTTTTCTGAGACCAGAATACAAAGTATTTTTACATAATATTTTGTACACGTATATTATGAATCATTATCTATATATCCTGATATTTTACTGAAACTTTTTAATCTTTAAATTTGATTTTTTTTAAAAAAATAAGGTCCTCCATGGAGCCCTAATATATCCTACAACTAGTCATGTCACCGCCAAATCGAAGACATATCTCATCCAAACCCCGATGGACAAGCCAATGCAAATACCCCGGCAAGTCTAATTCTTAATCTACGCGGACGTAAACACGCTAGCGACTGCACTTTTGTTGCATTCCGCATTGCTTTAGTTCTAGGAATCAAGGTTAATCCCCCCCGGATAACGAGGTCCACCATCGATCTAGCTAGCTAGCCTGCAAGTGCAAGCCAGGATATTCGATCGGTCCCGTACGCGCAACCGTCCATCCGTCGACTCACGAGCAGGAACACACGCAACCGGGCGACATGATTAACCGACCGATCCAGACCGTATTCGCCAACGCATCACCACGTCGGCATGCAGCCGACCTGACGCCGGCCGATCGGGACAGCGACGCTGCTGGCCTGGCTGCTCTGTGCGACGGCTCCAGAACGCCGCCCGGCCGCGTAGGCGACGCGTCCACATCGCCAGCAGAGCTCCATCCACCGATCGAGTTCACCGAACGGCAGAGGAAATCTTAGGCCGGAGTGTCGTGGCGCTCGATCGCTAGCTCCCCGTGGCCGTGTAGGTGCCCGTGCCGACTGTACTCTGAATTCATCCAGCTCGGCGATTGGTTGCGTGATCGTCCTCGATCTACATGAGGATTCTTTTTTAACAGCCCTGTGGCCTTGAGATTTGCAGAAAATAAACGACGTGCATGGATGGACTGTAATTGAACGGCAGGCATGCTGCCAACGGGATTTACATAAAAAATGGAGAGAGATTCCATTCCGTTTTCAGGTCTGCTTTTGCCGTTTTCTGCGTGACCGACCGATCCAGGTCCACATTGCATGGTCCATGGGCACACCAGAACTGGCTCAGCTGGTCCTTGCCAAGGGAATAACTGTTGCTTGGGTTTGTCATCCAGAATTTAATTCGCAGGTTGCATCTTCCGTGATCCCCTAGCTGAACTGTTCGGCGCGCAAGTTGTGTGGACCTCTCGTAGAGTGCTAGTACGTACGTGCTGTTGGCTAGCTACTGACAGCGTTGCCTGCCGGTATAAGCTGGCGTGGCACTGAGGAGTTGCCGCAAGCAAGCTAGCTGCGCGCGAGAGCAAGTGAAACAAGCATACACTGAATCTAGCTGTAGAACCTAGGCATATGGATCGGCTTCACGAGGAGTCGTTCTTGGACGAGCTCATGTCGCCGCGGCGGCCGGAGGAGGCGTTGGCGGCGGAGCCGTGGCACGCGTCGTACCCTGGCAGCGGCACGATGATGAGCGGTCTCCTCTTCTACGGCGGCGAGCCAGGCGCCCCCGCCGCAAGGAGTGGATGGGACATAGGCCCGTTTCGACAGCCGATGGCGCAGATGCAGGCCGCGCCTCCGCACCCGGGCGAGGAGTTCAACTTCGACTACTTAAGCGAAGTGTGCAACCCGTACAGGAGCTTCGTCCCGGACGCTGCCGGCCAGGCGCTCACTCATCCCCGCCACGACCCCATGGCGGAGGACGAGACGTGCCGCGATAAGCTGTTTCATGGTGGTGGGTCGACGACGTTCATCTTCGGAGGAGGAGGTGCCGTGGAGATGAACGGCATGATCAGAGGTGTCCCCGGTGCCCACACTAGGAGCAAGCTCAACGGCGGGGCTCCCTCGAAGAACCTCATGGCCGAGAGGCGGCGGCGGAAGCGGCTCAATGACCGCCTCTCCATGCTCCGCTCCATCGTGCCCAAGATTACCAAGGTATATATTAATCCATTGTCGTGCTCGTGTGACCTAATTAATTCCTATATACTCGGCTAATTAATCAATCGAACTGTAGATGGATAGGACTTCGATCCTTGGGGACACCATAGACTACGTGAAGGAGCTAACGGAGTGGATCAAAACCTTGGAAGAGGAGATCGGCGTCACGCCGGGGGAGCTGAACCTGCTGAACACAGCTAAGAACCTCTCCGGCGGTAGCAACGAAGAGATGATGCCGATGAGGAATTCCACCAAGGTACGTACGTAGAATTCCTGCAGGAACAAATTGATCACACAAATGGCTTATCCATGTCTGCGCGCTTTGCAGTTTGATGTCGAGAAGCGAGCCAACGGCGGCACCAGGATCGAAATCTGCTGCGCGGCGAACCCCGGGGCGCTGCTGTCGACGGTGGGCGCACTGGAGGTGCTGGGCCTGGAGATCGAGCAGTGCGTCTTGAGCTGCTTCTGTGACTTCGGCATGCAGGCCTCCTGCTCGCAGGTAAGCCATCAATCTTACTGGGATTTATGTACTAGTACATCTCAAACACTAATCTCTGTCTGGCTTAAATCTTCCTTGATTTCTTGGTTGAATCTATTCTTTCTGCGCTAACGAAATCCGATTGTCGATGCACGGTGTGGCATCATGTAGGGAGGGGCGAAGAGGCAAGTAATAAGCGCCGACGAGATCAAGCAAGCATTGTACAGGAGTGCGGGCTATGGAGGTAGGTGTCTCTAAGCTAGCTAGGCAGAGGCAGCTAAGCTAGAGTTGGAGCCCGTCAGTTTCATTAAGCTGCAGAACAACCTCTGTTTCCATGTTTTTTTTATTGAGAAATGTCTGCATAAATTAATGTAGCGTGTTTTTTTTTGCAAACAATGTAGAGTATTTATCTTGAAAATTTTGAGTAGTGTTCAAAGTTCTGCTGTTGTGCGGCCGAGTTGTAATCGTTGGGCATGTGTCTCTCTCTACGTACGTCGCGTGCGTGGGGAGAGGAGTACAAGATTTGGGCGACATGAAAAGATACCATTTGTGTTGTTGTATTTGATTGCACACTATTACAGCTTCTTGTTTCTTCTGCAAGTTTAGCTGGTTCCTGACAGGAATGCCTCATAGGGTTTGTCCTGGGCAACCATATGGGCATATATGAACAAACAGTGTTGAAGGATTGGGTACATAGCGAGCATATATGAACAAGCCCTGAAGAGTAACTATCACACTGTACGCTCAACAAGCCCTCCGTTGATCCGTTACAGCAGGCTAGTTGAATAGTCCACGAAAGAACAATATCACAATATGCACTTTACATCATGATATATTGAGATTCACATATAATGGATGAAATCGTTATGTCATGGTCTTACCCCAAATGATAGGATTTAAGACAAGCATCCATGAGTGTGCCGATTTTTGAAACCTATGTTGAAAGGGAGATGTGCGGTAGAACGATGAGTAAAATTTCTGACTTAAAATATACGACTCTAATTGTATTTCATGTTTCTAATAATTTTTCTAATAAATTTTTTATTAGAGGAGGTGAATACACGACTATTTTTCTAATAATTTTTTTATTTTATGGATATATTTGGATAAATAAAATTCTCCTAAAATGAACTAGGTGAACAATCCTTCATGCCAAGATTACACTAAATTGTCAAATGAATGTAAATTGACAAGAACTAAATTGTCCCCATAAGATAGAAATAAATGTAATACCAGACTACCTTCTCACAATTCTATCAATTAGAGGTGAGAAATTCACAACTACAGCAGGCTTGGTTGTTCCCATGGATAATGCTAGGTATGTGAAAGGCATGGCAGCTACTTGACATCCTAGGTCCTGACAAATGACTATAGCCTCCTCATGGTACAAATTGATAGGGATTATTGAGGACTTATGAAAATCAACTTAGAAGTCAGAGATGAAAAAAAGATCCAACGGTGATTTAAGCACTGTCATATGTGAGATCTCTGTTGGTAAAACAATCAGTTATCATCTACATATTGGATGATTAGGTAATTTGTGTCCTCATTGCAAGGAAAAGGAGGAACTAAAACACCATCTCTGCATGTTTTGTTAATTATGCATTGCAAAAAAATCCTCCAAATACATATAGTAAAGGTGATGAAATATCATCTTGATTGACACCTCTCTTGCAAAGAATTCTTTTCCCTAGAAATCAATTCAATAATACAGCAGATGTGCCAAAAGCCAAAATATCCTTAACCCATTGTAACCAGGATTTAGGATAATCCATATGTTCCATAATTTCCAAAATAGCAGAATGTTCAACTGTATCAGAAGCTTTCTCAAAGTCAATTTTGAAAACAAAGATTTTCCTTTTAGACTTCTCACATTGATGTAAGAACTCAAAAGACCACGCTAGGAAATCATGTATAGTCCGTTCCTTAATAAAACCATATTGGTTATCATGTATGCATCTTGTAATCTCCTTCTGCAATCTATTGAGGCTAATTTTGTCAAGAATTTAAGACATGTGTTTTTGAGAATGATTGGCCTAAAATAATTTACTGTATTTACCCTAGCCTTCTTTTGTATCAGTGAAATGAATGAGACATTGACACTTTGTAGCTGAGTGTTTCCCGCTTGAAAATCTCTACAAAGATGCAATTAATCTTCTTGAGGATGTGCCAGCACTTCTTCACAAAATGTCCAGTAAATCCATCAGCTTCAGGGGCCTTTTCTGTTTTCATGTTCTTCGCAACGTCCTCAATTTCCTAATCAGTAAAAGTAGAAGTTATAGTGTTTAAATTTTCTATAGGAGCAATGTAATCCTTTATTGAAGACAAAGCACTGGTTCATGGGGCATTGCCATTCTCTTCTTATAATGCTTGTAACATGACCAAAGTGCATCAACTTTGTGAGAATGCTCTAGCAAAGAGATGCCAACTTCATTGATGATATCAACTATTTTATTATTCCAGAACCTTTCTACAGCTATTGCATGTAAAAACTTTGTGTTTTCACCAAATACTTGAGCCCACCTCATAGTGCATATGTTACATGGACATGACCTATCGGATTCCCATCATTGGTACACCTGGTGCAGATCCAAGGTAAAGCCCATGAGGACCATAAGAAGCAAAAGGTTTTGAAGCACCTAAAGCCCAGGAACCAGATGTGACGAACAAGGCAAAGTCCAAGACATAGCCGGGATAGTCGTAGACTTACCTTTTATCTGTAAACCTACTCGGATTTGTACCTGAGACCTAGCCTCCTTGTATAATATAATGTCTATTTTGCAGTTCCAGAAACTTACTGCAAGTGGCAATGGACACACACCATTTTTAGAGGCACGTTAGTGAAATAAGTCGAATGCACAAGCAATGTACACACTACTAGGTTCAATAAAACTCCCTAAAGTGCAGGTGGTCAGTTTAATCATCATAAAATCTTCATCCACGAACTAACGTGGGTTGAATTATAGGCATAATACGAATCTAATGTTGAACATTATTGAAACTACTCCTAAGGAAACAGTACCACCAAATACCCAACCAAAAAATTCAAAGAACAAACTAGAGCAGCAACAATATACCCCAATTCGAAAAAACCTACACTAGTGGTTAGCCCTACATATCTACACCGCATTCCATCGACAACCCTAACCATAAACACGTAGGTGCAGATCTACTGATAAGTGACCACGGATGGCTCGGATAAGGGTGAGATATTACCGCAATTGTCGACTCGATGAAGTGCGCACAGAAGCAGTGTGCACGACCGACCGAGGAAGAGAAAGATAATGAGGTCACCCAGATCTTCTACTCCGCCCGTGACTGCCAGCATCAATGGTTCGTGGCAGATTTGTTGCCAGAAACGGAACCATCGAGGATGAGAGTGGCAGGGTAGAGAGGGAGAGGAGTGGGAGGTGAGGGGATTTATGGCGTGTGTTCTCGAAAGGACATGGTGTGTCCCATCCCGTTACCCATCATGTAGCAGTGATGCATGTAAAATGCATACATGTACTTTGTAGTTTATTGTTCTAAAATCTTTATTATTTAGCAACTTTATTATATTTATTAGGACTAACCTATTAATAGTTGCAAAATTGCAAAATTTATTGTTTTACACTTTGTTGTGTAGGAGAATGAAACCGCTCATTATGGTGAAATTCGGAGTTTCCTGGAATCTGTCCCTGCAAAACAGTTTTGAAAGATTGCTACAGGAGCAGTTTTGGGACTACGAAAGTTTATGACATGATTGACTCAAACTTCTTCCATATTTGATGATTTCGTCCAAACCATGACTTTATGGGCTCATAAAGGATAGAGGGGAGTCCTAGGAAGGTTATAGAGATGTCAAGAGCCCTTGGATCAAAGGAGCATCCATCCCATGGCCTAGATTGCATATCCACCACTATATATTGAGTGGAAACCCTTCTTTTGGAGGTATCCATCCATAACCACGAAATTCCTCCCTCTTGGCAGCCGCCAAGGAGGGGGAGGAGCTCATCCACACCAGCACCATCTCCAAGGAAGAAGAGAGGGCAAGGGACCTCCATTCCCTAGGGCAACCGCCTCTCCTCCTCGCTTGGTAGCCTCTCCCCCTTGGGAAGGCACCTCTCCATCACCATCTACAGCAAGCTAGTCTCCATATACCTAATGTAATCTCTTGGAAAACATGATGTATGATGCAATTCATTATTGTTTCATGATATATTGTGTCTCCATGTCTATGTTCGACTAGTGAATTGTTTATGACAATTGTGATATAGTTTGTTGATGGTTGTATACAAATATATGTTATCTTCTATGATGATCTTGTGTACTAATATATGAGTGCACACATATGTTGGGGGATGCATAAGGTTGTCACCATTGCATGATCATAGGATGAGGGATAGCTGGAATTTGACAAAAATCGAATCACAAGTCTTAGATATGCATGTTATATTAATTCATGATTAATTAACGAGAGGTGTGTACTATGGAGACCTTAAATCTAAATGCGGTGGTTGGATTTTATGTCTTAATAATTCCCTTGTTTGCTCTTAATTGGCCTTGGGATCAATCACTAGGGGTGTATTTGCTCATGTATATGGATGCACCTATCTATGGATCATCTCTAGAAGAAATAATAAAAATACTATCCATATGCTTCACTAATTGTGGCAACCAAATGAATGAAATAAAAAATTCCCTAAACATTCCCTTGAGAAACTTGCTCCTACTTCACTAGCTCTCACTTTACTTGCTTAAAATAGTTTACTTGTAATATTTACTTTGAGCACTTTACTTGTTTTTTAGTTAGTAGCAAAAACAACCACACACACACTCTAGTTCATAGCATTGCATAGAAGGCCATATAAGTGGGTTATAGGGCTTTAGAGAATATATAGTTTACCTCTAGCTCCTTGTGGGTTCGACACTCAAATACTTATCAAATTATACTACGGTGATCCCCTGCACTTGGAAGTTATAAAGCAGTGGCCATTTTTTCACTCGCCTGAGCCAAACTCCAAGAAAACAACCGATTTGGGAGTTGTCGCTAGGCCTGTTTCTAGGCTACTTTAAGAATCATGCCGGTCACTACACGGGGTCCTGCAGACATCCAAACAGACCGATTATGTAGCCCACAGGCCTGCCAGAGAGTAATACAGCCTACCAAATGGGTCCCTATAGGTGTAATCACGTGCATCCGTGTACCTACATATTCAATCGCGAGCACGAACACAATACACACGCACCCGAGCGCATGATTAATAGCCGATCCAGTATTCGTGTTTGCACTTGGAGTTGCCAGCGCACGGCGATGCTGGCCTGAAGAGGGCGACACACATAGGGCATGTTTGCTAGGCCAGATCCCCGTTTCTCGCATGGGGCGGGAAGAAATAAGGGTGTTTCCTTGCACACACGAAAATCAATCTTTGCACCACACAAGTTTTAAAGCGGGACTCAGCCTGGCCCTGGAGGAACGCCGAAATCAGGCGTTTCCACGGAGCCAACTTCTTCTCGCGTTCGCTGGAGAAAAAGTTGCACGTGCCTATGAAAGGGAGGGATGAAAGGAGCTCGCACATGTACGGGAAATTCTGGCAGGAGAAATCGGGTCACCACCCGCCGATTTAATCCTCCTAATTACACCGCTCAGCTGAAAGAACATATCATGGTTCCCTGTGTTTTGTGTGTTAGATAACAATACCGTGGAGTTTCTAATATGCACTAAGTGTTGCCGGAAAGAGTTTTGGGTGTTTGGGGGCCGGATTATCCGCCCCCATCAAGGGCCGGATAATCCGGCCTGGCCATCTTGGCCAGGGCTGGCCGCGTGTGAGTTTCTGTCTGGGGGCGGATTTTCGCCCGGATAGTCCGGCTCTGGGGTGGATTTTCTCCCCGAACCGGATAATCTGGCCTTCCTCTAGGGCCAGATAATCCGGCCCCAGGGAAATTTCCCAAAGGAATGTCTGCACGGGCTTCTGTCTGGGGGGAACTTTCCCCCGGGCAATCCGTGGCTGGGGCGAATTTTTCCCCATCCAGATAATCCGGCCCTCCTCTAGGGCCGGATAATCCGGTCCTCGGGAGAAGATGCCAAGGTCCTCCCTGCGCGAGCTTCTGTTCGAGGGCAGATTATTTGCCGGATAATCCGAGTCTGGGGCAGAGTATTCCCCAGGCCGGATAATCCGGCCATCACTTGGGCCGGATAATCTGGCCCCCAAATGGCTCCAACGGCTCAGTTTGGACAAGGGGTATAAAAGCCCCATCAACCCCTCTGGTCAGACTTGTTGATTCATTTGAAAAAGAACAGATCTGTTGCAAAAGCTCTCTCCCGAGTTCTCCCACTTCAACCACCCGAAGGCTTAGATCTTTGGGGGAATTGAAGGAGGAGACATCACTCGTCGTCATCACGAATCAAGCGCTTCAACTCCTCTCCATTCACTTGGAGAATCCCCGATCTAGTATTCTCGTTGATATCTAGATCTTGTGCTTTATTATTGATAACTATTGTTCTTGTGGCAGCTTGTTGTCATTATGGGAGGCTCCAATTTGATTGTGTAGTTGTGCCCTGCTAGTTGTGTAAAGGCGTCGGTTCCCGCCTCGAAGGGTTCCTATAGTGGAAAGGTGGATCAGGCCTTTGGTGGCGGGATCCATCGGAGAACTGGGTGAGGCCTGTTGTGGCGTGGTGGTCTTAGTACCGCCCACCCCTCCAACACAGATGTACTTCCCTTAACAAGGAAGGAACTGTGGTAAAACAAATCTTGTGTCTCCGCGTGCTTCATCACGGTTTCCTCGTTCCTCACTTTACTCGTCTTTACTCGCTAGTAGTTAGGTTTGCATATAGGGAAATTATATATAATAGTATATCTAGAGAATTTACCTTTTTGTGTCAAGCCTAAAATTGAAAAAGCATTAAAATTTGAAGTAGCACCTATTCACCCCCCCTCTAGGTGCCCATACGATCCATTTCCATTGGTATCAGAGCCCGGCTCTTTATTCGGGCTTAACCTCTTAAGAGAAGTATGGGTACTAAGGAAAATGGGAATGAGACTATGGACAAGGTCACAATGGATGACCTCAAGACGTTGGAAACAACCTTGTTGAAATCCTTTGAGACCAAGATGGAAGAGATGCAGCAAATGACTGCTCGTCTCACATCATCTACAGCCCCATCCCCATCTTCCTCTGAGGCCACCACTCCTCTATCTAAGGATAAGGCTCACGCCGGATCTAAGGAAGATGAAGTGGTAGGTGAAAAACATAATGGTTCCGCCTCCAAGAAGGGAAGTGGTAAGGAGGACTATAGTGAGGTTCCTCATCTATATTCTCCCGACCCACCTATCCCTCATCCTCATATAAACAATAGGGGAGATCCACCCAAGCTTATTGCATCTTCATTTAATCAATTGCAATTCTTAATGAAATCTCATGTATGCAGTTTGCCGATTGAGCTTTGGAGGATTATCGAAGATGGTCTTCATAGTGGAGACCCCACCAACTTGACTAGGAGAGAAGTTGTGGATAGTCAACTAAATGCAACGGCTCTTCACATGATTCAGCTCGGAGTTGGTCCTAAGGACATGCCCCACATTGAGAACTTCAACACCGCCAAAGAAGCTTGGGATGCACTCACCGACCTATTCATTGGAAATGAAAGCATGAGAAGAAATAGGTATGATGCCCTTAGCAATGAAGCTGAAGGATTTTACATGTTGGATGGTGAAGACCATGAAGATATGTATAGAAGGCTCAAGGGCATTGCAACAACATTTAGAAAGCATGGAGCCACTCACATTGATGATTCTTGGATAAAAAGGAAATATGTGAGTTCTCTAATGCCATTTGAGCCAACGGACTTGAGAGTTTGCAAGGTAGACACAACTACCATCAAATGACTTCCAATGAAGTCATTCAAGGTTGCAGCTAAGAACACTAAAGATGCCCGTGCACGGGTTATTGGAATGCAAAAAGGAGTCAATGTTGCTCTAAATGCAAATGTTGTTGAACAAGATGAGGATGAAAGAGGATATGAGGGTGTCTCCATGGGCAATCCCGAGGAAGTCAAGCGTGCTCATGGTGAGTACATGGCTTTCTATGCAAGGAATTTTTGGAAGGATCCAGCCAAGGCCAAGTCGGAACTCGAGCGCAAGAATGGGTCAAGTGGAAGAAGAGAGAATGGCCCAAAACTGAGGACTTGTTACAATTGTGGAGATAGGTTGCACTTTGTGGCTGAATGTCCTTATCAAAGTAGAGAAGACAATGGAGGCAGGCTCATCCTCAAAGAAAAATCCAAGGCTCCTCGAAATAAACCATTTATCAAGAATAATTGTCCTTCCAAGAAGCAACCCAAGATTATCTTGGTGTTCGAAGAAGAATATTCCTCTACAAGTGAAGACGAAGAGGATGAGGATAGTGCTCGAGAGGTGGCTGCTATAGCAACCACTTCTACTCCCACATCGCTCTTCGACTCTCCAAATGAAAATGTCATCAACAACAACATCACTTGCCTTATTGCAAGAGGGTCTGAGGTATCATCTTCTATTTCTTCATTTCCAAAGACTAAAATAAATATGGATATGGATGATCATACTAGTCTTAAGATAAAAGAAGAAGTTATTGCTTTGGACAATTTTTTCACTAACTTGTAAGGTGAGCACAAACTTCACTTTTATGCTCTTATGAGTCAACTTGCTCATTCTGAAGCTCTTCTCGAAGAAAAGGGTAGAAGTGACAGAGAAGACGCCTTGGAGATAGCCTCCTTGAAGAATGCCTTAGAAGAAGAAGAGGAAGCTTGAGTATCCTTGGAGGAGAAACTCGAGTCAATTGAGGAATCCCATGAAGAGGTTGTTGCCCAGCTCATAAAAGAATGTGACAATGCTCTTTCTAAGGTAAAGAAACTAAAGAAGGAAAAGGTTGAATTTGGGGTTGCTTATGCTAGACTCTCAGAGAAGTTTGAGAAACTTGACATTGCTCACAAGGCACTGGAGAGTGAACATTCTACTCTAAATGAGTCTCGTGATCAGCTCCAAACTCAATTGGACAAGTATGATATGCCCAGCACCTCCACTCTATCTTGTGGACATGAAGACATTGTTGAAGAAAATGCAAGGCTAAAATAAGAACTTGTAAAGGTATCTCAACATAAAGGTAAAGAAGTCCTAGATGAGGTGCTTAGCAAGCAAAGGACAAAAAATGGGAAAGAAAGTCTTGGTTATGTCCCCAAGACAAAGAAGAAGAAGAACAACAAGAAGAAGAAGAGCAAAACCGCTCAACCAAAGACAAGCACCACCTCTAATGACAAGACTAACTATGATGGTTTTGCAGAGGCTAATAATCCTAATTATGAATTATTTTGTGATTATTATGGTGATATCTATGCTAGCTATGTAGGTCCTTTTGATATTTACATATCTTGGTCTAATTGGGTTCCCAAAACCCTTGTCACTAACATGAGAGGACCCATTGAAAAATGGGTACCTAAAACCAAGAAGTAACTTTCTTGCAGGGCTATGCTTCCGGTGGGTCTAAATGGGTACTCGATAGCGGGTTCACTAGTCATATGACCAGAAGCAAGGATATCATCTCGGAGATGCGGCCAAACCATGATCACATAACCGTCTCCTATGGTGACAAGTCAAAATTTGAGGTATTGGGTCTTGGCAAAGTTGTGGTTGCTCACGATATCTCTCTCGTGGACATCATGCTTGTTGAGACCCTCGGTTACAATTTACTTTATTTTCGTGCCCTTGGTAAGATGGGCTTTGCAGTTTTCATTGATGGTGATTTGGTGGTACTCTTGTGGAGCAAGTCTCTAAAGGTCACTTTCATTGGATATGTTGAAAATGACCTGTATGTGGTGGACTTTTCAGGGAAAACCACTACAGGCCCGATGTGTCTCTTCGGAAAGGCTGACGCAGGCTGGCTATGGCATCGCCGACTAGCCCACGTCAATATGATAACTTTGCAAAGTCTCCACAAGGGTGGCCACATCCTTGGACTAAAAGAAAATGTTTCCTTTGCCAAAGATCGTGTTTGCAGGGCTTGTGTTGAAGGGAAAATGCATGACTCTCCCCATCGAAGGAAGACCATTATTTCATCAAAGAGGATTTTGGAGCTCCTCCATGTGGATCTCTTTGGTCCTCCATCTCATGCAAGTCTCGGTAGGAAGAAATATTGCCTCGTAATTGTTGATGATTACTCAAGATACACATGGGTCTATTTCTTCAAGTTGAAGAGCGAGACTCAACAAACTATCATCGACTTTGCCAACGAGGTCCAACATCAACACAATGTCCCTATTTTGGCAATTAGAAGTGATAACGGCTCCGAGTTCAAGAACTACACCTTAAATGAATTCCTAAGTGAAGAGGGGATAAGAAATCAATATTCCGCTGCGTACACCCCTCAAAAAAATGGTGTTGCCGAGAGGAAGAACCAGGCCTTAATGGATATGGCCAGATCTATGCTAGCTGAATTTAAGTCTCCTTATAACTTCTGGGCTGAAGCAATCTCTACCGCATGCCATTCATCCAATCGGCTCTATCTCCGCAAAATCTTGGACAAGACTCCGTATGAAATACGTACTGGTAACAAGCCAAACATCTCCTACTTCCAGGTATTTGGTTGTAAGTGTTTCTTTCTCATTAAAGGAGTTCGTTTATCTAAATTTGAGTCTAAGGCGTTAGAAGGCATTTTTGTTAGCTATGGTGCTGAATCCCACACTTATAGAGTCTACAATAAGCTCTCTGGAACTGTTGTAGAATCTTGTAGTGTGGTGTTCAAGGAAAATGATGGCTCCCGTGCGGGGCAAGTTGATGTTTGTGATGCAGATGTTGAAATACCCCAAGATGCCATAAGAATAATGGGTGTGGGATTTTTCTGCCCCATTGAGGAACCCCTTGTGACGGATCGGGAAGGACAATGCTCTACTCATGTAGATCCCTCATTGACATAAGCACAACATGCTCCAACCATTGGATAAACCTCTACACCAATCCCACAAACTGCTGAAGATCATCAAGCAAATGTTCCAGAAAGCTCCAGGCCAGATTATCCGGTGGACACCGGATTATCCGGCCAACCCTCCTCAACTGGCAGAAATGATCATCATGTTGAAGAATCTGCTGCAAGTCCTAGGCCGGATTTTCCGGCTGAACCCGAATTATTTGGCCCCTCTCCAATTCGAGCAAGAACCAATCAAGACTATGAAGGTGCTTCAGATTCCCCCAGGCCAGATTATCCGGCCCCACCCTCAGCTGGATTATCCGGCCCTAAAAATCCTAAACAGCAGCAGCCTCCTGCTATGGTTGTGGATCAACATCAAGGGCAAGATTCTTCATCTCCTATTCCTGCTAATCAAGTTGAAGATCAAGGCCAAGCCAATGAGTCCAACGATAACTCAAATGATGAAGTTATTCCCCCTAGAGACAACAAGCTAATCGAACTTCATCGCAAAGCTCGTGCCGATAGAAATCTTGAATTAAGGGGTGACACTCTTGACAAAGTTGTAGGTGATCTCCGACGAAGGGTATCCACAAGAAGGGAGCTGGCAAGTTTCGGTGAGTATCAAGCTCACATCTCAATGGTGGAACCCAAGAAAGTGTTTAAAGCTCTTGAAGATCCATACTAGGTTGTTTCTATGCATGAAGAGTTGAATAACTTTGAACGCAACAAGGTTTGGAAATTAGTAGAGAAGCCCAAGGATTGTCGCAATGTTATCGGCACAAAGTGGATATTTAAAAATAAGCAAGATTAAAATGGCATTGGTGTAAGGAATAAGGCAAGAATCGTGGCACGAGGCTATTCCCAAGTTGAGGGCATCGACTTCGGCGAGACTTATGCTCCAGTGGATCGTCTTGAGTCCATCTGTATCCTTCTTGCTTATGTTGCTCATAATAATTTTAAATTACAGCAAACGGACGTTAAGAGCGCTTTTCTTAATGGTCCTCTACATGAGTCGGTATATGTAAAGCAACTCCCGGGATTTGAGGATCCTAACTTCCCGAACCATGTCAACAAACTCGATAAGGCACTCTATGGCCTTAAACAAGCCCACGTTGATACGTCCATTTTGCATCACTATTCTATATCATAATTTACTGTTATTCATTGATATATTTCATATTAAGAGATGATACTTATGTTATTTCATCTATTTTTGCATGGTTGATGACTTTTGGAGAATGGATCGCTGCAGTCAGGATTCTGATGGAAAAGGTGCTATTTGGAGGCGAAATTCACGAAGATCAAAAAATCCGAGAAAATACATGGAAAATTCTATTTTCCAGAAGACGAAGATTGCCAGAAGGGGAAGTGGAGATGGGCCACAGGGAGCCCACACCACCCCCTAGAGCGGGCCACCTAGGCTACGCCACCAGGTGGTGTGGCCGCTCTGGTCCACTCCTGGCTCTCCCCTCTGGCGTATATTATCCTCCCAAAACCCTAAGACTAGGGGAGCGACCACAGAAAGATTCCTTCGCCTCTACGGGACAGAAAACACCGAGAGAGAAAGATCTCTCTGGCAGACAGAATTCTGTCGGGGGAATTCCTTCCCGGAGAGGGGAGATCGTCGCCATCAACTCCACCATCAAGCTAGACTTCATCGGTATCATCATCATCACCACCATCATCTCCACCACCACCATCATCACCACTCCATACCGCTGTAACAATTGGGTTGAATCTTGCATAGTTCTTAGGGGAAACTTTCACGGTGTTGATTACTCTTTGTAGTTGATGCTATTGAGTGAACCATTGAATTATCGTTTATGTTCAGATTATTACTTATCATTATTTCATCTCTGATCATGATCCATATGATGTCTTGTGAGTAGTTTGTTTTGTTCTTGAGGACATGGGAGAAGTCATGTTGTTAGTAGTGGAATTGTGTTGAGAAAGATTCAATGGTTTGATATTTAAGTTGTGGTGTATTTCTTCTAGTGGTGTCATGTGAACGTCGACTACATGACACTTCACCTATATGGGCCTAGGGGAATGCAGTGTGTATTTGGCTACTAATCGTAGGGGTTGCCGGAGTGACAGAAACCCGAACCCCTGTTAGGAAACCTTTGCACAAGGGATGTCAGGGTCTTAGAGTTTAAAGCTGTGGTTAGGTTTCTACCTTAATTACTTTGTTGTACTTGCGGATGCTTGTAAGGGGTATAATCACAAGTATGTATTAGTCCTAGGAAGGTCGGTACATTAGCACAGGTTCACCCACACAACACTTAGCAAACTAAAGAAGATTAATCAACTATATGAAGCGAAAGCACTTGACGATATTCCCATGTGTCCTCGAGAATGTTTGGTCATCTTAAGTAATACAACCGGCTTGTCCTTTGCTAAAGAAAGGATTGGGACACTTACTGCATTTATTCTTATTGTCTTTTATTTACTCGTACTTTATTTACCTGCATTATCAAAAACCCCTAAAAATCCGTTTGCTAAGTATTTACAGAGAATTCCTGCTCCTAGCCACTCGCCAGCACCTTCTGCTCCTCGTTGGGTTCGACACTATTACTTATCGAAAATACTACGATACTCCCCTATACTTGTGGGTCATCAAGACTATTTTCTGGCGCCGTTGCCAAGGAGTGAAGCGCTATTGGAGAGTGGAACTGGTAAAGGAAACTTCTACTGTGAGTATTATTTATTTCTGTTAGTTACTTTATTTTCATTATGGATAATTCGTTGAGTTTCTTATTTCGTAATGCTACTACCACTGCTAAGGTAGTAGATGAACCACCACCTACTGAGAATGATACTTTTAAAATACCTACAAGAATTATTGATCGTGTTATGGATAACTATTATGTTGGAGATGGAACTGTCCATCCCGGTGATCATTTGCTCTTTATACACGAATTATGCGGGTTGTTCAAGTGTGCAGGTATTACAACAGATCAAGTCAAGAAGAAATTAACTCATTATCACTGAAAGGAAGAGCTAAAGAATGGTATAAGCTGCTGAAGAATGGTCAAGCTCTTGAATGGGAGGAAATAATACCTCTCTTTTATTCAAAGTTTTATCCTCCTAGTGAAATTCATAAAGATCGGAATCAAATATACAACTGTTGGCTTCTTTATGGAGAGAGTACAGCTCAAGCTTGGGGGAGATTGAAGTTACTAATGCTCAAATGTCCCATTCATGAGCTCCCCAACAATATTATTATCAATAACTTTTATGCAAGGCTTTCTCTTCATGATAAGGATTTATTGGATGCTTCTTGTGCTGGATCATTTACACACATGGAAGAAGAAGCTAAATGGGATCTTCTAGACCGTATTCAACACAATGCTGAAGCATGGGAAAATGACAAAGGAAGAAAGTCAGGTATAAATTATGATTATGAATGCATTGAATCTTTTATGGGAAGTGATGACTTTCAAAATATTAGTAATGCTTATGGTCTTGGCTCTCAAGCTATTGCAACTTATTTTAAGGCTTTTGCTTCCTATATTGAAATTCCGAAAAAGGGATGGAACAAGTATCATGCACCATATAAAGATATTGTTGATTGTGTTCCTGTTAGGAGTACTGAATTTTGCACTATTGATCACATCCTACCTGAACCTTATATCGAGAAAATACCCTTCCCGGATAAGGTAAAGGAGCATCCTATGATAACTAGTGTAATCAATAAAAGTGCAAAGAGAACTGTAAAACCTGATGAACAAATAAACATTGAACCTGTTGTAGCAATTGTGAAAGACCTTGTCACTAAAAGTGTAGAAGATGGACACATAGTCTTCTATGAGGATGCTTCTAATATTGTCTCACATCCTAATAGAACTAAAAAGGCTAGTGTCCCTGTGCTTTCTATTGAATTGGTGATCATTGCTATTATGGTTTATGTGATATTGGTGCAAGTTCAAGTGCTATCCCTTATGATCTTTACAAAGAAATTATGCATGAAATCAGTCCCTGCAAACTAGAAGAGATTGATGTGGTTATTCACCTTGCTAATAGAGAGACCATCTCTCCAATTAGTATTATACGGGATGTAGAAGTTCTTTGTGGTAAGATTAAATATCCTACTGATTTTCTAGTACTTGGTTCAACTGCTAGTAAAACCTATCCCATCATTTTTGGTAGACCTTTCTTGAGTACATGTGGAGCCATTATAGACTTCAAAAGGGAGAAAATCTTGACTAAATTTGATGGGGAATCTTATGAGTTTAATTTTTCGAAATTTACTAAAGAACCTTGTGAAAATGAAACCCATAATGAGGATTTTAGAGTTGAACAACTTGCTTCTATTTCTCTTGGTCCTAACAATGCTTTGCAGCAATTTATGGAAGACCACGAAAGTGAAATCTTCATGGAAGAAAGAAATGAGATTGACGAGATTCTCCGTCGTTAACGTAAGATGCTTAAGCATAACTTGCCTGTGGAAGATTTGGGTACCACGTTGCCACCTAAAAAGGATCCGGTCTTCGATCTAAAACCTTTACCAGATGATCTTAAGTATGCTTACATTGATGATAATAAAATATATCCTGTTATTATTAGCTCTAAACTTTCAGGGAAGGAAGAGGAAAGATTATTGGAGGTATTGAAGAAACACCGAGGGGCTATGGGATATACTCTGGATGATTTAAAAGGGATTTATCCTACTATATGTGACATGGGTATACCCTACAGGTACTCGAGTTTGGTATATATGGTCCAGATACGATGGAAGACCACGGCATTGCCACGGTCCAATGAAGACTTCGAGTGGCCCACGGACTCTTGATGACTTGCAAAACAAGAAGAAGTCTAGAGATAGAAAATCTGAAGGGAAAACCCTAATCTGTAACCGCCTCGACCTGCTACCCGAGACCTGGCCTATCTATATAAAGGCTAGGAGGGAGCGGTGAGGAGGAAACCACGCAACCCTAGTTTCCACAACTCTCGCTAGATTGCATCTGTGTGCCCCTATAATCTTCGATTCCTTCGTTAATTCAAGAGCAGACAAGCAGGAGTAGGGACCTCTACGAGGCCTGAACGTGGGTAAACCTTGCGTCCCTCTGTGCTTGTTTGCTAGCTGATTGATGCTTCCAGTGCTCCCTCCTTCTCCAAAACCCAAGTCCATAACAATGGGCATTGGCGAGTTAAACCCTCGTCAATTGGCACCGTTTGTGGGAATTGGGAGTGCTCATGTTGCGGCTTCTTCGGCCTCATCAACCGCGATCTACAACTCCGCAACAGCGGAGATTCGCCAGCTCTTCGGCGCGTTCGACTTCACTGTTCACACACCTGCCACTCGCCCGGCCTTCGAGTTCGTGGGCGATGGAATTAGCCTGGCGATCGGGAGCTTCTGCTTCCAAGTTGGTCAGATGGGCACGCTTCGCATGCCTGACCAACCAAAGGTATCCACGATTGCTCTAGCATCATGGTTCCCGCCACCAATTGGCGCCCTCAGTGAGCTCAATACCTCAGCAACAGTTGAAAGCACGGATAGCGACAACAATCGTGGATCCGATATGGGTGGCCTAGCAATGGAAGATGGGGTTTACGGCTCCGGATCCGAAAGTTGCGGGAGAAACAACTTCCCCAGCCACTTCATGTGTGCCGTCATCAACACTGGTGACTCCACCGCTAATCGCGAAAACAGTGGCAATGGATCTGGCACCGATCCGCCTAACGGTGGCATACCTAATGGCGGACCTCCCAATGGCGGCCCCCCAAACGGTGGCAATGGCACACCCGTCAACAACGGAGGGGCAGTCGAACCTCCAACCATGGTGAACAAACACACTGGCGAACGTGTCGTGATCAGGCTCAACGATCTCGAGTGGGCCGGTTGCCGAGAAGTTCTGTGAGGCAATCCTCTGTCTCCAGGCACGTCGCAGGAGATGCTGATGGGCTACCATTGGCTACTTAACGAGGAGTACAGACGCCAGCTACAAACGATCGTGCAACTCGAAGCGCGTAAAAAGGCGGTGGACGAGTCAAGCCTTCGACGGGCCGGGCTGTCCTCCCATGGAGGATCCTCCTCCAAGGGCAACGAGTACGTGGCCAACAAGAGGCGATCTCGAATGGCCGACCTCACCGAGCAGGAGCGCATATAAGCTACGAAAGTCCTCGACTTCAGCTCTATGACAGTCGATACCCGGGGCAACATGGTCTCAAAGACGCCGAAGGTAGCGGTGACAGCGGCCACCATGTACCTACTCAACAACCAGCCGCTGGCTGGAGATCCCCGAGCTGCCATGCACCGATCTACGATCGCGGGCTTGGGGTTAATCGAGGTTGCTCTCGACAAAGAGCCGACGCCGGAGCCGAAGAAAAACAAGGCTCTGGCAAAACGCTATTCCTCACCCTCGTCCAGCAACGATAGTCACAATCTATCTCGATGTCGTCGTTCACGATGACACGACCACGACTACGATGCGCGCGATGACATCACGCAGCGCAAAATCGACAAGTCAAGGGCACGACGTGCCTGCTCGACTGACTCAGAGGACGACGACGTGGAGCTCTATGGCGCCAGATGCTTCAACAGGGCCATCAAACAAAAGCGAATGCCCAAGGGGTTCAAGCTCCCATCAGAGAACCCAAAATTCGATGGCCTGCAGGACCCGAAAATCTGGTTGGAGGATCACATCTCCTCCATCAGGCTCCATGGTGGGAGTCGAAGCACGGCCATGCAATGCCTGCAGCTACAGCTGCAGGGCGCCGCCCGAGCATGGCTCAACAACCTCCCGCACGGATCCATTCGCAGCTGGGATGAGCTGGTCTGCAGCTTTGTGTGCAACTTCAAGGGCACCTACAAAAGGCCCGTGTCAATCGAAGAACTAAGGTGCTGCCAACAAAGGTTGGGCGAATCACTACGCTCGTACATCCAGAGGTGGTCCATCATCAAGAATTCCGCAGAAAATATCTCGGAGGATCGGGCAATCGACGCATTCAACGGCGGCGTTCGCCGCATAGAGCTCAGGGAGGAGCTCGGCCGCTCGAAGCCCAAAACAATTCACCACCTGATGGAAATCGCGAATCGGTGGGCAGATGCAGAAGACTCAGTGAAAAACCGCGTTCACTCCAAAGACGAAGCAGAGCTCGAGCGCAGACGCGATCGCCGAAGCAAACGTCGAATGTGCATCTACAATGACCGCGACGACGTCAACATGGTCACAGCCGGCTACGCCGACAGGCGCGTCGACAACCGCAACAGTGGCTATCGCAGCGGTGGACACCGCGACTCCGGGAAAACCACATAGGTATGGCAATGCCGCACTCGCGAAGAGGCACCCGTGACAATAATCGAGGACAAACTGTCCGGGCTGTGCAACGTGCACTTCTACATCGTCAAGCACGATGGCAAGAAGAAATCCAGCCACCTTCTCAAGGACTGCCGCGAGTTCCTCAAGCTCCACGAGGGTTTGGCGTGGATGAATCGCGACGCAGTCAACTGGGGCTACGGAGTCGCCCCAGGCGATGTAGCACATGGAGCTCCTCCTCCACCACCTGGAGTGCCACCACTCGCGGCTACACCGGTCCACGATCAAGGCGGCGAGCCATACCCATGGGCTGTGGGCAACCTGATGATCCAAAAAGGACGCCCCTCGAATTGGGTACAGAAGGCCATTACTCGCCAAGTTAACTTGGCGACAAACTCACCACCATCCACAATTCAGTACCTCAGCGGAAGTGACTCCTGCATCACCTTCGACAAGCGCGACCACCCGTGCCAAGTACCTCGCCCAGGCCACTATCCCCTCGTACTCGAGGCACAGATCGGAGGCTTCGACATGAGTCGCGTCTTCATGGATGGTGGAAGTGGCATTAACCTTATGTTCGCAAGTACCTTGCGAGCGATGAGGATCCCTCTGACCTGCCTAGAGGTCTCACGACATCCCATGGCATCGTACCAGGCAAGGGCATATATCCCCTGGGCAAAATGAACCTCGACGTCATTTTTGGCATGCGAAAAACTTTCGACGCGAACGCATCGACTTCGAAGTCGTCGACTGGCCCTCACAGTACCACTACATCCTCGGACGTGTCGCGTTCACCAGGTTCATGGCAGTACCACACTACGCCTACCTGCAGATGAAAATGTCAGTCCCAAACGGCGTCATCACAATCAACGGGAGCTTCAAGAGGTCCGACAGCTGTGACAGGGAATTCAACAGAATTTCCCAGTCCTTCGGCATGTAGGAGGAACTCGCAAGATTGAAGGAGTCGATAGACAACAATCTGCCTCCCCTGAGCCGGCCAAGTTCACCCGACCTGTCCTTCGACTCGTCGGTGCACACGAAGAAAGTTCAGGTTCACCCATCGGACCCGAGCAAGACGGCCCTAATCGCCAACAACTTGAGTCCCGCATAGGAACTCATGCTCGTCGAATTCCTCCGTGAGCACTGGGAAATCTTCGCCTGGTGTCCAGCGGACATGCCAGGGGTTCCTAGGGCATTCACCGAGCATGCACTCAATGTCAACCCAGACGCAAGGCCAGTCAAACAAACAATTTGGCGACTGTCTGAGCCAAGAGCAAAAGCGGTCGGAATGGAGATCAACAGACTCCTCGACGCCATATTCATACGCGAGATCAAGGAAAGTACTTGGCTCACCAACACGGTGTTGGTACCCAAAAAGGATACGGATATCCTACGGATGTGCATGGATTTCACCTCCCTGAATAAGCACTGCCCAAAGGATCACTTTCTGTTGCCGCGAATCAACCAGATCATTGACTCCACCGCGGGATGTGAGCGTCTCTGCTTCCTCGACGCCTACTCAGGCTATAATCAGATTCAAATGAAGGAGGAAGATCAAGAGAAAACAGTGTTTACAACGCCTTTCGGTGTGTTCTGCTACAACACAATGCCCTTCGGGCTGAAAAACGCAGGAGCCACGTATCAGTGATGCATGCAAGCTTGCCTCAAGAATCAACTTGGTCGCAACATCCAAGTATATGCTGACGACATCGTCATCAAAACCAAATAGGAAGCCTCACTCATCGATGATTTACGCGAAACCTTCGCCAACCTCGACCGTTATCGGATCAAGCACAATCTGGACAAATGCGCCTTTGGCATACCGTCTGGGCAACTACTCGGATATCTCATCTTCGCGAGGGGGATCGAGGCAAACCTGAAGAAAATAAAAGCCATACTGGCCATGGAGAAGCCGAAGAACGTAAGAGGCGTCTAGCAACTGGCTAGGCGAATTGCGGTGCTCAGTCGATTCATCAGTCGAATGGGTGAAAAGGCACTACCCTTCTACCAACTTCTCCGCAAAACTCACAAGTTCGAGGGGACTAATGAGGCACAGGAAGCATTCAAAGACCTCAAGCGTCTACTATCTACCTCACCAGTACTGGTGCCCCACGCGAAAGGGAACCACTGTTGCTATCCATCTCTGCCACTAACCAGGTGGTCAGCGCGATGCTCTTGGTGGAGCGAGCCGAGGAAAACAAGGTCCACGGGGTGCAACACCCAGTCTACTACCTCAGCGAGGTGCTCATGCCAACAAAGCAGCGGTACCCGCACTACCAGAAGTTGGCATACGGCATCTTCATGACAGCCAGGCGACTGCGTCACTACTTCCAGGAGCACCCAATCATGGTGGTCAACGATGCCCCGCTTGGACACATCCTCAACAACCCCGACGCCACTGGACGAGTCGCGCTTTGGGGAATCGAACTGTCTCCACAAGACATTACATATGAAAAGCGCGACGCGATCAAATCGCAAGTCCTCCTTGATTTCCTCGTACACTGGATGGAGAACTAGCTCCCCGAAAAACCAGACATGTCTTACCTCTAGACAATGCACTTCGACGGATCCAAGCGTAAGGACAGGGCTGGCGCAGGCGTCATACTGACATCTCCCCAAGGAGACAAGCTAAAATACATCCTGCGAATGCAGTTTACCGCCTCCAATAATGAAGCTGAATACGAGGCCCTGTTGCACGGGATGCGGATGGCAAAAGCCTGCGGTGCCAAAAGGCTCATCATCTACGGCGACTCCAAGCTAGTCGTCAACCAGACAATGCATGAGTGCGACGCGATGAACGACAATATGATCGCCTACCGCGACCTCTACGACACACTCGAAGGGGACTTCGACGACTGTGAACTGCGGCACGTAGGCCGCGAAAACAATGAAGAGGCGGATGCACTCGACAACATTGGCTCCACCTGCGCCCCCATACCACCTGGGGTATTTCTCGAGCGTATCTGCGAACGCTCCATCAAGACAAAGGCCGTAGAGAAGAAAACAAGCGCAACAACAGACTCGGGGGCTACGCCACCCAATGAGCCAATGGCAGTCGACAACCTGGAGCTCGACACAGGACTCAAAGGACCAAGGGCGATCATGATGATCGAACCCTCTTGGACTCAACCCTACATCATATACCTTCTCAGCAAGAGGCTGCTGGACGACCCAACTGACGCGCGACACATCGCACGACGATCCAAGGCATTTTCCATCATCAACGGCGAACTATACAAGCGCAGCATCATAGGAGTACTCCAACGGTGCATCTCCAACGCTGATGGAAGGACCGTTCTCCTCGACATCCATGAGGGGACTTGCGGGCACCATGCCGGCAGTCACGCCCTCGTCGCCAAAGCTCTACGAGGAGGATTCTACTGACCTACGGCCATGCGCGACGCCAAGGACATCGTCCAGAGATGCAACGCTTGTCAGCGATTCGCGGACAAGCCGCACGCACCTGGCGCGGAGCTCCGGCCAATACCATTGGATTGGCCCTTTGCACAATGGGGACTCGATATGGTCGGAAAGCTCCCAAAGTTCTCACGAGGAGGTTACGTCTACCTCTTAGTCGCAGTCGACAAATTCACCAAGTGGATAGAGGCCATGCCGGTGACAAACCAATCAGGAGAAAGTGTAGTCAAGTTCTTCGAGTCCATTGTCTATCGCTTCAGGGTGCCACACAGCATCATCACGGACAATGGAACGAACTTCACCTCTAAGGAGTTCCAGGGTTTCTGTGAAAACCTGGAAATCAATGTAAGTTATGCCTCCGTAGCTCATCCACAGACCAACAGTCAAGTCGAAAAGGCCAACGGGCTCGTCTGCGACGGAATCAAGAAGCGACTCCTTAGGACACTCAAACAAGCCGCAGGATGCTGGCCAGACGATCTGCAATCCGTAATCTGGAGCCTACGCATAACCCCAAAACAGTGCCACGGGATACACCCCGTTCTTCATGGTGCATGGTGCTGAAGCGGTGCTACCCGCAGAGGTACGATACAAGGCACCGCGAGTGGTCGCTTACAGCGAGCAGGAGTCAACTCTTGCACTCGAAGACTCCGTCGACCTACTTGACGAGGCACGAGAAATCGCAGCAGAAAGATCGACGATCTACTAGCAGAACCTGTGCAACAACCACAGCAGAAGGCTACGCCCCAGGTCCTTCGTCAAAGGAGACCTGGTCCTACGACTGAAATAGCAAGGGCATCTCAAGCTCGAGTCCCCTTGGGAAGGACCATATGTGATTACAGAAGTAATCCCAGGTGGCGCCTATCGCCTCAAAGATTTCGAGACAAGATTCGCGTACTCCAACCCCTGGAACATCGCGCAGCTGCGGCACTTCTACCCTTAGTCGTCTTTTATTTCTTACATTACAAATAAGGCTATTCAGCCAAGGATACTTAGCCACACATTGTACCTCGGACTGTTCTACGAATAAATAAAGCTAAGTGCCCCAAACTCTGTGTTTTTCTATTATTTTTCGCCATCTATCTACTCGGGGGCTGCACCACCCTTTACACAGCTGTTCTACGAAACAATCGCGATATCCTGAGTAGCTAACGTATTAATCGAACCCTTGACAAACACCAACCCAGCTGCAACGCACCTGACAAGTTGGCAAGGTTCTGAGATAAACACAAGTCAGGCTAATGAAAGGGAATCGCATAGTGCAACGCGAGCTAACAAGCTCTTTACACATCAATGTCAATCAATTATACACAACATATATATATGAACTTTACAACACTGGTACATTTATGTGCAGGATATAAAGTTAACACTACTGTTGCAACATAAGAACATTTGTCTACTCCTCGAAGAAGTCGACAATTTCCTCCGCTGGGCGATCCACCGCCGGGTAACAAGGAACCATATTCTAGGTCGAACCTGGCGGCGGAGCTGGCAGACCAGCAACAACAGCTGCAACATCAAGATTAGGCCTATGCAGTCGCACCAGCGACAACACAACCTTGGCACCAGCCACCAACTGTTGCCGCACACACTCGCGGACTGCACTCAAGTCTTGAAATTTAGCAAGGAGAGCCAGCAGGCTCGAGGGAACGACATCCACCGGAAACATCGTGTGATAAATATTCCTTAAGCATGATTGTGATTTCTTCAGAAAATGAAGCACTCACAAGGCACGATCCTGCAGGGTTGCAAGTGTGATTGCACGATCATGATCCACCCAGAAGTACCCACTTGCCTGAAGCTGTTCCTGAGTCAGCATACGAATGGTGATCCTGTCCTTCTCATCCTGCGGATGACGCGCGCTGACAACTATACCAAGCAAGAGGCAAAAGTATGAAGATAACGAACTACCGTGGCTGACTACAAGAAAAGATAAGGAGGTAGAAAGCTAACACTTGAACTGGTCACCCAGCTGCGCCACCTCCCCTAGTAGATATCGCTCTCAGGCGGTGGCCTTCTCCGCCCTCGACTTCCATACATCCGTGTTACTGTGGAGGACGGGCAGTTCGCGTTCTAGCTGCTTAACGCGATCGTGCAG
Organism: Avena insularis; assembly: GCA_023614405.1. NCBI lineage: Eukaryota > Viridiplantae > Streptophyta > Magnoliopsida > Poales > Poaceae > Avena > Avena insularis. The sequence goes on along the minus strand of CM042690.1, from coordinate 88,453,132 downwards.
TCGCGAAAGCAGGGACAGCTCATCCACCCTTGAGTGCGACTGTGCTAAGGTATCACCAGCGGATGGAGGATCCTGAGGCTCACTCGAAGGACCACTCGATGTACCCTATCACAATAAAAGCAAGAGACAACAAGGGACCAAGCAACACATGGACAAAAACTCAAGTGCATCCAAACATATCAAAAGTATCAACAGAGACACTTAGCCAGCGCATTGTTTTCAACAAAAAGGAGTCGCGCTATCAACTATTACAGATATCACTACTGAGGAGCAGCTTGCTTCTTCAACTTGGACTTCGGTTTCGGGGGCCTCATCGAGTCCGTGGCAGTATCAGACGCCACAGACTTCTCGCCGGACCCTGACGCTACAACCTTTGTCGCCTTCTTGGCTCGCTGCAGCTCCTCGGAGTACTTGGCGACTGTGTTGATGAGTTGTGGCCTGTACTTGCCACATGCAGTTGCAAGAGGAGCAAAAACTACCTGTTGACCATCTGCGCCGACAGGCATCGCCTTGGAGACCGTAGCGGGATCCACCTCCACGCCATGGGCTTAAACCATCGCGAGTGACATGGAAGCGCCAGCCGCACAAAGCGAGTTCTTGAAGCCTGCGGGAATACCTCCAGCAAGGGACTCCACTAGATCATCCACGCTCTCGATCAGCTCAGCTTTGGGCGCCAGCTCCTCGCGGATGTGACTGAGTACACCCTTAGCTTTGGTCGGTGTTCCCTGAATGGAAGCGATATGGTTTTCGACTATCGCGACGACGCCTGCCAAAGCATCATCGTGACGAAGCGCTTGGGCGTCGAAGCTCAGATCGCCAGCATCTACATAGAACAAAAACATTAGCACAAAAGCAAGACATTGAAGAAAAAAGCAGTCAAGACACAAAAGGAAAAATACCTCAAAGAGACTTGGCAATCGAGAAAAGCTGTTCTTTGAACAACTTCTCCCTGGCAGCGATGGAGGCGCACAAATCCTCTTCGTGTTTCCGCGATTCATCAAGCGCAGCGACTGCCTCATCGCGACTCTTCACCGTCGCGGCGAGCGTCTTTTCAAGAGAAGCGGCTTTGCGAAGAAGCACGTTATGCTCAGCTGCAAAACATACAAGATAGACCGTTAGTCGAGTATACAAATGATGAAGAAGAAGAAGCAAAAAACACTAACTTTCAACCACATGATGGCGATTGTCCAGCAATGCGTGCTGGCGACCCATTGTAAGTACTTGCTCCGCCAGGCGAGCAGCTTCCTTCACAATAAGCGGCAATAGGAGAAAAACAAAAGGATCAGTAGATAGCATGGATGACTAATTCGACTGAAAGTAAAAGCAACATCACACATACATGCTCCTCTAGAGATTCCGAAGTCGATTGCCGCGCAGTCGTCCGAACAACCATCTGGTGCTCCACAGCATGTGGAGAACTTGATGAATTGTGCCCGGAGTGGGCCGCCAATGGAGGGGAAGGAGTTCGCTCGGCCATTTCCTTGGCCTTGGAGTCCACGACTCCAGATTCTTTCAAAAATTGGACGTCGCCAGAAGATGACGACGCCGGTTGACTACGGAACAAAACCAACATCAGGAGATGCAACTCTAAAAAGAACCAACATGAGAATTGTATACTTACCAGTCAAACTGGTCAAAATCGAAGGTTTAGTCCTCCAACTCCGACGACTCCTTCGGCAGCCTCATCTTCTTGCGGGCAGATGGCGCCATGGCCCTCACAGGAATAGCAAGAATTGGTGACTCAGCACCAATAGCTAGGCCTTCTGGAGTCGAAGGAGATAACACATCCGAATCTTCGCTGCGTGAACGCTTGTGAGTGTCTGGACTGCTAGACTCGGGGGCTTCCTCCTCCTCTTCAAATGGGACGGTCGACTCCGACTCGTCCTCCTCATTTACTTCTCGAGGAATAACCCCCTCAGAAAGAGGGGGCAAACTGGGAGACACCTTCCAATCCTGCATACAGAAAACAAGTCAGCACAGGTCAAGAAAATCAGAAACACTCGACAAATAAAGCTACTTCATAGCACAATCATACCTCAGGAGGAGGGTTAGAAGCATTGAATGGAGGTACGACTGGTTCACTGGGGAGTATATCCTTGGCAGTGTACTTGGTCAGCAGTCGCACCCTCTTATCTACTTCACTCGCGGAAATGCCATTGGCAGATACGCGAGTGACATCATCCGCACCAGCCCATTGGAACATAGGGTGCATTCTGGCCTGCAGGGGCTGGATGCGACAACACAACCATGTGTGAATGAGGGTTCAACCTCCCTCTTCTTTACCCATGTGATTCTCGAGGTCACAGACGCGCTCGTACAGCACATCTGTCTCTTTAGACTCGTCGGGCATCACCACGTTCTTCCAAGAATGCCTCCTCCTGCACGGCATCGCGAGATCAAAGGGCGTGAGTCCGAAGTGCTCTCCGTAGGCCTTCTGGTCATGGATGTAGAACCACTTGTCCCTCCACCCTTGGACGGATGCCAGATGCCGACTGACGCTTTAGCTTGAAAAGCCGTTTGAAGGGACCAAAGTGTGGCTTGACTCCGAGCCAGCACTCGCAAAGTGTAATATAGCAGGCGATGTGGAGAATAGAGTTGGGGGACAGCTGATGCAACTGGAGCCCATAGAAACAAAGGAGGCCCCTGAAGAAAGGATACAGGGGCAGAGACAGACCGCGGATGATGAATGCTAGGAACATCACCCGGAAACCAGCAGGAGGACAAGGGGTTACCTCACCACCTGGTACTCGCGAGTCACCAACCGCGGAAGAAAGAACTCCATCTTGGCGCAGAAGACGGAGCTCAGACGATTTGATGATGGACGCGCGCCATGCACCATTGGTGACGCGAGTGCCCGTACCCTTCTTCTTCCCGGCGACAGTGGTGCTGGTGCTCGCAACGGCGGAGCTGCCCTTCTTTTTCGAAGCAGCAATGGCGGCGGTGGACTCAGCGGCAGTGCCTCCTTTCTTCTTCCGCATCTTGTGGTGGCGATGCGAGTGAACAAAATAACTCGGAAACACACGAAGTTGGTCCAGCGCTGCTAATGGGACGAACTCTTGGAGGTAGAGAGCAGCAGCAATGGCGATGGAGGCACAAAACAGAGAAAGAGTAGATGGGAAATTACCGCAGCTGCGCTGCTACTTAACCCCCTGGAGGATGCAATCCAACGGCTAGCAGAAACCCTATTAGACGTGTGGCGCACATCGTGATCGACACATGGAGGGACTGAAGCACGAACCGTCCCCTACTACCTCCATTATGCGCGGAAATCGAGGAGGCGTAGTTAAAACGAAAGATTACGTACGCCCGGTCAAGTCAGGGTCAGAAAATGGGACCCACCGCTCGTCATGTCCCGTCAAAGCCGCTCACGCGGGCAACTGAGGTCATCACATCGTCAGCACTGATGTCCCAAATTGAACACTAGAAGACTTTGACTACTTTAGTCCTTGCTCGAGTCTTCGACTCCACCAAGCACTCGGGGGCTACTCCCATAGGGAGAGCTGGTCGCGCACCCTACGATTTTCTTTTTTGCAGGAATATGGACATTCAAAGCATACCCAACCACTCGAATCTACAATTCGATTATGGATCATGGGATACTCCCATAGGGAGCACTAGAAAAAAATTTGACTGAAACAAGCAAACAAAAGACGACAGCAGTCGCAAAAGTTCTTTAGTCCCTGCCTGAGTCTTCGACTCAACCAGGCACTCGGGGTCTACTCCCATAGGGAGCGCTGGTCGTGCACCCTATGATTATTTGTACATCGTATTGTGTGTTGATAACATCCACACTCGAAGTCTATGTTGACACTGCCTCATATTTTCCCTACAAAGAGACTGCGTCACCTGGGTCACCCGAATCATCTCCGCGATGACAAAATTCAGATGTCGCGCTTGCAGCGTGAAGATAAGACCTCAATAAGGCATGGCAATGCATTTGCTGCGCACTACCAGAAATATATCCGTGCCTACAGGTACGATGAACATGCCTTGACGGACACGTCGAGTGCTCACACCCTTATACTAGAATTCGACTCCTGTAAGACCTCCGCGGCTTGAGTCGAATTACGCCAGCACTTTTCTGAATTCGAGTCCGAGGACTCGAGTTCGAGTAGATTGCGTAGTTTTGCCCTAAGGTAGTTAACTGATACCGATACATCGGTTAAATCAGGCACGCATATCAACAGTCCCTATGACATAAACAGAACACTCGAAAAATACTCAGTCATGCACTTGAAAGGCTTCGTAAAAGTCCCTAGTCGAATCTGCGATTCCACTGGGCACTCAGGGGATACTGACATGGGTATACCCTACAGGTACTCGAATTTGGTATATACGGTCTAGATACGGTGGAAGCCCACGGTGTTGCCATGGCCCAATGAAGACTTCGAGTGGCCCACGGACTCTCGATGACTTGCGAGACAAGAAAAAGTCTAGAGATAGAAAATCCGAAGGGAAAACCCTAATCTGTAACCGACTCGACCTGCTACCCGAGACCTGGCCTATCTATATAAAGGCTAGGAGGGGCGGTGAGGAGGACACCACGCAACCCTAGTTTCCACAACTCTCGCCAAATTGCATCTGCGCGCCCCTGTAATCTTCGATTCCTTCGTTAATTCCAAGAGCAGACAAGCAGGAGTAGGGACCTCTACGAGGCCTGAACCTGGGTAAACCTTGCGTCCCTATGTGCTTGTTTGCTAGCCGATTGATGCTTCCAGCGCTCCCTCCTTCTCCAAAACCCAAGTCCATAACAATGGGCATTGACGAGTTAAACCCTCGTCAATATGTCAGCATGCTATCAATATAGAACCAGATGCAAAGCCAGTGGTAGAGCACCAACATCATTTAAATCCTAAGATGAAGGAAGTGGTAAGAAACGAGGTATTGAAACTCCTTGATGCTGGTATTATTTACCCTATTGCTGATAGTGAATGAGTTAGTCATGTTCATTGTGTCCCTAAAAAGGGGGAATTACCATTGTTCCTAATGATAATGATGAGCTTATTTCCCAAAGAATAGTAGTAGGTTATAGGATGTGCATTGATTTCACGAAAGTTAACAAAGTTACTAAGAAAGATCATTACCCACTTCCTTTTATTGATCAAATGTTAGAAAAGTTGTCTAAAAAGACCCATTTTTGTTTTCTTGATGGATACTCTGGTTTCTCTCAAATTGCTGTTAAACAACAAGATCAAGAAAAAACTACTTTTACATGCCCTTATGGAACCTATGCTTATAGACGTATGCCTTTTGGTTTATGTAATGCTCCTGCTACTTTTCAAAGATGCATGTCTGCTATCTTTCATGGTTTTTGTGAGGAAATTGTGGAAGTATTCATGGATGACTTCTCCGTCTATGGAACTTCTTTTGATAATTGTCTCCACAACCTCGGTAAAGTTTTGTAGAGATGTGAAGAAACTAATCTTGTTCTTAATTGGGAGAAATGCCACTTCATGGTGAATGAAGGGATTGTCCTTGGACATAAGATTTCTGAAAGAGGCATAGAAGTTGATAGAGCTAAAGTTGAGGCAATTGAGAAAATGCCCTGTCCAAGAGACGTCAAAGGTATTCGTAGTATCCTTGGTCATGCTGGTTTCTATAGAAGGTTTATTAAAGATTTATCTAAGATATCAAAACCCCTCACTAATCTTCTTCAAAAAGATGTACCCTTTGTCTTTGATGATGATTGTAAGGAAGCTTTTGAAACTCTAAAGAAGGTTTTAACTACTGCTCCGATCGTTCAACCACCTGATTGGAACTTACCCTTTGAAATAATGTGTGACGCTAGTGATTTTGCTGTAGGTGCTGTCCTTGGGCAACGAATAGATAAAAAGTTAAATGTTATCCACTATGATAGTAAGACTCTTGACGCTGCTCAAAGGAATTATGCTACTACTGAAAAAGAATTCTTAGCCGTTGTCTTTGCTTGTGATAAGTTTAGACCTTATATTGTTGACTCAAGAGTTACCATTCATACTGACCATGCTGTTATTAAGTACCTTATGATGAAGAAAGATGCTAAGCCTAGGCTTATTAGATGGGTGCTACTCTTACAAGAGTTTGGCCTACATATTGTAGATAGGAAAGGTGCTAAAAATCCTGTAGCTGATAATTTATCTTGATTGGGAAACATCTCTTTTGATCCTATGCCTGTTAATGATAGTTTCCCAAATGAACAGTTGGCTGCAGTAGGGGTAAGCTCGCGAGGGAGCCCTTGGTGTGCTGATTATTCTAACTTTATTGTCTCCAAGTATTTGCCTCCAACTTTCATAGCTCGGTAAAGAAGGAAGTTCTTTTACGATTGAGGCATTATTTTTGGGATGACCCACATTTATATAAAGAAGGAGTGGATGGTATTATGCGAAGATGTGTTCCAGAATATGAACAAAAGGAGATATTGTGGAAATGTCATGGTAGTGCCTATGGAGGACACCATGCGGGAGATAGAACTGTGCAAAAGGTGCTACAATCAGGTTTCTACTGGCCTACCCTTTTTAAAGATGCAAGAAAATTTGTCTTATCCTGTGATGAGTGTCAGCGTGTTGGTAATATTTCTAGGCGCAATGAAATGCCTATGAATTATTCTCTAGTTATTGAACCCTTTGATTGTTGGGGATTTGACTTTATGGGTCCTTTTCCTCCCTCAAAAGGTTATACTCATATTCTTGTTGCCGTTGATTATGTCACTAAGTGGGTAGAAGCCATACCTACGAAGAGTGCTAATGGGGAGACCTCTCTAAAAATGCTTAAGGATGTTATCTTTCCTAGGTTTGGAGTGCCTAGGTATCTTATGACCGATGGAGGTTCTCACTTCATTCATGGTGGTTTTAGAAAGACCCTTGCTAAATATGATGTTAATCATAGAATCGCTTTAGCTTATCATCCCCAAACTAGTGGACAAGTAGAGTTATCAAATAGAGAAATTAGATCCTTCTTGCAAAAGACTGTTAATAGATCTAGAAAAAATTGGGCTAAAAAGTTGAACGATGCTTTATGGGCTTATAGGACTGCATATAAAAATCCTATGGGGATGTCTCCTTACAAAATGGTTTATGGGAAAGCTTGTCACCTGCCTTTAGAATTAGAACACAAAGCTTATTAGGCAGTTAAAGAACTTAATAGAGATTGTAAGCTTGCTGGTGAAAAAAGATTATTTGACTTAAGTTTGTTGGATGAATGGAGGAGTGAAACATATGAGAATGCTAGACACTTTAAGGAAAAAGTTAAAAGATGGCATGACAGGCGAATTCTTAAGAGAGAATTCCATGTTGGTGAGAAAGTTCTATTGTATAGGTCTCGTCTCAGATTTTTTGCAGGGAAATTACTTTCAAAATGGGAAGGACCTTTTGTTATTAAAGAAGTGTATCGTTCAGGAGCAATACAATTTTCTTCTTTAAAAGATAACACTACACAAGTGGTGAATGGTCCAAACTCATTGCCGAGCACCAAAAGGAGACTGCTGAGCTCAAGGATGAAATTCTCTCACTCCACCAAACAACCAACCAACTGCAAGCACAGCTCTACGACGTTCAAAATCAAAACTGTGAGTACGAGGTTAGGTTTAAACGCATAAGTGCTGCTGCAAGTTTCAGGATGCTGGAGACCACGGTGTCTTTTGTTGATGGGGAGCCCTTACCTTGGAAGTCGGACGATGATGGGAGAATACCACCACCACCGAAGGAGTAATTCGTCATCAGGTTTTGGCATCCCCTTGGTTTGTTCCAAGCTTGGGGGAGTGTCGCGGTATCATATCACTATCTTCTATCTTTTTACCTTTTTAGTAGAGTCATATCATAAATAGAGGAGTTATTATGTATTATGGTTTGCATTATAGAAATGTCCCCTCTCTCGTTAGATATGTATCCCTTGGTGTGAGTTTCCGTTATGGAATATTAATGATAAGTTCTATCATTCACTCTTTTGCATAGCTTATATTAGTTTTCAATTCGTGATTATATGATTGATCTTGTTGTTAGTATTGGTAGCACTTTGGGATCATTGAGTTAATTTAGTTGGTTTTGGCAAACCTGGCTCGGTCAGTGGCAACACTATTTTGAGAATTGAATGAAAAAGATAAAAGTACTCTAAAGAAATATAATTTCATCATCTTTCTTTCTTGATTTTCTCATAAGTTTAGTATTCTCTAGTTAAGATCTTTTGTGCTTCCAAGGAAGATTGCATGTTTGTTTTTATCACTTATATGTTTGTTTGTTTCCTTCAACCCTTATGCTTGCTACCCAACCTTGCTAGCCAAAAACCTGTACTGAGAGGGAATGCTTCTCGTGCATCCAATCCTTAAACCAAAACCTATGCCATTTGTGTCCACCATACCTACCAATTAGCATTATTGCTATTCCAAGTAAATTCATGTTTTTATCTACCTTCCAAATTAAACTTGTTATGTGAAAATTAGAGATTAAAGCTCTCACGAACTTGATGGCACACTTTACTTTCTTGCATTTAATAAACTTGAACTATTGTGCCCATCTATGTTGCGTATATGCTTGCACTTTGTAAGTTGTGAATTAGCAGAACCATGTTGTCATGGGGAACGCTTTCAAAATTGCACCAGTACTTTGTACCTAGTTGATATCATGTTGTTTTGTCTATGGATGGCGTCGGTGTGAAATGAAAGGGGAACTTGTAAGTCCATGGAGTTATGTGTGTGTGTTAGAGAAATGCCTGGGCCGCTGGTCTAATCCATGTTATCATGGTGGAAACCTATAGCGTAACCATAACGAGCATCTATGAAGCATTCTTCTTATAAAAAAGAGATAGAGATTGAGAAAAAGAGAAAAGGAAAAAAAGGGAGATGAGAAAAGAGGAAAGAGAGAAAAAGCACCATATTCCCATGGTAAATAAGAAGATTGCTAAGATGCTTGTTGTCTGCTTGCCTTGTCATTTTGATATGGGGATTCTTCCATATCATCGGGCAAGGGGTACCCCGTTGGCGGTTCTCCATGATACACATGTACTTAACTTACCGGTGACTAAGCTTGAGTAGCATGAGGAGCGGCCCTCGTATTCAAGGGACATGAGATTTTCAACTTGCAACTTGTCAAGCATATCCTCATATTTGATCACTTTAACCTTAATCACCTAAAGATGCTTATGATAAGGGCAATGTGAGCTGAAAGCTAATAAGTATCATAATTTTTGGAAGCTCTTTATGAAACTTGAAATCCCTGATTCCCTCTGCGAAGGGCCTTTCCTTTACTTTTTAGTTGAGTCAGTAAACATATTCCCTTCTATCTCAGCAAGTATTTTGAGTTGTTGTGTTTCATTCATTCATAGGATGATTTATTCAATCATGTTTCTTATGTTCCTTGTTTTGCACATTGCTCTTATCTTGGTGATTACTACTTTGAAAGCTATCATTGAAAACCAGTTATTTGTGAACTCCTACAAATTGTCAACTATTCTTCGACCAAGAGCTAAGTTTGCCATTACCAATTATGATTTACTTTATGTATCTTTATTGTGTTTCCTTTACTTATTGCAAGTTAAGTTATATAATAGTGAGTTATCTTCTATTATGACCTATGTATTGATGAATGTGATGCTTCTTGTCCGTATTCTTTTATCGGCTCTTCACTCCATAAACCTGAGGTCATGTTTATTGAGTTCAGTTTCGCTTGCGGACAAGCGAAGTCTAAGCTTGGGGGTTGATACGTCCATTTTGCATCACTATTCTATATCATAATTTACTGTTATTCATTGATATATTTCATATTAAGAGATGATACTTATGTTATTTCATCTATTTTTGCATGGTTGATGACTTTTGGAGCATGGACCGCTACAGTCAGGATTCTGATGAAAAAGGTGCTGTTTGGAGGCAAAATTCGCGAAGATCAGAAAATCCAGGAAAATACATGGAAAATCCTATTTTTCAGAAGACGGAGAATGCCAGAAGGGGAAGTGGAGATGGGCCACAGGGGGCCCACACCACCCCCTGGCCTTGAGCCACCAGTGCCACGCCACCGTGTGTGTGGCCTGGTCCACTCCTGGCTCTCCCCTCTAGCGTATATTATCCTCCTGAAACCCTAAGACTCAGGGAGCGAGCACATAAAGATTCCGCCGCCTCTGCGGGCCGAAAAACACCGAGAGAGAAAGATCTCTCTGGCAGACAGAATTCTATCGGGGGAATTCCTTCCTAGAGAGGGGAGATCGTCGCCATAACACCACCATCAAGCTGGACTTCATCGGGATCATCATCACCAGCACCATCACCACCACTTCATACCGCTGTAACAATTGGGTTGAATCTTGCATAGTTCTTAGGGGAAACTTTCCCGGTGTTGATTACTCTCTATAGTTGATGCTATTGAGTGAACCATTGAATTATCATTTATGTTCAGATTGTTACACATCATTATTTCATCTCTGATCATGATCCATATGATGTCTTGTGAGTAGTTCGTTTTGTTCTTGAGGACATGGGAGAAGTCATGTTGTTAGTAGTGGAATTGTGTTGAGAAAGATTCAATGGTTTGATATTTAAGTTGTGGTGTATTTCTTCTAGTGGTGTCATGTGAACGTCGACTACATGACACTTCACCTATATGGGCCTAGGGGAATGCATTGTGTATTTGGCTACTAATCGTAGGGGTTGCCGGAGTGACAGAAACCTGAACCCCTGTTATGAAACCATTACACAAGGGACGTCAGGGTCTTAGAGTTTAAAGCTGTGGTTAGGTTTCTACCTTAATTACTTTCTTGTACTTGCGTATGCTTGCAAGGGGTATAATCACAAGTATGTATTAGTCCTAGGAAGGTCGGTACATTAGCACAGGTTCACCCACACAACACTTAGCAAACTAAAAAAGATTAATCTACTATATGAAGCGAAAGCACTTGACAATACTCCCATATGTCCTCGAGAACGTTTGGTCATGTTAAGTAATACAACTGGCTTGTCCTTTCCTAACGAAAGGATTGGGCCACTTGCTGCATTTATTCTTATTATCTTTTATTTACTCGTACTTTATTTACCTGCATTATTAAAAACCCCTAAAAATCCGTTTGCTAAGTATTTACAGAGAATTCCTGCTCCTAGCCACTCGCCAACACCTTCTGCTCCTCGTTGGGTTCAACACTCTTACTTATCGAAAATACTGCGATACACCCCCTATACTTGTGGGTCATCACCCTACTCCTACTACTCCCACACCATATGCTCGGTGGAATTTTTCTTTTGGGCTCAACTATGGAGATCTTGAGCATCACCTGTTTCCTTCTGCGGCCACTGCTGATGACGAGGAGGATGACACCGAGGAGCTAGAGGATGAGGACAAGGACGGGGACGAGGATGAGGACTACGAGTGATCCCTTGGGACGTTAGCATCGCTCTTCTTCCTTTTTGGCGTCTCGATGCCAAAGGGGGAGAAGTAGTTCTATTAGGTCTCCGTGGATTTGCATGGGTTGGGTGCAAGCATTTGCACTTTATCTTTTCGTCATTTTCTCGCTTGTGCCCATTTAGCGTTGAACCTTCATTTGTGATTTGCTTTGTATGAGACTATGTGTTTGTGTGGCTCTAGACTTATCTCTTGGATTTCTCCTATGGATTTATCTATCATATTCTATCATTTTGGACATATTGGATATCTATCTCGAGGAAGGCATTTATAATGGTTATCACATTGGGTATACTGGCTATCTTGAGGACGCCTCTCTCTCTCGGTGGTATGATTATGTTGTTTATATTCCAATGAAATAGACTTGTACCTATTTGTGTGCATTTGTATTCAAATGCAAATTTTTAGTATGCACACATTGATGGGGAGTCTCTTTCATGTGTTTAATAATGTTGGTCATGTGAGCTATCTTGCAAATCCTAGTATTGTCATCTAACACCAAAAAGGGAGAGATTGAAAGAACATTTCATGGTTCCCTGTGTTTTGTGTGTTAGATAACAATACCATGGAGTTTCTAATGTGCACTAAGTGTTGCAGAAAAGAGTTTTGGGTGTTTGGGAGCCGGATTATCCGCCCCCATCAAGGGACGGATAATCCGGCCTGACCATCTTGGCCAGGGCTGGCCGCACGTGAGCTTCTGTCTGGGGGCGGGTTTTCCCCCGGACAGTCTGGCTCTAGGGCGGACTTTCTCCCCGGATCGGATAATCCGGCCTTTCTCTAGGGCTGGATAATCCGGCCCCAGGGAAATTGCCCAAGGGAGCGTCTGTGCGGGCTTCTGTCTGGGGGCGGACTTTCCCCCGGACAATCCGTGGCTGGGGCGGATTTTTCCCCAGCCGTATAATCCGGCCCTCCTCTAGGGCCGGATAATCCGGTCCTCAGGAGAAGATGCCAAGGTCCACCCTGCGCGAGCTTTTATTCGAGGGCGGATTATTTGCCGAATAATCCGAGTTTGGAGCAGAGTATTCCCCAGGCCGGATAATCCGGCCATCAATTGGGCCAGATAATCCGGCCCCCAAATGGCTCCAACGGCTCAGTTTGGACAAGGGGTATAAAAGCCCCATCAACCCCTCTAGTCAGACTTCTTGATTCATTTGAAAAAGAACAGATCTGTTGCAAAAGCTCTCTCCTGAGTTCTCCCACTTCAACCACCCGAAGGCTAGATCTTTGGGGGAAGTGAAGGAGGAGACATCACTCATCGTCATCACGAATCAAGCGCTTCAACTCTTCTCCATTCACTTGGAGAATCCCCGATATAGTATTCTCGTTGATATCTAGATCTTGTGCTTTATTATTGATAACTATTGTTCTTGTGGCATCTTGTTGTCATTACGGGAGCCTCCAATTCGATTGTGGAGTTGTGCCCCGCTAGTTGTGTAAAGGCGCCGGTTCCTGCCTCGAAGGGTTCCTATAGTGGAAAGGTGGATCAGGCCTTTGGTGGCGGGATCCATCAGAGAACAGGGTGAGGCCTATTGTGGTGTGATGGTCTTAGTACCGCCCACCCCTCCAACGCAGATGTACTTCCCTTAACAAGGAAGGAACTGCGGTAAAACAAATCTTGTGTCTCCGCGTGCTTCATCATGGTTTCCTCGTTCCTCACTTTACTCTCCTTTACTCGCTAGTAGTTAGGTTTGCATATAGGGAAATTCTATATAGTAGTATATCTAGAGAATTTACCTTTTGTGTCAAGCCTAAAATTGAAAAAGCATTAAAATTTGAAGTAGCACCTATTCACCCTCTCCTCTAGGTGCCCATACGATCCATTTCATCTGCCTCGCCTCCAAATTTTGCGCCCCCATTTCTCTCCTTTTCGAGCTCTCCCTCCAGATCCTTTTCTTCACCGACGAGCAGGTAAGCGGCGCCTCCTACTCCCATGGATCGAGCTCATCTCCAACAATCTTTTTCCTTGGCTATCTCCTACATGTCGTCCTCATCGTTCGATGTTGAGATCGCTATAAGAGACACCTAACCCTAGCTCTTCGAGTTTAGATCTGTTCGCATGTGGTCGCTCCTAGTTGATATCTTCGCATATGGTCGCTCCTAGTTGATCTGTTCGCATTATTCATATTGTACCGTGAGGATTGTCATGTGGTATTGCTAGGTTCGATTACTGATCTTCTCTGCTTGTGTACTCCATGTATAAGCGCCATGGTTAGTATTAGGAATAATGCTAAAAGTATAGTTTTTCTCCTTGTACTGAACACAATGCGTATCTCTATCGCGGTAGCAGAAGGTTGTGTCCCCTAATCTATTGGTTACCTCAGTGTTGCCCCTACATTATGCACTGATGCCTGATAAGGTGTGCAAAAAGAAGCCGCCCATGTCATGGACAACTTCTCTGTCTACCTTCGTTCTGAATAAGGTCTACTAGTTGATCCGGAAAGGGGGTTCCGTTCATGGGGGATTCAGAGAGGCGAACATGCAACCGATTGCAAATGATGTCTTTAAGTTTTGTGGACAGACAGTCACCCTGGGCCAGGTGTACAACCACATGAGGCACTGAAGAATTAGGTGGGTTCAGGTGCGCAAGACCAAAAGGCTCGAGAACGTGGACTAGGTTGAGGAGACATCTACTATCATGATGGATGACGAGCATTACTATGCGCATATCAAGGTTCGATATATTTGCACTTGCATCAATATATTGATGAGTAGTTGTAAAGCTCAAATATGAAATGTACGTGTCGAACTAACTGTGTTCTCATGCAGGCTCAGCCGAAGGACACCGAGTAGATCAACAAGCCCATTGAGAACTATGCTCAAATAAAGATGATCTACAACGGTCTTAATCCCACTGCACCCATCTCTCCGACTGCGATACACCGTGCTCTAAGTCACCTGATGGAGCACAGTAGAAAGGCGACCGGGTATCTTGTCATGAACCCTGATCGCAGGATGAGCCAGTTCATGGCCTTCGTGACAAAGCGCTATCTCTAGGCAGCCGACTATGGTGTTCAAGCAGGTGGTGGATATTCAAGTGCGTCAAAAAGGAAAAAAGGAAGCGAACACGCTCATAGTACTCCTCCGTTTCAAAATATAAGATGTTTTAGCTTTGTGAATCAAGTGTATCTAGATCTTTTTTAGTGTCTAGGTTCATCTAGGTTCGAAGTGAACCTAGACATTAAAAAAGGTCTATACATCTTTTCATAAAACTAAAACATCTTATATTTTGAAACAGAGGGGAGTAGATTACACCGGAAAAACGCCCTGATACGGACGCGACATGTCCACGTCGCCAACAAAGCAAATTGCCGCTCGTATTCGATTCCATCGTAGATCGATCCGTTGGGCCGCATGCTCGTGGCTCGCTCAACTCTCCCTATGTAAACGTACACCGAAACCCTTTGGCTCGACGATTGGCCGCGAGACCTCGATAGCCGCCGGCGACAAACAGCGCCGTGGTTTTGTGGACGCAAGATTGCAGATTTCGGGCGGAAAACGACGTACTAGATGGACGATAAATGGCCTGCTGCATGCTGCCAACTGGACTTTAAAAAATGTGGAGATGCCATTCCATATGTGAGGCTGCTTTGCCATTTTCTGCGTGACCACGCCCGTGGCCATACCGGAACAAGTTTCTCGCCAAGGAATGATTGTCGTTCCCAGGTAGCCCCTCCACTGCAAGCTGAAGCTAGCAAGCTATCTGGGAGAACAAAAGGAAAATCCAGCGACCATCTTTCTATCCCACTATCCCAGATTCCCAGTACCTAGGCGGCATGGATCATCTTGACGACGAGTCGTTCCTGGACGCGCTCATGTCGCTCCGGGAGGAGGAGGTGCCGGAGCCGGCGAGAGCGCCGTGGCAGGCGTACGCGTCGCCGGCGGGCGGCATGGTGGCGAACGACCTCCTCTTCTACGGCAGCGAGGGCGCCTCCCAAGCGAGGATCCACGACGTGCGGCCGTTCCAGGACCTGCTTGCCCCCGTGCCGCCTGCCGAGCCTCCGCACGCGCAGGGCGAGTTCAACTTCGACTACTTGAGCGAAGTGTGCAACCCTTACAAGAGCTGCGTCGGCAATGGGAACGGGATCGTCAACGCGGCCGGCCAGGTGCTCCCTCATCCCCTCCACGACGCCATGGCGGAGGACGAGACAGGCGGCGATAAGCTGCATCGCGGTGGTGGGTCCTCGTCCTCCCCGACGGCGTTCATGTTCGGAGCAGGAGCCGACGGGGAGATGGCCGGCATGATCAGGGGCCTCTCATCAGGCACCCACACCCACCCTAGGAGCAAGATGCTTCACGGCGGCGGTCCGTCGAAGAACCTCATGGCCGAGAGGCGGCGGCGGAAGCGGCTCAACGACCGCCTCGCCATGCTCCGCTCCATCGTGCCCAAGATTACCAAGGTGTGAACCGATGATACATTCCTATGACCTAAATAAATTAACAAGCCTTCTTGATTTCTGCCGGACATGTGAATGATTAATCAAGCTGCAGATGGATAGGACTTCGATCCTTGGGGACACCATAGACTATGTGAAGGAGCTAACGGAGCGGATCAAAACCCTCGAGATGGAGATCGGCGCCACGCCAGAGGAGCTGAACCTGCTGAACACTACTAAGAATCTGCCCAGCCGTATTAGCAACGAGGAGATGATGCCGATGAGGAATTCCACCAAGGTAGGGGTGCTGCAGACACACACACAGGTTTGAACACGGGATCGATCGAGACATTGAAACTAAATAGTACTGTTTGTAAATCCATCGCTAGCAGTTCGTCGTCGAGAAGCGTGGCGACGGCAGCACGAGCATCGAGATCTGCTGCACGACAACCCCTGGTGTGCTGCTCTCGACGGTCAGCGCGCTGGAGGTGCTGGGGCTGGAGATCGAGCAGTGCGTCGTCAGCTGCTTCAGTGACTTTGGCATGCAGGCCTTCTGCTCACAGGTAAGTAGGCGATTAACCTTGGGATTTACATACATCTTAAACAATCCTATATATCTGGCTAAAATTGCCCCTATTTGTTTTGCTGGGATTAATCTGCATTTTCTGCGTGAACTAATTTGATCGTCAATGCTGCATGGTCTAACGATAGGAGGAAGGGAGGATGCAAGTGACAAGAACCGACGAGATCAAGCAGTCCTTGTACAGGAGTGCAGGCTATGGAGGAACATGCCTCTAAGCTACAGATCGATCGAGCCCGTCAATCCCTCAAGCCAGCAGAGCAATCATATCTGTCGGTAATATTTGATGATACTATGAGTGTATATTCGCGTGGACCTTTTTGAGGAACATTTATTTGCATGAATTAATGTGGGTGTTTATTTTGAAAGTTCTTAATAGTGTTTTAGGTTAAAATGTTTGTGACCGGTTTTGAAACCGCTAGTAGGGTGTGTCATGTGACATGTCGATGTATGGAGTGGAGTGGAGTATTGGATTTGGGCGACAGGGCAAAGATACCAATTGTTGATGTATTCGGTTGCACACTGCTGCAGCTTCTTGTTTCTTATGGATCCTGACAGCAATGGTTCGTCATGTTTTGTCTTGGGCTATCATGTGGGCATATATGAACAAACAGTTTTGAAGGATTGGTACACAGTGGCATATATGAACGAACACTGAAGAGTAACTGTCGTACTGTACAATCAATTTGGAGCAGGAACAAGTGATCCCACCTTCGATCTGTTCCATCATGCTAGCTGAATAGTCCACGAAAGAACATTAGTGCACCGTGCATTTTACCTCACGCATGATCAATTGGCATCCCTGTAGATGGGATGGATCGTTATTTCATGGTCTTATCCGAAGTGATAGAATTTAAGATAAATATCCATGAGTGTGCGAAATGCCGACCACTGCACTGGTATGTAACAACAACTGAAAAAAAAAAGATAACTAAAATTGTATGTTGTATAGGGCTAGAAAGCGGTATAGTACTGGATAATCTGAAATATCCTATATTCGTGTTCGAGAAAAGTGTAAATGCATTTGAAAAAACCACATCTGGCCTAAATGAAAATGGTTGTGAAAAATATTCGTGAGATCTTTTTCATGTATGCAAATGTGGTGATGGATTTTGAAGCAAATGTGCATATGAAACGTTGCATTCGAACAAAATTACGCTAGCTAGTTTTAACAATTCTAGCCCTATATACCAATTATCCAACCTAAAAACCTAACATGTAATCAACTATTTTTTATAATTAAATTGACCCTAAAAATTATTACTTGTATTACAGTTATTTACTTGTCTACCAATATATGGTTGACTTATTGCATGACATGCTCGAGTTATTAGTCTACTATTTTGTATTGCGCAGTTACTGACTTTTTACTTCAACTAATATCTCACTGAAGTTGCAAGATATTCATATTCGCTCAGTTATTGAGTTGACATATGATCCATATATGTATTCTAGTAACATCCATTCATATTCTATAACATCCGATCCATATATTGTGTGTACTAGTGATGATTTGAGTAAATATTTATGCGGTTAACTAAACTTGGTTGGATTGTAAGTGAGACCGTTTTACCTCTTTCCACCCTAGACGGTAAGATGCACTTTCACAGTGGTCGTTCATGTCAACGTTTCAAGCTCTGCACCTAAATTGGTTTTTTTTATTTAATTGGCAAATTACTTATTATCGACTGCGGAACATCTATACTGACATGTTAAGCTCCAGAAAAGAGATGCATGTTCAGATGGTGTACTTGTAGTGTGCTCCATTTCTTAGTCTTTTTAGGAAGATATATTTCAGAAAAAGAGGAGTACATCATAAGCCGAATGTGAGACCTAGCCGGCCAAATTCTAACGAGAACTACAAGCAAAGTTATGAGCCTCTTGATTATGAGTCCCTTCTCTCTTGGACGAAGATGCAATTCTCAAAAGATCGACAATTAGTTATGTCTTTGAGGATAGCGCTATAGGTACCTAGGCTGCCACCCAGGATCACACAAGGAAAATGCTCGCCTACGGGTGGAGGTTGGAAAGTCCGTGCATCCTCCGCCTCCCCCGTGTGACGCGTGTCCACGAGGGCCCACCATGACCCTCTCCTATGCCTTATCTTTTCATGTATCTCCCTCACCACACGCACACGAGTAACTATTGCTAGTCCTGCGTCACCGTTGTCTATGTCTATTTTCAGGTTGTCGCCGCCCACACCTATCACCGCACCGGCCGCCACTGGCCTTGAGCACGCTCGGCGAGGCCTCTCTCTCCTACTTCCGGCGAGGGCCAGTGGGAGGTGGCGCCCTCTCGGTGTTGTGATCCGGCACTCACCGCCGATGACCGCTTGCCTCAACTAGTCGATCTCCGCTCGCCGGCGAGCCCTGGTGTTGGATGATGCAAAGAGGGGTGTGTGTGTGGGGGGGGTGCTGCAATCGTTAGGCATTGTTGCTACTAATGGTTGTTGGGTTTGCTACATACTAATTTGCAAATTTCGGCTTTGTAAATTTGCATCATAGGGGGATTTTGTGCTACAATAGTTCTTTGGCTTTACATGATGTGAAGATTTTTTTTGCTACAATCAACAGTTGTTTTTACACCCATACATCCGTGGATTTGCATCATACGAAGAACTTTTTTGCTACAACCATTAGCTAATGTTACTATATTAGTACAATATTTTTGCTACGTAGTCTCCGGTGAGATCGGATGTGAATAAAACATTTTTTCTACAAGGTCTCCAACGAGCGAGGTTGGTTTTGCTTCAATAAAACAATTTTTTTTTGCAACAAGATCTCCGACGAGCGAGGTCGGTTTTGCTACAATTGCATAAATGTTTTGCTCAAAGAGTTCTATGAATTTGCACCATTAGCGGATTTTTTTGCTACGTGATCTCCGGTGAGATCACCGTCTATGTTTCCCATGAAAAAAAATTGCTATACCAGTCCAGCGATTTTACCACAAGGATTTCAACGAGGTCTCCAAAAAAATCAGTTTTTCTCTTATATTTCTAGACAAACTATTTTTTTCTACATGCAGCAAAATCTAAAAGATTTTTTCTACATCCAACAAATGTGTGCTTTTGAACCAAAAGTGAACACGTGTCACCATCGGGAGCCGAAGGCTTTTCAGCCTCCGACTCAGTCCTACCCATGACACAAACCCTAGTCGTGCTCTACTTTTTTTTCTATCTCGCCCGCAAGGCCGCAATAGAGGTATTGCATCTCTCACGACTCACGTCCATATATGAAAACTGGACTCCCTTTCGGCCCACCCAGGCCAAACTAAACGCTCTCCTACAACGGCAATTGTTATTTATCGCTCGATGAGCACGCTAATGGTGCACGCCTGAGCGTTTCCACGGCTTGGGCCTAGTCTAATAAGCTACATGTTTAGAGTCCCTCAAAAAAAAGCTACATGTTAAGTGTTTTTCCTTTTTCTGTTCGATTTTTTCACGTGATCTTTCCTTGGTTCGGTCTGGTTTTATTTTTTTTCTAAATATGTTTTTCTATTTGAAGAATTATTAAATTTGAACATTATAAAATTTTGAACAATTTTCGAGTATGAACATTTTATAAATTTGAACAGATTTTGCAAGTGAACAAATGTTTAATTTGAACAATTATAAAATACTAGCTGAATGGCCATGCGTTGTTACGGCCTCTTAAATTTTTGAAAAGGTCAAAAATTCCACTTGAAGTATCCAACTACAACCATGAACATCTCTATGTGACTTTTGATTATCAAGTTTGTCCTTCATTATTCTCTGATGCAGTGCCCCTTCTATTATGATGACACTACTGCAAGCACCTGGCAGACGTTCTTCCTCTCCTCACAATACATTTCTTTACCATATATGCAAACCTACAATGTTCCTTATATGTTGGGGCACCCTCTACGAACCCTGGTTTCAAATACTCTAGTTTTCCCACTGATGTACTCATTACGTCATTGATGACCCACAAGTATAGAGGGTGTATCGCAGTATTTTCGATAAGTAAGAGTGTCGAATCCAACAAGGAGCAGAAGATGCTGGCTAGTGGTATGGATCAGGAATTCTCTGCAAATACTTAGCAAACGGATTTTTAGGAGTTTTCGATAAAGCAAGTAAACAAAGTACGAGTAAATAAAAAACAGTAGGAATAAATGCAGCAAGTGGCCCAATCCTTTATGCAGCAAAGGACAAGCCAGTTGTATTACTTAAGATGACCAAACGTTCTCGAGGATACATGGGAAGACTGTCAAGTGCTTTCGCTTCATATAGTCGATTAATCTTCTCTAGCTTGCTAGGTGTTGTGTGGGTGAACCTGTGCTAATGTACCGCCCCATCCAAGACTAATACATACTTGTGATTATACCCCTTGCAAACATTCGTAAGTACAAGAAAGTAATTAAGGTAGAAACCTAACCACAGCTTTAAACTCTAAGACCCTTACGTCCCTTGTGCAATGGTTTTCTAACGGGGGGTCAGGTTTCTGTCACTCCGGCAACCCCTACGATTAGTAGCCAAATACACAATACATTCCCCTAGGCCCATATAGGTGAAGTGTCATGTAGTCGACGTTTATATGACACCACTAGAAAAAGTACACCACAACTTAAATAACAATCTATTGAATCTTTCTCAACATAACTTCACTACTAACAATAAGACTTCTCCCATGTCCTCAAGAACAAAACGAACTACTCACAAGACATCATATGGATCATGATCAGAGATGGAATAATGATGTATAACAATCTGAACATAAACAATAATTCAATGGTTCACTCAATAGCATCAACTACAAAGAGTAATCAACACCGGGAAAGTTTCCCCTATGAACTATGCAAGATTCAACGCAATTGTTACAGCAATATGGAGATGATGATGAGGGTGCTGATGGTGATGATGGTGGTGGTGATGATGATGATGATCCCGATGAAGTCCAGCTTGATGGTGGTGTTGATGGCGACGATCTCCCTCTCAGGAAGGAATTCCCCCAGAAATCATCTCACGGAGAGATCTTTCTCTCGATGTTTTCCGCCTGCAGAGGCGGTGAAATCTTCCGTGGTCGCCTCCGAGTCTTAGGGTTTCGGAGGTTGATATACGCCAGGGGAGAGGTGGAGTGGCAGGCGGCCACACCACTCCTCGGCGCGCCTAGGCTGCCGTGCCATGGGATGGTGTGGGCCCCGTGGCCCACCTCCACTCCATATTCGCATCTCGAGTCTTCGAAAAATAGAATTTTCCAGATATTTTCCCGGATTTTACGATCTTCGAATTTTGCCTCCAAACAGACCTTTTCCATCGAATTACATTGCAGGTTCATGCTCCAAAAGTCATCAACCATGCAAAAATAGATGAAATAACATAAGTATCACCTCTCAATACGAAATATATCAATGAATAATAGTGAATTAAGACATAGAATAGTGATGCAAAATGGACATATCAACTCTCCCCAAGCTTAGACTTCGCTTGTCCCCAAGCGAAACTGAGCTCAATAAACATGACCTCAAGTTTATGGAGTAAAGAGTCGATAAGAGAATACGGACTAGAAGCATCACATTCATATAATACATAGATCATAATAGAAAACAACTCACTATTATATAACTCAACTTGTAACGAGTAAAAGAAACACAATAAAGATACACAAAGTGAATCATGATTGGTAATGGCAAACTTAGCTCTTGGTCGAAGAATAGTTGATAATTTGCTGAGTTCACAAATAGCTGGTTTTCAAAGAAAGCTTTCAAAGTAGTAAACTTCAAGATAAGAGCAATGTGCAAAACAAGGAACATAAGAAACATGAATGCATAAATCATCATATGAATGAATAAAACACATCAACTCAAAATACTTGCTGAGATAGAGGGGAGTAGGTTTACTGACTCAACTACAAAGTAAAAAAAAGGTCCTTCAAAGAGGGAAGCAAGGATTTCAAGTCTCATAAAGAGCTCCCAAAAATTATGATACTTACTAGCTTTCAGCTCTCATTGCCCCTATCATAGACATATTTAGGTGGTTAAGGTTAAAGTGACACAACTAAGAGGATATGCTTGACAAGTTATAAGTTGAAATCTCAAGCCCCTTACTTATGAGTACCGATCCTCATGCTACTCAACTTCAGTCACGAGGAAGCTCTTGTCATTGTAATATATGCGTATCATTGAGAACCACCAACGGGGGTACCCCTTGCACATGACACAGGAGCTATCCCATAATCAAAATGACAAGGCAAGCAGACAGTGAGCATCTCAGCGATCTTTTTATTTGTTATTTGCATAGGTTTTTATTGAGGATGCTTCATAGAATGCTCACTATAGTTATGCTGCAAGTTTTCACCATGATTAGGCATGGCTTAGGCTAGCGGCCCAGGCGTTTCTCTAACACACATATAAACTCCATGATTTTACAAGTTCCACTTTTATTTCACACCGCCGGGATCCATAAGCAAAAGAACATGATATCAACTAGATACAAGTACCAATGCGGTGCTGAAAGCGGTCCCCATGATACATGGTTCTGCTAACTTCAACTCATAAAGCGCAAGCATATACACAACAAAGAATGACCCAATGGTTCGAGTTTATTAAATGCAAGAAAGTAAAGTGTGCCATCAAGTTCGTGAGAGCTTTAATCACTAATTTTCACATAACAAGTTTAATTTGGGAGGTAGACGAAACAAGAATTTACTTGGAATAACAATAATGCTACTAGGTAGGTATGGTGGACACAAATGGCAAAGGTTTTGGTTTTAAAGGAGGTGGATGCACGAGAAGAATACCCTCTCAGTACAGGTTTTTGGCTAGCAAAGCTGGGTAGCAAGTACAAGAGTTGAAGGAAACAAACAAACATACAAATGATAAAAACAAACATGCAATCTTCCTTGGAAGCACAAAAGATCTTAACTAGAGAATACTAGACTTATGATCAAATCAAGAAAGAAAGATGATGAAATTATTTTTCTTCTCTAGAGTACTTCTATCTTTTTCATTAAACTCTCAAAAAGGGTGTTGCTACTGACCGATCCAGGTTTGCCAAAACCAACTAAATTAACTCAATGATCCCAAAGTGCTACAAATACTAACAACAAGATCAATCATATAACCACGAATTGAAAACTAATATAAGCTATGCAAAAGAGTGAATGATAGAACTTATCATTAATATTCCATAACGGAAACTCACACCAAGGGATACATATCTAACGAGAGAGGGGACACTTCTATAATGCAAACCATAATACATAATAACTCCTCTATTTATGATATGACTCTACTAAAAAGGTAAAAAGATAGAAGATAGTGATATGATACCGCGGCACTCCCCCAAGCTTGGAACAAACCAAGGGGATGCCAAACCTGATGACGAATTACTCCTTAGGTGGTGGTGGTATCCTCTCATCTTTGTCCGTCTTCCAGGGTAAAGGCTTCCCATCAACAAAGGACATCGTGGTTTCCATCATCCTGAAACTTGCAGCAGCACTTATGCGTTTAAACCTAGCCTCATACTCACAGTTTTGATTTTCAACGTCATAGAACTGTGCTTGCAGTTCGTTGGTTGTTTGGCGGAGTGAGAGGACTTCGTCTTTGAGTTCAGCAGTCTCCTTTTGGTGCTCGGTGATGAGTTCGGAACAAATCTTATGGATGATGTCCACTTCGCGCTCCGCCATCTTCCTGTACCTAAAGACTTCTTGCTCCAATGCTTCCATCCTGTCCTCCAGACCTCCTTCACCTTTAGGGCCTTGAACCTCCTTAATCCGGACCTCCCCACCTTCGAGCAACAACTCCTTGGGATGAATCTTCAATTCTCTCATGTATGGGTTGACGATATCCTCTAAAGAATCTCCCTTGGATGATCCAGAGGAAGACATTGTGGCTCCAAATCTGGGATTCTACCTGGCAGAAATAGATCGAAGCAAAAACACGGCGAAAACACGATATACGAACCTCGGGAGATCCGAGGGGGTATATATTACGAAGTTTCATATCAAAAGGAAGGTACTAGGAGAAAACGAATCGGAGGCGGAGTCCTGGGTGGCCTCACCACCTGGTGGCGCGGCCAGGGGTGGGCCCGCGCCACGGGGTGGTGTGGGCCACCCTGGCTCCGTTTCCGTCCATTTTTCGTTTCGTAGCTTTCCTTATTGACTAAAAACTGCAAAAATATAGTTGGATTGTATTTTTACGGAACTTTTCTTACCAGAACTGTTACCTAGTTGGAAACGGACTCTGCAGGTCTCTGAATTTGGTCCTCAATGAATTTCTCTGGAGTTATAACTTGAAAGGCATCAACATCTTCATTGTAAGAATCTCCAACAATATAGTGTTTGAGTCGTTGTCCATTCACTACTTGTGTAGTATTATCTTTTAGAGAGGAAATTTTTATTGCTTCAGAACGGTATACTTCTTCAATGATAAAAGGTCCTTCCCATTTTGATAGTAGCTTACCTGCAAAAAATCTGAGACGAGACCTATACAATAGACGAGACGGTATGGATCAGGAATTCTCTGCAAATACTTAGCAAACAGATTTTTAGGAGTTTTCGATAAAACAAGTAAACAAAGTACGAGTAAATAAAAGACAGTAGGAATAAATGCAGCAAGTGGCCCAATCCTTTATGCAGCAAAGGACAAGCCGATTATATTACTTAAGATGACCAAACGTTCTCGAGGACACATGGGAAGACTGTCAAGTGCTTTCGCTTCATATAGTCGATTAATCTTCTCTAGCTTGCTAGGTGTTGTGTGGGTGAACCTGTGCTAATATACCGCCCCATCCAAGACTAATACATACTTGTGATTATAACCCTTGCAAACATTCGTAAGTACAAGAAAGTAATTAAGGTAGAAACCTAACCACATCTTTAAACTCTAAGACCCTTACGTCCCTTGTGCAATGGTTTTCTAACGGGGGTTCAGGTTTCACACTCGCAACCCCTACGATTAGTAGCCAAATACACAATGCATTCCCCTAGGCCCATATAGGTGAAGTGTCATGTAGTCGACGTTTACATGACACCACTAGAAGAAGTACACCACAACTTAAATAACAATCTATTGAATCTTTCTCAACATAACTTCACTACTAACAACAAGACTTCTCCCATGTCCTCAAGAACAAAACGAATTACTCACAAGACATCATATGGATCATGATCAGAGATGGAATAATGATGTATAACAATCTGAATATAAACAATAATTCAATGGTTCACTCAATAGCATCAACTACAAAGAGTAATCAACACCGGGAAAGTTTCCCCTATGAACTAAGCAAGATTCAACGCAATTGTTACAGCAATATGGAGATGATGATGAGGGTGCTGATGGTGATGATGGTGGTGATGATGATGATGATGATTCCGATGAAGTCCAGCTTGATGGTGGTGTTGATGGCGACGATCTCCCCTCTCTGGGAAAGAATTCTCCCGACAGAAATCTGTCTGCCGGAGAGATCTTTCTCTCTCGGTGTTTTCCGTCCGCAGAGGCAGCGGAATCTTTCTGTGGTCGCTCCTCGAGTCTTAGGGTTTCGGGAGGTTGATATACGCTAGAGGGGAGAGGCTGGAGTGGGCCAGGGTGGCCACACCACTCCCTGGCGCGGCCTAGGCCTGCCCGCGCCATGGGGTGGTGTTGGCCCCTGGTCCACCTCCACTCCATCTTCGCATCTCGAGTCTTCTGAAAATAGAATTTTCCGTATATTTTCCGGATTTTCGATCTTCACGAATTTTGCCTCCAAACAGACATTTTCCATCGAATCTCGATTGCAGCAAGTACATGCTCCAAAAGTCATCAACCATGTAAAAATAGATGAAATAACATAAGTATCACCTCTCAATACGAAATATATCAATGAATAATAGTGAATTAAGACATAGAATAGTGATGCAAAATGGACGTATCAGTCATCCCAGAATCTAGAAATATTGGGGAAGAGGGAGGGGGGGGGGTCGACATATAAATGTGTGACGCATGTTCAATCATCCACTCGAATATTGGCGGTGTGGAGATCTACACTTACATTATAACTTCCTTCTCTTCAAAATATAAAATGTTTTAGCTTTACGTCTAGATACAATCGTTTCACAGAAGCTGAAACATCTTAAAAACGGAGAGAGTGCAATTTGAAGTGAACTTTCTAGGCCATCGTTGAAAACATCCTGAGTGAGCAATGGGGCCAACAGCGTGGTGCACACTTTAGAAAAAAGGCATGAGGCAAAGGCTTTAATTTTCATGGCTCAACGCTCTAATCTGAGGCCACATGTTACCGGGCCAACCTTATTGGGACCCACCATTTCTCTACTATTTGATTTGGTCCGTTTGCGAGGTGGGGTGAACAAGATTCGTACGGATATATGACCCAATTCGACACATGCCCCAACGTTGCTTCTCCCGCAAATGGACGTCTCCAGCATCCCACCGTCACCGGAGCTGTCGTTCCCGCGGGCGTGGTGGACGTGGTGTACCCGGCTGGAGGCGGAGGCCATCCGGTTCTTCACGTCGTCGCAGGAGGACAAGCATGCCCCAACGATGCTTCTCCCGCATATGGACGTCGCCAGCAGCCCGCCGTCACCGGAGCCGTCGTTCCCGCGGGCATGGTTAACATGGTGTACCGGCTGGAGGTGGAGGTCGTCCGGTTCTTCGCGTCACTGCAGGCGGACAAGGACGCGTTGGGCGCCGCCGAACTGTTTGGCTTCGGTAGAAAGCCCATCGGCCGCAATGGCAACATGGGGTGTCTCGAGTACCTCCTCCTCGCCATCGAACATGACGCGCTCTCCACCAAGGCATCATCGCGTCATTTGAGGGACGCGGTCAACGAGTACGTGGTGGCCATGCACGGGCTAGCGAGGACAATGCTGGAGATGGTGGCGGAGGGGCTGGGCGTGTCGTCGTGGGGCGCGCTGGCACACATGGTGATGGGGGACGACACGACGAGCGACCAGGTGTTCTGGCTGAACCACTACCCCCTGCCCGCCGCTGCTGCCGCTCAGCTACAGCGTCACGGGGTCAGCGAGCACACCGACCCGCAGCTCGTCTGCGTCCTACGCTCCAATGGCACTGGCGGGCTCCAGGTCGTGCTCCACGACGGCGGTAGGTGTCCGTCCCGCCCAACCGCGACGCCTTCTTTGTCAACGTCGGCGACTCCCGCCAGATACGTAGCCAAGGCCATAGCGTCGGCCGGCCAGGAGGCCGCGATGGCGGCGCGAGATGCGGGGATGGGCATGACGGCGGCAGCGTGAGAAGGGAACAGCGGCGGCGCGTGAGATGGGAGCGACAGCCGGAATGTGGTGGTCTGGGGCAAAAATGACAAAATAAAATATGCGGTATGCCATTGGAAGTTGGTGTTTGTCCTATCGGACAGAAACATGCCGAATTAGTCCTTTTGTGGGGCCATTGGACTTGGCCTAACATTGTTTGAATCTTTAAAAAAAAACTCCATGTCATCTTCGTTCCCAAATTCTCTCTTACACGTCCGGCAATCTCTCCATTTTTTTTAAATTGGATAATAAAATTTTGTATCAAATCAAGAGAATCTGCAATTTAGAAGCCTAAATCTACCACTCATCCCGTCTCTTAGTTGGATTTTGAGCTCTAGCTTATGAATCGGGGATCGGACACGAGCATGCTCATCTCGTTCGAGAACGAGCTGTGCTTTGAGCACCAGCTCCTGTTTGGTCGTGGTTCAGCCTAGTCGATATCGTCATCGTCGTCATGATCACAAGCAGTAGGCCGAGTCTCCGTGCGGTGGTAGCAGTTAGGCGGTCGGTACCCTAGATCCGTGCGGCGGCACTACGTCGACCAACTTCAGATGTGGTGGCAGTAGGATGCTCTGGTTTACGTGCGGCAGGAGCCTGCGCCCAGCTCCGTGTGGTAGCGCCGTCGGCAGTCAGGCGCCCAAATCGTCGTGTAGCGGCAGTCCGGTCCAAATCGGCAAGGTCGGACTCAACGGTAGCATGCATGGCGTCGATAGCGTGTGAAGATCTCGGGGTCTTAGAGCCCCAGAGGCGCGAGCTGCGACGGAGGGGGTCGATGTCGAAGGATTCCGCTGCCGTATCCGGTTTAGCCTTTGCAGTTTTACGGGAGGATAAAATCGTCTAACGAACGGAAGCGTATTGAACGAACCTGCCTCTAGACTTTTTTATAGTAAAAGATGAGCATTTCAAAAATTTGAACAATTTTCGAATATAAATATTTTATAAATTTGTATAATTTTAAATTTGTCTGTTAATTTTTGTTTATTTGAACACTTTTCATATTTTAACTTTTTTATATTCGAACTTTTCGAAAAGTATAGAAACAGAAAAAATAAAAAAGTATTTTTCTCCAAAAACTGTACCTGTTATTGGGCTGGAATCTGGGGCGGCCCATAAGGGGGAAGGCTTGACGCACTGAGCGGAAAATAGCACCTCCCCTCCTACAACGGCCTATCCTCTCGGCTTCCGGCGCGGGGAGGACGACGCGATGCCTCCACCGTCTCTCCCGCTCCTCCTCCTCCCCTTCTCCTCCCCAATCCAGACCCTAAACCCTCTCCCCACCTCCGCTTCCCGCATCCACGGTCCCAGAAAAGCCCTCGCCCTGTCCCCGTGCCCGCGGCCACTCGTCTCCTCCTCCTCCTTCGCCGTCGCCGCCGTCAACGACGACGACGAGGATGTCGTCCTCGGCGACTGCCTCGTGTTCGAGGAAGAAGCCTTCGAGGACCTCGACCTCGGACGCCCGTCGCCGAGACGCGCGACATCTCGCCCCAGCCGTAGGCCAGCGGCGGCGGCAGGGGCCGGTAGCGGGAGCAGCCTGGTGCCGGAGAGGTGGAAGGACGCCGTGGAGGAGATCAACCTGACGAAGAAGGAGAAGCGCCGCATCGCCCACGGGCTGCGCTTCGGGAGCCGCCTCGACCGGCGGGTGCCCTCCGCCGTCGCCGCTCCCGACGAGTACCGCGCCTACCGCGAGGGGAGGCTGGACGCAGAGCTCGGCCACGTCGCGCGCGACTACGTGGAGCCGCTCGAGGAGAAGTCCCGCGCGCACCGCGCGGCGAGGCTGGCTGCGGAGCCTGGGCGCGTTGAGCGTGACCGCCTGGAGCCGTTCCAGGAGAATTCCCGCGCGTACGGCGAGAAGGTGGAGGCTCCGCCGCCTCCCGATCCCGGGACACGCGTGGCGCCAAGGAATCCGAGGATGGCGATGGCTGCGGACGGCCTTGAGGACATCACGGAGCTGTTTAGCAGTAATGAGTATGTGCCGGGCGAGATGGAGGATGACAAGAGCTCCAGAAGTGAGTTCCTGAACTTTTTGCTTTGCACATCGAATTTTCTTTCAGACTCGTTGCTGAAAATCATCATTGCACAGTAGGCGAATTACAGAAATTTTGCGTTAGCGTACCAATGAGCCAACTACATTTATCCCTGTTTTAGAAACAAAGCCGAACGGAGTAGAAACAAGCATGTAATTAGGCAATTGCAAATTCTTTCATCAGAGAAGTGACTGAAGTTATTGTTGAAATCTGCAATGTCTTATGCCTGGTTAATGTCTGCATTGCTAATCCATTATGGGTTATCCGCAATTCCGCACTCCTGTGCCAGGTTATGAACTTTTGGTACTGAATGTACTTAGTTTGTCCAAATCTTCAGAATAATACTTAGAAGTTACTATTCAACTTACAATTAGTGTCCAGAGTGTCAGGTTATGAAATTGTTGGTACTGAATGTACTTAGTTTGTTCAAATGTTCAGAATAATTACTATTCAACTTACCCAGCTGCATGATATAGATCTTCAGGAATCAGGACAGATATTATTTCCAAGGCATCTGTGATGCTTAGTGTACTATATAGTCATGATGGCCATACTTTTATGCAAGGCACATTTTAATTGCCTAAAGTCAAGCTTTGACCAATAATATGTGAGTTATGTTATACGAAATTGATACCATGTGATTTTGTAATAATTAGCAGAACATTATCCAAAAATATACAGTTGAAGTGGGAACTTCTACAATCATTTGGAAACAGGAGAACCAAGAGCTGGCTCGGTGGCAAGGCTAGCGAGTGCGCAGCCAAGCCCACCCGGTTTCGAGTCCCCAGGGGTACCGAATTAAACGGGGTGTTATCCGAGCACGTTTAATTCGCTGCTGGAGAGGTCTCATCTACCTAACAATGTACAGCCCGCGAGGGATCATTCCCCGGGGGTCAATGTGTAATCATTTGGAAACAGAGTACTATGATAGACTGATTGTACTGCCTTTTTTTAGATTATGTTGACTGCTGTGAGGCATCTATATGACCTCTAGTTTGGTCTATTATACACAATTGATGTATTTGGAATTAACTGTATTTCTCTATGTTTTATTTTTTCTAACACTGCAGTTGTTCCTATGAATAATCTGTTCTGTACTTTAGGTCGCCGGAAGCTATTCACGGATGAGGAAAAGGCTCTTCTGAACAAGAGATTACCTGATTTGGAAGCTACCGCTTCTGTAAGTTGTCCCTGTTTAGAGTAGTTTAGCTCTGTCAAGTCATTTGTAAATGTGTCACATAAGCCATCAATAATGTTGGATACAGTAAAATAATATTGTGATATTTTAGCCTTTTAATGTACTGACCTTTAACATCCACGCATGTTCTGCCTCATGGCCAGTTTTGTATGATGTTTGTTACTTCCATGTTAGCTCGTGCTTATTGATAGTTAACACACCTTATATTCTTCTTGTAGAGAAAGTGGCTGCCTCTTCACACCCTTGCTGCATCAGGAGACTTCTATCTATTGGACAATCTTCTGAAACATAAGGTGGATGTAAATGCACTTGATAAGGTAATTTCGACTGCAAATTTGAGCTATTTCATCTTAAACAGACAATTGTGTAAAATGCAGGGTATTGTTGTGTTATTTTTTTTAACATTAATGGCCTTTTCTGTTTTCCTCAGGATGGTTTGCCTGCAATTCATAAAGCAGTTATTTCGAAGAAGCATGCTATTATCAACTATCTCTTAAGGAATTCAGCAAATCCATTCATCTATGATAAGGTGAGTATATTCTATGTTTAGCTAGCTTTGAAACAACTTTATACAGCATATTGAATAATCTGTTAATGGGGTTAATCTTGAATAATCTGTTAATGTTGTTTGCTTTCTTGTTTAAGTTATTGCATTGCCCGTTTTATTTGTGTTTAGGTATAGCGCCTCCTGTTGGCATTTACTACTGTGGATATAGATTTTTTATGTTCAATATTCTATATTATTTTTGGTTGTTAATTCCTTGAACAAATGTGCAATTTTGGTGATACAGGATGGTGCAACCCTAATGCATTATGCTGTCCAGACAGCATGCAATCAGAGTATAAAGACTCTGGTGTTGTACAACGTTGACATCAATCGACCAGACGATGTATGTTAAGCTCAGTAATTGTCTCATCTTGTTTGTTTTCTTATGTGTTAATTGCTTTAACTTATTCAATTCTCAGTATGGATGGACGCCATTGCATCTAGCCGTGCAAACACAGAGAACAGATATTGTGAGGCTACTCTTAATAAAAGGTGCTGATAGAACTATGAAAACTCAAGTAAGTAATTTTCTAATATTCTAGTATTTCACAGATGATTCAGTATGAACATGTTATGCCTTATTGGAGTTCTTATAAGCTCATTTCACATAACTTACCATTTCTCTAATGATATCAGGTTCCTAGCTCAGTCTTGTTTATGGCCCCTCTGTAGTTTCCTAATTTAGATGTTAGATTAGGACTCTGGACAGTGGCATATTCTTACAGTTGTTCCTAATGACTTCTACTAAATGTGTGTGTGCTTATGTTTTATGTTTACCACAGGATGGCTTGACCCCATTGGACTTATGTCTCCGATTGGGTCATCATGTGAGAACATACGAGCTTATCAAATTACTCAAAAACTTCCGACTACCAAAGAAACATGACTCATATTAACTCAAGGACGTTGTTCGACCCTTGCCAATGTCACTGAAGTTTATTTCTAGAGCTGAACGTGCTGCGATGCAACTTCCTGCAGTGCATGACAGAATTGCTTCCAGTTGCAGATAGGTACAATGCACTCTTTTTTTTTTGAAGCATTTCTGCTATTCTGTTGACCTGACTCGAAGCAACTGTTGACAGAATGGACTGCTGCTGGAGGAAACAAACTACCTGGGTTATGGTCTACCCATGAAAACTGTATCTTCCATGTGAAAAAAGGCCAATGATGTAAAGAAATTAGAGGTGAGCCACTGAGCTGTCACAAACTCTGATAGTCTAATCACTGTTGCCAAATAATTTAGATAAGATGTGTGTTTGTATGAGTTTAGAATGATGTTACTTCCTTTTTTGGGGGCGTTGAAATATTGTTAGGTCATAAATCTAGCACCGCATAATACAAATACTCCATTCATCAA
This sequence comes from Avena insularis, assembly GCA_023614405.1. Classification (NCBI taxonomy): domain Eukaryota; kingdom Viridiplantae; phylum Streptophyta; class Magnoliopsida; order Poales; family Poaceae; genus Avena; species Avena insularis. The sequence goes on along the minus strand of CM042690.1, from coordinate 88,420,471 downwards.
GAAACCCTGTTTTTTTTCTTCCTAAGAGGGGAACGAAAGTTTTCCTCGCAATTTTAAACGGTGGTTGGCTGAAGGTGTACTTACTGGTATATTCTTCTATACCTGGGCATAACTTGGGCCGGGCCAAAAAAAGCCTGATGGTAAATATCCAGCCCCGAGCCGGGCCTGGCCCTGACCACCAGGACACAGATTTAGGCCCGATCCTGGCCTGACACATGGAAAAGTCTGAAAAAGTCTGGGCTGGCCCGGATGGCCTGGCCCGACCACGCCTTATATCGTCTGTTTGGCAGGCCTGAGCCCGGCCCGGCCTGACCATCGGGCTAAAAACACAGGCCTGAGCCTGGCCCGATGTCACACTCTAGTCCAGCCCTCCCGGGCCAGGCTGCCCATGCCCAGGTTATCTAATTGAGATAATGAGCTCTGTGCCACTAAAATAAGGCATAGAATACATCGCATGTCAAGCTATCAATTGCCCAGACAGTATTCATTCTTGGTACCTCAAAATCCGATTGCATGCTTTCAGTGGAGCTATACTTAATTCATCGTCCCTTGGTTAGTACAATAGCAGAGTACTATGTTGCTTTTCATTAGTTGATCAGTAACTGGGAAATTGGCCTTGAAATACCTTCGCAGCCACTACATTGCTATTATCATGATGCCATGACAAATTTCAGACATGACATGTGAAGTCACGACCGTTCTTCTAATACCAGTGTTCAATGTGTGCTGCTTTCTTGCCTGATCCCTGGATCGTTCTTTGGTCCATGGTAAAGACTGGCATAAATTTAATTCCATCTGCATACATTCTTTAAGATAAGCATGTACTCCCTATCAATATTGTCGACTGGGCATCCACCTCCCTATTAATATTTGCTTCTCTTTGCATTGCCTGCACTTTAACTCAAACATCTCAGATTGCATTGCCTTTATAGTAGGAGCATGTTTAAACCATCAAAACATTGTAAAATCATTAGGCACATAGTGCTTCAGAAACTAGTCATCATTAGGCATATCTGGAGATTAGGATGGAAGAGAAATCTGAAAGGGGAACGATGCTCCCGAACTAGTCATGTAGCTGACATCACCTTTTTTGTTCTCGCCTCAAATTGTCAGTAGTACTAGCATTGAAAGGACCCGAGCGGCTTAATTACTCCCAGCATAAGCATGGAGAGAGCTCATCTCACCGGCTCATCAACTGGGTTATGGTCTACCTATGAAATCTGGAAGGCTAATCTTTTATAAGGAAGAAGGTCAATAATGTGCAAAAAATTAGAGGTGAGCCACTGAGCTGTTACAAACTGTAGATAGTCCAATCACTGCTCGCAAATACATCTGCATATGCGTGAGTTCAGGATTGCGTTATCTTCTTTTTTGGGGCTGTTGAAATATTGTTAGGTCAGAAGTGTAGCATCACAAAATACAAAGACTCCACTCACCAAGGGACCGTGTTGTTTTCCTTGGTTTTCTCTCTTGAGTCACTCTATTACGGAGTACTATACCTGTTTATACCATTTTAGAAAGAACAAAACTTCAGTTTTCCTGACAGCATGTAAATGAGCCCAAGGTGTACGTATTTGTTCTACTCCCTCCGTTCACTAATGTAAGACCTTCTAGATATTTCAAAGTAGTGTATATTCGGACTAAAATGGATGAACCTAAACAATAAAACATGTCTAGATACATGCATTTCCAAAAAAGCTAGAAGGTCTTACATTAGTGAACGGAGGGAGTATGTTCTTCATATATAATTGAGACAATTATCTCTGTGCAACTTAAGAATTCATAGATGAAGCTATCAAAGTATCAAATCGTCTCTCAGATGGTATCCATTCTTGATACGTCAAAATCGTTCTTATATGGGCCCAAGGTGTACGTATTTGTTCTATGTTCTTCACATATAATTGAGACAATTATCTCTGTGCAACTTCAAAATTCATAGATGAAGCTATATCAAAGTATCAATCGTCCCAGACGGTATCCATTCTTGATACTTCAAAATCGTGCTGATTTTGAGGCATCTCACCTGGGAGGAGACCGAGTGCATGCTTCCAGTGGAGCTATGCTTAACGTCCCTGCACTCGTATAAGAGTAATACCAGTATATATTGCTTCTAACTACTTGATCAGTAACCAGTAAATTGGCCTTGAGGGAAGCAAGCATAATGCATCCTCTTTATCACTATACTTTCCTAGCCTTGTGTGGTCACCAGAAATTTCAGATATGACATGCGCAAAGTCATGACGTTCTTGTAATATCAACGTTTATTGTGCCTTACTTGGTCCCTGGACTGTTCTTTGGTTTCTTTAAGCGGAGCATTTACAACATGGATCGCCGTTATAGCAGTAATTCAATTTCCTGCACTTTAATTCAAACATCACACGACTTTTATAGCAGTGGCACGGTTAAACTATGGAGCCATACTACTACTGCTGAACTAGTCTAAGTAGACTAGTCTGTGTCGTCTACATGGAGTAGAAGTAAAAGCAACACACGGGTAGTGATTCATAAGTTAACCGCAGGTTAGAATTGAGGAGAAACCCAGAAGGTAAACGAAGCTGGGCTGGGCTGCCCATGCCAAGGTTTGATTCTTCATATCTAATTGACATAATGAGCTCTGTGCCACTAAAATAAGCCATATAATACATGGCATGTCAAGCTATCAATTGCCCAGACAGTATTCATTCTTGGTACCTCAAAATCCGATTGCATGCTTTCAGTGGAGCTATATACATCGTCCCTGGGTTAGCACGGTATAGGGATGCAGGCGGACGTCCAGTTTTCCTGACAAAAGGGGCCCAAAGGTGTACGCATTTGTTCTATATTCTTCATATATAATTGAGACAATTTATCTCTGTGCAACTTAAATATTCATAGATGAAACTCTCAAAGTATCAATCGTCTCAGACAGTATCCATTCTTGATACTTCAAAATGGTGCTAATTTTGAGGCATCTCACCTGGGAGCAGACCGAGTGCATGCTTTCAGTGGAGCTATGCTTAATGCCCCTGCGCTCGTATAGGAGTAATACTAGTAGTATATATTGCTTCTAATTACTTGAGTAACCAGTAAATTGGCCTCGAGGGAGCAAGCGTAATGCATCCTCTTTTATCACTATACTTCCCTACTCCCTAGCCTTGTTTCGTCACCAGAAATTTCAGATATGACATGTGCGAAGTCATCTTGTAATATCAACGTTTAATGTGGCTTGCCTAGTCCCTGGACCGTTCTTTGGTCCCTTCAAGCGGAGCATTTGCAACATGGATCGCCGTATAGTAATTCAATTGCCTGCACTTTAATTCAAACATTGCATGCTTTTATAGCAGCGGTCCGGCTAAACTATGAAACCATAGTACTACTGAACTAGTTTATGTAGACTAGTCTATGTCGTCTACATGGAGTAGAAGAAAAAGTAACACACCAGTAGTTTTTTTTGTTGAAACGGGGGCAAAATCTTTGTCCCAGTCTATTAATTAAGAAGAGAGTTGCCTAGTTAATTTAATGGAAAACCGGGTTAAAACCATTAAAAAAACACAAGCACTCGCAAAGCATGCACATTCCCAACCGACTGACAAACCAATGAACTCACTCAACCTACTACAACCGTGAACTAACGAACACTGAATGACGTAACACACCAGTAGTGATTCATAAGTTACCGCAGGTCAGAATGGAGGAGACCTGAAGCTGCTGAACTACTCCATGTATGCGGCACCGCCTTTGTGTTCTCGCGTCAAGTTGTCAAACCAGGGAGGTCTCAAGCATCAGTAGTACTAGCAAGCATCGGAAGGACTTGAGCAGTTGAGCTGTTCTCCTCGCAGCACAAGCACAGCGGGAGAACTCCTCACCTCACCTGCAGATCACCTGCAAAGTCACAGACCGTTTTTCTAATATCAGTGTTCATTAGGCGCTGCTTGTTTGCCTGATCCTTGGACCATTTTTTGGTCCATGGTAAAGACTGGCATAAATTTGATTCCATCTGTTTAGACCCTTTTAAGATTAGGATGTACTCCCTATCAATGTTGTCGTATAATAACTGGGCGTCCTTGCACCTCCCTATCAATATTTGCTTCTCTTTGCATTGCCTGCACTTTAATTCAAACATCTCAGAGTGCATTGGCTTTATAGCAGGAGTATGTTTAAACAATCAAAATATTGTAAAATCATTAGGCACACAGTGATTCAGAAACTTACCGGAGATTAGGATGTAAGAGAAACCTGAAAGGGGAACGATGCTCCCGAACTAGTCCATGTAGATGAGACTGCCTTTTTTTTGTTCGCGCCAATAGTACTAGCATTGAAATGACTCGGAGCGGTTTAATTGCTCCCAGCACTGGAAGGTTAATCTTTCACAAGGAAAAAGGTGAGGTAAGCCACTGAGCTATTGCAAACTGCAGATAGTCCAATAACTGTTGGCAAATAAGATCTGCATATGTTTGAGTTCAGGATTGCATCATCCACTTTTTTCTGGGCTGTAGAAATATTGTTAGATCACAATTGTAGCATCACATAATACAAAGATTCCATTAACCAAGAGACCGTGTTGTTTTCCATGGTCTTCTCTCTTGAGTCACTCTATTACTCCGTACTAGTACTATATCCGTTTGTAGCATTTTAGAAAGAACGGAACTTCAGTTTTCCTGACACAGTATGTAAATGGGCCCAAGGCGTACGTATTTGTTCTATGTTCTTCATATGTAATTGAGACAATTACCTCTTTGCAACTTAAAGCTCATAGATGAAGCTATCAATCGTCTCAGACGGGAATCCATTCTTGATACTTCAAAATCGTGCTGATTTTGAGGCGTCTCACCTTGGAGCTGATGTTGCTTCTAATTACTTGATCAGTAACCAGAAAATTGTCCTTGCAGAAGGCAAGCAAGCGTAATGCATCCTGTTTATCACTATACTTCCCTAGCCTTGTTTCGTCACCAGAAATTTCAGATACCGACATGTGCAAAGTCATGACGGTTCTTGTAATATCAACGTTTAGGTGTGCCTTGCCTGGTCCCTTGCAAGGACCGCTGTTTGGTCCCTTTAAGCTGAGCATTTACAACATGGATCGCCGTATAGTACTAGTAATTCAATTGCCTGCACTTTAATTCAAACATTGCACTGCTTTTATAGCAGCGGGCACGGCTAAACCATAGTACAGTACGTACGAGTACTTCTAGTGCTGAACTAGACTAATTCATGTCGTCTACATGGATGGAGTAGAAAGTAAAAGTAACACATCAGTAGTGATTCATAATTTACCGCAGGTTAGAATGGTGGAGACCTCAAGTTGCTCAACTGATCCATGTAGAGGCCGTTGCCGGCCTTTATGTTCTCGCGTCAAGTTGTCAAACCAGGGAGGTCTCAAACATCAGTAGTACGACTGTACTACTACTAGCAAGCATCGGAAGGAAGTCGTTGAGCAGTTGAGCTGTTCTTCTCGCAGCACGCACAAGCAGAGCGGGAGAGGTCTCACCTCGCCGGCAGATCAACTCACAGCAAGGTGACCGGACCGGAGCAGACTGGCAAAGCTCCACGCCACGCACGCGCGCGCCAGTGGGCATTACTCCTCCGGTCTCAGCAATCAAGAATTGAATCGGAGTAGTACTAGCGAAGGGGAGGCGAAGCTAGGCGGCATGGGGTGACTCTGGGCTCTGCTTCTGCGTGCGTCTGGCTCTGGGGTCGCTGGAGCGGGGGGTTGGGTCGCAGAGACTGGCGGGAGTGAATGAGGGAATCTTTGTCTGACGACGTCGGCCAGCCGCTGTCCTGATGGCGGGGGGTTGGGTCCGTGCACCTCATCATCTACAGCCGGCCAGCCGCGCCGATGCGTGTAAATGTAAATGGCAGCAGGGCCCTGAGCAAAGTGACCATGCCCCATAGCATTCTCTACCGCCTGCTCTGCTGTGTCGTCGTCGTCTCTCTTTCTTTGATGGATGGACGGATGCTTTTCCCTGCCACCACATTTACTCCGGCCTCCCCCGTTTCCATTAACTTGCCCTAGTTACTCCTCCCACGATTCCCCCAACCACCGCTGCCCATGGGGAAAAAAGCTTTTGTCCTTTGGAATCCGTGCTGTCATCTCCACCGGCTGGCTCGTGATCAGTGAATTCACTCTGCGGGTTGTCATCTTTACTCTCTCCATCTCGCAAGTCCCGATTCCGATAAGCTGATGATGAGGGTTGTCATCATCCACAGAATTGCCGTTTCAGAGCCTAGAGCAATCAAGACTGAGAAAAATCAACGGGAGAATTGATCTTGTTATGTTGAACGTCCTCTGCTTTCTGAAGCCCCATGAGAAATGTCGAGGATAGAAGAATTGGTGTTGTCATGTGCTCTGCTTTCTGAAGTAAGTACGTATGTAGGTTGGAGAAAATGCAGAACCGGTAATCTACCTGGGTCTGGTCTCCATTTCGGTGGACTACATTTTTCCTTACCGAAACTTGTCGCCACCGGGGCAAGCAAGCAGCATGGAGCAGAGAGGGCGGCCAGTCACGGCCCCAATGGCGGCATGCATCTGATCTCTTCTGCCTGCCCCTCTCTCTCTCTACCAGCGCTGCTTCTCTGTGAGTCTGAGCACAAGAACGTTGGAGCAAGCTGCTGCAAGCCGTGACGAGCTACAGTGCGCGGAAACAGTGCTCTCTCTCTCTCCCCGCTAATTTTTTTTAAATAATACATTTTTTTATTGATTTTCATAAATAATACGCAAATTTGGCAAATTTCAAATCTGTCGGTCCGTCGTCCGTTCAACGGACGACAGAGCGCGTTCAGCGGACGATTATTTAGCGAAGATTATTTAGCGGCGGGAGCACTGGGGCGTCGGCTGCTCAAAGGACGACAGATCATGTCGTCTCTTCAAGGGACGACCGACCTGTATCGTCTGCTCAAAGGATTTAACCCATCTCGTCGTCATCCGCAACCAACGAAGGAGCTCTGTCGTCCGTTGAACGGACGACGGACGGACAGAAATGAAAATTGCTAAATTTGCGTATTATTTGTGAAAATCAATAAAAAAATGTATTATTTAAAAAAAATTAGCCTCTCTCCCCTCTCCTTGTTCTTTAATTTCGTGTTTCGAATTGAATGGGATGGATACAACAACGGACAGCGAGTAGTAGGGAAAAAATAGAGAGAGAGAGAGCATGCGCGGCACGGAGGGAGAGGAGCTGGAGCATTTATTCGCTAGCGGTACAGGTTGGAAGCTGCAGTGCAGCGATGCGTAATCAATACTACGATATTAATTAGTACGGCTCGTGAACTGATTCCAAGTTCTTTGTGTGCGGAAAGTCGTCAGAATTTTTACGATGAAAAAAATTCATACTACTACAGTAGTACAGTTTTGCAGGTACGTCGTGAGAAAACAGACTCGTGGAACACGGTGGTCGGACTTGGGAGTACAACTTTTTTACGTTTTGAATCTAGGCCATGTGTGTGTAGACTTTAGCTAGAAACATGAGAGCAATGCTTGCGAGCATGTCACTTCTACTACTCCCTCCGAGAGCAAAGCTTGCGAGCATGTCAGTTCTACTACTCCCTCCGCCCCGGACTATTGTTCTCAACTTTATCTAGATTCGGATGTACCTAGTTAAGGATTTAGACTAGATGTATTGTATTTAGACAAAGTTGAGAACATTAATATGAACCGGAGGGATTACTACATTTTTATCTTTCCTGGAACTGTGTTGACAATACTTTGGTTTTACCACTGCGACCGTGTTCAGACTAGTACAATCATCCGGAGGGCCTGGCTGGAAACTGAACTGTTCTGAGTTCTGACTACTACTACTACTACAATCTTCAGGATACTTAACAGTAGTAAGTACGTGTAGCACTGTTCTTTTGATTCCAGCGGACAGATCATGCACAAGGGGTGAAGTCTTGATGCACGCACATTCCTCTCCGTCCAACCCTCTCCTTGAGACGAGATAGATCTCCCTTCATGCAGAATGGGTGCACATTCCTCTTCGTCCAATCCTCTCCTTGACCTTGAGACGAGATCTCCCTTCATGCACAAGGGGTGAAGTAGTCTTGTCTTGATGCACATTTCCCATCTGTATAGTATGAGAAATCATGATCATGACATGCCTGCAATTGCAAACATATACGGGTGTGTGCCTTGGATTAACATGAGCAGTACTAGCTAGATTATGGGATAAAGAAATCTTTATCTGATGCATAGTAGCATGCATATCTCCAGTTTAAGCTACTAGTCAATTAAGCGGCTTGCGGCTACGCATAGAACATTATCTTTGGGGTACTATGAATTTGCAAGAGGCATGTGCAGTAGTAAATATGAATGCATGCAGCGTAAACGATTTCTCTCCCAAACAGAGACAAGAATGCATAACAATTTAACTGCGTGCATGATCTATCTAACATATAACTACAGACAGATCTGTGGCGGAGCACCGACCATCATGGGCAGTCCCGAGACCAGCATGGACCTCGCCGTGCATACGTTAAGCATATAAGATGTTTTGGCGGAGGTAATACAGGATTACACACAGATGAGGCACACATGCATGGACGATTGACGAGACCAAAACCTATACGCGATGCATGCACACCCTGTATGCTCATACCTGCTGCAACGGCCATGGCCGGCTCGCGGAGTATCTAGCTAGCTAGCTCCGCAGAATGAACACACGATCGACACCATGAAAGGGCACTAAGATATTGGCACGGCTCAATCAGATGGATCGATCTCGCAGGGGAATCGTTCGTCTGAGTGAGTCGAGCCAACATCACAGTGACCATTTCAACCTCTTGGACAACCCCAACACAAGGGAGGATGACGCCCGGAGAAGAGAAGGCTGTGGAGGAGAAGAGATTGTGTGCGAAGAGGAGGGAGGGGGGAGGGCTCCAACTTATGGAGGAGGAGGGATTGTGGGTGGAGGAGAGGGGGAATTGAAGAGCCCCGGCTACCAAATGAGTAAAGACAGGCTGCAGCATTAATGGAAACACGGCCCTCTCTCTCTCTACTAGCTCTGTCCCTGTCTTTCCCTCTCCCTCTCTCTCTCTCTCTAACATAAGTAAGTATGCAGGAGAGTACATTGATGTGCATGCATATATGTAGGTGCGACGACATAAATTGAGATTCCCCTCTAGGCTTCCTCCTGCTGCCTGCTTGCATGTTTGTGTGCAACCGGCCGGGGGCCAGCAATGCGAATTACTCCTCCACACCCTTGGCCCTGTGTCGCCTAGAGAGCCAGAGAGATGGAGGGGGAGAGGGTAGGTAGCTATAGGAGCTAGGAGTCCATGGCCATGGCCTCGTAGGCTTGTACCACTCCAGACTCCACCACCACCACCACCGGAGGAGATGAGAGGAGCGTCCGGCCATAATGGGTGGGAGACGAAGGAGCGGGAGGCATGCTGCCATGTTGTAGGGGAGGGAATAAATGTGTGTGTTGTGGGACGGGAGTATGCCACGGCTACGGACGGCGATGCGATCGGGACGTACTACGTGCTCCATCGGTCGCGTTCATTAATTTCCTTGCCTGCGTTTCCATGGGTTTTTGAGCTGGATGGACGTACAGTACGCAAGCACGGAGGGAGATGAGGACGAGCGCGATCGTGGGCTTTTAATTTGATTGATCCCCGGGAGTGACATATGGTTGGTTACGGTACTGCTTAGAGCATTTACCACCGGTACGTACTCCACATGTGCAGTCGCAGGGCGACTTAAAGCTGGATCGACAACCTTTTTATGATGACGATGGCTACATAGAGCACGAGTTGTAGTAGCTGATTAATTAGGGCAAGATGACCGGTAGATCCAAACCTGTTTGTTTTGTACAAACCCTATTCTGTTTCTGCGAAAAAAGAACACGTACGTGTTGTAAGGAGCGAAAACCGTTTGGATTTTTAAATATGGAGCGAATGGGTTGCAAGCAGTTCGATTATTTTGAAATATACGGTGGATGGAGAGTGTCACGTTATTTTGAATCGTTTGGGGTAGTTGTTTTTGGGGTCGGGAGAAATCTTTGTCGGTCATAAGACATCTCAAAAAAAATTATACCATATTTCTTTGAATGATAGCCATTTTTTCATAAAAAATTGTGCATGGAACATCATGACCAATCAAATGACAGGTATCTCGAGATAAATACGCTGATCCCATTTCATCTCGAAATTTTTGGGGGTATTGTACACATTACATCGGTTGGATCAAATACTTCAGCTTGTGGAATGTCATGCAAATTCAAACTTTGATAGCAGACTTGAGTGCTAATTTTCTTAATTTTGGTACTGTACATCTAAACCGAAAAATGGCACCAACAAATTGAGTGCTAGGGATTGGGAATTTGGGATGGTGAAGGCTGCGTGAGGATCTTCGAGTAACCTTCCGTGCGTGCGTGTTTTTTTTTTTTTTTGAGCATCTTCGTGCGTACGTGCGTGCGTGGTGTTCAGGTGCTGAAAAACTTTATAAATAGGCCTTTCACAGCCCCTTTAAGCCCATTAGTCAATGCCCAGATTGGTTTCTTCTTCCTCTGTCCCATACTGAAAGGTTATTTATGCTCTTCCTATGATTTTGATGTTTGTTGACAACACTTGGATAGTTTAATCTGTTGTTAAGTGTTGCAGGAGATATCAGATACTCGAGAGTTTTGTGCACTGAAGAAATAGGGCTGTCCAGGATCAAGTATGTGCAGGAAGGGCTGGACTGTCCGGCAGATATGCGCCGGAGTATCCGGCCCAGCCAGACTATCCGGATGGCGTCTACCGGACTGTCCGGCCCTGGAGTTTCATCGACCTGCTCGGACATTCAGAACACCTCTTCGGATTCTACCCGGACACGGTCCGGAAACTTTGTCAGGTCGGAGTGTCCGATGGGTTTCGGCCGGAGTGTCCGCCCCTGGGGATTCATCGACTTGCTTGGACAGTCAGAAAGTCTCATCGGACTCCTCCCGGACAGTCCAGCCCTTCCTGCAGGGAGGCCTGTCGTGGCGTTGGTGGTTTGAAACCACCCCCTCTCCAAACATAGACGTACTTCCCCTCAAAAGGAAGGAACTATGGGAAACAAACCCTTGTGTCTCTGCGTGCTCCACTTTGGTTACTTCTATCCTTCACCGCACTTTACTTATCTAGTTCTTGCTTAGTATATGTGCTAGATTGACATATAGGTAAATTCACCATAGTTGCATAATCTAGAGAATTTACCTTTTGTGTCAAACCTTAACTTGAAAAAGAGTAAAATTTGAAGTAGCACCTATTCACCCCCCCCCCTCTAGGTGCCCATACGATCCTTTCAATTGGTATCAGAGCCTCGACTCTTTATTCGGGCTTAACCGCCTAAGATATTATGGGAAACTCAGGAGATGAGGGAGGGAGTGAGGCTAGCAACTCGGTGACCATGGTAGATCTCAAGAATTTGGAAACAAGCTTGAGCTCTACCTTGGGCAACGAAATCCAACAGTTGTGTCAACTTGTTGAGCAACTTGTTATGAATAAGCTAGCCTCACCTCCTCCCTCTCAAGAGGAAATACCACCTAACCCAAATGCAAATGCTCCGGCTAAGCCTATAGGTGAAGTGGTGGGGGATGAACATAATTCCACAGACTCCACCACCAAAAAGGGTGATGGGAAGGAAGAGCACCATGCGGTTCCCGGATGGTACTCTCCCGACCCGCCAATCCCTCATCCACATATAAATAATAGAGGTGACCCACCTAAGTTAGCTGCACATACCTTTGCTCAATGGCAAGTTTTAATGAAATCTCATGTGCGCAACTCTTGCATTGATTTGTGGAACATTATTGAAGAAGGACTCAAAATTGAGGATCCAACCAACTTGACTAGAAGAGAAGTGGTCAATAGCCAACTCAATACGACTGCCTTGCACATGATCCAACTTGGAGTGGGGCCAAAGGATTTTCCTCACATTGAGCACTACAATACCGCAAGGAAGCTTGGGATGCTCTCATTGACTTGTTTGTTGGCAATGAGAGCATGAGAAGAAATAGCTATGATGCCTTAAGCAATGGGGCCGAAGGATTCTTTATGAAGGATGGTGAGGATCATGAAGACATGTATCAAAGACTCAAATCCATGACCCACCGGGGAATGTTGGTGCCTCTCACATTGATGATGCTTGGATCAAGAGAAAATATGTGAGTTCTCTCATGCCTTTCGAGCCCACTGACTTGAAGAGTCTCCAAGGAAGACACAACTACCATCTCATGACCTCCAATGAAGTTATGCAAGAGATGGCCGCTTTCAAGGTTGCTGCCAAGAATGCCAAAGACGCTCGTGCTCGTGCCATTGGAATGAGTAGTGGTGTCAATCTTGCCTTGAAGGCCAAAGTTGTGGAGTATGATGAAGATGAAGGGAGTGATGATGGACTTTCAATGATTCAACCCGAAGATGTCAAGGTTGCTCATGGTGAATACATGGCCTTCTATGCAAGAAACTTTTGGAAAGACCCCGCCAAGGCCAAGATGGAGATGCAACGAAGAAACAACCCCAATGGGAGAAGAGACAATGAGTCTAAGTTGAGAACTTGCTTCAATTGTGGTGACCGCTATCACTTTGTTGCCGGTTGTCCCTATGAGAAAAGAGAAGATCATGGGGGTAAACTTGTGTTGAAGAAGACCTCCAAAGCTCCTTTCAAGAAACCCTTCATCAAAAGGAATCCCACCAAAAGAAGTCGGGTGAAATTGTCTTGATAACACATGAAGAATTCTCCTTTGATAATGATGATGATGAAGATGAAGAAGAGGAAACATCAAGTGGTGTGGCTACTCTTGCCACTACGTCTACACCTACCTTATCACTCTTCGACTCTCCAAATGAGAATATCTCCAACAAGAACGTCACTTTCCTTATGGCAAGAGGAACGAAGGTATTATCATCGTCACACCCCACCTCCTTGATGATGAATTTGATGATGAGTTATCTCTTGAGGTCAAAAAGAAATTAGTTGCTTTTGATGTGTTTATGACTAACTTGCAAGGGGAACACAAGAAACATTTTGTGGATCTCTTAAATCAACTTCCACACACACAAGGGCTTCTTGATGAGAGATGTAAATTAGGAAGAGAGCACATGATTGAGGTAGAAGCTCTAAATAATGCTCTAGAAGAAGAACAAGAGACTAGGATGTCTCTTGAAACTAAACTTGAAGAGCTTGATGAAGAAAATGATCTCATTATTAATAAACTCATCAAGGAACGTGACCATGCTATTGCTAAATATAAAAAGGCTAAAAAGGACAAGATTGAGTTTGGTGTTGTTCATGAAAAACTTGCCGAGGACTTTAGGTTGCTTGACAAGGCCCACAAAGCCTTGGAGAGTGAACTCTTGTTACTCACAAAGTCTCATGAAAAGCTTCAAAGTCAATTGACCAATAACTCTTCACCTAGCACTTTCATACCTTCTAGTTGTACAAATATACTTGAAGAAAATGCTAGGTTGAAGGGGGGGCTAGCTAAGGCCACCTTTCCCAAAGGAAACAAGTCAATTGATGACCTCTTGAGTAAGCAGAGGCCAAATGGTGAGAAAGGGGCGTTGGCTTTGTCTCTAAAGGCAAGAAGAAGAAGAAGAAGAAGAAGAAGAAGAAGAACGGCAACAACAACAAGATTAAGAAGGCCAAGCCCGCACAAGAAAAAGACAAGGTCATTGTGGGTAGTAAGACCACGAATGGAAAAACTATGTCTCATGATGACTTTGCGGGAAGTGCTAACCCTCACTATGTATTGACGCGTGATTATTATGGTGATGTATATGCACAATATGTTGGCCCATTTGATGGTTATATTGCTTGGTCTATTTGGGTTCCCAAGAACCTTATTGTTAACAAAAGAGGACCCATTGAAAAATGGGTACCTAAAAACTAGTTTGATCTTTTGTAGACCTATGCTTCCGGAGGGTCAAAATGGGTGCTTGATAGTGGATGCACAAGTCATATGACTAGAAGCGCATCTAGTGTCAAGGAGTTGAGACCAAATGTTGATCAAATATCCGTGACATATGCTGAAAAGTCAAAGTCTAAGGTAATGGGTTTCGGCAAAGTTGTGGTTGCACACGATATCACTCTCGTGGATGTCATGCTTGTTGAGACCCTTGGCTAAAATTTACTTTCAGTCCGTGCTCTTGGAAAGATGGGTTTTGCCGTCTTTATTGATAATGATATTGTGATCCTCATGTGGAGCAAGTCTCTAAAGGTCGCTTTCGTTGGGTACGTCGAAAATGACTTGTATGTGGTGGACTTTTCAGGGAAAACCACTACAAGTGCGATGTGCTTATTCGGAAAGGCTGATGTGGGTTGGTTATGGCATCGCCGTCTAGCCCATGTCAACATGAGAACTTTGCAAAGCCTCCACAAGGATGGTCATATTGTTGGACTAAAAGAAAATGTTTGCTTTGCTAAAGATCGTGTTTGCAGGGCATGTGTTGAAGGAAAGATGCATGATTCTCCCCACAAGCCAAAGAACTACATCAAGTCCAAGAGGATCTTGGAGCTCCTTCATGTGGATCTCTTTGGTCCTCCATCTCATGCAAGCCTTGGTGGGAAGAAATATTGCTTGGTGATTGTTGATGACTAGTCAATATACACATGGGTATATTTCTTCAAGCTGAAAAGTGAGACCCAAGAAAACTTCATTGACTTCATCAACATGGCTCAACGTCAACACAATGTCCCTATGTTAACAATAATAAGTGACAACGGTACCGAGTTCAAGAACTACACATTGAATGGATTTCTTAGTGATGAGGGAATAAAACATCAATATTCCGCTGCATATACCCCTCAACAAAATGGTGTAGCTGAGAGGAAGAACCGGACTCTTATTGATATGGCAAGGACCATGTTGGCAGAGTTTAAATCTCCATACAATTTTTGGGCTAAAGCAATCTCCACCGCATGTCATGCATCAAACCGTCTCTACCTCCGTAAAGAATTGATCAAGACTCCATATGAAATTCTTACCAGTAACAAGCCCAACGTTTCATACCTCCGGGTGTTCGGTTGTAAGTGTTTCTATCGCATTAAGGGTGTTCGTTTGTCCAAATTTGATTCCAAAGCATTAGAGGGTATTTTTGTTGGTTATGGTCTTGAATCCCACGCTTATAGAATCTATGACAAGCTCTCTGGAGTTGTCATAGAATCTTGTAGTGTGGTTTTTGAAGAATTTGATGGTCCCCAAGGGGGGCATGTTAATGTCTGTGATGTAGATGATGAAATGCCTCAGGATTCCATAGGAAGAATGGGTGCGGGATTCATCCGCCCCGTTGAGGAACCCCTTATGATAGATCGAGAAGAACTATGCTCTACTCAAGTGGAGCCCTCATCTTCACAACATCAACAAGCTCCTATCGAGGAGGACAATGACCCAAGCCAGAGACAAGCTGTGGACCCTCAACCAGTTGATCAGGAAGAAACCTCTAACCAGGAGGAGCTTGAGTCTCCATTTGCCAGAATGTCAGCCCAATGCCTGTCTAGAAGTGTGCCTGATCAAGACCAAGGTCAATCTTTGCCTCTTGAAGAAGAGAATGATTCCAATGATGATCAAGGTCAAGGTAATGGTAAAGACGAGGACCAAAATGATGAAGTGATCCCCACAAGAAACAACAAGGAGATTGAAACTCGTCGCCAAGCTAGAATGGATAGAATATTGGAATTAAGAGACCACACTCTTGAGAATGTGGTAGGAGATATAAGAAGAGGGATATCCACTTGAGCTCAATTGAATAACTTTGGTGAACACCACGCACACATTTCCATGGTGGAACCAAATAAAGTATGGGAAGCTCTTGAAGATTCGGATTGGTTGGATGCAATGCACAAAGAGCTCAACAACTTTGAGAGAAACAAAGTATGGAAGTTAGTTGAAAAGCCAAAAGATTGCCGCAATGTTATAGGCACCAAGTGGATATTTAAGAACAAGCAAGATGAGCATGGAATTGTTGTGAGGAACAAGGCAAGATTGGTTGCACAAGAGTTCTCTCAAATTGAAGGCATTGATTATGGAGAGACATATGCACCCGTGACTCGCCTTGAGTCCATCTGTATCCTTCTTGCTTAGAGCATCTCCACTCGTTGGCTGTTCCTAGGCCGAAATCCGATGCTATTTTGCACCGACTGGATGTAACTTTCTGCCTGGGAACGACCTTTTTTCCACTCGCATTCCCAGGCCGAGTCCCCATGTTTGGCCGAAATTTGATCAAACACGGCAAATTTTGGATGAATATAGGCAATTTTAATGAAACAACAGCGAGTTCATACAATAGTTGGCCAAATTCGGACATATACCCTAATTTTGGTAAAATTAGGATAAACTATAGCTAAAACATTAAAAAACAAGGCTGACGATGCCGATGCTGATGCCGATGATGCCGCCTCACATGCCAAAGTGGCGGTAGAAGTTTGTCTACTCAGGATCCGCCGTGCCGTCGTCGCCGCCATTGTCGTCATCGTCGTCCGGCGTCTGCGGGGGTCGCGAGCTGCCCTGGCCTGGGTCATCGTACCTCCACGGTTGGTAGGAAGGGCCGACGTCCTCGTCATCGTCGAGGACAATGAGGGGCACGCCTAGGTAGGCGGGCTCTAGGCGGGGCGGGATCGCGACGCCCTCTGGCGTGACGCTCGGCCTACTCCTGCAGGCATTGCACGCGTAGTGCCTCCTCCTCCTCCCAGTCTACCCTTGACCAGGCGAGGATGTTCGTCTCCGTGGATGGCAACAGTGGCGTGGCCTCACGGAGAGAATGCTCGATCCCGGTGGTTAATGCCTGGCGTTCCTTCACGGCGTTCCGATGCGGGAGGATGAGGACGACTCGGCTTCTGCCGCTGACTGGGCGGGTCCACTCGGTGAATGGCTCTTTTCCCGCTGAATTCGTTTCGTCCGGCATTCCCAGCGCGTTCCCGTCGCCCCGGGAACTGCCTGGGAAGCCCGGTCGTATTTTGGGCCAAATCCGGACGAAACCGGGGTCCTGGGAACACGACTGGGCCAAATTTCAGCGTTCGAACCAAAAATACGCCCTGGGAATGGCGTGCTAGGAAGCCGAGTGGAGATGCTCTTATGCGGCACATCATAATTTTAAATTACAACAAATGGATGTAGAAAGTGCATTTCTTAATGGTCCATTGCATGAGTTGGTATATGTAAAGCAACCCCCGGGGTTTGAGGATCCCAAGTTCCCAAACCACATCTACAAACTTGATAAGGTGCTCTATGGGCTCAAACAAGCCCAACGCACGTGGTATGAGCACCTTAGAGAGTTGTTGTTAGACCGTGGGTTTGAGGTTGGGAAAATTGATCCCACTCTTTTTACTAAGAAGGTCAATGGGGAGATTTTTGTATGTCAAATATATGTTGATGATATTATCTTTGGCTCGCCTAACAAAGCCTTTAATGATGAATTCTCAAAGCTTATGACTAATAGGTTCCGGATGTCTATGATGGGGGAATTGAGAGTATTTCTTGGTTTTGATATCAAGCAAATAAGAGGAGGAACATTCTTCAACCAAGCCAAGTATACCCAAGATATGCTCAAGAGATTCAACATGAAAGATCTAAATGGAGCTCCCACTCCCATGGCAACCAAGACTCATCTTGAACTAAACCCAAATGGTAAAGATGTGCATCAAAAGGTATACCGGTCCATGATTGGTTCTTTGCTTTACCTTTGTGCATCTAGACCCGATATTACGTTGAGTGTAGGAGTGTGTGCAAGATATCAAGCGGCTCCTAAAGAAAGCCATTTGATGGCGGTCAAGAGAATCTTTCGATATTTGGTTCATACCCCAAACTATGATATTTGGTATCCTAGAGGCTCAACTTTCTCTCTTTGTGGATACACGGATTCGGATTGGGCTGGTGACAAGGATGATAGAAAATCAACCTCCGGGGCTTGCCAATTCCTTGGGAGGTCATTGGTGTGTTGGTCTTCTAAGAAGCAAAACTGTATATCTCTCTCCGCCGCCGAAGCCGAGTATGTGGCAGCTGCTAGTGCTTGTACTCAATTGCTATGGATGAGGCAAACTTTAAAGGAATACGATGTCCATTGTGACAAAGTTCCTCTCCTATGTGACAATGGAAGTGCTATCAAGATTTCCTATAACCTAGTGGATCATACAAGGACAAAGCATATTGAGATTCGTCACCACTTCATTAGAGATCATGTTGCTCGAGGTGATATTGAGCTATCCTATGTGTCAACCAAAGACCAACTTGCCGACATTTTCACGAAGCCACTTGATGAAGCAAGGTTTTGTTATTTGAGGAATGAACTAAATATCATAGATTCAAGGAGCTTGACTTGATCACCTTGCATACTCACCTATGTATTGACTCTTATTTGGTTTAGGTGCAGGCATGGAGATAGGGGGAGTGCGGTCCTAATCCATTGGACTATCCCTCCCCCATAATGCCAACATTAAGAAAATCAATTCTCTTAATATCATTTAGTGATATGTGAGCTTCATTGATGAGTAGTGGCAATGAACCCAAGGATAATTCTTCGCGGTGTCATGCCACAAAACTCTTACATGGTGGCCTTGGCCACCTCCCTCTTCATATTTGAAGAGTCGGGTCTTTACTTGTTTGGTTTGGATCTTAATTTGTCATCTTCTTGAATATCTATGGTTTCTTGGTTCTTCACAGTATGTCTTCTGAATCCCAGGCCTATACTCATCCCTAAAAACATGCTCCTCTTGCCACAAATTTGTCCACTACTTGAATCTGGGGTTTTCTGGTCGTGGGGGCTAGAGTGTCCGCACTGAACCAACCAGAGTGTCCGGCCGAGCCGCACTCTCCGCTTGATTCACTCCGGACACTCCGGCCGGGCCGGACACTCCGAT
Organism: Avena insularis; assembly: GCA_023614405.1. NCBI lineage: Eukaryota > Viridiplantae > Streptophyta > Magnoliopsida > Poales > Poaceae > Avena > Avena insularis. Next base: position 88,401,687 of record CM042690.1, on the reverse strand, counting down.
GAAATTCACCTGGACACTCTGGCCCTAGCGGTTTCGAACCTATAAAAGGGGTCGGGGAGAAGTGGACGGTTCAGTCCTCCTTCTCCTCCCCAACTTCCTCCTCTCCAAACCCCGCTTCCCCCGACCAAGAATTTCACTGGGAGGGCTCCTCCACCCTGGATCCAACTGTTGCCGCTGGCCATTACCTTCCCCTTGCCACTGGGACCCGTTCCCCTCCGGTGAAGGCCTCCATGGATGCTGGTATTGTGCCCCTCCCCTTCTCCATCTCTAGGGTTTGCTCTAGATGAACTTTTGGGGGCAATGTCTTGCCTAGATCCATGGATACATCATACTGCGTGCAATATTCATCATTGTAGTAGTTCTAGCAATCCCGATCTACTCCAGTTGAACACTCTTGCATTGCCCAAAAAATCACCAAGGCTCCAGCTGGAATGTCCGGCGTGTATAGGGCGGACAATCCGGTCTAGCCGGAATGTCTGACCTGTATGCACCGGACTGTCCAGGTGAGGCAGAGTCTTCGGGGTGTTTTTGCCGGACAGTCCGGGTGTTCTCAACTAGCGTTGATCCTGCATTACTTTAGCTACTGCTATGTGCTTACACCTCCTGGACAAATGTGCTTACCCATATGCTACCCTTCTACTCTGAATTCATAGGCAGCTCTCGTCCTCGTTGCTCTAGGGCTGCTTAGAAAGCTCGTCCTCGCAGGTTCTGGGACGAAGAGAGTGATGTCCATATTGATCCGTCCATGGTCAGGCAGGCTGCTCGTGACCGTGCTGCAACTAAACAAGAAAAGATCAGAAAACTGAAAAGGGATGAAGCCAAGCACATGAAGTTCGAATCATTAACCACTCTGGCAGATCTGGGTACTGAGGAGTTTGTGGAGATGAGGGTCCAACAGTTCTATTCTATGGCTCACACCTCTGATGATGATCGCTTCTAGAGAAATGAACAAGCTCTGCTCTTTTCTGAGTTGTCCTGTGCTTTTAGGACTCCTGTGTGCCCCATGTAGTGGCTGGATGTTGAGAAGCTTCGAGCTCACAAGTACTTTGAGGACGCTCTTTGGGTGACTGAGAAGATGGGGCTACACACCATCTTTCAAGCAAAATAAGACTAAAATATTGAGTTGGTTCAGCAGTTCTATGCCACGGTGGTCTTTGGGGACACTACAGATATTCCCCTTGAGTGGATCTCTGGCACTACTAGGTGTCGCTCCAGCATGGCTCAGTTTGCACACATCCTTGGAGTGACTTTCAATCCCAATGCTCACAGTGGTCTCAGGATGCATGTACATGGTCAGGCATATGATAAGACGAGGTTGGCCCCAATCTACTCTAAGAATGGTGTGGTTGGTCAAACCACCAACATCAAGCTCATCTACAACATTCTGCTTCGCATGTTTCGCCACACGCTCACTCCCAAGGCGGGTAACAAGGATGAGATGAGAGGTGCAGAAATCAATCTTATGGCCCATGCTCACTTAGTGTATACTCATGGTCCAAACCATCCTGGTGGTGCTATAGATGTCATGGATTTCATCTATCATGACATGTACAAGTGCATCACTGACAAGAAGTGTCCTCTATTTGCTCCCTATGTGATGAAGCTCATTGCTTCTTAGGCTCTAGTCACTCCACTGCTCTATACTGACCTTGTTACACACCTTCCTGCCAAGCTACAAAGGAAGGCTTCCCCCACCACCAAGGCACCTCATGGCTACCCCTCTGCTCAGGACATATTTGAGGATGATGAGATGGATGCAGATGCCTCTGACAGTGATGATGGGTCTGAGGAGGTACCGGAGGGTGTGACCCGTGGCCCTCACATGAAGCATGCCAGCAATGCATATCGCTTCACCACCTCCAAGGAGGAAGTGCACAAGAAGGTGAAGAAGGCCTCCTGGTGGAAGAAGCTTCTCCTTTGCCAAAACATTGACATTCGCCATGGAAAGTACGATGCATACAAGGCGAACTGGAATGTGACGAAGGAGTTCAAGCGGATCAACCAGCCCATGTATGTTGACTCTTCTCATCAGCAGGCGTCTAACAGAACTCTTTCCTATGGTCACTAGAGTCAGGGACGTGTGGATTGGTCCATGTTTGAGGACGTGTCTTCCTCTTCTCACCCTCACGGCCAGAGCTCTACTCAGGAGGATCATGATGATGAGGATGAGGATGAGGACGAGGATGAGGAGGAGGATGCCGCCGACGGCGACTACAGTGGCTAGAGTTGGCTTTGGGATGCTTTAGCTGTGCTCTTTTCCCTTTTTGGCGTCTCGATGCCAAAGAGGGAGAAGTAGCCCCTTTATTAGGTTGCTACCGGGAATTTGCATGGGTACACGAGCTTCATGTTGTTTCGATTTGCCTCTTTGAATCTTCGTGTCTTTATCTTACTTGTTTGAGTACTATGTTGTGTTGAACGCCATTATGTGTGTGTTGACATGCTTACCCAGTTATGTTAATGACTATGGTATGCCTAGTTTATCGATCTAGTTGTTATTATATCATGTCATAACTTGTTAGCTTCAAAATCTAGTGAGGATATGATCCTAGGATGTGTGATCTTGTATTCAAATCCAAAGCTAAAAATGGTGACACATCTAGGGGGAGCCTTACTATATTTTGTAAATCTCCTATGGTGAAAATTATTATCTATCCTATATGCAAATCCTTGGGTTGTCATCAAACACCAAAAAGGGGGAGATTGAAAGGGCATTTATGTCCTTCCTATGATTTTGATGTTTGTTGACAACACTTGGATAGTTTAATCTGCCGTTAAATGTTGCAGGAGATATCAGATACTCAAGAGTTTTGTGCACTAAAGAAATAGGGCTGTCCAGGATCAAGTCTGTACAGGAAGGAAGTCCTGGCGGATTGTCTACCGATATCTTGTGAGATATCGACCAACCGGACTATCCGGCTGGCTTCTCAGAACGGGCTGTCGTACAGGGTTTCATCAACCTGCTCGGAAATTTAGAATACCTCTTCGGATTCTACCCGAACACGGTTCGGACACTACTCGGGAACTTTGCTAGGCCAGAGCGTCTGGTGGGTTTCGGCTGGAGTGTTTGCCCCTGGGGATTCATCGACTTGCTTGGATAGTCAGAAGGTCTCATCGGACTCCTCCCGGACATAGTCTGGACACTGGCTGGAAACTTCGCTAGGCCGGAGTGTCCGACTGTTTTCACTCGGAGTGTCCGACTAGGCCGGACTATCCGACTAGTATTAGCCGGAGTGTCCGGGGTAAGTGGCTCCCAATGGCTCTAATTCCAGGGGCCCTATATAAAGGCCCCTTCTTCTACCTTGAAAGCTGCTCGTCCACCTCAAGAACTCCAGCTCCATTTGAGCCACCAAATCCACAAGATCTCTTCACTCAACCATCCAAAGTCGTTTATCATTGGAGAATCAAAGGAGGAGGCCTTGATCTATAGCTTCACCAAGAGAGATCTTCATTTCCCCCTCATTCACTTGAGGGCCCCTTGCTCTAGTGTTTCATTGGAAACCCTAGCTTGTGATTTGGTTCTTACTAGCTTGCCTTTGATTGTTTAACAACTAGCTTGTATTCGGGAGCCTCCAATTAGGTTGTGGATGTGTGCCTCGAACTTGTTGTAAAGGTGTCGGCTTCTACCTCGAAGGTTGCCGCTATAGTGGAAGAGGTGAATCGAACCCGTTGGGGTGAGGTTCATCGGAGAATAAGGGAGGCCTCTCATGGCCTTGGTGGTTTGAAACCACCCCCTCTCCAAACATAGACGTACTTCCCCTCAAAAGGAAGGAACCATGGGAAACAAACCCTTGTGTCTCTGCGTGCTCCACTTTGGTTACTTCTATCCTTTACCACACTTTACTTATCTAGTTCTTGCTTAGTATATGTGCTAGATTGACATATAGGTAAATTCACCATAGTTGCATAATCTAGAGAATTTACCTTTTGTGTCAAACCTTAACTTGAAAAAGAGTAAAATTTGAAGTAGCAAAATAGAGAACTCGCTCGAGGTGCCCCCTATTCACCCCCTCTAGGTGCCCATACGATCCTTTCACATACCTCTTCAACGCAAAATAGAGAACTCGCTCGAGCTCGAGTTCGTCAATGTCGCTTCTCTGCTTGATTCATTCAGGCTAGAATACAGAGTGCGTCACCTTGCCTCGCCCTAGGAAACCCGGGGCGGCCGCCCCTGCTCGCCCCTATGGTGGATCCGCCACTTGACAGGACGAATGCCTATGGGTGCCGTCATTCCTTCTTGAAAGACGTCGGGCGTACCCCTTCTCCACTCACCCCCGTGTACGGGGAAACTCTAGGAGGCATCAGCATCGTCATCATCGTAGTCCTTTTTCAAGGTGGTGCTTATAATTAGAATGTTACATTTTAAAGCTCTAGGAGCATGGTGGGACATTTTTGGTGGGTGTGGCGGTGGCGAGCCTTCCTCTTTTTGTCGATCTGACGTTGTCACCATTATTTTTCTTTTTTATTTCTCTTCTTTTCTTGTTTGGGATTGACTGTAATATGACTCCAGCAGTTGTATCGGTTCATTGCTACATTAATATAGCAGGGCGAAAGCCTAGGTCGAAGAAGAGAGTGGTAGGCTAGATCATTGTCATCTAGGGCGTGTTTGGTTACTCGTGGCATTTACTCGCACGTGGAAATCATGGCTCCACGGAAGTTGCACACGGCAATGCAACCTCTTGTGCCAAAAGGGGCATTCGTTTGGTTCCATGTATTCTCATTTCCCTAGGGGTTGAGAAGCCAAGCCTCAGTCGTTTGGTTCCATGCATTTTAGGATTTCAGCAAATTGGTACTTGTTTGGCTAACTGCATTGTCCCTGCTAGCCTTACCTTCTAGCTAGTGAGGTGAGCTTACCCAACATCATCAAGGCAAAAAACAAAGTTCAGAAAAGTGCAATGCAGAGAACTACTAACTTGTATTAACACAAGTTCGACATAATAAGTCATGGCGTGTGTGCTGTAGCACGAGTTCACGAGCAACTGCCCATGATGCAGCACTAGTTCATCACATATGGAGGGGTTATAAATGAATACCACCTCCCAAAATATATAGACCAAAGTTTAGGGGTCACCGCAATCATAGTTCATCAGCCTAGCAACTCCAAAATACACATCACATCCATATCATCACTACTAGCACCTCGTCGAACAGCTCAGTCCGCTACTCAAAGGCAGTGCTTGTTTAGGAGGCCGTAAACCAGTTCATCCTGCACTCAGGGGTCATGGCAATATACATGGTCGCCTGTCCGCTGTGCTCCATCAGGTGGGTAAGGGCACGGTGTATCGTGGTCACAGAGACGGGCCCAATGGGAATGCAAGCACCATAGATGATCTTCATCTAGGCATAGTTATCAATGGGCTTGTTGATCAACTCAGTGTCCGATGGCTGAGCCTACATGAGAATCACTGTTAGTTCAAGACATGTATGCGCCTATGTGAGCTTTACAACTACTGATGCAAGTTCAGATATATAGAACCTTGATGTGCACATAGTAATCATCATCGTCCATGATGATAGAAGAGGACTCCTCAACCCAACACACGGTCTCAAGCCTCTTGATCCTCAACAACCTAATCCAGCATACTCTCTAGTGCCTCATGTGGTTGTACACCTGGGTCGGAGTGACTGTCTGGCCACAGAACTTGAAGACATCCTCTACAATTAGGCCCATGTCCGCCTGTCTGAATCCCCGCACTACTGAACCGCCTTTCTCGATTATCTGGACAAGCCGATTCAGGACGAAGGTGGACAGAGATGCTGGCCGTGACATGGCCAACTTCCTCCTAGACACCTCAATGACCGCATCAACCATTGGCACATAACACAGAGGCAATATAGAGGTTTCGGACAGATCAGGGGTCGCAACCTTCTCCTACGGCAGTAGGGATAATAATGTGTTAGTTCTAGGGGATGAACTATACTTATAACACTAATCCTACCTACAACACATGACAATCCTCATAGGACAACATGAATACTGACTGCAAAAATACTCAGGTCTAGATCTAGAACACCAGCTCATAGCTTAGAATCGTGAGCTAGAACATGGCAACAGATCTAATCTACGAGAGCTAGGGTTAGGTGTTTATTACCACGATATCAATCTCGCCTAACGAGGAGGACATGTCCAACATAGCCGAGGAGGAAGACTTGCTGGAGATGAGCTAGACCCACCAGAGTTGGAGGCACTGCTTACCTGCTCGTCGGTGAGGAAGAGGATTTGGAGGGAGTGCCCGAAATTGGGGGAAATGGAGTTGGGGATTTTGGAGCCGGTGGAGGGGTGGTGTAAATAGCCACGACAAATCGGCTGGCGGTAACCCCAATTTCTCCCGCCGGATTTTGCGAGCTCCCGCCATCCCTCCCTTGCACGAGCGTGTGCAGCTTCTTCCCCCGTAAGCGCGATAAGAATTGGCGGCCGAGGGGCACTTTAAAACTCGTCTGATGCAAAGATTCTATCCGCCGCGTGGAACCAAACGCCCTTATTTCTTCCTGCCCCATGTGAGAAACGGGGAAACGAGCAACCAAACATGCCCCTAGCCACTTCTTAACGTGTCCACTCAATAATGGTGTCCATACTGTAAAGGTTTTGACGAGGGTTTAACTCGTCAATGCCCATTGTTATGAGCTTGGGGTTTGGAGAAGGAGGGAGCGCTGGAGGCATCAGTCGGCTAGCAAACAAGCACACAGGGACGCAAGTTTTACCTAGGTTCAGGCCTCGTAGAGGTCCCTACTCCTGCTTGTCTGCTCTTGGAATTAACGAAGGAATCGAAGATTACATGGGCGCACAGATGCAATCTAGCGAGAGTTGTGGAAATTAGGGTTGTGTGTGTCCTCCTCGCTGCCCCCTCCTAGCCTTTATATAGATAGGCTAGGTCTCGGGTAACAGGTCGAGTCGGTTACAGATTAGGATTTTTCCTTTAAACTTTCTATCTTAAGCTTCTTCTTGTCTCGCAAGAAATCGAGAGTCTGTGAGCCACTCGAATTCTCCATTTGGGCCTTGGCAACAAACCGTGGGCTTCCGCCGTATCTGGACCATATATACCGAACTCGAGTACCTATAGGGTATACCCATGTCAGTAGCCCCCGAGTGTCCAGTGAAATCGTAGATTCGACTGGAGACTTTATGAAGCCTTTCGAGTGCATGACTGAGTACATTTTCAAGTGTTTAGTTTGTGTCATAGGGATTGTTGATATACGTGCCTGATTTATCCGATGCATCGGTATCAGTTAATTGCCTTAAACTCGAGTCCTCGGACTCAAATTCGGAAAAGTGCTGGCGTAATTCGACTCAGGCCGTGGAGGTCTTACAGTAGTCGAATTCCAGTGTATAAGTGTGAGCACTTGACGCGTCCATCAAGGCATGTTCATTGCACCTGCAGGCACGGATATGTTTCTGGTATTGTGCAGCAGATGTGTTGCCAGGCCTTATTCAGGTCTTATCTTCACGCTGTAAGCGCGACATCCGAATTTGTTGTCATCACGGAGATGATTCGGGTGGCCCAGGAGACGCAGTCTCTTTGTAGGGATAGTAGGAGGCGGAGTCGCCATAGCATTCGGGTGTGGATGTTATCAACACAAAGTATGATATACAAATAATCATAGGGTGCGCGACCAGTGCTCCCTATGGGAGTAGCCCCCGAGTGCCTGGTTGAGTCGAAGACTCAGGCGGGGACTAAAAAAAATTTGCGACTGCTGTCGTCTTTTGTTGCTTGTTTCCGTCGAATTTGCTTCTGGCGCTCCCTATGGGAGTAACCCATAATCCTCAATCGAATCGTAGATTCGAGTGGTGGGTATGTCCTCAATGTTCTTATACCTGCATAAAGATAAATCGTAGGGTGCGCGACCAGCGCTCCCTATGGGAGTAGCCCCCGAGTGCTTGGTTGAGTCGAAGACTCGAGCAAGGACTAAATTAGTCGAAATCTTCTACTGCTGGAATGGCGTCAGTGTTGACGATGTGATGACCTTGGTTGCCCGCGTGAGCGGCTTTGATGGGACGTGACGAGCGGTGGGTCCCACTTTCTGACTTCAATTTGACCGGGCATGCGTAATCTTCTGTTTTAACTCGATTTCCGCGCGTAATGGGAATAGTGGGGGGACGGTTCGTGCTTCAGCTTCGCCACGTGTCGATGGTGTTGGGTCCGCAGCATAGAAAACAAAAAAATTCCTACGGTGTGAACTACACGCCAAGATCTATCTACTAGGTACAAAGCAACGGGTGGACATACATCCAACGAGAACTTACCCTCGTAGACAATGATCTTTGTTAACGAGTAGGAACTCGTGGTTGATGTAGTCGTACACTTGCCGATCTCAAGATCGTGAGGAAGTCCGAGCACCGCAACTTAGCAGCGCATCCACACTCGCACACACGTTCAAGCCACCGGACAACCTCCACCTCCTTGCTCCAGTGATCCAGCAGAAGCAGCAACTCCTTCCAGACGAAATGCCACCGGGAACATGTATCTCGCTAATCCGAGACCATGGGGGAATAATTCTAGAGGGGGAGAGAGATCCTTCACAAGGAGGTGTGAGGATGAAGGAGGGAATGGGTGGCCTTTTATAGGAGGAGGGGGGGTGCCCGGTAACTCTTAAGTCTGCCACCCTACGGTTCGCGAATAATGCAGACATGATCGAGACCCTTCTCTGATCAATAATCAGCAGCGGGACCTGGAGATCCGTACTGACTCCTACACATTCAACGATGACTCCTGTGATCGTGAGAACCTTTAACGCTTGTAACTAAATCCCTTTGTCTCTCGATATATTACATGTCCGAGATTCGATCATCGGTATCTCCATACCTAGTTTGATCTCGTTACCGACATGCACTCTTTTCTCGTTCCCGTGATATAACATTCTAGTGATCACATCACTTGCTTGCAAGCTATCCTAATGTGATATCACCGAGAGGGCCCAGAGTATATCTATCCGTCATCTGGATTGACAAATTCCACTCTTGATCCATGAGCCTCAACATAACACCTTCGTAGTACTGAACCCATCTTTATAGTCACCCTGTTACGGTGTGACGTTTGATGTTATCAAGATACTCTTCCGGTGTTAGCAATTAACATGATCTCATGGTCTAAGGATAAAGATTACTTCATATGATGTTATAGCAATATAAATATAATGACTTGATCGTAATGCTATACTTCGGATGAATGTTCATCACATCATTCCACCAATGGTGTGACCTTGTTATTAACAACATCCAATGTCCATGATCAGGAAACCTTGATCATCCCGTTAATCAACAAGCTAGTCTATAAGAGAGGCATGACTAGGAACCCTTTTTGTTTATTAAACACACATGTATTGATGTCAATCAATACATTTCTAGCATGTAAAATAAACATCTATCATGTATAAGGAATATATAATAACAACTTTATTATTGCCTCTCAGGGCATATTTCCTTCAGTCTCCCACTTGCACTAGAGACAATAAACTAGTTCACATAGTGATAAATCTAACACCCATGGAGTTCTGGTGTTGATCATGTTTTGCCCTAGGGAGAACTTTAGTCAACGGATCTGCTACATTTAGGTCCGTGTGTACTTTACAAATCTTTATATCTCCATCCTTGACATGCTCGCGGATGGAGTGAAACCGACGCTTAATATGTTTGGAATTCTTGTGAGACCTTGGTTCCTTTATGGCTATGGCTCCATTGTTGTCACAATAGATCACCATCGGGTCCAACGACTAGGAACCACACCCGCCCGTAATGAACTCTTTCATCTAAATCGCCTCTGCCGCTCAAGCAAAGAACATATTCATTCGTTGTTGATCCAGCCACCACAGGTTGTTTGGAACTCCTCCAACTAACTGCTGCTCCGTTCAAGAGAAATATGTATCCGGATTGAGACTTAGAGTCATCCGGATCGGTTTCAAAGCTAGCATCGACATAACACTTAGCGACTAGCTCTTCTTCACCTCCGTATATGAGAAACATATCCTTAGTTCTTCTCAAGTACTTGAGGATGTTCTTTACCGCTATCCAAAGGTTCAACTCGGATCAGATTGGTAACTACTAGTCAAACTAATAGCATGTGCCACATCCGGTCTTGTACATAGCATGGCATACATAATAGAGCCTATGGCCGAGGCATAGGGGATCTTATCCATCATCTCTCTTTCTTCCGCCATAGCCGGACTTTGAGTCTTACTCAATGTCTTGCCTTGCAACATAGGTAAGAACCCCTTCTTACTTTCGTCCATATTAAACTTCTTTAATATCTTATCAAGGTATGTACTTTGCGATAGCCCAATTAGGCGCCTTGATCTATCTCTATAGATTTTAATGCCTAATATATATGACGCTTCACCAAGGTCTTTCATCGAAAATTTGCTGTTTAGATAACTTTTAACACTGTTTAAAAGATCTATATCATTTCCAATCAATAATATGTCATCCACATATAATATCAGAAATGCCACATTGCTCCCACTCACTTTATTGTAAATACAAGCCTCTCCATAAGTTTGGACAAATCCAAACTCTTTGATCACCTCATCAAAGCGGAGATTCCAACTTCGTGATGCTTGCTCCAGTCCCTAGATGGATCGCCGAAGTTTGCACACCTTATTAGCATCCTTAGGATCGAAAAAACCCTTAGGTTGTATCATATACAACTCTTTTTCAATCTTACCATTGAGGAACGCAGTTTTGACATCCATCTGCCATATTTCATAATCGAAATATGCAGCAATTGCTAACATAATCCTAACCGATTTAAGCATCGCTACGGGAGAGAATGTCTCATCGTAGTCAACTCCTTGAATTTGTCGAAACCCCTTTGCGACAAGTCGAGCCTTATAGATGGTCACGTTACCATCAGCATCAGTTTTCCTTTTGAAAATCCATTTATTCTCAACGGCCTTTCGGTCGTGAGGTAAGTCCACCAAGTTCCAAACTTGGTTCTCGTACATGGATTCCATCTCGGATTTCATGGCTTCTAGCCATTTGTTGGAATCCGGGCTCATCATCGCTTCTTCATACGTCGCAGGGTCATCCATTTCATCAACCATGAAATTCACAACAGGATTGTCGTACAGTTCAGGAGCTGCACGTGTCCTGCTTGACCTGCGAGGTTCGGTAGTGTCCTCTTTCGGAGTTTCATGATCATTATCATTAGCTCTCTCTTCATCAGGTGAAGTCAACTCCGAAACAACTTCCGGTGTTGCGCCACTCGCCATTCCATGAAGAGAAGGTTCAATAACCTCTTTGAGTTCTACCTTCCGACTACTCACACCTTTCGCGAGAAACTCCTTCTCAAGAAAGGATCCATTCTTGGCAACAAAAACCTTGCCCTCGGATCTGTGATAGAAGGTATACCCAATTGTTTCCTTAGGGTATCCTATGAAGACGCATTTTTCCGCTTTGGGTTCGAGTTTATCCGGTTGAAGTTTCTTCACATAAACATCGCATCCCCAAACCTTAAGAAATGACAGCTTAGGTTTGTTTCCAAACCATAATTCATACGGTGTCGTTTCAACGGATTTAGATGGTGCCCGATTTAAAGTGAATGCAGCTGTTTCCAGTGCATAACCCCAAAATGACAGAGGTAAGTCAGTCAGAGACATCATAGATCGAACCATATCCAATAAGGTACGATTACGATGTTCCGACACACCATTACGTTGTGGTGTTCCGGCAGGCGTGAGTTGTGAAACTATTCCACACTCTTTCATGTGTGTGCTAAACTCATAACTTAGATACTCTCCTCCACGGTCAGACCGTAGAAACTTGATCTTTCTATTACGATGATTTTCCACTTCATTCTGAAATTCCTTGAACTTTTCAAAAGTTTCAGACTTGTGTTTCATCAAATAGATATACCCATATCTACTCAAATCATCCGTGAAAGTAACAAAATAACGATATCCACCTCGCGCCGACACACTCATTGGTCCACACACATCAGTATGTATGATTTCCAATAGATCTGTCGCCCGTTCCATTGAACCAGAAAACGGTGTTCTAGTCATCTTGCCCATAAGGCATGGCTCACATGTATCAAATGATTCAAAATCAAGTGATTCCAAAAGTCCATCAGGATGGAGTTTCTTCATGCGTTTAACGCCAATATGACCTAGACGGCAGTGCCACATATATGTAGACATATCATCATCAAGTTTAATCTTTTTAGCATTAACATTATGAATGTGCGTAATATTACTATCGAGATCCAATAGAAATAAACCATTCAACATAGGTGCATGACCATAAAAGATATCATTCTTATAAATCGAACAACCATTGTTCTCAGATTTAAAGGAATAACCACTTTGCATCAAACATGATCCAGATACAATGTTCATGCTCAGTGCAGGCACCAAATAACAATTATTTAGGTTTATAACTAATCCCGATGGCAAATGGAGAGGTAGCGTCCCGACGGCGATCACATCTTGATCCATTGCCGACCCGCATCCTGACCTCATCCCTTGCTAGCTGTCGCTTGTTCCGTAGCCCCTGAACCGAGTTACATATATTAGCAACCGATCCGGTATCAAATACCCAGGTGCTACTGCGAGTACTAGTCAAGTACACATCAATAACATGTATATCACATATACCTTTGTTTGCCTTGCTGGACTTCTTGTCCGCCAAATACTTAGGGCGATTATGCCCAATGGCTACCCCTTGCAATAGTAGCACTCGGTGTCAGACTTAGGGCCAGCTCGGGGTTTCTTTTCAGGCGTGGCAACATACTTGCCACCCTTCTTTCCCTTGTGCTTGCCTTTCTTGTTCTTCTTGAAACCGGTGGTCCTATTGATCATAAACACTTGATGTTCTTTCCTAATCTCCACTTCTGCAGTCTTAAGCATTGACAAAAGCTCGGGAAGAGACTTCTTCATGCCCTGCATATTATAGTTCATCACGAAGCTCTTGTAGCTAGGTGGCAGAGATTGGAGAACATGATGTATGCCTAAGTCAATGGGAATCGTTATTCCCAAGGACACAAGCTTATCGGTGTACCCAGACATTTTGAGTACGTGCTCACTAACGGAGCTGTTTTCCTCCATCATGCAGTAAAGAACTTTCCTGTAGCATTATAACTCTCTACGGCAGCATGGGTATCGAAAATCATTTTCAATTCTCCCATGGTATCAAAGGCATTGCCATTTTCGAAATGCTTTCGAAGTTCTGGCTCTAGCCCATACAGTATGCCGCAATGAACTAAGTTGTGGTCCTCCTGACGAGTCACATAGACATTATTTTCCTCGTCAGGGGCATCAGGAGCTGGTGGGGGGCCTAGCGGCGCATCTAGCACACATTGCTTTTGTGCAGCAGTGAGGAGAATCCTCAAATTCATAGCCCAGTTGGTCAAGTTGCTACCATTCGCAGCAAGTTTCTCTTTCTCCATGAACACATTGAAATTAAAATCAGGTGGTGCCATCTACAACAGAATTTGTAAAGTTTATTTAGACTAAGTTTATGATATATTGAGTTCAACTAATCCAAATTACTAATGAACTCCCACTCAAAAACGACATCCCTCGTGTCCTTTTGGTGATTACATGAACCAAATCCACTATACCAAGTCCGATCATCACGTGAGTTGATATAGCTTCAAAGGCGAGCATCTATATGGGCATCATATCAACCATATGACTCATGCTTAACCTTTCGGTCCGTGTTCCGAGGCCATGTATGTACATGCTAGGCTCGCCAAGTAAGAACCTTAGTATTCGTGTGTAAATCGTCTTACACCCGTTCCTATGAAAGCGTAGATTCGAGTACACCTGATCATCACGTGATGTCTCGAAACACGATCCATAGAACGGTGCATACTCAAGGAAGAACACATTTTTATCTTGATATCTAAAAGAGGGATCATCTTATAATGCTATCAAACACGCCAAACTAGCAGTATAAGATGCTAACATCTAATGTGTAAAGTGAGATGATATGGTCCATGCATTTTATCTCTATCACTTGCATCATGGTACGATCTCTATCATTCCTTTGTGTGTAAGGCCAAGGTCTATGGAACTTCCACGTTGAGTGTGTTGTAAGAGTATCCACCATACATCTACTTACAACAATACCATATCAATACACTAGCCCAGCAACGATCTAAACTAGACGCCTCTAATTTATCAATTGCAAGTTTTACGTGGCTTAGGGATTTCAGAGATAGAACCATTCTTACCTACGAACATGAACCACAACGAGGATAACTAAGTTATTAGCAACTCGTCGTAAATCAGATATTGACTATAGTAGGAGAGACAGACACCCGCCAGCCACTTATGCAAAACAAGTTGCATGTCAGTCGTGGAACCGGTCTCATGTACGATGACATGTAAGGTTGGTCTGGGCCGCTTCATCCCACTATGCCACCAATATCCAAAATACATAGAAGATGCAATAACATGATCATCATCGCCCACATATCAACCATATGTGTACTACCCATGCTAAGCACCTACGCATAGATCAGGCTCTGATACCACTGTTGGGTCCGCAGCATAGAAAACAAAAAATTTCCTACGGTGTGAACTACACGCCAAGATCTATCTACTAGGTACAAAGCAACAGGTGGACATACATCCAACGAGAACCTACCCTCGTAGACAATGAGCTTTGTTAACGAGTAGGAACTCATGGTTGATGTAGTCGTACACTTGTCGATCTCAAGATCGTGAGGAAGTCCGAGCGCCGCAACTCAGCAAGATCCGCACTGCACACACGCTCAAGCCACCGGACAACCTCCACCTCCTCGCCCGGTGATCCTTGAAGTAGCAACTCCTTCCGCATTTAAATGCCACCGGGAACATGTATCTCGCTAATCCGAGACCATGGGGGAATAATTCTAGAGGGGGAGAGAGATCCTTCACAAGGAGGTGTGAGGATGAACGAGGGAATGGGTGGCCTTTTATAGGAGGAGGGGGTGCCCCCTCTCTCCATGGCCGACGCATGAGAGGGTGACCCCTCACCTCCCCCATTCATGTGGTGGTAACCCTCCACATTAAAATTCCTCTTCACATTCCCTTTTAAAGTCTCCACTTTAAATGCATTAAATTTCTCCAAATTTATTGCTCTCTCATTTAATAAAACTCTTTTTATTAAATTTATTCAGAATTTTGTTAATTACTTTAATTAACAAACATTCACATATAGCCCCTTGCAATATTTCAATATCACATGCAGAACCACCTTCTGCAATTTCACCCAAAACAATTTTCGGTTTCTATTGAAACAATTCCTGCGCTTTGCAATTCTTTCGTCTGAAACATATGTGCTCCAAAATGGTGTCCGGTAACTCTTAAGTGTGCCACCCTACGGTTCGTGAATAATGCAGACATGATCGAGACCCTTCTCTAATCAATAATCAGCAGCGGGACCTGGAGATCCGTACTGACTCCTACACATTCAACGATGAGTCCTGTGATCGTGAGAACCTTTAACGCTTGTAACTAAATCCCTTTGTATCTCGATATATTACATGTCCGAGATTCAATCATCGGTATCTCCATACCTAGTTTGATCTTGTTACCGACATGCACTCTTTTCTCGTTCCCGTGATATAACATTCTAGTGATCACATCACTTGCTTGCAAGCTATCCTAATGTGATATCGCCGAGAGGGCCTAGAGTATATCTATCCGTCATCTAGATTGACAA
Source organism: Avena insularis (assembly GCA_023614405.1). NCBI lineage: Eukaryota > Viridiplantae > Streptophyta > Magnoliopsida > Poales > Poaceae > Avena > Avena insularis. Next base: position 88,386,050 of record CM042690.1, on the reverse strand, counting down.
ATTCCACTCTTGATCCATGAGCCTCAACATAACACCTTCGTAGTACTGAACCCATCTTTATAGTCACCCTGTTACGGTGTGACGTTTGATGTTATCAAGATACTCTTCCGGTGTTAGCAATTAACATGATCTCATGGTCTAAGGATAAAGATTACTTTGTATGATGTTATAGCAATATAAACATAATGACTTGATCATAATGCTATACTTCGGATGAATGTTCATCACATCATTCCACCAATGGTGTGACCTTGTTATTAACAACATCCAATGTCCATGATCAGGAAACCTTGATCATCCTGTTAATCAACAAGCTAGTCTATAAGAGAGGCATGACTAGGAACCCTTTTTGTTTATTAAACACACATGTATTGACGTTTCCGAATCAATACATTTCTAGCATGTAAAATAAACATCTATCATGTATAAGGAATATATAATAACAACTTTATTATTGCCTCTCAGGGCATATTTCCTTCAGATGGCGATGTGCGCCACGCGTGTAGTAGGGTTTCTGCTGGCCGTTGAATGGTTTCTACGAGGAGGTTAAGTAGTGGCACAACTGCGATAATTTCCCCATCTGTCTTTGTTGTTCTTGCCTCCATTGCCATTGATGCTACTTCCCTGCGCACTTTCTCGTTGCGGCGTTGGACCAGCTCTGCATCTTTCCGAGCTACTTCATTCGTTCTCACCGCCATCGGAAGATGGGCAAGAAGAAGAGAGGTGCCGCCGCCAATGCTGCCGCCAAGAAGAAGGGCGGCTCCAGCACTATGGGCACCAGCGCCGTCGGCACTGGGAAGAAGAAAGGCGCGGGAACCCGCGTCACCAATGGCGCTTGGCGTGCATCCATCATCAAGCCCGCCGAGCTTCATCTTCATCGTCAAGATGGAGTTCTTCCCTCCATGGAGGACGACTCGTGAGTGCCCGGCATGGAGGTAATTCCTTGCCCTCCTACTGGTTTTCGGGTGATGTTCCTTGTGTTCATCATCCGAGGTCTTTCTCTGCCCCTGCATCCTTTCTTCAGGGGCCTCCTTTGCTTCTACGGGCTCCAGCTGCATCAGTTGTCCCCAAATTCTATTCTCCACATCTCCTGCTTCATTACCCTTTGCGAGTGCTGGCTCAGAGTCGAGCCACACTTTGGCCTCTTTAAGAGGCTTTTTAAGCTGAAGCGCCAGTCATCATCTGGTTCTGTAGTCTACGACGTAGGAGGATGTGGAATCCTTGTCGACTCTTCTGCCACTTATTTCGATATCAAACTCACAGCGTCCGTCCAAGGGTGGAGAGACAAGTGGTTCTACATCCACGACCAGAAGGCCGACGGAGAGCACTACGGACTCCCGCCCTTCGATCCTGTGACACCATGCAAGAGAAGGCGTTCTTCGAAGAACATAGTGATGTCTGGCGAGTTCGAGGAGACGGAAGTGTTGTACAAGCGCGTCTGGACCTCGAGAGTCGCAAAGGTAAAGAAGAGGGAGGCACTGCCCTCATTCGCACATGGTTGTGCCGTCGTATCCAGCCTCTACAGGCCAGAGTCCACCCCATGTTCCGATGGGCTGGTGCAAACGATGCCACTCGCATATCTACCGATGGCATTTCTGCGGGTGAAGTAGATAAGAGGCTACGACTGGTGACGAAGTATACCACCAAGGAGGTTCTCCCAGGCGAACCAGTCGTGCCTCCCTTCGACACCTCTAACCCTCCTCCTGAGGTAGAATTGTACTACGAAGTAGCTTTCTTTGTCGATTGTCGTTAAGTTCTTGATGTATAATAAATTATCTTCTGAATGCAGGATTGGAAGGTGTCTCCCAATTTGCCCCCTCTTCCTGAAGGGGTTATTCCTTGTGAAGTGGATGAAGAGGACGAATCAGAGTCGACCGTCCCAGTTGAAGAGGAGGAGGGAGCCCCCGAGTCCAGCGACCCGGACACTCGCAAGCGCTCCCGTAGCAAGGACTCGGATGCTTCATCACTATCGACCCCAGAAGGCCCTTCTGTTGGTGTAGAGGAGCCAATCCCCGCCATTCCTGTGTGGTCCGTGGCTCCTCCTGCCCAGAAGAATCTACGACTGCCAAAGGAGTCATTAGAATTGGAGGCTGTGGGCCAGTAGAATCCAGCTCGTAGAGCTTTGGCGAAGAGGGCGCGACTGCCAGCATGGTGCCCGCAGGTCCCTTCATGGATGTCGAGGAGTACGGCCCTTCCGTCCCCGTTGGAGATGCACCGTTGGAGTACTCCTGTGATGTTGCGCTTGTATAGTTCATCGTTGATGACGGCGAATGCCTTGGATCGTCGCGCAATGTGACGCGCGTCAGTCGGGTTGTTAGGCAGCCTCTTGCTGAGAAGATATGTGATGTAGGGTTGAGTCCAAGATGGCTCGATCATCATGACGCCCATTGGTCCTTCGAGTCCTGTGTCGGGCTCCAGGTTGTCGAGTGCCATTGGCTCATTGGGTGGCGTAGCCCCCGAGTCTGTTGACGCGCTTGATTTCTTCTTTGTAGCCTTTGGCCTCATGGAGCGTTCGCAGATACGCTCGAGAAATACCCCAGGTGGTATTGGGGCACAGGTGGAGCCAATGTTGGCGAGTGTGTCCGCCTCTTCGTTGCTTTTACAACCTACGTGTCGCAGTTCATAGCCGTCGAAGTCCCCTTCGAGTGTGTCGTAGAGGTCATGGTAGGCGATCATGTTGTCGTTCAGCGTGTCGCACTCGTGCATCGTTTGGTTGACCACCAGTTTGGAGTCACCATAGATGATGAGCCTCTTGGCACCACAGGCTTTCGCCATCCGCATCCCATGGATTAGGGCCTCATACTCAGCTTCATTGTTGGAGGCAGTGAACTGCATTCGCAGAATGTATTTCAACTTGTCTCCCTAGGGCGATGTCATATGACACCTGCGCTGGCTCCGTCCTTTCGTTTGGACCCATCGAATTGCATTGTCCAGAGATAGGACATGTCTAGCTTTTCAGGGAGCTGGTTCTCCATCTAGTGCATGAGGAAATTAGGGAGTACTTGCGACTTGATCGCGTCGCGCTTTTCATATGTAATGTCTCTTGGAGACATCTCGATTCGCCAAAGCGCGACTCGTCCGGTGGCATCGGGGTTGTTGAGGATATGCCCGAGCGGGGCATCATTGACCACCACGATTGGGTGCTCCTGGGAGTAGTGGCGCAGTCGCCTGGCTATCATGAAGATGCCGTACGCCAACTTCTGGTAGTGCGGGTACCGCTGTTTTGTTGGTGTGAGCACCTCGCTGAGGTAGTAGACTGGGCGCTGACTCCGTGGACCTTGTTTTCCTCGGCTCGTTCTACCACGAGCACCGTGTTGACCACCTGGTTGGTGGCGAAGATGTAGAGCAGCAGTGGCTCTTTTTCGCAAGGCATCACCAGTACTGGCGAGGTGGATAGTAGACGTTTAAGGTCTTCGAATGGTTCTTGTGCCTCGTCAGTCCACTCGAACTTGTCAGTTTTGCGGAGAAGTTGGTAGAAAGACAGTGTCTTTTTGCCCATTCGACTGATGAATCAACTGAGTGCCGCGATTCGCCCAGCCAGCTGCTGGATGCCTCTTACGTTCTTTGGTTTCTCCATGGCCAGTATGGCTTTTATTTTCTTTGGGTTTGCCTCGATCCCTCTCGCGAAGATGAGATACCCGAGTAGTTATGCGGATGGTACGCCGAAGGCGCATTTGTCCGGATTGGGCTTGATCTAGTAGCGGTCGAGGTTGGCGAAGGTTTCACGTAGATCGTCGATTAGCGAGGCTTCCTATTTTGTTTTGATGACGATGTCATCAACGTAGACTTGGATGTTGCGACCTAGTTGATTCTTGAGGAAGGCCTGCATGCACCGTTGATAGGTGGCTCCTGCGGTTTTTAGCCCAAAGGGCATCGTGTTGTAGCAGAACACACCAAAGGGTGTCGTAAACGTTGTTTCTCTTGGTCTTCCTCCTTCATTCGAATTTGATTGTAGCCTGAGTAGGCGTCGAGGAAGTAGAGGCGTTCACATCCCGCGATGGAGTCGATGATTTGGTCGATTCGCGGCAACGGAAAGTGATCCTTTGGGCAGTGCTTATTCAGGGAGGTGAAGTCCACGCACATCCGCAGGATATCCGTGTCTTTTTGGGCACCAGCACTATATTAGTGAGCCAAGTGCTTTCCTTGATCTCGCGTACGAAGTTTGCATCGAGGAGTCTGTTGATCTCCATTCCGACCGATTTTGCTCTTGGTTCAGACAATCGCCATATTGTCTACTTGACTGGCCTTGCATCTGGATTTATGTTGAGTGTGTGCTCGGCGAATTCCCTGGGAACCCCTGGCATGTCCGCTAGACACCAGGCGAAGATTTCCCAGTGCTCACGGAGGAATTCGACGAGCGCGAGTTCCTATGCGGAACTCAAGTTGTTGGTGATGAGGGCCGTCTTGGTCGAGTCTGTTGGGGGGACCTAGATTTTCTTCGTGTGCACCGACGAGTCGATGGATAGGTCGGTTGAACTTGGCCTGCTCAGGGGAGGCAGAATGTTGTCTGTCGACTCCTTTAGTCTTGCGAGTTCCTCCTGCATGCCGAAGGACTAGGAGATTCTGTTGAATTCCCTATCACAGCTATCGGACCTTTTGAAGTTGCCGTTGATTGTGATTACGTCGTTTGGACTCGGCATCTTCATCTGCAGGTAGGCATAGTGTGGCACTGCCATGAACCTCGCGAACGCGACACGTCCGAGCATGTAGTGATATTGTGAAGGCCAGTCGACGACCTCGAAGTTGATGCGCTCTCGCCGAAAGTTTTGCGGCATGCCGAAGATGACGCCGAGGTTGATTTTGCCTAGGGGATATACGCCTTTCCCTAGGACGATGCCGTGGAACGTCGTGTCTGAAACTTCCAGACACGTCAGAGGGATCCTCATCGCACGCAAGGTACTCGCGAACATGAGGTTAATGCCACTGCCGCCATCCATGAAGACGCGACTCATGTCGAAACCCCCAATCTGCGCCTCGAGTACGAGGGGACAGTGGTCTGAACGAGGAACTTGGCACGGGTGGTCACGCCTGTCGAAAGTGATGCAAGAGTCACTTCCATTAAGGTACTTAGTGGTGGAAGGTGGAGAGTTGATCGCCAAGTTGACTTGGCGAGTGATGGCCTTCTGCACTCGATTTGAGGGACGCCCCTTTTGGATCATCCCCATGTTGCCGATGGGTATGGTTCGCTCCCGTGATGCTGGACCGGTGCAGCCACAGGTGGTGGTGGTCCAGGCGGCGGTGGAGTAGCTCCATGTGCCACAGCACCTGGGGCGGCTCCGTATCCCCTGCTGACCGCCTCATGGTTCATCCGAGCCAGGCCCTCATGGAGTTTGAGAAACTCGCGGCAGTCTTTGAGAAGGTGGCTGGATTTTTTCTTGCCGTCGTGCTTGTCGATGTAGAAGTGCATGTTGCACGGCCCGGACAGTTTGTCCTCGATGGTTGTTGCGGGTGCCTCTTCGCGAGTGCGGCGCTGCCACACCTGTGTGGTTTTCCCGGAGTCACGGTATCTAATGCTGCGATAGCCGCTGTTGCGGTTGTCGTTGCATTTGTCGGCGTAGCTGGCTGCAACCATGTTGACATCATCGCGTTCATCGTAAATGCGCATTCGCAGCTTGCCTCGACTGTCGTGTCTGCGCCCGAGGTCATCTTCATCGTCAGAGTAGGTGCGGTTTTTTACCGAATCCTCTCCGTCGGCCCATCGATTCGCAATTTCCATCTAGTGGTCAATTGTTTTGGGCTTCGAGCGGCCTAGCTCCTCCTTGAGTTCTATGCGGCGAACACCGCCATTGAACGCGTCGATTGCGCAGTCTTCCGAGATGTTTTCCGTGGAATTCTTGATGATGGACCACCTCTAGATGTACGAGCAAAGCGATTCGCCCGACCTTTGCTGGCAGCTCTTCAGCTCTTCGATTGATGCGGGCCTTTTATAAGTGCCCTTGAAGTTGCATACAAAGCTATAAACTAGCTCTTCCTAGCTGCGAATGGATCCACGCGGGAGGTTATTGAGCCACGCACGAGCGGCACCCTGCAGCTGTAGCTGTAGGCATTGCATGGCCGTGCTTCGACTCCCACCGTGTAGCCTAGCAGAGGAGATGTTGTCCTCTAGCCAGATCTTTGGGTCTTGTAGGCCGCCGAACTTTGGGTTCTCCGATGGGAGTTTGTACCCTTTAGGTATTCCCTTCTGCCTGATGGCCCCGCTGAAGCATCTGGCGCCGCAGAGTTCAGTCTCGTCCTCTTTTGAGTCAATCGAACAAGCACGTCTTGCCCTTGATTTGTCAATTTTGCGCTGCGTGAGGTCATCGCGCGCATCGTAGTCGCGATCATGCTGCCGTGAGCGGCGACGCCGACACAGATCGTGACTGTCGTCGTTGGACAAGGGCGAGGAATGGCGTTTTGCCAGAGCCTTACCTTTCTTTGGCTCCGGCGTTGGCTCTTTATCGAGGGCGGCCTCGATTAGCCCCAAGCCTGCAATAGTAGATCGGTGCATGGCAGCTCGCGGATCTCCAGCTGGCGGCTGGTTGTTGAGGAGATACATGGTGGCTGTCATCACCGCGGCTTGCGGTGTCTTTGGGACCATGTTGCCCCGCGTGTCGACTGTCATAGAGCTGAAGTCGAGTACTTTTGCAGCTTCTATGCGTTCTTGCTCGGTGAGATGGGCCATCCGAGATCGCCTCTTGTTGGCCACGTACTCGTTGCCTTTGGAGGAGGATCCTCCATGGGAGGAGAGCCCAGCTCGTCGAAGACTCGACTCATCTGCTGCCTTTTTACGCGCCTCGAGTTGCACGATTGCATGTAGCTGGCATCTGTATTCCTCCTTTAGTAGCCAATGGTAGCCCATCAACATGTCCTGTGGCGTGCCTGGTGGCATAGGATTGCCTCGCAGGGCTTCTCAGCAACGGGCCCACTCGTTGTTGTTGAGTTTAATCACGACACGCTCTCCTGTGTGTTCGTTGTTGACGGGCGCGCCATTGCCACCGTTGGTGGGGTCGCCATTGGGTGGACCGCCGTTGGGTGGTCCGGTGCCATTGGGTGTGCTGCCGTTGGGCGGTCCTGTGCTAGTGCTGATACCAGCGTTTTCGCGATTGGCGGTAGTGTCGCATGCGTTGATGACTGCACACATGAAGTGGTTGGGGAAGCTGTTGCTCCCGCAACTTTTAGATCTGGAGCCGTAGACTCCATCTTCTGTGGCCAGATCACCCAGATAGGATCCACGACTGCTGTCGTTGTCCGTACTCCCAGTTGCTGCTGAGGTGTTGAGCTCGCTGAGGGTTCCGATTGGCGGCGGGAACCACGATGTTGGAGCAATCACGGGTGTCGTTGGTTGGTCAGGCACGCGAAGCGTTCCCATCTGGCCAACCTGGAAGAGGAGCTCCCAATCGCCAGACTGATTCCATCGCCCACGGACTCGAAATCCGGGTGAGTGGCTGGCGTGTGGACGGTGAAGTCGAACGCGCCGAAGAGCTGGCGAATCTCCACTGTTGCGGAGTTGTAGATCGCGGTTGATGGGGCCGAAGAAGCCGCGACATCAGCACTCCCAGTTCCCACAGACAACGGCAATTGACGAGGGTTTAACTCGTCAATGCCCATTGTTATGAGCTTAGGTTTTGGAGAAGGAGGGAGCGCTGGAGGCATCAGTCGGCTAGCAAACAAGCACACAGGGATGCAAGTTTTACCCAGGTTCAGGCCTCGTAGAGGTCCCTACTCCTGCTTGTCTGCTCTTGGAATTAACGAAGGAATCAAGGATTACAGGGGCACGCAGATGCAATCTAGCGAGAGTTGTGGAAAGTAGGGTTGTGTGTGTCCTCCTCGCCGCCCCTCCTAGCCTTTATATAGATAGGCTAGGTCTCGGGTAACAGGTCGAGTCGGTTACAGATTAGGGTTTTTCCTTTAAACTTTCTATCTTAAGCTTCTTGTCTCGCAAGCAATTGAGAGTCCATGAGCCACTCGAATTCTCCATTTGGGCCTTAGCAACGCCGTGGGCTTCCGCCGTATCAGGACCGTATATACCAAAATCGAGTACCTATAGGGTATACCCATGTCAGGTTTACTACAAGTATAAAACACCCCAAACATAATGAAAATTGCATCACGGTCCCTAGACCACTGAACCGCCAGTGTCGTAGTCAGAACGGGCAACTGGCGCACTTTTGTCATCACTCCCTTGATGCTGCCAACCTACCTAATTTGTTGATGACAACCGAGAAGTCTTCGTGTGAGTTCCCCTAAGGACCCGCGTCATAGAGTTAGAGTTGTTTGCAATGAACCATTGAATCGGCCAAATCACGCCACACCAAATCTCGACGTCTTGGCTCTAGGGGGAAACACACCAACCTGCACACACCTCTAGCTATGCTAAGAATCACCGCCGGGATGAGGTCGAGATGGAGAGGACTTATGTCGTGTCGATAGTGATGCCATCACCTCGGTACTGACAATCGGAGATCAAAACAAACCATAGCAAGACAAGTTATAGATCCGTCTATATATACGAACATCCCCATGCTCCCTCACCCGCTGAGAGCATAGGGGGCGGCGATCCACATGGTGGAAGAGAAGGGTTATTGGAGGCGGAGGCAAGGGAAGGTGACATCTAGGGTGTTTTTCCGCAAAAATGTAAAAAGCTTTGGATTTCATTTCATTGATAGAAAATGAGTTTATACAAGACTAAGAAAAGGCTATAACACCCATATATACAAGCCTAAGAATGGGTCGACACATCCAACACTCAAAATAAGACTACGACTAAACGGCCAAAATACGTCGAGTGCTTCTCCAAGATTCCACAGGGTGAGCACCTCCGCTAAACCATATCCTTGCCAAGGAAGGTCGCAGTGCTTGCGCATCATCGATCCTACCAAGAACATTCCAGCCACAACCAAGACGTGTACCGCCAGAATCCCACAAGCCAACTACGAGTCAAACTAGGAGCATTGATGCTCCTTTGGGGGTACGCCATTGGCGTAGTGGCTACCTCCTAGTAACCTCAGTAGATGTGGAAGCATGTAGTCTTCACCAACCAACCATCACGCATAGAGGCCAACCCACCACTGTTCATCTAGAGGCTTGCACGCTCCTCCCGAGGAAGATACCTATCGTGCAAGCCACTGCAATACTACTCGATAGGATGGCACACGATATGCACCACAAGACGTCCTATGTGGCTAGCACTGAGATCCAAGATGGAGAACTACATTCCAAATTATAGTCAAGTCCCTAAGATCACGCCTCCATGGAGGGTACTGTTGGGGATATACTTTCCGGGTATACCCACTATGACTGCTGACTAGGGTGGCCCACTTCGATTTAGAGCTTTGCTTCACGGGCGGCCCAATTAGGGAGAGAAGACGGAGGTCCATCCGTCTATGGGGAGCCCCATAAGACTTACTAACTTAGGCCTGCTTAGTTACTTGTAGTCCAAGATGTACTCTGTAACCGACTCTTAATGATAGCCGGATAGGTCTCTCCTGTAACCCTAGGTCAGATATCTACATAAGCCGTCCTAGGGACCAGCCTTTAGGGCACCCACAAATTATAATCTGAAATCACACAGGCGAACCTCTCTTGTAATATGTACTTTCGGCTTTGCCGCATTACTGGATTGTTAGCAGCAGTAGGATCCGTCCAAAGCCGGCGGATTCGAACATGGGTAAATCTTATGTGCTCACCGTCCTGGAATACCGTCGCCTCACACCCCCTTTCTCCACACGCCTCGAGGACCCCCACTCGGCGTACATGTCTTCAATCCGACGACATTTGGCGCCCACCGTGGGGCAGGTGAGTTTCGGATCTTTGTTCCGGGCAAAATCTGCGTGAATCGGAATCGGTGAGATAATCGTCGTTGGTCGGGTCCTCTACGCCAGCGACATCCCTCTCATACTACTCGAGGAGACTTGTATTCCGGCTAGGGAACCCGTGACCACCTACACCATCATGTCTTTCGACGAGATCGATGTTTATCTCGGTTTTGCTGAACCCGCCCAACCCACCCTAGCGATGATGATAGAGGTGGAAGAACTTTCTGGATCCACTTTGTCCATAGAAGCGACAGAGTTCCGGGTCTCAGAAAACCCTAATCCCACTCAGCTCGCGCTTTAAGCGGAGATAGTGGAGAAGATCGGAGCTGAAGAGGATCTCCCAAAGGAGGTTAAACCTGAAGCGGATCTTCCCAGGGAGGTCGAATCTCAGGAGGATCTCCCCAAGGAGGTCGAATCTCAGGAAGATCAAAGCAGCAACAGCTCTAGATCTGGCTATGCTGATGATAGAGCGGGAAAGTCACTCCTGAGGCACACGTTGAGGTAGATGATGCTACGCGGAAGAGCCAGCATGGAAGATATCCTTGAGACCATCAAGCGTTCCGAGGAAGCCAAAGAAGAGAGCCGCAACTACCTTAAGGAGCATGCATCGCACTTCTCAAATATGTTGGATCTAGATCCGGTCCTTCCGATGCTGGAGACGACAACATGCTGGAGGCAATCGGAACAAACGTCGACTTATCGGCATCTTCGGATGACTCCATGATGTCGACAGATTTCTAGAAGTTCTCCGTGGAATATGAAGAGGAATTCAACTCCAAGCCTGCAGAAGAAGGAGAAGCTATGGATCAAATCCCTCGCATCATCATGGATGAAGGATCCAGAGAAAACTCTCCTGAACCGCAGGAGGATATGGTTCTGGGAGATAATCCCGACGTCCAGATGTCCGAGAGTACTAATAGAAGCTTGACTCCAGGACTCGGACCCAAAGCCGTCTTTGCTACCAGCACTGCCAAGAGGGCAAATAAGAAGAAGAAGACTCCAGCTAAGGACCTTCCAACTGATGAGGTAATAGCCAAAGAATATGAAGCAAACTTAGATGGAGCCTTAATCCCTGATGAGCCACAAGACACTCCACTGGATGGACACGTGGTTACCCCTGGTGCCCGTAAACTCCTTGGAGAAGCAATTATCACACCTATCCTGACAGCTGCAGAACTTACACCTATGGAGTTGGAGGATAGGGCCCAAGCCCTAGAAGCGCATTGTCAAGCACTCTTTGAGTAAACTACAAATATCCTCGAAGAGAAGAAGCAAATTGCAGCTGCGGGGCAGCCTAGCACCCGGCAACATCAGAAGACCCAGAACGGCCCCGAGTTGGCTAACAAAAATTTGGATGTTCACAAAACCCTTTTCAAAGGAGATACAGTCGTAGGGAAACCTCGAACCGATAGCAAGGGTAACCAGGTGTATGGCACTCCGGTGGAAAATGCTGCTGCGGCTCAAGATCTCTTGGCAAACAACCCAAGCCCAGACCAGATTCGGCTAAGCGTGAAGCTTCTCACAAAGGGTTTGGAGCAACATAAGGTCGCCACGTCCGGAAGCAGAAAGCTGGTCTCCAAGTCAGATCAATGCCACACGAACACGGGTCGACACCAAGATACAAGGCCCTGGTGGGAACTGGAACAACAGTACCGTTCTAACCCTAGGAAGGACAACTATTCAAGAACCAGATCATCATGACACCAGCACAGACCCGCACGAAGGTGGAGCAACGTTGCTCCAGCTGCAGAGCGAGATGACTTTCTAGCAATGGTCCAACCTCCCCGGTGAAAGTCGAACAATCGCAAGGAAGATGAAGAAGCTCAACATTGAGAGCAGGACCGACAAAGGATGCCCCTCCTAGACATACAAGTCGTCCGGCTGAGCCACGTCACAATGACGGCAACGACATACGAAGGAACGATAAACATCGCGCTGGAACAAGCCGGCATGGTGGCCGTCATCATGAAGCCCCAGCTGGGGGTAACAATCCAACACCACCTTCTCCGCCAAGCAGTCACCATAGCGGCTCACATGGAGGTCAGGGAGGGCGCCGAGGTGGAGGTGGTGGCAGAAGGAGAAGAAGTCCGGCTCATGGGCACCGTAGCCACAGTGAACAACCAAGACAACGTGCCCTATCACCAAGTGAAGCCAGACACCGGATCAATTCAAACATTGAGGCGCGACACTACGAGTCGGACAACAGCTACGTGGGTCCAAAATGCTTAGGACCACGCGTCTGACAGACAAACTTTCCGGAAGGGTTTGCCATCTCAAGGCACATCCAACCCTACACCGGTGTGGCTCGGCCAGACACATGGGTCCAGGACTTCTTCCAGGCCTGCTGCATCGCCAACTTGGTCACGACCCGGTATCTCCCGCTTATGCTGAGGAAGACAGCTCGATCATGGCTCAATGAACTCTCGGAAAACACCATCCACAACTGGTATGATATGCAAAGTGCTTTCTTTCGGAATTTCGAGGGAACATACAGGAAGCCCTGCATGGTCAGAGATCTGCAGCGGTGCACTCAGAAACCCGGAGAAACTTGCCAAGATTACCTTGGACGATGGATCGGCACGAAGAACTCCTACGAAGGAGTAAACGACCAAACCGCGATAGAAGCATTTATCATGGGACTCCCAATTGGTTTATTGCGTCATCACTTAAAGTGTGACAAAGTGACTAATTTGGGATAGAAGATAGAAACGCCAAGCAAATACGCTGACGCTGACGACGATGTAGAAGGACTGCTAAATGTGCTAGCTGTGCCACGGTGGGCAAAACAGCCAAAGCAGCAGGCCACAAAATGCAAAAACACATAAGAGGAGAAACCCAACCCGAAAACCGCAATAGTTAATGCAACTTTTGGGTCTGGAGGACGAGGAGGCCGCGGAGGCGGTCGGGACGAGGCCGTGGAACTTCCAGAGTCCAAGGTAGAGGAGACCAGCAACCTGGCAAAGCCTACTCTTGGGACGACATTACCAACAATCCGTGCATGCATCACCTGGACGACAACGGGGGGCTCGTCCCACACCAATGCCGAATGTCGTTTCAATGATGACATCAAGAAAGACGAATCCACTGGCTACAGGGCCAAGCGGCGAAAAGGAAAAAGAATTCTGACAAAGAGAAAAAGTCCAAGGAAGATTCCGACATGGAGGAGGCAGAAGCTTCAAATGCCAAGTCGGATGGAAAGAAGACCTTCCCAACCAAGAAAGACACTTATGTCTGCTTCCTCGGATCTCAACCAGCCAAGGTCAAAAAGGAAGTGATGCATGAGCTCAACGCAATTGTTTTGGTTGACCCCCAATTTATGGATTGGTCGGAAGTTATAATTACCTTTGACCGAAGCGATCATCCGCCTAAGCTACATAGGCGAGGAAAGTACGCTTTGGTCGTCAATCCACTTATTGACGGCTATGGATTCTCCAAGACCCTCATGGATGGTGGCAGCAGCATCAACATCATCTACGTCGAAACGCTATGCCGGATGAGGATATCGGAAACATAGCTGAATCACACCTCTGTGACTTTTCATGGAGTTGTCTCCGAAAGACAAGCAAATTCTCTGGGAGAGATCACTTTGGATGTTATCTTTGGAACTCCAAAGAACTATCAGATGGAATCACTTTCCTTCAAAGTGGTCCTGTTCAAGAGCGCATACCACGCTATTTTGGGCGTTTGGCTTACTGGGCTTTCATGGCTCGCCCTTGTTACATTTACAACATGATGAAAATTCTAGGTCCCAATGGCATCATCACAATCCGGGGAGACCCGAAGAAGGCACGGGAATGCAAGGACGGAAATGTCGCCTTTGCTGAAGCCATACTGCACGCTGAGGAGTACCAGGAGATCAAGAAGAACATCGACCCGTCCGAGATGCCCGCGATAAAGAAGGAGGTGACAAAGCCGACTCTGTAGTTCAAGGTATCAGAAGAGACAAAGACGACGTCGTTGAAGGATGATGATCCCTCCAAGGTGACCCAGATAGGCGTAGGTTTAGATCGTGCATAGGAAAGCGCGCTCGTCGAGTTCCTCAAAGCTAATAAAGATATCTTCGCATGGCAGCCATCTGACATGACCGGAGGGCCTAGGGAACTTGCCTAGCACAGTCTAAATGTATACCCAAATGCTAAACTCGTCAAACAGTCCTTACGACGGTTCGGCGATGAAAAACGCAAAGCAATAGCTAAGGAACTAGCCTGGCTCGAGTTAGCCGGATTCATAGAAGAGGTCATCCACACTGATTGGTCGGCTAATCCTGTAATGGTTCCTAAAAAGGACACCACTAATTTAAGGATGTGTGTTGATTATACTGCCTTAAACAAGCCTTGTCCCAAAGATCCGTTTGCTCTGCCTAGAATTGATCAAGTTATTGATTCAACAACAGGCTCGGAACTCCTATGCCTTTTCAACGCATATTCCGGATATCACCAAATTCTGATGAAAGAGTCAGACAAAATAAAGACTTTGTTCATCACCTCTTTCGGAACCTTCTGCTATGTCACGATGCCTTTTGGTCTCAAAAACCAGGAGCTACGTATCAACACACTATGCAGCGTTGCCTCCATGATTAAATCGGACGCAATGTGTATGTATACGTGGACGACATAGCTGTGATGTCCAAAAAGAAGGAAACACTAATTTCTGACTTGGAGAAAACATTCAGCAATCTACGAAAATACAACATAATGTTTAACCCGAAGAAGTGTTTTTTGGAATACCAGCCGAAAAATTGGTAGGTTCATTGCGTCTCAGAGACGCATAGATGTGAACCGTGACAAAATAAAGGCTATACTCAATATTTTCAGACCGACTCGCCTGAAGAACGTACAACAGCTAACTGCCTGTATTGCTAGAGTCAGTCGGTTTGTAAGCCGGCCCGGTGGTTCCCTCTGGCGGTGGCTAGGAGAGGGGGAGATGGAGGAGGCGGCCAGGGAGAGAAGCTAGGGTTACGCCTGTGTCGCTCCGCGAGAGCAACGCGGGGCGAGAGTGTTTTTCTCACGTGATTAGTGTTGTAAGCGGGGCGGGATGGGATTAGTCTCTAGTGCAACTTAGCTGAATGTAGAGTTAAATAAGGATGGAGACATGTGAATTAGTTTGTACTAATTCATATGTTTTGCGGGATCCCGATTTTGCAACCGTATATGATCCTCGTCTCCTCACGGTTACGCTACCACTTTATACGAAACCAAGCACTGTACACAAGGCAGGCTACAGCGGCAGGGGAAACGAAGGAACCAATGAACAACGGATACATGAACAGTGCGCGCAGCCAGAGAAGCGGCCTACGTATATGCGTACACGTACGTAGAGCGTCGATCGCGCGCATACGGCACAGTACTACACCATGACTTCATCGATCCGTGGCTTTTGATCACCAGACACCAGCCGTGTGCGTGGAACAGTGGTACAGTAACTGCACATACGCTGAGACGGTTGTGGTAGCAGCAGGCTAGATCGGGGACACACGCGCACGGCGCAGGTCGCGGTTGCGCGTCACGAGCGGCCGGCCGGCATTGAATCGAGCGGAAACGGCGAGGCAAAAGAGACAAACGCGGGGCGCGGGTCGCAGCGGCGCTGGCAGCACGCGCCGGAACGGCTCTTCGTGCCTCGCCCGCCGCGATCGCGATCGACCGAATACCGATGGTCCCCTGCCCTCCAACGTTCCGCTAGCTGCACGGAGGAGGTTGATGAGAAGGTGGGATGGGGGGTCCGTAGGTGCTGCCTGCATGTTGCGAGCTGCGGTTGCGGATGCAGGCGGGGAGGGTTAATGCGGGGAATCTTGTCCTGCCACCACCGGCCGGCTCCGCTCTGTCCTCGGGCCCCGCCGCCGTTAATGCTTGTCGTCGTCGTCGTCGTCGCCGGGCCGATGGCCATGCCGCTCGATCCATGCGTGTTTGCCGCGAGGATCAGCTCGGGTCGAGCCACCACCGATCACAATGGGCCTAGAGGGCACATTAGGCCCAGGGAGGCTGAAGTCGCCACACAAAATGGACAGGGCCCTTTTACAGCTCAACACAAATGTTTCATCCATCAAAACCACGGGCACTGCTATACATCGCTCCTAGCGACGTGTCCCACTCGTGCCGCCTGAAGCGGAGTAGACGTGGCCCGGCCCAATAGGATTCCGTCGCTGTTTCTCTCCAGGGATTGTTTGACTGGGTGTTCTGGTACGTGTTTTTTTTTCGTTTTCCCTTTTCATTTTCTAGATTTTGTTAAGTTTATAATCCACCATTTTGTGTTTTTCTTTTTATTACTGTTTTATGTTTTATTATAAGCAGAATATGAACATATTTTTAAGCATGCACATTTTTTATCAAAAATCATGGACAAAAATTTGAAAATTACGAACCAATTTCGAAAAATATGAATCATTTTCAAAAAATGTCATGAACCATTTTTGAAAATCATAAACCAATTTAGAAAAACATGAAACAATTTCAGAAAATTTATAAATAAAAATAAAAACCATGAACCAAAAATTAAAAACATGAACCAAAATTCAAAAATCATTAACCAAATTTCGGAAAAGGATAAAAATAAAATAAAAAATGAACATGTTTTAAAAAAATGATGTTTCTAAAAAACATAAACAAAAAAAACCCAAAAAAAGAAAAAAAAGAAAAAAACGCAAAAGAAAAAAGAAAAAACCTCGCGAACTGGGCCGAGCCAACGAGGCTTGCCCGTGCCGGCTGGGCAGCCGGCTGCGGGCGGCAAATAGCTTTTCCGCAAAACAACGAAAGAATAGTAAAATGGCCCATGACGCTGGGAAATTTCCTTCATACTGCTCCTGAAAAAATTGGCCCGAGAGCCATCCAGGCCAAACCCAACTTGACCGAATGAGAAATGCGTAGGCGCTCTGCTCTTGTGTGTGTCCCCGGCAAATGCTATTTATCTCCCAATGCGCGTTAATAGACTCTGACGCGGGCGCGCATGTTGGGCTGGCCCATATATTGTTTATTCTTTTCTCATTCTCTTTTCTGTCTCTTTTCTCTTTTTATTTTCTGTTATATTTTTCTTTTATTTTTATTTTTTATGAATAGTTTTCAAATGTGAATAGTTTTTTAATTTTCTTTTTTTCTTTTTTGATTTTTGTTCATATTCGAAATTTGTTCAAGTTTTAGATAATGTTCAGATTAAATTTCAGCGATGTGAAAAAATATCAGAGCAAACTGGAAAGGAGACGAGCGAAGGATTAATGGGCCGGCCCATCCGGGAAACCCTTCACGCGATGCGTAAACACACACGGGCGAAAAATAGTAGGCTTGCTCGTTTCGTCAATGCACAAGGAGCACGCCACCACTGCCCCACACGCCCACGCTAGCAGGCCATCGTTCTGCTGCCACCAGAGCCTGCCCCGATGGCACCCTGTCTGGTTGTCTGTGTGCCTTACACCGCCTCCTCCTGGCAATCTCTTACCTCCTTCCAATACAAAAATACTCTTGTACCTGACACTTTTCTTTAGACGGTACACGTTAAAAATCAGCAAAAGCTTTTTACGTGCGGAATTACAGTTTCGTATCGAGGGCGACATCGTCTGGACTATTGGCACCGGGGGTAACCCGTCCCGCTGAGTCGCCGGGCCCACCGGATGCACACCCTCCTAAGGGCTCGCGAGGAGCGCGACCCTGGAGAGGGGAAACGAAGCCAGGAGCTTCGGTGAGCGTCCAGACCGGCCTCGCCACGGGATGGAAGCCTCCCGTCGAGGCCTCAGGAGGGGAAGCGGTCCCGCAAAACGACGCGCCAACGTTTAGTCCAAGCAACGACCGGTCTACCCCGGGAAAGCGAAGCATGCCCTATTCCCCTCCGTGCAAAGGCGGACACAGGGTGGTGGCAGCGCCTGACATAGACATTTCAGTGCAAGGAGACCAGGGTGATGACACAAAACAGAAGGACGACTGTCCACCACCTAGCGCTACAGCTGGCTGGCGGCCGCATGAAGACAAGGTGGACCAAAGTCCTTTGAGCGAGAATGTGGTAGCCCTTCCCGCCCATAGATGGGGGGAAGAGGCCCGACGCTGCCCTATATAAGGAGCCCTTCTCCTACCTTAGAAGGGGTGGATCTTTGAGATCTAAAACCCTAAACTTTCATCCTCCATTGTACCCTCGCGAAGCATGCGAGCAATACAAGAAAGCAGGAGTAGGGGCTTTACCTCCTCACGAGGGTCTCGGACCTGGGTAAAAAAACATGTCACCTCTCTGTCGTGTGCTTATCCCGCCGGCGCTTACGTCAACGAGTTTCCTTGGAACCGCGTGTTCAGTCCCCTCTCGAACCAAAGGATCGTTGGACCTTAGTTTCCTTGACGGGACAAATCTCCGATATCTGGCACGCCAGGTAGGGGCTGAGGCGTGATTCTGAGGACCTCAGCCGGTGGCGCCAGCATGGTCGCTCGCAGCAAGCCTCGTGACAACCGCTCTTGGCGGGAACAGGTAGAGAGGCTCGGGGGCTCGTGTCATGTTGCCTCCCCACACCCTCGCCCCGCTCTAGAGCCAGCAACAAGTTCCACCTGCGCCCCTCTGCAGGGACAGGCAGGGAGATTTCTTCTTCGAGCACCTCGCCGACCCGGATGCATCGCACCCCGCTCGCCTCAGAGATGGCCCGCCTCATGGCGAAGGATCTCCTCCGCTACTCTCCTGCCGAGGACGCGAGAGAGGAGTGGCAGGCGCGCCTCGCGACCCTAATGGACGTCGCCTGGGATAGCCTCACGGCACCTGAGGCGCAACCAGGCGACATAGCCTGTGGTACGCCCCTACCTCCTCCTCTTCACGGTGGGCCTAGGGGCTCGGAAGGCGGAAAACCACCGGGCGCGGCATACCTCTGGCGGATCCAAAGCTGAGAGGAGGTCGACCGTTCGACGGAGGATGGGCGAGTAACCTTGGCTAGGCGACGGGTCGTGAAACCTGACTCCTCCAGGCCATCTCGAATACGGGTCTCCAGAACAGGGCGACCTTCACGGGCGAGGTAGAGACCCACAACTCTAGCTGCCTTGCCCTCGCCGAGCACCTCAGCAGGATGGTGTAGATGCCCCAGTTCAAGCCAAAGATGCCACCGTGGTACAACGGCGCCACCAACCCCATGGAGTTCTTATAGCTCTACACCATAGGCGTCGAGGCGGCCGGAGGGGATGAATGCGTCCTCCACATGAGCCTAGGGCCGGAGGCGTGCACGTGGCTACTGAACCTCCCTGAGGGATCCATCAGCTCGTGGCCCGAGCTCTACGGCCTCTTCGTCACAAAGTTCGGGGATGGGGACAGACCCGCGTACACATGTGAAGACCTCAGGAGGGTGCGTCAAGGGCCCAATGAGACCATCCGCAAGTACCTCCAGTGCTTCGACCAAAGCCTCGTCAGGGTTGTCGGGGCCATTGATGCGGAGGTCATCGCAACTTTCGCTGAAGGCGTCGCTGATGCCCGGGTGCTCGACTGAAGGGAATATGCTCGAGAGGCAATAATAAAGCTATTATTATATGTATTCCAAGTATATGATAAATATTTATTTTCCATGCCATAATTGTATTCATTTGGAAACGTTAATACATGCGTGTTTAATAAACAAATAGAAAGGTTCCTAGTTATGCATATCTTATAAACTAGCTCGTTGATTAACAAGATGATCAAGGTTTCCTGATCATGGACATTGGATGTTGTTAATAACGAGGTCACAATATTGGTGGAATGATGTGATGAACATTCATATGAAGTATAGAATTACGATCAAAGTCATTATGTTTATATTGCTATAACATTATACGAAGTAATCCTAGTCCTTAGACCATGAGATCATGTCAATCACTAACACTAGAAGAGTATCTTGATAACATCAAACATCACACCGTGACAGGGTGGCTATAAAGATGGGTTCAGTGCTACGAAGGTGTTATGTAGAGGCTCATGGATCAAGAGTGGTATTTGTCCATCCCGGTGATGGATAGATATACTCTGCGCCCTCTCAGTGATATCACGTTAAGATAGCTTGCAAGCAAGTGATATGATCACTAGAATGTTATATCACGGGAACGACAAAAGAGTGCATGTCGGCAACGAGATCAAACTAGGTATGGAGATACCGATGATCTAATCTCGGACATGTAATATATCACGAGACAAGGGGATTTAGTTACTAGCGTTAAAGGTTCCCACGATCACTGAAGTCATTGTTGAATGTGTGGGAGTCAATATGGATCTCCAGGTCCCGCTTCTGATTATTGATCCGAGAATGGTCTCGATCATGTCTGCATTATTTGCGAAATGTAGGGTGTCATAATTAAGGGATAACAACACCATTTGTAGCAAATATGTTCCATATGAAAGAATTACAAAAGCGCTGGAATTATTTTAATCGACACCGAAATTGTTTCGGCTGAAATTGCTAAAATTGGTTCTGCACGTGATATTGAAATATTGCAGGGAGTTTTATGTGAATGTTTGTTAATTAAAGTAATTAACAAAATTCTGAATAAAATAAATAAAAGAGTTTTATTAAATGAGAGTTGTATTAAATTTATTGGAAATTTAATGCATTTTGAGTGGGATTTTGAGTGGAGAAAATGGAGGGCCAAATTTATGTGAGTGGAGCTTCACCACATGAATGAGAGGAGATGGAGGGGATCCTCCATGGCCGCTGGCCATGGGAGGGGATGCCTCTCCCCTATAAAAGGACCCCTCTCACTCCTTCTCACTCATACCTCCTCGTGAAGGATCTCTCTCCCCCTCTAGAATTATTCCCCATGGTCTCGAATTAGCGAGATACATGTTCCCGGTGGCATTTCGTCTAGAAGGAGTTGATGCTTCCGTTGCATCGCTGGAGCAAGGAGGTGGAGGTTGTTCGGTGGCCTGAACGTGTGTGCGATAATAGATGCGCTGCTGAGTTACGGCGCTGGACTTTCTTCTCGATTCTGAGATCAGCAAGCGTTCGACTACATCATCCATGGGTTCAACCTCGTTACACTTTGTCGGTCTATAAGGGTATGTTCTCTATGGATGTATATCCACCCGTTGCTTGTATCTAGTAGATAGATCTTGGTCCTTAGTAGTTCCCATCATAGGATTTTTTTTTGTTTTCTATGCTGCGAACCCAACAGTGGTATCAGAGCCTGATCTATGCATAGATGCTTTGCATGGGTAGTACACATATGAGTATGTGGGTGATATGTATTTTGGATATTGGTGGCATAGTGGGATGAAGCCGCCCAGACTAACTTTACATGTCCTCGCACATGAGACCTGTTCCACGCTTGACATGCAACTAGTTTGCATAGGTGGATACCGAGTGTCTATCTCTCCTACTATAGTCAATATCTAATTTACAAAAAGTTGCTAATAATTTGGTTATCATCGTTGTGGTTTTATGTTCGTAGGTAAGACCAATTCTATCTTCGAAAGCACTAAGCCATGTAAAACTTGCAATGGATAAATTAGAAGCGTCTCGTTTAGATTGTTGTTGGGCTGGTGTCATGATGTGGTAATGTTGTAAGTTGATGTATAGTTGATACTCTTACAACACACCTAACGTGTAGGTTCCATAGATCTTGGCCTTACACACAAACAAATGATAAAGATCATACCACGATGCACATGATAGTGATCAAGTGCAAGAACCATATCATTTCACTTTATACATATGATGTTTGCATCTTATATTGCTTGTTTGGCATTTTAGTAGCATTATAATATGACCCCTCATTAAAATATCAAGATTAAAATGTGTTCTTCCTTAGTATGCATCGTTTTTTGTTTCGTCGCTTCAAGACATCACATGATGATCGGGTGTACCTGAATCCACGTTTGCATAATGGGTGTAAGACAGTTTTACACACACGAGTACTAAGGTTCTTACTTGGCGAGCCTAGAATGTACAAACATGGCCTCGGAACATGGACCGAAAGGTTAAGCATGAGTCATATAGTTGATATGATGTCCATATAGATGCTCGCCTTTGAAGCTACACTGACTCATGCGATGATCGGACTTGGTGCAGTGGATTTGGTTCATGTAATCACCAAAAATACGTGAGGGTGTTGCTTTTGAATGGGAGTTCATTTGTAATTTGGATTAGCTGAACTTGATCTATCATAAACTTAGCCTAAACTTTACAAATTCTGTTGTAGATGGCACCACCTGCTTTTAATTTCAATGTGTTCATGGAGAAAGAGAAACTTGCGGCAAATGGTAGCAACTTTACCAACTGGGCTATGAATTTGAGGATTCTCCTCACTACTGCACAAAAGCAATATGTGCTAGAAGTGCCGCTAGGCCCCCCACCAGCTCCCGATGCCCCTAACGATGAAAATAATGTCTATTTGACTCGTCAGGAGGACCACATCTTAGTTCATTGCGGCATAATGTATGGGCTAGAGCGAGTACTTCGAAAGCGTTTCGAAAATGGCAATGCTTTTGATACCATGGGTGAATTGAAAATGATTTTCGATACCCATGCTACCATAGAGAGTTATAATGCTTCTGAAAAGTTCTTTAGCTGCCTGATGGAAGAGAACAACTCCGTTACTGAGCATGTACTCAAAATGTGTGGGTACGCCGACAAGCTTGTGTCCTTGGGAATAACAATTCCTATTGACTTAGGCATACATCGTGTTCTCCGATCTCTGCCACCTAGCTACAAGATATTCGTGATGAACTATAACATGTAGGGCATGAAGAAGTCTCTCCCCGAGCTTCTATCAATGCTTAAAACTGTAGAAGTGGAGATCAGGAAAGAGCATTGATGGCTGTGATTTTTGCCATCTTCCACCGCGTTTAAACGTTGTTTTTGGTCAAGCAATTGCCAAAGAAACTCTCAACTTTTGCCACTAATGACTAATATTGCAAAGATATGCAAATCCCTTCTTTGATTTATGTTTTGCAGAAAATCACTGCTTTTAAGGTGAAATAAGGAGTCATAATGAAGGATTTTGAGGAAGTACACACGGCCAAGTAATTGGAGAAGCCAACCAGGGAGTCAACACGCTTGATGACCACTGGTACGGGCACGGTTCGCCCGTATCGCCCGCCTGTACCAGGTGGCGACGACTTCGACACGTCAAACCCTACAACTGCCATGAAGATGCTTATATATTTCGAGGCTCCAGCCGCCAGCCAGAGAGCCACCATTCTCAGATTGCATCACAACACCCACAAAGGAGATCCACACCATTGTTCATCCATTGTTCATCACTTCCACCATCCATCCCTCCACTATCCATAGCCATTGCTTTGTACTTTTAGATCTCCTTGTGATTTGGTGACCATTGTAAGAATATTTGATTTCAATCTAAGTATTTGCATGATGTTTTCTATCTCTGATCTATTTGTTATGAGTGAGCAGTCCTCACGGTTTGTGGGCTGGAGAGAAACCTTGCAGCACTTATGTGCATCTAGATCATGGGAGAATTGTATTTTGTTTGGATTCATGATTTGTATATTTTGTTTCTCCGTCTCTCATCTCGATCTATGGACTTGTAGGTACCCAAGATCCCATAGATTGATAAAGGCTTGAGGTGAGATACTTGGCTAGCAGTGATCTCATAGGAAACTTAGTGACAGAAAGGGAAGTACGGTCTTCGCTTAGCGCCTCATTCGGGATCAACAACAACATCACCACTTAAAGCTTTAATCTGTGTTTACACTTAATAATCGTTTGTAACCCGTGGCTTCGGTGTACTCTCGGTTGGATTAAAAGTCTATTGCTATGCCCGGTGCATCACAGGGGATCTAGAATACTAGGATGTGTTGCCCACAAAAGATTATCTCAATACAAACACTATACATGACTATGCTTATTATTATCTTTTATCCCATTTGATGTGCAGCTGCAGGTGAATCTTCAACCATGGCCTATCTCCATCCATTGATTCAAACCCGTTATAAAGTAAACTAGATTGGTCCGGTCAACTAAGGTAAAACAAACAAACAAAGTCTTGTAGATGTGTCCTTTTTATTACCTTTTAGCAGCGCTTTCCGAGGTTCGATTAAACCTAGGTCTTCTAGAGAAAAATTTATTATAGTACATCTGTGAATCCGGATCGAAGGTATCAACCCTTTTTGTGGCGCCGTTGCCGGGGAAGCAATTTCGCTATCCTAGTGAGGTCATTAGAGACCTTGTTTTTAGTTTTTTTATTAGTTGTAGTTTAATTCTTGTTATTAGTTTACTTTCTTGTTATCTATTTGAAAACCCAGAAAAAAATAGTTACTTGTTGTTCATTTTCATTACTTAAAAATTACCAAAAAGATAAGAGCCATGGCTGAAAAGAGATTAGGGGGGTATGCTACTCCCACTGATGATTTTATTCATGCACCCATCACTCAACCCGTAGTTGATGCGGAAACATATGAGATAAAACCTAACCTTTTAAGTTTGGTTCAACAAAACCAATTTGGGGGTTCATCTTCTGAGGATTCGGGATTGCACTTAAATATTTTTGCTGAAATTTGTGACATGATGCGTATTAAATATGTAGATCCAAATGCTGTTAAGCTAAGATTATTCCATTTCTCTCATAGAGGAAAGTCTAAGGATTGGTTGCTAGCTCTACCAAAGGCACTATTAAATCTTGGGAGGAATGCACTAATTTGTTTATGAATAAAATTTTCCCCCAGCTAAGACTATGCAGCTAAGATCCAACATTACAAGCTTTAGACAAGAAGACCGTGAGCAACTAGCTCTTGCATGGAAAAGGATGAAAGAGGCCGTAATGAACTGTCCTAATCATGAGATGGAAGAATGGCTTATATTACATTTATTTTATAATGGTCTTAACCCAATGTCTAAGTCTATGCTAGATACTGCAGCAGGAGGAACAGTCATGGGAAAGCATGTGAGTGTTGCAAAGAAGTTACTTGATGATATGCAAAATAACCATGCCCAATGGCATGTGGAAAGAACCTCAATGAGAGTAAGTTCAATTACCCAGGTAAATAATGAGGAGCTTACATCTAAGGTACATGAGTTGCTTAGCTTAGTAAAGGGTAAAGAAGATACCCAAGTTAATGTTATCGCTACCGATGTTAATGATGTTAATTTTATAGCTCGCACTCCTTTTAATCCTGCATGGAAACATAATTATGCTTCTAATGTTCAAAAATATCATACTAATCCTGCAGGAGCTCCTTATAATAATTATGATAATACTAATGGAGCAAATCATGGCAATCTCCCATTTGAGCAAACTGTTAGAACATTTATGCAAGCTCAAACCGAACAAAACAATATGCTTATTAAGATTACGAAGAACCGTGAAAGTAGTTTAGTTAGATTATCTAACCAGGCCGTTGCAATTAGAAATGTCATGCAGGCTCTACAGGAAAGAACAAAGACTGTGGAGGCTCAGCTGGGTAAAGTAGCCGAGAGCCAAGCTCTCATACTAGCAAAGTTTGCTAGACAACCCAAGCCAAATCCGATAGAAGACCTCAAAATGATGAGGGTGGTAACCAATGATGAAAAGCCTGAAGAGCTAGACTATAGCAACACGCCAACACCAGAATATGCCGTGGAAGATCTATTGAAGATGATCACTGTTAAGAATCCAGGTATAGAACAAGGTAATGATGCTATGTAGCAACAATTTATACAACAAGTAGCATCTAAGGTTTGTGATTTAGAGATGGAGTATAAAAGATTAGTAAGCTTCTAGCTAAGCTAGATGATATATTTGAGCCTACTATTAAAATTAAGTTGGGAGTTAATGAGATATCTGCACTTTGTGATCTTGGTTCAAGCGTCTCAAAGATTTCCAAAAGCCTATTCGATAAGTTAAACTTAGGGCCATTTGTTACAACTGAACTGAGACTCCATCTAGCTGATTCAACTTATAAACAACCTGTTGGGATCAAAGAAAATATAGTTGTTGAAATTAAAGGTAGTCCCCCTCTTATTGATCTTGTTATTGTGGACATGCCTGAAGATCCCATATCACCTATAATTCTAGGTAGGCCATTCCTAAGAACTATTAAAGCTTTGATTAATTTATATGAAGGGAATGTAAGAATAGGGCTACCATCTAGAGATCCTTTTGTAGTCCACTTCCCTATGAAAAAGAAAGCCAAGCCTAATGATGATGATGGTGTAATTACTTTAAAAGTAAACTATTTTGGAGTGGGCATTCCACTCCCCAAACCTAAGTGATTGCCATCAAGGTAAAGCTAATTGACCTTAACTAGAAGCGCTTCATGGGAGGCAACCCATGTGAAATAAAGTTTCTCTAAGTTTTTATTTATTATGTTTTATTTCATGTTAGTCTTGTTTTTGTTTTTGTTTCTAATAAAGAGTGTTCAAGAAGACCTATGGAAAGAGGAGAAGACATAAGGTAATCCTCTATATTTTATTTTACTAACACATGACCTAAGAAGTATTGCTGGATCATTACTTAGTGTTTTTTCTGCTATCTAACCTTTTGATAAGATGTGTGAAGGCGCACGGAGCTACTAATCAAATTCTTGAGTTTTTGTAGTTCACAATATCGATAACCACCACTGGTACGGCAGGAGTGGCCCGTACCACCTCAAGGCAAAGGGGGATATAAATTTTGATGATTTCCGAAGGAATCAGTGGTGATAATGACCACTAGTACAGCCGGATGCGCCCGTACCGCGCGCCCGTACCGTACCCCTGAGCAAAACATAAAATTTCAAGCAAAGTCACCGCAGCGTTAACGACCAGCAGTATGGGCGCGCGTGATCGTACCGCGTGCCTGTACCAAGTGCACCGCCTAGGAGTAGCCGTTGGCCCCATGGTAAGACACTGAATGCAAGGGCTCCCATTACCCGCCTCCCAGACGAGTACGGACGCCATAAGCATCCTGAGGAGGTAACCTAAAAATCTCAAATTATCTATTTTCTCTTTCTTCTTCCTCCAAACTTCAAACCACCTCCATTGGATCTTCAAATTTACTCAATCTTTCTTTGATTCTTCGCACTCACTCGATCTAAGGTATGATTCTCCTCTGATCCGCAACTTATTTCTGCAAAATCTTGGCTTAATCATTCATCATTGCCATTCTAGACATGGGTCTTATTCTTGATTCAATCTTGGTACTAAGTATGATTAGCATTGTTTTTAGAGGAGTTTATTTTGTAGTTAGCGTAGAGAATCACTTATGCTATGTTTCTATTGGACTAAAAAAATATTAGCAATCTATATTTACTTTGTCTTATTTTTATTTATTAGATGAACACGAGGAGTCGTACACGTGAGATGGCTGCAGAGTCCTCCGCGCCACCCGTTGATACGTTAACCCCCGAGTCACTTGGCATCGAGTTCACCGAGGAGTTCCATCTTACTCATTTCGATCGTCTCAAGATTCAAGAGATAAATTCCACCAAGTGGGCATGTCGTTATATCCTGAACCAACTTGGCATTCGTGATGATTTCGATTTACTTTGCAACAATGTTGGTTTGTACAATTTTATCTTTTAGGATGTTGCGACGTACCGCCACTTCACACTTGAGTTCTTCAGCACCTTGACACAGTGGATCCTTATGGTTGTTCCGAGGAACAAAGGCCCGGAGTTGATCGAATTACATTTCGCCTTATGAACTATGAGTATACTTTGACACTCAGCAAATGGGCTCAATGCTTTGGGTTTACCAACAACACCACCGTTGTACGCACAACTACCTTTGTTTTAGATCCTTCTCCTTCACAATATTTTAACTTGATGAGAATTCGTGGACACATACAAACACTATACATGACTATGCTTAATATTATCTTTTATCCCATCTGATGTGCAGATGCAGGTGGATCTTCAACCCTGGCCTATCTCCATCCATTGATTCAAACCCATTATAAAGTAAACTAGATTGGTCCGGTCAACTAAGGTAAAACGAACAAACAAAGTCTTGCAGGCGTGTTCTTTTTTATTACCTTTTAGTAGTGCTTTACGAGGTTCGATTAAACCTAGGTCTTCTAGGTAAAAAGCTATTATACTACATCCGTGAATCTGGATCAAAGGTATCAAGCATCAAGTGTTGATGATCAATAAGACCACCGGTTTCAAGAAAGATAAGAAGGGTAAACAGAAGGGAAAAAAGGGCGGCAAATCTGTTGCCGCGCCTGAAAAGAAATCCCGAGCTGACCCTAAGTCTAATACCGAGTGCTATTATTGTAAGGGGACTATCCCAAGTATTTGGCGGACAAGAAGGCCGGCAAGGAAAATAAAGGTATATGTGATATACATGTTATTGATGTGTACTTGACTAGTACTCACAGTAGAACCTTGGTATTTGATACTGGATTGGTTGCTAATATATGTAACTCGAATCAGGGGCTGTAGAACAAGCGGCCGCTATCAAGGGGCAAGGTCAAGATGTGTGTCGGCAATGGATGAAGAGATGATGTGATCGTTGTCGGAACGCTACCTATCCACCTACCGTCGGGATTAGTGATAAATCTAAATAATTGTTATTGGTGCCTGCACTGAGCATGAACATTATATCTGGATCGTGTTTGATGCGAAGTGGTTATTCATTTAAGTCCAAAAACAATGGTTGTTCGATTTATATGAATGATACATTTTCTCATCATGCACCTATGATGAATGGTTTTTTTCTATTGGATCTCGATAATAGTATTACACGTATTCATAATGTTGATGCTAAAAGGATTAAACTTGATGATGATATATCTGCATATATGTGGCACTGACGTCTAGGTCATATTGGCATTCAATGCATGAAGAAACTCCATTCTGATGGAATTTTGGAATCACTTGATTTTGAATCATTTGATACATGTGAGCCATGCCTTATGGGCAAGATGACTAGAACGTTGTTTTCCGGTTCAATGGAACGGGCGACAGATTTATTGGAAATCATACATATTGATGTATGTGGTCCAATGAGTGTGTCGGTGCGTGGTGGATGTCGTTATTTTGTTACTTTCACGGATGATTTGAGTAGATACGGGTATATCTATTTGATGAAACATAAGTCTTAAACCTTTGAAAAGTTTAAGGAATTTCAGAGTGAAGTGGAAAATCATCGTAATAGAAAGATCAAATTTCTATGGTCTGACCATGGAGGAGAGTATCTTAGTTATGAATTTAGCACACATATGAGAGATTGTGGAATAGTTTCACAACTCACGCCTACCGGAACACCACAACATAATGGTGTGTCGGAACGTTGTAATCGTACTTTATTGGATATGGTTCGATCTATGATGTCTCTAACTGAGTGGCCACTATCATTTTGGGGTTATGCACGGGAAACCGCTGCATTCACTTTAAATCGGGCACCATCTAAATCTGTTGAAACGACACCGTATGAATTGTGGTTTGGAAAACACCTAAGCTGTCATTTCTTAAAGTTTAGGGATGCGATGTTTATGTGAAGAAACTTCAGCCTGATAAACTCGAACCCAAAGTGGAAAATTGTGTCTTCATAGGATACCCTAAAGAAACAATTGGGTATTCCTTCTATCATAGATCTGAGGGCAAGGTTTTCGTTGCCAAGAATGGATCCTTTCTAGAGAAAGAGTTTCTCGCGAAAGGCGTGTGTGGTTGGAAGGTAGAACTCAAAGAGGTTATTGAACCTTCACTTCATGAAACGGCGAGTGGCGCAGTGCCAGAAATTGTTCCAGAGTTGACTTCACCAAATGAAGAGGGAACAAATGATAATGATCATGAAACTCTGAAAGAGGACACTTCCCAACCTCGCAGGTCAAGAAGGACATGTGCAGCTCCTGAATTGTACGGAAATCCTGTTTTGAATTTCATGGTTGATGAAATAGATGACCCTCCGACGTATGAAGAAGCGATGATGAGCCCAGATTCCAACAAATGGCTAGAAGCCATGAAATCCGAGATGGAATCCATGTACGAAAACCAGGTTTGGACCTTGGTGGACTTACCTCACGACCGAAAGGCCGTTGAGAATAAATGTTTTTTCAAAAGAAAAATGGATGCTGATGGTAATGTGACCATCTATAAAGCTCGGTTATTGCAAAGGGGTTTCGACAAATTCAAGGAGTTGACTATGATGAGACTTTCTCTCCTGTAGCGATGCTAAAATCAGTTAGGATTATGTTAGCAATTGCTGCATATTTCGATTATGAAATATGGCAGATGGATGTCAAAACTATGTTCCTCAATCTATGGACTGAAGAAGAGTTGTATATGATACAACCCTTTTGGCCAAAGAAAAACCTGCTCCCTAACACGATTGCCTCTTTATAAGGGTTTTGTCGATCCTAAGGATGTTGACAAGGTATGCAAGCTTCAGCGATCCATCTATGGACTGAAGCAAGCATCCCGGAGTTGGAATCTTCGCTTTGATGAGGTGATCGAAGAGTCTAGATTTGTCCAAACTTATGGAGAGGCTTGTATTTACAAGAAAGTGAGTGGGAGAAATGTGGCATTTCTGATATTATATGTGGATGACATATTCCTGATTGGAAATGATATAGATCTTTTAAACAGTGTTAAAAGTTATCTAAATAGAATTTTTTTGATGAAGGACCTTGGTGTATATTAGGCATTAAGATCTATAGAGATAGATCAAGGCGCCTAATAGCGCTATCACAGAGTACATACCTTGATAATATTTTAAAGAAGTTTAAAATGGACGAAAGTAAGAAGGGTTCTTACCTATGTTGCAAGGCAAGACCTTGAGTAAGACTCAAAGTCCTGCTATGGCGGAAGAAAGAGAGATAATGGATAAGATCTCGTATGCTTCAGCCATAGGCTCTATAATGTACGCCATGCTATGTACAAGGCCGGATGTGGCATATGCTATTAGTTTGACTAGTAGGTACCAATGTGATCCAGGTTCGGAACACTGGATAGCGGTCAAGAATATCCTTAAGTACTTAAGAAGAACTAAGGAAATGTTTCTTGTATACGGAGGTGAAGAAGAGCTGGTCGCTAATTGTTAGTCGACGCTAGCTTTGACACCGATCCGGATGACTCTAAGTCTCAATCAGGATACGTATTTCTCATGAACAAAGAAACAATTAGTTGGAGGAGCTCCAAACAACATGTGGTGACAAGATCGACAATGGAGGCGGAATATATTGCTACTTCAGAAGCAGCGCAGGAAGCGGTTTGGATGAAGGAGTTCATAACCGAACTAGGTGTGGTTCCTAGTGCGTTGGACCCAATGGTGATCTATTGTGACAACAATGGAGCCATAGCCAATTCCAAGGAACAAAGGTCTCACAAGAATTCCAAGCATATTAAGCGCCGATTTCACTCCATCCGCGAGCATGTCAAGGATGGAGATATAAAGATTTTTAAAGTGCATATGGATCTCAATGTAGATGATTTGTTGACTAAAGTTCTTCCTAGGGCAAAACATGATCAACACCAGAACTCCATGGGTGTTAGATTTATCACTATGTAAACTAGATTATTGTCTCTAGTGCAAGTGGGAGACTGAAGGTGCCTGAGAGGCAATAAAAAAGTTATTATGATATGTATTCCAAGTATATGATAGATGTTTATTTTGCATGCTATAATTGTATTAATTTGGAAAAGTTAATACATGTGTGTCTAATAAACAAATAGAAAGGTTCCCAGTTATGCCTCTCTTATAAACTAGCTTGTTGATTAACAAGATGATCAAGGTTTCCTGATCATGGACATTGGATGTTGTTAATAACGAGGTCACAACATTGGTGAAATGATGTGATGAACACTCATCTGAAGTATAGCATTACAATCAAAGTCATTATGTTTATATTGCTATAACATCATACGAAGTAATCCTAGTCCTTAGACCATGAGATCATGTCAATCACTAACACTAGAAGAGTATCTTGATAACATCAAATGTCACACCATGACAGGGTGGATATAAAGATGGGTTCAGTGCTACAAAGGTGTTATGTAGAGGCTCATGGATCAAGAGTGGGATTTGTCCATCCCGGTGACGGATAGATATTCTCTGGGCCCTCTTGATGATATCACATTAAGATAGCTTGCAAGCAAGTGATATGATCACTAGAATGTTATATCACGGGAACAAGAAAAGAGTTCATGTCGGCAACGAGATAAAACTAGGTATGGAGATACCGATGATCGAATCTCGGACATGTAATATATCGCGAGACAAAGGGATTTAGTTACTAGCGTTAAAGGTTCTCACGATCACTAAAGTCATCGTTGAATGTGTGGGAGTCAGTATGGATCTCTAGGTCCCACTTCTGATTATTGATCCGAGAATGGTCTCGATCATGTCTACATTATTAGCAAACTGTAGGGTGACACACTTAAGGGATACCAACACCATATGTTTCAGACGAAAGAATTGCAGACGATAATGTTCTAGACGAAAGAATTGCAAAGCGCTTGAATTATTTCAATGGACACCGAAATTGTTTCGGGTGAAATTGTTGAAATTGGTTCTGCATATGATATTGAAATATTGCAGGGTGTTTTATGTGAATGTTTGCTAATTAAAGTAATTAACAAAATTCTGAATAAAATAAATAAAAGAGTTTTATTAAATGAGAGTTGTATTAAATTTGGTGGAAATTTAGTGCATTTTGAGTGGGATTTGAGTGGAGAAAATGGAGGGCCAAATTTATGTGAGTGGAGCTTCACCACACGAATGAGAGGAGGTGGAGGGGCTCCTCCATGGCTGCTGTACATGGGAGGGGATGCCCCTCCCTATAAAAGGCCCCTCTCTCACTCCTTCTCACTCACACCTCCTCGTGAAGGATCTTTCTACCCCTCTAGAATTATTCCCCATGGTCTCGGATTAGCGAGATACATGTTCCCGGTGGCATTTCATCTGGAAGGAGTTGCTACTTCCGCTGCATTGCTGGAGCGAGAGGTGGAGGTTGTTCGGTGGCCTGAACGTGTGTGCGATCACGAACGCGCTGCTGAGTTGCGGTGCTAGACTTCTTCTCGATCCTGAGATCGGCAAGCGTTTGACTAGATCATCCACAAGTTCAACCTCGTTACACTTTGTCGGTCTACAAGGGTATGTTCTCTATGGATGTATATCCACCCGTTGCTTGTTTCTAGTAGATAGTTCTTGGTTCTTAGTAGTTCCCATCATAGGATTTTTTTTGTTTTCTATGCTAGAACCCAACATCGACAAGATCAGCTAACACAGAGAGAATCTGTCCAAAGTGGCCGACCGTTTCATGCTGGCCGATCGCTGCGCCAAGGCGGAAGCCGGGAACTGTTCACCCACTACAAGACCAGACCGCCAGACCCAGCCACGGAGGTGGAGGGAAGCTTCGGTAGGTACCCGGGGAAGGTTTCCAACCGGAGTCCTCCGCGAAAGGGAGCGTATGGCTCGACCGACCCGCACATGTACTACGCTTTTCACTTGAGGCAGGGCCATGACATGGACGAGTGTGTCAAGCTCAGGGAAGTAAGGGAGGAGTATAACGGCAAGAAGAGGCATCAATAGAGCAACAAGCACAACAAGCCCCGATGCCCTAGGGCCCCAGACCTGTAGCTCCGGCGAAGGACCTGGGGGCTATGGGAAGGGCGTAGCGGTGGCACTGGGAGCTCAATCTCGCGGGGGAGACCATGGAGACAAAGACATCCCCATACCCTCGAAATATGTGCATGCCACACCTGGGCTCAGCCCCTTAAGGTGACTCTCTGCTCTCGCTCCTTTCTGCTGGGTGATACTTTTTCGCCCTCACAGAGGCAAGATCCTCGGGAAGGGAAACAACTGCAATTGTTGATGATTTCTGCCTTCTTTTCTATGAATTGATACGTTCTGATGAATGTTCCTTTCTTCCCACATGCTTACTGATGTCTACGCACTTATATTCTTGTAGACAATTGTTGGGCCTCCAAGTGCAGAGGTTTGTAGAACAGTAGCAAGTTTCCCTTAAGTGGATTACCCAAGGTTTATCAAACTCAGGAAGGAAGTGGTCAAAGGTATCCCTCTCAAGCAACCCTGCAATCAAGATACAAGAAGTCTCTTGTGTCCCCAACACACCCAATACACTTTTCAGGTGTATAGGTGCATTAGTTCGGCGAAGAGATAGTGAAATACAAGTGATATAGATAATTATAAGTGGTAACGGTGCCAGAAAATAGCTTTGATGGCGCGTGGTTGACGGGTAGGAAGATACTAATGGAAATCTGAAATAAAGATGGAAGCAAGCAAACATGTAACAGATCTAGTTGCAAACGGTGTTTCAATGCTTAGAAACAAGGCCTAGGGATCATACTTTCGCTAGTGAACACTCTCATATAAATATCTTCTCTTCAGGATACTACTCTGAACTACTCTCCGGTTGGACAATCTAATCCATGATAGGGCTATAACAGCACACCTCAAAGTTCGCTTTCCCCATCTAGATAACCCCACACTGTCACCTTGATCTCTAGATGGTTCCAACAAACACCACAATTTCATAGAAACATCCAACTCCAAATATAACTCATAACAAGTATTTGTAATCTCTAGCCTAAGTGCCACCATGGTGTGCATGCTGTCACTTTCACACACATGGGGGGAGAAGAGATCTATTAAAGCACTTGAGTAGCAAGGTAGATCTACTTGATTACAAAGCTCATGATCACAATATGATCATGCATAGAGAGGGAGATGAACACATAGCTACCGGTAGAGCCCTTAGCCTCGAGGAAGAACTACTCCCTCATCATCATGGGAATCAGCAATGGCGATGGAGATGGCAGTGGAGATCGATGGAGATGGCTCCGGGGGAACTTCCCCATCCCGGCAGGGTGCCGGAACATAGACTTTCTGTCCCCCGAATCTCCCCTTCGGTGGCGGCGGTGCTGTGGAACTTTTCATGGCTCGAGGCTTCCGGATTTAGGGTTTTCTCATCGGAGGCTTCTTATAGGGGAAAGGGCAAGGTTGGTGGAGTGCCAGGGGGACCACACCACCTAGTGGTGCGACCAGGGGTCACCCGTGCCACCATATGGTGTGGCCAGGCCCTGGCCCTCCTCTGTCTCTGCTTTGGGCTCCGTGAGTCTTCCGGTAAAATATTGACTTTGGCTTTTGTCCGGTCCAATTCCGAGAATATTCATTTTCTGGCTTTCCTGGAACCAAAAACAGAAGAAAATAGGCAACTGGCACTGTGGCATCTTGTTAATAGGTTAGTCCAAGAAAGTGTATAAAAAGTACTCCAAAGTTGGAACAAAACATAAGAAAGTAGATAAAAACCAAGCATGGAACATCAAAAATTATAGATAGGTTAGCAACGCATCACTTACCATGTTCTCGCATATGCATCATACAAGCGGGGTCTAGGATGGTGCATATCGCTTGATCGCTCATGTCGATGCTATCATGGGAAAATGGTGCTTTTTTCTCTCTTTCCTCTTTTCTCATCTTTTTTTTCTTTTTTCTTCTCAATCTCTATCTCTTTTTTTATAAGAAGAATGCTTCATAGATTGCTTATTATGGTTACGCTGCAGGTTTCCACCATGATTAGGCATGGATTAGACTAGCCGCCCAGGCGTTTCTCTAATACACATACATAACTCCATGCACTTACAAGCTCCCCTTTCATTTCACACCGACGACATCCATAAACAAAAGAGCATGATATCAACTTGGTACAATGTACAAGTGCAATGTTGAAAGCGTTCCCCATGACAACATGGTTCTTCTAATCCCAACGTATAAGTGCAAGCATATACAACATAGACGACACAATGGTTCAAGTTTATTAGGGGCAAGAAAAGTAAAGTGTGTCATCAAGTTCGTGAGAGCTTTAATCACTAGTTTTCTCATAACAAGTTTAATTCGGAAGGTAGATAAAAACATGAATATACTTGGAATAGCAAATGCTAATAGGTAGTTATGGTGGACTATTTGGAATAAATTGGTTTTATTTGGAGTTGGATGCATGAGTGGAACTCATACTTGGTTATGGAGGCTAGTAAAAGACTGGGAGCGACCAACTAAGAGAGCAAAAATGGCCATAATCATGCAAAGCGACAAACCATCATTAATTAAAGCATAAAGTGATATTACAAGTCGAAAATAAAGGATCATAGAGGCTATGGTGACTTGGGATAGTCTTAACATGGTGTGAGCATGCGCCAAGTCAACCCAAATAAAGCATCAAACGAGAATACCACAATACTATGCTTTAATATGCTAAAACAACGAATGCTTCTTTCAAGGCACATTAAGCAATCTCAATTGTTTATAACATGTCATGCTACAACAAAAATCACTAAGAATAAAGCCAAAACAATATCAAGCATGACATGACAAAGCATAGGCCATAGTAAAAAACAAGCTCCTTTTACCACTTAAGCATGAAATTTTCCTACTCTTTTCCAATCCAAACCAACTTATTTGAAAACTAATGTATGAATGAGGGGGTCCAACCAATTTATTCATGCAAACTAAGCAAATGAAAACCAAAAACGAAATGAAGACGCTCCAAGAACAACACAATTGTGCATGAAACAATAAAAATGATGTGTTTGGAAGAAACCTGAGATTTTTATTGATGAAGAAGGGGATGCCTTGGGCATCCCCAAGCTTTGACGCTTGTACTTCTTGGATATTTCTTGGGGTGACACGGGTGGCATCCCCAAGCTTGAGCTTTAGTCCATTCTTCATCTCATTACATCATTCTTTCCGTACACCTGAAATTTTCCTTCATACAAAACTTCACACAATCTTCATTAGCAACATTAGTATACTCAAGATAATAAGTCTTTTGGTTCAGTCTCAACACAAGTAAAATTTCCACTAAAACACAAGCTACGGTAGCAATTCCTTTAAAAAGTTCAAATGATCAAAGAGAACTCAAAGAGAAAGAGATTAAGAGGCAAATGCAAATAATGGCAGAAATCTGTCGATAGAGACCAGCAGGTAAAAACCGATTTTTTAGAAGACCTTCTGTTGCTCAAATCCAGAAGTGTTGAACTAAAGAAAGTTGGATAACAACCTAGGCGAGAAGCACAAACAATTACAGCTCAAACCGACTTACAGAGATTTTTCATGAATTTTTACAGCGAAGCACAAATATCTGTTTTAGGACAGGAACTTTCCCAAGCATTACTTCTCTCTCTCATTAGAGGTTACTCTTGGCACAAAAAGCACACAAAAATGATAAGGAGAAGTTATTACTGAAGAAATAACTTCCAAGAGTCAACTAAAACTTTTGGGTTATATCCCGATAAGTACCTTTCTTTAACGCCTTTAAGTTAGGCATGATAGTTTGAGAAGATGCTCACATAAGAAATATGAATTGAAGTAAAAGAGAGCATCAAGAAGCAAATTGAAAACACATTTAAGTCTAACCCACTTCCTATGCATAGGAATCTTGTGAAGAAACAAGTCATGAAATCACAAAGCAACAAGCATAGGAGAGCAAAACAAGTGCAACTTCAAGACTTTCAACATAAAGAGGGGAAACTTAATAATGTTGAGATACATAAGACCATGTTTCCCTCTCTCATAATAACTTTCAGTAGCAACATGAATAAAATTAACAATATAACTATCGCATAAAACATTCTTATCATGAGCCACATGCATATAATAATTATTACTCTCCACATAAGCATAGTCATTTTTATTAATTGTAGTGGGAGCAAATTCAACAAAATAGCTATCATTATTATTCTCATCACCATAATCATCAAATATAGGAGGCATATTTTAATCATAATTAATTTTCTCCTCAATAGTAGGTGGGCTGAAAATATCATATTCATCATTGTAATCATCATATATTGGAGGTTTGGTATCATCATAAGCAATAGAATAGCTATCTTCCAAAGCTAGGGAACTAAAAAGATCATTTTCATAGAAACTATCTTCCCCAAGCTTAGACTTTTCCATAGCATTAGCAATAATGGTGTCCAAAGAATTCATACTAACAACATTGCTATTAGCATGCAAATAAAGTTCCATAGGTTTTTTAATTTTCTCTTCAAACACTTCATGTCCTAACTCAAGATAAATACTATAAAGCTCTCTATTTTTGTTGTTGTTTTCCATTAAGCCTAACTTGTGAAAACAAGAAACAAAAAGACAAATTTACAGAATCTAAAGGAAATAACTTCGAGCACTCACATCGGAGGATGTGAGTACCTTTTACCTTACCTCCTCGGCAACGGCGCCAGAAAATAGCTTGATGTCTACGCACTTCTATTCTTGTAGACAGTTGTTGGGCCTCCAAGTGCAGAGGTTTGTAGAATAGCAGCAAGTTTCCCTTACGTGGATTACCCAAGGTTTATCGAACTCAGGAAGGAAGTGGTCAAAGGTATCCCTCTCAAGCAACCCTGCAATCAAGATACAAGAAGTCTCTTGTGTCCCCAACACACCCAATACACTTGTCAGGTGTATAGGTGCACTAGTTCGGCGAAGAGATAGTGAAATACAAGTGGTATAGATAATTATAAGTGGTAACGGTGCCATAAAATAGCTTTGATGGCGCGTGGTTGACGGGTAGGAAGAGACTAATGGCAATCTGAAATAAAGATGGAAGCAAGCAAACATGTAACAGATCTAGTTGCAAATGGTGTTTCAATGCTTAGAAACAAGGCCTAGGGATCATACTTTTGCTAGTGAACACTCTCATGTAAATATCTTCTCTTCATGATACTACTCTGAACTACTCTCCGGTTGGACACTCTAATCCATTGTAGGGCTATAACAGCACACCTCAAAGTTCGCTTTCCCCATCTAGATAACCCCACACTATCACCTTGAGCTCTAGATGGTTCCAACAAACACCACAATTTCATAGAAACATCCAACTCCAAATATAACTCATAACAAGTATTTGTAATATCTAGCCTAAGTGCCACCATGGTGTGGATGCTGTCACTTTCACACACATGGGGAGAGCAGAGATCTATTAAAGTACTTGAGTAGCAAGGTAGATCTACTTGATTACAAAGATCATGATCACAATATGATCATGCATAGAGAGAGAGATGAACACATAGGTACCGGTAGAGCCCTTAGCCTCAAGGAAGAACTACTCCCTCATCATCGTGGGAATCAGCAACGATGATGGAGATGGCGGTGGAGATTGATGGAGATGGCTCCGGGGGCATTTCCCTGTCCCGACAGGGCGCCGGAACAGTGAATTTCTGTCCCCTGAATCTCCCCTTCGATGGTGGCGGCGCTGCGGAACTTTTCATGGGCCCACACCACCTGGTGGCGCGGCCAGGGGTCACCCGCGCCACCATATGGTGTGGCCAGGCCCTAGCCCTCCTTTGTCTATGCTTTGGGCTCCGTGAGTCTTCCGGTAAAATATTGACTTTGGCTTTTGTCCGGTCCAATTCCAAGAATATTCATTTTCTGGATTTCCTGGAACCAAAAACAGAAGAAAACAGGCAACTGGCACTATGGCATCTTGTTAATAGGTTAGTCCAAGAAAGTGTATAAAAAGTACTCCAAAGTTGGAACAAAACATAAGAAAGTAGATAAAAACCAAGCATGGAACATCAAAAATTATAGATACGTTAGCAATGTATCACTTACCATGTTCTCGCATATGCATCATACAAGCGGGGGCTAGGACGGTGCATATTGCTTGATCGCTCATGTCGATGCTAGGGGCCTAAAGTGTCGAGCTTTGAACTTGTGGACTAGCTCCAGCGATAAGTCACCTCACCTACGGTTCCTAGTGCCGAGGCCCTCGTATGGTGTATAAACAAAACGAGTCAGCAGTGGAGACCCGACCTGACTAGGATGTATTCATCCTCGGTCAGGACTGCTAGAACATGCGATACCTATGTGTAGGGGTTCCGCGTATGAAAACAATAAATTTTTACCCTACATCCCTGAACCCCGGGACCTATCTATTAATGTCTGATACGGAGGGGATTTTCGCGAACTTACCCTTGAAGACCAAAAAGCTTTGTCAACGCTCAGGAGAGCGTGGTTGATGTAGACGGCCTACCTCAAGGTCATGATGAAGTCCTTGCGCTCCTTGGCTCCAACGACTTGAGTGCCTCAAGTGCGACACCTCGCGGGGAGTTACACACGTCTGGTGTCTGACGATGACTCCCGCTTCCCCGAGCCAACATCAGTTGTGGAAGTAGAGCTCCTGGATCCGAATCCCGCAACACGACGGCGCTTCGCGGTGAAGATGTCTCTCGCTCGCGCAGTCCAGACTTGGGACCACGGTCATGAGAGAGAGGGGGAGAGAGAAAATATCAATTAGAGGTCCTCCCAAAAGTGGGGAGACCTTTATTGATTATTGGTGTGTTTATCTTGGCCAAATACCCCACTATATATAGGGGAGGGGAGGTACTACCTCCCTCAAAGTCCCGGGGTGGGACTAAAGGAGAGGAGGGGGAGGAGGTGGC
The DNA here is from genome assembly GCA_023614405.1 of Avena insularis. Lineage (NCBI taxonomy): Eukaryota > Viridiplantae > Streptophyta > Magnoliopsida > Poales > Poaceae > Avena > Avena insularis. Next base: position 88,346,025 of record CM042690.1, on the reverse strand, counting down.
CGCCGGCCACCTAATGGGCCCTGCGTGGGGGGCTAGGCCCAGCCGACCACCCCCTTGCCCCTTCTCCCTCTCTCCTTTCCCTAATGGGCCCTCCTCCCTCCAGAAATTGGCCCATTAAGCCTTTTTGACCTTTAATTGATTTTCTCTTTATTAAATAATTACGAATAAATGATTAAATCAATATTTAACATTCATTCACATATTATTCAACCTCCACGGCTATGGAACACCTTCCACCTCCACTCCGGACATCCTCCGGACTTACCGAAACCCTTCCGATTTTCTCTCTACTCTTCTTCGGTGATTCCACTGATCCTATAAACACTCTCTAAGCATCATCAAGCCCTTAAGCGTGATACCCCACGGTTCGGTAACACTCCAGACATGGTCGGGACACTCCTGCACCAATGATCGACAGAGGTACCTGGATGGCCATGTGACCCTTGTGCGTTCCACAAAGATCTTTCATCGTTTGAACCGAGACAGTCGTGTCTTATTCCCTTTGTCACTCGATACTTGCATTGCCTGAGATCTGATCAATGACATCACCATGTCGTGTTCAATCTCGTTACTAAACAATGCTACTTGACTCGTTCCGACAAGTGATATCCCCGTGATCAAATCACACACTGCGCAACTATTGGATATAACTTCTCCGAGTGGGCCCTTGAGTATCTTCCCATCACATGGACGGACAAATCCCGCTCTTGACATATATTGCCTCAACGGTTTCCTCCGAATACCTGAACACACCTTTATAACCACCGTATTACCAGATGGCATTTGATGATATCAAAGCACTCTCGGGAGACAGTGATTGATATAGCCTCACGGTCTAAGGAATAGTCTACGAGGATCCATTTCTAATCATCGTAACTTGAACTTTGTGACATGATCGGGTCACGATGTTTAGGTTGGGTATTGGTTCATCATCTCATTCTCAGAATGAGATGACCTCATTTCCAACTGGCATAAATGCCACATGATCAAGAAACTTGATCATCTGTTGACCAATGAACCAGTGACTAGAGTTTCACTGGGAACCCTTGGTTGTCTGTATATCACACGTGTATTGATGTTTCCACTCAATACAGTTATAGCATGATATAAAACTTAATCATAAACTATATGAAATATGATAATAGTCCTTACTACTATTTGTCTCTAGGGCATATTTCCAACAGTCTCCCACTTTGCACTAGAGTACAAATACACTAGCTACATTTGTTCTTAATCATTGGCACCATATACCCGGTACCCTGAACATGCTTGCTCATGGAAGAGGTTGAGTCTTGGGTCTATACTTTACAGTCCCAAATCCTTTGCAACTTACTAATGTCACCTTGATTGACATTAATACTTTATTATCACATGATAGCATCTGTGTGTATGCATCATCGCTATGGCAGCAGAACGAGGCCTGATTCCAGGAGCCTATAGTGACGTTAGATCAACCTTGAGGGCTTTCTCATGGGCACTGTGCCCTGGGACACATCATTCTACGTTAAAAGTGAACTAGCCCAGCCATAACATTATACAACACTTTAGATGGTACCCTTAACTATTATTATAAATGTATTCACCGAAATACTAGTGCACTCTGTGCAACTTTCGATGTTTTTGTTCACCTCGCTTCCTACTTGACTTTAATCGTTATTCATAGGAGATTCCAACATATTCCCTTATAACATAACTCTTTATGCTTTAAGATATGTCATCCTTTATGGATTTGGAAAAACATGTCTACAGTTCTCTACCAGACACTACGGACAAAACTCAGCTCAACGTTGTGTGATTCGAACTTAATCACTTTTAAACGTTCCTTATTTGGATCACATATTATGCTAAGTTATCATCATGGTTTACTAAGACAGAACCTACGTCTCAACATAGTGGGTGACGATCATCCTTTTCTTTCTTTTAACCATTGATGTTAAACTTAATTCTATTCCTAATTTAAGTTATTAAGGACCAGTTCCTTAATTAACTTCTATTCCGAAACCTTTTTCAGAATCACTTAAGGAATACTACATAATATCATAATACACTTATTATCAACTTCTACATCTTATAAATCATTATTCATAAGTATTTGCGCTTTCATCCTTAACATACTTAAGAATTACTCCTATAAGCTCCCACTCAAAATATGTTCCTACATATTTGAATTTGAGACTTATATTGCTCCCACTCAAAAATATGTCAATCACATATTGTTTAAGGAAGACTTTCATAGCTCCCACACAATTTTATGCAAATTTCATATCTACTCATTATTTTTGAATAACTTCAAAAACCTTTGATCAGATATCAAACTTGGAGTTTTACTGTGAGATACCAGTACTATTACTAGTTTTTAAATCCTCTAGACATTCATCACACTTGAATCAAATTCATTTGAATTCATCCAATACTTGACAAATTGTGCTTTTGTCATTCACCCCCCTTTTTCCATTATGGATTTGCAGTCATTTGGGAAAATCCAAGTAACCCCTTTTACTTGTGAGATTCAGCAACTAATTACTTTCTAATCTCAAGGGAATTTTGCTTCCAGGATTCCTCATAATTTAGTTTACCATTATTTCCTTAGTAGTTTGTAGGTATGTCATATTCGAATAATCATGACAAATGATTCACAAATGTCTCCATACAAGATATGGATTACATTTTGAATCCTACTTCATGTAGTGAAAACACCAGTGGGGAAAACACAATGATCAATATCATTGATTCTTTCCTTCTATGAAGAGAATCGTTCAGGAACGTTGTCCGTTGCGCTTCTCAACACTTTGATGCAGGGTTTTGAATCCTCATCATGTTTTACACTATTTTCCATTTGCCCCATAATTGAGAAACATCACTAAAAGTGAGCTTTCTCAAGAATGTACCAAAATCCAAGCAATACGAATTTTGCTTTCCTTTTGGTTTCAGCTATGGGTTTCGTATTCAAAGTTTCCAATGAATACTCTACAAGGACTTATTCGCTATTGTTTTGGTTATATCGAACAACCCCAAAACTTTCACGAATTCAAATGGTTCACTACATTCTAATTGAGTGCTAACTATTTCTAATGCTAATGGTCTCTACATCTACACTACGACCATTTATTTGGTGCTTTCTATTCAACCCCTTTGATATCTAATATCACACTGTGATGCTTTGCATTTTGACGTTTCAAAACACTTTGCATTCCACAATTTCTTTTACGCCATCCTTATAAAATTGAATTTCATTACTATTGATCAAATCATACTAAATGGACTCTCTTTTATATTTATACCCATTGTTGATGAAACACTTTGATCAAATCAAATAGTTTCATATTCATGTTTTCTTTGGTAAACTACTTTACACATTTAAACAATCATTTAAGGATAATTACCATTTTTGTTAAAACATAATACATCGAATATGTATTCTATTTAACAATTCATTAAACACTTTGTATTCAAGTAATACACGGTGTTCAAGTTATTTTGCCGAACTTAGGCATGATTTATATGTGATAAGAAATCGAATGACTTTCACATATTATCACATAACTTTGAATTTAAACAATGGTTTCATTCATTAATGAACATATCATTAAGTTGGGCATTTTAAACAAGGCATTTTAATGTTTTATAAATGTTCATGCATTATCAATTAGTTTCAAACAACAAGAATAATTCACACATAATCAAACAAGATATGAACACGAATAGAAATTATTCATAAAAGCAGAACAACTGTTTGTTACAAACTCATATGACTAACCGTCTCACGAAATGTGAGACACACTAAAGAAGTTCACAATCTCTTGATTACAACAATCATCCTAAGACATAAACTAAGTGATAAATGTCGAGGGAGAGTGTCGTCGGCCATCATCATCATGCTCGCCATCAACACGCAACGTCACCTCCTCTCTAGCAAGCACCTCTCATGCAGAAGGACCTATTTTCAGTAAAACAGAACAAGTATCAGATATACTTAACACTGTAAATGTGTTTGCAAGATTATAACATTTATAAAATTGTATATCAAATATATACCTTTGTCATCGATGACCTCTCCGACGATTGTTTCAACCTTTACGTTCCTGAAACATAATATGAACTCATGGAAATCCAATGTTTCCGTATCACTACTCATGATGCTACTCCGGACATGTCCTTCGTAGCTGGGAGGCAACGATCGAAGTAGTACGTCTATCGCAAATGGATCAGCCATCTAGTAGTCCACGAAGTGGACCAGTCTTGTGTGTGCATCAAGCATGCACTCCAAGTGACTCTTTAGACATGTATGCTCCTCCATCTGTATGGAAAGGAACTCTCCAAGCAGCTCGAGCTTCCACATGCGCACATGGCCTATGAACTATGCTCTCAGCTGATCCACCATCGAATATGGATCAAGATCACCCATGAGCGGATGTAGTTCATCCACCATCCCGTAACGCATTATTATCTAAATGTAGGTGGACATCTCTTGACGATAGTAGCGGTCTGTCAGCTCTTGTGGGGTCTCATAGTAGTCTGGCTCAGTCAAATCCATCGTGTGGCGTATGTAGTCTACCACATGATTCCTAGTAAGGAGATCATTCAGGCGCACAAGCCAACTAGGGAAGTTGGATCCATCAAGTCTAAGTTTCTCACCCTTTACCCAATCCTCAATGACAAAGTAAGCTTCACGGTGAGCCATCTACATTTATAATTGCAAAAGGAATTTAGACTAAGTTTATAATTAAATGAGTTAATAATAACTCCACTTAGAAACACCTATCCCTAAAAGGGTTCCTAGTGATAACACGACCCCTATCAGCCACATCTCCCCCGATTGATCACGGCCATCAATGTGGGTTCAAAGGTGGATGCTAAATGTCGGTCACATCATTCATGCGACTCATGCTCGATCTTTCGACCATCTGTGTTCCGAGGCCACGCTTCTCTGGCGTGCTAGGCTCGCCAACTCAACCTTAGTGTATTCATTGTGCAACATGGATTACACCCACTGTATGCGAACGTAGATATGTCTGATACCCAGGCCTGTAACCCTGGATCGCCTCATACCAAAGAACTTTCTTGGTGGTGCACACTAAGGGGGAACATAATCATTGGTAATTTTAACAGGGGTCATGTTATTAGGCTACCATCGAGTATCTAATACTAGCACACAATAAGACATACAAACAATAACATTGAATGTAAATGCTATGTGATATGGTCCTTCACGTCGTGATCTCCATCCGCCGTCACCGAGTTCTGGTTCCAGGGTTCCGGCGCCGTAGACACCAGGGTACCGGTGTCATTTCGGTGTGGTATTCCGTCACCTCCGTGACTATTTATTACTACGTAACAAAAGGTAATCACTTTACCTTTGCCACAACCATATCACAAAGCAATGCCCCCCTGCAAAACAAAGTTAGACGCCTCTACTTTATCTTTGCATGTTTTACGTGGCTGAATGGGCTTTCGCACAAGAACCGTTCTTACCTATGAACTTTCAGCACAACGCTGATCGAGTAGTTGTCTCTACTACACCCCTTTCGAGGCCCTCCGTTGCAAATGGCATACCAACTAATGCGAGAGAGACAGACACCCCCCTAAGCCACTTTATACGGTAGAAGCCGTATGTCAAGCGTGGACCAGTCTCACGAATAAACACGTAAAGTCGGTTGGGGGCCCCTTCATCAAGCATTACTGAGGTATACATAAGTACACGTGGGAGGGTAACAACTAAAAGATCAACGCCCACACGCTACATCTCGTGTGTTCTACCCGTACTAGCATTACTACGCATAGATCTAGCTCTGATACCACTGTAGGGGTTCCGCGTATGAAATAAATAAAATCTTACCCTACACCCCTAAACCCCTGAAGCTGCCAGGACCTATCTATTAATGTCTGATAACGGAGGGGTTTCATGAACTTACCCTTGAAGACGAAAAGTGTTGTCAGCGCTCAGAGAGCATGGTTGATGTAGGCGAGCGAAGCCGACCTCAAGGTCGTGATGAAGTCCTTGCGCTCCTTGGCTCCAACGACTTGAGTGCCTCAAGTCGACACCTCGGGGAGTTACACATGTCCGGCGCGATGATGACTCCGCTTCCCGATCCGGCGATTGCGGAAGTAGAGCTCCCGGATCCGAATCTCGCAGCGCGACGACGCTCCACGGTGAAGATGTCTCTCGCTCGTGCAGTCAAGACTTGGGACCACGGTCACGAGAGAGAGGGGGGAGAGAAAATATCAATTAGAGGTCCTCCCAAAAGTGAGGAAACCTTTATTGATTATTGGTGTATTTATCTTGGCCAAATACCCCACTATATATAGGGGAGGGGAGGTACTACCTCCCTCAAAGTCCCGGGGTGGGACTAAAGGAGAGGAGGGGGAGGAGGTGGCCGCCGGCCACCTAGTGGGCCCCGCACGGGGGGGCTAGGCCCAGCTGGCCACCCCCTTGCCCCTTCTCCCTCTCTCCTTTCCCTAATGGGCCCTCTCCCTCCGGAAATTGGCCCATTAAGCCTTTTGACCTTTAATTGATTTTCTCTTTATTAAATAATTACGAATAAATGATTAAATCAATATTTAACATTCATTCACATATTATTCAACCTCCGTGGCTATGGAACACATTCCACCTCCAGTCCGGACATCCTCCGGACTTACTGAAACCCTTCCGGTTTTCTCTCTACTCTTCTTCGGTGATTCCACCGATCCTATAAACACTCTCTAAGCATCATCAAGCCCTGAAGCGTGATACCCCACAGTTCGGGAACACTCCAGACACGGTCGGGACACTCCCGCACCAATGATCTACAGAGGGACCTAGATGGCCATGTGACCCCTATGCGTTCCACGAAGATCTTTCATCGTTTGAACCAGGACAATCGTGTCTTATTCCCTTTGTCACTCGATATTTATATTTCCCGAGATCTGATCAATGACATCACCATGTCGTGTTCAATCTCGTTACTGAACAATGCTACTTGACTCGTTCCGATAAGTTATATCCCCGTGATCAAATCACACGCTGCACAGCTATTGGATATAACTTCTCCGAGTGGGCCCTTGAGTATCTTCCCATCACATGGACGGACAAATCCCGCTCTTGACATATATTGCCTCAATGGTTTCCTCCGAATACCTAAACACACCTTTATAACCACCGTATTACCAGATGGCATTTGATGATATCAAAGCACTCTCGAGAGATAGTGATTGATATAGCCTCACGGTCTAAGGAATAGTCTACGAGGATCCATTTCTAATCATCGTAACTTGAACTTCGTGACATGATCGGGTCACGATGTTTAGGTTGGGTATTGGTTCATCATCTCATTCTCAGAATGAGATGACCTCATTTCCAACTGGCATAAATGCCACATGATCAGGAAACTTGATCATCTGTTGACCCATGAACCAGTGACTAGAGTTTCACTAGGAACCCCTAGTTGTTTGTATATCACACATGTATTGATGTTTCCACTCAATACAGTTATAGCATGATATAAAACTTAATCATAAACTATATGAAATATGATAATAGTCCTTACTACTATTTGTCTCTAGGGCATATTTCCAACACTATGATCTCCTCCTCGCGAAGATCACGGGCAAGCACGGGCCCTATGTTACTCTCCCTGAGAGACTTACGGGGTGGCTCGTGAGGCACTTCCCTCCAGCGGCCCAAATATCCAGGACCTGTGTCGAGCTCTAAACTTACGACCCATTCCTCGGCTGTAAGTTACCTCATCGATAGTTCCTATCGGCTCGTGAGGAACTTCCCTCCAGCGGCCCAAATCTCCAGGACCTAAAGTGTCAAGCTCTAAACTTAAGGCCCGTCCCTCGGCTATAAGTTACCTCACCCACGGCTCCTAACCAAAAAGATATCGTCGCGACGGCTCATGAGGCACTGCCCCTCTACGGCCTAAACTCTCTAGGACCTAAAGTTTTGAGCCCTGAACTTATGGCCCATTCCTCATGCTAGCTTAACGTCCTTCTCCTCGAGAGGTTTTCGGGGCGGCTCGTGAGATACTCACCCCTCTGGCAGCCAGAAAACCATAAGGCCTAGTGTGCTAAGATCTAAACTTGTCACCCGATTTCAGTAGTAAGTTACCTCACTCGCGGCTCCTGAAGCCTATAACTTTCTACGCAGGTTCATTGCAGGGCCCCCACGGTGCAAATGACCTCCCCACGGTCATCCCCCCATGAGACCTAAAGGAAAGACAAAGCCCTCAATAGAAGCATAGGCAAATACATGCCCGGAGATTTGAGAGGAGGCATCAGGTCCAAACTACGGCCACCATACCAGAGTACACTAAACGGATTACAGTGAAAGGACCTCTCAGGCCGACATCTCCGAAAAGCTATGTTTAGAAGATGGGTTGTCACTCCCCTCGGCGTTGGACGAGCCGCTTTGGAACCGTTGTCCTCACCTCTTGGGGCCTCGAAGGCCTCGGTAGCCTCGCCCTCTTCAGTTCGCTCAAATATCGGGAGGAAGTCATCGACACGCTCCTCCACGAGCCGTTGGAAGCGGGCAGTCTCGCTTGGCCGGGTTCCTTGGGGGTACGTCACCCTCTACAGTAGCGCCCTCTAGGGAAAGTTGGCATCATGCTGGTAGAGGGTGGAGAAGATGTGGGTCGCCACGACCCGCATCATCCTTCAACACTCATCCAGATGGTACCCGTGGTAGAGCGCGGCTCTCCCCTCCAACGCCGTCGTGATCCGATCAAAGAGCTCCAGGAAGCACCGTCTGTGTTGGCATCGGCGAGAGGCCGGTGTAGAAGTCGGTCACTCCAAAGTCCCGAAGAGCGGCAGCCGTGCTCTTGGCAAGCGCCTGGTACAAGTCTTGATCTCGCGGATTGACATGATGATGTAGGTTGTCACGGGCATCTTAGCTAGAATCCAAGACTCGTTGAGAAGAACGAGAGGGATGTCACTGGCGTAGCAAACGCGACTGGCGGTTATTATTTCCCCGATTCCTGCATGCACAGATTCCGCCCGGAACGAAGGTCCGAAAGTCACTTGCCCCATGGCGGGCGCCAACTGTCATCAGTTTAATGACAAGTACGCCATAGGGGGTCCTAAGAGTGTTGAGAAAAGTGGGATGTGAGAAGTACGGTGTTCCAGGGATGGTGAGCACACAAGTTAACCCAGGTTCAGATCTGACAGTGGTGATCGGATTCTACTCCTGCTAGCAACCCAGTAATATATCGGCAGAGCTGGATGTTACAGCGGATTACAAGAGAGGTTCGTCTATGTGAGTAGGTTGTGGTTGTTCTATGAACTTGTGCCCTAAAGGATCACATAGGCCAGCTTATATAGGCGGCAGGACCTAGGGTTATAGGAGAGACCTATCCGGCTATGATATAGACTCGGTACTAAGTACATCTTGGACTACAAGTAACATTAGATGCCTAAGTCGGTAAGTCTTGTAGGCCTTGTCGTAGCCAAAAGTGACTCCATCTTCTCTCCCTGACTAGGCAGCCCGTGGAGCAAAGCTCTAACCCTTAGTGGGCCACCCTGGTCAGCGAGTCTTGTGGGTATACCCAGAAAGTATATCCCCAACAACATAGTCTGTTGAAGGTTGTGATCTTTCACAAAGATCCAATGGTAGGCTGTCAACATGTCACGAGATGCGTTGTCTCAGAGGGATTTGCCTCGCAGGGCTTCCCAGACTCTTTCCCATCCGGCCTCGGTGAGGTGGATCTGCGGGTGGCCTGACTCGCCGCCATTATTGGTGTTGGGATTTGGAGGAGTGTGGCCATTTACATTGTTGGGGTTAGGGTTGGGAGGGTCACCCATGTTCCCGGTGTTGCCTTGAGTGCCCTCATTTATGATGACAGCACACATGTAGTGGTGGGGGAGATTGTTAATTCCATAGCTCTCCGACCCAGAATCATAGGCCTCCTCTCCTAAGGACAGATCATGCAGGTCAGAGTCGTAACTGTTGTTGTTGTCCGTGTTGTAGGTTGGTGTGGGAGCATTTAGCTCGCTCAGTGTGCCGATTGGTGGAGGGATCCATGAAGCAGGCACGATTGCTGACGACGTCACCTTCTCAGGGAGGCGTAGTGTGCCGATCTTGCCGACTTGGAAGCATAGGCTCCCGATCATCATGTCGACTCCGTCTCCTACGGAGTCGAAGGCCGGACATGTTGCCGGCGAGTGGATGGTGAAGTTGATGGCACCGAAGAGAGAATGGTTATCCGATGCGGCTAAGTCAAAGATTGCAGGTGATGGGGCCATCGAGATCGCAACATTAGCGCTCCCAGTTCCCACAGACGACGCCAATTGATGTGGGGTGATCACGTCAATGACCATACTTGATGGACTTGGGTTTAAGGAAGAGGGGTGCACTGGAGATCTCGTTCGGCTAACAGACAAACAATGTGGGACACGAATTTTACCCAGGTTCAGGCTCCCGGAGGGAAAACCCTACTCCTGCTTATCGGCTCTTGATTATCGATGAAACCGAAGGTTACAGGGATGCGCAAATGAATCTGGCAGGTGTGTATGCTAGGGTTTGTGATAGTCCTCCTCGTTGTTCCCACCTGACCTTTATATAGGGAGGCCAGGTCTCGGGATAGGAACGAGTCAGTTACAGATTAGGGTTTGCCGTTTAAACTTTCTATCTAAAGCTAGTCGTATCCTTCAAGAAACTGTATCCTTCATGGACCTGGGCCACCCGACTCATTCCTAGGCTTCATCATCAGGTGCGGATCATCATGTGGGCTAGGCCAAACCAGATAGGCCAATCTTGGTACCCGTAGGGCATACCCATGTCAACATGATCTGATGCTCATGATTTTTTAGAAAAATCATTTTTAGTTTCACAACATGCTATTTTATCAGAGATCCACTACAAGTTTAGCGAGGCTCAGCCCCGAGCTAAGGATTTTTTAGAATCCTCAAATTCAAAAGGGAAATTTTGATATGATTTTTTGAAGATTTGAACACTATTAAATAAATTTTATTTAGAAATACATGATGCATGATTAAAAATATGATAGGATGACATGTTTGGATTCTTCTCATTTTTTGATCGATTTAGACATATTATTTGTTGTACTCCGATTTACGGATTTAAAAATATATGAATTATTCCATATTAAATAGAAAAGGCAAAAAATAAATTCATTTTATTGTTATTTGAATTTAAGATTATTATTATTTATTCATTTTTGTTTACTTAAATAATTATTTAAAATTTAAAAAGTAAAGGCGTTTGACACCATGGTCCAAGGATTAATAGGATTGATATGTTATTATCAAGGAACACATAAGTTAAGCGTGCTCGAGCTGAAGTAGTGTGATGATGGGTGACCGATCGAAAAGTTTGATCATGAGTGTAATTTAACAAGAGATTAATTATACTTACAGTTAAAAAAGATGCTTGTAAGATTAACGAGTCAAACAAATGAAAAAAATATTTGTGAAACAATTTGAAAAAAATCTAGCGCCAGACCAACTAGGCCGACGGCATTCTCGTAGCTATCGCCATACTAACGTAGGCGCTACGCCGACGGTTTTTGTTACGTCGACACCAATATAGTCTTCGCCGAGGGCTGCCGTCGGCGTGTGGCTTGTTTACCATAGTGGCTTTGGCATTTACAACTGGTCCTACAAAGGAAAAACATCCTTTGTAAAAAACTGGCATTTTGATGAAGTGACGCAAAAGGAAAAAACATTTCAATAAGAAACAACATTCGTGGAGATATAAACACGACCAGTTATCATGTTGAGGGCTTTTCTCTACGTAGCAGTACAAAGAGTACGTATACAATATAGAGTATATACGTGTAACATGTATTACAACTCTAACACTATGAACAATTTGTAGTCTGGCTCTTGCTATGTGATCCCACATATATTAATATAAGTTTGCTGAATTTTTTTTACTCGGAATACCCAATATGATAATCCTGGCTGTGCCACTGGTAGACGTCGACGGGCAGACGTCGGCGCCTGGCTTGTTTCCACAGTGGTTTTGGCATTTACAACTGGTCCTGCCACGCTGATCGCGTGGTCTAGATCGAAGTTCGCATTTACAACTGCTCCTACCACGCTGATCGCGTGGTCTAGATCGAAGTTGCTATTCCTATTCTTCTGGCATCAATCAAGCATCTATATATATGTAGCTCTTGAGTCCGGACCATATGTACACACGACACAATACAATCATGGAGTCGTTCAGCAGCAGCGGTAGTACGGGCTCCGAGCGGCCGCGGCCGCACGTCGTACTCCTGGCCAGCCCTCTGGCAAGCCACGTGATTCCACTGGCAGAGCTAGCACGGCGTCTCGTCGAGCACCACGGCTTCGCAGTGACGCTCGTCACCTTCGCCAACCTCTCCCTCCTTCCGGCGCATGGCCTCTCCAGCTGCCTCCCTCCTGCGGCCGTCTCCACCGCCGTGCTCCCCGCCGTCGATATGGACGACGTCCCCGCCGACAACATGATCCAGGTGTTCACGCAGCTGAGCCGTCGCTCTCTGCCGAACCTCGGGGCCCTTCTCCGCCGCATCAGCGCCACTGCCGGGCCGCTCGCGGCGTTCGTTCCGGACATCTTCTGCTCCGAGGCGGTGCTCGTCGCCGGCGAGCTCGGCGTTCCGGCCTACTTCTTCCTCCCCAGCAACCTGAACTGGCTTGCCCTCGAGCGGTGTTTCCTGGAGCTGCACCGCGGCCTGCCTCCCGGCGAGTACCATAGCTTCCCGGGGGATGTCGAGCTTGGCGAGGGTGTGACGGTGCGCCACCGAGACCTGCCCGCCTTATTCCGTGACCCCAACAGTCCGGATTTCCAGCAAGTTGTAGTGAATGCCCGGCGGTACCTCCTGGCCGACGGCTTTCTGGTCAACACCTTGGACGAGATGGAACCTGCTCTCGTGGAAGCCTTCAAGCTGACGGCGGAACATGGCGCGTTCCCGCCGGTGTTCGCCACCGGGCCGCTCATCCGCCGGCCAGAACCAGAACCCGACGTCCACGACCGGGACTGCCTGGAGTGGTTGGACCGCCAGCCTGTAGGCTCGGTGGTGTATGTCTCCTTCGGCAGCATCGGAGCGCTGTCTCTGGAGCAGACCACCGAGGTTGCCGCCGGACTAGAGGACAGCGGCCAAAGGTTCCTCTGGGTCGTGCGGATGCCAAACCTGACGTTCGAGTCGAAGACAGCAGCAGTAGCAGCAGGTGGAAACGACGACGGCGACCCGTTGGCCTGGCTCCCCGAGGGCTTCTTGCAGAGGACGGCGGGCAGGGGCCTCGCCGTCACGGAGTGGGCGCCTCAGGTGCGCGTGCTGTCCCACCCAGCCACGGCGGCCTTCGTGTCGCATTGCGGGTGGAACTCGACGCTGGAGAGCGTGCAGGCCGGCGTGCCGATGGTCGCGCTGCCGCAGGGCATTGACCAAGGAATGAATGCAACTGTCTTGGAAGGGAAGGAAGTCGGTATGGCGCTGCGGCCGCCGGCGCGAGAGGACGGCATCGTGGCGCGTGAGGAGATCGCGGCCGCCGTGAAGGAGCTCCTCCTGGAGGGAGAGAAGGGCCGGGCCGTACGGCGCCGGGCCGGAGACATGCAACAAGCGGCGGCGCGTGCATGGTTGCCGGAAGGGTCCTCGCGCCGCGCGCTTGAAGAAGTCGCCACCAAGTGGAAGGTGGCATGTGGCATGGAGAAGTGAATATGTGCAGGGCATGCATGCAACCCGGCGAATATAATGTAGCGTGCGTGTCCGCGCCGTCAGATTCACTGGTTTTCATGCTTCAAGATTCATGTTGAAAATTTCATCATGTTTTATCTCGAATCGGAATGGTCTGCAAAAGTCTTAGCTGAAATCGTGCACGCGAGCTACCGTGCACGGTAGAAACTCATTTCCCTGTGTCCGGCGAATGCATTTTTACAGGAACCGGTAGCTATCGGTACGAGATTCAACGTTGATTCGTGCTGTAAGACTCGTGTCACAGTCAAATTTTTAGATTCATTATGGTTTGATGCCAGGAATCCGCCGATCATCCTAGCCTCGCTCCTAGTCCTAGTCGGTCTATCGGATGGCTATTACTCCCGTGTGAAAAATGAAAAATGAAAATGACGTGCCAGCAATGGGAACATCTGAACACCGTACACTACTACGCCGCCATGACTCCATTGATCCCTGGCTTTCGATCACCAGCCGTGCGTACGGTAACATCAACTCCAACAGAGACGGCAAATTTTTGCGTTGTAAAACGCGTATGCAGCGCGCACGATTCGAGTTTCACGCGCCGCGTGCGAATTTCTTCCGGCAGAGGCGTTAAAACGGGCGCGCTAAATTTACAGCCCGAACCCATCCAACATGCCGCTAAATTAGAGCGCGCACAAACAAGATTTTGCAACAAATATGACTGAAAATAGATCTAAAAATTAAAGTGAAAATATATTGCATAGTCCTCGACGACTAGGTCGACGGCGAGGCGCTAAAGAGCTCGGATTTTGGCCATTTGAGAACACGGCGGTGTCCTCCAGCGAGTCTCCCCTTCTATTTTCGTTTTTAGGTGCAAATTTGCTATGTATTGTATGTATGAACGATGATCAATAAACACGTGAGTTCGATCTTCTTGGAGATTTTCAAATTTCAGTCTTACAGATCAATTTAAGGGCGCTGATCTGTGCCGACGTCCAAACGTGAAAATCGCGAGTACAGGGCCTGTACTCGCGTTTTACAGGTCGGACGTTTAAGGACTCCACTAGTCATGCTCTAAGGGGTATAAAGTTCCAGCCTGTTATTCTGAGACCGACGTGTCTATTTTGTAGTTGGCAAATTGGGGACAGGTATGGAAGCCTAGAAGCAAAACACGTCTGGTTCATAGAAGCATTTCATTCAGCTAACATTCCATCTAGTATTATCTCAGCTCAATGTGGACGCTATAATGACATGTGTTATTAAGGGAGGAATTCATTCACTACGGAAAAAATATCGTTGTCGCGTAGACAGGACTTTGTTGTGTGCCAAATAACCGGAACACAACAAAAAAATACACTGTTGTGTCTGTCCCATAGAGCACACATCAAATATTAGCAACACGGGCAGAGTTTTGAAAAAAAACAAGGCAAAGAACAGAACACGACAAAGAGCAAGGAAATGAACACGGCAAAGAATACACACACGGCAAAGGCACAAGGGCACACGGTAAAGGCCTGCATCATGGCAACGAGGTGGGACCCGCGGCCCCACAAAGTGCACCTGCCCGGAGGAGCTAACGGCTGAAGATGGACTTCTCTTTGCCATGTGGCGTCACCGTCAGCCACACGGCAAAGATATGCCTTTACCGTGTGTATTAGCCAGTATACACGGAAAAGCTCTTTTTCAATTTTTTTCCTTCATTTAATTAGCAAGGCTTATATTACATATGTGTTAGGTGTTGTTATTTCATAGGATCATGAGCACACACATATGAATAAGTTGTTGTGGTCTCTCATCGTCCCGCTTGCATGGCCGCCTTCTGATGAAATGGTTCTTGTTGTGTGACCCGACTTCGTCGATCTACGTCGTAGATATTTTTTGGACAGAGGTGGTCCGGTGGAATTTTACCTTGGGTTGTTTTGTTTAGTTCATAGGATGATGTCATCCCATGTTGGGTCACAAGTTGTGTCAAGAGGTATTCCGATGCATGCCCCCAAGCGCTTCTTTCTACGAAACCCTGATCCTTAGGCTCCGGATCGTCTACCCCCTAGATGTTCTTCTAACATGGGTAGCCCGGTGGAATTTTCTCTTGGTTTGTGCTTGGTTAGATCATAGGATAATTCTAAACCATGTTTGGACATAGGTTGTGACAAGATCAACCCCGGTTTCACCGAAACGGGGAGTTCCCCCTAATAGTTAGATTTCAGAACCTTCGTTCTTAGGTGACATCGCATGTCTCCGTAGGGGGTCACACTCGGGAACCAGGTTTCGGACATTTCAACATTCCACCACACTTTACTACACATGCTAGGGTCACATGCAAGTTTTGGAGGTGTTCCGATGCCCGATACGCTTCTTCCTACGAAACCCTGATCCCTCGGCCCCGGATCGTCTACCCCCTAGATGTTCTTCTGACAGGGGTAGCCCGGTGGACTTTTCTCTTGGTTTGTGCTTGTTTAGGTCATAGGATAATTCCAAACCATATTTGGGCATAGGTTGTGACAAGATCAACCCCGGTTTCACCAAAACGGGGAGTTCCCCCCTAATAGCTAGATTCCAAAACCATCGTTCTTAGGTGACAGTGCATGTCTCCGAAGGGGATCACACTTGGGAACCAGGTTTTGGACATTTCAACATTCCACCACACTTTAATACACATGCTAGGGTCACATGCAAGTTTTGGAGGTGTCCCGATGCCCCGAAGTGCTTCTTCCTACGAAACCCTGATCCCTCATCCCCGGATCATCTACCCCCTAGATGTTCTTCTGACAGGGGTAGCTTGATGGACTTTTCTGTTGGTTTGTGCTTGGTTACCAGAGCGATAGGCCAAAGTTGAACATGCATCCAACTAGAGCCAAAGGTAAAAGGGTGGTCTAAGCCAAAGGCTCCGTTCTGCCCTACACGACCCCCCCCCCCCCAAAAGGAGACATTCCACTGGATTGTGCACTGTTTATTTTTCCCTGATGGGTATGTTGCCAACTGGATGAGGGGTGGAAACTTGGAAACATTGCGATTATGATACATTGCAAATGTATCTATAATTTTTGATGTTCCATGCTTGGTTTTATCCACTTTCTTGTGTTTTGTCCACACTTTGGAGTACTTTTCATATGATTTCTTGGACTAACCTATTAACAAGAGCCATAGTGCCAGCTGCCTGTTTTCTGCTGTTTTTGGTTCCAGGAAAGTCAGAAAATGAATATTCTCGGAATTGGACAGGACAAAAGCCAAAGTGCCTATTTTTCTGGAAGTCATCAGATGCCAGAATACGAGACAGAGAGGGGCCAGAGGGCGGCCACACCACCTGGCCGTGCGGCCAGGCTTGGCCCGCGCCAAGGGGTGGTGTGGCCAGCCCAGGCACCCCCTCGGCCTCCCCTTCCGCCTATAAGATGCCCTCGGGACAAAAACCCTAAGTGCCCGATCAAAAATCCACGAAAGAGTCTGTAGCCATCGTCATCTCCATCCCTAGATCGAGAGGGATCTGAAGCTCTTTCCGGCACCCTGCCGGAGAGGGGAATTCACCCTGGAGGCCTTCTTCATCACCATGCAAGCCTCCGGTGTGATGCGTGAGTAGTTCATCCTTGGACTACGGATCCATGTAGTAGCTAGATGGCTGGTTCTCCTCCTTTGTGCTTTCATCTCTAGATCTTGTGAGCTCCGTTCACGATCAAGATCATCTTTTTGTAATTCTGCATGTTGTGTTTGCGGGGATCTGATGGATATTGAGATGCTATTTCAGATTGATTATTGATTCTATCATGTCTTTGTTATTTGTGATCTTGCATGCTTTCCGTTGTTAGTAGCTATCTTGGCCAAGTAGATGCTAGCAACTCCAAGAGTTAGTATTTATGCTCGATAGTGGGTTCATGCCTCTGGTAATCTGGGGAAGTGATAGAAATCTCTAAGGTACTAGATGTGATGTTGCTACTAGGGAGAAAACAATAATCCTTTTTTCATAGAACAATCGTATTGTTTACTTTACACGCAGTTCATAAAGCAATAATATGTTGCTTGCAACTTAATACTGGAGGGGGTTCGGATGATAACTTGAAGGTGGATTATTAGTCATGGATGCAGTTGGATGGCGGTCTATGTATAATGTTGTAATTCCCAATCAAGTCTCAAAGGAGTCAAGATGATTAGTATATGCATGTATTGCTTTCTCGATGTTTGTCAATTGCCCCGCTGTAATTTGTTCACCCAGCATGTTATCTATCTAAGGAGAGCCACCTCTAGTGAACTATGGATCCTCGTCCTTTTTCTTTACATACAATCTACAAACTGTTTACTGCTTTGTGTTTACTTTCTGCAAACTATTACTTCCTTCCATTCGATACATTTAATCCTTTGTTTTCTGCAAAACACAGTGAGATTGACAACCTCATCGCAAGTTGGGGACAAAGTTCTATGGTTGTGTTGTGCAGGTCTCCACGTTGCTACTAGCACCGGTAGTGCGCCCTGCCAAGGCTCAGCTAGCAACACCTTTGGGGTGTTTCTTGCTACTGGTTCGATTAAACCTTGGTTTCATAACTGAGGAAACTTGCGCTGTGCTCATCATACCTTCCTCTTGGGGTTCCCAACGAGCTCTACATCAACACCTTTTGACACTTTTCTGCATTACCTTTGAGCCATCAAGCATTTTTCTGGCGCCGTTGCTGGGGAGTCAAGGACATCTTCACAAGGAGAGTCCCTCATAACCAATCTCTTTACTTTGTTATTTTTGTTTTGCTTAGTTTCTTTTTGCTTTGTTTGCTTGTTTTGTTATCAAAAACACAAAACAAATTAGTTTCACTAGTTTGCTTTCTTATTTCAAAAACATAAAAAAATAGTTCCTTTCTTAAGTTGCCACTATGTCTAGCCTTGCTCCAATCACTATGTCACCTGAGGAAATGATTTTCACTTTTAAACAAGGATTTGAGGAAAGTTTTAAAGAAGCTTGGGCTAGAATCTTTGATCTACATGAAAAAACTGAGCCTAAAATGACTCAAAGCTTGTTCCTTAGCAGTTTTTACCTTGGAATTGCTCTTTGCTATAGATATGCTTTAGATGTTGTTATGGGAGGAGATTTCCTCCAATGTAATAAGGATGATGCTATAAATACTACAAAGAAATTGATCCTCACTTACAACTTGCCTAGCCAAACTGATATTTCCTTCGCAAGAATATTTGCTAGATTGAACACTCTTGAGACTAGCACTACTAGCTTAAAAGATTGCTATAATACGCTTAGGGAGCATCACAATTATGTTCCAATAAATTCTGAACCATCAAAGTGGCTCCCTACAGTAAAGATTGAGATAAACACTGAAACTTTTCAAGCCCGATGTGATATCGTGTATGAATTTTGTCTTATGCCCAAGGATATTTATGAATCTTTGAATACTTGGGGGATTACTGAAGGAGGAAAAGAAATATCTCTTGCTAATAATGCTACCATATTACCTCTTGGAATAGCTGAAGGAGTGTTTACAAAGATCCTTGGGAAAATGATTTCTACTGATTATCTTATTATTGAATGTGCGGGAAAAGGACAAATTACACTTGGAAGGTCCCTATTAGAACTCCTTGGAGCAATAATAGATGTGGGAAAGGGGACCATGCACCTTTATTCTCCACCAAACAATCATATTTTCCCCAAGGTTAATAATAAAAGTAAGAGAGGTAAGGGCAAGGAATTTGGTTTTAATGCTTCTTCATTTGAGAATACTTGATTCTTTTTCTTGCTTCTTATGCCTAACTTAAAGGCGTTAAAGAAAAGTACTTATTGGGAGATAACCCAAAAGTTTTAGATGGGTCTTGGAAGTTATTACTGTAATAACCGCTCCTTATCCTTTTTATTTGTTTTTTGTGCCAAGAGTAACCTCTAATGAGAGAGAAGTAATGATTGGGAAAGTTGCTGTCCCGAAACAGATTTTTGTGCTTCACCGTAAAAATTCGTGTAAAATCTCTGGATGTCTTTTTGAGGCGTGAATTGTTGTGCTTCTGCCCCAGGTTGTTATCCAGCTTTCGTTAGTTCAACACTTTTTGATTTGAACAACATAAGGTCTTCGAAAAAATTCGTCTTTACCTGCTGGTCTGTTTTGACAGATTTCTGCCATTTTCTGCATTTGCTTCTTCTTGGTTCTTTTTTGAGTTCTTTTGGGGAATTGAGCTTTTTGAGGGAAGTGTTTCAGTAGCTAGTGTTCTAATGAAAGTTTATTGGTGTTAGAACTGAACCTTAAGACTTATTTATCTTGAGTGCACTAATGTTGCTAATAAAGATTGTGTGAAGTTTTGTATGAAGGAAAAATTTTAGGTGTATGGAAGGAATAAGTAATGAGATGAAGGATGGACTAAAGCTCAAGCTTGGGGATGCCACGCGTGTCACCCAAGAAATACCCAAGAAGTACAAGCGTCAAAGCTTGGGGATGCCCAAGGCATCCCCTTCTTCATCAATAAAAATCACAGGTTTCTTCCAAACGCTTCATTTTTATTGTTTCATGCACACTTGTGTTGTTCTTGGAGCGTCTTCTTTTTCGTTTTCGTTTTGGTTTTTCATTTTCTTTGTTTGCTTAGTTTGATGAATAAAATGGTTGGACCCCCTCTTTGATACATTAGTTTGCAAATAGTTTGGTTTGGTTTGGAAAAGAGTAGGAAAGTTCATGCTTATGTGGTAAAAAGAGCTCGTTTTTGACTGTGGCCTATGCTTTGTCATGCCATGCTTGATATTGTTTTGGCTTTATGCTTAGTATTCTTCGCTGTAGCATGACTTCTTATAAACAATTGAGATTGCTTAAATGTGCCTTGGATGAATCATGCGTTGTTTTATCATATTAAAGCATAGTATAGTGGTATTCTCCTTTGATGCTTTATTTGGGTGGACTTGGCGCATGCTCACACCATGTTATGACTATCTCAAGTCACCATAGCCTTTATGATCCTTTAGTTTTCAACTTGTAGTATCACTTTATGCTTTGATCAATGATGTTTTGTCGCTCTACATGATTATGGACATTATTGCTCTCTTAATTTGTCGCTCCCAGTCTTTTGCTAGCCTCCACAACCAAGTATGAGTTCCACTCATGCATCCAAATCCCTAAACCAAGCTATTCCAAAGAGTCCACCATACCTACCTACTAGCTTATGCTATTCCAAGTATATTCATGCTGTTGTTTACCTTCCAAATTAAACTTGTTATGAGAAAACTAGTGATTAAAGCTCTCACGAACTTGATGGCACACTTTACTTTTCTTGCCCTTAATAAACTTGAACCATTGTGTCGTCTATGTTGTATATGCTTGCACTTATTTGTTGGGAATTAGCAGAACCATGCTTTCATGGGGAACGCTTTCAACATTGCACTTGGTACTTGTACCTAGTTGATATCATGCTCTTTTGTATATGGATGTCGTTGGTGTGAAATGAAAGGGGAGCTTGTAAGTCCATGGAGTTATGTATATGTGTTAGAGAAACGCCTGGGCCGCTGGTCTAATCCATGCTGACATGGTGGAAACCTGCAGCGTAACCATAATGAGCTGTCTATGAAGCATTCTTCTTATAAAAAAAGAGTCCTATATTGAAAAAAAAGAGAAAAAGAAAAAAAAGAGATTATGAAAAGAGGAAAGAGAGAAAAAAGGACCATATTTCCATGGTAAATAAGAAGATTGTTGAGATGCTCGTTGTCTGTTTGCCTTGTCATTTTGATATGGGAATTCTTCCGTATCATCGGGCAAGGGGTACCCCGTTGGCAGTTCTCTATGATACACATGTACTTACGATGACAAGAACTTACCAGTGACTAAACTTGAGTAGCATGAGGAGCGGCCCTCGTATACAAGGGACATGAGATTTCTAACTTATACTTCGTCAAGCATGTACACCATAGTTTGTTCACTTTAACCTTAATCACTTCAAGATGCTTATGATAGGGGCAATGAGAGCTGAAAACTATAAGTACCATAATTTTTGGAAGCTCTTTATGAGACTTTAATCCCTACTTCCTTTTGTAAAAGGCCTTTCTTCCACCATTATATTGAGTCTCCATCTTCTACCTTTATGCACCTACTTTGAGAGCATAGTGGCCATTCTTAGTTCTATGTGCATTGTCCCAAGACTAGTTGATTGATGCATAACTTGATATTGCTTGTTTTAAACTTTTGTATCTAGTCACTCTTATGAACTTTGAAGGTGTCCTATGCATTTATATTTGCTACTCTATGAGGGACAAGCTGAATACTATTATGCTATGTTTTCTTTATGATACACATGTACTTACAATGACAAGAGCTTACTCGTGACTAAAGTTGAGTAGCATGAGGATCAGTCTTCGTAAGTAAGGGGCATGAGATTTTGGTTTATAACTTGTAAAGCATATCCTCTTAGTTGTGTCACTTTAACCTTAATCACCTTCAAGATGCTTATGATAGGGGCAATGAGAGCTGAAAGCTATAAGTACCATAATTTTTGGAAGCTCTTTATGAGACTTGAATCCCTACTTCCTTCTATGAAGGCCTTTCTTCCACTATTATATATTGAGTCTCCACCTTCTACCTTTATGCACCTACTTTGAGAGCATAGTGGCCATTCTTAGTTCTATGTGCATTGTCCCAAGACTAGTTGATTGATGCATAACTTGATATTGCTTGTTTTAAACTATTTGTATCTAGTCACTCTTATGAACTTTGAAGGTGTCCTATGCATTTATATTTGCTACTCTATTGAGGGACAGGCTGGATACTATTATGCTATGTTTTCTTT
Organism: Avena insularis; assembly: GCA_023614405.1. Classification (NCBI taxonomy): domain Eukaryota; kingdom Viridiplantae; phylum Streptophyta; class Magnoliopsida; order Poales; family Poaceae; genus Avena; species Avena insularis. The sequence goes on along the minus strand of CM042690.1, from coordinate 88,323,679 downwards.
ATGTGAAACAAACAAACGTCTTGCAAAGCATTGTTATTCATGAATCTTTTGTTTGTGCCTTTTTATGTTGCATCATAGTTTGTTTGTCTTATTGCTAGAACTTTGTCTTTCATGTTATGATTGAAGTACTTTGATCCCAGCTTTGAATGTTTTACAAATACTTTGATCAAGTCTTTGATGGTGCATGTCACCTCAAAAATTATTCTTTCTTTTTATCACTTACCTACTCGAGGACGAGCAGGAGTTAAGCTTGGGGATGTTGATACATTGCAAATGTATCTATAATTTTTGATGTTCCATGCTTGGTTTTATCCACTTTCTTGTGTTTTGTCCACACTTTGGAGTACTTTTCATATGATTTCTTGGACTAACCTATTAACAAGAGCCAGAGTGCTAGCTGCCAGTTTTCTGCTGTTTTTGGTTTCAGGAAAGTCAGAAAATGAATATTCTCAGAATTGGACGGGACAAAAGCCAAAGTGCCTATTTTTCCGGAAGTTATCAGATGCCAGAATACGAGACGGAGAGGGGCCAGAGGGCGGCCACACCACTGGCATGGCCAGCTTGGCTCGCGCCAGGGGGTGGTGTGGCCAGCCTAAGCACCCCCTCGGCCTCCCCTTCTGCCTATAAGATGCCCTCGGGATGAAAACCCTAAGTGCCCGATCAAAAATCCACGAAAGAGTCTATAGCCACCGTCATCTCCATCCCTAGATCGGGGGGATCTGAAGCTCTTTCCGGCACCCTGCCGGAGAGGGGAATTCACCCTGGAGGCCTTCTTCATCACCATGCAAGCCTCCGGTGTGATGCGTGAGTAGTTCATCCTTGGACTACGGATCCATGTAGTAGCTAGATGGCTGGTTCTCCTCCTTTGTGCTTTCATGTCTAGATCTTGTGAGCTCCGTTCATGATCAAGATCATCTATTTGTAATTCTGCATGTTGTGTTTGCGGGGATCCGATGGATATTGAGATGTTATTTCAGATTGATTATTGATTCTATCATGTCTTTGTTATTTGTGATCTTGCATGCTTTCCGTTGTTAGTAGCTATCTTGGCCAAGTAGATGCTAGCAACTCCAAGAGTTAGTATTTATGCTCGATAGTGGGTTCATGCCTATGGTAATCTGGGGAAGTGACAGAAATCTCTAAGGTACTAGATGTGCTGTTGCTACTAGGGAGAAAACAACAATCCTTTGTTCATAGAACAATCGTATTGTTTACTTTACACGCAGTTTGTAAAGCAATAATCTGTTGCTTGCAACTTAATCTTTGGAGGGGTTGAATGATAACCTGAAGGTGGATTATTAGTCATAGATGCAGTTGGATGGAGGTCTATGTATAATGTTGTAATGCCCAATCAAGTCTCAAAGGAGTCAAGATGATTAGTATATGCATGTATTGCTTTCTCGATGTTTGTCAATTGCCCCGCTGTAATTTGTTCACCCAGCATGTTATCTATCTAAGGAGAGCCACCTCTAGTGAACTATGGATCCCGGTACTTTTTCTTTACATACAATCTACAAACTGTTTACTGCTTTGTGTTTACTTTCTGCAAACTATTACTTCCTTCCATTCGATACGTTTAATCCTTTGTTTTTCGCAAAACACGGTGAGATTGACAACCTCATCGCAAGTTGGGGACAAAGTTCTGTGGTTGTGTTGTGCAGGTCTCCATGTTGCTACTAGCACCGGTAGTGCGCCCTGCCAAGGCTCAGCTAGCAACACCTTTGGGGTGTTTCCTTGCTCCTACTGGTTCGATTAAACCTTGGTTTCATAACTGAGGGAAACTTGCTATTGTGCTCATCATACCTTCCTCTTGGGGTTCCCAACGAGCTCTACATCAACACCGCACCAGCACTTTTCTGGCGCCGTACACTGAGCCATCAGATTAGAAGGGATCAAGAGTCATGACTACCATGTATGGCTTGAGCAGGTAATGCCGGTGATGATTCAACCCTAAAGATGTACCCAAGCTTAGCATCTTTAGAGGGCTTGGTGGCAAATCAAGTGGCACGAAGAAGTTCACAATGAAAAAACCTGAGCGCAAGTTGATCCACTCGTATGTCTTGAACACCATGGAGGAAGTGAAGTCGTACATCGAGTAAGTGCTCACCATTTAGATTTTTGCAAACATCCACTCCTATGTTCGTGCCTAACTATTCTTCTTTAAATTGGTATAGACGGTTCAATCGTGCACATTGGAAGAATCCAATTAGGGATCCTAAACCGAAAGAGGATCGGCATCTTCTCGATAAGGGTGGTGGTTTCGGTTTCGTCAGCTGGTTCTGTGGTTTGGTACTATTTCATCCAACTTCTCGTGCTAAACTTCTTGTTCTAAACTTGTAGGCAAAAACTGACAAAAAGATGCAACCCGAGCTAAGAAATATTGCCAGGGGCTTTAACCATTCAGTCGACACGATTCAATGCTTATGATGTGAATGGGTACCGCTTCCATACCCATGAGTACACAACTTGCTGGCCCAACCATAAGACAACAAATAGCAGCAACTTTTGTGAAGGCTCAGATGGCCTCTAGTACTATGGAAGAGTCGAGGGTATATATGAGCTGAATTACTGGTTTGGCAAAGGGCTAAATCCCATAGTATTCAAATGCCATTGGTTTGACCCACATAAGGTGAAACAGGATCCTGAAATTGGACAGGTCGAAGTTAAGAGAAGCTCCGTTTATGCGAGAGATGATGTCTACATTTTGGCTACTCAGGCCTTCCAAGTATTCTATCTTCCCTACCCATGCCAAAACACGACAAAACGTCTATAGGACTGGGATGTTGTGAATATGGTACTGACACGCAATAGGCCGCCCTTGCCAAACAAGGATGATTACCACCACCTAGACCCCTCAACAAATGATGACGAGTTTTATTAAGAAGAATAGCTCTCTAGGCAATTCACTATCAACTTGCCCACCGATGGTGACATGGTCGTAGACGATGAACAAGAAGAAGCCACAGTCATGGAGGAAGACACTACGCAAGATGAAGCTGAGGAGGTCCGCAACCAACAAGATGTGAGTTTGCTCGAGGCGTTCCAAGCAGGACTTGACAATCCAAAGGGACCACCTCCAGGTTTCGTGGATGATTACTCGTGGCGCGAGGATGATAGCGATGAAAAAACATGTCGACCAATTAATCCTGACACAGGCTATTGATCTATGTAGTAGTAATTGTGAGGCTAATCTATGTAGTAGTGTTTGTCGGGCTATTGTATTTGTAAGAACTCTATGTTATGTAATAAAATTTGTTGCTTTTACTAAAATCCATCTATTTGCATCATTGTTGCTTTTACTAATAGTCATCTATTTATGTCATTGTTGATTTCTAATTATGTTCATTGTTGCTTATCATGTGTACTAATAAACTACTCTTTTCATTCTATTTTGCAGGTGATTGAAATATGCCGAGGGGAAAGCCAAAGGGCGTTAAAAAAGCTCAAAATCTTGGTTGACCTTGCCACTAGTGGTGGATCGAAAGCTTTAGCATCGGCTTAGAGACAACGTGCTAGTCCTCCACCGCGTACTTCATAGCAGCGTGGGAGGCATGGGAGGACTCCTAGTCCCCCCGGTCGTGGTGGACGAGGAGGAGGAGGAGCAGGAGGAGGAGGCGCACTCGAAGGAGAACGAGGAGGAGGAGGCGCACTCGAAGGAGGACGAGGAGGACAAGGAGCCAGTTCGTCAGGAGGAGGAGGAGGAGGTGCACTCGGAGGAGGACAATGATGATGATGATATTGATGGGTCACAGGACTCGGAGGATGAGGGGTTGGGGTGTTTACCCTATGAGCTTGACACGGCCTTGAGGTCGGATCCTCCGGAGGTTGAAACGTCGTAGCTTGACACGTACATGGCCTTAGACCCGCGGCGTATCAGCGTGGGGTTGTGAGACTCCCTAAACTACCTTATGCCTAAGCGGACCGTGTTCTCGTGTCAGCTGGGACGAGGTACATGATTTGACCCGCTAACCATATATATCGTCACAATTATTGGAATTTTCATCACATACTAATTTTTACTTTTTATTGTGCAGTTCCTTTATATATCAGTATGGAAGGAAGCCGTTTCGTGGCTACTCGAGCATCCTTGGAGCCCTCGTTAGATGGCATTTTCCTGGGATTATCACTCTCCCAATTGGTCTCGAGGATGTAACTTGGACTTGGAGGCATTACAGCTATGCCCCGGATCCGGATGGAACATACAACAACATGCAGGAGAAGGTTCAAATTCTATTCTAGGTAAGTTTGTTTCACTTCTCATAATTCAAACACCGAGGTTGAAAATACTTGCACTCATGGCTTTGACACCTTTTTTTACCTGTGTGCATACTTGTAGGACTATTTCGACATGGAAAAGGAGAACACAAAGGAGTGCATGGCGATCGTGTTCGAGCTTGCCAAGAGGAAGGTGCAAGACATGCACTACGAGGCACGCATGAACTACGTCCGCAACTGGTTTGGCGATCGCAAAATTTGGATGGAGAAGAGCCAAGCTCGGGACTTTCTCTTCGAACTATGGCAGTACCTGCATGTAGTTGCATTTTTGTTTTATTGATTTCTTGACCTCCATCTATTTTCTATTGACCTAATATGTGTATCTTATCGATGTAGAACCCTTCTCAGTTCGTCAGTTAGGACAGGCGGTGCTTCACGGTGATGGTAGCGTGGTGGACACATGCAAAGTACCTCAAGAGATACGCGGCTGCAAAGAAGCAGCGAGAGGAGATGAAAGGTGGATCACACCGCCAAGGCAGCATCCTCCTCGCCCTTGTCAGGAAAAAAGAGGTGAGCAAATGCTTTCTTTATTCTTGCTTCTCATGTTATTCTAGCAAATGCTTTCTTTATTCTTGCTTCTCATGTTATTCTTTACTCCGCAAGGGAGCCCCCTTTCACTTATATATGTGCTCTCTTTTGTAGAAAGTAAAGACAGGTGTGGAGATGTCCATGTTTACCATTTGGAAGAAGACACGCACATTGGACGAGCCTATGAATGGGTCCCTGCCAGGCGGCGCATGGCCTCATCCTCCACACCACCACACGTCCCCTCGAAAATACTGGTTGCGTTCCGACACACCAGCCAGTACCCGGTGCAGGCACCACTTGAAAGCAGCGGGGAGAAGCACAGTGGCGTCTGAGCCAGCGGGAGAGGCTAACAAGTCCGGGCGCCTTGTTTTTCCCTCTCTCTCTCTTCTCTTATCTTCTCTCCTGTCGGATCTAGGCGGGACGGATCGGTGGCGTAGTGAGGTCCGGCGGTGTAGAGCTAGGGGAGAGAAGGGAGGATGTTGGATATCCAAATTTGAACTAGGATAGGGGTTGCCGAGTCAGGGTATAAACTGGTGATAAAGCTAGTCGAGGACGACGAGATGCAGAGGAAACCGACCTTGCGGCTGGAGGGGGTCCAGACGTATGTCTCATGTATGCCTTGGGTGGAAAGACCAGTCAACGGGAGAGGAAGGTGGGTCCGTGACGTGGATCCCCATAGATGGACTGACGGCAAGATAACTGTTGGGCACACAGACTACTGGAGATTCTTGTTTTTGGGTTGTGCATACATAGCAGGGACGCGCACGCACCGTGTAGGTCAAGCGCGTTGCGCATCACGAGTGGGACGAGAGCGAGCGGCATCAAATTAGGCGGAAACGACGAGACAAAAGAGACAAACGCGGGGTGCATATCGTAGTGGCACTGGTAGGATGCACCGGAACAACTTTTCGCGCCTTTCCGTGATCGCGATCGATCGAATACCCATGGTCCCTGCCCTCCCTCCAACGACTGACCTTTATGTTGAGCTCTTTAGCTATAGTCAAGGCGTATTTCCGATTCGATATTTGGGCATTCTGGTTCATTATCGGAGGCTTACAAATGTTGAATGGAAAATCATTGAGCAAAGACTGCAGCTGAGGTTGAATAGCTGGAAAGGTAAACTACTCTCCATAGACGGAAGATTAGTACTCTTTAATTCAGTGCTAAGAAATATGGTATTGTATATGATATCATTCTTTCAACTTCTCAAAGGAGTCTTGTATAGGTTGGATTATTTCCGATCAAGGTTCTTTTGGCACGAAGATAGTGAGAAAAATAAGTATATACTAGCTAAATGGAGTGTGCTTTATCGATCCAAAGAACAGGGGGGTCTGGGGATTCATGATCTGGAGATCAAGAACATAGCCCTACTTAGTAAGTGGCTCTTCAAGTTATTAACTGAAGAGGGGATATGGCAAACTCTACTAAAAAATATGTTGGGTCAAAAGCATTGTCCTAAGTGGTTTGGAAACCTGGAGACTCTCACTTTTGGGTCAGCCTGATGGCAACGAAGAAACATTTCTTTCACTTCGGCATATTTTCTATTATGGATTTTTCTCGGATATGGTTTTGGGAGGATAAGTGGCTTAGCAATGCTACACTCTAAGAATAGTATCCTGCGTTATACTCCATAGTCCGGTATAAGGAGGAAATGATTGCCACAGTATTGGCATCATCCCCCCAATGTGACTTTTAGGAGAGATTTGATTGGTACCAGACTTGAATCTTGGATCACGTTGCTATATCAGTTAGCAAATATTCAACTATCATCTCGACTTGACGAATTTTGATGGAACTTAAGTGATAATGGTTCCTTCTCCATTAGTTCCTTATATAATGCTTTAGTCCAGCCAGTCATACTAGTGTTAGATAATAAGATGGTCTGGAAGATAAAGATATCTCTGAAAAACAAAATCTTTGCTTGGTATCTTTGTCGAGGGGTCATCCTTACCAAAGATAATCTTATTAAGCGGAATTGGTATGAGAACCCTATGTGTGTTTTGTTATCATAATGAGACAATCAAACACTTGTTCTTCCAGTGCAACTTCGCAAGGTCTATATGGTCAGTTACCCAAACAGTTTTAGGCTTGTATCCACCATGTAGTATTTCCAATATATTTGGGAATTGGTTACATGGTATAGATAGCAAGTATAATTTACTTCTTCGGGTTGGAGCGATTGCTATTATATGGTCGCTATGCTTATGTAGAAATGATAAAGTCTTTAATGATAAAAATTGTTCTCTCTTGCAGGTTATTTACAGATGCACCAACACCCTATAGTCTTGGTCGGCACTGCATCGTGCGGATTATCACGACCTTTTTACGAAGGTGTGTACGCGGCTGGAGGATAGGGCATGGGGTTTGTTTACCCTACATGGATGGTAGCATAATCTTCAGATAGGACCTCCTTCATCACTCTGGGCGTTTTGCAATTTCTCATTTTGATATGTAATAATCCGCCTATTTACTTTTATTTTCTCCCTGTTGGATCTGTGGACTGTGTCGGTTGTGTGCATCCTAGTAATGTAGAGGTCGGGTGTAACTTAAACTCTTGAGTAATAAATCGCCCCTTATCAAAAAATCTGCACATAGGAGGAGGTTAATACGGGGAATCTTGTCCTGCCACTACCGGCCGGCTCTGCTCTGTCCTTGGACCCCACCGCCATTAATGCTTGTCGTCGTTGTCGCCATACGGATGGCCATGTCGGCCGATCCATGCCAGCCGATCCATGCGTCGTTTGGCGCGGGGATCCTCTGTTAGCTTGGACTGATCGAGGCACGGATCGTAAGGGCCGGGAGGCTGGAGGGTGCATTAGGCCTAGGCAGATAAGGGCATCCACAATGTGTGGCAAAAGTGGTTTCATATATTTTCCTTTTTGAAAGAACTATCGTATTTCATTTTAATAGCGGAGTTATGACAAGAAAAGGAGAGGCTAGAAGGTGACCTTTCTCAAAAGTATAATGCTCCAGGGAAATTAACCTCGATCAAAGGGTGTACCGAGATCCACTAGAGGGAGATTTGCCTCATCTAGAATCTTCTTTACCAGCATAGCCGCGGGTATTTCCTTTTTCTTGAAAACTCTTCTATTCCACTCCTTCGAGAATTCCCAACAAATAAGGTTTATGGAGGTGTAAACCACTTTCCTCCGCTTCTTACTTTTCTTACCCACTACAAGTGAAAGTTGTTCCATATCCAGTATTTGGCTTTTAGAACTAGTTCTTAGAGCATCTCCGGCCGTGCTCCTCGCGCTGCATCCGGCAGCAGCACCAGACGGCCCGCTTGGGGAGTTTCGGCACGAACAAAAGGCTTTGGGGGCGTCGTTCCCAGTCACGCTCCCTATAGGAATTAGCTATGACATTTTTCGAATTGTTTTAGCACAAAAATAGGCCCACCAAAATGACGCCAATTCTGGCTTCATATTACAAACCAAGGAAATGAAAGCCAACGTGGTACTACTCGATGTCGGTGCCGCTGCCGTCGGTACCCCCGCTGCCTGTACCCAAGGCGCTTCCGTCCTCACACAGCTCGAAGATGCCCTCGTAGGCATCGGGTCGGCGTCTTCCAAAGGCGTCGACATCGCTGGTGGTGACGCTGCGACTGGTGGTGATGTCGGTGGTGGTGTTGGCGACCTCCTGATGCCCACTCCACGAGGACAATGTTGCAGATCTATGTGTGCATCGTCTGCACCTCATCGTCGAACAATGATGTGCCGGTCATCATATGGGCGAAGTGTTCTTTCCTCTTCTTCACCGCCACCCTCGATGCCTCAAGATCGGTTTTTTTGTCCATCTTCTTCATGATGTCATCCCACCTTTTATCGGCATCTTTATGGCATTGCAGGTTGCTCGACGACACCTCAGCGAGGCACTTGTTGATCGCCGATTGCACCTTCTCTAAATATGATGCCGTGCAAGGAGCATATTGCTGAAATCGCCCTTGGCGCCCTTCTTCAGTTTCCGACGAGTGAACTTATCGTTCTCGTGAAGCTTCGTGTAGCAATGCATGTACTTTAAATCCTTGTCACCACTACCGCGCTTGAAAAGCTCGAGCGCACGGATCAACTGGTCAACCGTGTTCTCGCCGTTCACGGGACAGTCACACACGTTCTCGGCTTGCCGTAGAACTCGTTGACGTCATGCTGTTCAGGAGATTACAATTCAGGAGAACTTTTTACAAACCACCAAACAAACTTAAAATAAAGAGAGAGGTAATCCAAAACACACTCCCAAATTCCCCAAGGAGATTACAGTTCAGGAGAACAAACCCACGACAGCAGACCAAAATAATAACTAAAACATCTCAAAACTAGAAACCGAAAATAAACCACAACTGACTTAGCCACAAAAGAGACAAAGGCCCGAAGCTTAAGCACCAACTAGTTTCTTTCCCCCCACGCCCCCAGTCAATCACCAGCGACATCCACATCTTCATCCATTTCACCATTCTTGACACGTATAATCACATCTTGCCTGGCTATCTGATGCACCTGCAATTGCCATTTGTTGTAGATGATCAGCTCCATCAACCAGCACCTCCCTGTCTTGAACGTTCTGTAACCCTGCTCAATAATGAATGAAGGCACACATGTAACAAATTAATCTAAGAGAGGAAGAAATCAATTTTCCTTCAAAACACGCATGATTCCTAGTTTTCCATAACATCCAGCAAAGATTAGCAATGCAAACAATATGCACATTGAATCCAAAAGGGAGTAATTTCACAATCCACCAAAAATACTGAGTAAAACAAAAAGGTATGGTTTTAGCACAAAAAATAGAAGCAATAACACTCCACATGTAAACAATAGCAGGACATGTGAAAAAAGGTGATTAATAGTCTATTCCAACGAACAGAAACGACAAACATAACTACCAACCCATTTCCTCTTCTTCATATTATCTTTAGTTGTAATTGCATTATGCCAGATCATCCAAAGCCATATTTTGATTTTTAGAGGTAGTTTTGCTTTCCACAAATGCTTAAACATGTACAAAATTAATTTAACATGGATTAATTTCTCAATGTTATCTTAGATTAGCAAGATAGTGTCATTAGAATATTGTAAAATGGCCACACCATTCTCAATCAGATGAGACACAAGACCTGTCACCAAACCATTATTATGAGCTTGAAAAATCATTTTAGCCAAACCTTAAGCAACAAGATTAAAAAGGAAGAGAGAGAAGGGATCTCCTTGTCTTACCCCTCTATGACTACCAAAATGTGTGTCCCTTCTATTATTGACTTTCACACACAATATACCATTCATAACCACCACCTTTATCAACTCACACCAAAACTCACTAAAAGCATTTTGACACACACATTTAAGAAGGTAGTCCCAATCCACCTTATCATAAGATTTTTCAAAATCAATCTTCAAAACAACCGAAGGCACTTTTGCCTCCTAGACTCATGTAGGATCTCACGCAAAGATATCAAACCCTCCATAATATTTCTACCCTTAATAAAAGCTATTTGAGAACTGGATATCATCTTATCCATGAAAGGGCCTAATCTGATAGTGATTACTTTAGTTATAATTTGATACAAGACTTGTAAAAGACAAATATGTCTATATTTGGAAATCACATCAGCCAAAGTTTTGAAGGAGAATAATCATGCCAAAGTTTATCCTAAATAGATCAAGAGTACAAGAATGCAAATCATCAAACAAAGCTAAAATATCAGACCAAAAGGTTTGATAGAATTCAACAGGAATTCCATCAGGACCAGGAGCTTTATTTCTAACCATAAGATCTAGTGCATTTTTAACTTCTTCAGGAAAAGGCCTATTAAGCACCTCATTATCAATACTACTTAATTTTTCTTCCACAGACCAAATTGACGAATTTAATCCAACTTGATTTTCCTCCCCTTTACCAAACAACAACTTATAGTAATAAGTGGCATAAGATAGAAGATCAGAGGTCCCCTGAACCAACAAGTCATTATGCTTAAGAGAGTACATAGTATTATTCCTTCTCCTACCGTTAACAATCCTATGAAAGTAAGCAGTATTGTTATCTCCATGAAGGAGCCATTGGGCACTAGACCTACAAAACCAAAACTTCTCTTCTTCTTCATAAATTTGCATTAATATCAATTGGATAAACCCCTTTCTCTGAAATTGTTCCCCAGTTAACAAGTTATCTTATTCCAAAAGCTCCACGTTTTCCAGTTCTAAAGTAAGATCTTTCTTTTCTTCAATAGATTGGCCTCTAATATTAACCCCCAACCCTTCATATTATTCTTCACATTCTTTAATTTCTGCTGCACCTTACCAATATTGTCAGGGGCAATTACTGAGTAATGCCAAGCAATCTTAACCCTGTCTTAAAAATCAGGGTGAGAGATCCAAGTTTTTTCAAACCTAAACTCTCTACTCTTAACCTTAAGTTTCTGACATGTATCAACCACCAAGGGATTGTGACCAGACATTACTCTAGGATATTTTTTCACTTGAGTTAAAGAGAAAATGGATTCCCATTCAGAGTTTATCAGGATTCTATCCAATTTTTCCAAAGCAGGATCATTTTAATTATTCGACCATGTAAACTGCCATTCAGAGTTTTTAGTATTCTTTGATTATTTGGTGGAGGACGCTTGGAATCATTTGTCCGACGAATCCCCTGAGATCCGGTCGTTTTTTGTATTCATTGGTGTGGTTTGAGATCAGTCTATTCCTATTATGGTTGTCATCTTCTTCGATGATTGCTGCTCTGGTGCGCTGATCCTTTGGGCTTTAGCGTGACGACTTTCTTCATGCGTTGTCCAGTTCCGGTGATGGAGGGGTGATGATGGCAGCGCGCATTCGGCTCGTGATACTGTTTGTAGTCGGTGGTAGGTGATCCAATGACCTATTTTTAATTTTTATTGTTTTTAGCTTTCTTTATATTGATTTTGATGATTATTAATAGTTTGGTGTCGTTTTGTAAACAAAACTGAGCCCGCTTCTTGCTTTTAATCGAAGTTTTTCCGAACCAAAAAGAAAAATAATATTGCGCGCGAAGCTCGGCAGGGCATTCACCGGACCCACAGAACAGAGGCTCGGCGAACAGACCCGCCGTACCGCACCATGCGGCGAGTGGTCCCCTCTGATCCGAAAACGAAGCTTCCGCGAAGCAGCGCGGCTCTGTTCTGGCTCAAAAAACCGCCACTTCTTCTCTCCCACACCGCATCCACCACCACCATCGACCACCATGTCTCCGCCTTCCCCGCCAGATCCGATCGACCCCGCCTCCGCGCCGGCGATGGACGCGGCGCTCCCCTCCGCGGTCGTCGCAACCATCCTCTCCCGCCTCGACGTCCGCTCCCTCCTCCTCGCCGCCGCCGCCTGCCGCAGCCTCCGCTCCTGCGCCTCCAGCGCCCTCTCCTTCCTCCCCGCCTTCCACCTCCTCGTCAGTGCCCCGCCCATCTGCTTCCCCTCGCCTCACATCTGCTTTTCCTCGCATCGTATCGTATCGAGACAACCACCGAACGACCGCGGCTGATTACGTTTTCGTGTCTGTGTATGTGACTGAAGGAGGTGGCGCTGACGCACGACCTGCTCCGCCCGCTGCTGCCGCGCAACCCGAGCCTGCGGAGCCTCCGGCTGGACTGCGAGAAGCTCGAGGACGCCGCCGTCGACTGCCTCGCCCGCCCCGGCCTGCACGAGCTCACCCTCCTCAACTGCAACAACCTCAGCGGCCGTCTGCTCCGTCAGCTCAGCGCCACCTGCCAGGATCTCAGGTAACCTTTCCCACACGCCCGTCACTCTGCACTTTGTGATTTGTCTTGCTGCGCTTGAACCTGTGCGCGTATCACGAGTCGCTTGGGCATGGCGAATTATGTTTTGCTTCTGTCGCGGAGCATGATGTTGGCCTGTTCTGAAGCATCTACTAATATTTTACTTGGATGTAGGGTGCTTTCTCTGAACTCGCTTGCTGAGCGTAGGGGCCTGGCAATGGGATTCTCCGATCTGCAGGCATTGCTCAATGGATGCTCCAGTTTGGAGGTATGTCGGGATTGGTTTGATCTCAGTCCCCGGTGTGGAAATCCGCGACTTCTACAATCATCATCTCATTTAATTGATGGCACCGTGCATCTCAAATCAGTAGCATTTATTAGTGAATTAGTTAACTGAAGCCAATGGATGCTAGTACTTCTAGTTGACTTGGCCTCCATTGCATGATCTGAACTAGTTAACTAAACCCAACAGATTCTTAAGTCAAAGCTGAAAGCCTTGAAAGTTTCTGGCACGAACCATTATCTATATCCATCCCATAAACCTCTGTACGATTCAATTCTGTTTACTACTTTGAGATTTCAGTACCTTCATTGGCCTGTAATTGAACTGACAGCTTCCGTACTTCTTATTTGCAGTCTCTCAGCTTGGCACTTGATTTCTCAAAGTTCGATGACCCCAATTTCAGCCATGTGTGGTCATCAGCTTCCCAAGGCCTTTCGTCTCTTGAAATTGGTTATATTCCTTTGTCAATGTTGCTTGCACTTTTGAATGTGGGTGTCGAGTCACGACAAAGCATGGGTTACGTCGAGGCACCACTGTTTTTTCCTAGCCTTCAGAAGTTGTGCCTCTCAGTTGACTTCATTACCGACCATTTGATTGGGTCTATATCAACAGCACTTCCATCGTTGACACATCTGGACCTTCAGGACGCACCGATTATGGAACCTGAATCCGCAACAGATCTCACAAATGCTGGTCTTCAGGAGATCAATCCGAAGGGCAAGTTGAAGCACATTTCCCTCATTAGAAGCCAGGAGTTCTTGTTCACGTCTTTCCGGCGCGTCAATGATCTGGGAATTTTGCTCATGTCTGAAAAGTGCTCAAATCTTGAGAGCATCTGTCTTGGTGGTTTCTCCCGTGTAACAGACACCGGATTTAGGGCTATCATCCACTCTTGTTCAGGTCTTCATAAGCTTAAGGTGTCCAATGGAAGCCGTCTCACTGATCTTGTTTTCCATGACATTGTTGCCACTTCCTTGTGCCTAACACATGTGAGTCTGAGATGGTGTAATCTACTCACTGATGTTGGGATTGAGAGGCTGTCATTCAACAAGGATCTCAATGTATTGGATCTTAGAGATTGCAAGAGTCTGGGTGATGAAGCTGTGAGAGCTCTGAGCTGCCTTCGCAGGCTGCACATATTGATGTTGGATGGTACTGATATCACTGATCAAGCATTGAAGTATCTGGGTGCTGGAGCATGCCCGCTAGCTTCATTATCTCTGAGGGGCTGCTATAAGCTGACAAATGACTGCATACCCTTGTTGTTTGCTGGTTCTGTTAAAGAGAGCCTACGTGTGTTGGATCTCTCAAGAATCCCAAGTATCACTGATGATGGTGTCATGTTGATAGCGCAGAGCCGAACTCCTCTTATCGAGCTCCGATTGCGAGAGAACCCAAAAATAGGGGATGCTACAGTGATGGCTCTTGCATCCATGCAATTTGATGGTGGAACTTATGGTAGTACCTTGCAGCTGCTGGACCTCTACGACTGCTTGGCGATCACACCACTCGCAATGCGGTGGTTTAAGAAGCCATACTTCCCAAGGTTGCGATGGCTAGGGCTAAGAGGCAGCATGAACAGGATCATGGTGGATGCCCTTGTTCGAAGCCGCCCTTTCTTACACATGTCATGCGCTGGAGACGAACTGGGGACTTCATACTGGGACGCATCCGCCGATTGGTATCGGCATGATGACGATGATTCTGAAGATCTTGAGCCGTGGCAGCTAGACGGTGAGCCGGTATCTGACACTGAAACAGTCGCGGGAGAATAATGCTTTGTTGCCGTGTGTCATGTTTGTTTGCCCCAAAATGATCACAAGGCTCTTTATCAGCCAGGAGTTGATCTCTTGTTGTACCACCAGATAAGACATTTTTCTTGCTGTTACTTTTCCTCATGTGTCCATTTCGTGTGTATGTGGCAACCTGTTTGTTGTTACATCACGCCATGTATGTTATATTCAGATTCTAGACAGTGCAAGGACAGGAAATGATCATTGGTCCAATAGCCACAAACCTCTGATGTTTTGTAATATTCTGCCCGATGTAATCGTTCCTAAATTAATGAAGCGTCTGCTGTTAGTATGACATTGTTGAGCCAATTTGGGCAAATACAAGATCATACGTTTTGAGCTGAGCATGTGAACAGTGTAACATCCCATTCCATAGTGTAAAAGGTTTATACTCTATGTTTTCCCCATGTAGGAGGTGTGAATATTATCAACGGACAAACTCGAGCTCTATTTCTCTTAGAAGATATATATTTTTGGCCATTACAAATACAGAAAAAACTACAGTATACATGTCAATATCGAAATATCATGTGAAATTAAATCTTCCGTGAAAAAAAGTCGGCCATGTGATTTGTGCATAAAAGGAAAAACTATACCTGTATTTTTATTTACAGGTTACAACTTCATAGTGTATTAACATGAAATTTTCATTTCGAAATATTTAGAACATGAAAATCATTTCTCCATTTGCAGATTTTCTGAGAGAAGGTGCCCATCTGTCAGAGCCCAGCAAAGAGGGTGCAAAGCATATGGGCGGTGGCCCGTCACTGTGCGGCAGCATCCGACTCTTCTCCGACCAGCGGACGAGCGGCCACTTGCTCTCCCCTGCCCACCTATCCTCCTCCATCTGTTCCTCCCCCGCTTAGGTCACGGACGGAGCGGCGATGTCGGCGCCCGTAACGGTGTACGGGCCGGCGATCTCGCCGGCGGTGGCGCGCGTGGCGGCGTGCCTGCTGGAGAAGGACGTGCCGTTCCAGCTGGAGCCGGTGGACATGTCCAAGGGCGAGCACAAGTCCCCCTCCTTCCTCAAGCTCCAGCCCTTCGGCCAGGTCCCCGCCTTCAAAGACCACCTCACCACTGTCTTCGGTCGGTACCCACAGTCTTCTACTACCACTGCAACAGATCTCCGCTTCTCTACTTCAAGTGCCATTCAGTAATAAAGATTGTAAATCTACCTACCTGGATCTGCCTGAATTTCATCAGTAATCGCTCAGTTTCAGAATTTAGCGTAGATTCTAGTCTTGACATGTGCATATGTGTGGATGATTAAACTGGTCCTTTTTTTTTTGCGGAAGATTAAACTGGTCCTTGAATGCGAAAGAAAAAGAAAAAGATCTATGAATGGTCGTTTGTGTTCACAAGTTGTATGGTTCATCTTTGGCAGAGTCAAGGGCCATTTGCCGTTACATCTGTGACCAGTACTCGGACCGTGGAAACCGGACTCTCCTAGGACGGGAAGAAGACGGGGCGGTAGGCCGCGCTGCCATCGAGCAATGGATAGAGTCTGAAGGGCAGGCATTTAACCCGCCGAGCTTGGCCATCGCATTCCAGCTCACGTTCGCGCCGCTTATGGGTAGAGCCACCGACATGGCTGTGGTGGAGCAGAACGAAGCGAAGCTCGCCAAGGTGCTTGACGTGTACGAGCAGCGGCTGGGGGACAGCCAGTACTTTGCGGGCGACGAGTTCACACTTGCAGACCTTGTTCACATGCCCAACACTGAACTTCTTGCGAGCAAGACCAAGACGGCGGGGTTGATCACGGCGAGGAAGAATCTGTCCAGATGGTGGGACGAGGTCTCGGTTCGTCCGTCATGGAAGAAGGTCGTTGAGCTGCAGAGTGTACCACGCCCCCCTAGATCTTGAGGCTTCCTTGCTTTTTTATCTGAGCAGGTTCTGATGCACCAGTCACATTATGTTATGTGTTGCCATCACTGTTACTCTATGTTAATTGTGTGAAAGACTCGGGCTGCTTTGTACTACATGTAATTCTGCTATCTATCTCTGGTACTATTGACATTGGATGACTATGCTTTAATAAATATGGCTGTCTGTATCAATTGATGCAGCGGCCAGGGGTTTCCCCTTCTCGAATTTTTTTTCTTGTACTATTGAGTTTATTCGTGGTTGGATATGTTCCTCTGGTTTCTCAACGTAGTGCTGTATAGGAACACGATTCAGTGGACTGATAAATTTGCGCATTTGATAATCCATATAAATGTATTCACAAAAATGTTTGCTTACTACCCCCTTATTTTCAGTGGTCATTCTAGCAATCTATTTACCTTTGCAAGATTGATATCTTGATTCAAAATTTGAGTCCATTATTTCTCTCACTGGCAGTGTTACATTTGAATATATGATTCAAGGATGACCGTGATTACCAGCTGTCATTTGTAGCATTTGGCTTTCTCAGATATATTCAGCTAAATTCGTTCTGGGATGTGATGGAAGACGAGAAACAAATAGAGTCTTAGCAAATTTAAGGAAGTAAAAATGTTTGGAGAATTCTCTGATATGTTGAACTGATAGCATTAGCGGCTGAAGGGAAAGATAAAGAATGTTGATTTCAATTGTTCAGACTGAGATACTGATTATAACTTGGGTTAATGCATTATGGCAGTTTCTTATTTTGCCACTTCATACCATTATTAGTAATCTAATCTGGAAAACTTAAATCCATTCCTCTTCATACCAGTATCAGTATCTAATCTGGAAAACTTAAGCAAATGAATTACTCTTATCATTTTACAGGCACCAATCCCAACAAATCAATTTTGTTCTTCTACCAAATGAAACATTCTAGGTTTTCAAATCTAAGCACACTGAGAGTTACCCTTGTTTTTATATTCCATCAGACGGTTGGATCATACCTGACTCCATCTGAGGTATGTTACCTTTTGTCGAAAATCTTATTCTTTTACTCTGACAGAAGTCACCAGATCTTCGTCACTGCTAGTACTTGATACCAATCTTCTTATGCTTGCCAAATTCTCGTCAATTGGCCCAAAGCAACATCACGAGCTCCTTGTACATATTTTTAACTCAATTTAGTAAAGACTAGGTTGTAAACAAATAATGCTGTTCTGCAGGGCTTGTTTGCTACTACAGACACTATGATAGCTGCAAGCAAGAATCCAGATTCCCCCTTTCTCTTTACACTTTCTCTTTTCCAGTTGTGTTGTGCTAGGTAGCAGGAGCAAGGCAAGTATGGAATTTCATCTTTTATTTCTTTAAATACCTCGCATTGAAACCTGTTGCCACCATTCCTCATTGCCATTGCATAGCTTGACAAAGAGATCGATCAAACCAAGAGAAAAGATGGCAACAGGCTTGCAAGTGTTTGGGCAGCCAGCATCCACCGATGTTGCCAGGGTTCTGACATGCCTCTTTGAGAAGAATTTGGAGTTTGATCTCGTCCGGATTGATACATTCAAGAAACAACATAAGCTTCCTGAGTTCATTAAGCTGAGGGTAGGGATCACTTCTCATACAGTTCCATGTCTTGAATGAGTTAACACCTGTAACAATTTCCTATATATCTTTTTGCAGGATCCGAGTGGGCAAGTGACATTCAAGCATGGCGACAAAACTCTCGTTGGTAAGGAGAAGATGAAAATAGCAATGATCTTACATTTTTCATTTTTATCTTTATTTTGTTTTGAGGATTGAAAGGCGATGTGAACCTTGTGTGCAGATCCGAGGGCTATTTGCAAGTACCTCTGTACCCAGTTCCCAAATCAGGGAAACAAGGGCCTCTATGGAACTGGTTCTCTGGAACGCGCGTCAATAGAACAGTGGCTGCAAACAGAGGCTCAAAAATTCAACCCTCCCAGCTCTGCCCTCGTCTTTCAGCTGGCATTTGCTCCTCACTTGAACATTCCTCAAGACTTTGCAGCTATTGCAGAAAATGAGAGGAAACTCCAGCAAGTCCTCAATGTTTACGATGAGATACTCTCAAAGAATGAGTACCTGGCCGGCGATGAATTCACCCTCGCTGACCTTTCTCACCTTCCAGACTCACAGTACATTGTGGATACTGAGAGAGGCAGGAAGCTCTTCACTTCCAGGAAGAACGTGGCGAGGTGGTTCGACACAATCTCGAGGCGCAAGGCATGGGAGCAGGTAGTCAAGATGCAGATGGAGCATCCTGGCGCGTTCGAGTAATGTCTTGGTGGCTACGAGCAAGTATCGAGTTCATCTCGAAGAGCTCCATCGTTGATCGACCTGGCTTCTACCGTGCTGTGTTCTTTCGCCATCGTTGCAACTCGTGTTGTCTGTCATTTGTCGAATCCCCTACATACATTGTATTGTGAACCAAAATAATATGAGGCCTGTTTGTGATGTCTGATGTACCGCGTGCGTTTGATGTGCTTTTATCTCGGTGTATCCTCAACTGAATATTTTTTATTCGACTGCCAGTTTTGTTTGTGTGGTCTACCATTTTGTCAAACAGAAGAAACTTGATCTTTGATCAGTTTTATATTACTAACTAAATTTTCTTGCAGTTAGTTCTACTTTGGTAACTGTTGTATCGGAATGTTCTATCATCTTGCATTCTGGTTGCACACCACTTGCGTGATTGATGCTGTTCAGAAACGTAACTCACAATATGAACCACATTCAGTTGCACACTATGAACTCACGTTGCTTTGTGAATCCTGAGAGGCAAGGAGCTCTTCACTTCCAGGGAGAATGTTGCAAGGTGGTTTGACAAAGTAACCCCGCTGGTGCTAGTGGGAATATAAGCCTCATATTCTTGTGTCCTGGATAAAAAATGATCCTGATTAATATATTGTAGTTAAACTTATCTTGGTACCTACCTATGTAGTTACGTAAAATATACAGCCAGTTCAAATTAACATGGATATGAGATAAATATCACTTTAATTAAAATATGTTTTGTTTTTAAATTTAAGAAAGTATAGATAAAAATCACTTTAATAAAGATATCTATAGCACATGCTTTTAAAATTTGTATACCACGATGAAAATCTTCCATTTGTTTCCTGTAATTTATTCCTATATATCAAATAATGTTATCACATAATTCATGAAAAATATTTCTGTAGATCATAAGAATGTCTTGTGTCCACATGTTTTGATACAAATGCCCACGGCAATTTTTTTTTGAATTTAGTTCTCATGTAAAATAATGTTGTTATCCCAAGAAGAAACTTGCACTATGATTGATTTAATAGTGCCAATATTGTTGCTATTTTGTGATAAACAATAAGATTAACTATTTGAAACAATTTTTTTTACACAAAACTAACTTCAAAACCTTGTTAATGATACCAAGTTCATTCAAAAGTATCATACTAAATTCTTTTCAAACAGGCATGTCAGAACACTGGCATACGTAGAAAAAAATCCATTTTTATGAAGTTCATGTTCGTAAAATAAAATAATATGAAAACAATAAAGACAAAACAAAATGCCAAAAGAAACTCAAAGCAACAAAAAATATTAAATATGCATGAGAAGAAAAATAATTACCCGGAGAGGGGAGGGCGGGGCGGGGGCGCTGCCTGCCTCCACCTCTCATACTAGATTATTCAGTATTGACATACTGAACCCCACACGATAAATACTAAAAACAAAAATCACAGTGAATTTAAGAATACTATTTTCCTATAAAATCCAAAACAATTGAAAGAATAAAATAATATTTTCAAAATACTATTCTAAAATTTTGATTAACTATGACCAAAATTCATTGAAATATGACCAAAATAATTGAAATGTCTATTCAATGTTTTTGAAATGAACTGAAATATGACTAGATTATCTAAAATTTATGTGAACTTTCACAGAAAGTTCATTGCAATAAATCAATTGGAACAATATTTTAAATAATTTGGATTTTGTGGGATTTCACTGAAAGATTAGTGAAGTAATATTTGAAATTTACAATAAGATATATTTTCATAAAAATCAACATCCATTCTTCTACTTTCTAGTTACTATGGCTGACGTTACGATGTAACTTTTGTCCAACCTTGTTCTTTTTCAAACAAACCTCGCCCAGAGGGACAGATTCCTGGCCTCCATTAAAAAGAATAAAATTAGTCTGGTTAATGAGCAAAACCAGATCCAAAACCTCACAATAAGAAAGACGGAGTGAAAGCCCAAACAACTTGAAATCAAGCTAGCAAAACTTGGACTGAAGCACCGCCAAGCAAAACAGAACCCACTAGAAAAGCCGATAGGCATGACACAAAAAAACACGAGATATGTTCTTCTAAGCAGGGGTACACCTACATGCACACTTCTTTTAGGCATTTTTGGTGCACCAAAATTTTGAAAAAAAAGTCTTGATGTTGTAATATAAAGTTATATTGAATTGTGAAGTTTGAGGTTTATAAGTTATGCTATTTGAGAGAAACCAAAAAGGAAATGATGAATTTTATATTGACATATATTTTCTAGCGGTTGTTATTTTTTGCGTGGGCATATACTATACGTTTTCTCCTCTAAGTATTTTGTGTGACATAGTATAATCTTGTACTACACTGGTCTCCGTCTTTGTAGATTTTTGTTGCGATTTAGTATAAAAAAATCAAAAGTTAGTAGAGGTGTAGGTGTAGCATGGTGCTCACTCACAACTTTTCCAACAAAACACGTCCCTAAGCACCGTTCTTGGCTTGGCACAAATCCTAGCGTTCATCGGATCCATCTTATTGAACTTTTATCCCGATTACCTTAGAGCATCTCCAAGAGATGATGTACAATAGGACACTCGAAAATAGTTTTAGGACAATAGTTTTTTTTTTACTTTTAGGGCATCAAATCAGCATGAGATGATATATAATAGGGCACACAACACGAGATCCAACCGTGGGGAGAGACGGGATGGAGGTCCAACTGGCGGTCGGGTGGTTGCGCGCGGCCGTTTTATGTGATAGGGCTTTGGTTTGGTGTCCCAAATTTGTATCGCCAACTGCAAAATTTTAGGGTGTGATGTAAAATATTGGCCTTTTAGGGATAGATCATCCGTTGGAGCACCCTTCTCGTGTCCTATAAATTTATTTTGCATCATCTATTGAAGATGTTCTTACACTGCATAATGGAATTGATTTGGTTAACGAGGAAAACAGAACCCAAAACCTCACAATGCTCTATAAATTAAAAAAAAAACTAAGCCAAAACCCTGACAATAGGAGATCAACCTGGCTAAACTAGGACTGAAACACCGCCAAACCAAGATCAGCCAGGCAAAGCACATAAGGCACAACACATAACCAAAGTACTCCCTCCGTCTTGAAATAGACGTCGCAGGTTTGTCAAAATTTGGATGAATATATATAGTAAATAGTGTCTAGACGTCAATAAATCTGAGACATCTATTTTGGGACGGAGGGAGTATATCTCTAAGCACCTGTTCTTGGGTTGTCACATAATCACATAATAGTAGTGTTCAGCAGATCCATTGTACTGTACGTGTGTACCCCGATCACCTCACACGCAAAGGCACGCGCAGCGCAAGGGAGACAGAACTGCAGAGATCGGATCTCCTATTTTAACCGATCACACACCTTGCTAAACACACACTGTGATCAAAAGCCGTTTGTTCAGTGATGCGTCTTTTACGGCTGATTTTTGCATGCCCACCTTAATCCCTTGCTTGGCGGGCACTCGTCACCGTACCAGGATCTAGCCTATAGCCCCAATGCTTTGCCAACATCCGATCTCGAGAGTATGTATCTTTCGTGTTGGTTAAGCCCATCGGTAAAGGATGATCACCCTGGGGGAGATCCATGCTTGGCCTGTTTTGTTTCTGCCGTGCTGGAGACAACATGGCTGCTCTGCCTCCAAGCAAGAATCCATCCATATGGTGCCTTTATCTCTTTGATTGGCAGCTTTCGCTTTCGCCGTCCTGTGTGCTAATCCTCTGCGGCAAGGCAAGCATATTGGTCCCGTCCCACGCTATAAATCCACCGCCCGGTGGATCCCAGACTCCATCACTCAGTTGCTTCACTCACTGATCACCTTCGCATCGGCCCAAGACATTTGCTCGCTTGTCGCTGCCGAGGAAGAATCAGTTGTTTGAGCAATGGCGGCAGGACTGCAGGTGTTCGGGCAGCCGGCGTCGACCGACGTGGCGAGGGTGCTCACCTGCCTCTTCGAGAAGAACCTCGAGTTCGAGCTCGTCCGCATCGACACCTTCAAGAGGGAGCACAAGCTCCCCGAGTTCATCAAGCTCCGGGTACGTCGTGTGCCTTGCCAGCTCCCTCCATCGTGCAAGCTAATTTGTGTTCGTAATTTCACTATTGACTGACGCTCGTCTCTGCAGGATCCTACTGGGCAGGTGACCTTCAAGCATGGTGACAAAACTCTTGTTGGTAAGAGCACAACTCCAAATAAACATTTCAAATGCACACTTTTTTTATTTTTCTGATTCTTGTCGGGGATTTTAAATTTTCTGAGAAATTCATGTGAAATTCAATTGACTGGGTAGTGGATATATATAGTACAATAGTATCAAAATTTGGTCGATCAGAGCACTACCATAATTAGGCAATGGTGTGGCTCTTCTATTCTTGTGGCAGATTCAAGGGCGATATGCCGGTACCTGTGCACCCAGTTCCCGGAAGACGGCAACCGCGGCATCTACGGCACGGGGTCGCTGGAGCGCGCGTCCATAGAGCAGTGGCTCCAGGCGGAAGCCCATAGCTTCGACGCCCCGAGCTCCGAGCTCGTCTTCCACCTGGCCTTCGCGCCGCTGCTGAGCATGACCCCCGACGAGGCCCACATCGCGGAGAACGAGAGGAAGCTGCAGCAGATGCTCGGCGTCTACGACGAGATCCTGGCCAAGAACCAGTACCTCGCCGGCGACGATTTCACCCTCGCCGACCTGTCCCACCTGCCCAGCTCCCACTACATCGCCGCCACCCCGAGGGGCAGGAAGCTCTTCACCTCCAAGAGGCACGTCGCCAGGTGGTACGACGCCATCTCCAGCCGCCCGTCCTGGCAGCAGGTGGTCAAGATGCAGAGCGAGCACCCCGGCACGTTCGAGTGATCGGTCGATCGAGCTACGTGGCGACCTCGTCCTTTGTGATCGACGGCAACCGGATTCTTCGTTGGGCTTCAATTCACACCGTGATACGTCTTCGTCAAGGTCCCTCTCGTCTACGTTCGTCCGTTGTCGTGTTGGCTAAAATAATGTGAAGCCCTAAACCGGTGTCGTCCTTAATGTCTTCAATTTTGCAACACCATTGTCCTTCAAGGGGTTGTAATGCTCAGTTGCTTTCAGTTCAACAAATATATGTTCCCAATCAAGCCTTGTCACCCGTTTCTCCTACGGTGTCTTCATTTGACAAGAGCACTATTGTATAGATGGAGACATCAGGACGCGTTTGGTAGGCTACATTCCTCTCGGGCAGGTCCGTTGGCGATGGATCCGACCATTTGGATACCTGCTGGACACTCACGTTGTGGCCGGCGCAATTTTCAGAATAGCCTAGAGGCAAGCCCATGACAACGGCCAAATTGGCCGTTTTCCCGGAGCCTGGCTCGGGCGAGCGAAAAAAGGCTCCCTGCTGCACGAGTGGGGAACGAGAGGGAGATGTCGTGTCCCTTCGGGAAACATGCGCCATAAATCTCCTCATCGTCCACTACTCTCCCTCTCCACACTGCCACTGTCCTCCTCGATAGTTCCTCTGCCAGCGATGGATCAGCCGCGAATCATCGACCCCGGCGGCCTCATGTGGAGTAAGAGATCTAGGCGACCGCAACTTTAGTCTCTTCCCCGGGCGACAGTGGGAGCTGCAGCTGTTCGAGCTTCATTGAGTCGGCAATGACGGTAATCTCCCCTCCCCCCCGGTTCTTTCCTAGCCATCTATTGGCGGTTCATCGGTAGATCTGCCAGTACATGTTTAGGGTTAGGCTTCTTGATGCCATGCGGTGTAGATCTGTAGGGCTAACCACTAGTCTAGGGTTTTTTACGATTTGGGGTTTAGTGTTGCTGCTCTGGTTTGTTCTTGGCATTTTCGGCCGTTGTTCTTAGTATGAGTAGTTTCGATAATGTGGAATGTTAGGTTCATACTCTGTCTATATTTTAACCCTCGGTAGTCCGTGGATGAAAATTTGTCGATGATTCCACCACCGGTTATGCTCTTTCAGGGACGGATTAGTGAAGCGAGCGGTATGTACATTGCTTGCACATCCCACTTGCTTTACTGATTCTATATCTGAAAATGGTGTCGCTCCATTGCCACATGCGGTAAGTTTATGAATCTTCAAAAAGGCACTATACGAGGCACATGTTGTACTTTCATCCAACTGCCAATGATGAGGACAACCACATGTAGTAATTTTGTAGAGATGGGCTTTAGTACCCAGTATTTTGCCCAAATATGATGTGTCTATTCTTATGTGATGAACTCATGATTGTAATTCCACACAATGTATTTTCAGGGACGGGTAGTCGAAAATAGTTTTGTGTACAAATCATGTTGCTTGTGCTTGTGACTTGGTTCGCTCACACCGGCACTAAAGATGATGTGTGTCTATTGCCACATGCAATAACTGTTCTCAACTACATCGTTATTATATATGAGGCAATGTACCTACTGTTATGTGTTGTGCTAAGTAGGCCAATTACCGATGATTAAACTAACGACATGCACTTTCAAGGAGGGGTTAGTGAACCTAGTGGTTTATACATCACATGTGCATTCGACTTGGTTCACTAACTCCATCTCTTAAAAAATTGTGTGTCCATTGCCACATGCAGTAGTTCTCAAAACAAACACTATATGAGGCAAAACTTGTAATTTCATCCGACTACCAATGATTACCAATGTGCCACATGCAGTAATTTTCTTGATAACCATGCATTTGTGTCTTTTTACATGCATTGAAGATTGATGGCATGGGCAAGGATGCCGACAAGGGATCTAACAAGATGGTCAAAAGAACATGAACGTCGGCCAATGTAGGCCACTGGGATGACCTGAGTGACCCCAAACCAGTTCTACAAGGTGATGATAGAACCTTCTTTGGGATTTATTCCTATCCTAGATACATTTAGGCCCTACTTGGACAATATTCCTAACAACATCACCCTAAAGACGACGACTGGCTGTACATGGGACATCGGGATCAAGGATGTTAATGGAAAAGCTTGCTTCAATCAAGGGTGACCAGATTTTGCTATAGCTCCCAACCTAAAGATTGGGTACTTGCTAACCTTCAAGAAGATCCACCAAAAGGTGTATAAGGTGGTAATCTATGGCTACAATCAAGCTGAGATAGTAAAGAGGTGATCTGACCATCCTGAAGCATTCCGGAGGATTGTCCATTAGGATTGAGTTTTAGTTACTGCCATGATCCTAAACTTTAGCTGTAAGTCCCGTCATGAACTATGTTCGACTGCTATGTCATGAACTTTAGTACTGTTATCACCGTATGAATGTATGATCTACTACAGTTGTTCTTGGTTCATCATATTGGTAACCTCACCCCTCTCTAAAAGGGGTTACCACAACAACAATGCTGCAGGCAACCAAACACGTTGCAAGCTGCATTAGCAGCGATGGTGCATGCTACCAAACATTAGAAATCATGTCTTACCTAGGTGCAAAATATCATATGCAGGCCACCAGCAAACGGGCTGAAGAATATGGCCAAGGGGCTATTTTTGGCTGGTCCTGGTAGCTTTGGCACTGCTAGGATGGGACATGAAATCGGACCATCCTACCAAATGTGTCCTAAGGGTGTGCCGGGCCATCTCAACTGAGCCGACCTCATACGAAAAAGGGCCTCTCAGCCAGACCAGGATGCAAAGCTCAAATCGAGCTTCACAACTAGCCCAAATTGAGTTCATCCCAAAAAATCACCATGCATCCCCTAACATGCCTACCCCGAGACCCCCACTCCCACCTCTTTCTCTCATTCATTTGCAACAACTTCCTACTCTCTCATTGCCCGTCCTCCTCCTGCGCCCCAACCACACTTGCCACCGCCGAGCAGGAGCAAGGGAACACCAGGAAAAGGAAGCAAGTTCCACCGGTGCACCACCCACCATTGT
Source organism: Avena insularis (assembly GCA_023614405.1). NCBI lineage: Eukaryota > Viridiplantae > Streptophyta > Magnoliopsida > Poales > Poaceae > Avena > Avena insularis. The sequence goes on along the minus strand of CM042690.1, from coordinate 88,297,037 downwards.
GTCGCTCCACCGCCAACAAGCTACCACTGTGTTGCGCCATCGCTAAACACCCACATGTCAGAGCCCCATGGCCCACCACTGCTGATGAGGAACTCCTAGCATGACATGGTCGAGATGAGGGGCTGATTGCTTTTTGTTTTGTTTAGGGGCCTTTGTGTAAAATTTTGGACCGCTCTGTAATTTTTTGTTTGTAGGCCAATCTGAAACCATGCATGCTACCAAACAAAGTATCGGTTCAGCTTCTCTCAACACACACATGCTACCAAACACACCACAAAACTTTAGGCTAGCTCGTACGAGGTTAGGATATCTCAAGCGGGAGAGTGAATTTGAAGTGACACATGATACGAAACACACCCTAATATGCCCTTTAGAGAAAGCGTTTGATAGGGTGAGATTGGAGTTTCTCCATGAGGTCCTCCTTTGTAAAGGTTTCTGAGTCAGAATGGACTCATAGGTCACCTATCGGGCTGCCTCGCGGGGCGACTTCGAAGGCTCTTCCCAATCTCTAAACTCCACTCCTTGATCTACTCCCCACGATCGCTGCAGCATCGGTGGTAACGTACATGCCCAGCCATAGAAGACCGCCCAGCTATCAAAGACAGAGGGTGAAGCAGGCAAGCCCTAGGTGGTCCCCTAAGCGCGGAGGCAGTCCGTCTCTTGGGCAACGAAGGTGGAGAACGAGAGGTGTTGTAGACTGGCGGTTAGTCGTTCTGGGGTGGTCGACCTACTTGAGGAGAGAGGTGGCGGTCATGGCATGGAGGCACCCCCTCCCCGTGGTGGCAACTCCTTAGGTTCTACGATGTGGGTTGGATTTCAGAGAAGAGGCAGTGATGGATCTATCGAGTGGTGGGGACCGACCTCTGTTGGAGATATGCCCAAGAGGCAATAATAAAAGTGGTTATTATTATATCTTTGTGTTTATGATGAATGTTTACATCCCATGCTATAATTGTATTATTAGGAAACACTAATACTTGTGTGTTTTGTAAACATAAAAGAGTCCCTAGTAAACCTCTTGTTGAACTAGCTTGTTGATTAATTGATGATCATGGTTTCCTGATCATAGACATTGGATGTGATTAATAACAAGGTTATATCATTAGGAGAATGATGTGATGGACACACACCCATAGTAAGCGTAGCATAAGATAAAGTCATTAAGTTCATATTGCTGTAAGCTTTGAAATACATAGTAACCTAATCCTTTGACCATGAGGTTATGTTAATCACCATCACCGGATGGGTACTTTGATGACATCAAACGCCGTGGCTGGGCGGTTATAAAGGTGTCATTGGGTATTCTGAAAGTATGTGTTGAAGCGCATAGACCAAGATTGGGATTTGTCCATCCATATGACGGATAGATATACTCTGGGCCCTCTCAGTGGAATGTCATCTAGATAGCTTGCAAGCATGTGACTAGGTCACAAGGGATGACATAACATGGAACGAGTAAAGAGTACTTATCAGTAATGAGGAAGAACTAGGTATGAAGATACCGACGATCAAACCTCGGATAACTAGAATATCGCAAGACAAAGGGAATTGGTTTCGTATGTTAAATGGTACAATCGATCACGATATCATCGTTGAGTATGTGGGAGCCGTTATGGATCTCCAGATCCCACTGATGGTTATTGATGGGAGAGGTGTCTTCATCATGTCTGCATATTCACGAATCGTAGGGTGACACACTTAAGGTTCGAAGTTGTTTGAAGTAGATATGGAATTTGCGTTGGAGACCGAATGTTGTTCGGAGTCTCAGAATGGGTCCGGGACATCACGAGGAGATCCGGAATGGTCCGGAGAAGGAGATTCATATATTGGGGATCATTTTCTAAGTTAGGAAATGTTCCGGAGTGCGTGTATGGAGATTCTAGAAGGTTTCGGAATGTTCTGGAAGGTTCTAGAGGATTTCTTGGAGTTTGCTTGAAAACCAAGAAAGGGATCAAAGAAACCAAGTGGGGTAAGACATGGATTCGTGGGGGAGGAGGACTCCTCCCCCAACCCGCCGGCCCAAGGAGGAGGGAGTCCTACTAGGACTCTCCCTCCCCAGGCGCGCCTCCCTCCCTTAAATAGAAGGGAGGGGTGCCCCCTCTTGCACCTTGTCCCATAACTCCCAATCTCAGCCGCCTCTCTCCTCCACGTTTCTTCTGCACAGGCATAGGCGAAGCCCTGCAGAATTCTCATCTCCACCACCACCACCACGCCGTCGTGCTGCTGGGATTCCGTGGAGAAGATCTACTACCTCCGCTTTCATTTGGAACAGGGAGAGGAAGGTCTGCTTCGACTCCGCACGTGTGACCGTCTGCGGGAGCGCTGCCGGAACGCGGCGCCGGAAGGATCGTCCACACGATCTTGAGATCGGCAAGTGATCGACTACATCATCCACGAGACCTAATCTCGTTAACGCTTTCGGTTCTATGAGGGTTAGTACCGATCTATCTCGTTGCTCATGTCTAGTAGATTAGATCTGGGTTTTGTTCGTTCTTGCGGTAGAAATTTTTTGTTTTCCATGCTACGAACCCATCAGTGGTATCAGAGCCTTGTCTATGCGTAGATCTGTTGCACGAGTAGAACACAATGAGGTTGTGGGCGTTGGTGCTCGTGCCGTCTTTTGCTATATGTGTACTTTGCATCTTGCGGTATGGTGGGATGAAGCGGCCCGGGCTAACATTACATGTCATCGTACATGAGAATTGCTCCACGCTTGACGTGCAACTCGTATTGCATAAGTGGCTTTGCGGGTGTCTGTCTCTCCCATCATAGTATAGATCAAATCTACACTTTGCACTTGATAGCACTTGTATCAACGTTGTGGTTCAGTTTCGTAGGTAAGATGCGTTCTTAGTCGAAAGCCCCAAGCCACGTAAAACTTGCAAAGAAAATTAGAGGTGTCTAACTTGTTTTTGCAGGGGTTTTGTGATGTGATATGGCCTACATGTGATTGTGATTGTATTTGATGTATGCAATGATCCTTGTTGTAATATGGCATCCGGCAGGAGCCTAATGGTTGTCTTTAATTCTGTTAAGACCTGCGTGTCTATTCATCTTGTAATAGCTTTATTCCAAGTAGTTGTAATAGTTGCTGGTGATGATGGACAACCATGAAGTGGCGCCACGGACCTTGACGCAATGCTGGTGATGATGGAGATCATGTCCGTGCTTTGGAGATGGAGATTGAAGGCATAAGAAGAAAGGGCCATATCATATCACACTAATTATGAATTGCCTGTGATGTTAATCCTTTATGCATCTTGTATTGCTTAGATGTGACGGTAGCATTATAAGATGATACCTCTCACTAAATATCAACTAATAAATTGTTAGTACTTAGTTGGCATCGTTGCTAAGACTAAATCGTTTGAAGCATCTCGTGATGATCGGGTGTGATAGACTCTACGTGTGCATACAACGGGTGCAAGCCAGATTTGCACATGCGGAAACTAAGGTTAATCTTGACGAGCCTAGCATGTACAGACATGGTCTCGGAACACGGAATACCGAAAGGTAGAGCATGAGTCATATGATTGATATGATGAACATGAAGATTGTTCGCCGATGAAGCTACATCATCTCACGTGATGATCGGACTTGGTGTAGTGGATTTGGTTCGTGTAATCACTAAAACAACTGCGAGGGATGTTGTTTTGAGTGGGAGTTCACCTAGTTGATTTAAGAATTAAATTTGAACACTATTTATCATAAACTTAGTCTAAATTACTTGCAAATTTGTTGTAGATTATGGCGAACATTTCCATCAATTTCAATGCGTTCCTAGAGAAAGAAAAGCTTAAGAACAATGGAAGCAATTTCACGGACTGGTTCCGTGGACTGAAGATCGTCCTCAGGGCTGGTCAGTTGACCTATGTGCTCGAAGCACCGCTAGGTGACCCACCTGCAGAAGATGCCACCGATGACGTAAAGAATATTTATGCCACTCGGAAACATCACTACTCCGATTCGGTGTGCCATCCTCACGGTTTAGAATCGACTTCAAAAGCGTTTTGAGCACCATGACCCATATGAAATCATTAAGGAGCTCAAACTCATATTTGAGACTCGCGTGGCCATGGAAAGCTATGAAGCTTCCGAGAAGTTCTTTACCTGCAAGATGGAAGAGGGTAGCTCTGTTAGCGAGCACGTGCTCACCATGTCAGACGCATAAACAAACTCAAGAGTTGGGGATACCGATTACTAATGAATTGGGGATTCACCGTGTCCTCCAATCACTGCCACAAATTTACAAGAACTTTGTGATGAACTACAATATGCACTGCATGAACAAGACGTTGCCTGAACTATCGTCCATGCTGAAAACTGCTAAAGTGGAGATCATGAAAGAACACCAAGTGTTGATGGTCAATAAGACCACCAATTTTAAGAAAAAGGGCAAGCCTAAGAACAAGGGCAACTTCAAGAAGGACGGCAAGAAAGCTGCCGCACCTGCTAAGAAGCCCAAGGCTGGTTCTAAACACAAGCGAGTGCTTCTCTTGCAAGGGTGCTGGTCCTTTGGGCGTAAGCGCCCCAAATACTGGCGGATCTGAAGAACGTCAACATCAAGAAGAAAGGTATATTCGATATACATGTTATAGATGTGTATCTTACTAGTAATCGTAGTAGTGCACAGGTATTTGATCTGGTTCGGTTGCTCATATTTGTAACTCGAAACAGGAGCTGCGGAATAAACGAAGACTGGCAAGAGACGAGGTGACATTGCGCGTTGGAAATGGCTCCAAGGTTGATGTGATCGTCGTCGGCACGCTCCCTCTACATCTACCATCGGGATTAGTTTTAAATTTAAATAATTGTTATTTGGTGCCTGCGTTAAGCATGAACATTATATCTGGATCTTGTTTATTGCGAGACGGTTACTCTTTTAAGTCTGAGAATAAAGGTTGTTCGATTTATATGATTAATATCTTTTATGGTAATGCACCTGAGATAAATGGTTTATTCTTATTAAATCTCGATAGTAGTGATACACATGTTCACAACATAGATGCTAAACGAATAAAATTAAATGATAATTCTACATACATGTGGCACTGTCATCTTGGTCACATTGGAGTGAAGCGTATGAAGAAACTCCATTCTGATGGACTTCTTGAATCACTTGATTTTGAATCACTTGAAAGATGCGAAACATGTCTAATGGGAAAAATGACTAAGACTCCATTCTCTGGCATAATGGAGCGAGCTACAGACTTATTGGAAATAATACATACCGATGTGTGCGGTCCAATGAGTGTAGCATCACGTGGTGGATATCGTTATGTTCTCACTTTCACGGATGACCTGAGTAGATATGGGTATGTCTACTTTATGAAACATAAATCCGAAACTTTCGAGAAGTTTAAGGAATTTCAAAGTGAAGTAGAAAATCATCGTAACAAGAAGATTAAATTTCTGCGTTCTGACCGTGGAGGTGAATATCTGAGTTATGAGTTTGGCATGCATTTAAAGAAATATGGAATACTTTCACAGTTGACACCGCCGGGAACACCACAGCGTAATGGTGTGTCCGAACGTCGTAATCGAACTCTCTTAGATATGGTTCGGTCTATGATGTCTCTTACAGATTTACCGTTATCATTTTGGGGCTATGCATTAGAGACAGCCGCATTCACTTTAAATAGGGCACCATCTAAATCCGTTGAAACGACACCGTACGAATTGTGGTTTGGAAAGAAACCTAAGTTGTCGTTCCTTAAAGTTTGGGGTTGCGAAGCATATGTAAAGAAGTTACAGCCAGATAAGCTTGAACCCAAAGCGGAGAAATGCGTCTTCATAGGATACCCTAAAGAAACAATTGGGTATACCTTCTATCATAGATCCAAAGGCAAAGTTTTCATTGCTAAGAATGGATCCTTTCTGGAGAAGGAATTTCTCTCGAAAGAAGTGACTGGAAGGAAAGTAGAACTCGACGAGGTTGTTGAACCTTCTCTCAGAGTTGAGAGTAGCGCAACACTAGAAGATGTTTCTGTGCCGCCTGCACCAACTAGAGAGGAAGCTAATGATGATGATCATGAAACTTCGAACGAAGTTACTACTGAACCTCGCAGGTCAACGAGGGTCCGTACCACTCCTGAGTGGTATGACTCTTCCTTGAACGTCATGTTGGTGGACAACACTGATGACCCTGCGACGTATGAAGAAGCTATGGTGAGCCCAGATTCCGACAAATGGCTAGAAGCCATGAAATCTGAAATGGGATCCATGTACGAAAACCAAGTATGGACTTTGGTGGACTTCGGATGGCCGTAAAAATCGAGAACAAATGGATTTTCAAAAGAAAAACAGATGCCGATGGTAATGTTACCGTCTATAAAGCTCGACTTGTCGCGAAAGGGTTCCAACAAATTCAAGGAGTTAACTACGATGAGACTATCTCACCAGTAGCGAAGCTAAAGTCTGTGAGGATTATGTTAGCAATCGCTGCATATTTCAATTATGAAATTTAGCAGATGGATGTCAAAACGGCGTTCCTTAATGGTGACATTGAGGAAGAGTTGTACATGGTACAACCCAAGGGTTTTGTCGATCCTAGTGATGCTGATAAGGTATGCAAACTTCAGCGCTCCATTTATGGACTGAAGCAAGCATCCCGGAGTTGGAATCAACGTTTTGATAAAGTAATCAAAAACTTTGGATTTATACAAACTTATGGAGAAGCTTGTATTTACAAGAAAGTGAGTGGGAGCTCTGTAGTATTCCTAGTACTATATGTAGATGACATATTGTTGATTGGGAATGATATAGAACTTCTTAATAGCGTCAAAACCTATTTGAATAATAGTTTTTCGATGAAGGATCTTGGCGAAGCGGCATATATTCTAGGCATCAAGATTTATAGAGATAGATCAAGACGCCTAATAGCGCTTTCACAAAGTACATACTTAGACAAAGTTCTAAAGAAGTTTAGAATGGAAGAGAGCAAGAAAGGGTTCGTGCCCATGTTGTCAGGTAAGACCTTGAGTAAAACTCAAAGTCCGGCTACGACAGAAGATAGAGAAAAGATGAATAGAATTCCCTATGCCTCGGCCATAGGTTCTATCATGTATGCCATGTTGTGTACAAGACCGGATATAGCACATGCTGTTAGTTTGACTAGCAGATATCAAAGTGATCCTGGAATGGAACACTGGACAGCGGTCAAGAATATCCTAAAGTACCTGAATAGGACTAAGGATATGGTTCTTTCTTATGGAGGTGATGAACAGCTTGTTGTAAATGGTTACACTGATGCTAGTTGGAACACCGATCCAGATGACTCGAAGTCACAGTCTGGATACGTATTTATTTTGAATGGTGCTGCAATAAGCTGGAGGAGTGCCAAGCAGAGCGTTGTGGCAAAATCTTCAACTGAATCGGAATACATAGCTGCTTCGGAGGCTGCACAAGAAGGCATATGGATGAAGGAGTTCATTACTGAACTTGGCGTGGTTCCCAGCGCATTAGACCCGATGGCCATCTACTGTGACAACACAGGTGCCATAGCTAATGCACAGGAGCCAAGGTCACATAGCAAGCTGAAGCACATCAAGCTACGTTTTCATGCTATTCGCGAGTATGTCCAAGATGGTGACATAAAGATTTGCAAAGTACACACTGATCTGAATGTAGCAGATCCGTTAACTAAACCTCTCCCTAGAGCAAAGCATGACCAACACCAGAACGCCATGGGTGTTTGGTATATTACCATGTAATCTAGATTATTGACTCTAGTGCAAGTGGGAGACTGTTGGAGATATGCCCAAGAGGCAATAATAAAAGTGGTTATTATTATATCTTTGTGTTTATGATGAATGTTTACATCCCATGCTATAATTGTATTATTAGGAAACACTAATACTTGTGTGTTTTGTAAACATAAAAGAGTCCCTAGTAAACCTCTTGTTGAACTAGCTTGTTGATTAATTGATGATCATGGTTTCCTGATCATAGACATTGGATGTGATTAATAACAAGGTTATATCATTAGGAGAATGATGTGATGGACACACACCCATAGTAAGCGTAGCATAAGATAAAGTCATTAAGTTCATATTGCTGTAAGCTTTGAAATACATAGTAACCTAATCCTTTGACCATGAGGTTATGTTAATCACCATCACCGGATGGGTACTTTGATGACATCAAACGCCGCTTCGTAACTGGGCGGTTATAAAGGTGTCATTGGGTATTCTGAAAGTATGTGTTGAAGCGCATAGACCAAGATTGGGATTTGTCCATCCATATGACGGATAGATATACTCTGGGCCCTCTCGGTGGAATGTCATCTAGATTTCTTGCAAGCATGTGACTAGGTCACAAGGGATGACATAACATGGAACGAGTAAAGAGTACTTATCAGTAACGAGGAAGAACTAGGTATGAAGATACCGACGATCAAACCTCGGATAAGTAGAATATCGCAAGACAAAGGGAATTGGTTTCGTATGTTAAATGGTACAATCGATCACGATATCATCGTTGAGTATGTGGGAGCCGTTATGGATCTCCAGATCCCGCTGATGGTTATTGATGGGAGAGGTGTCTTCATCATGTCTGCATATTCACAAACCGTAGGGTGACACACTTAAGGTTCGAAGTTGTTTGAAGTAGATATGGAATTTGCGTTGGAGACCGAATGTTGTTCGGAGTCTCGGAATGGGTCCGGGACATCACGAGGAGATCCGGAATGGTTCGGAGAATGAGATTCATATATTGGGGATCATTTTCTAAGTTAGGAAATGTTCCGGAGTGCGTGTATGGAGATTCTAGAAGGTTTCGGAATGTTCTGGAAGGTTCTAGAGGATTTCTTGGAGTTTGCTTGAAAACCAAGAAAGGGATCAAAGAAACCAAGTGGGGTAAGACACGGATTCATGGGGGAGGAGGACTCCTCCCCCCAACCCGCCGGCCCAAGGAGGAGGGAGTCCTACTAGGACTCCCTCTCCCCAGGCGCGCCTCCCTCCCTTAAATAGAAGGGAGGGGCGCCCCCTCTTGCACCTTGTCCCATAACTCCCAATCTCAGCCGCCTCTCTCCTCCACGTTTCTTCTACACAGGCATAGGCGAAGCCCTGCAGAATTCTCATCTCCACCACCACCAACACGCCGTCGTGCTGCTGGGATTCCGTGGAGAAGATCTACTACCTCCGCTGCTCGCTGGAACAGGGAGAGGAAGGTCTGCTTCGACTCCGCACGTGTGACCGTCTGCAGGAGCGCTGCCGGAGCAGCGCGGAAGGATCGTCCACACGATCTTGAGATCGGCAAGTGATCGACTACATCATCCACGAGATCTAATCTCGTTAAAGCTTTCGGTTCTACGAGGGTTAGTACCGATCTATCTCGTTGCTCATGTCTAGTAGATTAGATCTTGGCTTTTATCTAGATTAGATCTGGGTTTTGTTTGTTCTTGCGGTAGAAATTTTTTGTTTTCCATGCTACGAACCCATCAACCTCCGGTGGCACGACTTCCTCAGCATCCTCCCGCTGCTCGTGGCATATCTAGGATCATAGGCCCTAATCTAGGGTCCGACAATGGCGGTGCTAGTGGGAATCATTACCTTGTTGAAGGATTCGTCGCTAGGCGTCTCCCCCACTCCTCCCCTCTATGCCATAGATATTCGAGGGAAACCCTAGATCTAGGCTCTTAGTTCAGACAATGGTGGCATTGTTCTCCCTCTTTGGAGCATCATTTTGGAACACGTACTAATGAAAGGACACAAATGCCGCCTAGAGGGGGTGAATAGGAGATTTAAAACTTCTACGATATGGGCTTAACAAAGGTAGAGTAAAACTAGCATTTACTTTGTCAAGCATAAAACCTATGTAAACTACGGTTCACCTATGTGCACCAACAACTTATGGTAAGCAATACAAGCAATTACGTGATAGCAATATATATGAATTCAAGCACGAAGGCTATCACAACGTAAAGTGCATAAGTAAATAGATCGGGTATAGAGATAACCGAGGCACGCGGAGTCGACGATGTATTACCGAGTTCCTCCCATAAAGGTAATACGTCTCTTTGGAGGGGTGGGAGGTACTAAGACCACCAGTACCACAAGAGCCCTCACTCTATTCTCCTGTGAACCTCACCACAAGAGGCATGATTCACTTCTCTAGTATCGGTACCCTTCGAGGAGGGAATCAACTCCTTTACAACAAGCTCGGGGCACGCATACACAACTGAATTGGAGGCTCCCAAGTATCACCACAAACTTGCAAAACAACTAAACCATCTAGGGTTCCAAGAATCCAAGACTAAAAAAGCTTCTCACCTTTCACCCAATCGAATCCTCACTAAGAACTCAAACTGATTCACCAAATACAATGGCAAGAACATAACAAGTGCTCAAGTCCCTTGATAGCTCCAAATTTCAACACTTATTATTATTATTCCTTTTGTTTATTGTCGTATTTCACTGAATTTTATCCTTTTCACTAATGTTAACATCGCAACTAGCAAAACCTAGTTTTTTGATGGTTTTTAGGCAATGAACATCTTTGGAAGATCTGATAGCATTTATGGGCTAATTACACCTGAAGAAACAAATCGCCAATTGGATCCCCTTTCATTAGAGGCATTCTAAGTGCATAACGACCACTAGTACAATCGAGATGTGCCCATATTATCTGCCCGTATGACCCGCTGCCAGCTCTGTTATATCAATACAAACAAATTTCGTGAAGGGGATACGACGAGAAACAAAACACAACCGCCGCAAACACATCCATAAGAGGAGAGATCAGAACTGGAGAAGGAGAAGAACACCATCTCATTCTTCGACGATCCCTAGCCTCTAAACCATTCACTCCACCAACATCCCCATTTGTACTTAGAGAGAGAGAGATAGAGAGAGAGATTGGCACTAGTAAGATTAGGGTTTGATACTTTGATCTACCTTGGTTTGTTTTTGGTTCGATCTTCAAATTGTATTGTGGCTTGCTACGATAACTTTTAGATGATTTCTATTTGCAATCCAATTATGCCTTTGATCTATCTTCCTCTCATGTCTAAATAAATACCCATAGGCGTGGGATATGTAGGGGATTGGTAAGGTGTGTTGTGCCTCCTTTGTTTCCATCCATTTGTGATTGTTGTAGTGATTATTAAATCATGAGAATGAATATCTATGTTTGCATAATGCTAGTTATCCAATTTAAGGGCCCGGGTAACATGATCTAGAGATCTCATAGATATGAACTTGTATGCTAGCGAATCGGTGACCCCCGAGTGACACGGCCGATATCAACGAGGAGCTAGTATTACTTGAGGACAACAAGGAACCATCAAGATTAAAGCCTTGATCTGGTAGGAAGACCTTAACTAATGTGCTGACATTACTATGGTAACATGTAGATGGAGCACTGGTATTGGGAAGAATTGGCCATGAGGACTTCCAGTCGGTATATGGGTTGCTTGCCTACTCACTTATAAATAAGAAATATCATAATCACTTATTCCATTTTATTCATATGGCACCTTCACTATTACCATGAACTATTTCTCTCTGCGCCTAATTTCTCATCTATATGAACCTCGAATACTTTTCTCACCTTTACTTTTATACTATTTAATTCTCGCTCTTTCATTTATACAAGTTTTCTCTATTACTCACTCACCCCTTTCTACCTTCAACAATTGCAGTCAATTCAATCAAGACACATGACACCTTGAGTGCGACAGAAATGCCGCACAAAGGCACTTACCTAAGCTCCTTATTGGGATCGATATAAAAACTAGAATTAATACTTCCGTGAAAACATGCTATGACGAACCTCTGCACTTGCAGGCCATCATCCTTCTCTCCCAAATTTCACCAAAGCTAGAAAATATATTGGGGGAATAAGAGAGGAAGAACCCAAGAGGAAATCCACAAAAGAAATCCCAATGTCTACATCCCAAGATGTTCCCCTTACATATATGAGAGATGGATTGGTGGAGTTGTAGATTTAGATATCCCCTTTCCAATCCCTCAGCTCTTAAAGGTAGAAACTGTGCGTGAGATAGGCGATGTAATCACACTACTCAAGGGTGAAGAAGAGGGGCCTTTTATAGCCCCTCCAACCAAATATGACCATTAGGGATGTCCCGGGCCGGATATTTCAGATTCACCCGGGCCAAAATATGGCTAAGGACTTTGGTGTGCGCGCCTCAGTATAGGGAAGGATATTTGGACCAGATATTTTGATATAAGGGTCGGATGATCCCCCCAAAAAAACTAGTAGAAAAGTAAAACTAAAACGATCATAACTTTTGCATCCAAACTCTGATTTTGATGATCTTGGGCTCGTTTCGAAGATAGTAAAGATCTCTAAACGGTCATACAAGTAACCATCATCGTATAGTAAGGAAGGATAGAACCAATTTATGAAAGGTTTAACCTATCTAAAAAAGACAAACTGGTAAAACCTCAAATATCAAAAACACAATAGAGAATGCATATGCAATCCATTTTCGATGAACTTGAGCTTGTCATGGAGATTAAGACAAGCTATATATCCTCTCATGGATAATAACAAAATAATAAACAAGAAAGATGATGCCAAGTATGCAAAGGTTTGAGCTCTCTCTGAAGGATATGATCAAGTTACTAATTCGAGAACCCCTCTTGATAGTATGGTTATCTATCCTATAAACCGGTCTCTCCAACTAACACCACAACACTAGTAAGAAAGAACCCTATCAATATCATACCTTTGCCTTGCGCATATGCCACTTGAGCTTGATGAGAACAATCTTGTACACCTTAAGATGGAACACATTTTTTGATTGTGCTAGCTTGGTGAAGACTTGGAATTTTCTCCCCATACTCCACTATGAGAGAGCCTCTATTTTAGGATATATTCACATATCCATGAGCACCATAGGGATGACAAGCTTCAAGAATATGATCTCTTCGATATGGCACATCTTGAACTTGCACTTCATTTCATATTTCTATATTATGTTGGTGTCTTGAAGGTAATCATGAGATATCACTCCATCTTGTTCTTCAAGACACACTTGACATAGTCTCAACACTATCATGACCAATATTTGAATCACTCCTTGAACATCTTGGTCATCACTTGATCTTCTTCATTTTCTTCTTATTTCAACCTTGAGACCACCATACGGCTCAAGCATTTCCTATGGACTTATCCTTGAGTACAACTCAATGCAAGAATTAGTCCACAAGGATTGTCATTAATTAACAACACCACACATGAGGTCACACATGTGCTTTCAATCCCCCATTTTGGTAATTGATGACAATCCCTTTGAGAGGGTTTATATAAGGAATTTAACGAGCTAGAATGGTTGCACCAACATAAAATACAACACAAGTATGTGATGTTGGTACGCCAAAAATATTTAGAGAAAGCTCCCCACAATATATGCACGTCTAATGAAGTTGAATTTCATTGCATATATTGCAAACCATTACAGTTGGTGGAGTGTCCTCTATATATTCAATATGCAAAGCAACAACAAAGATGCAAGAGCATGAGGTGCAAATGATTAAGAACAAACTCAAAGCATAAAACCAACTTCCCTTAAACCCTCCAAAACTTCTCCCCATTAGCATCAATTGCCAAAATTGGTGAACATTTCTAGATGATCAATATAGTGAGAATTCCTCCAAAGGTGTGCATTTGAAACAAATTTCTTATGATTGGAAAGTTTTGCACATATCCAATGATGAATACTTAGGAGGAAGTCAAACTATATTGAGGATCAAAAGATTGCAAAAATATAACAAGGTGAATAATCATTAATGAATGAAGCAGGCAATCAAAAGATCCAAATAACCACTTGACAAAAGGAACATACCAAATGAAAGATATATATATTATCATAAGATCGAAGAGAGAGTGCTCTAAATAATATGAAGAGCCCCCCCAAGGTTTGTGCACAAATTATAATTTGCATTTGAATATAATATGCACAAACATGGAATTCTCACTCCCTCGGTATTATTTACACCAAAAAAATACCAAGAAGAAAAAGATATGATAAGCACAAAGTGGTGCTATAAATAAATTTAGAAAGCTCCCCAAGGTACGTGCACAAATTAGATTTTTTTATTTGAATACAATGTGCAGAACATGAACATTAGGCATCAACATAGTCTTCAATGAATGATATTTCTTAGTATGACCATACAACGCACATGAATCAAAGAAGATATAAAAATAGAGAAGTAACCTCTCTCATGTGTATAGGTTTCTAAGTAGACAATCTCATGAAGATATTTATCCATAAAGAAACATGTACACACAAAATAAATACTAAAATAAATAGAGCATGATATCGAAAACATAGTCATACAATACACCAGTAAGATCTTTGCTTGATAGCATAGCCAAAAGGCTCAATTTTCTCTTATTGTATATTAATGAACTTCAACCACAAACATATCAAATACATCACAACTATCATTAAGGGAAAAAAGAGATAGTTGGAATTTATTGAGAAAGGCAACAAGTATCACAAAGAAAGAATCAACTTTGCAAATTCATCAATATTGCATATGAGAGTACTCTGAGAAAACGATAGGCAATATAATTTCCAAATTGACATATTTAGGATTGGTGAATCATGAGCATGATTTTGTATAGTCCGCATTATATGCACTCATCCGAACTTACTCACATATGCAATAGAGAGCTTTCTTTAAAGCCATAGCAAGAACCACAATAATTGCAAATACGAAAATTCATGCCAAGACGGAACCTAGAAGAGGTTGGAAGCAAGATATGCATGCATGAGTAAGAGATACTTGTTACCGAGATATCATTGGTGTGATGAAGTAGATATGAGTTTGTTGATCATCCTAGCTTGTATACAATTATCATTGAGTCATCACTTCTTCCTCATGAAAAAAGACAAGCATTTAATGCATCTATAATGTACCTAAAACAAAATTCAAGTACACAATGGCCCCAAACTTATTGGGTCCAAAGTAGTTAGAAAAACTACCATACATAAGGAAAACTCCACATAAATATGTGCATATAGATATGAATTTGAATTTCATGCACATCTTAGCTGATTTAGGATTTATGGGATTTACCATATATATTGAATCAAGGAAAGCGAGCAAGCCATAATATATACATAGTAAATATGCATGCATAAGACTTTCAAGAACCAAACGATATACAATTTGAAAAAAATACCAAGTAAACCAAGATGGCACATGAATGTGTGACACGAATAACGGTTGTCCAAATTATATCAAATACCAAATAAACACAAAAAATATCACAAGTCCAATAGATGAACTAGGCAACAACAAAAGAGCAAGAGATAGACAAAAACACAAATTCTCAAGGGTTTATATCATTCTAAAAGGTCAAAACAAGAAACAAGGAATGAGACAAAACCAACCCCCCAAAATAGCAAGGTTCCGACAGCCAAAGAAAACTCTCCATATTTTCATGATGGCACAAAGTACCAAAACAAAAAGGTCGAACTTCCAAGAAATAAGACACGATATGGATCTAAGTAAGAGTGTTCTAATAAATAATATAGGAGAGCTCCCTAATGAATAGTGCATTATGTATAATTTTTCTTTTGAATGCAAAATGA
Organism: Avena insularis; assembly: GCA_023614405.1. Lineage (NCBI taxonomy): Eukaryota > Viridiplantae > Streptophyta > Magnoliopsida > Poales > Poaceae > Avena > Avena insularis. Next base: position 88,281,466 of record CM042690.1, on the reverse strand, counting down.
ACACAAATGGGATCATCACTACTACATATATTAAATAGAACACTAGACAAGGTCAAGTAAGAATAAAAGGATCCATAAGAAGCAAGGAATACATGGAGTCAACACAAACCATTTTTTGGAAAAATATATTCCAAATATAAACAAAAGCCAATGTGAAAATGATCAAAAATACCTACCACCTATTATAGTACCTATTGTCCAAGTACAAGGCATGTGCAATTATTTTAGGGTGGTAGTTTGCAAAGATATCCAAGATCATATTGACAACAAGAATCATATGGAAAAATATAAAACTAAGCATCATGCTTAGATGGAGATTCTTGATATCTTCAAATAGTCAAACAATTATATATGATTAGAGTAAATTGAAACAAATGGTTTCCATGGAGGATATAGATATCTAAATATGAGGAAACACATACCAAAAAAACTATCACAAACAAGATCCAAAATATGAGCAATAAAATCATTAAACACAAATAGGAACTTGTTTGAGCTCACATGCCACATAGGAACTAGATAATTTACAATATCAATTCTCTGTGGCAATAAATCAAATGTTCACATTTTCTAGGTTTGTAATGCACAAACCATATGACTCCCCCATAATGTGATAAAGCATTTCTTTTCACAAGAGGAAAATAAGATACAACTAGAGAACATTAATAGACATTATAGAATTTAAATTTCTCATGAGTATGGCATACCACATAGAGACTAGATAATCTTGCAATATAAATACTAAGTAGTATTCCTCATGTACACACATTTTTAGGATTGTGGAATTCCCAAAGCACACCACTCCCCCAAAATGTGATAATCCATTAATTTCTCACAAGAGCCAAATAAGATAAGAAGATGCAATAAGCTTAAACACAAAACACACATACATGGTGTGCAAGCCAACATACACAAACAAACTTGATAACTCAAGATAAGCAAGGGTAAGAACAACATATACAAACACATGCAAGGTACAAAACCAACACATGCATAAGGGACGAGTAACATTCAATGTAACTGAGTTGAGTACATGTTACCGCAAGGAGGAACAATGGATATATGATAATTCAAATGACTTGTCTTTAGAAAATATAATGCCTCCAACCAACACCTATTGATCAAGTTTTAGCTAGATCCCCCAACCAAGTTGGGTCCTAAGAAGTTAGTCACAAGGCTTGGACCCAAATGGTTCTTTTCTTGACACCATGTTAGGAACCATCATATTTATCAAACACATTGTCAACCTCATCCTTACAAAGAGATAAGCATCATCAATCAAGATAGGGTTGGATGACATACCAATAGTGCATGAACACGATAAGTGGCCCTTTTCATGGCATATGTAGCAAGTTCTTCTCTTGCCTTCTTTCTTCTTAGTTGGTTCTGAAAGAGTATAATCTTGGCGGAATATGATGGATATATTATTGAGCCTTATGGGCAAGTATATATAGGTGTATAGGGATCAACTTGGAGTACAAGACGAGTTAGGCTAGAATCCTAACTATCCTAAACTACCACAATAACCATGTACATATCATACTCTAACATCCCCCGCAGTCGTAGCGGTAGCATCGTGAACAACCAAAACGTCGTGGACGGTCAGACTAGATATAAACCGAAGTAGCATCTAGTAGGCTGACATCCCCCTGCAGTCATAGTGGAAATGTCTTGGACGGTGTCGCGTCATGGTAGCTTGAACTGTAGAGGAAGCTGGTGATGCTCAAGCGAGGTGGTAGCCCTTGTGCCGATGTCGAGGGAGCCGAGAGCGTGAGGCGGTGCCATGGTCGAGGTACCCGTGCGATGGGTCTCCATGCTCAATGTCATGGTCGGGGATGCCCGTGTCGAGGTAGCCGCACGTGAAGCCGCATGTGCATAGTGCGCGAGGAGGATGACAGAGACGCGTCGAGGCAGTCGTTGAGGGTGTCGATGCCGAAGTCAATGCAGACCGAGCCGTCGAGGACGAGGTGCGGCCATAGTTTTGCCAGAACTAGGTGCACGTCAAGGACGAACGCACACTCCGGTTTTGCCAGAACCGAGTATGAAAATAAGAACTCGTCGGTGACGCGATCGAGGTAATCATAGAGGGGTCGATGCCGAAGAAGACGTTGTCAAAGCCGATGAAGATGAGGCGCTGATCCGAATTTGCCAGACTCAGGAACGCGTCGGATACGAAGGCACTCCTGGTGTTGCCAGTACCAGGCGTGCGGGGAAGGGACCATCATGAAATTGTCGCCATGTCAGAAAGACTAGCAGAGGAAGCCTCCAGAGCGGTTGCAACGTGCAGAGCGGCTAAGGGAGAGATGCCGGCACTGTCCACGGTTTGTCGGAGTAGAGTAGCAGGTGGTGTAGTCGGGGATGAGGCGATGATGCTGGCGTCAAAGTTGTAGTGGATGAAGACATAGAAGGCGGAAAAACCAGCGGCGACCTGGGTAAGTCATGCTGGATGCCTAGAGTGGCGATGGGGTAGTCGGCGGGACCTGCGACGGCGAGAGGGCGCCCTACAGGTTACCTTGTGAAGCACGGCGGCGGTGCTCAAAGTAGGCGAGGAAGACCCGGCAACGTGACGAAGACCATGTGTAGACGGCGGCGATCCACGCCGTAGGATATGGCGCGGTTAAAGTCGAGGCCGTCGATGCACAAGGACGGCGAAGTAGACTACGTGCAGCCACACTACGACCCGAGGGGGCGGCATAGCTGCAGGGCGCAAGTCGGTGCAGCAGCTGGGAGACCACCATCGATGTACACGCCAAGGAAGGCGCGTTGGAAGCCGGTAGCATGGACCAAAGGCGGCGGCGCTGCGGCCCGACGGGGCGACACATCGGTAGCCCATAGCTCGATCGGTGGTAGGTGCGTGCTCGAGGACGTGCTTGGCGTAGACAGGCGCGGGATCGGTTGATCATACCGACGGTGCACCGTATGCGCCATGGCATAGACGACGCGTAGATCGGATTCAATGGCGACATTGTCGGTGAAGTCCTAGGCGATGACGACGAAGAGGATCCAAGGGGGGCGGCCGCGGTAGCCTTCCGAGGAAGGCGTAGCAGCCGTTCGTGGTGCGTCGTAGCCTTCCGAGGCAGGCGCAACAGCGGAGGGGGCAGGCGCACGAACGCGATGTAGATCCTTGATGCCGATGGTCGGAGTAGAGGCGCGGCAATGATGACGGCGGTGGGCGACTCAATCCGATCTAAGATCGTTAAACCAAAAAGAAAGCCGATCAAGAGATCGGAGAAAAGACTTCTGACAGATGATCACGGATCGGGCAAACCTCATACAGTTATGAGCTCCCTGGGAGATCATGGAGATCGACCTCCCCCGGGGTAGCGCGGCGGAAGCTAGGGTTTGAGATCGATTTAGGCTGATACCATGAAAGAGTATAAGTTTGGCGGAATATGATGGATATATTATTGAGCCTCATGGGCGAGTATATATAGGCGTACAGGGATCAACTTGGAGTACAAGACGAGTTAGGTTAGAATCCTAACTATCCTAAACTACCACAATAACCGTGTACGTATCATACTCTAACAGGTTCATGAACATGAAGAGGAGAAGCTTGATTATTCTTAGTGAGTGGCCGATCATGGGGTGAAATTTGAGGCTGCTTCCCTTGTTTCTTCTCACTAAGAATCTTATTCTTCAATGGGCAAGATCTAACATGGGTCCCTTCAATTTTGCACTTAAAGCAAACAATGTTGGCTGGATTCTTGACTTATTCTTGTCCCTTCTTCTTGTTGCTCTTGAACTTCTTCTCGTTTATGGACTTGTTCTTGACATTGGATTTGAATCCAAGCCCACTATTATTATTGGGTAATTTTTGCATACTCAACATTTTGTCAATTGGACTGCCATTCATGACTCTTTTTCAAGCCATTTTACATGGTTAGTATCAACAACAATACTAGAGGAGGTAGATGCTTCATTGTTAGAGTAACAAGGCAAGGAATGTAATTCATCACAAGGTGTAGAAATAGCATGAGTGGATGGATTACTAGGACTAGCACATGACAATATGACATTTGTTTTGGATATAGTGCTAATGTCCACATGAGGCTCATTAGATGTTACATTTGATATAATAACATCATGAGATAATTTTATCCTACCATGGGAGACTAGAAGATCCTCATGCGTGCTTGTGAGCTTAACATGACTTTCTTACAATTCCCCATAATTGCTAGTTAGCAAAGCAAGTTGAGCCTTTAGCTCAACATTATACTTCAAAATAGATGTTTTAGAAGAAATAGAGTTAGTAACACAAGCATCATCATTAATTGCAAGAGGTGAGGGCAACTTGGAAAGCTCTTTTGAGTATGAAGCTTTAAGTTGCTCATGCGAAGTTTGATAATCTCACCCTTGATGACCCTAGACCCATTTTTGTGGTGCTCAAATTCCTCAAGGAGTTTAGCACAAGCAACTTGAATCTCATCACTTTTTACTTTTGAGATCACTTGCCACCTCAAGATATCTATCATGATATTCCTTCACTTTAGATAGCTCTAGAGCAAAAGTCTCCTTAAGATATTTCTTGGTGGTTTGTTCCTCTTCAAGAGATTAATTTAAATTTGCAATATCATTAGTATACTATGGCATCCCGCTAAAACCACTACCAGAAAATCGCTGTGTTTTTGTGCATCACATCATCATGACCGCATGCTCATGTCATCATGCCACATTGCATTTGAGCATCATCATCATGCATCTGTTTGTCTAAAACTATTTTCGAAAACCTATTTTTGTTTTCTAAATAAGCCTAGTCTTAAATTCAAATCAAAACCCGGGTCTCCGGAATATTTTGTTTCGTCTACAATCGGATTATAAAAGCCCCGTTTTAAATAATAAAATATTTGTATTATTTTAGGGGGGTAGCCGAACCGGGCCGAATCGACCCAGCCGGCCACCCCCAAAAAACAAAAGACAAACTAGATCAAACCCAACCCTATCCTACCCTAACCCACACGCACACAACACACTCACCAACTCCCCACACCGCATGCAGCACCAGCCCCGCCGCCAGCCACGTCCTCCACCCCTCCACCTCACCCCGCCCAACCACAGCGCGCCACCTCGCCCCGCTGGCCCCACTCCCTCTCAACCTGCCCATCTCTCCACACCACCTAGGCGCGTTTTCCCTCGCCACCCATCTCCCGCATGCGCCCAACCCCAGACTGACCGCACGCTCCTCCCGACAACTAGCCTCGGTACCTGCCCCGCTCCTAGGCCACCGACCCGGTCCCACCACCCAGTCCCCTCTCTCCCCCTCACCTCCCCCGCTCGCCTCTCACCCCCACCCACCACCGCACGTCTGCCGCCACCGTCCTCTCCTCGCAGCGCCGCCGCGCTCTTCCCCAGCGGCGCCCGTGCCCTGCCGCCTCCACCCGCTCCTCCGGCCGTCCTCCCCGGTCGCCGGCCGCCACGGGACCCTCTCACCTTGCTTATCCCCGCCACCTCCTCTCTGCAGGGCCGCTCCATCCCCGGTGCCCCATGCCCCACCACCTCGACGGCTGCCGCCCCTCCACCTTCTCGCCCCACCCTGTGCACCGTCCTCCTCGCCTCGCTCCTCCACCCCGCATCCCCGTCCCGAGCGCCGCCGGGGCTTCTCTTCCCCACCTCCGGCGTCCTCGCAGGCCTCCTTGCCGGCCACCACCCTGGTATCTTCCATGACTAGGCGCCCCTCTTCTCCTCCTCGCCCCAACACGCCTGGCCCCGCGTGACTAAGCTCCTCCTCATCCCTGGCCGCCCCGTGCCCCAGATCACCTCATTCCCGTCACCGTCTCCATGCCGCAGTGGAGCTTCTCTGTTTTGCGCTTTGGATATCATGCTCCTATGCTCGCCATCGTCCCCAGCCACCTCGGGCACCCCTGCCCCGCAGGCCCCCTTATCTGCCTGCAATAGCCGCCGCCGCGGTCCGTGTGACCTCGAACCTCGCCGAGGCTCCATCGCCTTCTCCTCTGCACTCGTGCGCTTCCATCCCCGTCCCCCAGCGCCTTGTGGCTGGTCTTTTGTTCTTATGCTTGATCGTTAGCATGTGTTGAAGGCTAGTCCTCCCAAGTTCCAGACAAGGTGGCTGTTTCAGTGGCGTTTGATTCATTCTAGTCATGTGGTTTGGGTTGCTGTTTTGGTGATGCTAGTGAAGTGGTTATGTGGAGATGGTGTAGGTGTTCGCCTCCGATTGATATCGGCTCACCAAGTTCGCCATCGCTCGTGACGCAAACAAGGATCCCGTCGCAGAGCGTTGAGCTCTCCTTCAAGAAACCCCAAGATCGCCTTCTGGACGCCATGACCTTCTTCTCGGAACAACGAGACCTCAGTCGTGGATCCAAGCTCGCCATCGACATCGAAGATGGAACCCCCAGGTAGACGTCAAGGAACCAAAGATCGACCCCGAAGACCCGAGCGCCACAACCCTAGTACGTCATCGACCAATAAAGGTGGAACTCCAAGACCTCCTTCTCGCACCGACACCCGAGTACCGGACGCCAAGTTCGTCAAGATCCCCGGAACGCCAAGTCCTTCTTCCCGGAACGCCAAGCTCTCCTTCCATTGTCTGAGACCGATCCCTCCGAGTACGATCCCGGACAACCCCGAAGACCGATCCCCGTCGAACCCCAAGACCCCCAAGATCTTTCGAACCCAGATGTGTGACCCTAAGCCCCTATTTTTATAATATGACATTATCAACTGTTGCATATTAAATTGTTCATGCATGCATACCTGTATGTGGTTTGGGGGCATTATGCCGATTCACTCATAATTAAATATGGAGTGTTTATGCGGGATACCTTTGTCTTATTCCGGACTCCATTTAAATTTGTGTACAGAGCCGATGTTATGACTTGCCTTGCTAATAAAACATTTAAATTGCGGGGGTTCTAAATAACTTGAACCGTGTAATTAATTATCGGGACCCCGGTTCCGCTTAATATTGCCTAATTGCACCGCATCTGCATCATATCATAAGCATGCCGGATCTTCTGCTGTAGTATTAAATATTGCATCCGGTATTTCTTCTAGTGTTTGCTTCTTCGCGGATTAGGCCGATGAGTTGATGCGAGTATCGACAAGTTCTCCGGATATGAACCTTCGGCAGTGTTTCCCAGGCGAGCATCTCTCCCCCTTCTACCTATTTTGCATTTATAGTCTTTATTTCCTCCTGTTGATCTATTGCTATCCGTGTCGCGATGCTTTAGATTCCGTACACCTGTTATATCCCGTGCAACCTCTATATTTCCTTGGACACCTCCTATTACCTGTGTTGGGTAGATAGCTGGCCTTGCGAGTCGTAGTTGCTTGCTCAGGTGCGATCTCGTGTTGTCAAGTACCACAGTTGTTGGAATGCTGGCAGATTCTTAATGGTGGAGTTGATCATGGCTTTAATTACAACTTGATATTAAATTGCTAGATATAACTAATGCAGAGGCATCGGTGGGCAATAGATGTTATTTGGTTCTTCCATGCTCACTTGTGTCCCGTAGGACCCCGAGTACTTGATACCTGTTCCTTGACTATCACACTATCCGCATATGGGACCATGAATCCCCTTAGCCAGAGCTTGATTCATTCTTATTTCTTGGGGCCACAAAGTAGTTTGGGGCTTTATTACTATCATGTACTTATGCCATGCTTTACTGCTTTATTTAAGATTGTGCGTGGAGCACCTGTACTGTTTTGGATCGTGCCACATTTTCGCGGTATCGACAAGCCCAGTCACACTTTTGGGTTCCCAGTTGTTTATAGCCGTCGTCACAAACCCTGGGTCCGTTCTGGAGCCGGCCAACTTCGTTGCGGGTAGCTTAGTGGGGTGGCCCCCTGAAATATTTTATGAATCTTGTGATTGCTTTGTTGTGAAAGCCTCGTTGGGTTTTGATTTGGTTTTTCCGAGGTCGATCGTGTGTGTGTTGCTATTTGTGCACCCCTGCAGGGTAAATCTTTCTGAAAGCCGTGTCCGCGGTTATGGACGACTTGGAGCACAGTATCTCGATCATAGACAAGCATAACTAAAGTAGTGCTATAAATTTGACTTAATATGTGACTAGTAATCAGATGCAACTATAACGGAATGGATATTAAAAAATGCCAACAACTGGTGGATTTGGGTTGTTTTGTGACATGCTATACCTGCCTAGTAAGTATTGCAACTCCAATGGAATGTGATAAAAGTGCCAACAACTGTTGGGTTTTGGGATTCCTCAGGACAATTATATCTAACTAGTAAATGTTCCAACTACAACGGAATGTTGACTAAAACTGCCCACTACTTATGCTATCAGGATGACTCATGCTATATATCTGACTAGTAAATGCTGCAACTATAATGGAATGAATAAAACTGCCAACTGTGTGAGTTCCTTGGTCCGACTTCCTCCTTTGGTCTCGAGGGGGAAATACTAGGATGGGTATGTTTGGTGTTAGTATCAGGTTGGATCCGAATAGGTCTTTCTTATCCCTCTCTAATAGCCGACAGTTGTATCGAGTCTCTATAGGTTGTTTAGTGCATGCTTCGCTGCCGCTTCAGCCCATCATACCTATGTAGGCGAGAGCCACCGAATTCTAGCCTCGCCGTGTACTGGCCTCAGTACTGACGCTCCTCTTTTTCCATTGCCTTTGTCGGCACCCCTTTTGTTTTAGCAGGTCTGAGATCAACGTCGTTAGCAGGGTTACCCTTCCGGCTTGGCCTAGGCAGGGTTATGGATGCCATTGGTTATTCTTCAGGGCTCTTAGCCCAATTTGCATCTTGTCCGTACTCGAACGCTGTATCGTTTTCAAGGTGATTTGGATCTTTGTATTGTATATCTGTATTCTTGACTCGTGGAGTCGCTGTTGTATATATATGTTCTGTGGGTCCCATCGAGGACTGTTGTGTAATGGTATTACTTCGTTTTCCACCCGCACGAAAGTGCCTGGTGGGCGTCCTTGAATCGTTTCTATGCGGGTTTGGCGGGAAGTGCCAAAACTTGCATAGGGCCGATTCGAGGGTGTTACAGAGTGGTATCAGAGCTAGTTTCACCCTTGGTCCAGCCTGTAGGATAACCTAGCTAACGGCCGAAGTAGAGTGTCAAAACTATTTTGCAAAATCGGTTGGATAGATCTGATTAGGTCTGTTTTTACTCCTTATCCCTCTGCTATTCTCCTCTTACCTCTGCGTGTTTTGGATCTGTTTTCTTATTTTTTTTCTTCGAGTCCAGGAATTCTCGTGGTTGGGTTTCCGTCGTACCTTTAGGGTTTCGTTTCCTCCTTTGGAAACGGTGCTTGTACATCCGGGCTTCGTGCTATCTGAGGAATCCTTCATCTGTTGGACTTCTCTCTGTTCCTTGTTGTGCCTTCCGGTGTTTCCGACGCGACGACATCATCTACGCCAGATCCAATGCAGAGTCTGCATTCCTCCTTTGTTTCCGAACCTCGCTTGTCGAGATCTTTAGTCTAATTCCGAGAGTTGGTTGCATAATTCACCTATTCGTGTGTAGAGTAATGGTTTGGGTGCGTGATGGATTGGCCCCCATGCCGACTACTCACTCTATTTGCTCGTGTACATTGAAGTGGATTAGACTGCATCTTTTCTCTCCGTCTATCGGATCTAGAGGTGGCTTTATTTGTTGATACCTCTACCTTCGTCCTTTGTTCCCGGAGTGTTCTCTCGACGATCACAGACAACGACCTCTTGTTAGTGGTGTCGCGGGGATCTACACGAAGCGAGAAGATTCAGATCGCCGACCTTCTTTTCGGTACCATGAGGAGGATCTCGAGGGTGAGATCCCTTGTTAGTGGTGTCGAATTGTGGCATCCTGCTAAAACCACTACCAGAAAATCGCTGTGTTTTTGTGCATCGCATCATCATGACCGCATGCTCATGTCATCATGCCACATTGCATTTGAGCATCATCATCATCATGCATCTGTTTATCTGAAACTATTTTCGAAAACCTATTTTTGTTTTCTAAATAAGCCTAGTCTTAAACTCAAATCAAAACCCGGGTCTCCGGAATATTTTGTTTCGTCTACAATCGGATTTCAAAAGCCCCGTTTTAAATAATAAAATATTTGTATTATTTTAGGGGGGCAGCCGAACCGGGCCGAATCGACCCAACCGGCCACCCCCAGAAAATAAAAGACAAACCAGATCAAACCCAACCCTATCCTACCCTAACCCACACGCACACAACACACTCACCAACTCCCCACACGGCCACACCACATGCACCACCAGCCCCGCCGCCAGCCACGTCCTCCATCCCTCCACCTCACCCCGCCCAACCATAGCGCGCCACCTCGCCCCGCTGGCCCCACTCCCTCTCAACCTGCCTATCTCTCCACACCACCTGGGTGCGTTTTCCCTCGCCACCCATCTCCCGCATGTGCCCAACCCCAGACCGACCGCATGCTCCTCCCGACAACCAGCCTCGGTACCCGCCCTGCTCCTGGGCCACCGACCCAGTCCCACCACCCAGTCCCCTCTCTCCCCCTCACCTCCCCCGCTCGCCTCTCACCCCCACCCACCACCGTGTGTCTGCCGCCACCGTCCTCTCCTCGCAGCGCCGCCGCGCTCTTCCCCGGCTACGCCCGTGCCCCGCCACCTCCACTCGCTTCTCCGGCCATCCTCCCCGGTCGTCGGCCGCCACAGGCCCCTCCCACCTTGCTTCTCCCTGCCACCTCCTCTCCGCAGGGCCGCTCCATCCCCGGTGCCCCAGGCCCCACCACCTCGACGGCCGCCGCCCCTCCGCCTTCTCGCCCCGCCCTGCGTGCCGTCCTCCTCGCCTTGCTCCTCCACCCCGCATCCCCGTCCCGAGCACCGCCGGGGCTTCTCTTCCCCACCTCCGGCGTCCTCGTAGGCCTCCTTGCCGGCCACCACCCCGGTATCTTCCTTGACTAGGCGCCCCTCTGCTCCTCCTTGCCCCAACACGCCTGGCCCCGTGTGACCAAGCTCCTCCTCGTCCCTGGCCGCCCCGTTGTGAGATCCAGGCACATGGCTTAATAAGATTGATAGGATACCCATATCAACAAGTTGCAACTTCTTTTCCGGAAGCTCATTCAAAAAGAACTCTAAGGTTAAGCGTGCTTGGCCTAGAGCAATTCTAGGATGGGTGACCAACCGGGAAGTGGGTAACCGGGTGCGCATGAGTGAGGACAAAGTGCGTAGAAAATACTAGTGTTGGTCTGTGGGGCCAGTCTAGATATCCTATTAAGCTGCTAGGAGTGACACCCCCTGGGCCCAGGAGTGGACGGGGTGTTACAAGTGGTATCAGAGCCGACCCTTGCGATCACATGGATGTGTGCGGGTCAGTGGCGAGACATGTGGAGCATGACGCGTGTGGCCCGGAGTGGACACGGCATGGCACATGTGCCGGCACTGGACGCACAGACGCGTGCCAAGAGGGAACGTTCCTGGGGTGTGCTTGATCGATGAGGGCATTGATCTTCTAAAGGGTGGGTGTATGTGAGATCCAGGCACATGGCTTAATAAGATTGATAGGATATCCATATCAACAAGTTGTAACTTCTTTTCCGGAAGCTCATTCGAAAAGAACTCTAAGGTTAAGCGTGCTTGGCCTAGAGCAATTCTAGGATGGTGACCGACCGGGAAGTGGGTAACCGGGTGCGCACGAGTGAGGACAAAGTGCGCAGAAAAGACTAGTGTTGGTCTGTGGGGCCAGTCTAGATATCCTATTAAGCTGCCAGGAGTGACACCCCCCCGGCCCAGGAGTGGACGGGGTGTTACACTCGTGCCCCAGATCACCTCATCCCCGTCACCGTCTCCATGCCGCAGTGGAGCTTCTATGTTTTGCGCTATGGCTATCACGCTCCCATGCTCGCCGTTATCCCCGGCCACCTCGGGCACCCCTGCCCTGTAGGCCCCCTTATCTGCCTGCAACAGCCGCCGCCGCCGCGGTCCATGTGACCTCGAACCGCGCCGAGGCTCCGTCGCCTTCTCCTCTGCACTCGTGCGCTTCCATCCCCATACCCCAACGCCTTGTGGCTGGTCTTTTGTTCTTATGCTCGATCGTTAGCATGTGTTGAAGGCTAGTCCTCCCAAGTTCCAGACAAGGTGGCTGTTTTGGTGGCGTTTGATTCATTCTAGTCATGTGGTTTGGGTTGCTATTTTGGTGATGCTAGTGAAGTGGTTACGTGGAGATGGTGTAGGTGTTCGCCTCTGATTGATATCGGCTCACCAAGTTCGCCATCGCTCGTGACGCAAACAAGGATCCCATCGCAGAGCGTCGAGCTCTCCTTCACGAAACCCCAAGACCGCCTTCCGGAAGCCATGACCTTCTTCTCGGAACAACGAGACATCAATCGTGGATCCAAGCTCGCCATCGACATCGAAGATGGAACCCCAAGGTATACATCAAGGAACCAAAGATCGACCCCGGAGACCCGAGCGCCACAACCCTAGTACGTCATCGACCAATAAAGGCGGAACTCCAAGACCTCCTTCCCGCACCGACACCCGAGTACCGGACACCAAGTTCGTCGAGATCCTCGGAACGCCAAGTCCTTCTTCCGGGAACGCCAAGCTCTCCTTCTGTTGTCCGAGACCGATCCCTCCGAGTACGATCCCCGACAACCCCAAAGACCGATCCCCGTCGAACCCCAAGAACCCCAAGATCTTCCGAACCCAGATGTGTGACCCTAAGCCCCTATTTTTATAATATGATATTATCAACTGTCGCATATTAAATTGTTCATGCATGCATACCTGTCTGTGGTTTGGGGGCATTATGACGATTCACTCATAATTAAATATGGAGTGTTTATGCGGGATACCTTTGTCTTATTCCGGACTCCATTTAAATTTGTGTAGAGAACCGATGCTATGACTTGCCTTGCTAATACAACATTTAAATTGCGGGTGTTCTAAATAACTTGAACCGTGTAATTAATTATCGGGACCCCGGTTCCGCTTAATATTGCCTAATTGCACCGCATCTGCATCATATCATAAGCATGCCGGATCTTCTGCCGTAGTATTAAATATTGCATCCGGTGTTTCTTCTAGTATTTGCTTCTTCGCGGATTAGGCCGATGAGTTGATGCGAGTATCGACAAGTTCTCTGGATATGAACCTTCGGCAGTGTTTCCCAGGCGAGCATCTCTCCCCCTTCTACCTATTTTGCATTTATAGTATTTATTTCCTCCTGTTGATCTATTGCTATCCGTGTCACGATGCTTTAGATTCCGTACACCAGTTATATCCCGTGCAACCTCTATATTGCCTTGGATACCTCCTATTACCTGTGTTGGGTAGATAGCTGGCCTTGCGAGTCGTAGTTGCTTGCTCAGGTGCGATCTCGTGTTGTCAAGTACCACAGTTGTTGGAATGCTGGCAGATGCTTAATGGTGGAGTTGATCATGGCTTTAATTACAACTTGATATTAAATTGCTAGATATAACTAATGCAGAGGCATCGATGGGAAATAGATGTTATTTGGTTCTTTCCCACTCACTTGTGTCCCGTAGGACCCCGAGTACTTGATACATGTTCCTTGACTATCGCACTATCCGCATATGGGACCATGAATCCCCTTAGCCAGAGCTTGATTCATTCTTATTTCTTGGGGCCACAAAGTAGTTTGGGGCTTTATTACTATCATGTACTTATGCCATGCTTTACTGCTTTATTTAAGATTGTGCGTGGAGCACCTGTACTGTTTTGGATCATGCCACATTTTCGCGGTATCGACAAGCCTAGTCACACTTTCGGGTTCCCAGTCGTTTACAGCCGTCGTCACAAACCCTGGGTCCGTTTCAGAGCCGGCCAACTTCGTTGCAGGTAGCTTAGTGGGGTGGCCCCCTGAAATATTTTATGAATCCTGTGATTGCTTTGTCGTGAAAGCCTCATTGAGTTTTTATTTGGTTTTTCCGAGGTCGATCATGTGTGTGTTGCTATTTGTGCACCCCTGCAGGGTAAATCTTTCTGAAAGCCGTGTCCGCGGTTATGGACGACTTGGAGCACAGTATCTCGATCATAGACAAGCATAACTAAAGTAGTGCTATAAATTTGACTTAATATGTGACTAGTAATCAGATGCAACTATAACGGAATGGATATTAAAAAATGCCAACAACTGGTGGATTTGGGTTGTTTTGTGACATGCTATACCTGCCTAGTAAGTATTGCAACTCCAATGGAATGTGATAAAAGTGCCAACAACTGTTGGGTTTTGGGATTCCTCAGGACAATTATATCTAACTAGTAAATGTTCCAACTACAACGGAATGTTGACTAAAACTGCCCACTACTTATGCTATCAGGATGACTCGTGCTATATATCTGACTAGTAAATACTGCAACTATAATGGAATGAATAAAACTGCCAACTGTGTGAGTTCCTTGGTCCGACTTCCTCGTTTGGTCTCGAGGGGGAAATACCAGGATGGGTATGTTTGGTGTTAGTATCAGGTTGGATCCGAATAGGTCTTTCTTATCCCTCTCTAATAGCCGACAGTTGTATCGAGTCTCTATAGGTTGTTTAGTGCATGCTTTGCTGCCGCTTCAGCCCACCATACCTATGTAGGCGAGAGCCACCGAATTCTAGCCTCGCCGTGTACTAGCCTCTGTACTGACGCTCCTCTTTTTCCATTGCTTTTGTCGGCACCCCTTTTGTTTTAGCAGGTCTAAGATCGACGTCGTTAGCAGGGTTACCCTTCCGGCTTGTCCTGGGCAGGGTTATGGACGCCATTGGTTATTCTTCAGGGCTCTTAGCCCAATTTGCATCTTGTTCGTACTCGGACGCTGTATCGTTTTCAAGGTGATTTGGATCTTTGTATTGTATATTTGTATTCTTGACTCGTGGAGTCGCTGTTGTATATATATGTTCTGTGGGTCCCATCGATGACTGTTGTGTAATGATATTACTTCGTTTTCCACCCGCACGAAAGTGCCTGGTGGGCGTCCTTGAATCGTTTCTATGCGGGTTTGGCGGGAAGTGCCAAAACTTGCATAGGGCCGATTTGAGGGTGTTACATATACTCATGCTCAAGGCTACTCATTTTGTCAATGGTGTTCTCATGATACTCAACTTGAGCTTCTAAATTATCAATATGTTCCTTGATCTCAATATAAAAATCCAAGATTTCAACAAAGTTAGATCAAGAAATATCATTCTTAACAAGAACACGATAAACAACCTCACCCTTTTCATGTAAAAAATCAACATCTATCTCTTCTTCCTCATTATCCTCATCCTCATCATCAAAATATGTATTGGGTTCTAAAGTAGGGGATACCTTTGAAGCCTTATCCATAAGGCATAGGTGGGTACCATGAGATGATGAAGAATTACTTGAAGCTCCATTCAATATCTTGTCTTGACCCATAGAATCTTCGGTTTCCTCTACATTGCCAGAAACATAAAAACTAGAGGAAATACATGTATGTGTATCATGGAAAACAAGGCATAACAAGCATATCATCATGAGATTTATTTAAACAACTTACGCATGATATGCAAGGACTATCAACACGAGTATGTCGATCATATATAGTGTTAAAAGTGTTTAAGTCCAAAGATGAAGCATTGCAATGAGATAGCAATGAAGGATTATCAAAAGTAAGCTTACTATCAACATTGAAATTTTTACCACCACCCACCATATCATTACCTTGTGTCTTACGACACTTTGGTGAAGTGGAATAAGATGGGAACTCATCACGGCCAGAAGTGGAGGCAATACAATCATCCTCGATAATATTGGACACATCATATTTATATTGAAATTTTGTCCATAACTCATGAGCACTCCGATAAGTCATGATTGAAGAAATAACTACATTGCTCACAATAAGTAAAAGCACTTTAGTAGATTGAGCATCTATATAAGAGTTTATATTCTCCTCAAAAGATAGATTTTGGGGATCCATAGGAGGAGAAAACCCATATCTAGAATTTGCTCTAAATTTGGGTGCATGGCGTGAAATTGATTCAGTATACAAAATTTAGAAATATCATAATATGTGCCATCAAATATAAAAATTTCATCATGCACTAATCCCCTAGCTGACATCTTTACTCTTAAGGCGGTGAAGCATAAAATGAGAGAGCAGGCTCTGATACCAATTTTTACGAGATGGGCTTAACAAAGATGGAGTAAAACTAGCGTTTACTTTGTCAAGCAGAAAACCTATATAAACTATGGTTCACCTAAGTGCACCAACAACTTATGCTAAGCAATACATGCAACTATGTGATAGCAAGATATATGAATTCAAGCACGAAGGCTATCACAAAGTAAAGTGCATAAGTAAATACCTCGGGTATAGAGATAACCGAGGCACGTGGAGACAACGATGTATTACCGAGCTCCCCCAAAAAGGGAGTACATCTCGTTGGAGGGGTGCGTGGTACTAGGACCACCAGTGCCACAAGAGGCATCACCTTATTCTCGTGTGAACCTCACCAGAAGAGGCCTGATTCACTTCTCCACTATCGACACCTATCAGCACCCTTCGAGGCGGGAACCGGCGCATTGACAACAAGCTCGTGGCATACATACACAAATTAATTGGAGGCTCCCAAGTATCACCACAAACCTGCAAAACAACTAAACCGTCTAGGGTTCCATGAACCCAAGAGTAAAAAGCTTCCCACCTTTCACAAAATTGAATCCTCACTGAGAACTCAAACCAATTCACCAAATGCAATGGAAAGAACACAAGTAGTGTTCAGTCCGCCTCTCTCAGATTCCACCAAAGCTACAAAAGCTATTAGGGGAATAAGAGAGGAAGAACACAATAGGAAATCCACAAAATAAACCTCAATATCTAGATCCCAAGATGTTCCCCTCACATAGAGGAGAGATGGATTGGTAGAGATGTAGATCTCCCCTTTCAAATACCTCAAAAAGATTCAAGAAATATGGGAGGGATTGAGAGTATTTGCAAGCTCTTGAAGGTAGAAACAATGGAGGAGAGAGGGTATGCAACAACACTACTCAAGGAGGAAGAAGAGGGGACTTTTATAACCCCTCCAACAAGATATGACCACCGGGGACATCCTAGGCCGGATAATCTACCCCCCGGATATTTCAAATTTAGCCAGGCCAAAATATGGCTAAGGACTTTTGGTGCCCGCGCCTCAGTATAGGGTGTGGATATTGGGACCTAATAATTTGATATCACGGAATCCGCCCCTTGAAAACTGGCAGAAAAGCAAAACTGAAACGATCATAACTTTTGCATTCGAATTCTGATTTTTATGATCTGGGGCTCATTTATAAAATAGTAACGAGCTCTACAATATCATAAGGAACCATCATAGTCCAGCAAGGTAGGTGAGAACCAATTTATTAAATGTCTAACCTATCTAAAAAAGACAAACTGGTAAAACCCCCAATATCAAAAATGCAATAGAGAATGCATATGAAATCCGTTTTCGATGAACTTGAGCTTGTCATCGTGATTAACACAAGATCAAAATCCTCTCATGGATAAGAAATAAATAAGAACCAAGAAAGATGATCCTAATTATGCAAAGGTTTGAGATCTCTTCGAAGGATATGATCAAGTTACTAATTTGAGATCCCCTCTGGATAGTACGGTTATCTATCCTATAAACCGGTCTCCCCAACTAACACCACGAGACTGGTAAGAAAGAAACCCTATCAATATCATACCTTTGCCTTGCGCATATTCCACTTGAGCTTGATGATGACGATCTTGTCCATCTCAAGATGGAACACCTTTCTTGATTGTGCTAGCTTGGTAAGACTTGGAATTTTCTCCCCCATACTCCACTATGGGAGAGCCTCTATTTTAGGCATATCTCCACATATCCATGATCACCATAGGGATGGAAAGTTTCAAGCATATAATCTCTTTGAGATGGCACATCTTTAACTTTCACTTTATTTCTTCTTCCTATATTATGTTGGTGACTTGAAGGTACTCATGACATATCACTCCACCTTGTTCTTGAATACACACTTTCCATAGTCTCTACTCTATCATGAACAATCTTTGGATCACTCCTTGAACATCTTGGTCATCACTTGATCATCTTCATTTTGTTCTTTCAACCTTGAGACCACCATATGGATCAAGAATTGCCTATGGACATATCCTTAAGTATAACTCAATGCAAACACTAGTCCACATGGATTGTAATTAATTACCAAAACCACACAAGGGGGGACACATGCTCTTTGAACTAGCTAGAGTGATCTGGTTGTGGAGCGGTGTTTATCTACCAATGTTGACGATGGCGCGATGCAACGGGGTCTCAGTGATAGACGCGTCATGTTGGATATGTGCGGGGCGGTGGCACCTTCTGGCATCATCGCGGCATCACGACTGGATTGGAGGTCAAGGACTGGATCCTTGTCCTGAAGATTGGTTAGCAGAAGACGGTGAAAACATCTTCTGGAGCACGTGCGATGGTTTGTGATCCTTGTCCCGAGGGTTTGCTAGAATGGTTTGTGATCCCGGCTTGCCGTTGTGCGGTTTGGTGAGGCCTCCTGGTTTTGCGATGATGTGCATATGTGTGAGGTAAAGGCGCTAGCCTAGACACGGACTCCCCCTTCATCAATGTTGTAGGTGTTGCGACAATGGTCGTTAGTAAAGTGGCTTCAAGTTATTCTATGTATTTTGTTTAATATTGGATAATGAATAAACAAGATTGTATGCATCATTTTGATACAGAGGCTAGGGTGGTATCACCTCCATTTCGGGAGGAAACCTTGACAATTGTAGTATATGATCTTGAAATTATTCATAAAGCCTTTTTTAGCTAAGTGGTTATGAAAAATGCAGATGTATGATGGCTTACAAGCAACTTATATGTATATTATCTTAAAGTAAACATCATTGCCCTTAAAAATAACGCTATAGATTCTAAATTCTTGGATAGTATATTGGGAACTAAAGATGAAGTTTATAAGCATTGCAATAGAGAGATTATAGATGAATATACAATGTTGTTGGTAGATTAGTGATGACCCTCTTGCCCAAACTTGCCCCAGACTGCATGGCATATGATTTAGTCATGATATTTCTGTAGTTTATATATTTAATTATGTCTACAGATCATCCATATTAGGATGAATCTTTGGAGAGAAACTTTGCAAACGTGCGAAGGAAAAAAATGTGTCCATGTGTCTCTCACTGATGGGAGAGGCATATAATCTGAAGTGTACTATAACTGCAGGTGTCATTATCTTTGTTCACTTCTTTTTATAAATTGATGAGCCTTGCGAATGTGTATTTTCCACATAAATTTGCTTGGAAGATCATACTCTTTTGAAGCTAAAGATTTTGTTTGATAGATTAAGTATTCTCACATTATATAATGTGTTGAAGAGAAACCAGAAAGGAGATAAGCAATGCCAATTTCATGGTCAATGAAACCCCGTATCATCTTTTTCTTAGTTGATTTTTGTTTGAACAATGTGTTATTTAAGACATATACCCAACCTTTGTTACTAAGTTTGTTTGGGCATGGTTGCCTAAATTTCACAAGCAGGAGAAATTCCCAGTTTCGGTTGGAGTTGCTGCCGTTTTCTTAAAAAATTGGCATTTTTGCGACCAAGTTTAGTTTGAGAAGTGTATTGTTGGCCATTCAGTGACTTTCATGCAGACAGAAGCACGAAACCAAGGGGCAATATTATGGGAGTCACATTATATGAACATGTGCAAATGAGGTGTTCAATGTGACTATGGGAGTGGCGCCAAGATGTGAGATGAAGACCGAAGAATGTTTTGTTACACCAAGATCTTTGTGAGTGTTTAATTAATGTTGGCCGGTTCACTTATCGGTACTATGGTTGTAGTTTTTGTTTCATTTCATAGGAGTTACATACGAACTTCTACATGATCGTCTATTGTTCTTTCTTTACTTTTGTTGGTTGAGACCGTGTTGGAGAGCTATGTGCACTCATTGTTAGTATTGACAACTCTGTGGGTTTTGATGATAGAAATCGGATGCCCAAGCCTCTTCTTCAAAAGGAAAGGGATTTTACAAGAGCAATATCAACATTGTAAGGGCATAATGTGCTCTTTGAACAAAATAGATGGAGAAAATGAATGAAACCGACATCTGTTTTCTGCTCTTTTCATTTTCTCTCTTAAATCTTCAGATCTTCTTAAAGCAGACAAATCTAACTGTCCTCTGATGGAAATGCAAATGCCCACCTTATAACTTGTGGGCATAATCATGCATTCATGCTGCCATGACAACACATGCGAGACAATCTTGTCACATAGACAAGCATCCCCTTTCCCTTTGGTGCCCATATCGATCGCTTTCGTCTTTGCCTCTTTTTCCCCTTTGATTTTCAGCTTTAGATTTACCCTTGACGAAGCAAAGAATTTTGTTCGATCTCCCCGAGCGCCTCGGCAACTATATATAAGCAGACCAACCTACCACTGATCCAAATCAAGCATTGCTCACACATTTGCAGCATCCCATTGCTTTTAGCTTGACATACAGTCGAGTTGAGTTGCAATGGCGCCGACGAGCGTGAAGGTGTTCGGGTCGCCCAAGTCGGCGGAGGTGGCCCGCGTGCTCATGTGCCTGTTCGAGAAGGACGTGGAGTTCCAGCTGATCCGCGTCGACGCCTACCACGGCCCCAAGCGCATGCCCCAGTACCTCAAGCTCCAGCCCCGCGGCGAGGCGCTCACCTTCGAGGACGACAACCTCACCCTCTCCGGTAAGAGCACTGAGCGCCGGCAATGGAGTATGATTCAACGTTGGTTTCTGATGGGTGCCATGTGTGTTTGTTCGTGGAATGTGGATGCAGAGTCTCGGGGG
Organism: Avena insularis; assembly: GCA_023614405.1. Classification (NCBI taxonomy): domain Eukaryota; kingdom Viridiplantae; phylum Streptophyta; class Magnoliopsida; order Poales; family Poaceae; genus Avena; species Avena insularis. The sequence continues at coordinate 88,260,728 of CM042690.1, read as the reverse complement.
ATCCTGCGGCACATCTCCCACAAGTACGCCAAGCAGGGCAACCCGGACCTGATCGGGTCGGGGGCGCTGGAGCGCGCGTCCATCGAGCAGTGGCTCCAGACCGAGGCGCAGAGCTTCGACGTCCCCAGCGCCGAGATGGTCTACAGCCTCGCCTTCCTGCCGCCCGCCATGCCGCAGCAGCACCAGAACGGCAACGGGAACGGCAATGGCAATGGCGCGGTGAACGCGTCGACGAAGCGCGTGGCGGCCGGGGCGCCACCAGGCACGACCAAGGAGAAGGAGGAGGAGATGCGGAGGCTGTTCGAGAAGAGCCAGCGGGAGCTGGAGAAGCTGCTCGACATCTACGAGCAGCGCCTGGAGGAGGCGGCGTACCTGGCCGGGGACAAGTTCACCATCGCCGACCTGTCGCACCTGCCCAACGCCGACCGCCTCGCCTCCGACCCGCGCTCCCGCCGCATGTTCGAGCGCCGCAGGAACGTCAGCCGCTGGTGGAACGACGTCTCCCGCCGCCAGTCCTGGGCATACGTCAAGCGCCTGCAGCGCCCGCCCTCCTCCAACGGCGCCGGCGCCGGCGCCGACGCCGCGCAAGCGCAGAACGGGCAGAAGCGCGACGGCAGCGACAACGACAGCAAACTCCAGCGAGACCAGTACGGCGGCAACGACAACAGCCACCAGCACAGCCAGTACGGCGAGGCCAGGGACTACCAGCAGGAAAGGCCGTCCGCTGACGGGCGGTACTGATCGACGACGACCCAGCAAGAACTTGGAATTGAGATGATGGGTTGACAAGTGTTTATTTGTTTTCTGTCTGATGCAGGGGCGTACAAGTGATAAGTCCAATTGCTTACTGCACGTACCTGTGCTTCATGTTTTGAATTGCTGCTCCTTTTTTTCCCTACCGTCGATGGTGATGACATCTCGTGTTGTAATAAGATGTTAACCCTTCTCTCAATGGAATCGAAGTTTTTTATTTTGTGTCCAAGAATCCGATTTCAGTATCCTTCAAATAGGTTTACGAAGTTGACTTACATTTTTTATATCATTTTAAAATGGGAATGTCTAATTCTCTGTCCACCGAGAATTTGCTTAGGGCAACTCCAACACCTATTGCAAACGGACATGAACCGTCCGACAGGGAGCGAGGCCCAACGCCGTCCCGCAAATAGACCGTGCCTTATGGACCGGAGCATTTTGTCGCATTCCCGGTCGTGTGTCCTACGGTGACCCGCTAGTCGGTGGTAGCATTTTTTGAGTTTTATACAACTAAAAAGGGTAAAATACAAGTGCAAAATAAACCTAAGCTAGCTAAACTAAATCGCCCCTCGGGCGGACGCATCATGGTAGCTAGCTTAGGCGTGGCCAGGCAGCATGGGTGTAGCTAGCTTGGCCCTCACTACCCACGCCGCCTGAGCTTTCTTGGTCCTTGTCGCCGGACTCGCCGTCGGAGTTTCCTTGGCCCTCCGCTCCCACATCGTCGTTCCCTGGCCTACCACGCCACACCATGGCCTCGTTTTCCCAGCGGTGTCTCTCGACAGCCAGCTTGTGCCTGCTTGGCCGGGTGAGCCTCATGTGAGCTCGCTAGCCGGAATGCTATATGCCGCCCGCTGGCGGCCATCAGCGTGCAGTGCGCATCCCCTGTTGGGCTATTTTTCTTTTTTATCTGTTTTCTTTTTCGGTTTTCTTTTTTATGTTTCTTTTCTAATTTCTTTTTGTTTACTTTTTTTTAGAAAAGTTCATTTTTTTGACAATGTCATTATTTTTTGAAAATTTTACCTTTTTCCGCATTTTTGGTTTAGGGGTTTTGAAATCGGTTCATGATTTTTTTGAATTCGGTTCATCATTTCTGAAATTTTGTTCATGATTTTTCTAAAAGTGTTAGTGATTTTGTTTCTGGAAGTTATGTTTATAACTTTTTGAGAATTTATTCTTAATATTTTGAAAAATCTTCATGAATACTGGTAAAATATTCACAGTTTTTATATCATCATTATTGAATTATTCAGAGTTTAAAAAAATAAAAAGCTTCAGGGTGCGCCATGTGCGGCACTAGCCGTCGGCGCCAGCTGGCAACATATAGCACATCCCGCTCCCTGGTCCCTTGAGTCTTCCGCTTGGACGGTCGTAGCGGCTTCCTCAGCAAACGTCACGACTCCCCCACACATGCAATCATAGCCATGGCTGCCCGTAGCCGATCGGTTGCATCTGCGCAGCAACAAGGATAATCTTCTAGTGTCGCGCCTCTTCTACCTCCAGCGCGGCGAGGAGGGCACCCTACTGGCGGCGCGCCTTTTCTACCGCCCAGTGTGCGACCTGATCGCCCAGGCTCACCGCTCATCCGCCATGAAACAACGGCCGCGCTCCTCCATCTCGGCCGTCGTGCAAGACATCTCGACAACGTTGTGCTCGATGGGTGCATCAGAGGTCTCTAGATTCCGCTCCTCGGTCGTCGGTGCCTGTGGCGGATCCTCCTCTACTTCCGTGTCCCACTCCTCCATGTCCTCCTCTTCTTATTAGCGCTCGAGCAGGCCTAGCTGTTCAGCACCCAGGTCGGCGAGGCATGGTGGTTGTGTTGCTGTCCAGCTCCCGAGGGCTCGGTCTTATAGACGTGGCGGTCCTGGGAGGGAAACAAAGACCAGAAGACTTGTAGCCGGACGTGAGAAGCCGGGCGGGAAACCGTGGTGCGGTCGGTGGGAAGCGTGCCAGCCGCCATTGATGGGGCAGGCGCATATAGCAACATGGCGGATCGCGGGCCCCGCAAATGGGTTGGCCTGTTGAGTGCACTGCCACCTGCTAGGCGGACAGAGGCCCCTGGCCTGTCTTCCCTGGCCAGCAAATAGACCAATTCAGACATTTTTGGTGTTCGAAATGCGGGAGGATTTTGGAGTTATCCTTAATTATCAGTGAGGTGATGACATGTGTCGGTTATAATCCCACTATCAACTCAAAATATCTAGATTCATATCCACTTGTAACTCAACTACAACGCATTTGCAACTCACAAAATACAAATGCAATGCATTAGAGCTGACTCTAACTTAATTCTTAGTCGATCGAGAATTAGCAAATATCTTTCCTCTAAATCCCGAAAATATCATAATGACTGTCAGAAAAGGGCAAAGAGCAAAGGCGAGGAACTCCCTTTCATGTAGAGAAAAAAGTCAGGCGCACCTTTTTATTTTGAAACCTATTACAATGAAGACGCTCAAAAAAATAATCAGATCGTAACTCTGTGAGAGACAGGCGTACCTTCTGTTACGGGCTATTCAGCTTTCGCATGACCTCACTAGACCAGAGCAGGATCAAGAACCCAACAAGTGGTCAAGTATAACACGTGACCGGATGGACGATGGATCCGTTCCCATGTTCGTACGGCCAGCGGTACTTCTCATCATATTGATGACAAGTATGGTACGAGGGGCTCCTCGATGTCAGCACATGACGACCACACTGCTTTCACCTGGAGACAATGAGGAAGAGAAGCAGATGCATCCCAAGAGAATCTCCAGGAAGCCCGGTTGGCTAGCAGGCCCGGAGTGGGCCGAGTAAGGCCTGGTAATAGCTAGCTCTCCTTCCACATATCTATACTTTCTTATAAAGAAAAACCCCACTAACTAGCAATTATGATAGTCTATCTCAACATGCAAGCTATCCACATCACCCACTATTTAGCCAATCAATTTGCCATGTCATCTCATTACCATTCATTTATGGTACATGCAAGTTATCTATGTCATCTCCTTCTTAGCCATGCCACCAATTTTTATTCATAAAATATACAAAAATTTATGTCAATTAAATTTAGCATATCGATTATTGTGAGCAGTTTGGCATATTATTTAGAGAACTTCATATTTTACGCATTTTATATCTATAAGAGATTTCTGCTGCAAGGCGCGGGGTATTCTTCTAGTATTAGCTATAGTGGTAGGCAAGTAAGAACTTGGCTTGTAACTAACAAACTGGTTGGTGGTGCCGTGGAATTGGACAACGGTGTATTTGATCCCAAACTTGCCTAGAGGGTGGTCGGGCAGATCGGGCAAGATCCCACTATATCTCGTCGATGTGGCGCGTTTGTGAAGAAGAGAGGAGAAATCTTACAATTGGTATTTAGAGCCACTTCGATCTCAGATCTGGAGGTTCCCAGTCCCCACCACGCCACCAGATTCGTCGCGCGTAGAAGGGCGACGATCATGGAGGGGGTGTCGGCGGAGTCGAGGGCGTTGTATGATATTTTGAAGACCAACACGAGGGAGGAGTACGAGGCCAAATTTATCAACTATAAGAAGGATATGTTGGATGTCGTCAAGGTGTTCGTCATTGACACCAAGGAGCAACTCTGGTTCATTAGTGACAACATCGACTTGGCAAGCGAGAAGGTGGGAGACGATCTGGAAGGGATCAAGGCCACTTTTGGCGAGGATCTGGCATCCATCAAGTTATCCCTCAGCGGTGAGATTTATCAGCTCGCCGATACTGTTAACCACGCCGTACGCCTCAACACACGACCACCATCTAGTGGCCGGAGGATGGAGCTGTTGACCCAGAAGGGCAATGCGTCGATCTACAACTCCGGGGAAAGGCCTGTGCTTCACACTTGCCTCCTCTGGAAGGAGGTATGTAATCCAGACAGAATTTTCCCTCTTCTAGTACTGCATCTATTGTGGATGTTTCTGATGCATCTGGTTCTGCACCGCGCGTGGAATTGTCGCAATTCGAAACCATGACAACAACCCTGGGAGGAATACTTTCAGCGGTGGAATTCTCCGAAGCACCTTTGGGATTCTTATGCTTCATCTCTATTTGTGGAAGTTGTGGCCACTTGGTTGGAATCCTTTGTGCAATCCTCTCCTCAAGCATCTTGGCGGGAATTCACAGATGTAGTATGATACCTTCAATCCGGATTAACGGATGCAATATAGTAGCTTTTTCCCTAGTAGACCTAGGTTTAATCGAACATTGGGAAACAATGCTAAATGGAAATTTAATGAGACATGTCTACAAGACTTGTTTGTTCACTTTATCTTCATTCACCATACCTTTCCAGTTTACTTTTAGAATATTGTTTGTTGCAATGCATGGAGATAGGCCAGGGTTCAAGATTCACCTGCAGTTGCACATCATATGAGATAAAGATAGTAATACACATATTTATGTATAATGATTTAACAAAGATAAAGTTTGTGGGAAGCATGTCCTAATATACTCGAGCCCCTGCGAGTCACATGCATAGCAGTAGTCTTTTGATCCAACCGTTATACCACGAAATACCAGGCTATAACAATTATTAAGTGAAAACACAAAAAATTGTATTGCTATTCTTTCCAAATGGATCGCTAAACGAAGACCGTACTCCCCTTTTTGTCACTTGGTTTTCCTACGAGATCGCCACTCATCAAGCATCTCACCTCAAGCCTTTATCAATCTATGGGATCTTGGGCACCTACAAGTCCATAGATCAAGACAAGAGATAAAGAAACAAAGATTCAAATCTCTATTCAATCAATACATAATACTCTCATGAATTAGATGCACAATAATGATGGGAGTTTTTACCGCAACTCGCAGCCCGTGAGGACTACTCACTGGTAACAATAAGATCAAGGATAGAAAATATTGTGCAAAATACTTAGATTGAAATCAAATATTCTTACAATGGTCATCAAAACACAAGGAGATCTCAGCTACAAGCTAATGGATAGGGGCCATGGAGAGTATGGAGGATGGAAAGGATGAACTATGGTGGTGGATCTCCTTTAGTGATGTTGTGATGAAGTCTGAGAATGGCGACCCTCTGCGTGGCGGCTGAGACCTCGAATATATAGGCGCCTTCACGAAAGTTGTAGGGTCTGACTTGATGAAGCCGCTGCCACCTAGTATGGGCGGGTGGTACGGGAGGACCTTGGCCATACTGTTTGTCGTTAAGCCTTCTGGAGGCTGGGTTTCAACCCGGGTTTGCTTGGCTATGTAGTCAACCTCATAATCTTCATTAATAGCTCCTGATTTTGCCTTAAAATTGTGATTTCCTGCACAACACAATTTAAAACAAAGGATTGCACATCTTTACAATAGTTAGTCATTAGTAGCAAGGCTAGAGAGATTCTTGGTCATTTGTTTGACTAAAAATGCAATTTAAACACAGAGAAATATGGCTATTTTCACATCCATCAACTTTCCCAAAGCTCAAACATTGATCGTCCCCGAGCAAGAAAATAACAAAACCATAAATAACTCAATGTTTAAACCGAAATAATGAGAGGATGAGTTCACTTACGGTTGGTAGTCATATGCATCCAACACTTCTTCCATTTGAAAAGCTCATCAAAGTTAGAGAGGTACCAAGAATACTATACAAGCTTTGATAACTCAAAACAACCGAAGTAGAGTTTAATATAAGTATAAATAACTAGAAGTGTAACCAGTTTTCTAGTTTCTCTAGTTAACTCTTAGCTTGCGAAGGAACACTTGAATATTTCATAATAGAAAAATTAAGTAAGAGATATCATGTCCTAAGTAGCATAACAGTGAAGTGTCTCATTGATGCCCACATCAATAAATTAAGACTATCAAAACACTACTATTCCAATCATTATATTTTAAGAAAATTCATAGAGTAGTAACGAGACCATGTCAAAGACTATTTTGTGTAGATCTTTATTTTTTAAAGATAATTCTCAACAAGGATCACCGAGTGATTCTTTTAGCAATGGTTTGCACAGCCTTCAAGAGTACCAATAGTTTTTTCCAATATGGTAACAAGTGTTACCCATGTTGTCAACTCATGGCCGGAATCAGGGGTTGTACCATTGATCGTTCGTAGGCTTGCAAAGTTGCTGGCATCCAAAAGTGTGCATCAAAAACATATAAACTTTAAACAATATCACATTTTGATCCATAGGGTTTAGCTTTGGCATGAATCAAAATTACCACTAGACTTCATTTCAATCAAACAACTCCTTTCGAGCGTGCCATGAAGTCTATCAAAATATCTATGGGGTTAAGTATCTTCAAATGTAAATTCTTAAGACAATCACTCATCAAACAAGTCATAAATTGGAGACTTTTTCTTGTTGTACTTGTTTGGCAATATTTTTTCAAGGCAAGACTCGGTTAACTACAAGAACTAGAGCAAAAGCTTCCACAACTAATTACTCATACAAATAAAAAGCTTTACTCTAACTATTTTGAATTACTCCCACTATCATAGCATCTTAACAAATCAACTAACTAGGATAAACATTTCAAACTTCTATAGTGGGAGACATAGGACATACCTCTCATGAGTGACTTCATAAATCTCTTCCTTATGTGTTCCTTCAAAACTCAAATCAAATCAGTCTCATAATAATATTGAAGCAAAGAAGCAATAGGCAAAGCCACTTTCACGAAAAAGAATAAAAGGAAAAATCTTTTATATTTTTGAGGATGGGGATTAGAGAATAGAAAATCTTGCGACCAAGTAAGAAACTAAGAAAATAAAAACAAATAAATGAAAAGCAAAAGAAAATGAAAAACGAAAAGAAAAAGTGAAGTGTTGGAACAAACCAACATGAGTGTTTCAAAGCTCACATGGAGATGGAGTACAACCTCATTATTACACGAATATAAATGCCCGAGGGACACATCACCAAGCTCGGGCTTTTGCAAGCCCTTTTGTTGCTCATTGTGGTGGTGGTGGATAATCTTCCAAGTTCCATTGACTACTCCAATTGGTGAACTGGGTTGAGAGGTTGGTGGTAGCATCTCGAAGGTTGATGGAGAGGTCGCTCATGTTCTGAATGCTTCCTTCTTGTTCTACTTCTTCATCTTCTCCTTCTTCACCCATGTTTTCTTCTTGTTGGGGTAGACTTGCTTCAACCTGCGCGTCAAAATGAAAACGTCCGTCCTCGATAGAGAACAAACCATTAGGAAAAGGAGTTGGGATCAAGTGATCAGCTCCAGGTATATCAAGAAAGTATCTACCATTTAGAAACCATGCCACAAGCTTTGGGAGTAGCGAAACCATGACGGTGAACACCTGCCAATGGTGGGATATTACCTAGATTGACGTGAAGTGCACGATCAAGAATGGTGACAACTCCTTCACATATGGGACCACAGAATTGAAGAGCTTGATGATTAAGATAAAACAAGAGAACGGTGCCCAAATTTGGCATCAAATTATAGTTTGGAATAGCAGCTTTTGCGAGAATTATTATGTCCTATTCATTGGGTCTAGTAAACTCACCACGTTCCTGCAAAGTGTTAGCAATAACACAGAACAAATAATGAACATTAGGATGATCAATTTGATTTCCCATGGGTCTGTTTCCATGGATTCTCATATAATTATAGTGCTCCAAGGGTGTAGGATTAAGAAAAAAACTGGTGGAGAGTATGTCGGTGTTGTTGTTAGCAAACTCAAAATAATGAGCCCATTGGTCTAGTGTCAAGTTATACTCACGGTTCATCAGGCGGAAAGTGATGCGATCAATTCCCGGGCTATACTCCTCGAAGTAGTAGTGTGGACCCATCATATGCGTCAAAGTACTGAGGAACTCAAGCGTCAAGCGGCGATATGTGGAGGTGTTATGAATGACAAAGTGATACAAACCAACATTGTTGCAAAGTAAATCAAAATCATGATGAATGCCCAGTTGGTTAAGGCTATACGGACACATCCAGTTACTGTACTTGATTTATCGGTTCTTGGCGGTTGAAACGAGTGAGTTGGAACTCCTCGGTGAACTCGATGCCAAAGGACTCGGGGATTAGCATATCAACGGGTGGTGTGGCTTGTTCCGCGGCCACTACACGTGTACGACTCCTTGTGTTTATATAAAAATAAAATTAAAGCTTATTAAGAATCTGCTCCAATAGAAACATTGCAAAAGCAATCCTCTACACTTCTTGCAAAAGAATCTCCTCTAAAAATAAAACTAAGCATGCTCATAATCAAGGTTATCTCAAGACCAAGACCTAAGTCTAGATTGATAATGGTGAAAGATTGAGCAAGGTTTTGATGCAAATAAGCTAGGAACCAGAAGAGAAACATACCTTAGATCAATTGAGTGTGAGAAATCAAAGAAAGAACGACCAAAATTAAAGATCCAATGGAGGTAGTTTGGAGTTTGGAGGAAGAAGAAAGAGATATTGTGACTTTAGCTTTAGGTTTACCTCCTTCTTGGGTTAAAATCGCGGCAGAGTAGGTGGTACGAGTAGGCGGTACGACTGGAGTCCGCCCGTACCGAGTGTATTACCTTAGGGTCGACGTTCCCTTCAGGCGGTGCACTTGTTACGGGCGCGCGGTACGGTCGCCCGACCCGTACTGCAGGTCGTTAAAGGCTCAGATCATTTGCTTCAAACTTGATATTTTGCCTCGGGTACGGTACGAACGAACAATATGGTGGACTCTAGTCGTACTGGTGGTCGTTAACACTCTGTATCCTATAGAAAAAAAATCAAAGAATGCATCCTTTTGTGTCGAGATGTGGTACGGGAGGACGGTATGGCCTGGTCCACCATATTTGCTTCTTTGCCTTCCTGCTCTTGAGATTCGGCTGCTTCAACTTCATCGTCCCACATAGTGTATATATAGTAGGCGATGTCGACACAACATGATTGTCCTCATCAATAGAAGCGAGTCCAATAGGCGCTGGGGTATCTATATCCTGAACCAGTGACACCAAGCAAGCAGGTGCCACCAGATCAGTTGATTTCGACGCCCATACTTGAGACTTAACCCTAGGGCATACTTTCTCAAAGTAATCATCAGTGCATGCTCCGCTTCCCTTTCACTTCTCTCTTTGTTCCGAAGCCACAGTAACTTTCTCTTTTCTATTTTTGTCAATCCTAGCGAACACCATTTGGGTTGGGTGTATCTAGTATCCAGTGTCTTCTTAGCCGTCTTTAGTTTCAGCTGCCACAGGTTCCATCCTCATTGTCATTTGGTGTTCTCGATCGGAATGTCAGTATTGGGTTACCAACATTTCCTTTATTGCTAAAGAGGGCAGACCCATGTGTACTCACCATCTGCGTACTGATTACTAATGAAGTGACATTGATGTTCATCTGTGTATTATTCACATAGAGTGACACATTAGTCTGTGCATGCTAGTTAGACGTATCAGATATAGGGTGTTGAGCCAGCGGTCTATGTGGTTCACTTCTTCTAGAACCACCAGATGATCCAACTCTAGGTCTCCTAGGTGGCATTCTTCTCGAGATTTCCCTGGTAGAACTATCAGCAGTTTCACTAGCTGAACTTCGGCTTCAGCTCGCTCCTTGTAAACCTTGACTTTGTCTTGGTCCACCAGCAGAGTCCTGATGATTTTGACTCGGGGGCGGTTCTTCTCCTGGTAGAGCCGAAACTTGAGCATTCATGGCGTCGGGTGATGGTTCTCTATCCATAGTCAAGTTAGGCCTCCTATGAGGAGTATGTTCGTCAAAATATCCACCACCGAATGATATGACTCTAGTATCGCTTGTCGTTCATCCTGACCAGATCTTGCACTGTCAGTAATTGGTCTTGCACACATATTTATCCCTAAGCATATGAAAAGTCATCTTGAAGCCCTTCTTCCCATTTCTGATAGTGTTTCGCTTACATTTGCCGACTTCTGGCTTCCAGGGATTAAGTAATCTAGATGAAGGTTCCGGCTGTTCATCCTACCCCTCGAGTACAAGGTTGCTGATAGTAATCTTTAGTGCTTCCTTTCCATCATCTTGCCAGCTCAACATGACCTCTCTCACATGTGCTCCTTCCTAACTGTCATTTTCCATGGGCTCACCAACGACCACATTAGCTTTATTTGCTGATTCGGCTATCTCTGGCCGAATAAGTACTTGTTTTCCTTCTATCTTGTTCATTGGGAACAATTGTTTATCAATTGCCATGATGGAAAAGTTCGGTTATCTGTCATTGATGGCCAACTTTTATCTGTCATCAAAAAACATTGCAGTCATTAGTATTGTGAGAGTAGACACTATGATACTTAGAGTAAACACGTCGCCTAATCTCATCAGCAGGCGACATGGCATGATTTATCGGGATAACTTTATCTTTCAACAGAGTATCGAATATTTTGTATCCAACGGCCCAACAATAACTACTCATGTTGTTGTAAAACTCCAAAGTACCGATGAAGTGGGGCCTCGAGATGAGGCTTTAAACCTTCTAATATAAGACCATTATTTCTTTTGACTTGTTCATTAGCTGTGGCATTAGCTTGGTCCTTACAATAATATGTCAATTCTCCCTACGAGAAGTTGCTCCTGTTGTCAGTGATAATATTATGTGGGAGACAAAATCGTATCATGATGCTCTCGATGAATCTGGTGGCTGTTGTGCCACCATATTTTGTGACAGTTTTGGCTTCCACCCATTTAGTTTTTCAACCTGAGCCATCTGGCCAGGAACTTTCCCGAGGTTTCATCCGACTGTTGAACGCAATGTGCTAGATATACCTCGTTGATGAAATCGACAAAGTGAGATCCGTAGGATCGGGTCTCGACTGGGAAATCCTTCTTGGATTCGTCTTCCACCTTGATCTCCCTCTGGGGCAGGTTGGGTGGGTTTTCAGAGATTTGAAAATCAGCGGACAGATGAGATCCAGATTTTGCTTCCACCTAGATCTCCACCTCTGGAGCAGGTTTGATGGCCTTAGATTTTTCGGAGATCTAGAATTCTGTTGCTTCCGCAGCCAGATTAGATCCAGATCTTGCTTCCTCTGATGTCATCGCCACTAGGGAGGGTTGGGCGGGCTTCATTATAGGTCTAAATCCGGAAGGATCGGTAGAGCCGATGAAGATGTGGATGTCTCCAATGGGCATGATGGTGTAGTTGGTGACATAGTTGTTAGCCAGAACCAAAGTCTCGCCATTGGGTATGATGAGGAGGCCGACGGCGTATAGAACGTGACCTATGGCGATGTTTTTTCCGATTCCCACAAACCAGATCCCGCCCGGATCCGAGCTCCTAAGATCGCTTGCCCCACGGTGGGAACCAACTGTCGTCGTATTGATGACAAGTATGCCATGTGTGAGTCCTCAAGGCGCGGAAAGAAAGGGGATGTGAGAAGTAAGGATGTCCGAGACAGGGCATACATGTTTACCCAGATTCAGATCCTACTCCTGCTATCAATCCACTATAATCGGCAAAGCCGGAGGTTATAGAGGGTTGAAGGATTGGTTCGCCTATGCGAGTTGAGATTGCTCGCTGCCCTAAAGGTTGTCCATGGCTTACATATAAGGAGGAACCTATCCACCTATGATACATATTACATCATAGACGGTAACTACTAGCCTTGTACTCCAAATCTTCTATCGTTAGGCCCAAGTCGATAACTCTTTTGGGCCTTCTTGTAGTTAGATGGGATTTCGTCCATCCTGTTAATTGGGCTGTCCGTGAAGTCATGGACTCTAACTACAAGTGAGGACCCTGATCTTCGAGTATACTCCCTCCGTTCAGAAATATAAGACATTTTACCTTTGTGAAATAAATGTATCTAGACGCTTTTTAGTGTATAGGTTCACTCCAAACCTCTACGAACCTATACACCAAAAGATGTCTAGATACATTTGATTCGTAAAGCTAAAACGTCTTATATTTTTAAACGGAGGGAGTAAAAATTAGCCATGGGTAATAACCGGAAAATATTACTACACAGAAAGACCTCATGCATGAGGCTAGCCAAGCGAGACAGGTGCGAGTGCGACGCCCGGCCGGTTGTCGTGTAGGCAGAAAGCACGAATCGATTCTCGGGACTCGGGACGTGGGCTCACTAGGTCGTTCAAAGACCGACTGCGACCCGCATGGCATCCACCCTTGACACCCATCGGGCCAACCTATAGAGGCCTCCCTATATATATGGACGTACGTACACAGCCCATGCCAACACACTGCGACGAGTCATCTTATTCTGCTTCCACTGTCTCGGTACCGCCGTTAGTTGCCATGGTGACGTTCACGGCACGCCGGAGCGATCCCGAGCTGGTGCGTCCGGCACGGCCGACGCCGGTCGAAACCAAGGCCCTCTCCGACCTCGACGACCAGTGGCCGCTGCGGTTCTACGAGTCCATCGTCGGGTTCTTCAGGACTCCACCAGGGGAATCCGTCGTCACACCGGGCAAAGTGGCCAGGGGCATCAAGGCGGCCGTGGCGGGCGCCCTGGTCTACTACTACCCGATGGCCGGACGCCTGCGCAAGCTACCCGACGGGAACAGGCTCGTCGTCGACTGCACGGGAGAAAGGGTGGTCTTCGTCGAGGCCACCGCGGACGTGCGGCTGGAGGACCTCGGCCAGCCGCTGCTGCCGCCCTACCCCTGCGTCCAGGAGTTCCTCGGAGACGCCGGCAACACCAGAGATGTGGTTGCCAAGCCTTTGCTCTTCCTACAGGTGATGCTTCTTTATTTATTTCGTTTGTTTCCGTTCTCTTGTGTTCAGTTCACTCTATCGCTTATACTATATGGATGGTACTACATACTATGACGTTTTGAACACCCTACTGACTTAACAATGTATGTATACATGATGTGGTTTGCAGGTGACACAGCTAAAATGTGGAGGATTCGTGATCGGGCTTCACATGTGCCATTGCATTGCCGATGGTTTCGGCATCCTCCAATTCATCAATTCTATAGCCGACTTTGCACGTGGTGAACTTGTACCAACCACTTTGCCCACGTGGAAACGAGACATCTTCACAGCACGAATGCCACCCTCCATCGCACATGTCTACCCAGCATACAGACCATTCATCCATGGGTTAGAGTGCACCGGAGACGACGTGATGCTGTCAACTCCACCAGAAACCATGGAGGTGCAATATCTATTCTTTGGGCCAAAAGAGATCGAAATTTTAAGAAGCCACGTCGTCCCGGAGCACCTCTCCAAAACGACTACAACATTCGAGCTGCTCACGGCCGTCATGTGGCGGTGTCGCACACTGGCACTGGGTTACGAGCCAAGCGACAAGGTGCGTGTCATGTTTACTTTGAACACACGTGGTAGAAGCGTTTATCGTGAAAACATAGTCCCACGCGGTTACTATGGAAATGCACATTTCTCCCCCATGGTCGAGGTCACCGTCGATGAGTTAGCCAGGAAGCCTCTCTCACATGTGCTCGAGCTTATGCGCCAAGTCAAGTTGGACACCACCAAGGAGTGCATGGAGTCGATGGTGGATTTGCTAGCATTGTGGCGAGAGTGGTCACCTTTTTGTATGGACAGAACGTACGAGGTTAGTGATACAAAGTGGGTTGGAGGAGATTCACTCAAGTTTGGAAAGGCCGAGTTGGTTGCTGCTGGCACACCGCATGCTGGGGATTTCTCTTCGAAATTGATAAGCTATCACACCAAGTGCAAGAACAAAGATGGAGAGGACTCGACGGTGGTCTCAATTTTACTGCCTAAACTGACAATGGAGAAGTTTACAACGGAGATGGCAATTTGGTTGAAGAAATAAATAGAAAATGACCCACAATAATTTAGTCTATTGTATTGCAAGCTTATGCTATGTACTTACTTGTTTGTGTGGTTTTGTAGTCCAAACATAGACCAAATATGTGTTATCTTTGTCTTGTCTTAGAAGTTATATTGTTTTATAAAGAAAGATAAATAAGAGTATTCTCTCTGTACTATGTACTATATATTCATAATATGTATTGTTCATTCACATGCCAAAGTTCTTTGGGCACTCTATTCATGCAATGGAAATTTGCAAACTAATTTTTATTTCATTCGAAACTATAAGGACTGTGGATGGACATCATCCTCCCCCATCCCTCTTCGTCCTCCTACTCCTCCACTTCCCCCTTTCCACCACTAGTCGGGTCTAGATCCTACTAATAATATGAAACAATTTGTCCCAAGAGACCATGTTTTGAATGGTAGTTTAAATACATGTTTTCTGTTTATATAAATTTTACGTAACCATATAGTGTGTGAACTAACATGTTCCATTATTGCGATTTTAGACTACTGAAATCCATCAAAAAGTTCAGACGGACAGTAGTAGCAAGACCTAGGACATAAAAAGATTGTTCCAAAGCGGAAATTCAATTCGGCTCACGGGTGCGTAACTGCATATGCATCACTATTTGAAAACACATTCTAAAATGTCAAAAAACTCTGAGAAACATATTCTCATATACATCCGAATATTCTATGTTATTGCACAAATTTGCGGAAAAAATGAACGTTTTTTATGTCCCGTGTAAAAAGACAATTTCGATGCCCCAACATGATTATTCATGGATTTTTTTTAAACATAAGCTACATAAAATGTTCTTTTTTTCCGAGAACTCATGTGCAAACATGGAACGTCTGGATACACATATGAAATTTTATTCCAAATATTTTAAAATTTTAAAATTTAATTTTAGTTATTTTTCATAATAGGTTCATATATATGGACACAGGAGCCAAACACAAAGTAAATTGCATTACAATTTTTTCTTGGTCGAGGTCGGAGACCCAAAAACACAATACGAAGGACCTCGCAAAAGTCGAAACGAACGACAGACATACGGATTACAGACCCAGTCATCAACAGCGCACATAATGCGAAACAACTTAATTTAGACTCGACTCGTGCCTGCGCGACTTGCTCGCGCCTTGATCAAAGTCCCAATTTATTTCAAGCCAAATGTTGGTGCTGCACACGACGTTGACCGATCAGCTCTGCAGCAAGAGCTTGTCGCCGTCATTGTCCTTGGGCTTGGGCTTGGCGAGCGTGGCCTGCCTGGCGCGCACGCGCGCCTGCAGCCGCGCCATGGCCTGCATGCAGTGCACCGCCGCCTCCGCCTGCCGCCGCACGTAGGCGCCCCGCGCCACCGCCTGCAGCCTCACCAGGCTCTTCAGCGCCTTGAACGCCCGACGCGCCTGCATGCAGAGTAAAACGTACTCTCAGTAAGCGCCGACCGACGAGGAGGAGACAACGATCGGAGTTCATGTTCTTCGCACGTACCAGGTGGGCTCTGAAGTAGGCCTGGATGGTGACGGCGGCGACGTCCTCCCGGGCGAAGCCCACCCTGCACAGCAGCGCGTACTCCTCGTTGGAGCAGACCGACTCCTCCTCCTTTGCCGGCTCCTCGGCGGCCTTGACGGCCTTCACAACGTCGCCGCCGTTGCCACGGGGACGGGGCGTGGTGTCGCGGACGGCGCCACTGGCCACTGCACGCGCAGCATTTTGCGGTGTCTGAGCCACCGCCTTGCCCGCCGTCGACTTCGTCTTGCCGGCCTGTGCGGTGGGGCCGCCGCCGCTGGTCACGCAGCACACGCGATTCGTTTTGCCGGCGGGCGTCGAAGGGGTTCGTGGCGTCCGCGCAGGAGCAGGCGCTGCTCCTGACGAAACAGCTGCGACGGGAGCTGGCGCCGTTGGGACGCGACGGACCTGCTGCGCGCGGCGCGGGGTCCGGGAGCGGACGCCGCAGAGGCGCCTCGCGCTGGGCGTGCACGGCGTCTTGGGTGTCTTGGGCGTGCGCGCGCCGCCACGGACGGCGTCCCCTGCTCCCCCCGTGCCGCAGCAGCTGGTGGTGAGTGGCGTACGCACGCTGCTGTGGTCCGCATCGACGGGGGCGAGGCCGCTGCCCCCAGACGGACGGTGGTTGGGGCCGATGCAGCAGATGCACGCCGCGCTGCTGCGGCGCCGGGCGACGTCGCCGGCGGGCTTGGACGGCACGAGGCAGCACATCGCTCGCGATCTCCCCATGGCAGAGTGCGTCGCTGGTGTAGCCGATCGAATGTGGCGCTGCTGACTTGTGAGGATGGCCGGCTCGCCGGCGACGTGCTATATATAAATGGAAGCTGGAGACGAGACGACACGATGAGATGTGCGCACCTCTACGGACGTGGGTGTCGGCGTGGGCGTGGTTGTTTTGTTTAGGGTTAGCGTGTGAGACTGGATACAGATTGCAGGTGATTTCGTCTAGTCGCAGAGGCAACGATGAGAACGTGCCGGGATGGAATGGAATGAACGAGCCATGGTTTTCCTTATTTTAGCCATGGATTTGTGAACGGATCAACTAGGCGAAATCTGGTGCCGGGCTGCCGACACAGCGCACGCTCCGTTCACTTCGCATTGGAACAGCCACGGCCCATAGTAGAACGGTAATCGTGGACCATCTCGACTGGAGGTAGAGAAAACCTGCCACCCTTCAACGTGGAGGCCCAATGACCCTGCCTATGTAGTTCCATATTAATATACTCAACTTTGTGTAAGTATTTAAAGTAGATGTATTTTTATTTAAATAAAGTTGAGAACATTAATACGGACCGGAGGAAGTACATTTAAATACAATGCCCCATGTATTTTTTTTAAGGAAGTATGTATTCTTAAAAAATAGACTAACAAAATATGTGCAATATACCACAAGAAATATATCATTACAATATTTATACAATAATTTTTTTCTATAAAGAAAATATATTAATAGCACGAAGATACCAATTACACATAGTCTTACAACAACAACGTAGTGGCACAACAGATGCACGCAGCACAATGAACACAAAGAGAATAAGAAAAAAAATGAAAACTACCGCTACAGTGATACGTTCATTGTAGCAGTAGAACAAACACCACCAAGAGAACACCCAAGTTCAAATTCTCCAAACATGACGCCTCCAAAACAGAAAGGGTGCACAAGCACCATCATCGTCCGATCATAGATCATATGTTTTCATCCTGGAGAAAGTCCGTGTTCGCATAACAATATCTTTAACAAGGCTATTACCAGGCACAACCAATTAAGATCAAACCTTAGATTTTCACCCTTAAAGATAAAAGTTTGTACTTATCATGTGCTACCGCCCCCACTTGCCAAAGCTACTACTTCGAGTCATGAATCATCAAGAAAGTTTCTTATCGTCACGAAGACTCGAACCACCATTACTAGTCCTCATATCTCAGCCTCCATGACCTTCTTCGCCTCTAACTTCACCGTGGAACTCAAAAGACACGTCTCATGATGGTAACAGACAACAAAGCTTCGCGATGTTACCTCCTGAAACCGAACGCTCAGAAAACAAGGGTGCGCATGACCGAATCCCATCCAATCTAGCAATCACTAGGCATGAGGCATCCAAGGGAGGTCACCGGAGGAAGCCTTCCGAAAGTCATCACCGGCCAGATCCAGGAGGGCAGCCTTCAAGCAGAACACCGTCTTGGCGAGAGAAAAACCCTAGAACAACTTCCTTATTTGAGCACACAAGCATCCCCCACGCCACTGGACGGAGCAGCGGAGGAGGATGCAACCACAGAAGCAACCAAAAAATCCATCCATGGAAGTTGGCCAGCCCAGATCAGGCCCTAAGGCCCAGATCATTGAGTCACCGCCACACAGCGGAGGATTTGGCCGGAGCTTTGCGTCATCCGCCGCCTAACCACCACCCCGGCTACAAGATGCGCCACCAAGTACAAACTCGACCGCCCCACCAACCTCCCATGGAGATGTCATTGCGATACCCTCTCCTCCCCTCCATCCTTTGTCAAGAGAGGGGGCCGCCACCGCCACTGACGTCAGCGGCT
Source organism: Avena insularis (assembly GCA_023614405.1). Taxonomy (NCBI): domain Eukaryota; kingdom Viridiplantae; phylum Streptophyta; class Magnoliopsida; order Poales; family Poaceae; genus Avena; species Avena insularis. Next base: position 88,242,222 of record CM042690.1, on the reverse strand, counting down.
GTGCTGGCTAGGATCTCCTGCATGGGGGAGGATGAGAGGTACGGAGGATCGCCTTCGGAGTCGCTCGGTGGACTGCAACCTGGGCGGGTGTTTGTCGTGTCGTTGGGTTTTTGTTTGCGGGCTTTCTCTCTGGGTAGAATAAGTTTCCTATGGTATATTTTGTGGGTTATAAGTAATTTTTCGTTTCCAAACTGAGAATCAGGTAATACAATGAGGACTTATAGGCATAGAAGTGGTAAGGAGGGTTGATGCCTTCCTACCCACCCGAGTCCAGGGATGAGCCGAGAACCAACTTGTGGTTGGATGGTAAGGAGAGCAGTAGTACCCCCATCTCACCAGGGATCAAACCCTAGGTTTGATGCCTTGGTGTCTCATAAAAAACGTAATATTCTTTAGTGGGAGGTGGTGTTCTCGTCGACAGCGAGGCGCGTGTGGTGACTTTGTCAATCTCAAGACCCACCGGATCAGTCTTTCAGGGGTGCTCATAGGGGGTAGGGTGTGCATGTGCTCGTGTACTCGTGTATAGGGGTGAGTGTATATATGTATTTGTGAGTCTCTGTGTATGTACTAGGTTTCATAGGGGTGAGTGTATGTATGTATGTATGCATGCATAGGAGTCATTGAGTTCTCCGAGAAACATGAGGATGAGGGTTTCGTCACTGATGGCCTAGCCGACGTCAGTGAGGGAGTCGACGAGGATCTTGACCTTGGCACACTAGTAGCTGATGGAGAGATTCCCTTGAAGCGTGTTGCAGAACTCGGCTTCAACCTAAATGACACGATGCTTCTTGTTGTCACGTAATAGGTTCTCGATGGTGTCCCACATGGTGCGCGTGGAGTCGGGACGCATGATGATGCCAAGGAGGTCTACGAAGATGGAGCCTTAGACCTATGAGAGGACCGTGAAGTCGTCCCGACCCCCGTTTGAAGATGTAAAAGTGTCGGAGGACGAGGACATGCCGATGACGTGGGCCGTCAAGCCGTAGTGGTCTAGAGCAATGAGGAAAAGTTCCCACCAATTGGTGGAGTGGGACTCATTGAGATCAGGGTAATTGGGACGTGGAGTTTGATAGTTGTGGTGAAGGTGGAGGCGTTGGGTGTGGTGGGGGTGGGTATGGTGGTTTCGACGATGGCCGCATGCTTGCCTTTGTCGCCGACAACGGCAGCTTGCCTGGCGTGTTCAGCCTTGTGGGCGTCGAGTTCTTCAGCGCGAGCTTGGAACTCGTGCTCCTTGGCTTTGATCTATTCAGGAGTCATGGTGAGGGAGGAAGGGAAGATTAGGGTTTTAGGGGTGGTAGCTAGGTTTAGGAGTCGGTCTGCTTTGATACTATGCAAAGATGTAATACTCGGGCTGCTCAATCGCATGCCTCAAGGTCAAATCCTCCTCTTTATATGCTCGGATGACATGACAGTTTACAAGATTGTTACACAAAAAATATACTAACTAATTAGGTAGGCAAGATCACATGAGATCTATGCAGTATAGTTAACAATTATTTTGATCTATTGGAATTATTTAAAAATTCTTTGTAATATGAATTTTGAACCCAAAAATTGACGGTTAGACTAAATAGACGGGTGCATCCCAAACTCCGTGTCCAAATGAGCTTACCCGAATGCTATTTGAGTTACTGTGATTTCGTTCATTTATTAAAAAAAGTTGGGTGCACCTTGGAATTCGTAGCCACGTGAGAGAAATAGGAGAAGAGGGTAAATAATGTGGGGGTTTGAATTAATGAGGGTGACATGGACCCTACGATATAGCATCATCTAAGCCAAAATGTAATTTTGATAGGAGGGTGTATCAAGTGGTTTTAAGATTTGAGGGTGGGTGATAGTTTAGGATATTTGGGGAATAACAACTGTATTGATTCCCCCGGAAAAAAAAACTATATTGATTAAGGCCTCGAAGGGCTGTTTATATAGATTATAAGACTTAGCCTCTATGACTAACAGAAATAGATTACAATTCAAAGAGGGAGGCCAAACCAGCCATACCTAACCGACCTATACTTTAATATCCCCCCGCAGTCTCAACGTCAGAAGTAACGATGTTGAGACTGGAGCGTATGTCGGTGAATGATGCAGTCGGGAGCCCTTTGGTAAAAATATCAGCAAATTGAGCACTTGTAGGAATATGAAGAACACGAACTTCGCCAAGAGCCACCTTCTCACGAACGAAGTGTATGTCAATCTCAATATGCTTGGTGCGACGATGCTGAACTTGATTGGAAGCCATGTAGACTGCAGAAATATTATCACAATAAATGATTGTAGCACACTCAAGTGGTCGATGAAGCTTAATAAGAAGCTAACACGGCCACACCACCTCGGCCACGGCATGAGCAACCGACCTATACTCAGCCTCAGCAGAAGACCTGGAAACTATTACCTGCCTTTTAGAACACCAAGAAACAAGATTATCACACAAATAAACACAAAATCCGGATGTGGACCGTCGAGTGTCTGGACAACCTGCCCAGTCTGCATCAGAATAAACTATCAAGCTTATTGGAGAGGAAGAATTAATAAGAAGACCATGGTCGAGAGTGCCTTTAAGGTAGCGAAGAATGTGTTTGACATGAGCAAGATGAGGTGCGCGAGGATCATGCATAAAAAGATAAGCTTGCTGAACAGAATAAGAGATGTCGGGACGAGTGAGAGTGGCATATTGTAGGTCACCAGTGATACTACGACAGAAAGTGGGATCAGAAAGAGGATCACCATCAGCCGATAATTTTGCACCAATGTCGGCTGGAGTACGAGAGGGTTGACAATCAGACATACCAGAACGAGTAAGCAAACCTAAAAGGTATTGACGTTGAGAAAGGAAAAGTGTGGATGTTGTGCGAGTGACATTAACACCAAGAAAATGATGACGAGGACCAAGATTAGTCATGGAAAATTCACGATTAAGAGAAGAAATTATATGGTGGAGAAAAGAGTCAGAACTAGCAGTGAGAATTATATCATCAACATAAAGCAAAAGATAGGCAGTGTGTTCAGAATGTCAAAAAATGAATAAAGAGGAATCGGATTTTGAAGGAAGAAAACCAATGGTTTGAATAAAGGTGGCAAAACGTTGAAACCAGACACAAGGAGCTTGTTTGAGGCCATAAAGAGATTTTTTTAGTAGACAAACGAGATTAGGGAAAGGGGGATGCTCAAAACCAAAGGATTGCTGACGATAGACTGTTTCATTAAGAGTGTCATGAAGAAAAGCATTTCTAACTTCAAGTTGATGAATAGGCCAAGAGGAGGAAACAACAAGACTAAGGACAACATGAATAGTGCTTGGTTTAACAACGGAGAGAAAGTCTTATCAAAATCAATGCCATATTGCTGGGGAAAACCGCAACAACCCCATCGAGCTTTGTAACGAGCAAGAGTACCGTCAGCATGAAACTTATGTCGAAAAACCCATTTTCCTGAAACAACATTAACATCAGATGGTTTTGGAACAAGAGTCCATGTATTATTTTGCTGAAGGGCATCAAATTCATCACGCATAGCTGAAAACCAAAGAGGATCAAGAAGAACGCGTTTATAGGAGGTGGGTATAGGAGAAATTGTGGGGGTGGTTGTGAGATTTAGGCGTTTAGTAGGGAGAAGAAATCCTCGTTTGCCACGTGTGCACATGACATGATCGTTTGTAGGTGGTTGGATAGGTATAGCATTAGGTGGTAGTGGTGGTGTGGAGGAGGGCTCGGTGGTAGGGGTAGGTGTTTCGGTGGCTGACACAGAGTAGGAAGGAATGGGGTGCTCGGGGGTCTGCCGCGGCAGAGAATCGGCGATAAAGTCTGTTGCGGCAGAGGTGGTGTGGGCGGGAGGCTGCCGCGGCAGCAATTCGGCAGAAAAATCTGCCGTGGCAGGGGTGTGGGGTGCGGCAAGCTGCCGCGGCAGCGGATCGGCAGAAAAATCTGCCGCGGCAGGAGACTTCCTTCTAGGAAAGGTTAAGCACAAATGTCATAGGACCATTTTCTGTCTCCCCTAAAAGAACTTAGGTGTCTTTGGTTTACAAGGTTTAAAAGCTTGAAGCAGGGATATAAAAATATATAAATTGTTTTTTTAAGTATGAAAATATATAAATTGAACGACATGTCTGTTGAATTCTGTATTACCTGGAAACACTTAAGGGCATGTACGATTCAAGGTGCTTAGAAAATCAAACCAGATTTTCTTTAAGCATCAGGGCTTTACTTTACAAGACAAGTGCTTAATTAGACACCTGTACTGTAAAAAATAAGCACAGTTGTTTTAAGAAAAATTGGTTTATTTTTGTTAGAACCTCTATAAACACCTTGCATTTGTAGATGGCCTAATTGTGCAGTAGAAGTTAGAAAAACAAGCTTTGTCTGAACGATTTTCTTTGAGGATAATTGAGACAAAGGAAGTGGAGTCAATAAATTTGCCCATAGGAATTACATGCAAAGTGAAATGTTGAAACAATCATACCGTTTCTAACTCAGACAAATCATACAAGCTTTCATCGACAAACCAAACAAGCTTTTATGAAAGAAAGAAAGAAAATAGGAATCAGATTCTCGAGAATTTCTATGAGATTCCTTCGAATGAAGAGAAATAGGCGGTTTGGGCATAAAGGTCGAGTCTATTAGTACGCAGTGCCCCCTAAGTTGATTAAACCTTGAAAAGCTCTTCTTATAGTATACTAAAGATCAGCGTAGGCAAGAGCTGATGACTAATAACAGGAAGCTAGGAAGCTTTTACGTGTATCCGGATTGGATAGTACTGAAATATATGTCCATGCTCAGTCTGAATGAAGCATTACTGTCATGGACCATTGTGCGATGATACATATCGGTCGCAAATAATATACGCTATGAGCCTATAAGACAGCGACAAGTTTATACTGAAATGTACATCAAATAAATGGGTTGGCACGATGTTTTTATCTTATTAAGCATGCCTAGCTGATTTAGAGGCTTTGGGTACGTCATGTTTGCCTCGACCAATAGGTCCATATTCTCTGTGATCATTAGCTCGAAAGATCGATATTCTAAGATGCACCAAAAGACTATACACCCGGCTTTATAGATCACGAGGGAAGGGAAAACAACGGCTCGAGCACTCCAAAGGTAGCTAGGCTGACAAAACAACTTTGAAAAAAAATGACTGAAAAGTATGAGTGCTGTCTTATGTGGCCTACTGGTCCTCATTTCCATTTCGCGAGTGAAGTGGAGTCTCTGTCACAAACACAAAAGTCCCTAATTCTATCTATTTGTATTGTATGTGTATAACAAAGTGACTCTCGTAACATCAACTAATCTGGATTAGCAAGTAGGGGAGATCGAACAGGAGTGGAAGTGGGTTGGTTACAAATTCGATAGCCCTGCTAGCTGAAAGTGTGCAGAAACGGGTAAGTTAGATTCTGCAACCAATATTAACAGTGTAGGCGTGTGTTGCTGGCCGATCGAATCGGTGCTGCGAATTCGGCAATTTTTATATGCGCAAATTGCCTCGCAAACAGAATTTGCTTTTGATTTAAATAACACGGAGATCAGAACCAAATGCCCGTCCCTTTTCCATACCTCAGCTTTTTGGCAGTTAGGGTTCTCCACTGACAAATCTCATTCCCTATGCCATGCTGAGGAGGACCAAGATCTTTCATCTCAGTTCTTGCTTGCGTATCCGGTCCTGACATGGACAAATCAAAGACCAGAAAAGGCAGGGGGGTAAAACTTGACCACGAATGGTGCACTTGCCCGCATCAGATTTACTTTCCCTGATCAAATCTTTGCTGGAATCGGTTCGATCCCAACTTTGACCGCACGGTGACAACTGGAAAGAGCTTAGGGATTGATGGAACATGTCGAGCTTACCTCAGCAATTTGTTTTTCTTGTCTTACAAATAGACTATGTACCCACTTTTTTTTACTAAAAAATAACACCGTTCAGAAATTTAGGGTAGAATGGTCATACTACCTCCGTTCCAAAAAAACAAAGCATATATTTTTAACTGAAAGCTAATGTATAATATGTTTGATCATTCATACAAAAAAATATAAACATCTACAATATTGAATAGATACACTATGAAAATGTAGTCTATAGCTAGTGAATATTTTGATATTAGTTTGGCACAGTAAATGTTCATAATTTTTGTCTATTATATTATATTGGTCAAACTTACAAGATACTGACATTTGTGCACCCTTTTTTTGAGGAATGCAGTGAATATATACGAAGAGAAGGTCCGCTTATACAACAACCGTCCATTTTTTTTACACACAGCCAATATTTTAGTTGTCAGATTGTCATTGCCATTGTTTGCCTATCATCTTGCCATCTCTGGCTTCGACTCGGATTATCTCTCATCTCCGCCCGTTATCGATCATGCATTAGCTAGTCCCCTCTCATGATCCTAACTATTATGACCACAGGTGGCACACTTGTTCTCATCAGATTACTTTTCGATCTAATATTTGCTACAATTTCATGCAAATACTAATTTAGTAGAATTTGTCTGATACCAGCATCGACCGCATGGTGGCATAGCTAGGAGATTACCGCAGAAACTCGAGATTAACTCATTACTTTATGTTACTAGTGTAAAATTTACCTTTTTACCCTCAAATTTTATTAATGTAGCATTTATCCAATTTAAAAATTCTTCCCATAATTTAGCCCTTAGTTGCAACCTATGATGGCTTTTACCCATTTTGTGTTCTCTAAGCAAACAATGTGAACTTATGCTTCAAGATGATGTGGAAGCCGACTGGACGCTCATGCATACATTGTAGCGTGGTGTGGGCTAACCTTACCTTGTTGCACGTAATTGGCATACTTTCATAGAACTTGACTAGATTTGATGACAATTTGGCAAACACATCTAACAACTAAGCTTCCGAGTTGTATGCCTAGTTGATCCAAACAAGTAGATCTGGTTTTATTCAATTTGAGAAGTAATATATGTAAAAGTTGTCACGATATCACCACTAAGGGTAAAATTAGTACAACCATAGCGTAGCAACAGATCGGATCATGGTATACATATTGATCGGTTGTTGATGAAGTTGTCGTTGGTGCAGAGGTTGCAGTGGCAGCTTCTCAAAGGAGACAACGTTGAAGACGAGTCGCTTGTGGATCAGGAGATCGCCCAGGAAGACGCATCGTGATGAAGAATTTGAGCAGTCGTGTGGAGTGCTTCCCAAAAACCTTATTCATCCTCTCTCATATAGGATCACAAAGGCGAGTGGTCCCAGAGGCCTGCTCTCTCGTTCACCGGTGCACACCGGCGCACGGGATAGAGTAAACTATGGTGGCGGCGCAAGTAGAGAGGTTGCAAAACCCTAGATTGGTTTAGGTGGTGTGTGTGGTGAAAGCCGCACATGCGCTTATATAGAGAAGCTCGGGAAACCGTACAGGGCATAACGTGGGTCGAGGCCACGTTGCGCATGAGTTCGGATTGGTTACACAACCCATGAACCGGGAGTGACACGAACCGACTAACTATTGACACGTTTGTTAAAACCACGGTATAAAAAGTTGTTAAAGTAATCAAAATTAAAGAGTATAATTTTTTATTTATCGTATTTTAAAAATACTTAAAAGACTATTTTAGTAAAGTACGATTTACTTCATAATCATCTCTTTTCTCTCCACGTGACCAATCTTTTTCCAAACAACGTTTTTTATTTCCTCTCCTCCCAATGTTCCTCAAACCACCAAATATGTCTCCCTGATTTAAGATTGACTTTGTTGACTTCGTTGACTACATGTTGTTGCCACCTTTGGCATAAGTCCACCACGGTTGACAATCCCACATCACCGAGAACTGTTGGGTATCCTCCTGATGTGGTGTGTGAGGAGATGGTCTATTGAAGTCTTTTAGGCAGGCCAAGAGGTGCAAGATCCCACTTATGGTCCTCATAAGGTTTCCGATGCTCTAGCACTGTTGACAAAAGATCCAATCTTCACCAGCATGACCGAGATAGTCGAGGACATCACGAAGTCCATCAGGGAAAACCTGACCCGACTGACATGCACCTTGACCTATACACAATGTCATGGACGTCATTAGCTTCACTAATGAAGCTCTAATGTTGGATATGGGATATCTCATCGACAACAAGGCACATTGTGTCAATATTTTTGGCATGTAGAGGAGCACATGACCCTTTGGCTCAAGGCCTACCTTTTTTCCGAAATGGGGGAACATCACCCCGGCCTCTACATCCAAGAGATGTGCACAATATTTTTATTAGATTATTCACAAACACCTTACAAGTAGAATTATAAATATCAGACCGAAGCAACCAAACTAGCGACATCTCTCTACCCCACAACCATGATGAAGGGGGGTATCCATGAACAGGGCCAACACTCTCACATCGCACAAACGTGCGTCATTAAAAACCGAAGGCCTCGACAAGTCGCCCAGCAGCGAGCAAGTGGCACAACCAGTCCAACAGACCCTCGGCGCATACCAATACACGCGAAGTCCTTGCCACCACCGTCTTCCACATACCCATCTTTAGAAAAAACAATGCAGTGACCTTGTGAGGCATGCCGTCAACGCCACCATGATGCCAAACAGCTCGACCACCCTGCGCGCATCCAACATGCACGAGCGATCAACATCAAGACCCCTCAACACCATGTCGCTGAGTCCCGTTGATGAGGGGTAACCTTGGAAATGTCCATGGTGATGGACTTGGGGTTTCGTGGAAAAGAGAACACTGGGGATTTCGTCGGATGTCAGGAAAAACAATGAAGACAAAGTCGCCTGAATATTGGGAAAATACTCTATTACAAGTTGTCCTCTAGATTTCGGTACCCTCGCTTGGGCTTCTCCCGCCCTATATATAATAGGACGCGTCTCAAAGTTGTATGCGGATAGGTTTCATACACGCGTGATTACAATACCAACATAATGCCGGTTCGTGGTTTCTTTCCTAATACAATAACAAGTCTCTGTCGGTTGTTGTCTTGGGCTGTTATTTGGAATCTTTATGGGCCGTAGGCCTTTTACCCAATATAGGGTAACGAATAATGAGCATCACAGTAATCATACCCATGTCAGTAGCCCCCGAGACTCTATTTGAATCCGCAGTTTTCATGTTGAGTCTCAAAGTTTTCTTTTCTCCTTTCTCTCATTTTGTTTGATTTTATTTTTGTAGGGATTTTGGTACAACGAGTCTGATGCTTCCGACGGATCAGGAATCAGTTAATTGCTCCTGGGTAAAAACAAGGTTGACCTACATCAAACTCAAGTCCCCATGCTTGAATCTGGAATTTTTCGCTGGCGTAATTTAGTTCGAGCCACTGAGGTCTTATCGAATACTGAATTCTAGTTTTCTATTATTTATCGGGTACCCAACGCATCCGTCGGGATTTTTCATCGTATCATTGATATGGATTTTTACTGGCAGAGCGTATTCTTGTGCGATTACCAGGCCACACAGGACGAATCTTGGGGTCTTACCTTTATGTTTTGAACACGACATTCGGATTTTTTCCCCACGTCTGAGCGTGATCCGAGATTTTTGGCTTGATTGGCAGTTGGCCAGCTTGGCCACCAGTCTTTCTGATTATATCAGATAATTTTATTATTTTACACTGTCTCCCGATGGGAGTAACACCTTTTTGAGGATACACTAGTGTAAAACTTAAAAAGTTTTTTTTTGTGATTTGTCAATGTACTTTATACACAATGGAATTTCTATCGGGTGCGCGCTAGCGCTCCTGATGGGAGTAGCCCCCGAGGCTATGTTCGGATGCCTGTATCTGGACATAGGCTTATAGTTGTTGTTAGCTCGATAGAAAGTATTGATCTTTTTGAACATAATAAAAAGAATAAGGTACAAATAACTTATCTCTGTATATATAAGGCAAAAATTAACGGTACATTATTCTTTTAGCAGATGGCTATTTTAGCCTTTTCTCCTTGACATCTTGGCTGATAAGCCGAACTGTGACTCTTATCATATTGCAAATAATCTTATGCGTAAAAGCATCGTAGTTGTGCTACGTTCCATGGATTTGAGTAATTTACTCATGTCTTCTTGTCTAGTAGTCGATATGCTCCTCCGGGAATAACTTCTGTGACAATGTATGGTTCTTCCCATGGCGATTCTAGCTTTTTGTGGCCATCTTGCTTGAGGCGAAGAACTAGGTCCTCTACTGTGAAGGACCTAGGCCGCAATATTTTACTATGGTAATTGTGCAGGTTTTGCTGGTACATAGTTGCTCTTTGGAGGGCTTCGTCTCGAGCTTCATCAAGCGCATCTATATCATCTTCAAGTGCTTCTCGTGATTCCTCCTCATTATATGCAGCTACTCTTGGTGATTCATGTGATACTTCAACTGGAAGCACGACTTCCGCACCGTGGACAAAAAAGAAAGGCGTCTCTTGCATTGAATTATTTGGAGTTGTACGTAAACTCCATAACACAGATGTCAATTCATCCACCAATGATCCTTTTGCTCTGTGAAGTGGTGCCAGTAGTCTCTTTTTGAGTCCGGCAATAACTAGTCCATTGGCTTTTTCGACCTGTCCATTTGTTTGCGGGTGAGATACCGAAGCGTAGCTTATTTTGATACCCATCTCTTGGCAGTACTCCTTGAATTCATTTGAGGTGAAAGTTGGTCCCATTATCCGTGATGATGCTGTTTGGTACGCCAAACCGGAAAACTATGGATTTGATAAAATTCACAGCCGAGGTTCCATCTTGGGTGGTGACAGACATTGCTTCAATCCATTTAGTAAATTTGTCGACTGCTACTAGCAAAAAGACGTGTCCTCCTGGCGATGACTGTGAAGTTTTCCCACCATGTCGAGTCCCCACTGAGCGAAAGGCCAAGCCAATGGTATGGGATTTAGCTCAGCGGCGGGTGCTCCAGGTTTTGTTGTGAATCGTTGACATGCTTCACATGTTCTGACAATGTCCTTTGCATCTTGTACTGCAGTGAGCCAATAAAATCCTGCCCTAAATGCTTTTGCAGCAATTGCTCGGCTACTAGCATGGTGACCACAGACTCCTTCATGTATATATTTTAGTATAATTTTTCCTTCTTCGGGTGTTATGCAATGTTGCAACACACCAGAAATACTTCTTTTGTATAGTTCTCCTTTGATTATCATGAAAGCCTTTGATCGTCGGGTGATTCGCCGAGCTTCTATCACGTCCTCTGGTAGCTCTCCCTTATTCATATATGCTATATACGGTTGCATCCATGTTGGCTCAATTAGCATAACCTCTTTGATTTCTTGTTCTTCTTCTTCGATGGCCTCTTCTATGTTCTTGGTTTTCGAAGGAGCCCTCGACTCTTTTTGTGGATGCTTATTTTTCCCTGTTTTGGTGCTACGACCTCGGACACTCTTTTCACTTTGATCGATCGCTCCACTATCTCCTCCCAAAAAACTCCTGGTGGTATTGGTAAACACAATGATCCGATGTTTTCTAGGTTGTCAGCTTCCTCATTGCTTGCTCTTCCTATATGTGATACTTCACACCCATCAAATTGAGCCTCCATAATGTTATATAAGTCGTGATAAGCAATCACATTTTCGCTGACAGCATCATATTTGTGCATTGCCTGCTGTGCCACGAGATTGGAATCTCCGAAGATTTTTAGGCGAGTTCCACCGCAAGCTTTGGCCATCCACATGCCGTGCAACAGGGCCTCGTATTCTTCTTTGTTATTGGATGCGTTTGCAAAGCTCATCCGAAGAATATAGCGCATTTTGTCGCCTTGAAGTGATATCAGTACGACTCCTGCTCCTGCTCCTGCTCCCTCCGTTCTTTTTGATCCATCACAATACATTGTCCAGGTGCTAGAAAGGTCTGGTGGGCCCGCACATTGCAACTCCGTCCACTCTGTGATGAAATCCGGTAGAACTTGTGAATTAATTGCTTTGCTCTTCTCATAAATGATATACCGAGGGGATAATTCGATGCCCCATAGAGAAACATGCCCAGTTGCTTCTGGATTGTTGAGGATGCTTGACAAAGGTGCCTCGTTGACCACTACGATCGGGTGCTCCGAGAAATAGTGGCGTAATTTTCGTGTTGTCATAAATACCCCGTATGCTAATTTCTGGTAGTGTGGGTACCTTTGTTGGATGGCGATAAAACCTCGTTCAGGAAGTAAACTGGTCTCTGCATGTCGTGGGTCTTTCCTTCTTCGGGTCGCTCTACGACTAGGACCGTGCTGACCACCTGATGTGTGGCAGCAATATAAAGGAGCAGAGGTTTCTTTTCTTTTGGTGACACGACGACAGGAGATGTCGAAAGTGTTCTTTTAAGATCTTCGAAGGCACGTTGAGATTCTTCTGTCCATTCAATTTTTTTTGATTTCCTCATGAGGGCGTAGAATGGCAGCGCTTTTTCTCCTAATCTTGCGATAAAACAACTTAGAGCCGCCACTCGTCCCGCCAGTTGTTGTACACCACGTAGATTTGTTGGCTTCTTCGTTGTGAGGATTGCTTATATTTTGTTGGGATTAGCCTCGATTCCTCTAGCTGATACCAAATATCCGAGGAGTTGCCCTGTCGGGACTCCAAAGGAACATTTCTTCGGATTCAGTTTGATGCTAAACCTGTCGAGATTTCTGAATGTTTCTTCTAGGTCCTTTATCAATGCAGATCCTTGACCTGTGGTAACTATGATGTCATCAATATATACTTGCACGTTTGTGCCTATTTGACTTCCCAGGCACTTCTGCATCATCCGCTGATATGTTGCTCCAGCATTCTTGAGGCCAGACGGCATTGTTGTGTAGCACAATACGCCATAAGGCATGATAAACATTGTTTTCTCCTGATCTTCTTCCTTCATCCTGATCTGATGGTAACCTGAGTAAGCGTCCAAGAAAGAAAGACATTCGCATCTGATACGTCCAAAACGTATCTACTTCCCCGAATACTTTTGCTATTGTTTCTTCTCTATACTTGTGTGATTTGGATGCAACTAATGCGAACTGACGTTGTTTTCAGCAGAATTGCCTTGGTGTCTACTTTTTGTCCAGAAAATCAACTATCAGGAAAAATCCCGGAAAATATGCCAAAAATCCTATTTTCACCCGAAGACTCCAGGAGCCAGAATACGAGACGGAGAAGAGCCAGGGGGTGGCCACACCACCTGGTGGCGCGGGCCAGCGCCGCGTGGATGGTGTGGCCCCTAGGCACCCCTCGGCCTCTCTCTCGCCTATAAGGAGCCTTCGACCTGAAAACTTGGGGTTGGCGTTTTCGAAGGAATTCGCTCCACCGCCACCACCAGATTCCGAAACAGACCGAAACTCCGTTCGGCACTCACGGACGGGAATTGGAGGAGATCATCGCCATCATCATCACCATCGCCTCTCCATCGATCATCCATGTTTCCCCCATCTATGAGTGAGTAATCCCCTGCTGTAGGCTATGGGGATGGTAGGGATTGGATGAGATCGTTCATGTAATGGCATCAGATTGTTAGGGCATGGTGCCTAGTATCTTTTATTAGTGCTTTATGACTTTGTTGCGACTTGTTGTGCTTAATGCTTGTCACTAGGGCCCGAGTGCCATGATTTCAGATCTGAACTTATTATTGATTCATTATGATAGTATTGTTCTTGGTCTTATCTACAAGTTGTATACACACGTTGTTGTCCGGAACCTATGGCCCCGAAGTGATAGAAATCGGGATAACCGGAAGGGAAAGGCTTTGATGTGAGGGTCACATGTGTTCACGGAGTGTTAATGCTTTGCTCCGGTGCTCTATTAAAAGGAGCACCTTAATTGCCAGTAGTTCCCTAGAGGCCCCGCTGCAAACGGGCTGGCAGGACAAAAGATGTTGTGCAAGTTCTCATTGCGAGCACGTATGACTATATATGGAACACATGCCTAGGATTGTCTAGTACTTGGATGCTTTATCTTATTTATCTGCAATTGCCCTTTGTTCTGATTGCCATGTGAATTGTCTTGTCCATGCAACGCCCGTCCATCCATCCCTATGCCTACCGCACTCGAATCCCACTGTTTATTGCTTTTGTTACTACTGTCTTTGCTTTACTACTGCTGTTACTCTGCTATTCCTACTACAAAACTGTTGCTACTGATAAACTGCTATGATCAAGATTGTTTCCAGGTGCAGCTGAATTGACAACTCAGTTGTGAAGGCTTATAAATATTCTTTGGCTCCCCTTGTGTCGAATCAATAAATTGGGTTTCACTTCCCTCAAAAATACTGCGATACACCCCCTATACTTGTGGGTCATCAGCATCCCGCGGTTGCATCGATGATTTGGTCGATTCGCGGCAATGGGAAGTGATCTTTTGGACAATGTTTGTTCAATGAAGTAAAGTCGATGCACATCCGAAGTTCCATAGTGTTTTTCTTTGGAACACATACTGGGTTTGCAAGCTACTTTGATTTTGTTAATTCTTTGATAAAATTGGCATCGGTTAGGCAATGGAGCTCCTTTCCAATGGCCTTGCGTTTTGGTTCTGTGAAGCGTCGAAGCGGTTGTTTTGCTGGCTTCGCCTTTGGATCTAAATTTAGTGCATGCTAAGCGAGTTCCCTGGGGATTCTCGGCATGTCAGAAGGTAGCCATGCGAAAATCTCCCAGTGCTCACGGAGGAACTCGATGAGCGCACTTTCCTATGCGGGTTCAAGGTTAGAAGCCGCAAATGTTGTTTTCGTCGGGTCAGCTGGGTGGATCTGTACTTCTTTTGTGTCTTTTGTCGTGTCAAAAGCCTGATCGGGATTGACACGTGCTACCTCCAGAGGTTGTTCGTTTGCTGAAATTTTTTGAGTTGCTCGAACTCCATTGCCATCCTGAAAGCTTCGGAAATTTTGTTGAACTATCGATCACAGCTCTCCGCACGTGTGAAGCTTCCTTGTACCATGATAATTCCCTTTGGTGCTGGCATTTTCATTACTAAGTATGCGTAATGTGGCACTGCCATGAATCGTGCAAAGGCTGGTCGTCCCAGGATTGCATGGTATTGTGATGGCCAATCCATGACTTCGAATTCGAGTTTTTCTCGCCTGAAATTTATTTTGGAACCAAAAACAACGTCAAGAAAAACTTTGCCTAAAGGAATTTTGGATTTACCTGGTACTATTCCGTGGAAAGAGGTTTCTGTTGGAGCGAGATTATCCAGGGGATAGCCTATTGTTCGCAACGTTTTTGCATAGATCAGATTTATGCTACTCCCTGCATCCATGAAGACCTTGCTCATATCGAATCTGCCAATTTGTGCTTTGACTATCAGGGCTGAATGACCTGGTCGTGGGACCTGGAGTGGGTGATCTGCTCTACTGAATTTGATTTCTTGCTCTGACCAATGGAGATATTCGGGTGTAGCTGATGTTGATGTTTTTGCCATATTGATTTGTCTTGTGATGAGATTCTGAATTCTGTTGGGTGGACGCCCTTTCTGAATCATAGACATTGTTCCTTTTGATCTGGGGTACTCGTTGTTTTGGTCATTTGAATTTTGTGGTGGTGCAACTAGTGGTGGTGCACCGATAGCTAGTGCACCAGGCGTGGATGTGTACCCTCGATTTGCTGCTTCGGCTGCCTTTGCATTGCACAACTCCTGCATTTTCAAGAATGTTCGGCAGTCTTTCATTAGGTGGTTGGATTGTCATCTGCCTGCTGAGTCGACGTAAAAATGCATATTACAGGGCCCTTCTAGCATTTGTATTGCGGACATAGGTGGGTCTCGTGCTCTTGGCTGATACTGTTGTGCATGCTGGCTTCCTCCGACGTCGTCCCTGTTTTGACGGTATCCGCCGTTATTGTCGTTGCTTCTGTTGTTACCTTCACCCGAAAAACCTGCTGCGATGTAGCTTGGTCCCGAGTTTCCATCGTTCTTCCTTCATCTTCTATCATTGCCACGTTTATCCCTATCTTCTTCGGGTGACCGCGCGCGCTTATTATGTAGCGCATCTTCTCCATCAGCCCAGCAGTTTTCTATTTCCATTAATGGTGATATTGTCTTTGGTTTAACCCGACCCAGCTCTTCTATGAATTCTTGGTGACGGACACCGTCGTTGAAGGCGTCGATGGCCCTTTCGTCGGATATGGGTTCGATGGAGTTTTTGATGATATTCCATCGTTGTATGAACGCTCTAGTTGACTCCCCAGATTTTTGTTTCCACGCTCGCAACTGCTCCAAGGATGCTGGTCTTTTGAATGTAGAATGGAAATGTTGGATGAATTTATCTTCCAGATCGTTCCAGCTACCAATTGAATCTTCGGGTAGCTTCTTCAACCATGATATTGCAGCGCCGGTGAGGTATAGTTGTAGACTTTGCATTGCTATAGTTGTGGAGCCGCCCTGTAATTTGACGGTGGCTAGATAGTCTTCTAACCAAGCTTCGGGTTCCTGGAGTCCATCGTTTATGTCGGTCGTATGGAAGTTTGAAGTCTTTGGGTACTGAGGCTTTGCGAATCCTCTGTGTAAAACAGCTGGCCCCGCATAGCCCATGGTCATCTTCTTCATCTCCGTCTTGATATCGTCGGGTGCGGCTTTCGTCTCTGGGTCCACTGCTCCTATGTTGGGTGTTGTCGTTTCTTGTGCTGCTTTGTGACTCGGATCCTACGAGGTGCGCCTGGTGTGGTGATCGAGATCGCCGGGTGTGTCCTACTTGCTGAGGACTGTTGTGACGGCGTGGGGACCTTTGTGTGAGTCCTTGTTCTGCTTCCGTGAGTGAGGCTCCTACCATGCCGAGGTTCATCAGAGCGGAGCGGTGGAGGGCCGCGCGCGGATCGTCGGGTGTGGATTGAGTGGTGATCAGATATGTTTGCGTGGCCACAATGGTTGCCTGAGCTGTTTTTGCCTTGATGTTTCCCGCTTGATCGATTGACATGAATGATAGGTCGAGATCTCGGATGATTCCACTTCTTTCTGCTTCGGGGATATTCTATAATCGAGATGTCGCCCTTCTTGGCGATGCTACTCCTGTCACACTTCTTGACCCTCGGGTAGAACTTAGTTGGGCCCGTCATAAACTGGATTCCTCGGCTAGCCTTTTTCTTTCATCGAGTTGTCTTTGCATCCAGAGTAGGTCTCTCTTCTTGTGGTGGAGAAAATATTGGTATGCCAGTAGATCCTCATGTGAAGCATATGTTGTCATTGGGACTGCTCCCGAAATTGCCTCCCTTGCTTTTTGCCATGCCGACGCTGGTAGCCGAAGTCCTGGTCTCTCTCTTGTGTGAGGTTCTCTGCCTCCTCCTTGGACTATGCGATTATCTGCTGTTTCTCCTCCGTTTCCATGTTCTCCTCCATTGTTGTGTTCTCCTTCGTTGCCGTGGTTTCCTGCATGGTCATCTGATAAAATATCATCAGGGTTTATGATAGGATTACCGTTTTTGTCGCGTGGTGTTGAGGTATCTCCGTTGATCCTGTACACTTGGTGGCGTGTTATGTGTGGCCTGACAGCATCGTCTTTTGCTTTTTTGGGTGTGTTGGTAGTACTCCGAGATCGTAGTTCTGGATAAATTTTTGCCATCCTTTCTTCAAAGTCGACGTTTTCGCTGCTTTCTTCGGGTTCTGAGTTTGTTGGGTTTGCTTCATGTGGTGAGATTGATTGGTGACCTTCTTTTCCTATTTCGATCTAAGCCGTGATGTCTGTGGAGGATCCAACGGGCGATGCTGGTACTACTATAGGTGTGGCTTTTCCCACCGACGGTTCTGATGCGATCAGGGCCGAAGGGTGTGATTCTTGCATGTTGTCTGCTTGGATGTGGAGGCTTCCGATGATTAGATCGGATCCGCCATTGAAATCGGAGGGTACCAATACAAGGGTGGGCGGGTGTGGATTTGCTGTCGTCGAGTTGACGCTTGGTGGAGAGCGTTTCGCCGAATCCGTGTTTCCATCGTTCAAGTTTCCCACAAACGGCGCCAATTGATGAGGGGTAACCTCGGCAATGCCCATGGTGATGGAGTTTGGGTTTCACGGAAAAGAAAACGTTGGGGATTTCGTCGGATGTCAGGAAAAACAATGAAGACAAAGTCGCCTGAATATTGGGAAAACACTCTATTACAAGTTGTCCTCTAGATTTCGGTACCCTCGCTTGGGCTTCTCCCGCCCTATATATAATAGGCCGCGTCTCAAAGCTGTGTGCGGATAGGTTTCATAAACGCGTGATTACAATACCAACATAATGTCGGTTCGTGGTTTCTTTCCTAATACAATAACAAGTCTCTGTCGATTGCTGCCTTGGGCTGTTATCTAGAATCTTTATGAGCCGTAGGCCTTTTACCCAATGTAGGGTAGCGAATAATGAGCATCCGAGTAATCATACCCATGTCACCCGTTATCCAACGTAACTTGAAACCACCGGGAGATCCATCATGCGTAGCACCTACCAAATCAGGCATGAAGGAGCGTAGCACCTAGCGGTTAGGCATGACTTGACATCTCCACCAGAGTCTTAGTGCAAGCCAAAGCTGGTCCACCTCTTGCAACTACCATCCAGGAACTGCTCCATAAACGATTCCCCAAAGAGGAAGAGTGACACTAGAGGCGCTGCTATCGTCCGATCCGGGAAAACTGGGTATAGGATTTCCCCCGGAGCAGTGCTAGTAGGTAGACGGTAGTTGCAGCGGTGATGTCTTCAACAAGGTAACAACACAAAGACGTTGCCATTGCCTGCCATGATTGGGGTAAAATCACGGTTTTCACCAGCATCCATGTCTCCCCATCTCGCCGCTGGTGCTGAAAGCGGAGACAATCCACCCCAACCGTCCAACCATCTCCGGCGGAGGACAGAGCCACCACCACCATGCCCAGGTCTAGAGCCCCCGACTTCCCTAGGAGGATCACCGCTTGTCTCTATGGATGGCGAGGTGCAACCGCTGCATAGGAGGTGACGAGGGGTTAACTCATCAATGCCCATCATTATGGACTTGGGTTACAGGAAGTGGGGAGCGCTGGAGGCATCGATCGGCTAGCAAACAAGCACATCAAGGACACACGGTTTACCCAGGTTCAGGCCCTTGGAAGGGACCCTACTCCTGCTTGTCTGCTCTTTGATTATCGAGGATTCGAAATTTACAGGGGGTGCACATCGGGATATGTAAAACTATGGTTGCGAATATCCTTCTTGTTTCCCCCTCCTTTCCGTTATATAGGGAGGATGAGTATCGGGATAACAGGTTGAGTTGGTTACAAATTAGGGTTTTCCCTTTAAATTTCTATATATTCCTTGTCGTGTTCTTCAAGGAGTCGCTTGGGCCTGGGACACCCGAATCCTTGTTGGGCTTCAATTGTCCCACTAGCTCCTCCTGGGATAAACCATATAGGCTAATCCAGGGTACACGTGGGGCATACCCATGTCAATAGCCCCTGAGTGTCCGTTCGAATCATAGATTCATATGGAGACTATGAAGTCTTTCGAGTGACCATCCGAACATTTTTATCGGGTGCCTGCTTATGTCATAGGGATAGTTGATATGCATGCCTGATTCATTCAACGTATCGGGATTAGTTAACTGCCTTAGGGCAAAACAACGTTATCTACTCAAACTTGAGTTCCCGGACTCGAATTCAGAAAGTTGCTGGCATAATTCGACTCATGCCGTGGAGGCCTTACAAAGTCAAATTCTAGTGTTTATTGTGTGCACTCGACGTGTCCATGGAGGCTTTTTCATCGTGCTTGTAGGCATGGTATACTTCTGGTAGAGCGCAGCAGGTGCGTTGATAGGCCATTGGATTGTATCCGTAGGTCTTACTTTCACGTCGTAAACGTGGCATCCGAAGTTCTATCACCGTGGAGGTTTTTTGGGTGGCCCAGGAGACGTTGTCTCATTACAAGGCACTTTCGTATTCGGTCATAGGCGATGTCACTGAATACTTCGAATGCTCATAGTGCGGACGTGGTCAACACTTCTTGCCATGAATAGCTATTTTCCTTTTCATAGGGTGCGCGATCAACGCTCCCTATGGGAGTAGCCCTCGAGTGCCTATTCGAGTCGTAGACTCGAGTGGGGACTTTGAATTTTTGCGACTGTTTTCATTGGTCGCAACTTGTCGATTGAGCTTCCAGTCCTCCTTATGGGCGTAGCCCCCGAGTCCGTAGTCAAATCGTTGATTCGAAGGAGGGGTCTAGGCATGATTGCCTTGGATTTGTGTGTAGATGGCTTGTTCACTAGACCCAGAAGGTATTCGGGTGCGCGACCAGTGCTCCTATTAGGAGTAGCCCCTGAGTATTTGGTCGAGTCATAGACTCGAGCAAAAACTAAGTTAGTCGAACAAAAACTTACCGGTGCACACTTTTCCATGAACTACTGCTAGTGCAAGTGCTAATGACATCATTGTTGACGACTGGATGAGCTCAGCCGCAGGCGTGAGCGGTGATGATGGGACATGACGGTCGTGGGCCCCAACATCTGACTAGGATTTGACTAGTCACGCGTAACTTTGGAGTTTAACTATGTCTCCTTGATTTTCGTGCAGAGTGGGGATCGTGCAGCGATGGTTCAGTGCACGCGCCGCCACGTGTCTTCTCCGATGTGCGCCACGCATTGGAGTGGAGAATTGCTGGCCGTCAGATGATTTTTCACATTTGCTTAAGCAGCAGATTGGGGCAGTAATTTTCACACATTTCCTCATCGTCCTCCTCACGCTGCTGCCATTGCTGCTCTCCTCTGCTCTGCTACTCCGCACCACTCATTGTGCTGGACGTATTTAGAGTGTTTCCCAGTTACTTTCTCTGGTCTCTCCACGGAAGGAGAATTGGGAAGAAGAAGGGTGCCACTGCTGCGGGATCTGGCACCGCCGCTACTGCTACGAAGAAGCAATCCTCCACCGTCACTAGGTCCGGTACCGCAACCTCTGCTGCGAAGAAGAAGGGCACCGGGTCCCGCATGACCAACGGATCTTAGTGGCGGTCGACGATGAAGCCTCATGAATTGCATCCTCTTCGCTAAGACGATCTTATTCCGGCCAACTAAGATGACTGCCGGATTCCTAGGCCGGAGGTAATTCCCGATCCTCCCGCCAGATTTTGTGTGATGTTCGTTGCCTTCCTTGTCCGCGGTCTTTCTCTTTCCCTCCATGAATTTTTTCATGGATTACTTTGTTTCTATGGGATTCAGCTCCACCAGCTGACTCCCAACTCTATTCTGCACATCGCGTGCTTCATCACTCTCTGCAAGTGCTGGCTCGGAATCGAGCCGCACTTCGGTCTCTTCAAGAAGTTGTTTAGTTTGAAGAGATAGTCGGGGTCAGGATCCGTAGTATACAATCTTGGCGGGTGTGGAATAGCTGTAGATTCCCATGTCTAGTACTTCAATCTCAGCATGGCCGACTCTGCCCAAGGGTGGAGGGACAAGTGGTTCTGTATTCAGGACCAGAAGGCAACAGGGCAAATGTTCGGCCTTGCTCACTTTGACCCAAAGGCGGAGCTGAGAAAAAAGAGGTCTTGGAAGAACTTTGTGATGCTAGGCGAGTCGAAGGATGTAGAGGTCTTGTACAAGCGGGTGCTGGACCTTCAACTCGTTCGAGGCAAGGAGGTCACTGGTGTGGACCTCATTCGAACATGGTTGAAGCATCGAGTGCAGCCGCTGCAACCGAGGGCCCACCCAATGTATCTCTGGTCAAACGTGATGGACCCGACTCGCCTCTTCATGGAGGACATGTCTTCGGTGGAGCTCGAGAAGAAGATCAGGTCGTTGACCAAGATCACTTTGAAGGAAGTTCTCCCCGCGAAATTGAGCACCCTTCCTTTCTGTGTTACCTTTGCGTGTCTAGAGGTAATCTTTCATTCAATGTTTCCTTCTGTCCGTAGAGAGTGATGAGTTGATGGTGTTTTCTCCATTGTTGTAGGAGTGGAAAGTTGTAGGCTCAATGCCTCCTCGGCCAGAAGGCGTGATCCCTCCGGAGGCTGTAGAGGAGGATGAATCACACTCAATGGTGCTTGTCTTTGAGACGCAAGGAGTCCCCGAGTCCAGCGAGTCAGAGTCGTGGAAGCGGGAGAGGAGCGAGGAGTCGTATGCCTCCACGCCTAGGACGCCGAAGGAGCTTGCTGAGAAAGGCGACGTGGATCCGATTCCTGTCGTGCCTGTCCGCAGCATGCATCCTCCTTCGTTGAAGAAGCAGAAGCAGGATGAACCATTTCATCTTGACCATTTTGATGGGTGAGACTCCACTCTTTTTCCTTGCAATGTTTCTTCGGTTTGCTCTTATCATTGTTCTCCTTGGCTTATTTCTATTTTGCTTGTAATGAATTGTCACGGTGTCATGTTTGTCTAACACCCTCCGTGAGCTAGAAGATGAGGGAGTCGTGGACTCCAGGGGAAAAGTTGCAGACCAACCTGCGCCGTCCCTGAAAATAGCGGCTAACTCTGGCGCGAGCTCCTCGAGTTCCTCCAAGTCGAGGGAACATAGGGTTCTCACCCAGATGACCACAAAAGAACCTTCAGAGTCTTCGGGGGGGCACGTAAATGTTTGCTTAATCATCCTAGGAAGCCCCAAGTACTTTTGTTGCTCATCTGACTCAAATTTTATTGCAGCCCTTTCTGCAAAATATGATTCGCCTTAGCAATGATGATGTGCGGCTGGATGCTAACCATCAACAGCTGCAGAGTAATGTCCTTTCTTCTTCAAGTGGTTATTGTAGGAGTTTTGGCCAATATTCTTACTAGCATTCCCTTTTGTTGTCAGAGGAGAACAATGATCATCTTTTTCGTCTGAGCTCCCTCGAGAAGAGTCTCAGCATGGCTGAGACAAAGAGGAAAGGTGTAGTCGATGCCCTCAAGCGCTACAAGGAGGAGTCGCAACATCGCGAGGAGGAACGGGCTTCTACTGCAGCTGAAAGGGAGTGCGAGTTTGCGGAACAACTCCTGGCCACTGCCCAAGCTCTTTCTGGTTTGTGTTTGATTCGACTTTTGTTTCAAATTCATCGATGTTTTTTATCTTCTTCTTGTCCTTTACCGTGAACTGCGATGGTTTCGCAGATGCGGTCGGTGTTGACTTTGATCGTCAGGTGTTGACCCGTGAGGACCTCCTGGCTGGTGCAGTAGCTGCAACCGAAGACCGCAGCGCTTCCGCCACAGATGCACTTCAAAAGTCCAAGGTCATGCTTCGTCGTCTCCGGGAGGAGATGATGCCGAAGGCAGCGGCTATTGAGGACCTTGATGGCCTTGCTGAAACTTTCGCTAGGTACGTACCTACGGAGTACAAGCATGCGCAGAAAGGAGCGGGAGCATCTCTCGGTCTGGCAATGGTGTAGGCCTATGGCACTGATCACAACATGGGCAAGATCACATCGAAGATGCCGATGACCACGGACAGAAAAGAGGTAGCATTCGCTCCTTTTGCTACTCGTTGTCAGAGGTATGGGCCTCAGCTCTTAGAGACGCTCGTGAGGTATTCTGCGGAGAAGAAGCGACTGAACGCAGCGAACACCACGGCGTCGGGGGCTGCTGCAAAGGCACAACATCAGAGGTTGCCACGGAGTCCACGAAGCCCGCGGGTGCTGACGCGTAGGCCTAGCTTTCCTTCTGCTTGTTGTATAGTTGTGCTAGGAACTTCAATTGTCCTGGGATACTTTCGTAGGGTACCCCATCAAGAACTTATTTAAACATGATGTATATATTTTTGTCTCCTTGATGCTTCTTTTTGCTTATTCGGACTTGAATACCATGTTCAAGATTCTTATACTTCAAATCTATGTTTGGCTAGGGGCTTGCGAGTGGTGTGCAAGGTATGCCATCTATAGCCATGCCCTTGGCCTCCCTACCATCGAGAGTGGACGAGCTGTCACAACTTTCCCGCCTGCGTGACTGCGTGAAGAGGTTGGAGCATGACACATTGATCATCCACGGCAATGCTAACGTGTGGAAGTCGAAGGCGGAGAAAGTAGCTGAGCGGGAGAAGTATCTCCTTGGCGAGGTTGCTTAGATCAATGAACGTCTTCAATGTGAGTTGTATTTGATTGATGTGTGTTGATGTATGCTTGCCATGAGCTGGACTGATTTTTCGTGATTTGCATGTGTAGTTGTCAATCTCATTCCGCAGGAAGAGGGATCAAATCAGCATTCGGCTGAATTGCCTGACTCATGCGGAGCTGGAAGCTGGGGGGTTCTTCTGGATTGATCAGGATCGAGTAACCGTGTTGGCCACCTTGCAGGATCGTATTTCGTAGGTGCTGCATTTGTTGAAGATGGCGCGGTCATCCTTTAAGCATACCTTCAGGGTGATGTTCCTGCTGGACGCAATCCCTGCGACTCTTCTAGTGTTGCTACGGAAATTCCGTGATGCTGACGTTGTTCGCGAGTGCGTGCACCAGCAACTTGTCGTGGGCTCCAAAGCTGCGCTTGCACTTGTGCATATACAATGTCCGGATGTGGACCTAGGTGTCATTGCAGAAGGACCGTTGGAACCTTTGGAAGGTATGGCGTGGAACATGGTCCCACACTATCGAGCGGTTGTGCGGCCAGTGGAGGACATCATGAATTTATTTGATGAGCGAACCAACGTCCTTCTTCAACACCAGTAAAGTAGTTGTTAGCCTGCACAAAATGGATAAATGTTGCAAAGCTCATACAGTTTCGATTGGCCGTTGTGTGGCCTTTGTAATTATTGTAAACTTGCTAGCTTTGTATATGTTTCGAGTGTAAATGTGCGACGCCTTTTCATTAGCCTGATGCTCCCTAATCTCACCACCTTGCCAGCCTATCAGTTGTGCTACAACTGGGATGGAGTTGCTCAAGGGTTCGATTGTAAGCAAAATCAGCTACTCGGGCTATCGCTATGGTAAATTGTTTGTGTGAAGAGGTCATCAGGGAGGCGCAACCCCCAAGTACGAAATGTATAAAGAGTAAAACAGAAAAGGACACATGGTTGAGGCACTTAGCTTTATTTATTGTAGAATAGCAGGAGGTACATTGTGTGGCTAAGTAGCCTTATTTAAAGGAAAATCATCTAAGAGTAGAAACATCGCAGTTGCGCAACGTTCCATGGGTTGTAGTATGCGACTCTAGTTTCTAAGTCCTTGAGGCGATAGGCGCCACCTGGGATCACTTTGGTGATCATGTAGGGTCCTTCCCATGGAGATTCGAACTTGAGGTGCCCCTTCTGTTTCAGTTGGAGGACGAGGTCCCTTCGATGAAGGACCTTGGTCGTAGCTATGGGCTATGGTAGTTGCGGAGGATTATTTTAGATTTCTCAAGTTAGAATTTGTAATTTCTGCCTATAATCGTTTGTTTGTATGATAGAAACCTAATGCCTATAGTTTTCTTTGAAAATTACGCAGCACAATGCATAACATTGGAAGGATTTTCTGCCCGGGCAAGGGCTCGGGAACGGCAGGGGCCACAGGCTCCACTAGGCCGACGGGTTCGAAGAAGAGGTGTTCGGAGGCGGACAGCTTGATATCTGCCATGAACAAGGACTACGAGAGGGTGAGCCAACACAAGGTTTTACTAACTAAGTGGGTAAGCCATTAGTTCCTCTCCACCAAGGTCTATTGGAGGACTTCAAGCAGATGACCGTGCAAGCTGGCATGGTCTCCTTCTCCTACTTCTCCACCGACACCTAACAGCTCGCCACGTACAAGTTCCTGTCATTGTTCCACGATGACCTTGAGGTCCAAGAGCATAATTGCATTGTTGGGTCCGCAGCATAGAAAACAAAAAATTTCCTACGATGAAAACTACACGCCAAGATCTATCTTCTAGGTACAGAGCAACGGGTGGACATACATCCATCGAGAACTTACCCTCAAAGACAACGAGTTTTGTTAACGAGTAGGAACTTGTGGTTGATGTAGTCATACACTTGCCGATCTCAAGATCGTGTGGAAGTCCGAGCTCCGCAAATCAGCAGCGCATCCATACTCACACACACGTTCAAGCCACCGGACAACCTCCACCTCCTTGCTCCAGCGATTCAGCAGAAGCAGCAACTCCTTCCAGATGAAATGCCACTAGGAACATGTATCTTGCTAATCCGAGACCATGGGGGAATAATTCTAGAGGGGGAGAGAGATCCTTCACAAGGAGGTGTTAGGAAGGAGGAAGAGGGGGGCCTTTTATAGGAGGAGGGGGTTCCCCTCCCCATGGCCAGCACCTCAAGGGGGTGCCCCTTCACCTCCTCCATTCATGTGGTGGTAACCCCTCCACATTAAAATGCCTCTTCACATTCCCTTTTAAAGTCCCCACTTTAAATGCATTAAAATTCTCTAAGTTTAATGCTCTCTCATTTATTAAAACTCTTTTATTAAATTTATTCAGAATTTTGTTAATTAATTTAATTAACAAACATTCACATATAACCCCTTGCAATATTTCAATATCACATGCAGAACCACTTTCTGCAATTTCACCCGAAACAATTTCCGGTTTCTATCAAAACAATTCCCGTGCTTTGCAATTCTTTCGTCTGAAACATATGTGCTCCAAAATGGTGTCCGGTAACTCTTAAGTGTGTCACCCTATGGTTCACGAATAATGCAGACATGATTGAGACTCCTCTCAGATCAATAATCAGAAGCGGGACCTGGAGATCCATTCTGACTCCTGCATATTCAACGATGACTCCTGTGATCGTGAGAACCTTTAACGCTAGTAATTTAATCCCTTTGTCTCATGATATAATACATGTCCGAGATTCAATCATCTGTATCCAAATATCTAGTTTGGTCTCGTTGCCGACATGCACTCTTTTCTTGTTCCCGTGATATAACATTCTAGTGATCACATCACTTGCTTGCAAGATATCTTAATGTGATATCACCGAGAGGGCCCAGAGTATATCTATCCGTCATCGGGATTGACAAATTCCACTCTTGATCCATGAGCCTCAACATAACACCTTCGTAATCGAACCCATCTTTATAGTCACCCTGTTACGGTGTGACGTTTGATGTTATCAAGATACTCTTCAGGTGTTAGCAATTAACATGATCTCATGGTCTAAGGATAAAGATTACTTCGTATGATGTTATAGCAATATAAACATAATGCCTTGATCGTAATGCTATACTTCGGATGAATGTTCATCACATCATTTCACAAATGATGTGACCTTGTTATTAACAACATCCAATGTCCATGATTAGGAAACCTTGATCATCTTGTTAATCAACAAGCTAGTCTATAAGAGAGGCATAACTAGGAACCCTTTTATTAAACACACATGTATTGATGTTTTCGATCAATACAATTATAGCATGCAAAATAAACATCTATCATATATAAGGAATACATAATAACAACTTTATTATTGCCTCTCGGGGCATATTTCCTTCAGTCTCCCACTTGCACTAGAGACAATAATAGTGATAAATCTAACACCCATGGAGTTCTGGTGTTGATCATGTTTTGCCCTAGGGAGAGCTTTAGTCAACGGATCTGCTACATTTAGGTCTGTGTGTACTTTACAAATCTTTATATCTCCATCCTTGACATGCTCGCGGATGGAGTGAAATCGGCGCTTAATATGCTTGGAATTCTTGTGAGACCTCGGTTCCTTGGCGTTGGCTATGGCTCCATTGTTGTCACAATAGATCACCATTGGGTCCAATGCACTAGGAACCACACCTAGTTCCGTAATGAACTCTTTCATCCAAACCGCTTCCTGCGTCGCTTCTGAAGCAGCAACATATTCCACCCCCGTCGTTGATCCAGCCACCACAGGTTGTTTGGAACGCCTCCAACTAACTGCTGCTCCGTTCAAGAGAAATACGTATCCGGATTGGGACTTAGAGTCATCCGGATCAGTGTCAAAGCTAGCATCGACATAACACTTAGCGACTAGCTCTTCTTCACCTCCGTATATAAGAAACATATCCCTAGTTCTTCTCAAGTACTTGAGGATGTTCTTGACCGCTATCTAGTGTTCGGAACCTGGATCAAATTGGTACCTACTAGTCAAACTAATAGCATGTGCCACATCCAGTCTTGTACATAGCACGGTATACATAATAGAGCCTATGGCCGAGGCATAGGGGATCTTATCCATTATCTCTCTTTCTTCCGCCGTAGCCGGACTTTGAGTCTTGCTCAATGTCTTGCCTTGCAACATAGGTAAGAACCCCTTCTTACTTCCGTCCATATTAAACTTCTTTAATATCTTATCAAGGTATGTACTCTGTGATAGCCCAATTAGGCGCCTTGATCTATCTCTATAGATTTTAATGCCTAATATATATGACGCTTCACCAAGGTCTTTCATCGAAGATTTGCTGTTTAGATAACTTTTAACATTGTTTAAAAGATCTATATCATTTCCGATCAATAATATGTCATCCACATATAATATCAGAAATGCCACATTGCTCCTACTCACTTTCTTGTAAATACAAGCCTCTCCATAAGTTTGGACAAATCCAAACTCTTTGATCACCTCATCAAAGCGGAGATTCCAACTCCGGGATGCTTGCTTCAGTCCATAGATGGATCGCTGAAGTTTGCATACCTTATTAGCACCCTTAGGATCGACAAAACCCTTAGGTTGTATCATATACAACTCTTCTTCAATATTACCATTGAGGAACGCAGTTTTGACATCCATCTGCCATATTTCATAATCGAAATATGCAGCAATTGCTAACATAATCCTAACCGACTTAAGCATCGCTACGGGAGAGAATGTCTCATCATAGTCAACTCCTTGAATTTGTCGAAACCCCTTTGCGACAATTCGAGCCTTATAGATGGTCACATTACCATCAGCATCAGTTTTTCTTTTGAAAATCCATTTATTCTCAACGGCCATTCGATCATGAGGTAAGTCCACCAAGGTCCAAACCTGGTTCTCGTACATTGATTCCATCTCGGATTTCATGGCTTCTAGCCATTTTTTAGAATCCAGGCTCATCATCGCTTCTTCATATGTCACAGGGTCATCCATTTCATCAACCAGGAAATTCACAACAGGATTGGCGTACAGTTCAGGAGCTGCACGTGTCCTACTTGACCTGCGAGGTTCGGTAGTGTCCTCTTTCGGAGTTACATGATCTATATCATTAGCTCTCTCTTCATTAGGTGAAGTCAACTCCGAAACAACTTCTGGTGCTGCGCTACTCACCATTTCATGAAGAGAAGGTTCAATAACCTCTTCGAGTTCTACCTTCCGACTACTCACACCTTTCTCGAGAAACTCCTTCTCAAGAAAGGATCCATTCTTGGCAACAAAAACCTTGCCCTCAGATCTGTGATAGAAGGTACACCCAATCGTTTCCTTAGGGTATCCTATGAAGACGCATTTTTCCGCTTTGGGTTCAAGTTTATCCGGCTAAAGTTTCTTCACATAAACATCGCATCCCCAAACTTTAAGAAATGACAGCTTAGGTTTGTTTCCAAACCATAATTCATACGGTGTCGTTTCAACGGATTTAGATGGTGCCCGATTTAGAGTGAATGCAGTTGTTTCTAGTGCATAACCCCAAAATGACAGTGGCAAGTCAATCAGAGACATCATAGATCGAACCATATCCAATAAAGTACGATTACGACGTTCCGACACACCATTACGTTGTGGTGTTCCGGCAGGCGTGAGTTGTGAAACTATTCCACACTCTTTCATGTGTGTGCTAAACTCGTAACTTAGATACTCACCTCCACGGTCAGACCGAAGAAATTTGACATTTCTATTACGATGATTTTCCACTTCATTCTGAAATTCCTTGAACTTTTCAAAGGTTTCAGACTTGTGTTTCATCAAATAGATATACCCGTATCTACTCAAATCATCCGTGAAAGTAACAAAATAATGATATCCACCTCACGCCGACACACTCATTGGTCCACACACATTAGTATGTATGATTTCCAATAAATCTGTCGCCCGTTCCATTGAACCGGAAAACAGCGTTCTAGTCATCTTGCCCATAAGGCATGGCTCACATGTATCAAATGATTCAAAATCAAGTGATTCAAAAAGTCCATCAGAATGGAGTTTCTTCATGCGTTTAACGCCAATATGACCTAGACGACAGTGCCACATATATGTAGATATATCATTATCAAGTTTAATCTTTTTAGAATTAACATTATGAAGATGCGTAATATTACTATCGAGATCCAACAGAAATAAACCATTCAACATAGGTGCATGACCATAAAAGATATCATTCTTATAAATCGATCAACCATTGTTTTCAGATTTAAAGGAATAACCACTTTGTATCAAACACAATCTGGATACAATGTTCATGCTCAGTGCAGGCACCAAATAACAATTATTCAAGTTTATAACTAATCCCGATGGCATATGGAGAGGTAGCGTCCCGATGGCGATCACATCAACTTTTGATCCATTGTCGACCCGCATCCTGACCTCATCCCTTGCTAGTTGTCGCTTGTTCCGCAGCCCCTGAACCGAGTTACATATATTAGCAACCGATCCCGTATCAAATACCCAGGTGCTACTGCGAGTACTAGTCAAGTACACATCAATAACATGTATATCATATATACCTTTGTTTGCCTTGCCGGACTTCTTGTCCGCTAAATACTTGGGGCAATTGCGCTTCCAATGGCCAGTCCCCTTACAATAGTAACACTCGATGTCAGACTTAGGGCCAGCTCGGGGTTTCTTTTTAGGTGTGGCAACAGATTTGCCACCCTTCTTTCCCTTGTGCTTGCCTTTCTTGTCCTTCTTGAAACCGGTGGTCTTATTGATCATCAACACTTGATGTTCTTTCCTAATCTCCACTTTTGCAGTCTTAAGCATTGATAGAAGCTCGGGAAGAGACTTCTTCATACCCTGCATATTATAGTTCATCACGAAGCTCTTGTAGCTAGGTGGCAGAGATTGGAGAACACGATGTATGCCTAAGTCAATGGGAATCGTTGTTCCCAAGGACACAAGCTTATCGGCGTACCCAGACATTTTGAGTACGTGCTCACTAACAGAGATGTTCTCCTCCATCATGCAGCTAAAGAACTTTTCAGAAGCATTATAAATCTCTACGGCAGCATGGGTATCGAAAATCATTTTCAATTCTCCCATGGTATCAAAGGCATTGCCATTTTTGAAACGCTTTCGAAGTTCTAGCTCTAGCCCATACAGTATGCCGCAATGAACTAAGTTGTGGTCCTCCTGACGAGTTATATAGACATTCTTTTCCTCGTCAGGGGCATCAGGAGCTGGTGGGGGGCCTAGCGGCGCCTCTAGCACATATTGCTTTTGTGCAGCAGTGAGGAGAATCCTCAAATTCATAGCCTAGTTAGTGAAGTTGCTACCATTCGCAGCAAGTTTCTCTTTCTCCATGAACACATTGAAATTAAAAGCAGGTGGTGCCATCTACAATAGAATTTGTAAAGTTTATTTAGACTAAGTTTATGATAGAGTGAGTTCAACTAATCCAAATTAATAATGAACTCCCACTCAAAAACGACATCCCTCGTGTCCTTTTGGTGATTACATGAACCAAATCCACTACACCAAGTCCGATCATCACGTGAGTTGATGTAGCTTCAAAGGCGAGCATCTATATGGGCATCATATCAACTATATGACTCATGATTAACCTTTCGGTCCGTGTTCCGAGGCCATGTCTATACATGCTAGGCTCGCCAAGTAAGAACCTTAGTATTCGCGTGTGTAAAACTGTCTTACACCCGTTCCTATGAAATCATAGATTCAAGTTCACCCAATCATCACGTGATGTCTCAAAACACGATCCACAGAACGGTGCATACGTAAGGAAGAACACATTTTTATCTTGATATCTAAATGAGGGATCATCTTACAATGCTACAAAAAGCGCCAAACTAGCAGTATAAGATGCTAACATCTAATGTGTAAAGTGAGATGATATGGTCCATGCATGTGATCTCTATCATTTGCATCGTGGTATGATCTCTGTCATTCCTTTGTGTGTAAGGCCAAGGTCTATGGAACTTACACGTTGAGTGAGTTGTAAGAGTATCTATCATACATCAACTTACAACAATACCATATCACGACACAAGCCCAACAACGATCTAAACTAGACGCCTCTAATTTATCAATTGCAAGTTTTACGTGGCTTAGGGCTTTCGGAGATAGAACCATTCTCACCTACGAACATGAACCACAACAAGGATAACCAAGTTATTAGCAACTCGTTGTAAATCAGATATTGACTATAGTAGGAGAGACATGTAAGGTTGGTCCGGGCCGCTTATGCAAAACTAGTTGCATGTCAGTCGTGGAACCGGTCTCATGTACGATGACATGTAAGGTTGGTCCGGGCCGCTTCATCCCACTATGCCACCAATATCCAAAATACATAGAAGATGCAATAACATGATCATCATCGCCCACATATAAACATATGTGTACTACCCGTGCAAAGCACCTATGCATAGATCGAGCTCGATACCCTTTGTTGGGTCCGCAGCATAGAAAACAAAAAAATTCCTACGATGAGAACTACATGCCAAGATCTATCTACTAGGTATAGAGCAACGGGTGGACATACATCCATCGAGAACTTACCCTCAAAGACAACGAGTTTTGTTAACGAGTAGGAACTCGTGGTTGATGTAGTCGTACACTTGCTGATCTCAAGATCGTGTGGAAGTCCGAGCGCCGCAAATCAGCAGCGCATCCGTACTCACACACACGTTCAAGCCACCGGAAAACCTCCACCTCCTCGCTCCAGCGATTCAGCAGAAGCAGCAACTCCTTCCAGACGAAATGCCACCGGGAACATGTATCTTGCTAATCCGAGACCATAGGGGAATAATTCTAGAGGGGGAGAGAGATCCTTCACAAGGAGGTGTAAGGAAGAAGGAGGAAGTGGGGGGCCTTTTATAGGAGGAGGGGGTTCCCCTCCCCACGGCCGGCGCCTCAAGGGGGTGCCCCTTCACCTCCTCCATTCATGTGGTGGTAACCCCTCCACATTAAAATGCCTCTTCACATTCCCTTTTAAAGTCCCCACTTTAAATGCATTAAAATTATCTAAGCTTAATGCTCTCTCATTTATTAAAACTCTTTTATTAAATTTATTCAGAATTTTGTTAATTACTTTAATTAACAAACATTCACATATAACCCCTTGCAATATTTCAATATCACATGCAGAACCACTTTCTGCAATTTCACCCAAAACAATTTCCGGTTTCTATCGAAACAATTCCTGCGCTTTGCAATTCTTTCGTCTGAAACATATGTGCTCCAAAATGGTGTCCGGTAACTCTTAAGTGTGTCACCCTATGGTTCACGAATAATGCAGACATGATTGAGACTCCTCTCAGATCAATAATCAGAAGCGGGACCTGGAGATCCATTCTGACTCCTGCATATTCAACGATGACTCCTGTGATCGTGAGAACCTTTAACACTAGTAATTTAATCCCTTTTTCTCATGATATAATACATGTCCGAGATTCAATCATCGGTGTCCAAATATCTAGTTTGATCTCGTTACCGACATGCACTCTTTTCTCGTTCCCGTGATATAACATTCTAGTGCATCACTTGCTTGCAAGCTATCTTAATGTGATATCACCGAGAGGGCCCAGAGTATATCGATCTGTCATCCGGATTGACAAATTCCACTCTTGATCCATGAGCCTCAACATAACACCTTCGTAGCACTGAACCCATCTTTATAGTCACCCTGTTACGGTGTGATGTTTGATGTTATCAAGATACTCTTCAGGTGTTAGCAATTAACATGATCTCATGGTCTAAGGATAAAGATTACTTCGTATGATGTTATAGCAATATAAACATAATTACTTGATCGTAATGCTATACTTCGGATGAATGTTCATCACATCATTTCACAAATGATGTGACCTTGTTATTAACAACATCCAATGTCCATGATCAGGAAACCTTGATCATCTTGTTAATCAACAAGCTAGTCTATAAGAGAGGCATAACTAGGAACCCTTTTATTAAACACACATGTATTGATGTTTCCGATCAATACAATTATAGCATGCAAAATAAACATCTATCATATATAAGGAATACATAATAACAACTTTATTATTGCCTCTCAGGGCATATTTCCTTCATGCACTGTAATTTTTGTGCTTAATGGGCAACCCCATAGCCTTTCTTTTCATCAATTTTCTAATTGTTTCTGGTTCTCCTACGAGAGGGAGCTCGATATTAATGAAAATGTCCATGTGGAGGCAATGCATTCTTGGGAGAAGATTTATGTCCACAGGAACACGGATATTTCCGCAAGAAGAGCACCACCATCCAGAATTCCACTATATGTTACTTCCACACCTTCTTGGTGAATTCTATTTTTGGTAAGGGAGATGTCGGGGCAATGGCAGGCCCCTAGATGAGTGTAATTCACATGGCTTTCCATCCTGAGATGGAGCATAAGGTAAACTTTGGTGCTTTGTGATGAGTCCAAAATTGAACCATATTTACCTTTTGTTTTTGCATAAATAGAGTAGGGATCTTTGTATTTCACTATGTCTACACGCGTTATTTTGTTCTTGTTTTGACAGGATCACAAATCATGGAGTCATATATGAACATATCAATTAGAGCTGTCATATTGTATAATTATATGATATTTATAAGTGATGAAAGTCATTTCATGAATTTACCTTCGCACCTAGAAGAATACCAAACAAGGAGGAGGCACCAGTACTATTAATGACCACTAGTACAGGCAGAGCCTGCCTGTACCATTCGCCCATACCAGGTGCCATCATGACCGCCTCATCAAATACTTCTTCCTGTCAAAGATGAGAGGGAGATCCGACATTCACAGCCACCAGAAACCACGAAAAACAACATCCGAGAGGGATCTGAAGGAGGAACTTGGCTGGGGTAAAATTCCAGCTGATTCACGGATCATTGGAGGACAATGTATCATCCCCTTCATCATCAACCACTGCATCTCCATTCCCACCATTACTCCCATCTTTCATCTATTAGATATCTTTGTAATTCCAGATCCAATTGTGGTTTGCATTAGATCTACCTTCATACTTTTATCCATTCATTTAATTATGATGATGTTGTTGATTGCATCCATGAGTGAGTAGTTCCTTTGTTCTTGGGGAGATGGAGAAACCCTAGCACCATTATGAACTTGTAATAAAGATGATATATTTTTATGTCCATGTGACTTGCTTTTCTATGATATAATTATGATTTTTGTTTGATCTCTCTCTTTAGATGATATGTGTAGTCCACCGCATATCATTTGCCTTCCGAACTAAAGGGAGGGAGAAATCCTTTGGACGTGTCTTGGAAGCATACCCGGAATGCCCCGTGACAGATTGGCGCCGGCTCGTAACCTACACGGTCAAAGGAGGATTAAAGAGGGACTCCCTAAGCTAATTACGATATCCACGGGGTAACCCTTAATTGTGGTGGTTTATATGGGTGACTTCTCTCAGACATCGCAGTGGTTATTTAGAGGTGACCTCACTCTTGCCTCAACAAAGTGGCTTCCTAGGTTTCCTCCAAACACTTCATTTTTATTGTTTCATGCATAGTTGTGTTGTTCTTGGAGCGTCTTCTTTTTCATTTTCGTTTTGGTTGTTCATTTACTTGGTTTTCTTAGTTTGCTGAATAAATTGGTTGGACCCCCTCTTTCATACATTGGTTTTCAAAAAGTTTGGTTTGGATTTGGAAAAGAGTAGGAAAGTTCATGCCTAAGTGGTAAAGAGAGCTTGTTTTTGACTGTGGCCTATGCTTTGTCATGCCATGCTTGATATTGTTTTGGCTTTATGCTTAGTGATCTTTTCTATAGCATGACATGTTATAAACAATTGAGATTGCTTAATGTGCCTTGAAAGAATCATGCGTTCTTTTAGCATATTAAAGCATAGTATTGTGGTATTCTCCTTTGATGCTTTATTTGGGTTGACTTGGCGCATGCTCACACCATGTTAAGACTATACCAAGTAACCATGGCCTTTATGATCCTCTATTTTTCAACTTGTAGTATTACTTTATGCTTTGATCAATGATGTTTTCTTGCTCTGCATGATTAAGGCCATTATTGCTCTCTTAGTTGGTCGCTCCCAGTCTTTTGCTAGCCTCCATAACCAAGTATGAGTTCCACTCATGCATCCAACTCCTTAAACCAAGTTATTCCAAAGAGTCCACCATACCTACTGATGCGCTCAACTTTCGACGTAGAACTCGTTGGGAACCCCAAGAGGAAGGTATGATGAGCACAGCAATAAGTTTTCCCTCAGTTATGAAACGAAGGTTTAATCGAACCAGTAGGAGCAAGGAAACACCCCAAAGGTGTTACTAGCTGAGCTTTGGCAGGGCACACTACCGGTGCTAGTAGCAACGTGGAGACCTGCACAACACAACCACAGAACTTTGTCCCCAACTTGCGATGAGGTTGTCAATATCACCGTGTTTTGCAGAAAACAAAGGATTAAACGTATCGAATGGAAAGAAGTAAATGTTTGCAGAAAGTAAACACAAAGGAGAAACAGTTTATAGATTGTATGTAAAGAAAAGGACCGGGATCCATAGTTCACTAGAGGTGGCTCTCCTTAGATAGATAACATGCTGGGTGAACAAATTACAGCGGGGCAATTGAAAAACACCGAGAAAGCAATACATGCATATACTAATCATCTTGACTCCTCTGAGACTTGATTGGGCATTACAACATAATACATAGACCGCCATCCAACTGCATCTATGACTAATAATCCACCTTCAGGTTATCATCCGAACCCCCTCCAGTATTAAGTTGCAAGCAATAGATTATTGCTTTATGAACTGCGTGTAAAGTAAACAATACGATTGTTCTATGAACAAAGGATTGTTGTTTTCTCCCTAGTAGCAACAGCACATCTAGTACCTTAGAGATTTCTATCACTTCCCCATATTACCAGAGGCATGAACCCACTATCGAGCATAAATACTAACTCTTGGAGTTGCTAGCATCTACTTGGCCAAGATAGCTACTAACAACGGAAAGCATGCAAGATCTCAAATAACAAAGACATGATAGAATCAATAATCAATCTGAAATAGCATCTCAATATCCATCGGATCCCCACAAACACAACATGTATGAATTACAAATAGATGATCTTGATCATGAACGGAGCTCAAAAGATCTAAACATGAAAGCACAAAGGAGGAGAACCAGCCATCTAGCTACTACATGGATCCGTAGTCCAAGGATGAACTACTCACGCATCACACCGGAGGCTTGCATGGTGATTAAGAAGGCCTCCAGGGTGAATTCCCCTCTCCGGGAGGGTGCCGGGAAGAGTTTCAGATCCCTCCCGATCTAGGGATGGAGATGACGGCGGCTACAGACTCTTTCGTGGATTTTTGATTGGGTACTTAGGGTTTTTGTCCCGAGGGCAATATATAGGCGGAAGGGGAGGCCAAGGGGGTGCCAGGGCTGGCCTCACCACCCCCTAGTGTGGGCCATGATGGTCCGCGCGGCCAGGTGGTGTGGTGGCCCCCTGGTCCCTCTCCGCCTCGTATTCTGGCACTTGATCACTTCCGGAAAAATAGGCACTTTGGCTTTTGTCCCGTCCAATTCCGAGAATATTCATTTTCTGACTTTCCTGGAACCAAAAACAGCAGAAAACAGGCGGTGGCACTTTGTGGCTCTTGTTAATAGGTTAGTCCAAGAAATCATAAGAAAAGTACTCCAAAGTTGGAACAAAACACAAGAAAGTGGATAAAACCAAGCATGGAACATCAAAAATTATAGATACATTTGCAATGTATCAACATCCCCAAGATTAACTCCTGCTCGTCCTCGAGTAGGTAAGTGATAAAAAGAAAGAATAATTTTTTAGGTGACATGCACCATCAAAGACTTGATCAAAGTATTTGTAAAACATTCAAAGCTGGGATCATAGTACTTCAATCATAACATGAAAGACAAAGTTCTAGCAATAAGCAAAGAAACTATGATGCAACATGAAAAGGCACAGACAAACGATTCATGAATAACAATGCTTTGCAAGACGTTTGTTTGTTTCACATAAAGAAAACATAGCATAATAGTATTCAGCTTGTCCCTCAATAGAGTAGCAAATAAATGCATAGTACACCTTCAAAGTTCATAAGAGTGACTAGATACAATAGTTTAAAACAAGCAATAACAAGTTATGCATCAATCAACTAGTCTTGGGACAATGCACATAGAACTAAAATGGCCACTATGCTCTCAAAGTAGGTGCATAAAGATAGAAGGTGGAGACTCAATATAATGGTGGAAGAAAGGTCTTTGTAAAAGGAAGTAGGGATTCAAGTCTCATAAAGAGCTTCCAAAAATTATGGTACTTGTAGTTTTCAGCTCTCATTGCCCCTATCATAAGCATCTTGAAGGTGATTAAGGTTAAAGTGACACAACTAAGAGGATATGCTTGACAAGTTATAAACCAAAATCTCATGCCCCTTACTTACGAAGACTGATCCTCATGCTACTCAACTTTAGTCACGAGTAAGCTCTTGTCGTTGTAAGTATATGTGTATCATTAAGAACCTCCAACGGGGTACCCCTTGCACATGATACGGGAGCTTTCCCATAATCAAAATGACAAGGCAAGCAGACAATAAGCATCTCAGCGATCTTTTTATTTGCTATTTGCATAGGTTTTTATTGAGGATGCTTCATAGAGTGCTCATTATGGTGATGCTGAAAGTTTCCACCATGATTAGGCATGGCTTAGGCTAGCGGCCCAGGCGTTTCTCTAACACACATACAAACTCCATGATCTTACAAGTTCCACTTTTATTTCACACCGCCGGGATCAGTAAGCAAAAGAACATGATATCAACGGGGTACAAAGTACAAGTGCAATGTTGAAAGCGTTCCCCATGAAACATGGTTCTGGTAATTTCAACTTATAAAGCGCAAGCATATACGCAACAAAGAAGGACCTAATGGTTCAAGTTTATTAGAGGCAAAAAGTAAAGTGTGCCATCAAGTTCGTGAGAGCTTTAATCACTAGTTTTCGCATAACAAGTGGAAGGTAAACAAAAGCATGAATATACTTGGAATAGAATAAGCTAGTAGGTAGGTATGCTGGACTCTTTGGAATAACTTGGTTTAAGGAGTTGGATGCATGAGCGGAACTCATACTTTGTTGTGGAGGCTAGCAAAAGACTGGGAGCGACAAACTAAGAGAGCAATAATGGCCATAATCATGCAGAGCGACAAAACATCATTGATCAAAGCATAAAGTGATACTAAAAGTTGAAAACTAAAGGATCATACAGGCTATGGTGACTTGAGATAGTCATAACATGGTGTGAGCATGCGCCAAGTCAACCCAAATAAAGCATCAAAGGAGAATACCACTATACTATGCTTTAATATGCTAAAACAACACATGATTCATCCAAGGCACATTAAGCAATCTCAATTTTTTATAGAAAGTCATGCTACAGCAAAGAATACTAAGCATAAAGCCAAAACAATATCAAGCATGGAATGACAAAGCATAGGCCACAGTCAAAAACGAGCTCTTTTTTCCACATAAGTATGAACTTTCCTACTCTTTTCCAAACCAAACCAAACTATTTGCAAACCAAATGTATGAAAGAGGGGGTCCAAACAATTTATTCAGAAAACTAAGAAAACCAAGCAAACTAAAAACAAAAACAAAAACAAAAAATAAGACGCTCCAAGAAGAACACAACTGTGCATGAAACAATAAAAATGAAGCGTTTGGAAGAAACCTGAGATTTTTATTGATGAAGAAGGGGATGCCTTGGGCATCCCCAAGCTTTGACGCTTGTACTTCTTGGATATTTCTTGGGGTGACACGCGTGGTATCCCCAAGCTTGAGCTTTAGTCCATCCTTCATCTCATTACTCATTCCTTCCATACACCTGAAAATTTTCCTTCATACAAAACTTCACGCAATCTTATTAGCAACATTAGTGCACTTAAGATAAATAAGTCTCAAGGTTCAGTTCTAACACCAAATAAACTTCCATTAGAACACTAGCTACTGTAGCACTTCCCTCAAAAAGCTCAATTCCCCAAAAGAACTCAAGAAGGAACCAACAAGAAGCAAATGCAGAAAATGGCAGAAATCTGTCAAAACAGACCAGCAGGTAAATACAAATTTTTTCGAAGACCTTCTGTTACTCAAATCAAAAAGTGTTGAACTAATGAAAGTTAGATAACAACCTGGGGCAGAAGCACAAAACATTACAGCTCATTCCGACATACAGATCTCTCTCACGAATTTGTACGGTGAAGCACAAAAATCTGTTTCGGGACAGCAACTTTCCCAATCATTACTTCTCTATCATTAGAGGTTACTCTTGGCACAAAAAGCAAATAAAAAGGATAAGGAGAGGTTATTACAGAGGTAATAACTTCCAAGACTCATCTAAAACTTTTGGGTTATCTTCCAATAAGTACTTTTCTTTAACGCCTTTAAGTTAGGCATAAGAAGCAAAGAAAGAATCAAGTGTTCTCAAATGAAGAAGCATTAAAACCAACTTTCTTGCCCTTACCTCTCTTACTTTTATTCTTAACCTTGGGGAAAATATGATTGTTTGGTGGATAAGAAAGGTGCATGGTCCCCTTTCCCACATCTATTATTGCTCCAAGGAGTTCTAATAGGGACCTTCCAAGTGTAATTTGTCCTTTTCCTGCACATTCAATAACAAGATAATCAATAGAAATCGTTTTCCCAAGG
This sequence comes from Avena insularis, assembly GCA_023614405.1. Lineage (NCBI taxonomy): Eukaryota > Viridiplantae > Streptophyta > Magnoliopsida > Poales > Poaceae > Avena > Avena insularis. The sequence goes on along the minus strand of CM042690.1, from coordinate 88,201,691 downwards.
ATCTTTGTAAACACTCCTTCAGCTATTCCAAGAGGTAATATGGTAGTATTTTTAGTAAGAGATATTTCTTTTCCTCCTTCAATGAGCCCCCAAGTATTCAGAGATTTATAAATATCTTTGGGCATAAGGCAAAATTCAGACATGATATCACAGCGAGCTTGAAAAGTTCCAGTGTTCATCTCAATCTTTACTGTAGGGAACCACTTTGATGGTTCAGAGTTTTTTGGAACATAATCGTGATGCTCCCTAAGCGTATTATAGCAACTTTCTAGTCTAGTAGTGCTAGCCTCAAGAGTGTCTAACCTAGCAAATATTCTTGCGAAAGAAGTATCAGTTTGGCTAGGCAAGTTGAAAGTGAGGATCAATTTCTTTATAGCATTAATAGCATCATCCTCATTACAATGGAGGAAATATCCTCCCACAACAGCATCTAAAGCATATCTATAGAAAAGAGAAATTGCAAGGTAAAAACTGCTAAGGAACAAGCTTTGAGTCATTTTAGGCTCAGTTTTTTCATGTAGATCGGAGATTCTAGACCAAGCTTCCTTAAAACTTTCCTCAGTTCCTTGTTTAAAAGTGAAAATCATTTCCTTGGGTGACATAGTGATTGGAGCAAGGCTAGACATAGTGACAACTTAGGATAGGAACTAATTTTTTTTGTATTTTTCAAATAAGAAAGCAAACTTGTAAAACTAATTTTTTTGTGTTTTTGATAAAGAAACAAGCAAACAAAGCAAAAAGAAACTAAGAAAAACAAAAACAACAAAGTAAAGAGATTGGTTATGAGGGACTCCCCTTATGAAGATGTCCTTGACTCCCCGGCAACGGCGCCAGAAAAGATTTTGATGCGCTCGACTTTCGACGTAGAGCTCGTTGGGAACCCCAATAGGAAGGTATGATGAGCACAATAGTAAGTTTTCCCTCAGTTATGAAACGAAGGTTTAATCGAACCAGTAGGAGCAAGGAAACACCCCAAAGGTGTTACTAGCTGAGCTTTGGCAGGGCGCACTACCGGTGCTAGTAGCAACGTCGAGACCTGCACAACACAACCACAGAACTTTGTCCCCAACTTGCGATGAGGTTGTCAATCTCACCGTGTTTTGCAGAAAATAAAGGATTAAACGTATCGAATGGAAAGAAGTGAAAGTTTGCAGAAAGTAAACACAAAGCAGAAACAGTTTACAGATTGTATGTAAAGAAAAGGACCGGGATCCATAGTTCACTAGAGGTGGCTCTCCTTAGATAGATAACATGCTGGGTGAACAAATTACAGCGGGGCAATTGACAAACACCGAGAAAGCAATACATGCATATAATAATCATCTTGACTCCTCTAAGACTTGATTGGGCATTACAACATAATACATAGACCGCCATCCAACTGCATCCATGACTAATAATCCACCTTCAGGTTATCATCCGAACCCCCTCCAGTATTAAGTTGCAAGCAATAGATTATTGCTTTCTGAGAATCGTGTAAAAGTAAACAATACGATTGTTCTATGATCAAAGGATTGTTGTTTTCTCCCTAGTAGCAACAGCACATCTAGTACCTTAGAGATTTCTATCACTTCCCCATATTACCAGAGGCATGAACCCACTATCGAGCATAAATACTAACTCTTGGAGTTGCTAGCATCTACTTGGCCAAGATAGCTACTAACAACGGAAAGCATGCACAAAGACATGATAGAATCAATAATCAATCTTAAATAGCATCTCAATATCCATCGGATCCCTGGAAACACAACATGTATGAATTACAAATAGATGATCTTGATCATGAACGGAGCTCACAAGATCTAAACATGAAAGCACAAAGGAGGAGAACCAGCCATCTAGCTACTACATGGATCCGTAGTCCAAGGATGAACTACTCACGCATCACACCAGAGGCTTGCATGGTGATGAAGAAGGCCTCCAGGGTGAATTCCCTCTCCAGCAGGGTGCCGGGAAGAGCTTCAGATCCCTCCCTATCTAGGGATGGAGATGACGGCTGACTCTGAACTCTTCGTCGTGGATTTTTGATCGGTACTTAGGGTTTTCGTCCGAGGGCAATATATAGGCGGAAGGGAGGCCGAGGGTGCAGGCTGGCCTCACCACTGGCGTGGGCGAGGCTGAAATTTGTCTTGGCCAGGTGGTGTGGTGGCCCCCTGGTCCCTCTCTGTCTTGTATTCTGGCACTTGATCACTTTCGGAAAAATAGGCACTTTGGCTTTTGTCCCGTCCAATTCCGAGAATATTCATTTTCTGACTTTCCTGGAACCAAAAACAGCAGAAAACAGGCAGCTGGCATTGTGGCTCTTGTTAATAGGTTAGTCCAAGAAATCATAAGAAAAGTACTCCAAAGTTGGAACAAAACACAAGAAAGTGGATAAAACCAAGCATGGAACATCAAAAATTATAGATACATTTGCAATGTATCACCTACCTACTAGCTTATGCTATTCCAAGTACATTCATGTTTTTATCTACCTTCCAAATTAAACTTGTTATGAGAAAACTAGTGATTAAAGCTCTCACGAACTTGATGGCACACTTTACTTTTCTTGCCCTTAATAAACTTGAACCATTGTGTCGTATATGTTGTATATGCTTGCACTTATTTGTTGGGGATTAGCAGAACCATGCTCTCATGGGGAACGCTTTCAACATTGCATTGGTACTTTGTACCTAGTTGATATCATGCTCTTTTGTCTATGGATGTCATCGGTGTGAAATGAAAAGGGAGATTGTAACTCCATGGAGTTATGTATATGTGTTAGAGAAACGCCTGGGCCGCTGGTCTAATCCATGTTGACATGGTGGAAACCTGTAGCGTAACCATAATGAGCTATCTATGAAGCATTCTTCTTATAAAAAAAGAGTCAGCTATTGAGAAAAAAAGAGAAAAAGAAAAAATAGATTTGAAAAAAGAGGAAAGAGAGAAGAAAGCACCATTTTCCCATGGTAAATAAGAAGATTCTTGAGATGCTCGTTGTCTGCTTGCCTTGTCATTTTGATATGGGTATTCTTCCGTATCATCGGGCAAGGGGTACCCTGTTGGCGGTTCTCTATGATACACATGTACTTACGATGACAAGAACTTACCGATGACTAAACTTGAGTAGCATGAGGGGCGACCCTCGTATTCAAGGGACATGAGATTTCCAACTTATACTTTGCCAAGCATGTACACCATAGTTTCTTCACTTTAACCTTAATCACTTCAAGATGCTTATGATAGGGGCAATGAGAGCTGAAAGCTAATAAGTACCATAATTTTTGGAAGCTCTTTATGAGACTTGAATCCCTACATCCTTCTATGAAGGCCTTTCTTTTACTTTTATGTTGAGTCTCCACTTTCTACCTTTATGCACCTACTTTGAGAGCATAGTGGCCATTCCTAGTTCTATGTGCATTGTCCCAAGACTTGTTGATTGATGCATAACTTTGATATTGCTTGTTTTAAACTATTTGTATCTAGTCACTCTTATGAACTTTGAAGGTGTCCTATGCATTTATGTTTGCTACTCTATGAGGGACAAGCTGAATGCCACTATGCTATGTTTTCTTTATGTGAAACAAACAAACGTCTTGCAAAGCATTGTTATTCATGAATCTTTTGTTTGTGCCTTTTCATGTTGCAACATAGTTTCTTTGTCTTATTGCAGAACTTTGTCTTTCATGTTATGATTGAAGTACTATGATCCCAGCTTTGAATGTTTTACAAATACTTTGATCAAATTTATGATGGTGCATGTCACCTCAAAAATTATTCTTTCTTTTTATCACTTACCTACTTGAGAACGAGCGGGAGTTAAGCTTGGGGATGTTGATATGTTGCAAACGTATCTATAATTTTTGATGTTCCATGCTTGTTTAGTATCTACTTTGCTTTGTTTTGTCCACACTTTGGAGTATTTTTATACACTTTATTGGACTAACCTATTAACAAGATGCCACAGTGCCAGTTGCCTGTTTTCTGCTATTTTTGGTTCCAGAAAGTCAAAAAATGAATATTCTCGGAATTGGACGGGACAAAAGCCAAAGTGGATATTTTACCGGAAGACTCATCGAGCCAGAAGACGAGACGGAGATGGGCCACAGGGCGGTCACACCATGTGGTGGCGCGGGCTAGCCCTTGGCCGCGCTAGGGCATGGTGTGGCCCTCCTGGCCGGCCACCGACCTTGCCTCTTTCGCCTATATATCTCCCCCGATGCAAAAACCCTAAATTGTCAAGCCTCCAGCCATGAATTGTTTCGCAGCGCCGCCACCACCGAAGGGGAGATTTGGGGGATAGAAAGTCTCTATTCCGTCACCCTGCTGGGATGGGGAAGTGCCCCCGGAGCCATCTCAATCGATCTCCACCACCATCTCCATCGGCATTGCTGATTCCCATGATGAGGAGGCAGTAGTTCTCTCTCGAGGCTAAGGGTTCTACCGGTAGCTATGTGTTTATCTCTCTCTATGCATGATCTTATTGAGATCATGAGCTTGTAATCTATAGATCTACCTTGCTACTCAAGTGCTTTAATAGATCTCTGCTCTCCCCATGTGTATGAAGTTGACAGTGTGCACACCATGGTGGCACTTAGGCTAGAGATTACAAATACTTGTTCTGAGTTATATTTGGAGTTGGATGTCTTTATGAAATTGTGGTGTTTGTTAGATCCATCTAGCGCTCAAGGTGACAGTGTGGGGTTATCTAGATGGGTAAAGCGAACTTTGAGGAGTGCTGTTATAGCCCTACCATGGATTAGAGTGTCCAACCGGAGAGTAGTTCAACATAGTATCATAAAGAAGAATATATTTATATGAGAGTGTTCACTAGTGAAAGTATGATCCCTAGGCCTTGTTTCTAAGCATTGATACACCGGTTGCAATTAGATCTATTACATGTTTGCTTGCTTCCACCTTTATTTCAGTTTGCCTTTAGCCTTTTCCCACTTCAACCACACGCCAACAAGCTATTTTCTGGCACCATTGCCACTTATAATTATCTATACCACTTGTATTTCACTATCTCTTCGCCGAACTAGTGCACCTATACACCTAACAAGTGTATTGGGTGTGTTGGGGACACAAGAGACTTCTTGTATCTTGATTGCAGGGTTGCTTGAGAGGGGATACCTTTGACCACTTCCTCCCTGAGTTCGATAAACCTTGGGTGATCCACTTAAGGGAAAACTTGTTGTTGTTCTACAAACCTCTGCACTTGGAGGCCCAACAACTGTCTACAAGAATAGAAGTGCGTAGACATCAATAATACCTTCTAAAAAGAATTGTTGGATGGAACGAACTTTTTATGGTGCTTGAGGGAGATGCCAAACCTGTTTTGATCAACTGAACAGAGATACTTCGTGAGAAAAAGAATTATAAGAGTACCCAAACTTCATGGAACTAGCAACTCCTATGGCCTACGAACGACCTTGAGTTCGTCTTGGATTTCGGTTACTAGTTGGTTAGACATTGACAGCATTTCTGAGATGGGAATTTTTTTAGTTCCATGGGTCAAGTACTCGAGTAAAAAAAGAGAAAGAGAATTACCGTCGAGATATGAGTTGAAAATATTCAATACTTATGAGAGCATTGGTATCACCTCACCACATAAAATGAATAAACTAGAGTTCTTGAAAAACAAGGACGCGATAGGGTGTTTAAGCCGCGATTATCAAAGTGGGTGTTAATAAAAAGCTCTAAGTTTATCCTTCTTTTGAAATTTACTTGTGTACCCTTAATTTTTACTGAAAGCGTCCTCGCTTGAAAATATTTTTACTCTCATAAAAGAGGGGCGCTGAAAAGAATTGATTCGCAAGCCTAGCCAAATTTTTGATAGTCTCTTTTGAGTTTTAAGAACTATTAGATAGCGAGTTACATGCGTTTAGGAATCGAACTTAAGTGCAATTGTTCAGATATATTATGCTCATGATCAAGGTTTGCAGGATTTGAGACAATGGAATATGATACAAACTCGAACTTGTGAGTTTTTCCTCTTGATTGAATTTCTCGCTATTACTCATTGTAGATTTGTCACTCAAGGACGAGTAACAACTAAGCTTGGGGAATTTGATAGCTCCAAATTTCAACACTTATTATTATTATTTTTCCTCTTGTTTATTTCCGAATTTCACTAAATTTTTCCCTTTCTATTAATGTTAACATCGCAATTAGCGAATCCTTGGTTTCTTGTGATAGTTTTTAGGCAATGAACATTTTTGGAAGATCTAATAGCATTTATGGGCTAACTACACCTAAAGAAGCAAATCCCCAATTGGAGCCCCTTTCATTGGAGGCATTCAGAGTGCATAACGACCACTGGTACGGTCGGGGTGCGCTCATACCATCCGCCCGTACTACCTACCTCCATCTCCTTTATATCAAGCAACTTTCGTGAAGGGTAGACGATGAAAAACAGAACACAGTCGCCGCAAACTCATCCAGAAGGGGAGAGATCAGATCTAGAGAAGGAGAAGAACACCGTCTCATTCTTCGATGATCTCTAGCCTCTAAACCATCCACTCCACCATCATCCCCACTGGTACTTAGAGAGAGATAGAGATTGACACTTGTAAGATTAGGGTTTGATACTTTGATCTACCTTGGTTTGTATTTGATTCGATCTTCAACTAGTATTGTGTCTTGCTACGATAACTCTGAGATGATTTCCAATTTCAATACAATTATGCCTTTTATTAATCTTCCTCTCATGTCTGAGTAAATCCCCATAGGCATGGGAGATGTAGGGGATTGGTGAGATGTGTTGGGTGTCTTCTTTAATTCCATCCATTTGTGATTGTTTTAGTGTTTATAAAATTGTGAGAATGGTTGTCTATGTTCTCCTAATGCTTGTTATCTAATTTAAGGGCCCATCTAACATGATCGAGAGATCTCATAGGTATGAACTTGTATGCTAGCGAATCGGCGACCCACGAGTGGCACGGCCGATATCAATGAGGAGCTAGTACTACTCAAGGACAACAAGGAACCATCAAGATTAAAGCCTTAATCTAGTCAGAAGACCTTAATTAATGTGTTGACCATTGTCGTGGTAACAGGCAGACGGATCATTGGGACTGGGAAGAATTGGCCATGAGGACTCCTAGTCGGTATATGGGTTGCTTGCCTACTCACTTATAAATAAGAAATATCACAATCACTTATTCCACTTTATTCATCTAGCACTTTCACTATTACCATGAACCATTTCTCTCCGTGCCTAATTTCTCGTCTACAGGAACCTCGAACACATTTCTCCTCTTTACTTTTATGCTATTTAATTCTCGCTTTTTCCTTACACAAGTTTCCTCTATTATTCACTCACCCACCTTCCACCTTCAACAATCGCAGTCAATTCACTCAAGACCGGTGACACCTTGAGTATGACAGAAACGCCGCATAAAAACACTTACCTAGGCTCCATATTGGGATCAATAAAAAAACTGGAATTAATACTTCTGTGAAAACATGCTCTGACAAACATGTGTACTTGCAGGCCATCAACAACCACCTCTTCAACCGGACGACAGCGACGTGAGGCACGATAGCGTGCCCTCCCAGCTCGGTGCTTCTTGGTAGACATCTAAAAGAATAATTCATGATTTCCTAGGTTTTGTGTGTTAGATAACAATACCATAGATTATTATAATGTGCACTAAGTGTTGCATCGAGTTTTGAGAGTTTTGGGGGCCGGATTATCTGCCCCCATCATGGGCCGGATAATCCGGCCAGACCACCTTGGGCAAAGATGGCTCTGTGCAAGTCTCTATCTGGGGGCGGATTTTCCCCCGAAAAATTCTGGCTCTGGGGAGGATTTTCTCCCTGGACCGGATAATCCGGCCAACCCCATCCTGACGAACAGCCTGTTCCTGGTGGTGAAGAAGTCGCTGCAAGCTCCAGGCCGGATTTTCCAGCGGACCCCGGATTATCCGGCCCCTCGACAAATCATGCAAATCCCAGGCAGCCTGATGAAACTACAACAAGCTCTCCTAGGCTGGATTTTCCAGCCTCCCCCTCGGCCGGATTATCTGACCCTAGTTCACCAGTTTTTCAGCAGCCTCCTGTTACGGCTGTTGACTCTCCTCATGGACATGCTTCATCACCTCCTACTACTGTTAACCCGAATTCTAATCAAGGACAAGCAAATGATTCCAATGAAGATTCAAGTGATGAAACTATTCCACCAAGAAACAACAAACTTATTGAACTTCGTCGCAAGGCTCGTGCTGATCGAAAACCTTGAGTTAAGGGGTCATACCCTCGACAAGGTTGTAGGTGACCTTCAACGAAGGGTTTCTACAAGAAGGGAATTGGCAAGTTTTGGTGAGCATCAAGCTCACATCTCAATGGTGGAACCTAAGAAAGTTTTTGAAGCTCTTGAAGATCCGGACTAGGTTGTTGCTATGCATGAAGAATTGAATAAAATTGAGCACAACAAGGTCTAGAAACTAGTGGAGAAGCCTAAGGAGTGCCTCAATGTTATCGGCACTAAATGGATATTTAAAAACAAGCAAGATGAACATGGCATTGTTGTGAGGAACAAGGAGAGATTAGTGGCACAAGGCTATTCCCAAGTTGAGGGCATTGACTTCGGCGAAACCTATGCTCCAGTGGCTCGTCTTGAGTCCATCTGTATCCTTCTTGCTTATGTTGCTCATAACAATTTTAAATTTCAGCAAATGGACGTCAAGAGTTCTTTCCTTAATGGTCCTCTACATGAGTTGGTATATGTAAAGCAACCCCTGGGATTTGAGGATCCTAACTTCCCGAACCATGTCTACAAACTCGATAAGGCACTCTATGGCCTTAAACAAGCCCCACGTGAGTGGTATGAGCACCTTAAAGAGCTTTTGCTAGACCGTGGCTTCGAAGTTGGGAAAATCGATCCCACTCTTTTTACTAAGAAGGTTAAGGGGGAGCTCTTCGTATGCCAACTATATGTAGACGATATCATCTTTGGTTCTACTAATAAAACTTTTAATGATGAATTTTCAAAGCTTATGACTGACAGGTTTGAGATGTCTATGATGGGAGAATTACGGTTCTTTCTTGGATTTGAGATCAAGCAACTTAGAAAAGGAACCTTCATCAATCAAGCAAAGTACATCCAAGACATGCTCAAGAGATTCAAGATGACGGATCTTAATGGTGTCGCCACTCCGATGCAAACAAAATGTCACCTTGAACTTAATCCCCATGGTAAAGATGTGGACCAAAAGGTATACCAGTCCATGATCGGCTCTCTTCTTTACCTCTGCGCATCTAGACCCGATATTCTGTTGAGTGTGGGGTGTGTGCAAGGTATCAAGCAGCTCCTAAAGAAAGCCACTTAGTGGCGGTCAAGAGGATCTTTCGATATTTGGTTCATTCCCCTAACTTTGGTCTATGGTATCCCAAGGACTCCAATTTCTCTCTATGTGGTTATACTGATTCAGATTGGGCTGGTGATAAGGATGATCGGAAATCCACTTCTGGAGCTTGTCAATTCTTGGGAAGACCCCTAGTTTGTTGGTCATCTAAAAAGCAGAATTGTATATCTCTCTCCACCACCGAAGCTGAATATGTTGCTGCTGCTTGTGCTTGCACTCAGTTATTGTGGATGAGGCAAACTTTAAAGGAATACGGTGTCAATTGTGACAAAGTGCCTCTTTTATGTGATAATGAAAGTGCAATCAAAATTGCGTACAATCCGGTACAGCACACAAGGACAAAGCATATTGAGATTCGGAATCATTTTATTCGAGACCATGTTGCTTGAGGTGATATTGATCTATCTTTTGTGAGCACGAAGAACCAACTTGCTGATATTTTCACGAAGCCACTTGACGAAGCAAGATTCTGCTACTTGAGGAATGAGCTAAATATCATTGATTCCGGGAGTTTGTCTTGATTACCCATGCACTCAGTCATACATCTCAGTCTTATTTGGTCTAGATGTGGGCATGGATATAGGGGGTGGTCCTAATTAATTGGGCCAACCCTCCCCCATAATGCCAAAAGCAAGATAAATCAGTTCTCTTAATATCATTTTTTGATATGTGAGCTTATTGATGAGTATTAGTCGTGAACCCAAGATATATCTTCGCGGTATCACACCATACACTCCAACAAGGTAGCTTCGGACACCTCCCTCTCCTTTGAGGAGAATTGGATTTTTGTGGATCTTTTTGGTTGTTCTTGCTCATCTCATTTTCTTATGGGAATCACACTCAATTTTGGCTCTTACTTAATTTGGTCCTTGCAATTTTGAGTGTATAGTACCATCTCAGTTTGGCTCTCTTAATCCTAAGCCTTTCCCTACCCCTAAGCCATCTATTCTTGCACACAAGTCCCTTGTACACCTTGTGAGGGTGTTGTTTGGGGACGCGTGGGCCTGAATCTGTGTACAACAGAAATTCAGATTTGAGGCCGGATAATCCGGCCCAAGTATAGGACGGATAATCCGGCCCTGGCGATTTCGTCTTAAAGGGCAGGGGTCGGGGGGGAGGGCTCGGAACGAGCAGCTCTTCTCTCCCAACCCTCTCCTCCTCCTCAGCCGCCGCTTGCCGTCCCCCACCCTCCCCGGAGCCTCTCCGGCCACCGGATTTTCCGGGCCTCCCCGGATCTTCTTCTCTGCGCCTCCGGGTACCTTCTCCTCCGTGTTCTTCCTCCAATGAGTGAGGGTAACTCCCTCTCTCCCATCTTTGGCTAGATGTGTCATTTGTTGGGTGGAACGTTGTCTTGAAGGATGTGGTTTCGCGTAGAACTCGTGGACTTGAAGTTTCTAGGGCCGATCTACTTTTTGCATTCAATCTAGATGAAGTCGAAAATTTCTGCCAGGTCCGGATTATCCGCCCCTGGCCAGGCCGGATAATCCGACCTGACAGATTCAACTCTGCTTCTGTTTCACCATATTGTGTGCAGTGAGTAGATTTGCCTTATGAGCTTTTTGACTACTTTTTCCATGCTATCTCCTGGACTTGTGTGTATGCTTATCCCCATGCTATCGCCCTTCTTCTCTTCACATGTGGTTCAAGTGCTCCCAAGACTTACAAGCGTCGTCCTCGCACTATCTATTTCGGGGTAGACAGTGAGGGCAATATAGTGGACAAAGTTGAGCTGAGGAGAAGAGAAAAGGAGGCTGAACACATGGCGGAACAAGATAAGCGGGAGAGATCCAGGAGGGGTGTGTCCAAGAGGAAGGGCAAAGAGCCCAAGATCAACTACAAGGCTATGGATCCTGTCACTTATTCCTCTATCCGTCACCGTGATTTGTTTGTAGAGTTGCCTCGTGATGATGAGTTGGGGGATGCTCGTTTTTGGTGTGCTGAACAGAAAGGTATTTTTGAAGATGTGTATGCCAGGCTAAACATTAGGCCTATGCACCCGCTGGTTCTTGCTGAGGCTTTGGAGAAGCCCCACCTTGTGGATGCAATGTATGTGGCTGAGCAGATGGGGCTGCATCGTCTCATGTCTCTCCAGTGCTCATATGACTCTGTGGTGGTGAAGCAGTTCTTTTCCACCTTGGTTATTTATGGCGATGAGCATCGCACTATGAAGTGGATGACTCATGGCAGGCCTATGACTGTTGATTTCCGTGTGTTTGCTGAGGTTCTTGGATACAATTTCCACAGCAGGGATAGGGCCAGTGGCCACCGCATCATCACACAGCTGAAGCCCAACAAAGATGCAGCTCTCTCTCCTTGCACAGTGGACAATGGCATTGTGGGCACTCTTGCTGGTCTTGCTCCTATCTATGCTGCCTTAGTGAGCCTCTTCTGTGACTCCGTCACTCCGAGTGGAGGCAACAATGATAGCATATGTGGTCACCTTGTCTAGCTCCTTGCATTCTCTCATGAGGTTGCCTCGTGCGAGGATGAGTCCGTGCAATACAAGCTGGATGTGATGGACTTCATCTACCATGAACCGATTGATGCGATGTTCAACCGGTTGTCCATTCCGTATGCTCCCTACATTATGATGCTCATTAGGCACCTGCTTCCCTCTGAAGATTTCAACATTGATGTTGTGCATAAGGCCAAGAAGATCTACAACAAGGCTCGGGAGACCTCTCACCCCTCTTCTGCTCCTGAGGCTCTCATGAGGGATGCTCGCAGGCCTCCAGTTCCTCCCGTTTCTCGTGAGATCAAGCAACTGAATTGGTTCCAGCGCCACATTCTTTGCATGGGCGTGGACACACGCAAGGGACGGTATGAGGCCTACAAGCAGCGCCATGAGTTGGCTCACTCTCAGCAGCTCATCCTTCACCATGTGACTGGTGCCTCTGGTGATCCCCCGGCTTCCACTCCTCCCACACCATATGCCCGGTGGAACTCTTCTTCTGGGATGAACTATGGAGAGCTAGAGTGTCACTTGTTCCCTTCTGCGCCCACTACTGATGATGAGGACGATGACACTGAGAAGCTTGAGGATGAAGATGATGATGGGAACGAGGACGAGGACGAGGACTACGAGTGATACCTTGGGGCGCTAGCATCGCTCTTCTTCCTTTTTGGCGTCTCGATGCCAAAGGGGGAGAAGTAGTTCTATTAGGACTTCGAGGATTTGCATGGGTCGAGCACAAGCATTTGCACTATTTTCATTCGTCGTTTTCTTGCTTGTGTCCATTTAGCGTTAAACTTTATTTGTGGTTTGCGGTGTGTTTGAGACTTTGTGTTGGTGGACGTCTAGATTTATCCCATGAATTATGCCTATGGATTCATTTACTATGCTGATTATCCATCTCAAGGAAGGCGTGTATATTGGTTATCACGTTGATAATTGTGGATATTTCAAGGACACCTCTCTCATTATCTTGGTGGTATGATTATATTGTTTTTATTTCAATGGAATAGACTGTCATCTACGTGTGTGCATTTGTATTCAAATGCAAATCTCTAATATGCACATATTGAGGGGGAGTCTCTTCCATGTTTTGTTAGTGGTCTTTTAATCCTTCTTGCAAATCCTAGTATTGTCATCTAACACCAAAAAGGGGGAAATTGAAAGAACAATTCATGATTTCCTAGGTTTTGTGTGTTAGATAACAATACCATGGATTATTCTAATGTGCACTAAGTGTTGCAGGGAGTTTTGAGAGTTTTGGGGGCCGGATTATCCGCCCCCATCATGGGCCGGATAATCCGGCCAGACCACCTTGGGCAAAGATGGCTCTGCGCAAGTCTCTGTCTAGGGGCGGATTTCCCCCGGAAAATTCCGGTTCTGGGGCGGATTTTCTCCCTGGACCGGATAATCCGGCCCTCTAGTTGGGGCGGATAATCCGGCCCCAGGGAAATCGCCCAAGTGATCTCCTGCGCAAGCTTCTGTCTGGGGGCGGAATTTCCCCCGAATATTCCGGGGCTAGGGCGGATTTTTCCAACAGCCGAATAAGGCCGGATTATCCCGGTCCCCAGAAGAAAGTGTGAAGGGCAAGTCTGCGTGAGCTTCTGTCCGTGGCCAGTTTTTGTGCCGGATAATCTGAGTCTAGGGCGGAGTTTTCCCCAGGCCGGATAATCCGGCCCCCGAAAGCTCCAACGTCTTGGTTTTGGAAGGGGTATAAATATCCCTTCTTCCCCAACAAGCAGTACTCTTAATTCATTCGAAATTGTTCAGACCCTTTGCAAGAGCTTCCAATCTAGATCTCCCACTTCAACCACCCGAAGCTTCGATCTTTGGGGGAATTGAAGTAGGAGAGGATCATCATCGTCATCACGAATCAAGCGCATCAACTCCTCTCCATTCATTTGGAGAAATCCCTGATCTAGTATTCCTGTCAATATTTAGATCTTGTTCTTTGTAATTGATAACTTGTTCTTGTGGCAGCTTGTTGTAATTTCGGAAGCCTCCAAGTTGATTGTGGAGTTGTGCCCTGCTAGTTGTGTAAAGGCGCCGGTACCTGCCTCGAAGGGTCCCTATAGTGGAAAGGTGGATCAGGCCTTTGGTGGCGGGATCCATTGGAGAACAGGGTAAGGCCTATTGTGGCGTGGTGGTCTTAGTACCGCTCACCCCTCCAACGCAGACGTACTTCCCTTAACAAGGAAGGAACTGCGGTAAAACAAATCATGTGTCTCTGCGTACTTCACTACAGTTTACCTGTTCCTCTTCCACTCGCTCTTTACTCGCTAGTAGATAGGTTTGCATATAGGGAAATTCCACCTAATAGTTTATCTAGAGAATTTATCCTTTGTGTTAAGCCTAAAATTGAAAAAGCATTAAAATTTGAAGTAGCACCTATTCACACACACCCCCCCTCTAGGTGCCCATACGATCCATTTCAACATCGTCGAAGACCTCGTCCATGTTGGGAGGGACATTCCTCGACCTCAACCTCACTCACATGCTCAGAGACACAACGTTCTTGCCAACAAAGAAGCAACGGCGGATCCCTGTCACCAACATGCCAACATCCCTCAACATGTTCAACGGAATGACATGCCTCTCGCCAACGCCCACATCGCAATATTCCTTTCCTAGCATCAGTGGCATGTTATAGCGGTTTATAATCACTACTTTGTGTGATAGCAATGAAGTATCTTGGCTAAGGATAGGAAAGTACTTCCATGAGCAAAGGAACTTCTTGCCCTTCAATTCCTTTAATGATCACAATGATGTATCTCTTCAAAAGATATGGGGCTTCATACATGTGGAGTGTAGAAAATTTAAAGGTGCGTATGAGACGGTGATGGAAAGGCCAATAAGAGGGCTCTCATCATTTGACATGGTAAAACCTCTCTCTCTCTCTCTTGCCAATGCACCTTGCTTATATGTGGGCATGTGTCATGGATTCTCGTCCATGTGTGTAGGGTGTTGTAAGCTTTGGAACACTTCAAGAGTATCCATAACAACAAGGCACTCACATTGTGCCATTGTTGGAAGCGGACCAAAGATTGCAAGAAATGGGAAACTAGTTATGCCCTCTTCCGCAAGACCGAGGTCGCGGAGAAGAAGGGTAATGCGTCAATGAATGGTGCCATCGATGTTGATGATGATGGCTAATGCATTGGCGACCCGAGATCCGATGGCCCAAGAATTGACTGTGTCAGTCGTCCAAGGGGCCACAAGTCCTCCAAGGCCGACATCAATAATCAGACGTCCTCGTTGGAATTTCAAGAGACCATGAGGGATTTGATCGCTAAGAAGGAAGAGGCCAATGATGAGAGAGAAGAGAGGTGGCACAAAGATAAAGAGACCACCATTTTGAGCTTTCTTGATCTCGAAAAAGAGATATCATGAGGTTGAAGAGACGAATGCTAAGCCTAGACTCATGGAGACCAAAGCCAAGGTCACGGCTAAGGAGAACGGGATCATGATGACTGATTCGGAGAGCATCGCCGACCTAGAACGAAGAGCTTAGACCGAGAAGAAGCAAAAGATGACCCGAGCCGCGATGCTTGAAAGGGCAATGACATACATGAGTGTCATTTGGAGAAACTTGCCACTTTTTGGACATATTGTATGATGATTGTGTTGGAACTTTTGCCTAAATGGTCCAGCCCATATTTCCATTTTAATAATTTCTGAAATCCTAGAGGCCCATGTGAGCCCATTCATGCATGGCAAGAGGTGGGACAAATGTTTAGTCCCACATTGCTAGTTGAAGGAAGGTTTCACCATCTTATAAGAGGGCTCTTCCACCACTTGGTAAAAGGATGAGAAGGAGAGAGACATACACGCGTGCTCCTCCTCTTCTGCCGCCCGCCTCTCCTCACCACGCCTCGTCATGACGCGTGCGCACCATGGGTTGCGGGAATGCCTCGAGCCGAGAGCTTCTCTTTCTTTTTGCCATGCGCGAATGGTTAATAATCTGAACAGTCTGCATGAGTGGATGTTTAATATGAACTCAGTGGAGATTTAATTCAAGCTTAGTGGAGGTTGCGGCTTCGATCGATGCATGTTCGTTTCCTCTCCCAACGCCGTAAGAGTAAGAGGTCGCTCCTCTCCTCAGACACACCAACGCACATCCCTTTATGCCTCCAGTTACAGAGCACTATGCTACCTTGATCTTCCCCATCCCGTCTTGCAGCGTGCACCGCGAGCCAGGACAGTAGGCCTCCTAACGGAGGAGGGGTGGTTCCGTGGTAGTTACGAGTAGGTCACCGAGCAGTATGGCGGTTGTGGATTGTATGCCCAATAGTTGGAGCAGAGCTCTGGGTCCCCCTCCCTCCTGGATCCGAGGAGCTTTAGGGTTGTTCTTTCTTCTTCTCCGGTGGCCGGTGGTGAGGAAGGAGAGGCTGTCAGCTGCTCCCCTGACTAAGTTTGAGGCGTGGTTTCTCCTGGTGGTGGTCGAGCATCGCATGCGTTGTGTTTTCCCGGCCGGTCGTAGTGGCGTGGGTGATCCAGTGCTCGTCGATGGTTGGCCCTGCAGACAATCTCCTGGCTGGCCGTGGTGGCGAGGAGGAGCGGTTCTGCGGCGAATCAATTTTGACTTCGACCGGGAGATTTTACCCATGCCTCCTTCCTGGTAGCGTGGTGTCGTTGCTGCTTCTCTCGGCCGGCCAAGGTGGCGAGAGAGAGGAGTTCAGCGGCCCTGCTGTTTCTGGTGGAGGTAGTCATTCATGGTGGCCAGTGAAAGTCATGGCCACGACAGCAGTCCCCAATCGGAGCTATTGGCCAGCCGCAATCTTCGGTCGCGTGGGCGGCCCTGGTGCGCTCGACTCCGCCAAGTTGAGCTTCTTCAACCTCCTTTGCTGGATGCCTTCTTTGATCTCGATGCGGAGCAACCGGAGCATCTTCACCAAGTGGCCGTGTCCCCGGTGGAGGCCCCAATCCCCCCCCCCTCCCCCGGATTTCCCGCACACGAGCGAGCTCCCGCCATCCCTCCATTGCACGGACGTGTGCATCTTCTTCTCCCGCGAGCGAAAACGCCCGATTTCGGTGTTCCTTTGGGGCCAGGCTGATGACTGCTTTAAAACTCATGCGATGTGAAGATTCTCTTCCGTGTATGCAAGTAAACGCTCTTATTTCCCCGCTCCATGCCAGAAACGAAGATCCTGCCTAGCAAACACGCCTTGGGTTTCCAGCCCGATACATCTGTGGCCCGGCCCTGACAACACGGTTAGCAGGCCGGGAACACGGTGGGCACTGCTGTCCCCGTGTACATCCAGGCGAGGGGTTGGGCCGGCGACCCAACGGCCCTAGCGAGGTCGGGTCAATCTATTCTTTCAGATCCCACACGATGTCTGCGTGCAAATGTGGTGAATTGTCGCGGGGTTCGGTAAGGTGGTCTCCCGGGCTATCAGCGGCAGCCGGCAGGGGCAGTGGATCGATACGCTCCGGGATTTCTTCGCGTCTGCCGTGCGTTTTCCGGTGAATTCCTCCCCTAGCGCAAGTAGCCTGAACATCTTCAATTAACATGTCGTTCTGGGACAGAGACGTCCAGGTAGAATATTGGCGAGGAAGAGACTAGACCGCCCCGTAAATGGATATTTCAATGCCGTCGTTCTCAGCTTTTACAGAGCAAGTGCCGTGATTCAGGTCGGCGCGATCTTCCGGTGGATCTTGAGAATGGTTTCTGCGTAACTACTGCAGTAGGTACGCTGACTGACCGTCACCATCGTGGGGACAAGGTTATAATACTACTAATACTAGTAACTACTACTAGTAAGGACTATTGACTACAATTGATCAAGGGTGTGCTAACATGAAACGGGCCTAACTCATTGTGTTGTTTACGCATACACCAACTGTGGTGCATATTAGTCCAAGCTTCCCTCCAAGCACGGATAACCAATCAACAGCTGCACAAATCTGTAGACAGCATATGCTGTGTGCCTACATATGTGATAGATAGGGTGTATCTATTGACTGAGAATTAAGTCAGTCAGATGATTTCGTGCAATCTCAGTTGCAAGTCCACTTGTAACTAGAAATATCCTAGTTGCTTGTAGCCTTCTTTACATCTAAAATATTGAAAAATCCACTTGCAGCATCACTGTCAACGGACATGATGCATAAATCCAGTGAATAGGATCTGACTGAGCTTTAACCAAAACCCTATACGATAACATCAACGGCATGTCATTTGCCAAAAGACATGTTAATACAGGTCGTTTGTAAAAAAATGTAAATGGAGGCAGGGCCGGTCTTTGGGGGGACAGCCGCCCCAGGCCCAAAAAGAGGAGGGGTCCTCCTAGAAATATGCTATATAGACAGACCTAGTATACATCGTAAAAAAAGATTTTTTTTATTGGGCTGGTGGATTAATTGGGCCTTTTTTCCGCTGTCGTAGACTCTGAGCCGAGACGATTGATACGGGTATAGGATGAGGCCGAGGCGGAGGCCAACTGCTCGACTCCTAATCCTAGACGGCGTCGGTCACTTCGCTTCCTCCCAGGCAAACGGAACCAACAATTGATCGTACGCCTCCTGCCCAAGTCCTGTCACCTCCACTGGATCGGAATATCGGATCGGGATACAGGGGCAGGGAGCCTCGAAGCGCTCGACGATCGATGCCAGGCGCGAAGGCCAGACCATCGACGAGACGATCGACCGCCTGGCTGCTGGTCTAGTGGTCCGCTCTCGCCCATGTCTCTACTGGTTACGCCCTAATTCTTAGTTCTTAAATCTTAATTCTAATTAGAATTCTTAGCGCAGGTCATTTAAAAGTATATTTAGGTTTTTAATAAGTTCGACATCCTTAAAGGCATTGGATGGTTCTCAACTGAAAGGACATTGCACTATATTTGCAAACAAAGATACTCGGCCTGGTACAAATGGTAAACCTGGTATATGTGATGTTGAGTTAAATGCACTTATTTCTGAGTTAAGTGTTATGAAGTTTACTTTGTCAAATACATCAATATCTGCTATAGAGCTTTTTGAGTTTGTCAGGGAAGCGGATTGTTATCCTAATATTTGTATCGCTTATTGGATCTAATTTACTATGCCCGTAACTATTGCATCAGCTGAAAGAAGCTTTTCAAAATTAAAATTATTAAAGAACTATTTAAGATCTATAATATTTCGGGAGAGGTGAAATGGTTTGGTGACTCTATGCATCGAGAAGAAGTTAGTGGACGAGATTGATATTCATTCCATCGTCACGGACTTTGCTTCTAGGAATTTTTGGAGGAAATTTTAAGATATCATATAAATATTGTTATTTTTATATAAATATTATAGTTAGAAGTATATTTAAACTATTTATTTTTCATCGTCTCATATATCCATAAATGTAGAAAGCATATGCTGCGTGCCTACATATGTGATAGGGTGTATCTATTGACTGAGAATTAGGTCAGTTAGATGATGTCGTGCAATCTCAGTTGCATGTCCACTTGTAACTAGAAATATCTTAGTTGTAGCCTCATTTACAACTTAAAAAATCTCAGTTGCAACCTCACTTGCAAGTGAAAATTTCACTTGCAACACCACCTGCAACTACTGACATGATGCACAAATCGCGATGCAAATGCAGTGGATAGGATCCGACTGAGCTCTAACCAAAACCCTACATGATAACGTCAACGGCATGTCATTTGCCGAAAGACATGTTAGTACAGATCGTTTGCAACAAAAATAATGTAAATCCAGGTCTCTCTAGAGCTACCTTCTACTTACTTAACAAGTATAGTAGATTATAAGCATAGGGCTATGGTAGCTCCACGGAGCTCTTCCACATATACTAGCAAAGAAACATTTGCAGAAATTATTACTAGCAAAAAAGTTGGAGAAAACTATACTTGCAAGTAGATCATGGATGTATTTAAAGTTTAAACAGACACTATAGGTTGTGCCCACATGCTTATATGATATCAACGACATTTTAATAGAGATCGGTCTAGAGCTATCTAGCTACTAGCTACGTAGGAGAGATGTGCTACTAACTTATAACAAAGTATACAGGGCTACTACGGCAGCTCCACGAAGCTCCTCGGCCGTATTGAACATGGGATTTCCTAGTACCTACCTTGCAACCCTGAACTGAGTTACTGAACATGTAGGAGTACAACGGTCCGGCGAAAGCACAGAGGCCGCGGGCCACTGGAGCGATTTTCAAATCTTTGATGTGCCAATGATTGAATCATCTTTGCAAGTTGCAAGGACCGCGCGAAATCTTTTTGCTCCCGCAAACCCCTATAAATACCGCCTCAGCGCAGCAAGCTTCGCTCAGAGCACACCACACAAAGTCCGAAAATGGAGAGCTCAGTCGAGAGCTGGTGGGTGCTGCCCCTGACCTTGATCCCGGCCATCTCCGGTGGCCAGCACGACGGCACCACCACCACCACACTCGCCGCCATAGCCACTAGCTTCGTCTACCTCGTAGCCTTCGCGTGCCTCGCGTGGGCGGCAGCTGCGCTGCTCTACTGGGCTCACCCCGGCGGCCCTGCATGGGGAAAATACTGGAGGGGATCAAAGGGGCAGAGCCTCGTGGGACGTGTGATCCCGGGCCCGAAAGGGCTCCCCGTCGTCGGCAGCCTCGGCCTCATGTCCGGGCTCGCGCACCGCTCGCTGGCCGCCGAGGCGGCGCGCCGGCCCGGGGCCAAGCGGCTCATGGCGCTGTCGCTCGGCCCCGTCCGCGCCGTCGTGGCCTCCCACCCGGACGTGGCCAAGGAGATCCTCGACAACCCGGCCTTCGCCGAACGCCCGCTCAACCACGCCGCCTACGGCCTCATGTTCCACCGCTCCATCGGCTTCGCGGAGCACGGCCCCTACTGGCGCGCGCTCCGGCGCGTGGCGGCGGGCCACCTGTTCGGCCCGAGGCAGGTCGACGCCTTCGCGCCGTACCGCGCGCGCGTCGGGGACGACGTGGTCGCGGCGCTCCGCGGTAGCGCTAGCGCCGGCGAGGGAGGCATCGTGCAGGTGCGCGACGTCCTCCGCCGCGCCTCGCTCTACTACATCATGCGGTTCGTGTTCGGCAAGGAGTACGACGTGTCGGCACCGGAGCGCTCGGCGTCGGGGGAGGAGGTGGAGGAGCTGCTGGAGATGGTGCACGAAGGGTACGAGCTCCTGGGCAAGGAGAACTGGTGCGACTACTTCCCGGGCCTCGCCGCCGTCGACCCGCAGGGCATCGGTGCGCGGTGCGCGGAGCTCATGCCGCGGGTGAACCGCTTCGTGCGCGGCATCATCCAGGAGCACCGCGCCAAGGCCACCGGATCCTCATCAGGAGAGGCGCGCGACTTCGTTGACATACTGCTTTCCCTGCAGGAGAGCGAGGGGCTCGCCGACGCCGACATCGCCGCCGTGCTCTGGGTACGTACCATATCTAGCTAGACCAAATCAACCTACATAAATAAACTACTCCTATGGCATCGGTTCCATTTGGAGTGTGTGCAAATCAAATCACTCCTACCACTTTTGTTGTGATTCGTAGTCCGAGTAAAATAGCAAAACCTTTTTGAAAAGCTACCTCGCATTCGTGCAAATTTAAAATGGAGGGCTTTACGGCGCACTACACGGGTGACGACATAAATAAATAAATTGGTGGGTTATTTTTGTTGAGCAGGAGATGGTATTCAGAGGAACGGACGCCATGGCCGTGCTGATGGAGTGGACCATCGCGCGCGTCGTCCTGCACCGCGACGTCCAAGCCAACGTGCACCGGGAGCTGGACGAGGTGGTCGGCCGGAGCAGCCACGTCAGCGAGTCCGCCGTGCCGGCGCTGCCGTACCTGCAGGCGCTGCTCAAGGAGGCCCTCCGCGTGCACCCGCCGGGCCCGCTGCTGTCGTGGCGCCACAGGGCGATCACGGACACGTACGTCGACGGCCACCTCGTCCCCGCGGGCACCACGGCGATGGTGAACCAGTGGGCCATGAGCCGCGACCCCGACGTGTGGGACGCGCCGCTCGAGTTCCGCCCGGAGCGGTTCCTGGCCGGCGGCGAGGCCCCGGACGTGTCCGTGCTCGGCGCCGACGGCCGGCTCGTGCCGTTCGGGTCCGGCCGGAGGAGCTGCCCGGGCAAGTCCCTGGCCATGACCACCGTGACCGCGTGGATGGCCACCCTGCTGCACGAGTTCGAGTGGATGCCGGCTGCCCCCGCCGCGGGCGTCGACCTGTCGGAGGTGCTGCGCCTGTCGTGCGAGATGGCCGTGCCGCTCGAGGTCAGGGTCCGCCCGAGGCGCCAGTCGTGAGGCTGCTGCTGAAGCCTGTGCCACCATGGTCGATCGACTTCACCGCGTAGCTCGTAGCCGTGAACCCTGTCTGTGCTTCACGAAAGTTAATAAGCTGAGCTGCTGGTAAGAAATGTGCACCAGCTAAGCTCACTACGTATTTGGTTCAGAATTTCTAACTTTTTGTGTGATTTCTATGTACTATTGTGTTTCATCAGGTGTGACCGTGTGAGTATAAGGTTCCCACACGGTGTACAAATTGCAAAACAAAATCTATAAAAGATTGTGTGTGCAGTGTGCTATACAACATCGTTGCTTGTCATGCTTAAATGTGCACTTGTTGTGGGTCGCCTTCCTTTGTCAGCAACTGCTTGTCTCCTGAATCTGAAAAAAATTGGTCGGGTCTGGTCTTTTTGAGCAATTCCCACAAAATACAGACCCCATTTAGAAACATAAATTTAACTCTTTTCTACTGAATACCTATATATTTGAACATGCCCTGGTTTACACTGAATTCTTTCAAGTATAAATAGAAAGTAAAATGGCAGAAAACATGAAAAGGAGACGCCAATTTAGGATGTCGGGAATGTGACATTGATTCAGATATAAAACCATTCTTCAATAGGGCCATTCTGAACCAATTCTCAAACGTGGCATGGAGCTAAGATATATACAACAAAAATAAGAGAAAAATAAACACGGATAGGACAAGCTATTTCTGAAAAGCGATACATGAGAATTTCATAAAGGAATCAAATAGACTTGCCACGGAGACCAACCCACAAAGGGGATTCTTGCTTTCCGGTCGCCCAATTATTCAGGGCAGCACCAACAAAAGGTAAGATCCGACATACCACAGAACTTACACCCAACAACCTGGACTCCAACTCTATCAACTGATACACACAAAAAAAGGATAATCCAACCAGTGCCTGTCTATATAGAATACATTAGCTGAGCACAATATCCAACGGTAGATATCTAGCTTTCCTCAATCAGTCCCTTTTCACATTGGGAGCTCATTTTGCATCATAGATTTTTCAAAACTCGGGTGACTTCTGTATATGATGTAGATGCTCCACCAAGGACAGATACAAGTGATGCGAACTGAGACAGTCCACCATCTAAGAGAGCATGGCCAACCTTGCACCAAGTCACATTCCCAGCTCCGAAAGAAGTCTGCGCCACCTAGGAGTCTCCTCATTAAATATGTAGGTCAGTTTTGACACCAGGACTCCGCTACCACCAATCTGCAGTTCAAAGTTCGTGAAACGTGTAAAAGTATTAGATGTATTGTTATAGAAAGAACCATAGTGTATATTAAGTACCAATCCCGTATGTGTTATTAAAACTAGTTCTATACGGTGTTTGACATCAAGTTGTTCTATTGTTGATTCGGACTGCTTAACTGATGCTGGCTCAGATGTACTATTCACCAGTTGAATACAAAATTTTAATTTACTGATAGGGATATATTCTCCCAATGGCCACCAGGATTTCAGTTCCTAGTGGTAATCAATTGGTTACCACCGGGACTTGAAAACATGTGGTATTGCTACTGGTACTGGAACTGGTAACAGTTGCACACTTATAGCTGCCGAATGGAGCTTACTATATGGTTTAAATACTTACTCTTAGTGTGCACCATGGCAAACCAATTTGGCTAATTACATAGGTAATTTACTTAGTTGAGCATAACTGTCTACCTCAAACACAAAATTAAATGGTTCTCCTACGAATAAAAGTTGCAAACAAGAAACTGATAAGAGGCAAAGGTTTCCATAGAAAGAAAGAGGTAAACAGCTTACAGATCTCAGTTGCTGAATAGACTTGTAAAGCGATTTTTGTGGAACTACTATATTAATAGCATAGTAGTCCACAGCAACATTGCCATCAAGACTGCAATACACTGGACTTATAGTTGGGCCCTGTTCACATCAAGATGGAGTAAATGAAATCCTAAGCTTGAGTTCAAAAGATAATATTTTATCTCCATCTTTAAAATTATTACAGTATGGTTTAGCAATGCATGATCAGTTTAATTTCAAGGAACCAAAAGGCTACAAAACTACTCCCTCCGTCTAGAAATATAAGGCGTTTTAGCTTTGTGAAACGAATGTATCTAGTCGACTTCTGTGTATACACTAAAAGACATCTAGATACATTCGTTTCACAAAGCTAAAATGTCTTATATTTCTGAACAGAGGGAGTACAACTGTAATTTGGCTCAGTCAAAGGATGTTAGAGATGTCAGTGTTTAACACATTATAATGATAAAAATTACAGACCCCAAGAGAAATGATGGATGTTACACATTCACTTTCACTTTGAATGGTTATACCTGTATGGTCAATCAGATGAAGAAACATCTGCTTGCTTATTTAGTGGGCACAGACTATAATCATGCAGATTAATAAGATGCATATATCAGAGGTGCTACAAATATATAACCAATACAGGTATATTTTCAGTTATGGATACTGTACTGTATGAGTATAATAAATAGGACGCGACTTAAATATAGAGATAAAAATTCTAGCATCTACCAGCACAAACGTTCTCCAAAATCCTTAGCAATGATACCTGTAATCCACATAATGATGGTTGGCTGAGAACTCTCTCCGCCACTTCTTCTGCACTATTGCCCCTCATATTTGCTGTTACCTTATATGATAAAAGGTATACTAAGTTAAGCAAATAATCCAGCATAATGTAAAACAAACTGTGTAAAGATTTACCATTATCTTGCCAGATGCTGTGAGGTGAGCCTCTAGTCTTTCAAGCATCTCATGTGAAATCTCCAATGCACCTTCGCGTCTGTTCAAAGATTTCCTACTTGCTACAAGTGCGGCCTGTGTAGTGTTGGAGATGTAAACAAATGACCACAACTTCTCACTTCAAGCAAATGGAACAACAATTGGAAATTTGTGAACCCGTTCCTCTGTGTGAGAGCTTACCTGGCTTTCCAAAATTACCCCACCCTCAATTTCTTTCAAATTATTCTCGCGCAAAGTCGTTCCACTACTCACAAGATCCACAATAACATCAGCCATACCCATCTGAATGGAGAAAAAATGAATTAGTAGTGTTCATTACTCTTAGTAGATTTTCAATAGAAGTGTGCTGCCCCAACTCACAAATTAGCAAATCAATACTCGAGACAATATGCTAATATACCACAGAGTGGTAAAGACAACTCCAGTGTCCATTGCCATGTGAAGAATCAGGGCTTACATCTATGGTAATTTACATCCGGACATATAAGGTATACTCATACAACATCTTGTAAAACTGCTATCATAGTTAACAAAAAATAAATGAAAAAATATGGCCTTGTGTATTATATAATACCATGTAAGTGAAAAACTATGTCCAAATGTTAGCTCTTGAGTTCTCTTAAGATATAAAGAGAAGTGGTGGACAGAAATGGACAATCCACAACATCTTGCCATCCAATTTTGAAATAAATGCTAAATAATCAAATACAAAGGGAAGAGATGGCAATCACAAGGACAGATGGATAATAAATAAGAGAACTGAACAATAAAAAGAGAGCAATCTCACAGCAGGATATGACTCGAGTGCACCATCACCAGATAGAAACGAAACATGCTTGAAACCTTTTTCTTTCAAGAACTTAGCACCTACCTGCAGCAAAATCCATAAGTCAATGATCAACAAAGAAGTGTCGATGAGGGGGCGGACTTGATCAAATTTAAGTTTATTCGTGACCATACATATCCAAATCCTGTAACAACTCGCATTGGTCTTTCTTCTGTCCATTGAGGCATATTTAGCAACTCCTCTAGAGTATTTATGTTTTGAAAAATACCTTCCTTCGGTACCTGGTGACACAACACAATTTGACTAGTTCAGATATGAGCTTCAATTAAGGTATGGTGAAGCTAGTACTCCCTCCGGTCCATATTAATGGCCTCAACTTTTTCTAGATTCGTACATATCTAGTTAAGTATTTAGACTAGATGCATTCGTATCTAGACAAAGTTGAGGCCATTAATATGGACCAGAGGGAGTACTAGTAAATGCGCTGGGACAATACCATACCGCTAGGGACAAGTGACAATGTCCGAAGTCCAGAGCATCATGAATAATAACTAGATCATCATTTCCCTGCAACAGAAAATGTTACCAGCATAGATCATAAGAAACTAAAGGTATGCACAAACTGGGTCGAAAGATGTACTCCCTCCAACCCAAATTAGTTGACTCAAATTTGTCAAGATACGGATGTATCTAATACTAAATCATGTCTAGATACAATCGAATCTAGACGAATCTAAGTCAACTAATTTGGGTCAGAGGGAGTAACATTATGCCTCAGAAACTTACCTGCCCGATTTCACTGATTATGTCATAACCCACAATGCCAAGATCAAGATCCCCTGAACACAGTTTACGAACAATATCCGTGGGCCTCTGAAGCCAGACCTCCAAGTTTGGCATCTGCATAAAAAAGTGCATCAGAACTTCACCATAGCCATTCATTTCTCCCTTTGTTTCACCAGTACTTGTTCAAAGAGGAAACCGCATAGTATTATACATTCCTGTAGATTAACTCGATATAGGCAGATTTTACAGTTCCACGACGAATATAACTCTAATTCTGGGCTTGAAAGTTTATGCATACAACTTATAGCCGGCTGCTACATGACATAACAGGATTAACAGGTTGTTCATGGAAAGCATAGTCACAAATAGGTCAGATAACACAAAATGCCTAATATTCCCACCCTGAAATTTTCAGAGATGTGATGATGCAAGCTGCATATCATCTTATTTTTGCTCCTTGATTTATCAGTGTTATCTACACCGCTACATGTCAATGGTGAAAACAAACGTGGAAACGACCCCCGAAGAAATTAAATGCTTTTGGGTCCACCGTTTGATTTGAAGAAACTTCCAAATTGACTGTATGAGGACATGGAACGAATTTCCTACTGTATCACATCTTGACATATGCAGTAGCTGATTCTCCTCTAACTATTCTAAAATTATCGGACATTTAGAAGGCCACCTTATTGAACACCAATTGCCATGTGGCATGACAAGATTTTAACAAAGCTGAGAATGCGGTCCTTCTTCACTAACCGCCCTAAACCCAGAAGCATACAAAACAAATCTCCAACCGTCATACCCAAGATTATATTGATTGTTTGACATTAGCATGGGAGTTAATATGACAATACAATCGTCTTCTATTTGGGCATTGCTCCTGCATAGGTGTATGAGCATGAAACGAGTGCTGCATACAGGCAATACTACCATGAGACAAATCACGGCAAGACACCGCTGCCGTATGATTGAACCCATCAGGAGCAGTCCCTAATCACAGGGACAGCTCATTCTCTAGCGTAGATGCAGTACACGAAATGGAGAGAATATGGGGAGGGGAAAACTCACCTGCGGGATGTCGGCAATGTACTGCCTCGGGTTGGTCTGAATGACGGTCAGCTGGCAGCTCTGCATCCCCAAACACCACCACGACAACAGCAGTAGAATCAGTACAGCCTTCACAAAGACGGGGGAAGAGACCATGGGTGGTCGAGATTACCTTGAGGAGGTCTCGGGTTAGGTCTGACATGCGGCCCTTGCTGGCGATCCCGAGACGGACGGCCGTGCGGTCGGCGGAAAGCGGCGGCGCCTTCGCCGGTTTAGCGGAGACCGCGGTCGCCGCGGCCGCCGCCGCCCGCGGGGCGTGGAATCGAGCCCCGCCCGCCGCCGCCGCCGGGGCGAGCGAGGGCCGGACGCGGAGGGTGGAGGACGGCGGCGAGGGCGAGGGCGACGGGGAGAGGAGGAAAGACGCGAGGTCCAGCCGCGCCCCCAGCATCGCCGACATTCCGGTGTCCGTCGACGATTGGGGAGTGGAGTGGCCTCTCGCTGCGGCGAAGCGTCGGGTTGCGGCGGCGACAGGGGAACTAGGTAGGTGGGGGTTTGGAAGGAAGGGGGGCAAAATAAACGGTGTGGGTGGCGGGGCAGCGTGGTGGACTCGGCATGATTCATGCGCGACGGATGGCCGTCCGTTTGCCGTGGATGGATGGGTCGGAGCTGCGTGCGTCCGTGCGCGCGGATATTCTCGGTATTTTTTTTCCGCTTCGACGGACTCGTGGCGGGCCAGATGGCTCGCCATGTACTCCAAGGACGAAGGGGAGATGAACATTTTTGTAGGACGCGGAGGAGATAAGCATGATCGTGTGCAGAATCTAGCCTAGTCACCACACGATTGTAGTACTACACTCTAAATTATATTCTACTCACATATAGCGCATTATTTTGTTTGTCCTTTGTAGTATGTGTGCTGTGGTATGGAAAAAAGAGTACTATGCGGTTTGCAATCCACGCCGTCCCGCGCTTGGGTTCTCTGCATCTGGACACATTTATCTCTTGACAAACAAACGCTGCTCCCAAACAGCATGCCATCCAAAGTACTCTAGCTCCGGTGAGCAACAGTGCCTGACTGTGGATGTGTCACATCGGTTGTAAATTGGGGTGTGTGTGTACTCACGTGTCCATTTTTATTTTAGCTTTTGGAACGACGTGGGTTGCCACAGGTATACTCCCTCCGTCCGCAATTCAGCGTACGTCTACCGCTCAAGATTTGCCAAAAAAAAGTACCAAAGCACTAAATAAATGCAATTAGCTTCTCGTAATCACTCCCCCATCTCATCCTTCAATTTCTATTCTTCTCCTCATATCATCCACTAATCTTCATTCTTCTCTTTTATTTATAATTGGTAAAGCCTTATTAAAGAAGAGAGAACTAATTTGTCTACTATTTCCTAGATACTACTTGGTAGTATCTATGTTTGGGATTATTAGTCCTAAGGGCCAAATTGCTAATACCAAGACACTCCATAACTCTCTCTCATTAATATATGCATGCACCAATAGTTTTACATGCATGAGAGAAGTGAGAGAAAAAGAAGAACATGCATTGAATAAGAGAGATTAATAAATGAGATAGCCCTTATAATCTCAAACAATATAAAAAAGCTCTTAGGACTAACAATCTCAAACAGAGGTAGTATACATTTATTTGTGAACGGAGGGAGTATATGACACCGAGACAACATTCATCAATTTGAGTTTCTTTTATAGTTTCTTATTATAAATATTACCTCAGTTTGAAACTATAAGATGCTTTGATTATTTTATACTACTATCTCTGTTTGGGATTATTAGTCCTAAAGGCCAAGTTGATAATATCAAGACACTCCATAACTGTCTCTTATTAATATATCATGACCAATAGCTTTACATGTATGAGAGAAGTGCGAGAAAAAAGAGAACATGCATTGGACACGAGAGACTAATAAATGAGATAGCCTTATAATCTCAAACAATATAAAAAAGCTCTTAGGACTAATAATCCCAAATAAAGGTAGTACTGTATAAGATGTTTTAGCTTGAAACGGATGTATCTAAATGCCTTTTAGTGTGTAGATTCAGAGTGAACCTACACTACTAAAAGATGTCTAGATATATTCGCTTCACAAATGCTAAAACATCTGTTTATGGAAGAACTTAGATCACACGGTCCTACATAAGTAGATTCATCTAAATAGAAAGGGATTTTCTATTTATCTTTATACTTACCGTTGGGCTTACCTTCAATTATATCAGAGGATTACCTACTTAACATCATTACTTTATTTTCAGTGACTTCCAGTTCTAGAAGTTCTTTTACTATACCAATATTTGTCTTGATAGTTCCTAGATCGTTAACTTCCCAATTCTCTGTGTACCTTCATTTCCATCATTTTACCTTTTTGTTAAGATAGTTTCATCTTCAGTAGCATCTTCTCTACTCGTGTAAACTTATTCTTTGTGACAGACTTCGTGAGCTTTTCGTCACAAGGTTACTTGTAGAGTTCCCACTCCTTCGGAATTTGCAAATGCTCAGCATAGGTTTTAAAATTTTGAAGTCTCATACGAGGGTCAAGGTTAAGATTTCCAAGTAGTTTTTCTACTTTATCGGATGCTAGAAATTTTCTTAAATAATCATATTCTATAGGATTTTCTTCTTCGTTAAGTTCAATTCCACGATGAGCTTCTTCAATCTTATGAAATGTATCTAGCAAATTTCAGGCTCTTTCAACACTAAATTTAGTAAATGATCCATTAGAAAGAGAATCTAATGTATTTCTATTATCTGTGCTTAGCCCTGCATAAAAAATGTGTACTACCAACCAAGGTGGGAAATCGTGGTGAGGACAACGATCAAGTAGTTCCCTAAACCTTGAGTATCCTTCATAAAGGCTTTCCTCGGGACCACATTTAAAATTTGTGATCATACATCTAGCTCCAAGGGTTTTTGTCCTAGAGAAGAAATCAATTAAGAATGAAGAGGATAACCTCTCCCAGGAGTTAGTAATCTTCGCTGGACATTCAATGTACCAAGAACGGGCTTCATAAGAGTTTGACAAAAGAGAATTTATTTAACCTCATCCTCAGTAAAAATATTAAGGCGGAAATTCTCACAAGTTTCTTCAAAGAATCCCACATGCTCATAGGGATCCTCCGTAGCGTCCCCTGTAAACTTTTTAGCATGCAAAAGATCCAGCAGCATGGGGTTAATGTCATACCCATCAGGGTTATCAGATTTTAAATAAGTGTCCATGGGTGGACCAGAATTCTTTACGGCTTCGAGCTGAATAATATGCATAGTTTTAAAAAACGGACCGGTGAGTGAACTGGTGAGACGACTGGTTCACTAGTTCGGTAGTCGGACCAAACCATTCCTTTTAATTAAAATTAATTAAAATTTAATCAAATTTTGGAACAAAACAACAATAAAATGTATATTGAGCGTATATTTCAATATGTAATCACAAAACCTGGTGTGTTCAAGCGGTATTGGGCCTTATGTGGTGATATTTCTATCTAGCATAAGGTCTTGAGTTCAGTTCCTCATACAACTTTTATTTTTTCCTGATTTTGCTATTTGGACCGGTACCTATTAAAAAACCAGTGAGGTCATCGGTTCAGGTTTTTTCCGGTTAAACCACCGAACCGGTCCGCTTTTTAAAACTATGATAATATGTAGGTACTCGTCCATGGTGTTTACCTGAAACTAGTAAACAACTTTAGCAAAACAATTAGTAGAAATAGCAACTAAGAATAAAGACCAAAAGCGTTTAGCTCCCCAGAAACAACGCTAGAAAATAACTTGATGACTACAAGTATACAGATCGATTATAGCTAGTTTTGAAATAAGAGTATTGAACCCATAGAGAGCTATTTGGCTAAGGTCTTTATGTCCCTTGTAATTATCTACAAAGGATACTTGTAAGTTGCCTTTGATCTCAAGTAAATGGTGTTTGAAAGGTTTTTGTGATTGAAAGCGAGAAAGTAATAAAAGCAAGTAAAGTGAACATGATGTAACCCAACATATGGAAATCACCATTAGTCCACTTCATGCTAAACCAACCATTCCTACAAAGGTGAATTCCTACCATATCTTGTTTTCCTTTGGTCATCACGTGAACGGGATCCTACTTGATCCAAGTGCGTGGGGTATGACTAGGCCCATGACCATGATGCCAAGAGGAGGAGACCAGGAGGCCCGAGGACTCAAGACCGACATCATAGAGCACCTGAAGCACCACCAGAGTCTCCGTCCACTACAGTCTGGAGTCTCAGCCCCTACGGACACGGAATTTCTGCCCACGCCTTATCTCGCATACTGCTGCAAGGTTCTGGAGTCCGTCCGGAGTCTCCGCTTCAAGACCGGAGTCTCCGCGCCGACACGATGTATCCGCCTGCACCTCAACCCGCCTATGTCTATAAGGTTCTGGAACCCACCCGGAGTCTCCGCCACCCAAACCGGAGTCTCCGCCTGGCACCGGAGTCTCTGCCCCTCGCACCCCGGAGTCCCGGCGTAAGTGAGCAGGCCGCACCCCGGAGTCTCCGGTTTAAGAGAATTTGGTTTATGCTTTGAGTTTATTCTTAAGCATTTTCCTTTCATGCCCTTTCATCTTTGTTATTGCTTTCCATGTTTAATATATAGATAAAACTCCACCATCGATAATGGTTGGCAATATATGTAGTGAAATTCAAGCTCATTCACACATGCATATATTATGTGGGAGTTTTCTCTATATATTGTTCTTCTACTAACATCACATACTTTTGTAGTATTTGATGCTAGTGCAACCAGTTTTGTTGTTAAATTCATTATATAAACCATCTTAAAGGAATTTTCATCAATTACCAAAACGAGGGAGACTAAAAGTGCATGTGTGCCCCACATGTGGTTTGATAATTAATGACAATACATATGGACTAATGTTTGCATTGAGTTATACTTGTAAGAGTTGTCCATTAACATCGCTTGAACCATTTGTTGGCCTCAAGGTTGAAGGATGAAGAAAGGAAGAAGAATAAGCAATGACCAAGGAGATATTCAAGGTATGATCTAAAGAGTGTTCATGTGAGAGTTTAGCCTATTGGAAGCATTACTTGAACAAGAAGATAGTGTGAGCATTCTTGTATTACTTGAAGACATCATTTTTAAGAATTTATTGAATATGTTGAACTTGTTAAGCATTCTATTATTATGCCCAAGATCATTAAGCAGGTCAGCACTATTTCATCTTCTGAAATTAAAGAGTATGTTGAAACTCCTCCATACCCAAGTAAAGTTCAGGAGAATTTATGCACCACTATTTCAAATAAGAGTACTAGAATATGGTGTACACCTTATGAGCAAATTGAAGTCCATCATCCAATTTCAGCCATCAAGGAATTGAACGAAGAAGATCCATATGATGTTTATTTATGTGAAGATTTCATAAAGGTAAATAAAAGAAACACCACTAAGGTGGGTAAGCCAATTATATCAACTATTGGAACTTCATGTTATCATGGTCTTTGTGATATTGGAGCATGAAGGGTTCCATAGCAGAAAACAAAAAAATTCCTATGTTAGAACTCCCTAACTCCCAAGATCTGTCTATGTAGTAATGCAATAATGACCGTAGCATATACAATACATACTCTTGTATACCGTACGCGATTAACGTTCCGAGGGGAACGTGGTTGAAGTAGTCGAACTCGTAGCTGACCTCAAGGTCACGATGCTCCTCGCAGGTCACCCCTTGCTCCATCTTCATCGTGCAGCAGCTCCGGCTCACGACATGCGAGGTGCCCCAAGTGTGGCCCCTTGCGGTTCATACACATACGGTGTACGATGACAACCTCCAGCTCCT
Organism: Avena insularis; assembly: GCA_023614405.1. Classification (NCBI taxonomy): domain Eukaryota; kingdom Viridiplantae; phylum Streptophyta; class Magnoliopsida; order Poales; family Poaceae; genus Avena; species Avena insularis. The sequence continues at coordinate 88,168,460 of CM042690.1, read as the reverse complement.
CGATCCCGCCTGGAGTGTGGAAGTAGATCTCCGGCTTGGAATCTCTACATCGCAACAACGTGCTGCAGGTGCGCCTTATTCGCACATCCCATACATGGGGGCCATGGTCACAAAGGAGAGAGAGAGAGGAGAGAAAGTCAACCAAAGGACTTCTCTATTTGGTGTGTGTTAATCCCACTCATGCGCACCCCTTTATACAGGGGAAGGGAGGTGTGCCCCCCCTTTGGGTTTCCCATGTGGGGATAAACAAGGGAGAGAGTGGGAGGCGCCATGGGCCTCTAGGGCACCATGGGCCAGATGGCTAGGGCCCCTACCCCACGCACAACCCAAGGCTGGCCAGGTGGGCCCCATGTGGCGGCTGGGCTTGGCCCTTCCCTCTTGCGGTTTTCCTTCATGGGCCCTTTTTCTCTAGGAATTTGGCCCATTAGTAGAATACCCTTTCAAATTAGATTTTAATATTATATTTAATATTAATTACATTAATTAATATGTAAATATATATTACAAAATCCGATTTGACCTGAAACACCTTTCAGTTCTCTTTTGATTTCCTCCGAACGACTTCAGAACTTTCGCAAAACGATTCCGGTTCTCTCATGGAATTTTTCCGGTTTCCTTTTCTCCTTCATATGGTGATTCCAACTTATAGAGGATCTCTAGATCATCGCACCCTTGAGTGTATTCCCCACGGCTCGGGAATGACACGTACATGATCTCCATCAATGATCAATAGAGGGACCGAGATGCCCATAATGACCCATGTGCATTCCACGATGATAATATCGTTTGAACCATAAACGTCTTTTCCCATTTCCTTTGCCATTGATACCTAATTCACCCGAGACTTGATCTATGATATCTCCATACCTTCGTTCGGTCTCGTTAGTGATGAACTTGTTTACTCGTTTCTATGTTGTTGCATTCCGTGACCAAGTCACACGCTTGCAAGCTTTGTTAATGCAACGTCACCGAGATGGCCACAGGTATCTATCAGTTACATGGATTGGAAAATCCTGGTCTTGATATGTACTCCTCTATACACCCATTTGGGAAACCTGAGTAGCACCTTTTTGATCACCCTTTCACGAGATGATACTTGATACCATCTAAGTTCCCTCTAAAACAGTGATTTACATTATCTCACAGTCTAAGAATTACTTTGCGAGGTTTCCTTAGTTTATCACTAATGATGAGCTTTGTAAGTAGATCTTATTATGATACAACTGTTGGGTATTTGTCTATCACATCATTCAACAAATGACATGATCTTATTGTCAATTGGCATACATGCCCATGATCTTGAAACCCTAGATCATCCTCATGACCAATGAGCTAGTTCGCTTGAGGCAACTAGAGACTTGTTGTGTTTACGTACCACATTTGTACCAATGTTTCCACCTGATACAGTTATAGCATAATATGAAACTATTATGAACTAACTGAGATATGACAATAAAAACCTATTTATTATTTGCCTCTAGGGTGTATCTCCTCCAGAGCAAACATAAGTGTCATACTCTATTCTATATACCTTAAAATTAAGCATGATATTGATCCAATACAAATGGAAAAGTCGGGTAAGACCACTCAACTTGCTAAAAGAATATATAGTCCTCTTGGTATGGTAAGGATTGTGCGACAATCTCAGATCTAAGGATTACAATGATTGGGACATACAAACGATGAATTGTTCATTGTATCTCAATATAGGCCAGTTCGATTTGCTTAACTCTTTAACCGAATCCGTATAAGTCGGAATAGTATCACCATACCCATGACAAGTAGAACCTAGTCATGAGCCGACTTTCATGTTAGTCTAAGTTGTGTGTCAAGCATAACCTCAAGGACCAAGGACATCTAGTATGAGCAACATGAATATGTAGTTCCACAACCAAATCACATATTCAATGATTCATATCAGATGTTCATACTAGGATAACTTAATAACTTTATGAATACATTAGAAATTATATCATGCATGATTGCCTATAGCGCATATTCCCAACACTATCCATATGTCAATGATCAACAAGGATGGAAAGCTTCAAGCATATGACCTTATAGAGATGGCTCATCTTAAATTTGCACTTCTTCGTTTCTTATGGAGTCTTGGTCCACTTGAAACCGCTCTTTGCATTTTGTCTTGATCAACCTTATATCTTCATCTTTCTTTGTTTAGGAACAACAAGATGATTACCAGAAGATTTAACAACTTGTACTAAAACAAATGGGTAAAGACCAAACCTATTGCAGAGTTTTCAAATAAAACAGAAGTAGAGAAATTCTATACACAAGAGTATTCATATTCTAGGCGGGGTTCATTAGCGTAGTCAAGATCCCAATTATAAGTATTCTTAGATATTTTTTTCATTAAGTCCCATGCTTCATCCATACTCTTATGAGTAAAACTCTCTCTAGAAGAATTATCCAGAAAGTCCTTTTAATGTTGAGGAAGTCTTACATAAAGATTGATCAATATAGTACTTTTAGATAAATCATGAGAATGATTCTTACGAAGGAGCTCCTTTAGTCCCCCAAGCTCGAGTAATACTTTCTCCAACACGAGACCAAAAATTATAAACATGACACCATCTTGTATAAGCAGCGATCGAGAAGAAATCTTGAAAAACCATGGCACTTGTATAAGCAGCGGCCGAGGATGTCGACGACCACGATCTTGAGAGATTATCGTCCAAGAGAAGCTAGTAGCGATAAGGCCGGGAGATAATTCCATCTCCAACCTCGTGGAGAAGGGGGACACCAGACTCACAAGTTCCATGACGAAGCCGTACCTGGCTGAGCTTCATCGGGCTGAGGCAGAACTTGAGGGCACCAATACGCTGTGACATCATCCCCTCCACTGAATGTTGCCGCCGTAGACAAACCTTTAACATGCCTGGCCTAATGCCCGACGATCGACTCCAAACTCTAGCATGTCGATGCTCCTTTTGGAAAGAACACCGACTTGGGCCAGGTTGAAAGACCTTTATTCTCGCTGCTACTGATACCCCTACACCGGAGACGAAGAACTCGAAGACCCTACAAAGACCGGTCATCCCATCCGAGGTTCCCTCACCCTCCAGCCACCGCAGCGGCTAGCAGCGGAGGGTAGGGGAACCAACGACGCCATATTTATTTTTTTAAAGCAAACATACCCCTTTTCATTAATCATTTATAACGGATTAAAGAGAGAGACATCAACAAAGTAAGCATGTCATACTATGCATTTTTTTAAATACAAGGCCTTCATTGATTAAGAAGAAGATTTTGTGCAAAGCTTTTGCCACGTGTTTAGGAAAAAAACTAGTGGAGTAAATAGTACATCGGAGGACATGGAACCTGTCCGTATAAAATCTAAATCAGTTTGGTCCTTATATTCAGAAGAGTCGAATTTACGATAATTGAAAGGAAATTGATTGGGATCCCCCGGACGATACGAGGCAAACCATCGTCCACGTCCGGAGTGAGCGCGCGCACCCATTTCTTTTCCTCAGCTCGACCTGAGTGTGGGGCCCGCCACGTTGAGTCCTCCAACCTCATCTCTTTGACTCTTTCACGGACCAGCTCCACCGCACGTTGCCTTGGCCTTCCCAGTCCGAGTCCCAAGTTCCAGCAGCCATGGCGCTCCGGCGCCGGTGTCCATACCTCGCCGACTCCCCACAGCCATGGCCGTGCTGCCGGAGTGCTACACGAGGTAGGTGATGCTCCCCCACGAGCATGCTGGACGTTGTCGCCCGTGCTCCCCCGCTGGAGTGCTGCACGACATCGGTGATGGTCCGCTCGCACTAGCGTGTTGCGGAGCCCGTCCTCTCCCTCCCGTTCGAGCTCCGACCAGGCGCGCAACCCTTGATGGTGGTGCTGCAAGCCCGGGGCGGCGCTGCTACCAGCCCTAGACGGCACTGCTGCAAGCCCAAGGCGGCGGTGCTATAAGCCCTAGATCGTGCTGCTACAAGCCGAGGCGGCGAAGTTGCTTTTTTTTTTGCTGCACTTACTGGATTTTTTTCTAGAATTGTTTTGAGGTTTTGGTACAATTGTGTAAAGTTTTTGCTACGAGGTGTCCGACGATGTTTTGCGGGCGAGTCTCAGACGAAGTTAATTTTTTCGCTACATTAGAAGAACTTTGTTGCTACAACTGTCTTATGGTTTTGCTACAACAGTGTCAAGTTTTTGCTTCAAGGTCTTGGGCGAGAGTCACCGGCGAGTTTTTTTTCGACTATGTCTCCGACGAAGTCGTTTTTGCTTCATTAGCATAATTTTTTAGCTGCATGGCTTCCGGCGAGGTCCGGCATGACGTCCTATTTCTGAAACGAACCATTTCGGAAGCAAAAGTAGGAACATATGTAGGAAAAACGAGGTGTTTTGCAGCAAAACCGGGATTTGGAGGACACGTGACGCGCGGGAGAGGAGGACCATGGGAAGCCGCCATCCTCCGGGGACGCCTAGCGTTGTGCGTGAGTGTTGCTGCTGCTGCGGTCACACTGGACGGACAGAATCACCTGCCTGCAGCTTTGAGCCTTGGACCGGTGCGCCGCGTCGCGCACACCCACAGCCACATCCCATCGATGATGATCGATCGGCACGAGCGCTCGTCGACGTCGCGCGGCGCCTGCCACCGGTGCCCGTGGTGGCCCGTGCCGCACCGCACACGTCCCAGGCCCCGCCCATCCACTCCCGACTCCCGAGCGCCGTTACAAAAGCCGAGAGCCGCAATCCAAGTTGCAGCGCAGCTCCGTCCTGATCCTCCTCCCTTCCCTCCCGCGCGCCGCAAAATTCCGCGTGGAGCCGCCCACAAAAGCGCAAGCCTCCAAACGCACCGCCCCCGGCACGCATCCCAAAGACCGACGTCGCCTCGCCGCCCTCCTCCTTCGCTCCCAACCGCTCTTTTTTGTTTCCTTTTTGTTTACTCCCTTTCCGCGTTCGCCCTCCCCGCCCCGCGCCGGCGCCGGACCGCCGCCCCGGCGGAGAAACCCTAGAGCCAGGAGCCCGCCGTCGGGACCCTCCGCGCCTGGCCCGTCGGGCCCATGACGTCGTGCGGGTGCCTGGTGGTCGAGCAGGTGGAGGACCACGGCGGCGGCGGCGACGCCAGGGGGAAGGGCAACGCGAGGGGGAGGGCCGGGTGCGGGTGCGGCGTCTGCGCGGGGGACCGCCGGTTCGAGACCATCTTCCCCATCTACGTCATGGGCAGCTCGCGGGCGCGCGCCCTGCTCGACCTCGCCGCGGGGGACCCCATATGGGAGGCCGTCAAGTCGGAGGCCAGGTCCGAGGTGAGCACACGGTCCTGGGCATCCGCTCCTGCCGATCGATCACAGATTTACTTGCCTCTGCTCAACTTGATGATCGCGGTTTCTCTTCTTCCGTGGCACGCCGATGCTGAATTTGGGGTCTCGGGGCGACGAAATATCGCAATTTCCTCTTGGGTGCTAATTTCTGCCTCTCTGGGTTCAGTTGACTAAATTTCTTGGTTCCATGCGGCAGCAACTAGTAGAATATTCGTTCTTGTTCTTTTCACTTTAGCCTATTCTATCTTCAGATTTTGATAGCACCTAGTATGTCTGCTGTGTGTCGACTGACCGAGTGAATCGCTAATAACCTTTTCAGTTAGACAGCAAGTATCCTTTGGTCTTGATACTTAATAATCGCCTAAATAAATAATACTACTAGTTGATGTGGTAAAAATGGTACTACTTCCTTTTACTGTTTTTGACTTCTTGTTCTCCTCAATTTGATCTTGTGTAGTAGTAATACTAGTTGACACGAGTAATTTATGGGAGCAGGCAAAAGTGCAATCAATTGAAACTACTATGTGATGTGAGCTACAAGCCTCAGTGTGTTTTTCTCTTGTGACTTCAGAGGGCAACTCCTGAAAAGGAAAACATTTCTGGCAACTCACATCTGATGTTGCTGAAATCAGATCGTCTATAAAAAAGTGTGTGAAATTTGGTTGTCTATAAAAAGTGTGCGAAATCTGATTGTCGCGCAGTAGTTGATAGCGCAGTTTAGCCGGAGTAATTTATGGAGGCAAAAGTACAATCAATCAATTGTAACTATGTCGTGTGAGTTACAGCTTCAGTTCTTTTACTGTGTGTCATGACTTATGAGGGCAATTGTGGAAAAGAAAAAGGACAACATTTCAGGCAACTTAGATTTCGTGATGCTGAAATCTGAGTGTGGTATAAAGGTGTGTGAACACCGATAAGACCCAGGATCCGAAACATTTCTGCTCAACCAGCCCTAAACACGAGTTGAGCTTTATGCATGAGCTTTGGTTTGGACTGTTGACTTTTATACTGTTACCGCCTTATTGCTAAACTTCATATCATGTTACTCCTAGTTTTACCTGACGATGCCTGATGGCTGTATTCCCATTTGACAGGCAGAGAAGGAACCTGTTTTAAGTAGCTTCTTATATGCAAGTGTGTTGTCTCACGACTGTCTGGAGCGGGCGTTGAGCTTCGTCCTTGCAAACAGGCTTGAAGATCCAACACTGCTCGCGACTCAGCTAATCGACATTTTTAATGATGTTATGATGAATGACGTAGATATACGCCGTTCCATTCGTCTCGATGCACAGGTTAGCGCACTGTTGTCTTGTTCAGATGCCATGTTCGGTGTGTGTGCATGTTTGTTCTGTATCATTCCATTAATGGTCTCTTCGTTCAAATTTAGGCCTTCAAAGGCAGAGATCCTTCATGTGCACAATATAGCTGGGCCCTATTATACCTAAAGGTATGTGCTTGCTGTGTTAATACCAAGTGACTGTATGGTCTAGGTAGTGAGAACTTGCTTGCTCATTTTTACTTAGTATAGCTTTACTATGGTTTTGATTTAACTCCAGCATTACCTAATACTTTTACCGCCATAAATGACCATGAATTCTAGTTATCATATCATTCATCTCTGGAGAAGACCACAAGACTTATGTTGCTTGCAACTTGCTTCAGGGTTACCATTCGTTGCAGTCGTATAGGATAGCTCATGTATTATGGAATCAAGGGCGTAAGGTTCTTGCGTTGGCACTGCAAAGTCGTATTAGTGAGGTGAACCTTAATTTCTTCTGATGCAGATTTTTGTGTGCTTACCTTTCTGTTGGAATAACGTATGCCACATTCCTTTCAGGTTTTCGCAGTGGATATACACCCAGGTGGTTAATGTGGTTAACACGAGTTTTACATCTGTTCGAAACAGTCTTACATCTAATGTGGTTAACATGAGTTTTGCATGCAGCCATATGATGATTAGCCTATCTTATTATCTTTGCGGAAATATCTGTTGTTACCTTTACTAGTAGGCTTGCCTACTTTGAAAGATGTATGCTAAGTTATCCTAGTAAACATCTTAATTTGCACCAAGTTTTCGTCTTTGTAGTAGGTTTGCAGTCGCTGCAAAAATTCGGTAGATACTACAGCGCTCTCTTTCAAACATAATAAGACAACTAAAAAAGTAAGTGTTTTTCATCATAGATTAATTGGTAGCTGCAAACTAGATTGCTAAATTGTGTTTTTCACTTTTGAGGAGGGTACGCAGTAAGCATTGCTCTTGTTTTGATCATTTTCTTAATTGATTACATACGAGGCTGCAATTATTTAATTAATGAATAAGTATCAAATTCTGAAATACAACCTCATGTTCGGATGATGTTTAGTTGTGGGATCTGACTTGCCTAAAAAGTATTACAGGGTTGTTTCTCTTCTGAGTTTGAGAAGTGAAACTTTCATCCTAAGTGGTTATTTTGGTATGCTTTGGTATTTTGGTTTGTTCTTTTAACGTTCATTATTGCTAAATCTGCAGCTGCCAAAATTGGGGAGGGAATATTGTTGGATCATGGAACTGGTCTAGTCATTGGTGAAACTGCCGTTGTTGGCAATTGGGTTTCATTAATGCAGGTAAAACGAGTAACCCAATTCTTGCTACTTCTGTTTTAAAATAAAGCACTACTTTTCAAAACAATTTTGAATTCCTTCCACAGTTTACCTTCTTGATTGACTGTTAGCTCTGTTCCAATATCTTTGTTGATATGGTTTCAAAATATTCTTGTTCAAATAATTGAATATTTCTTTCTCATGTTTTTGTATACTAAGTGAATAGTTGATCTGGTTTGGATAATTATCTATGCACACACCATTTTTTCATTGGGTAATTTTGTTTGGCAACTATAAATCATCCAATTTATGTAAGTTGAATATTTTAGAGACTTAAGAAACATTTCAATTGTGCTATGACTGAGAATAGAAGAAAAGTTGGGAAAACATAAGGTGTGCCTGTTTTGCGCTTTCTTACCATGCATGCTTTCCTTCAGTTTTATAAAAAACGTTAGTTAATAAATATCCTACTATCGTAGGATTGGCCTTCCACCCTATTTATTTGTGGTCCCATGCTGGTTTATTTTTGGTCATTTTAATTTTAGAAGATTCCTAATGGTTCTTTAGGGAAATCCATAGCAAGAACGGAAGTTCACCTGCTTACCAGGTAGGCTTTTGCTACAGGGTGTTACGCTCGGAGGTACTGGCAAGGAACATGGAGATAGGCACCCAAAGATCGGTCAGGGAGCTCTTCTTGGAGCTGGTGCTACTATCCTCGGCAACATAAACGTAGGCGAAGGTGCCATGATCGCCGCTGGTTCCCTTGTTCTAAAGCATGTACCTCCCCACAGGTTAGAAAGAAGTTGAGACTGTTAATTTGTAATTTTAAATAATGATGCTGTAATGCCCAAATTTAGTTAGTATTGAACATTTGTAGATATCATCTTTTTCTTCTTCTTGCAATGCAATATCCTTTGAAACAGAGCAAACACGGAGAATGCATAATCTGAATGTTGTTATTCACTGTAGTATATTGTATTTGCTTAATTGAAGTAGCTTGGCGTACTGAGGCCTAAGTTATTTTCATCATTAGTAAATAGTCAATTTTAGAAAATACTAATTGAAATGCTGGTGGAATCATGCTCATACGGATCATTCGCTCATTTCATTCCCTTCTGAATTTGAACATAGTCCCTTGTAACCTGGTGGTCCTGACAAGGATCTATATATTCTCCAAGTTCAGACTTACGTTAGTGGTATGTTAAAATAGAAAGGAATATACACATTTCTTTTTAAATGCAAACGCTGAAGCTTAAAGTCTGCGATTTGGTATGCTTTTCCATATTCCAAGGACTAGTTAATGTGCATTTTGTGGATATATAACTTGTGCTATCACTTCAGTCATGATGAGACCAGCACCATGATTGTTACTACATACTTCATGTTGGTTGGTGTTTTGATATTTTTTTCTTGTGTTCAAAAGCATGGCGGTGGGAAATCCTGCGAAGGTAGTCGGCTATACAGAGAAGGAGGATCCTTCTTTAAGTATGAAGCATGGTAAGTAGTGTGTGCACAGAATTGTGCGAGCTGTGTTTCTCTTTTAGCTACGTGTCGTTAACCTATTTTTTTTTTCATTTTTCCTTTTTAACCTAGACGCAAGGCGAGATTATTTCGAGCAAGTCGCCGGTAGTTTCTCAGAAGACAGATCCAACGGTGAGTCTCCCATTTATCGGTGATGTGTCTGTATAATCGTCAGTTATCCACTTCCTGTTATTTTACAGCAACTCGTCTTCTATGCAGGAAAGTGTCTTCTGTGCAAGAAGTGTTGTGAACTGCAACTCCGATGAAGTCGCGACACAAGGAATGCATGCATCTGTGTTGACGTTCCTACTTCCTGGAGCAGGAGCACCTGGGTGTTGGGTGACGCACGAGTGCTTCTCCTCTTTGCTGAGGAACCGTCTTGGGAGGAGGTCGCGCACGCTCGCAGGCGAGTTGCCGAGGGTCTCCTGAAGCTTCCCAGATGTATATTTTGCCGCGCCCTTTTAACTGGCGCAATAATGTGGAGATGTATTCTGTAAAGCTGGGAGGAATGGTAAAGTCTGTGGAGATCTCTAGCTGCAGTACCGTGTATCTCAGAGTAGCGCTTGTGACCTTAAATACATAGAGCAACTTATCTGAATCAACAAAGAAGTAAGGCAGTAGTCACTGTACTGTGGTCTTTGCATCCCATGTCTGAATACAAATCTAAATATTTAATAAGACACAAGTAACTGTCAAGTAACTACTTGCTATGTTCCCAAATCCCAAGTCAATTTACACGTTAAGTAGAACGATTGGTCCGTGAGCAATACATCGTCACTTTTGCTTCGGTTTCCCCCCTCATTTTCAACTTTGACAACAAAAACTCGATACTAAATCATTTCGAAGATGATATGAACCCACCCGAAGCCTGTATGGATCTTTTAGACGTATACTTACAGTGCACATGTACTCACGTGCTTGCGGGAGGCGAAAATCGTGAGGTGTATAGCAACAGTAACAAAATTTCAAAACATGACATGCAAAGATGTAGATCACGATAACACGAGGTAGGATCAGCAGGTGAGAATATGGAGTATACCCAACTCGACCGAGTACACGTATATAAAGGTACACATAGTCTGGATATGAGTTTCGACGGATCAAACGAAAACCGGAACGTGCAAACTTAACTAGGTGGGTGGGTTGGGGGTGGGGGTGGGGGGGGGGGGTGGCGAAGCACACCTCAGCCAAGAAGATCCTCCGTAACATGTTGTACGTTCATCCACCGCTTCCCCGAGTATGAATAAGATTGGAGCATTAAGGAGATATATTTAATCTTTGACAACAACAGAAGAGAGAGGATAAAATTGGCCTCTATTGGGGAAGAAGGGGATCAGTGGCTCAACAAATCAAGCCGCTAGAGACCATTTGCATCGTGCTCCGGAAGTTCGGGGGGTGGCTGAGAAGTTTCGGGGGCCGAAGCTTCTAGCCCACCTTTGGGCCAACTTCTGGGCCTATACAAACATATGTCACATGGAGGGGTGACAAGGCAGATCACCCCACCGGATAAGAATAGAACTGCGTTGCCCCATAGTTGGTGTGCGAGGGCATCGTGAGTTCGAGTTTCTTGTAATTACCGGGTTTTGCAAAAAATGGACTGTCAAATATCGAGAGGGCCCAGTTCGAGGTAAACACATCCCACCCCCACCAAATTTAAACATTCCGTTAACTGCCCTGTGAAGTAGACGGTCGACACCCACATGTCAGTACCATGTCTGTGACGCGAGCGCCAACGTGACAACCACATAAGCAAAACAAGGAACCAAACGCGTTTGTGTGTTGACCAAATTCACAAATTCACTCCCTCCTTCGCATGAACCGTAGCACCGGCGGTGGCGAAATCCACCCTCCATCCAGAACGATCCCTTGGGATATTTGACTTTCGACACCAAGTTGCTACGCCCACTCGCTAATTCCGATCTCCAACGACGCATGTCGTGTCCGCCGCTGCGAGGCTCTAGCCCGCCTCCGCCGTCGGACGAGCTAAGCAGCACAAAGGATGGCAGATCCTACTACCCATGAAGAAGTTTTGGATATATACGGGTGGGCTACTCTTCTCGTTGCTATTCGCACTAACTATAACTGCTAGCTGACTACTGACATTAAAGAGATAGATCAAACCTAGAATTGTTTGCTAGCCGAGCGCTCAGTAACAATTCTTATTTTTTGTCCCCAAATTTTCGTCAAGTAGGGATCTCCCCGGACACCCCTTACCTGGTTACGGTACTCCTCGGCAGCTACCTCTCTAAATTAGCAAATGAGAAGGACAAGTGTCTATCCTTGGTATGGTTGCTGCTCTGTGTAAACATACTGAAATGGGGTCAAAGCAGACTGCATAGTTCAGCTTCAAGGATGAATGAGGCATCATGGAGCTGTTGAACCAGTGATTGCTCCCGTAGCCCTGGATCCCGCTGCTGCTGGTGGTGAAGCTGACGAAATACTTGCTGATGGCTCAAAATGTAGAGCTTGTTGGGAACCCCAAGAGGAAGGTATGGTGAGCACAGCAGCAAGTTTTCCCTCAGTTATGAAACCAAGGTTATCGAACCAGTAGGAGCAAGGAAACAACTACAAGGTGTTGCTAGAAACTTGGAATCCTACACAACACAACCACAAAACTTTGCTCCCAACTTACAATGAGGATGTCAATCTCACCGGTTTTGTTGAAAACAAAGGATTAAACGTATTGTGTGGAAGATAGTAATTGTTTGCAGAAAGTAAATAGTAAATAGTAATAGTAGAAGGTATAGCAATGGTAAAAGCATGGACCGGGGTCCATAGTTCACTAGAGGTGATTCTCCTTAAGATAGATAACATGCTGGGTGAACAAATTATAGCAGGGCAATTGTCAGATTCGAGAAAGCATACAATGCATATATTAGACATCTTGACTCCTATGAGATTTGACTGGGCATTACAACATTATACATAGACCGTAATCCAACTGAATCTATGACTAATAATCCACCTTCAGGTTATCATCCAAACCCCTTCCAGTATTAAGTTACAAGCAACAGATAATTGCATTAAGCAAAGTGTGTAAATTAAACAATACGATTGCCCCATGGACAAAGGATTGTTGTTTTCTCCCTAGCAGCAACAACACATCTAGCACCTTAGAGATTTCTGTCACTTTTCCAGATTACTAGAGGCATGAACCCACTATCAAGCATAAATACCCCCTCTGAGTTGCAAGCATCTACTTGGCCAAGATAGTTACAAACAACGGAGAGCATGCAAGATCACAAATAACATAGACATGATAGAATCAATAATCAATCTGAAATAGCATCTCAATATCCATCGGATCCCTGCAAACACAACATGTAAGATTACAAATAGATGATGTTGATCATGAGCGGAGCTCACAAGATCTAAACATGATAGCACAAAGGAGGAGAACCAACCATCTAGCTACTACAAGGACCCATAGTCTACGATGAACTACTCACACATCACACCGGAGGCAGGCATGGTGATGAAGAATGCCTCCAGGGTGATCTCTCCCCTCCGGCAGGGTGCCGAGAAGAGCTTCAGATCCCTCCCGATCTAGGGATGGAGATGATGGCGGCTACATACTCTTTCGTGGAATTTTGATCGGGTGCTTAGGTTTTTCGTCTCGGGAGGCTTTTATAGGCGAAGGGGCAAGGTCGGTGGAGCACCAAGGGGCCCACACCCCCTGGTGGCACGCCCCCTAGGCCGCGCAACCACCAGGTGTGGCCGCCCTGATGCGCCACTTTGTCTCCCTTCCGGACTCCGTGTTGCTTCGGGTAAAATACTGACTTTGGCTTTTGTCTCGTCTAATTCCGAGAATACTTCCTTACTAGCTTTTCTGAAACCAAAAACAACAGAAAACAGGCAACTGACACTATGCCATCTCGTTAATAGGTTAGTCCTAGAAAATGTATAAAAATACCTCAAAGTGTGAACAAAACATAAGAAAGTAGATACTAATCAAGCATGGAACGTCAAAAATTATAGATACGTTTATGACGTATCAACATCCCCAAGCTTAACTCCTGCTGGCCCTGAGTAGGTAAGTGATAAAAAGAATAATTTTTGAGGTGACATGCACCATCATATTTGTAAAGCGTTGATAGCTGGGATCAAATTACTCTAATCATGAACATAAAAGACAGGGTTCTAACAATAAGACATAGCAACTATGTTGTAACATGAAAAAGGTACAAACAAAAGATTCATGAATAACAATGCATTAAAATACATTTGTTTGTTTCACATATAGAAAACAGAATAAGAATGGTATTCAACTTGTCCTTCATGATATAGCAAAACATAAATGCATAGGACACCTTCAAAGTTCATAAGGGTGACTAGATACAAATAATTTAAGAACAAGCAATATCACAGTTGTGAATCAATCAACAAGTTTTGGAACAATGCACATTAAACTAAGAATGATCACTATGCTCTCTCAATTGGTGCATAAAGATAGAATATGGAGACTCAACATATAAGTAAAAAGTAAGGCCCTTCATAAACAGAGATTTCAAGTTTCATAAAGAGCTTCCAAAAATTATGGTACTTATTAGTTTTCAGCTCTCATTACCCCTATCATAAGCATCTTTTAGGTGATTAAGGTTAAAGTGAACAAATATGAGGATTTGCAAGTTATAAGTCAAAATTTTCATGCCCCTTGCCTACAAGTCCCAGACCTCATGCTACTCAACTTTAGTCACAAGTAAGTTCTTGCCATTCTAAGTACATGTGTATCATGGAGAACCGCCAGCGGGGTACCCCTTGCCCCATGATACAGGGGCTATCCCATATCAAAATGACAAGGCAACAGACAATGAGCATCTCAACGATCTTTTTATTTGCTATTTGCATAGGTTTTTATTGAGGATGCTTCACAAAATGCTCACTATGGTTATGCTGCAAGTTTCCACCATGATTAGGCATGGCTTAGGCTAGCCACCCAGGTGTTTCTGTAACACATCTACAAACTCCATGAGCTTACAAGCTCCCCTTTTATTTTACACCACCGAGATCCATAAACAAAAGGACATGATATCAACTGAATAATAAGTGCAATGTTAAAAATGTTCCCCATGACAGCATGGTTCTGCTAATTCTCAACTTATAAAGTGCAAGCATATACGCAACATAGATGGACGCAATGGTTCAAGTTTATTAAGTACAAGAAAATAAAGTGTGCCATCAAGTTCATGAGAGCCTTAATCACTAATTTTCACATAATAATTTGGAAGGGTAGATAAAAGCATGAATATACTTGGAATGGTGTAACACACCATGCATAGGAATTTAGAGTGGACTCTTTGGAATAATTTGGTTTCCTTGGGAGTTGGATGCATGAGTGGAACTCATACTTAGCACATGCGGAGGCTTAGCAAAAGACTGGGAGCGACTAACTAAGAGAGCACTAATGGCCATAATCATGCAAAGTGACAAAACATTATTAATTTTCAAGCATAAAGTGATACTACAAGTCAAAAAACTAAATGATCATAGAGGCTAAGGTGACTGATACATGGTCTTAACATGGTGTAAGCATGTGCCAAGTCAATCCAAATAAAGCATCGAAGGAGAATACCACAATATTATGCTTTTGTATGCTAAAACAACGCATGATTCTTTCAAGGCACATTATGCAATCTCAATTCTTTGGAACAATTCATGCTAAATCAATAATTACTAAGCATAAAGTCAAAGCAATATCAAACATTACATGATAAAGTCTATGCCACAGTCAAAACAAGACTCCTTTTGTACCACTTATAAGCATGAACTTTCCTACTCTTTTCCAACACCAATCAACTTATTTGAAATATCATATATGAATGCATGGGTCCATCAAATTTATTTAAGCAAACCAAAAGAAAACTAAATGCAAAAACGAATACGCTCCAAGAACAACACAATTGTACAAGAAACAATAAAAATGAAGTGTTTGGAAGAAAACCTGAGATTTTTATTGATGAAGAAGGGGATGCCTTGGGCATCCCCAAGCTTTGACACTCGTACTTCTTGAATATTTCTTGGGGTGACACGGGTGGAATCCCCAAGCTTGAGCTTTTGTCCATACTTCATCTTATCACATTATTCTTCCCCTACACTTGAAAATTTTCCTTCATACAAAACTTCACACAATCCTTAGTAGCAACATTAGTGTATTCAAGATAACTAGCCCTATGGTTTAGTTTCATCACAAGTAAAACTTCCATTAAAACACAAGCTACTGTAGCAATTCCTTCTAAAAGCTCAAGTGATCAAAGAGAACTCAAAGAGAAAGAGATTAAGAGGCAAATACAAATAATGGCAGAAATCTGTCAAAACAGACCAGCAGGTAAAAAGCAATTTTTTCGAAGACCTTCTGTTGCTCAAGTCGAAAAGTTCTGAACTAACTAAAGTTGGATAATAACCTGGTGCAGAAGCACAAAAAATTACAACTCAATCCGACGTTCAGAGATTTTTCACGAATTTTTACAGTGGAGCACAAAAATCTGTTTCAGGACAACAACTTTCCCAAGTCTTACTTCTCTCTCATTAGAGGTTATTCTTGGCACAAAAACCACACACAAAGAATAAGGATAGGTTATTACAGAAGTAATAACTTCCAAGACTCAACAAAATAAAACTTACTGAATAGAAATTTGGGTTATCTCTCAATTAGTGCTTTTCTTTAACGCCTTTGAGCTTTATTCTTATCTTTAGGGAACATATGATTGTTTGGTATAGAAGAAAAATGCATGATGCCTTTTTTCACATCTATTATTGCTCTAAGGAGTTTTAGTAGGGATCTTCCAAGTGTAGTTTGTCCTTTTCCTACATATTCAATAACAAGATAATCAGTAGATACCACTTTCCCTAGGATCTTTGTAAACACTCCTTCAGTTATTTCAATGGACAATATTGTGGCATTATTTGTAAGAGATATTTCTTCTCCTCCCTCAGAAAGTCCCCAAAGATTCAAAGATTCATAGATATTTTTAGGCATAAGACAGAATTCAGACATGATATCACAACGAGCATAAAATATTTCATTATTTATAACAACTTTTACTATGGGAAGCCATTTTGAAGATTCAGAATTTATAGGAACATATTCATGATGATCTCTAAGAATGTTATAGCATTGTTTTAAACTAGCTGTGTTGGTCTCAAGAGTGTTCAATCTAGCAATAATGTTTGTAATGGAAGAATCAGATTTGCTAGGCAAGTCATATGTTGTAACCAACTTTTTTATGGCATTAAAAGCTTCATCCTCATTGCACTGGAGGAAATCCCCTCCTACTACAACATCCAAAGCATATCTGTAACAAATGGCAAGACCAAAGTAGAAACTGCTAAGAAACAAGCCCTGAGTCATTTTAGGTTCAGTTTTTTCATGTAAATGAGAAATTCTAGACCAAGCTTCTTTAAAACTCTCTTCAATTCCTTGTTTGAAAGTAAAAATCATTTCCTTAGGTGACATAGTGATTGGAGCAATGCTAGACATAATGGCTACTTGGAATAGAATTTTTTTGTGTGTTTTTAATAAAAGGAAACAAACTAGTACAATTTTTTATGTGTTTTTGATAGAAGAAACAAGCAAACAAAGCAGAAATAAACTAAGGAAAACAAAAAAACAAAGTAAAGAGATTGGTTATGAGGGACTCCCCTTGTGAAGATATCCTTGACTCCCCGGCAACGGCGCCACAAAAAGTGCTTGATGGCTCAAAATGTAGAGCTCGTTGGGAACCCCAAGAGGAAGGTATGATAAGCACATCAGCAAGTTTTCCCTCAGTTATGAAACCAAGGTTATCGAACTAGTAGGAGCAAGGGAACAACTGCAAGGTGTTGCTAGCAACTTGGAATCCTACACAACACAACCACAGAACTTTGCTCTCAACTTATAGTGAGGTTGTCAATCTCACCGGTTTTGCTGAAAACAAAGGATTAAACGTATTGTGTGGAACATAGTAATTGTTTGCAGAAAGTAAATAGTAAATAGTAACAGTAGAAGGTATAGCAATGGTAAAAGCATGGACCAGGGTCCATAGTTCACTAGAGGTGATTCTCCTTAAGATAGATAACATGCTGGGTGAACAAATTACAACAGGGCAATTGACAGATTCGAGAAAGCATACAATGCATATACTAGACATCTTGACTCCTATGAGATTTGATTGGGCATTACAACATTATACATAGACCGTAATCCAACTGAATCTATGACTAATAATCCACCTTCAGGTTATCATCCAAACCCCTTCCAGTATTAAGTTGCAAGCAACAGATAATTGCATTAAGCAAAGTGTGTAAATTAAACAATACGATTGCCCCATGGACAAAGGATTGTTGTTTTCTCCCTAGCAGCAACAGCACATCTAGCACCTTAGAGATTTATGTCACTTCCCCAGATTACTAGAGGCATGAACCCACTATCGAGCATAAATACTCCCTCTTGGAGCTGCAAGCATCTACTTGGCCAAGATAGTTACAAACAACAGAGAGCATGCAAGATCACAAATAACATAGACATGATAGAATCAATAATCAATCTGAAATAGCATCTCAATATCCATCGGATCCCCGCAAACACAACATGTAATATTACAAATAGATGATCTTGATCATGAACGAAGCTCACAAGATCTAAACATGATAGCACAAAGGAGGAGAACCAACCATCTAGCTACTACAAGGACCCATAGTCCAAGGATGAACTACTCACACATCACACCGGAGGCAGGCATGGTGATGAAGGAGGCCTCCAAGGTGATCTCTCCCCTCTGGCAGGGTGCCGGGAAGAGCTTCAGATCCCTCCCGATCTAGGGATGGAGATGATGGCGGCTACAGACTCTTTCGTGGAATTTTGATCGGGTGCTTAGGGTTTTTGTCCTGTGAGGCTTTTATAGGCGAAGGGGCAAGGTCGGTGGAGCACCAGGTGTGGCCTCCCTGATGCGCCACTTTGTCTCCCCTCCGGACTCCGTGTTGCTTCGGGTAAAATACTGACTTTGGCTTTTGTCTCGTCTAATTCCGAGAATACTTCCTTACTAGCTTTTCTGAAACCAAAAACAATAGAAAACAGGCAACTGCCACTGTGGCATCTCGTTAATAGGTTAGTCCTAGAAAATGTATAAAAATACCTCAAAGTGTGAACAAAACATAAGAAAGTAGATACTAATCAAGCATGGAACGTCAAAAATTATAGATACGTTTATGACATATCACTTGCTGATAAAGTTGTTGGTGCTGACGACGAACAACCTGAGGCTGTTGCCGAAGTCTAGGAAGAACATGCTGGTGTTGTTGCTGAGGTGCCAACACTTCTAGTGCTGAGAGCAGATTGTGTGTTTGCTGCACACTCACGTGCCTATCATGTTGACCCTCCAAATTCGACCTAGAGCTGAATGCACGTCAAGAAGGCCCTGCCATTGGCTCATCAGTGGGATCGTACGACTTGATAGGGCATGATTCACGACCAAACACAGTGTTCTGGTTCATTCCGATGATACCACCAACCCCAAGGACCATTTATATCTATCTTTAGTTTCCGCCTAGTTCTACGAAGTAATGCTTCTTTGGTCAAAACTAAGCTTTGCTTATTTGTGTAAGAACAAGTTAAGACTATTTGTGTAAGACTAAGTTAGGTATATTTGTGTAATATTTAGTGAAGCCTATATTTGTGGGGCTGTGCGACTCTAGCTTGGTCACTAATGTGCCCATCTTTTCTTTTTCTACACCGGAAAGCATAATTGTAGCATAGAACATACAAATATAATGCGCATACTAGTCACTTTGCTCAAAATAGAATAGCAACCACTTCAAGTTAATTGCAGTTTCAAGATTGCCATCCAGGAAAAGCAAGGTTTCATCAGCATATAAAATGAATAGCGCATACAACCAGCTAGCAACATTGCCGATAATGTTATTGTTTTGAATGATACATGGTGTTTGCATTTGAATGCATCACTAGAATGTGGAACCTATTCATGATTGATGACATGGATTTAACTTTTCTTCTTTTATTTTCATTGAATCGCTCATGGATTTGTTCCCATTTTTTTGGCAATGGCTGATGAACTCCACTCTCTTGGTAATAAGCTTTGTCAACGAGCCTTTGGTGATGCAATGAAAAGTACAGAGTATGGTATTCATTATCATTCCATTTATATTCTCTCCGTTTCTTCTTCAGGGAGCTACTAAACTCAAAGAAAAGTCTAGTAAACAATATATCTATACACGTTCTTCTACCTCAATCACAAGAAAAAAAGTGGATGGAAATTCACCATGTTGGCTTTGTGCCGAACACAATACATTTGACCTTGGGGTTGATAGAGGAAGACGCGGTAGCTTGCGTGGCTGCGACCACAGCGATGGTGAGCTCCGATCGGGAGGAGGACAGTGAGACCGAGCAGGTTCGGCATGGTGACAAAAGTCCTCCTGGAATGAATTGTCATCCCGACGTCGTGCTATGGGTGCGGCCATGGCGAGGGCGAGCTCCGGTTCAGGAGGAGGAGAGTGGTACCGAGCAGGTTCGCCCAGGAGACAAACCTCACCCCTGAAGGAATTGGTGTCCCAGCACCGCACCATGGACGAGAAGAAGAAGGTGGCGTCAAGAAGAATGGGAAATGGATGCGGGCGCCAACGCTGCAAGTCTACATGGTAGCCACGATGACAGCGACATATATAACGGTCAAAAATGACAGGAGGGGCCCAAATTGATGGACATTAGCGTGATATTTTGTGTTCAAATGTTATGTTAACTTCATGTCAAAAAATACCCTCTAGGCATTTGGCACTCCAACTATGGGTACCTTGATCCAATAACAAGGAACTCGGACCCCACTATGCCTTGGCATCTCAACTTTGGGCCTGCAAAATGAAAACCTCGGTCTAGAGAGTAGCGAGTAGTTCTGAGGTAGAGACCAAGGAGGGGCTTGGGGACCCGCGACCGTTCATGAGCTTCGCAGTATTGTGAAGCAGTATGGTCCCAAAATTGTCATTGTCCTAGTAAACAAAGGGTAGAAAAACTAACTGGCAGAATTGGTATGATCGGTGGTTTTGCGGTTAACAGTGATGGCCTAAGTGGCGGCATCGGCATATTCTGGCCAGCAGATGTGGCTATAGATGTGAAAAGCTTTAGTCAGCACAATATCGATAGTGACACCAACAAAGGGTGATTTGACTCCATGGCGTTTCACTGGTTTGTATGGGGAGCCGCAAAGAGAGAATCGACACTCTATTTGGACTTTGTTGTGGCGTCTTCACTTGTTCTAAAGTTATCCTTGGCTTTGTATCCATGATTTCAACGAGACAACAAATTTCCTAGAGCACTTTGATACATTGCAAATGTATCTATAATTTTTGATGTTCCATGCTTGGTTTTATCTACTTTCTTGTGTTTTGTTCCAACTTTGGAGTACTTTACATATGATTTCTTGGACTAACCTATTAACAAGATGCCACAGTACCAGTTGCCTATTTTCTGCTATTTTTGGTTCTAGGAAGTCAGAAAATGAATATTCTCGGAATTGGACGGGACAAAAGCCAAAGTTACTATTTTGCCGGAAGACTCATGGAGCCAGAAAGAGAGTCGGAGAGGGGCCACAGGGTGGACACACCACCCCTAGGCACGGGTCCCCCTTGGCCGCGCCAGGGCATGGTGTGGGCCCCCTGGCACTCCACCGACCTTGCCCTTTCGCCTATAAGAAACCTCCGATACGAAAACCCTAAATCATCAAGCCTCTAGCCACGAAAAGTTCCGCAGCGCCGCCGCCACCGAAATGGAGATTCGGGGGACAGAAAGTCTTTGTTCCGGCACCCTGCCGGGACGGGGAAGTGCCCCCGGAGCCATCTCCATCGATCTCCACCGCCATCTCCATCACCATTGCTGATTCCCATGATGAGGAGGGAGTAGTTCTCTCTCGAGGCTAAGGGTTCTACCGGTAGCTATGTGTTCATATCTCTCTCTATGCATGATCATATTGTGATCATGAGCTTTGTAATCAAGTAGATCTACCTTGCTACTCAAGTGCTTTAATAGATCTCTGCTCTCCCCATGTGTGTGAAAGTGACAGCGTGCACACCATGGTGGCACTTAGGCTAGAGATTACAAATACTTGTTATGAGTTATATTTGGAGTTGGATGTCTTTATGAAATTGTGGTGTTTGTTGGACTCATCTAGTACTCAAGGTGACAGTGTGGGGTTTTCTTGATGGGAAAGGCTTACTTTGAGGTGTGCTGTTATAGCCCTACCATCGATTAGAGTGTTCAACCGGAGAGTAGTTAAGAGTAGTATCATAAAGAGAAGATATTTATATGAGAGTGTTCACTAGTGAAAGTATGATCCCTAGGCCTTGTTTCTAAGCACCGAAACACCGTTTGCTATTACATCTGTTACATGTTTGCTTGCTTTCATCTTTATTTTAGTTTTACTTTAGTCTTTTCCACGCCATCAAGCTATTCTCTATCACCGTTACCACTTATAATTATCTATACCACTTGTATTTCACTATCTCTTCGCCGAACTAGTGCACCTATACACCTGACAAGTGTATTGGGTGTGTTGGGGACACAAGAGACTTCTTGTATCTTGATTACAGGGTGCTTGAGAGGGATACCTTTGACCACTTCCACCCTGAGTTCGATAAACCTTGGGTGATCCACTTAAGGGAAAACTTGCTGCTGTTCTACAAACCTCTACACTTGGAGGCCCAACAACTGTCTACAAGAATAGAAGTGCGTAGACATCAAGCTATTTTCTGGCGCTGTTGTCGGGGAGGTAAGGTAAAAGGTATTCACACCAGAGGATTAAAGAAGAAGAACCTCCCACGACAAACGCCTATTTTCTGGCGCCGTTACCGGGGAGGTAAGGTAAAAGGTACTCACATCCTCCGGTGTGAGTGCTCGAAGTTATTTCCTTTAGATTCTGCAATTTTGCCTTTTTGTTTCTTGTTTTCACTAGTTAGGCTTAATGGAAAATAACAAAAAAATTAGAGAGCTTTATAGTATTTATCTTGAGTTAGGACATGAAGTGTTTGAAGAGAAAATTAAAAAACCTATGGAACTTTGTTTGCATGCTAATAGCAATGTTGTTAGTATGAATTCTTTGGTCACCATTATTGCTAATGCTATGGAAAAGTCTAAGCTTGGGGAAGCTAGTTTTGATGAAAATGATCTTTTTAGTCCCCCATCTTTAGAGGAGAAAATTTACTTTGATGATACTATACCTCCAATATATGATGAATACAATGATGAATATGATATTTTCAGTCCACCTACTATTGTGGAGAAAATTAATTATGATTACAATATGCCTCCTATATTTGATGATTATGGTGATGAGAATAATAATGGTAGCTATTTTGTTGAATTTTCTCCCACTATGATTAATAAGAATGACTATTCTTATAGGGAGAATAATAATTGTTTTATGCATGTGGCTCATGATAAGAATGATTCATGTGATTGTTATATTGTTAATTTTATTCATGATGCTATTGAAGGTTATTATGAGAGAGGGAAACATGGTTTTATGCATCTCAATAATATTAGGTTTCCCCTCTTTATGTTGAAAGTCTTGAAGTTGCACTTGTTTTGTTTTTATATGCTTGTTGCTTTGTGCTTTCATGACTTGTTTATTTACAAGATTCCTAAGCATAGGAAGTGGGTTAGACTTAAATGTGTTTTGAATTTGCTTCTTGATGCTCTCTTTTACTTCAATTCATATTTCCTATGTGAGCATCTTGTCAAACTATCATGCCTAACTTAAAGGCGTTAAAAAAAATACTTGTTGGGAGATAACCCAAGAGTTTTAGATGAGTCTTGGAAGTTATTAATTCAGTAATAACCGCTCCTTATCCTTTTTATTTGCTTTTTGTGCCAAGAGTAACCTCTAATGAGAGAGAAGTAATGCTTGGGAAAGTTGCTCTCCCGAAACAGATTTTTGTTCTTCACCGTAAAAATTCGTGTAAAATCTATGAACGTCTTTTTGAGGCGTGAATTTTTGTGCTTCTGCCCCAGGTTGTTATCTAACTTTTGTTAGTTCAACACTTTTTGATTTGAGCAACATAAGGTCTTCCAAATTTTTTGTCTTTACCTGCTGGTCTGTTTTGACAGATTTCTGCCATTATTTGCATTTGCTTCTTGTTGGTTCCTTTTTGAGTTCTTTTGGGGAATTGAGCTTTTTGAGAGAAGTGCTATAGTAGCTTGTGTTTTAATGTAAGTTTTATTGGTGTTATAACTGAACCTTAAGACTTATTATCTTGAGTGCACTAATGTTGCTAATAAAGATTGTGTGAAGTTTTGTATGAAGGAAAAATTTCAGGTGTATGGAAGGAATGAGTAATGAGATGAAGGATGGACTAAAGCTCAAGCTTGGGGATGCCACGCGTGTCACCCCAAGAAATATCCAAGAAGTACAAGGGTCAAAGCTTAGGGATGCCCAAGGCATCCCCTTCTTTATCAATAAAAATCCCAGGTTTCTTCCAAACGCTTCATTTTTATTGTTTCATGCACAGTTGTGTTGTTCTTGGAGCGTCTTCTTTTTCGTTTTTGTTTTGGTTTTTATTTTTCTTGGTTTGCTTAGTTTTCTGAATAAATTGGTTGGACCCCCTCTTTCATACATTGGTTTGCAAATGGTTTGGTTTGGTTTGGTTTGGAAAAGAGTAGGAAAGTTCATGCTTATGTGGTAAAAAGAGCTTGTTTTTGACTGTGGCCTGTGCTCTGTCATGCCATGCTTGATATTGTTTTGGCTTTATGCTTAGTATTCTTTGCTGTAGCATGAATTGTTATAAACAATTGAGATTGCTTAATGTGCCTTGGATGAATCATGTGTTGTTTTAGCATATTAAAGCATAGTATAGTGGTATTCTCCTTTGATGCTTTATTTGGGTTGACTTGGCGCATGCTCACACCATGTTATGACTATCCAAAGTCACCATAGCCTTTATGATCCTTTAGTTTTCAACTTGTAGTATCACTTTATGCTTTGATCAATGATGTTTTGTCGCTCTGCGTGATTATGGCCATTATTGCTATCTTAGTTTGTCGCTCCCAGTCTTTTGCTAGCCTTCACAACAAAGTATGAGTTCCACTCATGCATCCAACTCCCTAAACCAAGTTATTACAAAGAGTCCACCATACCTACCTACTAGCTTATGCCATTCCAAGTATATTCATGCTTTTGTTTACCTTCCAAATTAAACTTGTTATGAGAAAACTAGTGATTAAAGCTCTCACGAACTTGATGGCACACTTTACTTTTCTTGCCTTAATAAACTTGAACCATTGTGTCTTCTATGTTGTATATGCTTGCACTTATTTGTTGGGAATTAGCAGAACCATGCTTTCTGGGGAACGGTTTCAACATTGCACTTGGTACTTGTACCTAGTTGATATCATGCTCTTTTGTATATGGATGTCGTCGGTGTGAAATGAAAGGGGAGCTTGTAAGTCCATGGAGTTATGTATATGTGTTAGAGAAAGCGCTGGGCTGGTCTAATCCATGCTGACATGGTGGAAACCTGCAGCGTAACCATAATGAGCTGTCTATGAAGCATTCTTCTTATAAAAAAGAGTCCTATATTGAGAAAAAAGAGAAAAAAAGATACTATGAAAAGAGGAAAGAGAGAAAAAAGCACCATATTCCCATGGTAAATAAGAAGAATGCTGAGATGCTCGTTGTCTGCTTGCCTTGTCATTTTGATATGGGGATTCTTCCGTATCATCGGGCAAGGGGTACCCCGTTGGCGGTTCTCTATGATACACATATACTTACGATGGCAAGAACTTACCGGTGACTAGACTTAAGTAGCATGAGGAGCGGCCCTCGTATACAAGGGACATGAGATTTCTGACTTATACTTCGTCAAGCATGTACACCATAGTTTGTTCACTTTAACCTTAATCACTTCAAGATGCTTATGATAGGGGCAATGAGAGCTGAAAGCTATAAGTACCATAATTTTTGGAAGCTCTTTATGAGACTTGAATCCCTACTTCCTTTTACAAAGGCCCTTCTTCCACCATTATATATTGAGTCTCCACCTTCTACCTTTATGCACCTACTTTGAGAGCATAGTGGCCATTCTTAGTTCTATGTGCATTGTCCCAAGACTAGTTGATGGATGCATAACATGATATTGCTTGTTTTAAACTATTTGTATCTAGTCACTCTTATGAACTTTGAAGGTGTCCTATGCATTTATATTTGCTACTCTATGAGGGACAAGCTGAATACTATTATGCTATGTTTTCTTTATGTGAAACAAACAAACGTCTTGCAAAGCATTGTTATTTATGAATCTTTTGTTTGTGCCTTTTCATGTTGCATCATAGTTGCTTTGTCTTGTTGCTAGAACCTTGTCTTTCATGTTATGATTGAAGTACTTTGATCCCAGCTTCGAATGTTTTACAAATACTTTGATCAAGTCTTTGATGGTGCATGTCACCTCAAAAATTATTCTTTCTTTTTATCACTTACCTACTCGAGGACGAGCAGGAGTTAAGCTTGGGGATGTTGATACATTGCAAATGTATCTATAATTTTTGATGTTCCATGCTTGGTTTTATCTACTGTCTTGTGTTTTGTTCCAACTTTGGAGTACTTTTCATATGATTTCTTGGACTAACCTATTAACAAGATGCCACAGTGCGATTACTTTTTTTACGCTGTTTTTGGTTCCAGGAAGTCAGAAAATGAATATTCTCGGAATTGGACGGGACAAAAGCCAAAGTTACTATTTTCCCGAAAGACTCACGGAGCCAGAAGGAGAGTCGGAGAGGGGCCACAGGGTGGCCACACCACCCCTAGGCGCGGCTCCCCCTTGGCCGTGCCAGGGCATGGTGTGGGCCCCCTGGCACTCCACCGACCTTGCCCTTTCGCCTATAAGAAGCCTCCGATACGAAAACCCTAAATCATCAAGCCTCCAGCCACGAAAAGTTCCGCAGCGCCGCCGCCACCGAAGGGGAGATTTGGGTGACAGAAAGTCTCTGTTAGGCACCCTGGAAGGGAAGTGCCCCCGGAGCCATCTCCATCAATCTCCACCGCCATCTCCATCACCATTGCTGATTCCCATGATGAGGAGGGAGTAGTTCTCTCTCGAGGCTAAGGGTTCTACCGGTAGCTATGTGTTCATCTCTCTCTCTATGCATGATCATATTGTGATCATGAGCTTTGTAATCAAGTAGATCTACCTTGTTACTCAAGTGCTTTAATAGATCTCCGCTCTCCCCATGTGTGTGAAAGTGACAGCGTGCACACCATGGTGGCACTTAGGCTAGAGATTACAAATACTTGTTATGAGTTATATTTGGAGTTGGATGTCTTTATGAAATTGTGGTGTTTGTTGGACTCATCTAGTACTCAAGGTGACTGTGTGGAGTTTTCTAGATGGGAAAGGCTTACTTTGAGGTGTGCTGTTATAGCCCTACCATCGATTAGAGTGTTCAACCGGAGAGTAGTTAAGAGTAGTATCATAAAGAGAAGATATTTATATGAGAGTGTTCACTAGTGAAAGTATGATCCCTAGGCCTTGTTTCTAAGCACCGAAACACCGTTTGCTATTACATCTGTTACATGTTTGCTTGCATTCATCTTTATTTTAGTTTTACTTTAGTCTTTTCCACGCCATCAAGCTATTCTCTATCACCGTTACCACTTATAATTATCTATACCACTTGTATTTCACTATCTCTTTGCCGAACTAGTCTTTGATCTAGATTAAGGATATAACATAGCTTGCTTTTTCCCTATAATACGTAGGTTTATCGAACTTTGGGAAGAATTTGCTTGGTGTAAGATTATGTCGAACATGTCTTTGAGAACTCGTAGTATCTTTATTTACCGGACCTTTCACGTTTACTTCTTTTATTTTTATCGATGAATGGATGTAACTACCTCGGTGAATTATGCTCTTAGTTACATGCCTAGATGAGCGAACGTGGTTAAAATAGTACGGTGGGGCCTAGGGGCCACTCACAGGTAGACCTTTCGGCCGTCCTAACCACTTTCAGAACATCAGGACAAGAACGGCAGCGTGTCGGTGAAGGGATCAACTACATACACAAGTGAGTATGTATGCAAGCCACATACAACAGTCCTCAGAGACATTCCATCTAAAATAAATAGAAATATTGCAACGCCATACGGCAAGATCCAAATATCCTAGATAGATATAATAGTTTAGGATATCTCCTCATACATCAAACATCAGAGTATCAGGCAGAAGCGGAAAACAAGATCCGAGTACGAATAAGAAGCAAATCGGCATAAGATGCCACATAAATAAACACATCCCGCCCATAGATCTCACGGATATCCGTTCCCGGAATCTCTACACCGAGTGATCGTTGCCCACATCATCCGTCTCCTCCACCCAGTATCCATCTTGCGAGTATACCTGTTCATCTGAATCAAACAATTTATCGTGTGAGACCCTAGGGGTACTCAGCAAGTCTTTATGCCTCTAAAGGGGACATAACCTGGGGTGACGCAATTGCAGCAAAAGATAATAACTAACAATTCTATAGATACTCGCTAACCATCCGCCTAACCAATGATAGACGGATGTCCGTTAATTAAGAACAACAGTTATAACAGTATAATTAACAGATCCATCCTCCTTCTCGCTTACCAACGAGAAAGCGGACGAACAACCCCCATCCGTTGGCAGTTTTATTAGCCATTCCATGAGTGTTGCACTATTTACTAGTCAGGTCCTTAGTCAAATTAAAAGCGGTACTTAGTTATACTTGTCTATGATCAAGAAACTGTGCTCCAAGTCGTCCATAACCGCGGACACGGCTTTCAGAAAAATTTACCCCGCAGGGGTGCACAAATAGCAACACACACTCGATCAACCTCGGAAAAACCAAACCAAAACCCAACGAGGCATTCACAACAAAGCGATCACAGGATTCAGAAATATTTCAGGGGGCCACCCCATTAAGCTACCCGCAACGAAGTTGGCCGGCTCCGAGACGGACCCAAGGTTTGCGCCAATGGCTGTAAACGACTGGGAACCCGAAAGTGTGATTGGGCTTGTCGATACCACGAATACACTCCGCAATCCTAAACAGTACAGGTGCTCCTAGCACAATCTTAAATAAAGCAGTAAAGCATGGTATAAGTACATGATAGTAATAAAGCCCCAAACTACTTTGTGGCCCCAAGAAATAAGAATGAATCAAGCTCTGGCTCAGGGGGGTCCATAAGGCCTTCCGGATGTGGATAGTGCGAATAGTCAAGGAACAGGAATCAAGTATCGGGGTCCTACGGGACACAAGTGAGCATGAAGAACCAAATAGCAGATATTGCTCACCGGTGCCACTTTCATTAGTTATCCCATTACTACTCAGGTTAAGTTGTTTAGGTACCTCGTTATCCATCAGACACTCACATACCCTACACATGCTGTTCTACGACCCGCATGGCTCAAACAACTCCTGTAGTAATGGCTCATGGGATGGAGGAACAAGCTTCGGTGGGGTTTAAAAGTAAAGGCTATGCAGTACTTGGGATTCAATTTAATGCAATCGCGACTCAATGATGCAAGAATAAGATAGAGGCAATAGGTACTATATGTATGCAAGCATGTGGTAGTGCTTGCCTGGTAGCTCCGTTGAAGTGAGAGTCGGATCTGGGTAGTGCTCCTGGGATTCCTGATATATCCCCTGCTTAGCGTCTATTCGAAGAAGAACCAAACAAACAAGGGCCAACATAAATAACGTGCACAAGCATATGTATTGAAATGCGACAAGCAAACAAGCATGCCATGATGAATGATGCACAATTGCATGGCAATAAAGTAGCATGGCATGGGTGAGGTGTGGGGTACAAGATTAAAGCATTTTATTAAGTTTTTAGTACGGTTTGCTCTCATAACACTTGCTGTATACTTATTATTTATATGATGCATGCTGCCATTCAGAACAAGGAATGCACAGTTAGAACAGGCTCGTCGCGCTGATCGATTTAGACATATTATTTGTCAAATTTGGAGTTATGGATTTAAAGTTTTTAATTTATTAAGAAAAGGCATTTTATTGTAATTTTAATTATCTCGAAAATTAAAGTGTTCGATCATTATTTTGAATAGCATATTTGAATTCCTCACATTTTTCTGATTCAAAAACATATATCATTTGTTTTATTTGGGTTTTTAATTTAAAAGTTATTTAAAACAGATTTAAATTTGAATTAAACATTTACAGAAATTGTTTTATTAAAACCAGATGAACAGGCCGACTTTTAATACCCAGCCGGACTTAGCCACAACATCGACATGCGAACTGCAGAACCAAGCGCTGAAATTTGGCTAAACAGACAACGACCCTTTTTCATCGGGGGGCGGTAGCATCGTAGTCATCGTGGGCTGCTGGATGATGATGGGGCCAGCCGCCCGCGCAGCGCTGGCCCAGCGGTCGCGCACGGGCATCTGTGGCGGTGAAGCATACAATACCAAGTGGTGTTTTCCGTATAAGAGAATTGGATGACTGATGGGTCCAAAATGCATGAGGGACTGCGTGTGATCATAAAAGGTGAGGGGGCTTTTGCAAAACTCTGTGGCCGTTCTGAATCTACGCACTAAAACTAAACCACGACGGCATGGCGGCGAGGTTTTCCGGGCGAGGACGAGGCACGGCACAGCGGTGAGAGATAGCCTTCGCAAAAACAAAAAATAAAGAGGGGATCTCCAGCTACAGATCTCGTTTAGGGAGGCTCGTCGGAGGGGGATGTCTGCGGAGGGCTTGAGGGTGGAAAGCGCGACGTCTGACATCGCCCACGGGCACCTCAACGGGGGTCAAAGCATGGCGGCCCCGTGGAGGAAGGAAAAAGGGAAGGAAGAGGCGCTCACCTTTGATTCCCACGGAATCAGAGGCAGGACGGCCGAGCGGAGGGGACCGAAGTCGCGGTGGTGCACGGCTCACTAGCGAGGGGGTAGCTCCGAGCGGTCTTGGCTCCTCCTAGCAGGCAGAAACGACGCCACGGTCCGCGGCGGGGCTTCTCGGCGAGTCCTCGGACACCAGCTAGGACGGCAACGGTGCTGTGGCTCTTTGACTGGCGGCGGGCATGGTACGGCGGAGAAGAGAGAGAGGGGAGACGGAGCAGGGCGCTAGGGTTCGGAAAAGGCGTGGCTCGACGCGAGGATAAGGAGGAGGGGAGATGGCGTCTGAGGCGTGGTGAGTGAGCGGAGGATTTGCCACCTGCCGCTTCCGTCGAGAGGAGAGAGAGGCGAGGAGAAGAGGAACAGGGGAAGGCGGTAAAAGCGATGCAGACGTGGGAAAGAGAAGAAGCGGCCAGAGGGAAAGAAAGCGGAGTCAGCTGCATCGCGTCCAGGTAGGGAGGCTGTTGCTGGGCTTCTCTTTATTTTTCTTTCTTTTATTTATTTAAAAGTTTTGTTTTGGTTTTGTTGCAGATTCAAACAAGCCCAAAAATAACCCCTTTTGGAAGTTTTTGCAAAATTGATTAAAAGGGACAAGAGATGGCTATGGAATGAGGTGAGGCTTGGGGGTTGAGCACAAGTTGTTGGCGAGGAAACAAAACAAGAGAGAGAGAGAGAGGGAGAGGGTTTTTAAAATCAAAGGAAAAATCCCACATGAGCTAGATTAAATGCCAAAAGAAAGTAAAAGCTCATGGGTACATAGGATGGTGGAATTATAAGGTGGTGGCAAAGAAAGGTGATGGAGTTGAATGAAAGATATGCCCCCAACTCAACTTGGGCATCAAGCATTTATCAAAATTCAAATACAATATATCAAGAGCCAAATACAATTAATAATGCATATGAGAGAAGAACCAAATCAAAAAGGGTTTTATATGATGCTCAAATGCAAGGTGGCATGATGACATGAGCATGATATAATTATGATGCAACAATTATATGTAGGAAGTAGCCATTATATTATTAGACCATGAAGCATTATATATGTTAGACAGATGGGATGCTACAACGCTCCCCCACTAAACAGGAATCTCGCCCCGAGATTCTAGGAAGAAGAAGACACGAAGAGGGTAGGATACTTGGCACGGAGCTCATCTTCACGTTCCCAAGTGGCTTCATCCACGGAATGGTGCGACCACTGCACCATGCAGAACTTGATGGACTTGTTGCGAGTCCTTCTTTCTCCGACTTCAAGGATTTTTGTGGGGTGTTCTTGATAAGACAGATCTTCTTGGAGATTGATGAGTTCATGGTCCACGGTCCTGTCGGGATCCTTGAAGCACTTCTTGAGTTGAGAGATATGGAAAACATCATGGACTTTGAGTTTTTCAGGAAGCTCAAGAGCATAAGCAACTTCTCCTCTTCTTCCACAGATTTTGAATGGACCGATGTATCTAGGAGCCAGCTTTCCTTTGATACCAAACCGGTGCGTGCCTCTCATGGGAGTGACGAAGGTAGCGAGATCACCAGGGACATACTCCATGTCCGTGTGCTTTCTGTCATAATTGCTCTTCTGGCGACTTTGAGCAATCTTCAGATTTTCAAGAATGATGTGAATCTTCTCCTACGCTTGAGTTACAATGTCAGGGCCAAACAATATTCTTTCACCTGCGCCCGACCAACCAATCGGAGTTCTGCATTTGCGACCATAGAGAGCCTCAAATGGTGCCATCTTTAGACTTTTCTAGAAGCTGTTGTTGTAAGAGAATTCGGCATAAGGAAGACATTCTTCCCACTTCATGCCGAAAGAGATGACGCAAGCACGGAGCATATCTTCCAGAATCTGGTTGATCCTTTCAACTTGTCCTTGCGACTGAGGGTGGTAAGCTGTGCTGAAGTTCAATTTTGTTCCCAAAGCATTTTGGAAACTTCCCCAGAACTTGGAAGTGAAGATGCTTCCACAGTCTGAACTGATCTCAAGAGGAACCCCATACAGAGAGACAATTCTGTTGATATAGAGCTCAGCCAACTGAATTGCAGAAATTGTTTCCTTGACGGGAAAGAAGTGAGCCACTTTGGAAAGCCTGTCGATGATAACAAAGATTGCATTGTTGCCCCTTTGCGACCTTGGAAAACCAGTTATGAAGTCCATCTCTACTTTCTCCCATTTCCATTCCGGAGGTTTCAATGGCTGTAGAAGACCGGAAGGTTTCTGATGAACAACTTTAACTCTGCGGCAGACATCACACTCCGAGACATACTTGGCACAATATCGTTTCAACCCAGGCCACCAATATTGTGTTTTTAAGTCCATGTACATCTTAGTGCTGCCAGGGTGGATAGAAAGAACAGAATCATCGCCTCCTTGAGAACTTGCTCTCTCAAACCCGGGTAGTTGAACAAACATCCGGTGTTCAAAGAAAGGGTGCCTTGGTCATCGACGTGGAAGGACTCATACTTCGGAAGCTGAATGTTGGAGATGATCTTTTTAGTGAAAGGATCACCAAGTTGAATGGAGCGAACTTTTTCTTCCAAGAGAGGTGTCGCCAGAAGGTTCAGAAGATAACCTTGTTCCACAATTTCAAGGTTGAGCTTGCGAAATTCCTCGCACAAGAGAGGCTATTGTTCTTAGCCCACAGGTCCCAGGATCGAAACTGGCTCGATACCAATTGTAACTACCTCGGTGAATTATGCTCTTAGTTACATGCACGGATGAGCGAAAGTGGTTAAAATAGTAAGTGGGGCCAGGGCCACCACAGTAGACCTTTCGGCCCCTAACCACTTTCGTAACATCGACAAGAACGGCGGCGTAATTGGAGTGAAGGGATCAACTACATACACAAGTGAGTATGTATGCAAGCCACATACAACAGTCCTAAGAGCCATTCCATCTAAAAAGAAATAGAAATATTGCAGCATACGGCAAGATCCAAATATCCTAGATAGATATAATAGTTTAGGATATCTCCTCATACATCAAACATCGAGTATCAAAGCGGAAGCGGAAAACAAGATCCGAGCGGATAAGAAGCAAATCGGCATAAGATGCCACATAAATAAACACATCCCATAGATCTCACGGATCTCCGTTCCCGGAATCTCTACACCGAGTGATCGGTGCCCACATCATCCGTCTCCTCCACCCAAAGATCCATCTTGCGAGTATATACATTCATCTGAATCAAACAATTTATCGTGTGAGACCCTAGGGGTACTCAGCAAGTCTTTACGCCTCTAAAGGGGACATAACCTGGGGTGACGCAATTGCAGCAAAAGATAATAACTAACAATTCTATAGATACTCGCTAACCATCCGCCTAACCAATGATGAGCGGATATCCGTTAATTAAGAACACCAGTTATAACGGTTTAATTAAGATCCATCCTCCTTCTCGCTTATAACGAGAAAGCGGACGAACAACCCCCATCCGTTAGCAGTTTTATTAGCCATTCCATGACTGTTGCACTATTTACTAGTCAGGTCCTTAGTCAAATTAAAAGCGGTACTTAGTTATACTTGTCTATGATCGAGAAACTGTGCTCCAAGTCATCCATAACCGCGGACACGGCTTTCAGAAATTTACCTGCAGGTGCACAAATAACAACACACTCGATCAACCTCGGAAAACCAAACCAAAACCAACGAGGCATTCACGACAAGCGATCACAGGATTGAAATATTTGAGGCCACCCATTAAGCTACCCATAGCGAAGTTGGCGGCTCGAGACGGACCCAAGGTTTGCGCCAATGGCTGTAACGATTTGGGGACCGAAAGTATGACTGGTCTTGTCGATACCGCGAAAACACTCCGCAATCCTAACCAGTACAGGTGCTCCTCGCACAATCTTAAATAAAGCAGTAAAGCATGGTATAAGTACAGGATAGTAATAAAGCCCCAAACTACTTTGTGGCCCCAAGAAATAAGAATGAATCAAGCTCTAGCTCAGGGGGGTCCATAAGGCCTCCCGGATGTCGATAGTGCAAATAGTCAAGGAACAGGAATCAAGTACTGGGTCCCACGGGACACAAGTGAGCATGAAGAACCAAATAGCAGATATTGCTCACCGGTGCCACTTTCATTAGTTATCCCATTACTACTCAGGTTAAGTTGTTTAGGTACCTCGTTATCCATCAGACACTCACATACCCTACACATGCTGTTCTCGACCCGCATGGCTCAAACAACTCTGTAGTAATGGCTCATGGGATGGAGGAACAAGCTTGTGGGGTTTAAAAGTAAAGGCTATACTGATGCTTGGATTCAATTTAATGCAATCGCGACTCAATGATGCAAGAATAAGATAGAGGCAATAGGTACTATATGTATGCAAGCATGTGGTAGTGCTTGCCTGGCAGCTCAGTTGAAGCGAGAGTCGGATCTGGGTTATGCTCCTGGGATTCCTGATATATCCCCTGCTTAGCGTCTATTCGAAGAAGAACCAAACAAACAAGGGCCAACATAAATAACGTGCACAAGCATATGTATTGAAATGCGACAAGCAAACAAGCATGCCATGATGAATGATGCACAATTGCATGGCAATAAAGTAGCATGGCATGGGTGAGGTGTGGGGTACAAGATTAAAGCATTTTATTAAGTTTTTAAATGCGGTTTGCTCTCATAACACTTGATGTATACTTATTATTTATATGATGCATGTTGCAATTCAGAACATGGAATGCGTAGTTAGAACGGGCTAGTCGCGCTGATCGATTTAGACATATTATTTGTCAAATTTGGAGTTATAGATTTGAAGTTTTTAATTTATTAAGAAAAGGCATTTTATTGTAATTTTAATTATCTCGAAAATTAAAGTGTTCAATCATTATTTTGAATAGCATATTTGAATTCCTCACATTTTTCTGATTCAAAAACATATATCATTTGTTTTATTTGGGTTTTTAATTTAAAAGTTATTTAAAACAGATTTAAATTTGAATTAAACATTTACAGAAATTGTTTTATTAAAACCAGATGAACAGGCCGACTTTTAATACCCAGCCGGACTTAGCCACAGTCACTGAGATGCGGGTTCATACCCATGCTGAGTTGAAAACGGCACATCGGCTTTTTGTCTGGGTGCTAGCCACCGAGGTCGACCGTGGGGCTGGATGATGATGGGGCCACACGTGTGCGCGGGCCAGCGGGCGACTGCCACGTGGGCGATCCAGTATGCGGAAGGCATAAAACCCAGTGTGTTTTCGTAAAGAGCAGGGTCGATGGGTCCACAAGGCGAGGGACTTCGCGTGATCGCCAAACGGTGAGGGGGGATTTATGCAAAACTGCGGCGTTCCATGAATCTACACGACCGAACCACGGCCCGACGGCGAGGTTTTACGCGAGGACGACGCGCAAGAGCGGTGAGATAGCCTTCGCCGCAAAACGAAAAAATAAAGAGGGATCTCCAGCTGAGATCTTGTTCGGGAGGCTCGTCGGAAGGGGATCTGCGGGCGGAGGGCTTGAGGGACGAAGCGCCGACCTCGATCTCGCCCGGGCAGCTCAACGGGGGGTCAAAACGGCGACGCCTCACGCGAAGGAAGGAAAAGGGAAGGAAGAGGCGCCACCTTGCACGATTCCCACGAAAATCAGTGGACGGGACGGTCGGAGCGGAGGGGATGACGGTCGCGCGGTGGTGCAGCTCACCGGCGAGGTAGCTCAGCGGTCCCTCCTCCTAGCAAAGTGAACGACGCCACGTCCCATGGGCTTCCCGGAGTCCCTGACACCAGCTAGGATGGCAACGACGCTGTGGCTCTCTGACTGGCGGCGGGCATGGTACGGCGGAGAAGAGGGAGAGGGGAGACGAAGCAGGGCGCTAGGGTTCAGAAAAGGCGCGGCTCGGCGCGAGGGTAAGGAGGAGGGGAGATGGCGTCTGGCGTGGTGAGCCGGGGCAGAATCCTGGAGGACTCCACCACTCCGCCTGAGCAGAGAGGAGAGAGGCGGACGGAGAAGAGGAACAGGGAAGACGAATGGCCAAGCATGGGCCGGGAAAGAGAAGAAGCGGCCCAGGAGGGAAAGAAAGCGGAAGCCGGGGTGTCGCGTCGCGTCGGGAGGGGGAGGCTGCTGGTGGGCTTCTCTTTATTTTTCTTTCTTTTATTTATTTAAAAGTTTTGTTTTGGTTTTGTTGCAGATTCAAACAAGCCCAAAAATAACCCCTTTTGGAAGTTTTTGCAAAATTGATTAAAAGGGACAAGAGATGGCTATGGAGTGAGGTGAGGCTTGGGGGTTGAGCACAAGTTGTTGGTGAGGAAACAAAACAAGAGAGAGAGAGGGAGAGGGTTTTTAAAATCAAAGGAAAAATCCCACATGAGCTAGATTAAATGCCAAAAGAAAGTAAAAGCTCATGGGTACATAGGATGGTGGAATTATATGGTGGTGGCAAAGAAAGGTGATGGAGTTGAATGAAAGATATGCCCCCAACTCAACTTAGGCATCAAGCATTTATCAAGATTCAAATACAATATATCAAGAGCCAAATACAATTAATAATGCATATGAGAGAACAACCAAATCAAAAAGGGTTTTATATGATGCTCAAATGCAAGGTGGCATGATGACATGAGCATGATATAATTATGATGCAACAATTATATGTAGGAAGTAGCCATTATATTATTAGACCATGAAGCATTATATATGTTAGACAGATGGGATGCTACAACGCTCCCCCACTAAACAGGAATCTCGCCCCGAGATTCTAGGAAGAAGAAGACACGAAGAGGGTAGGATACTTGGCACGGAGCTCATCTTCACGTTCCCAAGTGGCTTCATCCACGGAATGGTGCGACCACTGCACCATGCAGAACTTGATGGACTTGTTGCGAGTCCTTCTTTCTCCGACTTCAAGGATTTTTGTGGGGTGTTCTTGATAAGACAGATCTTCTTGGAGATTGATGAGTTCATGGTCCACGGTCCTGTCGGGATCCTTGAAGCACTTCTTGAGTTGAGAGATATGGAAAACATCATGGACTTTGAGTTTTTCAGGAAGCTCAAGAGCATAAGCAACTTCTCCTCTTCTTCCACAGATTTTGAATGGACCGATGTCTCTAGGAGCCAGCTTTCCTTTGATACCAAACCGGTGCGTGCCTCTCATGGGAGTGACACGAAGGTAAACGAGATCACCAGGGACATACTCCATGTCCGTGTGCTTTCTGTCATAATTGCTCTTCTGGCGACTTTGAGCAATCTTCAGATTTTCAAGAATGATGTGAATCTTCTCCTACGCTTGAGTTACAATGTCAGGGCCAAACAATATTCTTTCACCTGCGCCCGACCAACCAATCGGAGTTCTGCATTTGCGACCATAGAGAGCCTCAAATGGTGCCATCTTTAGACTTTTCTAGAAGCTGTTGTTGTAAGAGAATTCGGCATAA
Organism: Avena insularis; assembly: GCA_023614405.1. Classification (NCBI taxonomy): domain Eukaryota; kingdom Viridiplantae; phylum Streptophyta; class Magnoliopsida; order Poales; family Poaceae; genus Avena; species Avena insularis. The sequence continues at coordinate 88,130,855 of CM042690.1, read as the reverse complement.
GGAAGACATTCTTCCCACTTCATGCCGAAAGAGATGACGCAAGCACGGAGCATATCTTCCAGAATCTGGTTGATCCTTTCAACTTGTCCTTGCGACTGAGGGTGGTAAGCTGTGCTGAAGTTCAATTTTGTTCCCAAAGCATTTTGGAAACTTCCCCAGAACTTGGAAGTGAAGATGCTTCCACAACCGAATCGATCTCAAGAGGAACCCCATACAGAGAGACAATTCTGTTGATATAGAGCTCAGCCAACTGAATTGCAGAAATTGTTTCCTTGACGGGAAAGAAGTGAGCCACTTTGGAAAGCCTGTCGATGATAACAAAGATTGCATTGTTGCCCCTTTGCGACCTTGGAAAACCAGTTATGAAGTCCATCTCTACTTTCTCCCATTTCCATTCCGGAGGTTTCAATGGCTGTAGAAGACCGGAAGGTTTCTGATGAACAACTTTAACTCTGCGGCAGACATCACACTCCGAGACATACTTGGCACAATATCGTTTCAACCCAGGCCACCAATATTGTGTTTTTAAGTCCATGTACATCTTAGTGCTGCCAGGGTGGATAGAAAGAACAGAATCATGCGCCTCCTTGAGAACTTGCTCTCTCAAACCCGGGTAGTTCGGAACAAACATCCGGTGTTCAAAGAAAAGGGTGCCTTGGTCATCGACGTGGAAGGACTCATACTTCGGAAGCTGAATGTTGGAGATGATCTTTTTAGTGAAAGGATCACCAAGTTGAATGGAGCGAACTTTTTCTTCCAAGAGAGGTGTCGCCAGAAGGTTCAGAAGATAACCTTGTTCCACAATTTCAAGGTTGAGCTTGCGAAATTCCTCGCACAAGAGAGGCTATTGTTCTTAGCCCACAGGTCCCAGGATCGAAACCTGGCTCTGATACCAATTGTAACTACCTCGGTGAATTATGCTCTTAGTTACATGCCTGGATGAGCGAAAGTGGTTAAAATAGTACGGTGGGGCCCAGGGGCCACTCACAGGTAGACCTTTCGGCCGTCCTAACCACTTTCAGAACATCGGGACAAGAACGAGCGGCGTAATTGACAGGCGAAGGGATCAACTACATACACAAGTGAGTATGTATGCAAGCCACATACAACAGTCCTAAGAGCCATTCCATCTAAAAGAAATAGAAATATTGCAACGCCATACGGCAAGATCCAAATATCCTAGATAGATATAATAGTTTAGGATATCTCCTCATACATCAAACATCAGAGTATCAGGCGGAAGCGGAAAACAAGATCCGAGTACGGATAAGAAGCAAATCGGCATAAGATGCCACATAAATAAACACATCCCGCCCATAGATCTCACGGATCTCCGTTCCCGGAATCTCTACACCGAGTGATCGTTGCCCACATCATCCGTCTCCTCCACCCAGTATCCATCTTGCGAGTATATCTGTTCATCTGAATCAAACAATTTATCGTGTGAGACCCTAGGGGTACTCAGCAAGTCTTTACGCCTCTAAAGGGGACATAACCTGGGGTGACGCAATTGCAGCAAAAGATAATAACTAACAATTCTATAGATACTCGCTAACCATCCGCCTAACCAATGATAGACGGATATCCGTTAATTAAGAACACCAGTTATAACAGTTTAATTAACAGATCCATCCTCCTTCTCGCTTACCAACGAGAAAGCGGACGAACAACCCCCATCCGTTAGCAGTTTTATTAGCCATTCCATGACTGTTGCACTATTTACTAGTCAGGTCCTTAGTCAAATTAAAAGCGGTACTTAGTTATACTTGTCTATGATCGAGAAACTGTGCTCCAAGTCATCCATAACCGCGGACACGGCTTTCAGAAAAATTTACCCTGCAGGGGTGCACAAATAGCAACACACACTCGATCAACCTCGGAAAAACCAAACCAAAACCCAACGAGGCATTCACGACAAAGCGATCACAGGATTCAGAAATATTTCAGGGGGCCACCCCATTAAGCTACCCGCAACGAAGTTGGCCGGCTCCGAGACGGACCCAAGGTTTGCGCCAATGGCTGTAAACGACTGGGGACCCGAAAGTATGACTGGTCTTGTCGATACCGCGAAAACACTCCGCAATCCTAAACAGTACAGGTGCTCCTCGCACAATCTTAAATAAAGCAGTAAAGCATGGTATAAGTACAGGATAGTAATAAAGCCCCAAACTACTTTGTGGCCCCAAGAAATAAGAATGAATCAAGCTCTAGCTCAGGGGGGGTCCATAAGGCCTCCCGGATGTCGATAGTGCAAATAGTCAAGGAACAGGAATCAAGTACTCGGGGTCCTACGGGACACAAGTGAGCATGAAGAACCAAATAGCAGATATTGCTCACCGGTGCCACTTTCATTAGTTATCCCATTACTACTCAGGTTAAGTTGTTTAGGTACCTCGTTATCCATCAGACACTCACATACCCTACACATGCTGTTCTACGACCCGCATGGCTCAAACAACTCCTGTAGTAATGGCTCATGGGATGGAGGAACAAGCTTCGGTGGGGTTTAAAAGTAAAGGCTATACAGTACTTGGGATTCAATTTAATGCAATCGCGACTCAATGATGCAAGAATAAGATAGAGGCAATAGGTACTATATGTATGCAAGCATGTGGTAGTGCTTGCCTGGCAGCTCAGTTGAAGCGAGAGTCGGATCTGGGTTATGCTCCTGGGATTCCTGATATATCCCCTGCTTAGCGTCTATTCGAAGAAGAACCAAACAAACAAGGGCCAACATAAATAACGTGCACAAGCATATGTATTGAAATGCGACAAGCAAACAAGCATGCCATGATGAATGATGCACAATTGCATGGCAATAAAGTAGCATGGCATGGGTGAGGTGTGGGGTACAAGATTAAAGCATTTTATTAAGTTTTTAGTACGGTTTGCTCTCATAACACTTGATGTATACTTATTATTTATATGATGCATGTTGCAATTCAGAACATGGAATGCGTAGTTAGAACGGGCTAGTCGCGCTGATCGATTTAGACATATTATTTGTCAAATTTGGAGTTATAGATTTGAAGTTTTTAATTTATTAAGAAAAGGCATTTTATTGTAATTTTAATTATCTCGAAAATTAAAGTGTTCAATCATTATTTTGAATAGCATATTTGAATTCCTCACATTTTTCTGATTCAAAAACATATATCATTTGTTTTATTTGGGTTTTTAATTTAAAAGTTATTTAAAACAGATTTAAATTTGAATTAAACATTTACAGAAATTGTTTTATTAAAACCAGATGAACAGGCCGACTTTTAATACCCAGCTGGACTTAGCCACAGTCACTGAGATGCGGGCCCGCAACCGGCGCGGCGCTGAGCTGGCGAAAACGGCACATCGGCCCTTTTTTGTACGCGGGGCTGGCTAGCCACTGAGGCTGACTGGTGGGGCTGGATGATGATGGGGCCACGTGCAGCTGCCGCGGTGAGCGATCGCCACGTGGGCGATCCAGGGCGTGGGTGAAGCAGACAAAACCCAGGGGTGTTTTCCGTAAAAGAGCAGGGGCTGACTGATGGGTCCACAAGGCCGCAGGGGACTTGCGCGTGATCGCCAAAAGGTGAGGGGGGATTTTTGCAAAACTGCTGCGGCCGTTTACTGAATCTACACGCACTGAACCACGACGGCCCGACGGCGGCGAGGTTTTACGGCGAGGACGACGGCGCAACCGCGGTGAGATAGCCTTCGCCGCAAAAACGAAAAATAAAGAGGGGATCTCCAGCTACAGATCTTGTTCAGGGAGGCTCGTCGGAAGGGGACTGTACCGGGCGGAGGGCTTCGAGGATGTGGGAAGCGCGGCTCGACATCGCCGGCTGGGCACCTCAGCGAAGTCAAAAGCGGCGACGCCTGGAGGGAAGGAAAAAGGGGAAGGGAAAGAGGGGGCGCTCACCTTGCCTGATTCCCACGAAAATCAGAGGACGGGACGGTCGGAGCGGAGGGGGATGACGAAGTCGCGGCGGTGGTGCACGGCTCACTGGCGAGGGGGTAGCTCCGAGCGGTCCTGGCTCCTCCTAGCAGGCGGAAACGACGCCACGGTCCGCGGCGGGGCTTCCCGGCGAGTCCTCGGACACCAGCTAGGATGGCAACGACGCTGTGGCTCTCTGACTGGCGGCGGGCATGGTACGGCGGAGAAGAGGGAGAGGGGAGACGAAGCAGGGCGCTAGGGTTCAGAAAAGGCGCGGCTCGGCGCGAGGGTAAGGAGGAGGGGAGATGGCGTGAGGCGTGGTGTGGCAGATCATGGAGGGCGACCACTGCTCGCTTCCGTCAGAGCAAAGGAGAGAGGCGGGCGACGGAGAAGAGGAGCAGGGAAGGCAGTGATGGCGAAGCAGTCTGGGCAGGAAAGAAGAAGCGGCCCAGGAGGGAAAGAAACGGGCCGGAGCTGGGCTGCGTCGCGTCCAGGTAGGGAGGCTGCTGGTGGGCTTCTCTTTATTTTTCTTTCTTTTATTTATTTAAAAGTTTTGTTTTGGTTTTGTTGCAGATTCAAACAAGCCCAAAAATAACCCCTTTTGGAAGTTTTTGCAAAATTGATTAAAAGGGACAAGAGATGGCTATGGAGTGAGGTGAGGCTTGGGGGTTGAGCACAAGTTGTTGGTGAGGAAACAAAACAAGAGAGAGAGAGGGAGAGGGTTTTTAAAATCAAAGGAAAAATCCCACATGAGCTAGATTAAATGCCAAAAGAAAGTAAAAGCTCATGGGTACATAGGATGGTGGAATTATATGGTGGTGGCAAAGAAAGGTGATGGAGTTGAATGAAAGATATGCCCCCAACTCAACTTAGGCATCAAGCATTTATCAAGATTCAAATACAATATATCAAGAGCCAAATACAATTAATAATGCATATGAGAGAAGAACCAAATCAAAAAGGGTTTTATATGATGCTCAAATGCAAGGTGGCATGATGACATGAGCATGATATAATTATGATGCAACAATTATATGGAGGAAGTAGCCATTATATTATTAGACCATGAAGCATTACATATGTTAGACAGATGGGATGCTACAATGGAGATATGCCAGGGCTAAGGACTCACCTACAACTATGCACGCATTATGGGGGTAAAGATAATAATCATTCATGAGTTGTGATCTAATATTGATAATAAAGGGGTTCCATGGCATAAAACAAAGTTTATCCTACGACAAAATACACCTAGCCAAGATCTTTCTATGAGTAAAGTTGTAACGGAGGATGTTTCGATAACATACCCTTATAGACCAAAAACGTTTGACGTTCTGAGAGGAACGTGGATGAGATAGTCGATACTGTAGACTACCTCAAGGTTGTGAAGCTCCTCGCAAGTCACCTCGGGTCCTTGCACGAACAACCCCGGTGCCACTAACGGCAGCACCCTCGAGGTTTCGCACATGTGCGGTGTACGTAGATGACTTCCGGTCCCCGACCCTTGCCGAGAGTGCGGGAATAGATCTCTGGCTTGGAATCCTTGCAGCACCACCTTGTGCCACAATGAAGTCCTTCCTTTGCGGGCACAATCCCAACAGGGAGCCGCAGTTGCAAAAGAGAAAGAGAGAGATTACTTCTCTAAGGAAATTGCCTTAGAGAAATATTGGTGTGTTTATTCCCATCCCTATGCCTCTCTTTATATAGGAAAAAAAGGATGACTCCCTTCCTTAAAGTCTCAGGGTGGAACTAAAGGCAAAATGAAAAAGGAGAGGAGGAGTAGCCACCTGGTGGGCCCCATGCGGTGGCCGGGTGGGCCACCTGCCAGCCCATCAGCCAATAGCGCGCGTAGAAGCAGCCCGAGTGGGCCCCGTGCCGGCCCAGCGCTCGTGGCCGGTCACCACGTGAGGCAGTTGTGGCCTGGCTGGGTGGGCCACGCCCCGCGACCCGCCAACTCCCGCCGCCACCGCCATAATTCCGACGAATCATGAGTGAACAAGGAAAGCAACACCCATACAACTCTTTCTTTTCTTTTGATCTTTGTCCGATGCGGGAACATTTCATTCACATTACACACATAATATACCTTTTCACATAGGGATAAAAAATAAAGCTTATTGTGAAGGAAAGCAACACCCATACAATCATGATTATACCATCACGCTTGCCATGTTCAAAATGACACTGATAATAAACTTTGTCCAAACGTGAAACACTAATCAAGTTTCTGCATAATGAAGGAACATATAAAACATCTCTAAGCATGATCGTGAATCCATCAACTAGCTCCAGGGAGATGTCGCCAATAGCTTGAACATCCGCTTGGACTCCATTTGCAATTTCAGTGCATCTTTCACTTCTTTGCGTAGTCTGCGTCGAATAGAATACCTATAAAGAATTTGCAACACGAACAGTTGCACCTGAGTCAATCCACCAAGTAGATTTTGAAACTGTGTATACAAGGTTTCGTTTACAAAAGAAACAATGTTGTTACCTTTCTTTGCCATTATTTCCTTTAGCCAAACAGGGCAATCTTTCTTGTAATGCCCGGTCTTGTTGAAGTGGAGACATGTATCTTTGTTCACTGGGAGAGGCCTTTGCTGATGCTGATATTGCATGGAGATTTTCCATGTGGCTTTGAAGGGGAACCTTGGTTGCTTTGATGGTAGTTCCTCTTCTTATTATCCTTGATATAGTTCAAGGAACCACCATTTGAGGTTTTAAGCCTTTCCTCTTCTTGCATACACATGGCTATTGTCTTTTCAATCTCCCACTTTTCTGGCGACATGTTGTAGTTGACAACAAAGGTGTCAAACTCTTCCTCACCTGGCTTTTTGCTAGATTAAAAATGATCTGTGGCCCCCGACCCCAAACCCTAGTCCTAGTTCTCCACTCGCTCTCTCCCTGACCCGCATGCCGATGCTCTCTCGAGGTGGCCGTTTATTTCGTTGCTCGTATGAGCGACGACGAGGAGTGGCTCCGTCGGCCACTAGGCCGCGTCGAGCCCTCCCCTATTCCTTTCCTCTGTCCCTTCCCCAGAAACACTGCTATGCAGCGAGACGGAGAGGCATGGCGGTGCCCCCACCCTCTTGCCGGCGTGCGCATCCACCCGAGGGTGGGTGCGCCACTCTCAAGTGGCTCAGGCGGAGACACCCTTTTCTGGCGAGCTACCGGTGGTGCTCTTTGCCGGCAATTGCCGGTGAGGAAAAAACTATGTTTTTTTTCTTTTTTTCTTTTTACTGTAAGATTTGGTGATGAACTAGGGTTAGGGTTAGGGGTACTTTTCTGTTTTCGATCTAGTGATGAACTGCGGGGTGGGGTACTAATCCAATTGAACTATGGTTAGGGTTTCTCTCGTTGTTGTTCTTTCTAGATCGAAAAAACTGTGTTTTCCTTTGTACCCGAAAAGAGCTACAAACTAGGATTGCTCTGATACCATTGTTGTATCTATTGGATCATCTAGGTGTAGATCTAACAGAGTAGTACTTGCTTATGGATCAAAACATTGTCGATTAACTATTGACTGAGAGATAGAGAGATCGGAGAGGGAGATATACCTTCTCCTTGGCTAGAAGAGGATGGCGGTGTGGCCATGGTGAACGACGGCTAGAGCGGGGTGGCCTAGGCGGCGGCGGTGCTTCCTGTCACTACTGCACTTCCCAGATCGGTGGGGTTTGTGTCGGTGGGTGTACGACGTGCTACGAACCTCGTGTTGCGTGCTTCCGGCCCCCACCTCTTTATATAGCGCAGGTGACAAGGGTCTGCCAACCATAGTGGGTTGGGCACCCCTGATTAGGGCGCGGATCTAAGGGCTAGTGGGCCCAGATCATCCTAACACAACTCTTTTCCTATTTTACTATAAACACTTAACAAACATCTTGGTCAGCCTCTTGATATCTTTGTTGATCAGAAAATTGGCAAGAGGTTCTTTGCATGATTATTTATTGCAGCGACGGATGCCTACCAGGCACTTCTGTTTGTAGGTTTCAAACATAGCTGAACTTTGTATGTTTTGAACTTAGTTGCAGGATTCATGTAGTCTGATCATACATACTAGCTAGAGCACCTTTCAATTTTGTATCTAAATTCTAAATTGAATTCTCTATCAAGTTCAGTGTAAAACCATCTATCAATTGCCGTAATGTATTAGTCGATTATTGGGCTCTTCTATTTCATCTAGCCACGTTCTATTTAATCCTATGTATTGCCAAGGTTACTCTTATGCTTCTTAGCTATCGGTGATCTATATACAGTAGAATTTTGAGCTGCCTCCTGTTATTTCAAATTATTTCTGCACACTTTGATGCAATATAGTTTTGATTGATCTAAAGCAGGAAGCAATCATTTTAACAAGGTAAAAATATTTTTATAGCAACTGAAGGTGCATGAACACTTGGAACATGCTCGCTATAGTGTGACCTTTTGGGCAAAGTATTGCTGATATATTTCTACGTGCTAAGATGAGCTTTCCAAGACCATTTTTTTTAAGTTTCTACATGTGCTATGTGGGGGGACATGGAAGTGCAGAAATGGTAAAATATTTGAGGGCAAGAGACCTTCATTTCAGACTGGAAGGTGGTTTTCATGGCAGATCTAAAGCTCATAACTTATAGGGTTAAGCCTGTACATCAAGCACCACTCTCGGCCTGGGTGAACTCCTTTTAGTTTGCTTATTTTTTTCCTATCTTGTACTTTTAGTGTAAATAGCATGTAATTTTTGTATAGTGGACTCATTTTCTTTCTTTCTTAGGAGCTCTTATAATATAATAATATACCATAGGTGTTTCTTCAACCGTTTCATGGCCAACAACAAATACGTTTCAGAAGTTGAAGCTGAAATGGCGTCCCATGTGGCAAATAAATGGAAAAAAATTAGAAGGGGTAAAATTTGACATAATGTATGCTTAAATGTGGTAAAATGTTACAAAACAAGTGTGGTAAGTAGTATCACAAGAAACTTTGTATGTGGTAAAGCATATCATTAAAATATGATCATCACAGACATTATGTTGCCGACTCGGTGAGGAATAAGGTTTTGAGGTGTTTGACTTTCCAAAAAAAAGCACACGACCTAAAAAATATATATTCCTGTCTATTTTATTATGCATTATCCATGATTGAGTTGTAGAGAAACCAATATACTCGAAAAGAAAACATGTTAGTCACAATTACAATGTGTCGATGTCATTTACGTATTTTACAATTTTTATCAAGTGGCATTTTGTTATGCTTTACAAGGTTTTATCTCCCTATGTTGCAATAAGGTGTAATTAATTGTTGTATGATTGAGTGATGCGAGTCAAAACGGTTCCGTAACTACTTTGTTTCGTAGTCTTTCCAATATACTTCAGTTTTATGAGACGAGGAAAGAAAATTAAAAATCCCACGACAAAGCACGAGCATTCAACTAGTATAATACGAACAGTGAGGGTAGATCGGAGAGGGCCACCGTGACCGCGACAGGCTCAGACTTGGTCTAAAGAAACGTCCTAACGAAATATTTTTTATACCATTGGTGGTAATATGTGCTTTGGTGCCCAAACCAGTCTACAAAAAAGTTGGACGAACAAAACACCTTGCATACTTTATTATTGGAAAAATGATCTTGCGTACTTTATTACAGAAAAAATGAATAGATACACAGAGCATTGCACACTAAGTACACAGGTGCCACGTCTACACAAGTGACAAACATCATCACGCGGCCTTGTACACTAGGTTGTGGAGGTGCTTCTCGACGACGTCAAGGCCGCAGAGCTGCTTGACGTCGGCCATGGTCGCCGGCACGTCCATCTGGAACGTCAGCGGCGACTCGGCTGAGAACTCCGTCCTGGCCGCCCTGATCGCCTCCCGCATCGCGCAGTGCACCGACGCCGCCATCACCAGTGGCGGCTCGCCGGAGGACTTGGAGGACAGCACCCGCTTCTTGTCAAGCGCGCTGTTGATGAACTCCACGTTGAGCTGCTTCGGGATGGTGTCCACCGTCGGGATCTTGTACGTCCACGTGCCGTCGTTGATCACCATCCCGTCGGCGTTGGTCGCGTACTCCTCGTTGGTGAAGAACCCCACGCCTTGCACGAACGCGCCCTCCACCTGGCCGAGGTCCACCGCGGGGTTCAGGCTCTCCCCGCAGTCGTACAACAGGTCGCTCCTCAGGATCGTCGTCGCTCCGGTCAGCACATCGATCTCCACCTCGCTCACTCCGGCGCCGTAGTTCAGGTATTGTACAAAGGCCGGGTCGGGCGTCCAGTAGGCCTGCGCCGAAAGGTTCACGCTCGCCATCGTCGCCTGGGCGATCAGGGCGCTCCATGCCACCGGCGCGCCGCCAGAGTTGTTGGCCTCCATGCTCTCCTTGACTGGCTTGAGCCGCTCGACTAGTGCGGCGCACGACACCCGGACCGCCTCGCAGCTCGTCTCGGAGGTGGTGCTCCCGCCGGTGAAGCCGCCCTGGACCAAGCTCAGCGAGTCGGCCTGGATCACGCGCACCTTCTCCAGGAGGACACCGTCATCGTCGAGCTCCGCCAGTCCGAATGCCGCCATCTGCTTCACCTTGGTGTACAACCCCTGCCCGAGCTCCACGCCGCCAACCTCCACGACGATGGAACCGTCGTTCAGGATCGACACCTTCCCGGGCGTCGGCCGGAGCGTCACCGTGAACGTGATTGGCACGCATGAGATGCCGCGCTTCTTCCACTTGCTCCCACCATTGAACCGCTCCACCTCCGCCCGCCTGCTCTGGTACTCCGGCGACGCGGCAAGCTTGTCGAACATCTCAACGAGGCTGTACGTGGCGGCATCCCCAGCGGCCTTCCCGTAGAACGTCGTGAGACTCTCGAAGCCGTGGAGGTTCTTCCTCCGGACGCCGTTGGTGTCGACGGCGAGCACGGACGCGATGTGCTCGATGATGGCCTCCGCTATGAAGGAGCCCTGTACTTCGCCGGGCCCTCGCATCGCCGACTTGGACGACACGTTCGTCTTGCACAACTTCACGTCGAAGGACAGGGCGCCCCAGTTGTACTTCTTCAGGGCGCCGATGATGAACAACGGGAGCATCGGGCTCACGTCGGGGGATATACCGGCGTTGATCCTTAGGTCCATGTGCAGCGCCGTGACCGTGCCGTCCGACTTGAAGCCGACGGAGTACTTCACCTTCATCGGGTGCCGCCCTCCCGCCATGATCATGTCAGTCTTGCGGTCAAGGTACATCCGGACAGGGCGCCGCAGCTTGAACGCTGCAAGTGCACAGGCACATGCCACCTGAGGAACACAAACAATTCCTCCTCCATGATCAGAAGATTGTACCATCTAAAAGTTCTGCACTCTTTTGTACAAATTATCCGGGGACTTACAGGGCATCCCTTCTGTGCCTTCCCACCAAAGCCGCCGCCAACTCTTCTTGTGATGACACGAACATTGTGGTACGGAATGCCGAGGAGCTCCGCGATGACATTCTGTGTGATTTCCGGAGTCTGCGTCGAGGAGTAGACCGTGATACAGTTATCTTCGTCTGGGATGGCCAAAGCGGTGTTGGTCTCCATGTAGAAGTAGTACTGGGATTCAAGTTTCACCTGCAGGAAATTAACAAACAAGATACTACTAGGTTTGAGCACAAATTGATCCTTGTCAGAAATTAAGAATGTAACATCCTCCTAGATTGACATATTTTCACCTCTCCTGATAAGTTGTGATCAGCTTCAGACATCCCTTTGTCAAAGTCCCCAACTGGTCTAGCAGCCAAATCTGGGGGAATACGGAAGTAGCTGTTATGTTGGATGGCATCCTCTATTGTCAGAATCGGCGGCTCAAGATTCTCGGTGCTGTACTCGACCACAGCTTGTTTCGCCGCCATATAGGCGTACTTCTGCGTTTCAGCGATCTGAAGAATAGCAAAGCCACAAAATTGTACCATAACTTTTCGGTGAACAAACACTACTACTGCACCGCTGGTTGTTCATTTTTGTCAAATTGAGTTCAAGTTGTTAAGAAGTTAAGAAGTAAGTACCACAACGCCAATGCTTTGACCAGCAAATTCGGAATCCGGATCGCTGAAAAGCGCTTCATCTCCGAGCATCGGGTAGCTGGTTCCAATATTCTTTCCGCCGACAGGAATGTCCTTTGCGGAGATAACCGTGATGACCTTTTGTGCAGCCAAAGATGATTTAAAGTTGACACCTTTTATATGAGCACGAGGGTGCGTGCTGTAGATAAATGCTCCATATAGGCAATCCTTGGGAGCAGGGATGTCGTCAACATAGACGGCCTCACCTGGACAAGAACAATATGTCAATATGACAGAAGTTCAAGGTGCCAACAAAAATGTGGAAGAGATATATTCAGGGATGAAGCATATTAGATGGTTCAGCATTGGCTGAAATAGTGTACTCGGGATGAACAAACGATCTACCACATGATCTGAGTCTTTGAAAAGAGAACTATTAAATAATATTGTTTCCTTTTATAAGCTGAGAAGTTCAGGCTAGAAATCTAAAAATTCAAGTGTCAGGCCATTTAGTTATAAGGTTGACTAACACTGTCAAGAAGTGCAAGGTAATTGAAGTAAACACTTGGAAGTTGGGGTATAGAATTATACCTGAAGCTTGTAACTCTACCCCAGCTTTCGTGATTGGCTTCCCGACTGGTTTGAATTCCTCGCTGAAAACCAGCTCTTGCCTCGAGCGAATAGGTAAACTATCGTTGGCAACCTCCGGTGAGGACTTGGCGGTACCATTGATGATCCCATTGTTGGGAGTAATAGCCTCTGTCGGTTCAATGAGGTCCTTGCCAAGTGAAGAGAGGAAACTGAACAAGAAACCGACAGCCAAGCTGACTCTGTACTCAGGATGCGTGGTGTCCTGTGACGGTCTGATAACATCTTTCAGCAACTGAACTGCTTCAAGTATCACAGGTGCACTCACTGATTTCCCCTTGAGGAAGTCCTCAACCTTGCGAGCCCGGACAGCGACGCCGCCGTAAGCGCCAAACACGAGGCAGAATTCCTGGATGAGGAGGTCTCCTGACGCTGCATCACCCGAAGTCCTTGCCAGGAACGCAGAGTTGACATAGGAAATGGCATTGCCGAACGGCCTGGGAGCTGCTCGGGAGGTCTCGAATATGACACTGTCTGAACCCCAATCAGGGACGAATATGCTGAGCAGAACGGTCTTGGCATCACAGGGAGGCTGCTCCAGGAACTCCTCCAGCGTCAGGCTGAGCATCTCGGACGCCGTATGGACGGTGACCCTGGCGGCGGCGGCGAGGAGAAGGGTGGCGATGTCCGACGCGAACCGGTGCCGCTGCGCCATGATAAGGTTGCCGCCGACTGTCGCCGTGTTCCGGACGAACGGCGTGGCCACCTTGCCGAGGTGGGCGGCGATCTTCCTGAATACCGGACTAGTGCCGCGAGAGAAGACCTCGATCGCTTTGGAGATGGACACGGCCGCCCCGATCTCCACCCCTTTGTTGCTGCTACTGTCGATGACCAACAACTCCGGAATCCCTGTGATGTCGATGTACTTCTCGTAGAGGTCTTCCTCCTTGTACACCCCGGCGCCGGTGTTTGACGCCACGATCTTGACCGTAGTTTCATCGAACCAGTTGGCGGCAAAGAGGCCGTGGAGCTCCTGGATGCTCCTGGGATGGTACCAGCCAGCGGAGTTCTCCGGGGGCAATGACTTGCCGTCGTGGGACTTGATCTCGGCCTTGAGGAAGTCGGGGAATGTGCAGACGGAGCCAGGGGAGTACTCCGGCAGCTTGGTAACGTCGGCAGGGTCGTCGGCACATTTATTCCAGAAGGAGTTGAGGCCGAGATCCTCGAGGTCGACGTCGGCGGCGAAGCTCCTGCAGGCGTCGAGGATGGGTCGGTAGCCGGTGCAGCGGCAGAGGTTGCCGGACACGGCGTGCTCGGCCTCGGAGCAGGTGAGGCTGGAGAAGCCGGTCGGCGGCGGCGGCGCGGCGTGCTTGTCTGCCTTGACGAGCGCGGAGAAGATGGACATGCAGACGCCGGGCGTGCAGAAGCCGCACTGCGAGGCGTGGAAGCCGGCGAGGCGCTGCTGGACCGGGTGGTAGCCGTCGCGGGTGTTGCCGATGCCCTCGCTGGTGGTCACCGAGCAGTGGTGCAGTGTGCCGACTAGCGTGAGGCAGGAGCTCGCCGAGATGTCGGTCACCTCGTCGGTGGCCGCGTCGTACTTGGAGATGAGCACCACGCATGCGCCGCATCCACCTGCACGCGCAACATCGTAGTAAATCACAAGGCAAACACGAACCATGTCTGGTGATTTTTTGGACATCCAAATTTAGACAAACTACTAGGTTCATCTATTCTAGGTACTATTGTTTGTTTCCGTAAAAGGGTACTACAAAACGCTACTACCAGTTTTTTTCTTAAAAAGTAAACGAGCTAGCTGAAAGAAACAGGACCGAAGAAAAAAACTGGTGTTCAAATCTAGCACTAGAGCACCATGAACTAGAGTTTACTCCACTTGCCAATACCAGAAAGAAATCCAAGACCACGCAGCTCACATCGTCGGGTGGGGGCGGGTGCTCACCTTCGCCGCAGCCGAGCTTGGGCCCCCGGACGGGCGTCTTGGTGCGGAGGAACTCAAGCAGCGTCATGGACGGGTGGACGTCCGCCGCCTCGTGCCGCACGCCGTTCACGGCCAGCACCACCACCCTCCCCATCTCGACCTCCACCAACTCCGATAGACACAACCCAAGAAAATGGGATGAGCCACTATCCTTTCTTTTTTTTTCTGTCTTTTTGTTGACAGTAAGCCACTATCCTTTCTTTATACTAGTAGTAGTACGGCAGCGCGAGGATCAGCTAGCTATATACTCCTACAGTACTATGCAGTGACTCGATCGGGGAAGTGGCGTGCTGAGTGCGCTAAGATCGGTGATCGATCGGTGATGGGGACTTTTACTTATTTTATTAAAGAGATATAAGAGTGGCAGAGATTGGTCCCCGTGTGCATGGGCATGTGCACGTGCCACTGTCACAAGCCACAGCTCGGCCAATCAGGAGGCAGCACACGGATTGTGTGTTTTCTGTGACTACTTCTTAGCCGTCCGATTATATCAACTTGCCTCTTCGCTTAATTGACGTGTCTGCGTCCACTCGATCAAGATCTGACGGCTGAAGATTGGCAGCTCGCGTCATGGCTCGGCTCGGCTCTAGGTCGGCTCGGACCGGTCAGATTAGATCGGATGGCGCACGTTGACAATGTCGAACCGGCGTCGGCAGGCAGAGGGTGGCGACGGCGATGGACGGCGGCGCGGCGGTGGAGGGCACATATGGTGGCAACTGGCGGCGGACCGGTCATGTTTCAGCAAAGTGGAGTGGATGAAGATGTGCAACGGTGAACGGGGGTCCTTTTCATGTCTTCAGTGTCGCAGGAGGCTCTCTGTTGGCGGCGAGGTGCGGATGGAGATGCCGACCTCCGATGATCCTCCGACGGCGAATTCCGCGATCTCCTCGGTGCTCCGTAGATGGGGAAAAAATTATGGGGTCAAGCATACATTCAAGAGGAACAACTTGGTGAGAAAAGGAGGAGGCGAGGGGCTCGTCAACCTCGTTAGCTTGAAGCTCCACGATGGAGGTTTTCGACGAGATTGGAAATCAATCTGGTGGGGGAATTTTTGCAAAAGTTTCGTATGGGAGAGATGGGGTAGGGTTTTATTGAGGTGATTACATGGAGTAGGGGCACGGGATCAACCAGAATAGAAGAAATTTCGTGGATTTGGTTCGGATGTGAACGAACCATGTTCGTTACGTTCTCCTGCGCAAGGTGGAAGAAGGCGGGGCATAGCCCACATGTCAGCCAGGGCAGGGAGAGAGGTGGGTTGTGCTAGGCTACGTCTGGGCTTGTTACACGGTATAGGGTAGGGAAGGGTAAGGTCATTTGGTAAGGTGGTAGGGGTAGGTTAGTTTTTTCTTTTGTTTTATTCTTTTCCATTTCCTATTTTAGTATTTATTTTCTAGATTTTATTTTATAACTCTAAATAGAGTAAATTAAAGTTTTAAATTTTTCTAAAATTAAAATACACTGAATAAACTTTATAGGAAACAATTTTGACTAAAGAGAAAAATATCAAATATGCCAATTGCATATAATGCTTTATATGACAATATTTAAAAGGCAAAATAGGGTTTTGACACAAAATTTTGATTTTTTTTGACAAAATACCCTTTTGAGTAATATTTTGCATGATATGCCATGATGCATTGCAATTTACAATTTTTTTGTAGTCCAAAATTCTAAAACCTCAGGATGTTATAGACTAATCTCTTAAGATGAATCTCGTCCTCGAGATTCGAAATGGCTAGCAAATAAACGTAGGATATCTTATCGTCATGTGTAGCTCTTCCTTGATATGGGTAAGCTTTCTGAGCTACCCCTTAAGAGAATTTAAGTTGGTCTTTCCAACTTTAGTTATTGTGCTATATCTGATTCTTCTTCCCTTTGGGGCTGTGAGTGAAATTACTCGTCGTGTATGATCTATCTGGTCTTCATACTTATACATCCAATCCTTGCCCAAAGTTACATCCAAGCCGTGTGATTCCAACACATTCAAGCTGGCGAAAAAGTTATATGTCCCAATATTTAGGTTCAATTGATGACATCCAAAAACGGCTACCACTTCTCCACTAGGAGAGCTTATTCTGATGGGTTTGTCAATGGTTTCAGTTGGAATTCTGTTTCTATGCACAAATTCTCTTGACATGAACGAATGTGAGTAGGGGTCAGACATATCTACGTTCGCATACAGTGGGTGCAAACCATGTTGCACTGCGAATACACACGAGTTAGAACTAGCAAGCCTAGCATGTGTAAACATGGCCTCGGAATACAAGAGACCGAAAGGTCGAGCATGAATCACATGGTTGATGTGATCAACATTAGGGAATGTCCACCTTTGATACTGCACTAATGGCCGTGATGACCGGGGGAGGTGCAGAGGATAGGGATCATGTGATCACTAAACGAGTAGAGAGATATTCGTTTAAGTGGGAGTTCTTTTATTTAAAACTTGAACTCATTATTATGAACATAGTCTAAACGCTTTGCAAATCCTTTGTAGATGTCTTGCCCACCCACCTTCAACCTTAGCACTTTCCTCGAGAAGGACAAGCTGAAAACTGATGGAACTAACTTCACCGCATGGTTCCACAATCTTAGGATCCTCCTAGTCCCCTACAAGTTGACTTATGTCATCGAGGCTGAGCTTCCGGCTAAGCCTGTAGATTCTGCCTCCCAGGACAAAAAGAATGTCTGGCAGTCCAAGGCGGACGATTTCTCCCTCATCTAGAGTGGAATGCTCTATGTCATGGAGTCGGAGCTTCAAAAGCGTTTCCAAGGCCGTCTTTGCTCCACAAGCTCGTGCAGAGAGGTATGATGCTTCCGAGCTCTTCTTCTCTGCTAAAATGGAAGAGCACAGAAGTATTAGTGAGCACGTGGTTAAAATGTCTGGCTACGTTAAGCGCTTAAACGCCCTGGATTGCAAAATCCTAAAGGAGCTCGCAATTGATAGGGTGCTACACTCGCTACCCCTAGCTATAAGAGCTTTGTGATGAACTACAACATGCAAGGGATGACTAAGACCCTTGTTGAGGTGTTCGCCATGCTCAAAACTGCCGAGGTTGAAAATCAAGAAGGAGCACACGATGTTGATGGTCAATAAGACCACCAACTTTAAGAAACCAGGGCAAAAGGGAAAAGGCAAAGGTAGGAAGTCTAAGAGGGATGGCAGGTTTGTTCCCAGCACCTCAAAGACTGCCAAGCCTGGCCCTAAGTCCGGCACTTCGTGCTTCTACTGCAAAGGGGATGGGAACTGGAAACGCAACTGCCCCAAATACCTTGAAGACAAGCGAGCTGGCAAGATAGCCACCCCAGACAAAGGTATATATGATATACATGTTATTGGTGTATTCCTTACAAGCGCCAGGAGTAACACCTGGGTTTTTGATACCGGATCTGTTGCTCATATTTGTAACTCTCAGCATGATCTGCAGAGTAGGAGGTGCCTGAGGAAGGACGAGGTGACGATGCGCGTCGGCAATGGTTCGAGAGTCGAAGTGATGGCCGTCGGCACCCTGCATCTCCGTCTACCGTCAGGATTATTGTTGGTTTTGAATAAATGCTATTATGTACCCGCATTGAGTATGAATATTGTGAGTGGGTCTTGTCTGTTGCAAGATCGTTATTCGTTTAAATCAGGAACAAATGGTTGTTCAATTTATATGAATGATGTTTTCTATGTTCATGCTCCTGTATGTGATGGTTTATTCTTACTTGATCCTGATTGTGATACACACATCCA
Source organism: Avena insularis (assembly GCA_023614405.1). Taxonomy (NCBI): domain Eukaryota; kingdom Viridiplantae; phylum Streptophyta; class Magnoliopsida; order Poales; family Poaceae; genus Avena; species Avena insularis. The sequence goes on along the minus strand of CM042690.1, from coordinate 88,112,626 downwards.
TAGTGTTGATGCTAAACGTTGTAAGCACAATGACGATAATTCCATGTTCATATGGCATTGCCGTCTTGGTCACATTGGCGTAAAGCGCATGAAGAAGCTTCATTCAGAAGGGCTTCTTGGATCATTGGATTTCGAATCCCTTGATACGTGTGAGCCGTGCCTCATGGGCAACATGACTAGGACACCATTCTCCGGAATAGTAGAGAGAGCTGTAGACCTACTTGGAATCATACATATGGATGTATGTGGACCAATGAGTGTCTCAACACACAATGGTTATCGTTACTCTGTTACCTTTACTAACGACTTAAGCAGATATGGATATATCTACTTAATGAAGCACAAGTCTGAAACTTTTGAAAAGTTCAAGGAATTTCAGAAAGAAGTAGAGAATCAACTTAACAAGAAAATCAAGCACCTTTGATCGGATCGAGGAGGCGAGTATTTGAGTTATGAGTTTAATATGCACTTAAAGGACTGTGGGATTGTCCCACAGCTTACGCCAGCCGGAACACCACAGCGTAATGGTGTGTCAGAACGTCGTAACCGAACCCTATTGGATAGTGTACGGTCCATGATGTCTTTAACTGATTTGTCTGTGTCTTTTTGGAGATATGCGTTAGAAACTGCCGCTTTTATTTTAAACCGAGCACCATCGAAATCCGCGGAGACAACCCCATATGAGATATGGCATGGCAAGAAGTCAATGTTGTCATTTCTAAAAGTTTGGGGATGTGAGGCTTACGTCAAGAAACTACAGCCTGACAAACTCGAACCCAAATCGGAAAAATGCATCTTTGTAGGATATCCAAGGGAAACCATTGGATATACTTTCTACAACCAAGCCAAGGGCAAAATGTTTGTCACAAAAACCGGCACCTTTCTCGAGAAAGAGTTTCTTGCAAAAGGAGTGAGTGGAAGGAAAATTGAGTTAGATGAAATTGTTGACCCTTCTCTCCAAATTCCGAGTAGCGCAACGAAAGCTGTTCCAAAACCGCTCTCTAACATGGAGGAAGAGCCCATTGGTGATGATCAAAACAATGATGTCGAGACTCCTGAGGTTCGCGGGTCTACAAGGGTTCGTGCCACTCCTGATTGTTACAGTAGCCTTGTAATGTTTGTCATTCTAGATGAACAGGAAGAACCTGCAAACTACAAAGAAGCTATGGATAGTGCTGACTCCGAGAAATGGCTAGAAGCCATGAAATCCGAAATAGGATCCATGCATGAAAACCAAGTTTGGACCTTGGTGGATCTTCCAGAAGGCCGCAAGGCCGTGGAAAATAAATGGATCTTTAAGAAGAAGATAGATGCGAATGGTAACGTGACGAGACTTACTCTCCCATAGTGATGCTTAAGGCTGTTAGGATTTTAATAGCAATTGCTGTCCATTTCGACTATGAAATTTGGCAGATGGATGTCAAGACCGCATTCCTCAATGGTCACATTGATGAAGAGTTGTATATAATGCAACCAGAAGGTTTTGTTAATCCTAAGGATGCTGGAAAGGTATGCAGGCTTCAACGGTCCATTTATGGATTGAAGCAAGCATCTCGGAGCTGGAACCAATGTTTTGATCAAGTGATCAAGAGTTTTGGATTTGTCCAAAATCAACAAGAGTTCTGTGTTTACAAGAAAGCGAGTGGGAGCTTAGTTGTTTTCTTAGTAGTATATGTGGATGACATATTACTCATGGGAAATGATGTGGATCTTATGAAAAGCGTGAAAGCATATTTGAGTAACCAATTTTCCATTAAGGATCTAGGTGAAGCTGCATACATATTAGGAATCAAGATCTATAGAGATAGATCAAGGCACCTAATAGCATTAAGTCAAAGTACTTACATCGAAAAGATTTTGAAGAGGTTCAAAATGGAGAACACCAAAAAGGGTTTTAAACCCATGATGAAGAATTGCAAATTGAGTATGACTCAATGTCCTGTAACGGACAATGATAGAAAGAAGATGGCTTTCACACCCTATGCCTCAGCCATAGGGTCTATCATGTATGCAATGTTAAGTACGCGACCTGATGTGGCATTGGCTCTCAGTTTGACGAGCCGATACCAAAGTAATCCAGGACCGGATCACTGGACAACTGTCAAGAATATCCTAAAGTATCTGAAAAGAATGAAGGATATGTTCCTAATCTATGGAGGAAGTGATGAAGCTCTAAACGTAACAGGTTACGTGGATGCGAGCTGGAACTTAGATCATGATGACTCAAAGTCTCAAACAGGATTTGTGTTCCTAGTGAATGGTGGGGCGGTAAGCTGGAAGAGTAAGAAGCAGCCGGTGTTGGCACAATCTTCAATGGAGTCTGAATATATTGTTGCGGCTGATGCAGCAAATGAAGCTGTTTGGCTAAGGAATTTCGTCATCGAACTAGGAGTTTTTCCAAATGCGCAAGACCCCGTGACAATCTATTGTGATAACACGGGAGCTATTGCAAACACAAAGGAACCAAGGACTCATTCCACAGCCAAACACATCAAGCTTAGATTTCACGTCATCCGTCAGAATGTTGACGAAGGTGAAGTCAAGATTTGCAAAGTAGATACGAAACTGAATGTGGCATATCCTTTGACTAAAGCTCTCCATCAGGAAAAGCACGAACAACACCGAGATTCCATTGGTATTAGGTTCCTGCCTATTGTAAACTAGTTTTGTTTATACTCTAGTGCAAGTGGGAGACTGAAGGAGTTATGCCCTAGAGGCAAATAATAAATTGTATTATTTGATATATCTCCTATATGTTTATAATATGTTTCATACTGTGTTAATACGAAACGTTAATACACGTGTGGTATGTAAACAAACCGTGTCTCTAGTTACCTCTAGTGAACTAGTTCATTGGTCATGAGGATGGTCTGTGTTTCAACATCATGGGTATTTATGCCAACTGACAATGAGCTCATGTTATTAGTTGAATAACATGATAGACAAACATCCGACCGCTATATCTTAATGAGATCTAGTTACAAAGTTCACCATTGATGATAAAACACAGAGAACCTCGCAACCTGATCCTTTGACTGTGAGGTAATACAACACCATTTCCGGAAGAAGCTTTGATGGTCATCAAGAATCATCTCGTAAAAGGGTGATCAAAAAGGTGCCACTCAGGTTTTCCGAAGGGATGTGTTGAGGAGTACATATCAAGACCAGGATTTGTCTAGTCCATGTAACGGATAGATACATGTGGCCATCTCGGTGACGTTGTATTAATGAAGCTTGCAAGCATGTGACTAGGTCACGGAATGCAATGACATGAGAACGAGAAAACAAGTTCATCGATAACGAGATCGAACTAAGGTATGGAGATACTGAAGATCAAGTCTCGGATGAACTAGGTATCGAATGACAAAGGGAATGGGGAACGACTATCTCACGGTTCGAGCGATTGTATTCGTGAAACGCACGGGGGTCACATGGCCATCCAGGTCCCTCTGTTGATCATTGATGTGAGAGTAGTCTCAATCATGTCCCGAGTGTTTCCGAACCGAAGGATGTCACGCTTAAGGATAGGGACGCTTAGGGTAGATGAGGTATCGTAAGAGAAATAGAGAGAGAAACCAGAATAGTTTCAGGTAACATTCGATGGAGATCGGAAGGGGTCCGGAAGGTGTTCCGGAGTGAAGAAATTATATAATATGTGTATTGAATGTTAATTGGAGAATTAATATTAAATATATATTTTATTTTATTTTTAAAGGCTCCTTAATGCTAATGGGCCTCACCCGAAGGAAGGCCCAATAGGGCAAGGCGCCTAGGGAGTGGGGGCCAACCGGCCTGGGCTTGGTGTGCCGCCCAATGGGGCCCACCTAGGGCCGGCGGCTGCCCCTAGGTGGCCGGCGGGTCTGGGGTTTAGTCCCACACCGCCTGGCCCCTGGGTGGTGCGCCCCCCTCCCACTATATATAGGGGTCTCCCTCCCCCTTTTGGAATCACCCCATTCCCTCTCATTCTCTCTTCTCATCCACTGAGGACTTCTCCGTAATATTGGGGAGGACCTCGTGGGTGAGTTCTCCACCTTCACACTACCGTCGTGTGATCTGCGATCCGGCATCTATTTCTTCCGCTGCTCGGCTGGATCGGAGTCCGGTTGACGTCTCTTACACCGGAAGTGTGACGAACTTCGGAGGCACCACACTTGGGGTGCTGCTCGTCTTCATCAATATACGCCTTCCTGCGTAAGGCGTGCCTCTGTCTTCAAAGGTATGAATACTGTATTCCTTCTCCGTTACTTATGTCTACATAGTATAGATCCTGGTATTAGTGTTCGAGTAGATAGAATTTTTTTGTTTTCTGCTACGGAACCCTTCACTGCTATCAACGACGAGGTGGCATCTGTTTGGAGTAGCATAGATGAGTATAGATAGAATAGGACGAAGAGAAGTATTACTACCCATAACTATATAAAACAAGAAATTGGCACACAAGCAAGCAATCATTACAAACAAAACTCAAGCTAAACTAATTTTGTTTATGTTGCAGAAGATTTGTTTTAGTGGCATACCATCCATAAAATAATTTTATTTTGATTAAAATACGTTTGGGGGTGAACCTACAATCTTGAAAGCAATGGACAGAATCTGTCCTGAAACTACAACAATGTCCAGAAATTTTTATGGGCACCTTAAAATCATCATGATTTTTTTCTGATTTTTGTGCTTATATTATAGAAAATTACAAACCATATCCTAAAATATGAGCTTAATCTGAGCTACCAGTAAAATATGAAATATCGCACAGTACAACTGGCCAGGCAGAAAACTACAGGAGTAATACCACGAATTTTTAATCAAAACCTTCATTATTATATTATAAAATCTCTCAAAAATATTATAAAACTTTAAGGTATCAAATAGAACAACCTAAGCATAATAAACCAACTATCACATAAGTTCTTGCAATGATCGATTGCTATATTTGAACGAAATCCTATCTAAAACTATATGGTGGACATCATCTAACTATTCTTTAATCTCATGCTTCCTCGCACGAGTGTTCATCTACAAGGTTTGAACGAGATGAGATTAGAAAATAAAGATCAAGGATTACAAGAATCTAATAAGTACAGTTTTTTGAGTTCATCCATAGCAAGTGTCTTCCTTCTATGTATTAAAAGAGAAGAGTATAGAGAATTAAAGTGATAAGAAAATACTAGAAACAAGTGTAAGGAGAGAAAAGATAGAATGAAATAGTGCTTATAATTTCCTATGGTTTTCCTATTCTATTACTTGGTCATGATCCTACAATTAACACACAGCTCTGATACCATCTTGTAACATTCTCGTCTGATAAGACTGAGTTCCCGTGTATAGTACTAATCCATGGATTAGTTCACTAGCACACACAATACAAAATGATAGCAAATATAACTGTACATTATAAATATAACGAATATGATCTATAATTTACATTACATATTCAAATACACAGCAAAAAATAATAACAAGGTAGATCTCCATCCTTCAAATGTGCCACGGGAGAACAATTATTGAGTGGAGTCTCGCGACCTATGAACGATCACACGGAAACGGAATAACCTGCAACATGAAAGGTTGCAACCATAAATGGTCAATCATTTTAATATATTAACAAGTAGTACTAGTATGTGGATATAGAATAGAACCTATCAATTACATGCATATTTGGCTGATTGGAGTTCAGGCCTATTTGCATAAAAGCAATATAACTTTTCTCTACTTTTGAAATACTTTTCTTTCTTTAAAAAATTCTTCTAAGGACATACCAGCATAAACCCGTGTTGAAACAAGACAATTTAGCTTTGTATGCTTCTAAACCCATGTTCACCCATCAAGTTTTAGTAATTGAGAAATTGGGATGAGTGAGATCTTCCAAACAGTTCCAGGTCCAGTTGCTTGTAGATGCCCATAACAGAGGGCACAACTAAGTACTTAGATTATAACACTCTTGAGAGGTTTGTACACTTTACCCGCACGACCCAATCAACCCCTTTTACCAATACACTCATTTTGTGCCATGGTTGGGAGAAAACCAAGAGGAAACCTTTCAAAAGTAGAACCCTGAGCCCTCGGCGCTGACGCATACCAACCTACATCCTCTACATCTGCTAGTCACGTCGGGTCAGGTTCCACAACTTACTTAGTTAAGACAGAACTCATATGACATGCGGCTGTATTGGAAGCTATTACACAAGAAACCTATCAAATCTTAGAAGTCTAGGTGTGCTTTCTGCAATAAAACCATCAAACATCATCAATCCATCACACCCAAGAGATTCATTAATTCTAGTTGTTTTCATTATAATAGAACATGTCTTTCCACAATAAGACAATCATCAATTCCCTTTTCTTATCTACTAAGCATGAATAAGCAACTATAATATGATGGATCAAAGGAATTCAAGTCATGAAAATATGACAATCATGTCTAGATGTCATAGCTATGCCTAGACGCGAGCCAACTCGGTCCGGCTCGGGCCGAGCCTAGAAAAAGCTCAAGCCAAAACCGTCGAGGCCGAGCTGGCTCGTGACAGCAAACGAGTCTCTCAGTGCGACTCGGCTCGGCCCATATGAAACTCGGTCCAGAACGAGCCCACTCGTGAGCCTGGATTTCCTGGACATGCCTAACACAGGCAATACGTACTATTCCTGTATAGAGAAAGAGAGAGTGTTTTGCCACAATAAGCATTGAAATTGATCATCAATTGATTCATATTTAATTCTAGGAAGGAGAACATAGAAATTCAAACATGGATGAACCCATTTTAATTATGAGAATGAAAAATAGAGAAGGATGGATGATACCCTGCTGTTGCTGCCCGATCTGCTGGTGGAAGCATGATGATGCTGAAAACGGCCACCGGAGAGGGGTGGCGGAGAGGATTAGCCGGAGCCTGGTCGACATAGGGATACGTGGGTTAGCGGCGGGGCAGCGAAATCCTCCTGGGGTGGCGGCGGCCCGCCCTAGCTAGGAGGAACCCTAATGTTGCAAGGATACGAGCCATGAACGATGACAACTCTGAGCGTCAACCCTCTATGGCTATGGATCAGCCGAATGGGCCATTGAATCCAGCCCATCTTTTCTTTTTGTACCTCCCTAAATTTGAAAAAAATCACGGCCCAAACGAGCTAGACCGAGTTGAGCCAAGCTCGGCCCGAGCTCGCTGCGGTCCAGCAAGGGTGACTCAGCTCAGTCCTGGGACAGCAACGGGCCGAGCCCAACTCGGCTCGAGCCCAAGAAGCTCGGTGTGATCCCATTAGCTCGGTTTGAGCGTCCAGGAATAGTCATAGCATAGCATAGTAGTAAAAAAAATTCTACACATGCTTCACTACTAAAAACATACTACATGCATAGGATAAATAGTAGGACATTTATGATAGCTCTACTTTCCTTTGTTATAAATGTAATCGTTCAGATAATCCTCACAATAGAAAAATTTGCACTCGTCACAAATATAATAGTTGCACTCATGCAATCTAACGTTTGCAATTATGCACAATACAATAAAACAATAAAGAACAAATGCATGCATGATGATTTAATCTGTCATAATGGTTGAATTTAGTTCTATGAAAATTATTAGATCACATGATGCATGTAGAAAAACATTTAATGCATAAGACAAATTATTAATAAATATATGTTGATTTTAAGTGGGTTTAAATCACTTTAATTGAAGTTCTGATGTTTCTGTTGAATTAAATTTAGATTTAAATACTACCGGCTAGGCAACTCAGTTTAGAGATAGTAGCAATTGGAATTACCTAAAAATCATTTACATGTATTTCTCTGTGATTTAATTACTATTGCAATTGGGTTTATAGGTTTCTAGAAACTTTTCTTTTAAGACAGTGACAAATAGTTTTGTTTATATTTTCTATGTATGGGTATTACTGAAACAAACCCGTGGCAATTTGATTCACTCAATTTAGGGTTTTGGATACTTTTCTATAATTTAAATACTAATTAGAAGGGTTTAAATCGTATAAAATCTTTTATTCATCAACAATTAGGTCTAAGGCCAGATTAGTATTCTACATGAAATTAGGAATCCATATATACCTTATTCATATGTTTCTGATCTATAAATAATTTTCTATGATTTATTTACTCTCAAAAGGCCATTAAACTAATTAAATAACTATAGTAAATCTGTAGAGTCAAAGTTGGATTTAACAGCATATTAACATTATTCATATTTGTATGATTCCATAGGTATATTATTTCTAATTTTTGGACAAGCAGATATTTTACTATGAATTTTACAAAATTAAATTGCTTTTTGTCTTTTTAAATCTATTTCCAAAAATCTGAGACGCGGCTGTGACGTGGCGTGTTTTTACTGGCTGGTACCTCTTTCCTTAATTGATGTGTCAGCGTCCACTGGATCAAGATCTGACGGCTGAAGATCGGTAGCTCGTGTCACGGGTTGGCTCAGCTCTAGGTCAGCTCTGACTCGCTTTTCGGATCGGCTCCCGTTAATTAGGATCGATCAGATTAGATCGGATGGCGCACATTGACAATGTAGAACCGGCGTCGGCTGGCAGACGGTGGTGACAACGATGGACGACGGCGCGGCGGTGAAGGGCACAGATGGTGGCAACTGGTGGCACACCGGTGATGTTTCAGCATAGTGGAGTGGATGCAGATGTGCAGCCGTGAACGGGGTCCTTTTCGTGTCTTCAACCTCGGCCAGGAGGCTCTCTGTCGGTGGTGAGGCGCAGATGGAGATGTCGACCTTCGGTGATCCTCCAGCAGCGAATTCCGATCTCCTCGGTGCTCTGTAGATGGGGAAAAATTATGGGGTCAAGCATACATTCAAGGGGAACAACTTGGTGCGAAAAGGAGGAGGTGAGGGGCTTGGTAACCTCGTCGGCTTGAAGATCCACGATGGAGGTTTTCGGCGAGATTGGAAATCAATCTGGTGGAGGAATTTTTGCAAAAGTTTCGTACGGGGAGAGATGGGGTAGGGTTTTATTGAGGTGATTACGTGGAGTAGGGGCACGGAATCAACCAGAAGAGAGGAAATTTCACGGATTCGGTTCGGATGTGAATGAACCGTGTTTGTTCTGTTCTCCTGCGCGAGGTGGAAGAAGACGGGGCAAAGCCCACATGTCGGCCAGGGCAGGGATACATGCGAGTTGTGATGGCCTGCGCCTGGGCTTGCTGTGGCGCATCGTTGGGCTAGGAGCAGGCTGGTGGCTGCTGCTGCGCGCTGCTCTGCGTGCACGCGGTAGGTAGGGGGTGGGTTAGGTGGGCTGGGCCGGGTGGTTCGCTGGTAGGTTAGTTTTTTCTTTTGTTTTATTCTTTTCCATTTTTTGTTTTAATATTTCTTTTCTAGATTTTATTTTATAACTCCAAGTGGAATGAATCAAATTTTTAAATTTTTAAAAAATCAAAATACACTCAATAAACTTTATATAAAATAATTTTGACTAAAGACAAAAGTATCAAATATGCCAATTGCATATAATGCTTTATATGGCAATATTTAAAAAGCAAAATAGGGTTTTGACACAAGATTTTGAATATGTTTTTTTTTGACAAAAGACCCTTTTGAGTAAGATTTTGCATGATATGCCATGATGCATTGCAATTTACAAAAAAAATTTGTAGTCCAAAATTCTAAAATTCTGGGATGTTACAACTTTAATGGGCATTGTCCAGGTAGTTTATGACAGTAGATTTATGTACGGAGGGGTCATGCTCGGAGATCGGGATGGTAGCACACTGAGATAGCAATTTATACAGGTCTAGGCCCCGGACAAACAATGTTCGGTTAAAACCCTACTTCCTGTTTGTGATGGATAGAATTATCGTAGTGTGCTCTAGTGAAATCGAGACATGGCTCGATATCACCTATGTAGGGATGTAAATGGTATGCAAAATTTCTGCTCCGAATCCGCATCCGTGTCTTTTTTGAGGATATGGTATGCATTTTTAGATATCTGACGGATATGGATGCGGATGCGGATATTTGTCAAGCGGATATCCGATGGATATGGTAACAAATATGATATTGATGATATCCACTAGATAAGGATAATCCGCATATTTTATATATCCGGCGGATATGGACGTGGATGTGGATATTTATCGAGCGGATATCCGAGGGATATGATAGCGAATATGGTATCGATGATATCCACTGGATAAGGATAACCCAATCATACCGAAGAACTTTCTTGGTGGTGCACACTAAGGGGAAACACAATCATTGGTAATTTTAACAGGGATCATCTTATTAGGATACTGTCGAGTATCTAATACTAGCACACAATAAGATATACAAACAATAACATCGAATGTAAATGCAATGTGATATGGTCCTTCACGTCGTGATCTCCATCCGTCGTCACTGGATTCCGGCGCCAGGGTTCCGGCGCCGTAGACACCAGGGTACCGGTGTCTTTCTGGTGTGGTAGTCTGTCACCTCCGTGACTATCTACTACTACATAACATAAGGTAATCACTTTACCTTTGCCACAACCATATCACAAAGCAATGCCCCCTGCAAAACAAAGTTAGACGCCTCTACTTTATCTTTGCATGTTTTTACATGGCTGAATGGGCTTTTGTACAAGAACCATTCTTACCTACGAACTTTTAGCATAACGCTGATCAAGTAGTTGTCTCTACTATACCCCTTTTGGGGCCCTCCGTTACAAATGGCATACCAACTAATGCGAGAGAGACAGACAACCCCTAAGCCACTTTATACGGTACAAGCCATATGTCAAGCGTGGACCAGTCTCGCGAATGAACGCGTAAAATCGGTTGAGGGTCGCTTCATCAAACATTACTACGGTATACACAAGTACACGTGGGAGGGTAACAACTAAGAGATCAATGCCCACACGTTACATCTCGTGTGTTCTACCCATACTAGCATTACTACGCATAGATCTAGCTCTGACACCACTGTAGGGATTCCGTGTATGAAAACAATAAAATTTTACCCTATGCCCCTGAACCCCTGATGCTTCTAGGACCTATCTATTAATGTCTGAACGGAGGGAGGATTTTCACGAACTTACCCTTGAAGACCGAAAAGCGTTGTCAATGCTCAGGAGAGCGTGGTTGATGTAGACGAGCCGAAGCCGACCTCAAGGTCGTGATGAAGTCCTTGCACTCCAACAGCTCCAACGACTTGAGTGCCTCAAGTGTGACACCTCGCAGGGAGTTACACACTCCGGTGCCTCCCTATGCCTCGGCCATAGGTTCTATCATGTATGCCATGCTGTGTACAAGACTGGATATAGCACATGCTGTTAGTTTGACTAGCAGATATCAAAGTGATCCTGGAATGGAGCCCTGGACAGCGGTCAAGAATATCCTAAAGTACCTGAATAGGACTAAGGATATGGTTCTTTCTTATGGAGGTGATGAACAACTTGTTGTAAACGGTTACACTGATGCTAGTTGGAACACCGATCCAGATGACTCGAAGTCATAGTCCGATGCGGATCGTATTTATTTTGAATGGTGCTTTGATGAGCTGGAGGAGTGCCAAGCAAAGCGTTGTGGCGAAATCTTCAAGCGAATCGGAATACATAGCTGCTTGGAGGCTGCACAAGAAGCCATATGGATGAAAGAGTTCATTCTTGAACTTGGCGTGGTTCGGTCGTTGGACCCGATGGCCATCTCTTGTGACAACACGGTGCCATAGCTAATGCAGGAGCCAAGGTCACATAGCAAGCTGAAGCACATCAAGCTACGTTTCCATGCTATTCGTGAGTATGTCCGAGATGGTGACATAAAGATTTGCAAAGTACACACTGATCTGAATGTGGTAGATCAGTTGACTAAACCTCTTCCTAGAGCAAAGCATGACCAACACCAGAACGCCATGGGTGTTAGGTATATTACCATGTAATCTAGATTATTGACTCTAGTGCAAGTGGGAGACTGTTGGAGATATGCCCAAGAGGCAATAATAAAAGTGGTTATTATTATATCTCTGTGTTTATGATGAATGTTTACATCCCATGCTATAATTGTATTATAAGGAAACACTGATACATGTGTGTTTTGTAAACATAAAAGAGTCCCTAGTAAGCCTCTTGTGGAACTAGCTTGTTGATTAAATGATGATCATGGTTTCCTGATCATGGACATTGGATGTCATTAATAACAAGGTTATATCATTAGGAGAATGATGTGATGGACACACACCCATAGTAAGCGTAGCATAAGATCAAGTCATTAAGTTCGTATTGCTGTAAGCTTTCAAATGCATAGTAACCTAATCCTTCGACCATGAGGTTATGTTAATCACCATCACCGGATGGGTACTTTGATGACATCAAACACCGCTTCGTAACTGGGTGGTTATAAAGGTGTCATTGGGTATTCTGAAAGTATGTGTTGAAGCGCATGGATCAAGATTGGGATTTGTCCATCCATATGACGGATAGATATGCTCTGGGCCCTCTCGGTGGAATGTCATCTAGTTAGCTTGCAAGCATGTGACTAGGTCACAAGGGATGACATAACATGGAACGAGTAAAGAGTACTTATCAGTAACGAGGTAGAACTAGGTATGGAGATACCGACGATCAAACCTCGGATAAGTAGAATATCACGTGACAAAGGGAATTGGTTTCGTATGTTAATGGTTCTATCGATCACGAAGTCATCGTTTAGTATGTGGGAGCCATTATGGATCTCTAGATCCCGCTGATGGTTATTGATCGGAGAGGTGTCTTCATCATGTCTGCATATTCACGAACCATAGGGTGACACACTTAAGGTTCGAAGTTGTTTTTAAGTAGATATGGAATATGCGTTGGAGACCGAATGTTGTTCGGAGTCTCGGATTGGATCCGGGACATCACGAGGAGATTCGGAATTGTCCGAAGAATAAGATTCATATATTAGGGATCATTTTCTAAGTTAGGAAATGTTCTGGAGTGTTTGTATGGAGATTCTAGAAGGTTTCAGAATGTTCTGGAAGGTTCTAGAAGAGTTCTTGGAGTTTACTTGAAAACCAAGAAAGGGTCAAGGAAACCTTGTGGGGGCTAGACACGGATTCGTGGGGGAGGAGGACTCCTCCCCCCTTCCCAACTCGCCGGCCAAGGAGGGAGGGGAGTCCTACTAGGACTCCCCCTCCCATGGCGCGCCTCTCTACTTTAAATAGAGGGGAGGGGGCGCCCCCTCCGAGACCTCTCCCATAACAATCCCTAGCCACCGCCTCTCTCCTCTTCCTTCGCTCTGCTCCGGCTTAGGCGAAGCCCTGCAGAATTCTCTCCTCCACCACCACCACCACACCGTCGTGCTGCTGGGGTTTTGTGGAGAAGATCTACTACCTCCGCTGCTCGCTGGAACAGGGAGAGGAAGGTCTGCTTCGACTCCGCACGTGTGACCAAGCTGAAGCCGCCGAACAGCTGGCCGGAAGGATCGTCCACACGATCTTGAGATCGGCAAGTGATCGACTACATCAACCCCGAGATCTAATCTCGTAACGCTTTCGGTTCTACGAGGGTTAGTACAGATCTATCTCGTTGCTCATGTCTAATAGATTAGATCTAGGTTTTGTTCGTTCTTGCGGTAGAATTTTTTTGTTTTCCATGCTACGAACCCATCAGTGGTATCAGAGCCTTGTCTATGCGTAGATACATTTGCCTGAGTAGAACACAATGATGTTGTGGGCGTTGGTGCTCGTGCCGTCTTTTGCTTTGTGTACTTTGCATCTTGCGGTATGGTGGGATGAAGCGGCTCGGGCTAACCTTACATGTCATCGCACATGAGACTTGCTCCACGATTGACGTGTAACTTGCTTTGCACAAGTGGCTTTGCGGGTGTCTGTCTCTCACATCATAGTATAGATCCAATCTACACTTTGCACTTGATAACACTTGTATCAACGTTGTGGTTCAGTTTCGTAGGTAAGATCCGTTCTTATTCGAAAGCCCCAAACCACGTAAAACTTGCAAAGAAAATTAGAGGCGTCTAACTTGTTTTTGCAGGGGTTTTGTGATGTGATATGGCCATCATGTGATTGTGATTATATTTGATGTATGCAATGATCCTTGTTGTAATATGGCAACCGGCAGGAGCCTAATGGTTGACTTTAATTCTGTTAAGACCTGCGTGTCTATTCATCTTGTAATAGCTTTATTCCAAGTAGTTGTAATAGTTGCTGGTGATGATGGACAACCATGAAGCGGCACCACTGACCTTGACGCAATGCTGGTGATGATGGAGATCATGTCTGTGCTTTGGAGATGGAGATCAAAGGCATAAGAAGAAAGGGCCATATCATATCACACTAATTATGAATTGCCTGTGATGTTAATCCTTTATGCATCTTGTATTGCTTAGATCACGACTGTAGCATTATAAGATGATCCCTCTCACTAAATTTCAAGTAATAAAGTGTCCGTCCTTAGTTGGCACCGTTGCTAAGACTCGTCGTCTCGAAGCATCTCGTGATGATCGGATGTGATAGATTCTACGTGTGCATACAACGGGTGCAAGCCAGATTTGCACATGCGGAAACTAAGGTTAATCTTGACGAGCCTAGCATGTACAGACATGGTCTCGGAACACGGAATACCGAAAGGTAGAGCATGAATCATATAAGTGATATGATGAACATGAAGATTGTTCGCCGATGAAACTACATCTTCTCTCGTGAAGATCGGACTTGGTGTAGTGGACTTGGTTCGTGTAATCACTAAGACAATGTGAGGGATGTTGTTTTGAGTGGGAGTTCACCTAGTTAATTTAAGAATTAAAAATGAACTCAATTTATCATAAACTTAGTCTAAACTACTTGCAAATTTTTTTGTAGATTATGGCGAATCTCTCCATCAATTTCAATGCGTTCCTAGAGAAAGAAAAGCTTAAGAACAATGGAGGCAACTTCACGGACTAGCTCCGTGGTCTGAAGATTGTCCTCAGGGCTGGTCAGATGACCTATGTGCTCGAAGCACCGCTAGGTGACCCACCTGCAGAAGATGCCACCGATGACGTAAAGAATGTTTACGCCACTCGGAAAAATCATTACTCCACAGTTCAGTGTGCCATCCTGTACGGTTTAAAAACAGAGCTCCAGAAGCGTTTTGAGCACCACGACCTGTTCGATATCATTAAGGAGCTCAAGCTCATTTTTGAGACTCACGCGGCCGTGGAGAGCTATGAGGCCTCCGAAAAATTCTTTACCTGCAAGATGGAAGAGGGAAGCTCCGTTAGCGAGCACGTGCTCACCATGTCTAGGCACGCAAACAAGCTCCAAGAGTTGGGGATAACGATTCCTAATGAGTTAGGGATTCACCGTGTCCTCCAATCACTGCCACCGAGTTATAAGAACTTTGTGATGAACTACAATATGCATTGCATGAACAAGACGTTGCCTGAACTATCGTCCATGCTGAAAACTGCTGAAGTGGAGATCAAAAAGGAGCACCAAGTGTTGATGGTCAATAAAACCACCAATTTCAAGAAACAGGGCAAGCCTAAGAAAAAGGGCAACTTCAAGAAGGACAAGAAAGCGCACTGCTAAGAAGCTCAAGGCTGGTCCTAAGCACGAAATCGAATGCTTCTCTGCAAGGTCTGGTCCTTTGAAGCGTAACTGCCCCAAGTACCTGGCGGATCTGAAAAACGGCAACATCAAGAAGAAAGGTATATTTGATATACATGTTATTGATGTGTATCTTACTAGTAGTCGTAGTAGTGCCTGAGTATTTGATACTGGTTCGGTTGCTCATATTTGTAACTCGAAACAGGAGCTGCGGAATAAACGAAGACTGGCGAGAGACGAGGTGACGATGTGCGTTGGAAATGGCTCCAAGGTTGATGTGATCGCCGTCGGCACGCTCCCTCTACATCTACCTTCGGGATTAGTTTTAAATTTAAATAATTGTTATTTGGTGCCTGCGTTAAGCATGAACATTATATCTGGATCTTGTTTATTGCGAGATGGTTACTCTTTTAAGTCTGAGAATAAAGGTTGTTCGATTTATATGAGTAATATCTTTTATGGTAATGCACCTGAGATAAATGGTTTATTCTTATTGAATCTTGATAGTAGTGATACACATGTTCACAACATAGATGCTAAACAAATAAAATTGAATGATAATTCTACATACATGTGGCACTGTCGTCTTGGTCACATTGGAGTGAAGCGTATGAAGAAACTCCATTCTGATGGACTTCTTGAATCACTTGATTTTGAATCACTTGAAAGATGCGAAGCATGTCTAATGGGAAAAATGACTAAGACTCCATTCTCTGGAATAATGGAGCGAGCTACGGACTTATTGGAAATAATACATACCGATGTGTGCGGTCCAATGAGTGTAGCGTCACGTGGTGGATATCGTTATGTTCTCACTTTCACGGATGACTTAAGTAGATATGGGTATGTCTACTTTATGAAACATAAGTCCGAAACTTTCGAGAAGTTTAAGGAATTTCAAAGTGAAGTGGAAAATCATCGTAACGAGAAGATTAAGTTTCGGTTACGACATGGAGGTGAATATCTGAGTTATGAGTTTGGCATGCATTTAAAGAAATGTGGAATACTTTGTGATTGACACCGCTGGGAACACCACAGCGTAATGGTGTGTCCGAACGTCGTAATCGAACTCTCTTAGATATGGTTCGGTCTATGATGTCTCTTACAGATTTACCGCTATCATTTTGGGGCTATGCATTAGAGACAGCCGCATTCACTTTAAATAGGGCACCATCTAAATCCGTTGAAATGACACCGTACGAATTGTGGTTTGGTAAGAAACCTAAGTTGTCGTTCCTTAAAGTTTGGGGTTGCGAAGCGTATGTAAAGAAGTTACAACCTGATAAGCTTGAACCCAAAGCGGAGAAATGCGTCTTCATAGGATACCCGAAAGAAACAATTGGGTATACCTTCTATCATAGATCCGAAGGCAAAGTTTTCATTGCCAAGAATGGATCCTTTCTTGAGAAGGAGTTTCTCTCGAAAGAAGTGACTGGAAGGAAAGTAGAACTCGACGAGGTTATTGAACCTTCTCTCGGAGTTGAGAGTAGCGTAGCACCGGAAGATGTTTTTGTGCCGCCTGCACCAACTGGAGAGGAAGCTAATGATGGTGATCATGAAACTTCGAACGAAGTTACTGCTGAACCTCGCAGGTCAACGAGGGTTCGTACCACTCCTGAGTGGTATGACTCTGCGTTGAACATCATGTTGGTGGACAACACTGATGACCCTGCGACGTATGAAGAAGCTATGGTGAGCCCAGATTCCGACAAATGGCTAGAAGCCATGAAATCCGAAATGGGATCCATGTACGAAAACCAAGTATGGACTTTGGTGGACTTCTGGGATGGTAGTAAAATGTCGAGAACAAATGGATTTTCAAAAGAAAAACAGATGCTGATGATAATGTTACCATCTATAAAGCTTGACTTGTCGCGAAAGGGTTCCGACAAATTCAAGGAGTTGACTACGATGAGACTTTCTCACCAGTAGCGAAGCTAAAGTCTGTGAGGATTTTGTTAGCAATCGCTGCATATTTCGATTATGAAATTTGGCAGATGGATGTCAAAACGGCGTTCCTTAATGGTGACATTGAGGAAGAGTTGTATATGGTACAACCCAAGGGTTTTGTCGATCCTAGTGATGCTGACAAGGTATGCAAACTTCAGTGCTCCATTTATGGTGAAGCAAGCATCCGGAGTTGGAATCAACGTTTTGATAAAGTAATCAAAAACTTTGGATTTATACAAACTTATGGAGAAGCTTGTATTTACAAGAAAGTGAGTGGGAGCTCTGTAGCATTCCTAGTACTATATGTAGATGACATATTGTTGATTGGGAATGATATAGAACTTCTTAATAGCGTCAAAACCTATTTGAATAATAGTTTTTCAATGAAGGATCTTGGCGAAGCGGCATATATTCTAGGCATCAAGATTTATAGAGATAGATCAAGACGCCTAATAGCGCTTTCACAAAGTACATACTTAGACAAAGTTCTAAAGAAGTTTAGAATGGAAGAGAGCAAGAAAGGGTTCGTGCCCATGTTGTCAGGTAAGACCTTGAGTAAGACTCAAAGTCCGGCTACGGCAGAAGATAGAGAAAAGATGAATAATATTCCCTATGCCTTGGCCATAGGTTCTATCATGTATGCCATGCTATGTACAAGACTGGATATAGCACATGCTGTTAGTTTGACTAGCAGATATCAAAGTGATCCTGGAATGGAGCACCGGATAGCGGTCAAGAATATCCTAAAGTACCTGAATAGGACTAAGGATATGGTTCTTTCTTATGGAGGTGATGAAAAACTTGTTGTAAACGGTTACACTGATGCTAGTTGGAACACCGATCAAGATGACTCGAAGTCACAGTCTAGATACGTATTTATTTTGAATGGTGCTGCAGTGAGATGGAGGAGTGCCAAGCAAAGCGTTGTGGCGAAATCTTCAACTGAATCGGAATACATAGCTGCTTCGGAGGCTGCACAAGAAGCCATATGGATGAAGGAGTTCATTATTGAACTTGGCGTGGTTCCTAGTGCGTTGGACCCGATGGCCATCTACTGTGACAACATAGGTGCCATAGCTAATGCACAGGAGCCAAGGTCACATAGCAAGCTGAAGCACATCAAGCTATGTTTCCATGCTATTCGCGAGTATGTCCGAGATGGTGACATAAAGATTTGCAAAGTACACACTGATCTGAATGTGGCAGATCAGTTGACTAAACCTCTCTCTAGAGCAAAGCATGACCAACACCAGAACGCCATGGGTGTTAGGTATATTACCATGTAATCTAGATTATTGACTCTAGTGCAAGTGGGAGACTGTTGGAGATATGCCCAAGAGGCAATAATAAAAGTGGTTATTATTATATATCTGTGTTTATGATGAATGTTTACATCCCATGCTATAATTGTATTATAAGGAAACACTGATACATGTGTGTTTTGTAAACATAAAAGAGTCCCTAGTAAGCCTCTTGTGGAACTAGCTTGTTGATTAAATGATGATCATGGTTTCCTGATCATGGACATTGGATGTCATTAATAACAAGGTTATATCATTAGGAGAATGATGTGATGGACACACACCTATAGTAAGCGTAGCATAAGATCAAGTCATTAAGTTCGTATTGCTGTAAGCTTTCAAATGCATAGTAACCTAATCCTTCGACCATGAGGTTATGTTAATCACCATCACCGGATGGGTACTTTGATGACATTAAACCGCTGCTTAAATCGGGTGGTTATAAAGGTGTCATTGGGTATTCTGAAAGTATGTGTTGAAGCGCATGGATCAAGATTGGGATTTGTCCATCCATATGACGGATAGATATGCTCTGGGACCTCTCGGTGGAATGTCATCTAGTTAGCTTGCAAGCATGTGACTAGGTCACAATGGATGACATAACATGGAACGAGTAAAGAGTACTTATCAGTAACGAGGTAGAACTAGGTATGGAGATACCGACGATCAAACCTCGGATAAGTAGAATATCGTGTGACAAAGGGAATTGGTTTCGTATGTTAATGGTTCTATCGATCACGAAGTCATCGTTTAGTATGTGGGAGCCGTTATGGATCTCCAGATCCCGCTGATGGTTATTGATCGGAGAGGTGTCTTCATCATGTCTACATATTCACGAACCGTAGGGTGACACACTTAAGGTTCGAAGTTGTTTTTAAGTAGATATGGAATATGCGTTGGAGACCGAATGTTGTTCGGAGTCTCGGATTGGATCCGGGACATCATGAGGAGATCCGGAATAGAATAAGATTCATATATTGGGGATCATTTTTTGAGTTAGGAAATGTTCCGGAGTGTTTGTATGGAGATTCTAGAAGGTTTCGGCATGTTCTGGAAGGTTCTAGAAGAGTTCTTGGAGTTTACTTGAAAACCAAGAAAGGGTCAAGGAAACCTTGTGGGGGCTAGACACGGATTCGTGGGGGAGGAGGACTCCTCCCCCCTTCCCAACTCATGGCCAGCGAGGGAGGGAGTCCTACTAGGACTCCTCCCATGGCGCCTCCCTCCTTTAAATAGAGGGAGGCGCCCCTCAGACCTCTCCCATAACAATCCCTAGCCGCCTCTCTCTCCTCTTCCTTCGCTCTGCTCACGGCTTGGCGAAGCCTGCAGAATTCTCTCTCCACCACCACCACCACACCGTCATGCTGCTGGGATTCCGTGGAGAAGATCTACTACCTCATTGCTTTCATTGGAACGGGAGAGGAAGGTCTGCCGACTCGCACGTGTGACCAAGCTGAAGCGCTGCCGAACGCTGGCCGGAAGGATCGTCCACACGATCTTGAGATCGGCAAGTGATCGACTACATCAACCCCGAGATCTAATCTCGTAACGCTTTCGGTTCTACGAGGGTTAGTACAGATCTATCTCGTTGCTCATGTCTAATAGATTAGATCTTGGCTTTTATCTAGATTAGATCTAGGTTTTGTTCGTTCTTGCGGTAGAATTTTTTTGTTTGCCATGCTACGAACCCATCATTTCTCTCTACTATTCTTCGGTGATTCTTCCGATCCTATAAACACTCTCTAAGCATCATCAAACCCTTAAGCGTGATACCCTACAGTTCGGGAACACTCTAGACATGGTCGGGACACTCCCGGACCAATGATCGATAGTGGGACCTGGATGGCCATGTGACCCCTGTGCGTTCCACGAAGATCTTTCGTCGTTTGAACCGGGACAGTCATGTCTTATTCCCTTTGTCTCTCAATACTTGCATTGCCCGAGATCTGATCAATGACATCACAATATCGTGTTCAATCTTGTTACTGAACAATGCTACTTGACTCGTTCCGACAAGTGATATCCCTGTGATCAAATCACACGCTCCGCAACTATTGGATATAACTTCTCCAAGTGGGCCCTTGAGTATCTTTCCATCACGTGGACAGACGAATCCTGCTCTTGACATATATTGCCTCTACGGTTTCCTCTGAGTACCTGAACACACCTTTATAACCACTGTATTACCAGATGGCGCTTGATGCTATTGATGACCCACAAGTATAGGGGGTGTATCACAGTATTTTCGAGGGAAGTGAAACCCAATTTATTGATTCGACACAAGGGGAGCCAAAGAATATTTATAAGCCTTAACAACTGAGTTGTCAATTCAGCTGCACCTGGAAACAATCTTGCTCACATCAGTTTATTAGTAGCAACAGTTTTGTAGTAGGAATAGCAAAGTAACAGCAGTAGTAAAGTAAAGACAGCGGTAACAAAAGCAGTAAACCGTGGGATTCGAGTGCGGTAGGCATAGGGATGGATGGACGGACGTTGCATGGACAAGACCATTCACATAGCAATCAGAACATAGTGCAATTGCAGATAAATAAGATAAAGCATCCAAGTACTAGACAATCCTAGGCATGTGTTCCATATATAGTCATACGTGCTCGCAATGAGAACTTGCACAACATCTTTTGTCCTGCCAACCCATTTGCAGCGGGGCCTGAAGGGAACTACTGGAAATTAAGGTGCTCCTTTTAATAGAGCACCGGAGCAAAGCATTAACACTCCATGAACACATGTGATCCTCACATCAAACCCATTCCCTCCGGTTATTCCGATTTACATCACCGCCATTGGTTCCAGACAACAATGTGTATACAACTTGTAGATAAGACCAAAAACAATACTATCATAATGAATCAATAACATGTTCAGATCTGAAATCATGGCACTCGGGCCCTAGTGACAAGCATTAAGCACAACAAGTCGCAACAAAGTCATAAAGCACTAATAGAAGATACTAGGCACCATTCCCTAACAATCTGATGCCATTACATGAACAATCTCATCCAATCCCTACCATCCCCATATCCTACAGCGGGAGATTACTCACTCATAGATGGGGGAAACATGGATGGTCGATGGAGAAGCGATGGTGATGATGATGGTGATGATCTCCTCCAATTCCCCATCCCAGTAGGGTGCCAGAACGGAGTTTCTGGTGCTGTTTCGTGGAATCTGATGGTGGCGGCGGAGCGGAACTCCTTCTGAAAAAACGTCGACCCCCCGGAGTTTTTAGGTTAGGAGGCTCCTTATAGGCGAAGAGAGAGGCCGAGGGGATGCCTGGGGGTCCCACACCACCCCCTGGTGCGGCCTGGCCTGGCCCGCGCCACCAGGTGGTGTGGCCACCCCTGGCTCTTCTCCGTCTCATATTCTGGCTCCTGGAGTCTTCGGGTGAAATAGGATTTTTGGCACATTTTCTGAGATTTTTCCTGATAGTTGATTTTCTACACAAAAAGTAGACACCAAGGCAATTCTGCTGAAAATAGCGTCAGTCCGCATTAGTTGCATCCAAATCACACAAGTTTAGAGGAGAAACAATAGCAAAAGTGTTTGGGAAAGTAGATATGTTTTGGACGTATCAGCTATCTAAGCACTCTCGAGAGACAATGATTGATATAGCCGCACAATATAAGGAATAGTCTACGAGGATCTATTTCTAATCATCGTAACTTGAAGTTCATGACATGATCGGGTCACGATGTTTAGGTTGGGTATTGGTTCATCATCTCATTCTTAGAATGAGTTGACTCTATTTCCAACTGGCATAAATGCCACATGATTAGGAAACATGATCATCTGTTGACCAATGAACCAGTGACTACAGTTTCACTAGGAACCGCTGGTTGTTTATATATCACACGTGTATTGGTGTTTCCACTCAATATAGTTATAGCATGATATAAAACTTAATCATAAACTATATGAAATATGATAATAGTCCTTATTACTATTTGTATCTAGGGCATATTTCCAACAGTCTCCCACTTGCACTAGAGTACAAATACACTAGCGGCATTTGTTCTTAATCATTGGCACCATATTCGGTACCCTGAACATGCTTGCTCATGGAAGAGGTTGAGTCTTGGGCCTATACTTTACAGTCCCAAATCCTTTGCAACTTACTAATGTCACCTTGATCGCCATTAATACTTTATCATCACATGATAACATCTGTGTGTATGCATCGTCGCTATGGCAGCAGAACGAGGCCTGATTCTAGGAGCCTATAGTGACTTTAGATCAACCTCGAGGGCTTTCTCATGGGCACTGTGCCCTGAGACACATAATTCTATGTTAAAAGAGAACTAGCCCTGCCATAACATTATACAACACTTTAGATGGTACCCTTATCTATTATTATAAATGTAATCATCGAAAGACCAGTGCACTCTATGCAACTTTCGATGTTTTTGTTCACCTCGCTTCCTACTTGACTCTAATCGGTTTTTACAGGAGTTTCCAACATATTCCCTTATAACATAACTCTTTATGCTTTAAGATATGCCATCCTTTATGGATCTGGAAAATATGTCTACAGTTCTCTATTAGACACTACGGACAAACTCAGCCCAACATTCCGTGATTCAAACTTAATCACTTTTCAAACGTTCCTTCTTGGATCATATATTATGTTAAGTCATCATCATGGTTTTCTAAGATAGAACCTATGTCTCAACATAGTGGATGATGATCATCCTTTTCTTTCTTTCAACCATTGATGTTAAACTTAATACTACTCCTAACTTGAGTTATTAAGGACCAGTTCCTTAATTAACTTCTATTTTGAAACCCTTTTCAAAATCCCTTAAGGAATACTACATAATATCATAATACACTTATTATCAACTTCTATACCTTATAAATCATTATTTATCGGTACTTGCGCTTTTATTCTTAACACACTTAAGAATTACTCTATAAGCTCCCACTCAAAATATGTTTCTACATATTTGGGTATGAGTTAGTACTCTTACTCAAACTATGTTCCTACATATTTGAATTTGAGACTTATATTGCTCCCACTCAAAAATATGTCATTCACATATCGTTTTAGGAAGACTTTCATAGCTCCAACTCAATTTCATGCAAATTGCACATCCACTCACTAGTTTGAACAACTTCAAAATCCTTTGATCAAATATCAAACTTGGAGATTTATTATGAGATACTAGTACTTTTACTAGTTTTAAATCCACTAGACATTTAGCACACTTGAATCAAATTCATTTGAATTCGTCCAATACTTGACAAATTGTGCTTTTGTCATTCACCCCCTTTCCACTATGGCTTTGCAGTCATTTGGGAAAATTTCAAGTAAACCCCTTTTACTTGTAAGATTCAACAAAGAATTGCTTTCTAATCTCAAGTGAATTTTGCTTCTAGGATTTCTCATAATTCTAGTTTACCATTATTTCCTTAGTAGTTTGTAAGTATGTCATATTCCGGTAATCATGACAAATGATTCACAAATGTCTCCATACAAGATATGGGTTACATTTTGAATCCTACTTTATGTAGTGAAAACACCAATGGGGAAAACATAATGATCATTATCATTGATTCTTTCCTTCAATGAAGAGAATCGTCCAGGAACGTTTTCCGTTGCGCTTCTCAACACTCTGTTTTTCACTATCTCCCATTTGCTCCATAATCGAGAAATATCACTAAAAGTGAACTTTCTCAAGAATTCACCAAAATCCAAGCAATAAAATTTTTGCTTCTCTTTTGGATTCAGCTATGGATTTCGTATTCAAATTTTCCAATGAATAATCTATAAGGACTTATTCGTTATTGTTTTGGTTATACCGAATAACCCCAAAACTTTTACGACGACCCATACTAGATATGGAGCCGCTTTCACGAATCCGGATGGTTCACTATATATTCTAATTGAGTGCTAACTATTTCTAACTAATGGTCTCTACATCTACACTACAACGATTTATTTGGTGCCATCTATTCACCCAATTTGATATCTAATATCACATTGTGATGCTTTGCATTTTGACGTTTCAAAACGCTTTGCATTCCACAATTTCTTTCATGCCATTCGTATAAAGTCGAATTTCATTACTATTGATCAAATCATAGTAATTAGATTCTCTTTTATATTTATACACTTTGTTGATGAAACACTTTGATCATATCAAATAGTTTCATATTCATGTTTCCTTTGGTAAACTTCTTTACACTTTTAAACAATCATATAATGATAATTACCATTTTGTTAAAACACAATAAATTGAATATGTATTTACTTTTAACAATTCATTAAAACCCTTTGTATTCGAGTAATGCACAGTGTTCAAGTTATTTTGCCAAACTTAGGCATGATTTATATGTGATAAGAAATCGAATGACTTTCACATATTATCACATAACTTTGGATTTAAACAATGGTTTCATTCATTAATGAATATATCATTTAAGTTGGGTATTTTTCAAGGCATTTCAATATTTAACAAATGTTCATGCATTATCAATTAATTTCAAACAACAAGGATAATTCACATATAATCAGACAAGATATGAACACAAATAGAAATTATTCATAAAAGTAGAACAAATGTTTGTTACAAACTCATATGAATAACCGTCTCACAAAATGTGAGACACACTAAAGAAGTTCACAATATTTTGATTACAATAACTATCCAAAACATAAAATAAATGATAAATGTTGAGGGAGAGCGTCGTTGGCCATCATCATCATGCTCGCCATCAACACGCAACGTCACCTCCTATCCAGCAAGCACCTCTCATGCAGAAGGACATGTTTTCAGCAAAACAGAACAAGTATCCAATATACTTAACACTGCAAATGTGTTTGCAAGATTATAACATTTATAAAATTGTATATCAAATATATACCTTTGTCATTGATGACCTCAGCAACATCGGGTTCAACCATCACATTCCTGAGATGTGATACGAACCTGTGGAATTCCATTGATTCCGCGTCGCCTCTCATAATGCAAGTCCTGACTTGTGCTTGGTAGCTTGGTGGCAGCGACCGCAGCACAATGCCGTTTGCAAAAGAGCCTGTCATCTAGCTATCCAGGAAGTATGCATGCCTCATGTACGCATCATGCATGTGCTCCAAGTGGTCGTCAAGTGATGAGTTCTCCTCCATCTTGATGGAGAGGAAGTATCCCATCAGCTCATGCTCCCATATGCGTGCTTGTTCCACGAAATGTGTCTTAAGCTGTACCATAGTAGCACGAGAGTCAAGATTACCCACGACTGGCCACAGCTCATCCACTATCCCGTAGCACATTGTAACTGATATGAAGGTGGACATCTCACGACGATAATTGCGGTCTGATACATTGCAAATGTATCTATAATTTTTGATGTTCCATGCTTGGTTTTATCTACTTTCTTGTGTTTTGTCCACACTTTCGAGTACTTTTCATATGATTTCTTGGCCTAACCTATTAACAAGAGCCACAATGCCAGCTTCCTGTTTTTTGCTGTTTTTGGTTCCAGGAAAGTCAGAAAATGAATATTCTCGGAATTGGACGGGACAAAAGCCAAAGTGTCTATTTTTTTGGAAGTCATCAGATGCCAGAATATGAGACGGAGAAGGACTGGGGGCGGCCACACCACCTGGCCACGTGGCCAGGCCTGGCTGACCCCATCACCCCCTCGGCCTCTCCTTCCGCCTATAAGATGCCCTCGGGACGAAAACCCTAAGTACCCGATCAAAAATCCACGAAAGAGTCTGTAGCCGCCGTCATCTCCATCCCTAGATCGGGAGGGATCTAAAGCTTTTCTCGGCACCCTGCCGGAGAGGGGAATTCACCCTGGAGGCCTTCTTCATCATCATGCAAGCCTCCGGTGTGATGCGTGAGTAGTTCATCTCTGGACTACAGGTCCATGTAGTAGCTAGATGGCTGGTTCTCCTCCTTTGTGCTTTCATGTCTAGATCTTGTGAGCTCCGTTCATGATCAAGATCATCTATTTGTAATTCTGCATGTTGTGTTTGCGGGGATCCGATGGATATTGAGATGCTATTTCAGATTGATTATTGATTCTATCATGTCTTTGATATTTGTGATCTTGCATGCTTTCTGTTGTTAGTAGCTATCTTGGCCAAGTAGATGCTAGCAACTCCAAGAGTTAGTATTTATGCTCGATAGAGGGTTCATGCCTCGTAACTGGGAAGTGAGAAATCTCTAAGGTACTAGATGTGCTATTGCTACTAGGGAGAAAACAACAATCCTTTGTTCATAGAACAATCGCATTGTTTAAATTACACGTAATTCGTAAAGCAATAATCTGTTGCTTGCAACTTAATACTGGAGGGGGTTCGGATGATAACCTGAAGGTGGATTATTAGTCATAGATGCAGTTGGATGGCGGTCTATGTATAATGTTGTAATGCCAATCAAGTTCCAAAGGAGTCAAGATGATTAGTATATGCATGTATTGCTTTCTCGGTGTTTGTCAATTGCCCCGCTGTAATTTGTTCACCCAGCATGTTATCTATCTTAAAGAGAGCCACCTCTAGTGAACTATGGATCCCGGTCCTTTATTTTACATACAATCTACAAACTGTTTACTGCTTTGTGTTTACTTTCTGCAAACTTTTACTTCTTTCCATTCGATACGTTTAATCCCTTGTTTTCAGCAAAACCGGTGAGATTGACAACCTCATCACAAGTTGGGGACAAAGTTCTGTGGTTATGTTGTGCAGGTCTCCATGTTTCTACTAGCACCGGTAGTGCGCCCTGCCAAGGCTCAGCTAGCAACACCTTTGGGGTGTTTCCTTGCTCCTACTGGTTCGATTAAACCTTGGTTTCATACTGAGGGAAAACCTGCTGTTGTGCTCATCATACCTTCCTCTTGGGGTTCCCCAACGAGCTCTATGTCAACACCGAGCCATCAAGCAAATTTTCTGGCGTCGTTGTCGGGGAGTCAAGGACATCTTCACAAGGGGAGTCCCTCATAACCAATCTCTTTACTTTGTTATTTTTGTTTTGCTTAGTTTCTTTTTGCTTTGTTTGCTTGTTTCTTTATCAAAAACACAAAAAATTAGTTCCTACTATAGTTGTTATTTTCATTGGTCTGTTATTGTGTTACTTTATCATGCTTTCTATCAATGGTTGGATTCTTTGAAACTGAATCTTATTGGCAAGGTGGGTTCCCGGAAGAACAAAAATATTATTATAAGGAACACCGCTTGCACAAAAAGGGAAACACTTATGGGAACAAATTGATAAATTGTATACCATTGCTATAAACGTGTGCTCTACTTATAATGTTACTTATTGCTTCGATAAATCTTGTTGCTGTAGGAGGTATAAATACCTCCCTTTTCAATGTGAGTATAATAATAATGTTACCATATCTTCTTATGTTAAAGGGAATTATGACTTTTATGATGTGGAACAAATTAAAGAATTTATTGCTTGGAAGAGTGCATTTGAACTTGCTAGTTTGCTTGAAAATACTGGGATTCACCTTATAAATATGAGGTTTATGATATACTTAAATTTTGCTTTGATAATTACAAGGTAGATAATGGCTATATTCTTGAATATCTTAATAGATGCTCTCCACCAATGGAAGAGACTAATGCCTTGCAGGAGCCTATGGAAGAAGAAATTGCTGAAACTGGAAAGTCATTGGATGAAAAAGAGGAGGAGAGTGATGATCAAGAGGAGGAAGAATGTATCTACCCATCCCTACCTTCTACTGAGAGTAACTCTTTACCCCTTATATTATTTGATTGTCCCCCATGTTTACCAAAGGAGGACGAATGTCATGTTCCTACGGATTCTTTTGAAAATGTTTATAATAAAGCTCTAGTGTTTGTAGATAATGAAAAGCATGCTTTATGTGATAGTTATATTGTTGAGTTTATTAATGATGCTACTAAAAATTATTATGAGAGAGGAAAATATGGTTGTAGAAGTTTTCATGGTAATGAAACACCTCTCTATGTGCTGAAAGTTTTGAAGTTGCTCTTGTTTTATCTACCCATTCTTGTTACTATGTGCTTCTTTGATTTATTTTCTTACAAGATTCCTATGCCTAGGAAGTGGGTTAGACTTAAATGTGTTTTGAATTTGCTTCTTGATGCTTTATTTTACTTCCATTCATATTTCTTATGTGAGCATCTTCTCAAACTATCATGCCTAACTTAAAGGCGTTAAAGAAAAGTACTTATTGGGAGATAACCCAAAAGTTTTAGATGAGTATTGGAAGTTATTACCTCTGTAATAACCGCTACTTATCCTTTTTATTTGCTTTTTGTGCCAAGAGTAACCTCTAATGAGAGAGAAGTAATGATTGGGAAAGTTGCTATCCCGAAACAGATTTCTGTGCTTCACCGTAAAAATTTGTGTAAAATCTCTAAACGTCTTTTTGAGGCGTGAATTTTTGTGCTTCTGCCCTAGGTTGTTATATCACTTTCGTTAGTTCAACAATTTTTGATTTGAGAAACATAAGGCCTTCGAAAAAATTCGTCTTTACCTGCTGGTCTGTTTTGACAGATTTCTGCCATTTTCTGCATTTGCTTCTTGTTGGTTCCTTTTTGAGTTCTTTTGGGGAATTGAGATTTTTGAGGGAAGTGCTTCAGTAGCTAGTGTTCTAATGGAAGTTTTATTGGTGTTGGAACTGAACCTTAAGACTTATTATTTTGAGTGCACTAATGTTGCTAATAAAGATTGTGTGAAGTTTTGTATGAAGGAAAAATTTCAGGTGTATGGAAGGAATGAGTAATGAGATGAAAGATGGACTAAAGCTCAAGCTTGGGGATGCCACGCGTGTCACCCCAAGAAATATCTAAGAAGTACAAGCGTCAAAGCTTGGGGATGCCCAAGGCATCCCCCTCTACATCAATAAAAATCCCAGGTTTCTTCCAAACGCTTCATTTTTATTGTTTCATGCACAGTTGTGTTGTTCTTGGAGCGTCTTATTTTTCGTTTTCGTTTTGGTTTTTAATTTTCTTTGGTTTTCTTAGTTTTCTGAATAAATTGGTTGGAACCCCTCTTTCATACATTGGTTTTCAAATAGTTTGGTTTGGTTTGGAAAAGAGTAGGAAAGTTCATGCTTAAGTGTTAAAGAGAGCTTGTTTTTGACTATGGCCTATGCTTTGTCATGCCATGACTTGATATTGTTTTGTCTTTATGCTTAGTATTCTTTGTTGTAGCATGACTTGTTATAAACAATTGAGATTGCTTAATGTGCCTTGGATGAATCATGCGTTGTTTTAGCATATTAAAGCATAGTATGTGGTATTCTCCTTTGATGCTTTATTTGGGTTGACTTGGCGCATGCTCACACCATGTTATGACTATCTCAAGTTACCATAGACTTTATGATCCTTTAGTTTTCAACTTGTAGTATCACTTTATGCTTTGATCAATGATGTTTTGTCGCTCTGCATGATTATGGCTATTATTGCTCTCTTAGTTTGTCGCTCCCAGTCTTTTGCTAGCCTCCACAACCAAGTATGAGTTCCACTCATGCATCCAACTCCCTAAACCAAGTTATTCCAAAGAGTCCACCATACCTACATACTAGCTTAAGCTATTCCAAGTATATTCATGCTTTTTTACCTTCCAAATTAAACTTGTTATGAGAAAACTAGTGATTAAAGCTCTCACGAACTTGATGGCACACTTAATTTTCTTGCCCTTAATAAACTTGAACCATTGTGTCGTCTATGTTGTATATGCTTGCACTTATTTGTTGGGAATTAGCAGAACCATGCTGTCATGGGGAACGCTTTCAACATTGCAATTGGTAATTTGTACCTAGTTGATATCATGCTCTTTTGTATATGGATGTCGTCGGTGTGAAATGAAAGGGGAGCTTGTAAGTCCATGGAGTTATGTATATGTGTTAGAGAAACGCCTGGGCCGCTAGTCTAATCCATGCTGACATGGTGGAAACCTGCAGCGTAACCATAATGAGCTGTCTATGAAGCATTCTTCTTATAAAAAAAAGAGTCCTATATTGAGAAAAAAAGAGAAAAGAGAAAAAAATGAGATTATGAAAAGAGGAAAGAGAGAAAAAACCACCATATTCCCATGGTAAATAAGAAGATTACTGAGATGCTCGTTGTCTGCTTGCCTTGTCATTTTGATATGGGGATTCTTCCGTATCATCGGGCAAGGGGTACCCCGTTGGCGGTTCTCTATGATACACATGTACTTACGATGACAAGAACTTACCGGTAACTAAACTTGAGTAGCATGAGGAGCGGCCCTCGTATCCAAGGGACATGAGATTTCTAACTTATACTTCATCAAGCATGTACACCATAGTTTGTTCACTTTAACCTTAATCACTTCAATATGCTTATGATAGGGGTAATGAGAACTAAAAGCTATTAAGTACCATAATTTTTGGAAGCTCTTTATGAAACTTTAATCTTTGCTTCCTTCTATGAAGGACTTTCTTCCACCACTATATTGCGTCTCCACCTTCTACCTTTATGCACCTACTTTGAGAGCATAGTGGCCATTCTTAGTTCTATGTGCATTGTCCCAAGACTAGTTGATTGATGCATAACTTGATATTTCTTGTTTTAAACTATTTGTATCTAGTCACTCTTATGAACTTTGAAGGTGTCCTACGCATTTATATTTGCTACTCTATGAGGGACAAGCTGAATACTATTATGCTATGTTTTCTTTATGTGAAACAAACAAACATCTTGCAAAGCATTGTTATTCATGAATCTTTTGTTTGTGCCTTTTCATGTTGCATCATAATTTCTTTGTCTTATTGCTAGAACTTTGTCTTTCATGTTATGATTGAAGTACTATGATCCCAACTTTGAATGTTTTACAAATACTTTGATCAAGTCTTTGATGGTGCATGTCATCTCAAAAATTATTCTTTCTTTTTATCACTTACCTACTCGAGGACGAGCAGGAGTTAAGCTTGGGGATGTTGATACATTGCAAATGTATTTATAATTCTGATGTTCCATGCTTGGTTTTATCTACTTTCTTGTGTTTTGTCCACACTTTGGAGTACTTTTCATATGATTTCTTGGACTAACCTATTAACAAGAGCCACAGTGCTAGCTGCCTGTTTTCTGCTCTTTTTGGTTCCAGGAAAGTCAGAAAATGAATATTCTCGGAATTGGACGGGACAAAAGCCAAAGTGCCTATTTTTCTGGAAGTCATGAGATGCCAGAATACGAGACAGAGAAGGGCTGGGGGCTGGCCACACCACCTGGCTGCGCGGCCAGGCCTGGCCCGCGCCAGGGGGTGGTGTGGCCGACCCCAGCACCCCCTCGGCCTCTCCTTCTGTTGGGTCCGCAGCATAGAAAACAAAAATTTTCCTATGGTGTGAACTACACGCCAAGATCTATCTACTAGGTACAAAGCAAACAGGTGGACATACATCCATAAAGAACTTACCCTCGAAGACAACGAGCTTTGTTAACGAGTAGGAACTGGTGGTTGATGTAGTCGTACACTTGCCGATCTCAAGATCGTGAGGAAGTCCGAGCGCCACAACTCAGCAGCGCATCCGCACTCGCACACACGTTCAAGCCACCGGACAACCTCCACCTCCTCGCTCCAGCGATCCAGCGGAAGCAGGAACTCCTTCCAGATGAAATGCCACCGGGAACATGTATCTCGCTAATTCGAGACCATGGGGGAATAATTCTAGACGGGGAGAGAGATCCTTCACAAGGAGGTGTGAGGATGAAGGAGGGAATGGGTGGCCTTTTATAGGAGGAGGGGTGCCTCTCTCCATGGCCGGCGCATGGGGGGGTGACCCCTCACCTCCCCCATTCATGTGGTGGTAACTCCTCCACATTAGAATGCCTCTTCACATTCCCTTTTAAAGTCTCCACTTTAAATGCATTAAGTTTCTCCAAATTTAATGCTCTCTCATTTAATAAAACCCTTTTATTAAATTTATTCAGAATTTTGTTAATTACTTTAATTAACAAACATTCACATATAGCCCCTTGCAATATTTCAATATCACATGCAGAACCACTTTCTGCAATTTCACCTGAAATAATTTCCGGTTTCCATTGAAACAATTCCTGCGCTTTGCAATTCTTTCGTCTGAAACATATGTGCTCCAAAATGGTGTCCGGTAACTCTTAAGTGTGCCACCCTACGGTTCGCGAATAAAACATGACCGAGACCCTTCTCCGATCACTAATCAGCGGGACACGAGATCCGTGATCGACTCCTACACATTCAACGATGACTCCTGTGATCGTGAGAACCTTTAATGCTTGTAACTAAATCCCTTTGTCTCTCGATATATTACATGTCCGAGATTCGATCATCGGTATCCCCATACCTAGTTTGATCTCGTTACCGACATGCACTCTTTTCTCGTTCCCGTGATATAACATTCTAGTGATCACATCACTTGCTTGCAAGCTATCCTAATGTGATATCACCGAGAGGGCCCAGAGTATATCTATCCGTCATATGGATTGACAAATTCCACTCTTGATCAATGAGCCTCAACATAACACCTTCGTAGCACTGAACCCATCTTTATAGTCACCACATTACGGTGTGTGACGTTTGATGTTATCAAGATACTCTTCCGGTGTTAGCAATTAACATGATCTCATGGTCTAAGGATAAAGATTACTTCGTATGATGTTATAGCAATATAAACACAATGACTTGATCGTAATGCTATACTTCGGATGAATGTTCATCACATCATTCCACCAATGGTGTGACCTTGTTATTAACAACATCCAATGTCCATGATCATGAAACCTTGATCATCCTGTTAATCAACAAGCTAGTCTATAAGAGAGGCATGACTAGGAACCCTTTTTGTTTATTAAACACACATGTATTGATGTTTCCTATCAATACAATTATAGCATGCAAAATAAACATCTATCATGTATAAACAACTTTATTATTGCCTCTCAGGGCATATTTCCTTCAGTCTCCCACTTGCAATAGAGACAATAATCTAGTTCACATAGTGATAAATCTAACACCCATGGAGTTCTGGTGTTGATCATGTTTTGCCCTAGGGAGTACTTTAGTCAACGGATCTGCTACATTCAGGTCCGTGTGCACTTTACAAATCTTTATATCTCCATCCTTCACATGCTCGCGGATGGATTGAAACCGACGCTTAATATGCTTGGAATTCTTGTGAGACCTTGGTTCCTTTGCGTTGGCTATGGCTCCGTTGTTGTCACAATAGATCACCATCGGGTCCAACACACTGGGAACCACACCCTGTTCCGTTATGAACTCCTTCATCCAAACCGCTTGCTGCGCTGCTTCTGAAGCAGCAACATATTCCGCCTCCGTTGTTGATCCAGCCACCATAGGTTGGTTGGAGCTCCTCCAACTAACTGCTGCTCCGTTCAAGAGAAATACGTATCCAGATTGAGACTTAGAGTCATCCGGATCAGTGTCAAAGCTAGCATCGACATAACACTTAGCGACTAGCTCTTCTTCACCTCCGTATATAAGAAACATATCCTTAGTTCTTCTCAAGTACTTAAGGATATTCTTGACCTTTATCTAGTGTTCCGAACCTGGATCAGATTGGTACCTACTAGTCAAACTAATAGCATGTGCCACATCCGGTCTTGTACATAGCATGGCATACATTATAGAGCCTATGGCTGAGGCATAGGGGATCTTATCCATTATCTCTCTTTCTTCCGCCGTAGCCGGACTTTGAGTCTTACTCAATGTCTTGCCTTGCAACATAGGTAAGAACCCCTTCTTACTTCCGTCCATATTAAACTTCTTTAATATCATATCAAGGTATGTACTCTGCGATAGCCCAATTAGGCGTCTTGATCTATCTCTATAGATTTTAATGCCTAATATATATGAAGCTTCACCAAGGTCCTTCATCGAAAATTTGCTGTTTAGATAACTTTTAACACTGTTTAAAAGATCTAAATCATTTCCAATCAATAATATGTCATCCACATATAATATCAGAAATGCCACATTGCTCCCACTCACTTTCTTGTAAATACAAGCCTCTCCATAAGTTTGGACAAATCCAAACTCTTTGATCACCTCATCAAAGCGGAGATTCCAACTTCGTGATGCTTGCTTGAGTCCATAGATGGATCGCTGAAGTTTGCACACCTTATTAGCATCCTTAGGATCGACAAAACCCTTAGGTTGTATCATATACAACTCTTCTTCAATATTACCATTGAGGAACGCAGTTTTGACATCCATCTGCCATATTTCATAATCGAAATATGCAGCAATTGCTAACATAATCCTAACTGACTTAAGCATCGCTACGGGAGAGAATGTCTCATCGTAGTCAACTCCTTGAATTTGTCGAAACCCCTTGCATAAGTCGAGCCTTATAGATGGTCACATTACCATCAGCATCAGTTTTCCTTTTGAAAATCCATTTATTCTCAACGGCCTTTCGGTCATGAGGTAAGTCCACCAAGTTCCAAACTTGGTTCTCGTACATGGATTACATCTCGGATTTCATGGCTTCTAGCCATTTGTTGGAACCTGGGCTCATCATCGCTTCTTCATACGTCGCAGGGTCATCCATTTCATCAACCATGAAATTCACAATAGGATTGCCGTACAGTTTAGGAGCTGCACGTGTCCTGCTTGACCTGCGAGGTTTGGTAGTGTCCTCTTTCAGAGTTTCATGATCAATATGATTAACTCTCTCTTCATTAGGTGAAGTCAACTCCGAAACAACTTCTGGAGCTGCGCTACTCGCCATTTCATGAAGAGAAGGTTCAATAACCTCTTCGAGTTCTACCTTCCGACTACTCACACCTTTCGCGAGAAACTCCATCTCAAGAAAGGATCCATTCTTGGCAACAAAAACCTTGCCCTCGGATCTGTGATAGAAGGTATACCCAATCGTTTCCTTAGGGTATCCTATGAAGACGCATTTTTCTGCTTTGGGTTCGAGTTTATCCGGTTGAAGTTTCTTCACATAAACATCGCATCCCCAAACCTTAAGAAATGACAGCTTAGGTTTGTTTCCAAACCATAATTCATACGGTGTCGTTTCAACGGATTTAGATGGTACCCGATTTAAAGTGAATGCAATTTGCTTTGCATAACCCCAAAATGACAGTGGTAAATCAGTTAGAGACATCATAGATCGAACCATATCCAATAAAGTACGATTACGACGTTCTGACACACCATTACGTTGTGGTGTTCCGGCACGCGTGAGTTGTGAAACTATTCCACAGTCTTTCATATGTGTGCTAAACTCGTAACTAAGATACTCTCCTCCACGGTCGGACCGCAGAAATTTGATCTTTCTGTTACGATGATTTTCCACTTCATTCTGAAATTCTTTGAACTTTTCAAAAGTTTCATACTTGTGTTTCATCAAATAGATATACCCATATCTACTCAAATCATCCGTGAAAGTAACAAAATAATGATATCCACCTCGCGCCGACATACTCATTGGTCCACACACATCAGTATGTATGATTTCCAATAGTTCTGTCGCCCGTTCCATTGAACCGGAAAACGGACGTTCTAGTCATCTTGCCCATAAGGCATGGCTCACATGTATCAAATGATTCAAAATCAAGTGATTCCAAAAGTCCATCAGAATGGAGTTTCTTCATGCGTTTAACGCCAATATGACCTAGACGGCAATTACATATATGTAGATATATCATTATCAAGTTTAATCCTTTTAGCATCAACATTATGAATATGCGTAATACTACTATCGAGATCCAACAGAAACAAACCATTCAACATAGGTGCATGACCATAAAAGATATTATTCATATAAATCGAACAACCATTGTTTTTAGACTTAAATGAATAACCACTTTGCATCAAACATGATCCGGATACAATGTTCATGCTCAGTGCAGGCACCAAATAACAATTATTTAGGTTTATAACTAATCCCGATGGCATATGGAGAGGCATCGTTCCAACGACGATCACATCAACTCTTGATCCATTGCCGACCCGCATCGTGACCTCATCCCTTGCTAGTTGTCGCTTGTTCCTCAGCCCCTGAACCGAGTTACATATATTAGCAACCGATCCCGTATCAAATACCCAGGTGCTACTACGAGTACTAGTCAAGTACACATCAATAACATGTATATCACATATACCTTTGTTTGCCTTGCCGGACTTCTTGTCCGCCAAATACTTGGGGCAGTTGCGCTTCCAATGGCCAGTCCCCTTGCAATAGTAGCACTTTGGTTAGACTTAGGGCCAGCTCGGGGTTCTTTCAGGCCTGGCAACAGACTTGCCACCCTTCTTTCCCTTGTGCTTGCCTTTCTTGTCCTTCTTGAAACCGGTGGTCCTATTGATCATCAACACTTGATGTTCTTTCCTAATCTCCACTTCTGCCTTAAGCATCGAAGCTCGAAGAGACTTCTTCATGCCCTGCATATTATAGTTCATCACGAAGCTCTTGTAGCTAGGTGGCAGAGATTGGAGACCATGATGTATGCCTAAGTCAATGGGAATCGTTATTCCCAAGGACACAAGGTTATCGGCATACTGGACATTTTGAGTACGCGTGCTCACTAACGGAGCTGTTTTCCTCCATCATGCAGCTAAAGAACTTTTCTGTAGCATTATAACTCTCTACGGTAGCATGGGTATCAAAAATCATTTTCAATTCTCCCATGGTATCAAAGGCATTGCCATTTTCGAAACGCTTTCGAAGTTCTGGCTCTATCCCATACAGTATGCCGCAATGAACTAAGTTGTGGTCCTCCTCACGAGTTATATAGATGTTCTTTTCCTCGTCAGGGGCATCAGGAGTTGGTGGGGGGGCCTAGCGGCGCATCTAGCACATATTGCTTTTGTGCAGCAGTGAGGAGAATCCTCAAATTCATAGCCCAGTTGGTGAAGTTGCTACCATTCGCAACAAGTTTCTCTTTCTCCATGAACACATTGAAATTAAAAGCAGGTGGTGCCATCTACAGCAGAATTTGTAAAGTATATTTAGACTAAGTTTATGATAGATTGAGTTCAACTAATCCAAATTACTAATGAACTCCCACTCAAAAACGACATCCCTCGTGTCCTTTTGGTGATTACATGAACCAAATCCACTACACCAAGTCCGATCATCACGTGAGTCGGTGTAGCTTCAAAGGCGAGCATCTATACGGGCATCATATCAACTATATGACTTATGCTTAACCTTTCGGTCCATGTTCCGAGGCCATGTCTGTACATGCTAGGCTCGTCAAGTAAGAACCTTAGTATTTGCGTGTGTAAAACTGGCTTACATCCGTTGTATGAAAGCGTAGAGTTGAAAACACCCGATCATCACGTGATGCCTCAAAACACGATCCACAAAACGGTGCATACTTAAGGAAGAACACATTTTATCTTGATATCTAAATGAGGGATCATCTTATAATGCTACCAAACGCGCCAAACTAGCAGTATAAGATGCTAACATCTAATGTGTGAAGTGAGGTGATATGGTCCATGCATTTGATCTCTATCATTTGCATCGTGGTATGATCTCTATCATTCCTTTGTGTGTAAGGCCAAGGTCTATGGAACTTACACATTAAGTGAGTTGTAAGAGTATCTATCATACATCTACTTACAACAATACCATATCAAAACACTAGCCCAGCAACGATCTAAACTAGACGCCTCTAATTTATCAATTGCAAGTTTTACGTGGCTTAGGGCTTTCAGAGATAGAACCTGTCTAACCTACGAACATGAACCACAACAAGGATAACCAAGTTATTAGCAACTCGTTGTAAATCAGATATTGACTATAGTAGGCGAGACAGACACCCGCCAGCCACTTATGCAAAACAAGTTGCATGTCAGTCGTGGAACCGGTCTCATGTACGATGACATGTAAGGTTGGTCCGGGCCGCTTCATCCCACTATGCCACCAATATCCAAAGTACATAGAAGATGCAATAACATGATCATCATCGCCCACATATAAACATATGTGTACTACCCGTCCAAAGCACCTACGCATAGATCAGGCTCTAATACCACTGTTGGGTCCACAGCATAGAAAACAAAAATTTTCCTACGGTGTGAACTACATGCCAAGATCTATCTACTAGGTACAAAGCAAATGGGTGGACATACATCCATAGAGAACTTACCCTCGAAGACAACGAGCTTTGTTAACGAGTAGGAACTCGTGGTTGATGTAGTCGTACACTTGTCGATCTCAAGATTGTGAGGAAGTCCGAGCGCCGCAACTCAGCAGCGCATCCGCACTCGCACACACGTTCAAGCCACCGGACAACCTCCACCTCCTCGCTCCAGCGATCCAGTGGAAGCAGGAACTCCTTCCAGATGAAATGCCACCGGGAACATGTATCTCGCTAATCCGAGACCATGGGAGAATAATTCTAGAGGGAGAGAGAGATCCTTCACAAGGAGGTGTGAGGATGAAGGAGGGAATGGGTGGCCTTTTATAGGAGGAGGGGAGGGGGTGCCCCCTCTCTCCATGGCCGGCGCATGGGGGGTGACCCCTCACCTCCCCCATTCATGTGGTGGTAACTCCTCCACATTAGAATGCCTCTTCACATTCCCTTTTAAAGTCTCCACTTTAAATGCATTAAGTTTCTCCAAATTTAATGCTCTCTCATTTAATAAAACCCTTTTATTAAATTTATTCAGAATTTTGTTAATTACTTTAATTAACAAACATTCACATATAGCCCCTTGCAATATTTCAATATCACATGCAGAACCACTTTCTGCAATTTCACCCGAAACAATTTCCGGTTTTCATTGAAACAATTCCTGCGCTTTGCAATTCTTTCGTCTGAAACATATGTGCTCCAAAATAGTGTCCGATAACTCTTAAGTGTGCCACCCTACGGTTCGCGAATAATGCAGACATGATCGAGACCCTTCTCCGATCAATAATCAGCAATGGACTGGAGATCCGTATCGACTCCTACATTCAACGATGACTCCTGTGATCGTGAGAACCTTTAACGCTTGTAACTAAATCCCTTTGTCTCTCGATATATTACATGTCCGAGATTCGATCATCGGTATCTCCATACCTAGTTTGATCTCGTTACCGACATGCACTCTTTTCTCGTTCCCGTGATATAACATTCTAGTGATCACATCACTTGCTTGCAAGCTATCCTAATGTGATATCACCGAGAGGGCCCAGAGTATATCTATCCGTCATCTGGATTGACAAATTCCACTCTTGATCCATGAGCCTCAACATAACACCTTCGTAGCACTGAACCCATCTTTATAGTCACCCCATTACGGTGACGTTTGATGTTATCAAGATACTCTTCCGGTGTTAGCAATTAACATGATCTCATGGTCTAAGGATAAAGATTACTTCGTATGATGTTATAGCAATATAAACACAATGACTTGATCGTAATGCTATACTTCGGATGAATGTTCATCACATCATTCCACCAATGGTGTGACCTTGTTATTAACAACATCCAATGTCCATGATCAGGAAACCTTGATCATCCTGTTAATCAACAAGCTAGTCTATAAGAGAGGCATGACTAGGAACCCTTTTTGTTTATTAAACACACATGTATTGATGTTTCCTATCAATACAATTATAGCATGCAAAATAAACATCTATCATGTATAAGGAATATATAATAACAACTTTATTATTGCCTCTCAGGGCATA
Organism: Avena insularis; assembly: GCA_023614405.1. Classification (NCBI taxonomy): domain Eukaryota; kingdom Viridiplantae; phylum Streptophyta; class Magnoliopsida; order Poales; family Poaceae; genus Avena; species Avena insularis. The sequence continues at coordinate 88,072,245 of CM042690.1, read as the reverse complement.
TTTCCTTCACCTTCCGCCTATAAGATGCCCTCGGGAAGAAAACCCTAAGTACCCAAACAAAAATCCACGAAAGAGTCTGTAGCCGCCGTCATCTCCATCCCTAGATCGGGAGGGATCTAAAGCTCTTCCCGGCACCCTGCCAGAGAGGGGAATTCACCCTGGAGGCCTTCATCATCATCATGCAAGCCTCCGGTGTGATGCGTGAGTAGTTCATCTCTGGACTACGGGTCCATGTAGTAGCTAGATGGCTGGTTCTCCTCCTTTGTGCTTTCATGTCTAGATCTTGTGAGCTCCGTTCATGATCAAGATCATCTATTTGTAATTCCGCATGTTGTGTTTGCGGGGATCTGATGGATATTGAGATGCTATTTTAGATTGATTATTGATTCTATCATGTCTTTGTTATTTGTGATCTTGGATGCTTTCCGTTTTTAGTAGCTATCTTGGCCAAGTAGATGCTAGCAACTCCAAGAGTTAGTATTTATGCTCGATAGTGAGTTCATGCCTCTAGTAATCTGGGGAAGTGACAGAAATCTCTAAGGTACTAGATGTGCTGTTGCTACTAGGGAGAAAACAACAATCCTTTGTTCATAGAACAATCGCATTGTTTACATTACACGCAATTCGTAAAAGCAATAATCTGTTGCTTGTAACTTAATACTGGAGGGGGTTCGGATGATAACCTGAAGTTGGATTATTAGTCATAGATGCAGTTGGATGGCGGTCTATGTATAATGTTGTAATGCCCAATCAAGTTCCAAAGGAGTCAAGATGATTAGTATATGCATGTATTGCTTTCTCAGTGTTTGTCAATTGCCCCGTTGTAATTTGTTCACCCAACATGTTATCTATCTTAAGGAGAGCCACCTCTAGTGAACTATGGATCCTGGTCCTTTCTTTTACATACAATCTACAAACTGTTTACTGCTTTGTGTTTACTTTCTGCAAACTTTTACTTCTTTCCATTCGATACGTTTAATCCTTTGTTTTCAGCAAAACCGGTGAGATTGATAACCTCATCGCAAGTTGGGTACAAAGTTCTGTGGTTGTATTGTCCAGGTCTCCACGTTGCTACTAGCACCGGTAGTGCGCCCTGCCAAGGCTCAACTAGCAACACCTTTGGGGTGTTTCCTTGCTCCTACTGGTTTGATTAAACCTTGGTTTCATACTGAGGGAAAACTTGCTGTTGTGCTCATCATACCTTCCTCTTGGGGTTCCCCAACGAGCTCTACATCAACACTGAGCCATCACGTTCTTCCTGCTGTTCTAGGGTCTCATAGTAACAGGGCTGCTCCAAATCCATCTCGTCGAGTATGTAGTCGACCACATCATTGTCGCTAAGGATAACGTGGAGACGCGCAACCCACATAGAGAAGTTTGATCCATCTAGCCTGAGCTTCTCTCCTTCTAACCAATCGTCAATAGGAAAGGTAGCATTGGGGAGAACCATTTTCTACGTTTAGAATTGCAAAAGGAATTTAGACTAAGTTTATAATTAAATGAGTTAATAATAACTCCACTCAGAAACACCTATCCCTAGAAGGGTTCCTAGTGATAACATGACCCCTTTCAGCCACATCTCCCCCGATCATCACGGCCATCAATGTGGGTTCAAGGGTGGACGCTAAACGTCGGTCACATCATTCATGCGACTCGTGCTCAATCTTTCGACCATCTGTGTTCCGAGTGTTGGGTCCACAACATAGAAAACAAAAAATTTCCTACGGTGTGAACTACACGCCAAGATCTATCTACTAGGTACAAAGCAACGGGTGGACATACATCCAACGAGAACTTACCCTCATAGACAAAGAGCTTTGTTAACAAGTAGGAACTTGTGGTTGATGTAGTCGTACACTTGCCGATCTCAAGATCGTGAGGAAGTCCGAGCGCCGCAACTCAGCAGCGCATCCGCACTCGCACACACGTTCAAGCCACCGGACAACCTCCACCTCCTCGCTCTAGCGATCCAGCGGAAGCAACAACTCCTTCCGCATTTAAATGCCACTGGAACATGTATCTCGCTAATCCGAGACCATGGGGGAATAATTCTAGAGGGGGAGAGAGATCCTTCACAAGGAGGTGTGAGGATGAAGGAGGGAATGGGTGGCCTTTTATAGGAGGAGGGGGGTGCCCCCTCTCTCCATGGCTGACATATGGGGGGTGACCCCTCACCTCCCCCATTCATGTGGTGGTAACCCCTCCACATTAAAATGCCTCTTCACATTCCCTTTTAAAGTCTCCACTTTAAATGCATTAAATTTCTCCAAATTTAACGCTCTCTCATTTAATAAAACTCTTTTTATTAAATTTATTTAGAATTTTATTAATTACTTTAATTAAAAAACATTCACATATAGCCCCTTGCAATATTTCAATATCACATGCAGAACCACCTTCTGCAATTTCACCCGAAACAATTTCCGGTTTCTATTGAAACAATTCCTGCGCTTTGCAATTCTTTCGTCTGAAACATATGTGCTCCAAAATGGTGTCCGGTAACTCTTAAGTGTGCCACCCTACAGTTCGCGAATAATGCAGACATGATCAAGACTCTTCTCCGATCAATAATCAGCAGCGGGACCTGGAGATCCGTACTGACTCCTACACATTCAACGATGAGTCCTGTGATCGTGAGAACCTTTAACGCTTGTAACTAAATCGCTTTGTCTCTCGATATATTACATGTCCGAGATTCGATCATCGGTATCTCCATACCTAGTTTGATCTCGTTACCGACATGCACTCTTTTCTCGTTCCCGTGATATAACATTCTAGTGATCACATCACTTGCTTGCAAGCTATCCTAATGTGATATCACCGAGAGGGTCCAGAGTATATCTATCCATCATCTGGATTGACAAATTCCACTCTTGATCCATGAGCCTCAACATAACACCTTCATAGCACTGAACCCATCTTTATAGTCACCCTGTTACGGTGTGACGTTTGATGTTATCAAGATACTCTTTCGGTGTTAGCAATTAACATGATCTCATGGTCTAAGGATAAAGATTACTTCGTATGATGTTATAGCAATATAAACATAATGACTTGATCGTAATGCTATACTTCGGATGAATGTTCATCACATCATTCCACCAATGGTGTGACCTTGTTATTAACAACATCCAATGTCCATGATCAGGAAACCTTGATCATCCTGTTAATCAACAAGCTAGTCTATAAGAGAGGCATGACTAGGAACCCTTTTTGTTTATTAAACACACATGTATTGATGTTTCCAAATCAATACATTTCTAGCATGTAAAATAAACATCTATCATATATAAGGAATATATAATAACAACTTTATTATTGCCTCTCAGGGCATATTTCCTTCAGTCTCCCACTTGCACTAGAGACAATAAACTAGTTCACATAGTGATAAATCTAACACCCATGGAGTTCTGATGTTGATCATGTTTTTCCCTAGGGAGAACTTTAGTCAACGGATCTGCTACATTTAGGTCCGTGTGTACTTTACAAATCTTTATATCTCCATCCTTGACATGCTTGCGGATGGAGTGAAACCGGCGCTTAATATGTTTGGAATTCTTGTGAGACCTTGGTTCCTTTGCGTTGGCTATGGCTCCATTATTGTCACAATAGATCACCATCGGGTCCAACGCACTAGGAACCACACCCAGTTCCGTAATGAACTCTTTCATCCAAACTGCCTCCTGCACCGCTTCTGAAGCAGCAACATATTCCGCCTCCATTGTTGATCCAGCCACCACAGGTTGTTTGGAACTCCTCCAAATAACTGCTGCTCCACTCAAGAGAAATACGTATCCGGATTGAGACTTAGAGTCATCCGGATCGGTGTCAAAGCTAGCATCGACATAACACTTAGCGACTAGCTCTTCTTCACCTCCGTATATGAGAAACATATCCTTAGTTCTTCTCAAGTACTTGAGGATGTTCTTTACCGCTATCCAAAGGTTCAACCTGGATCGATTGGTACCTACTAGTCAAACTAATAGCATTAGCCACAATCAGTCTTGTACATAGCATGGCATACATAATAGAGCCTATGGCCGAGGCATAGGGATCTTATCCATCATCTCTCTTTCTTCCGCCAGAGTCGACTTTTGAGTCTTACTCAATGTCTTGCCTTGCAACATAGGTAAGAACCCCTTCTTACTTTCGTCCATATTAAACTTCTTTAATATCTTATCAAGGTATGTACTCTGCAATATCCCAATTAGGCACCTTGATCTATCTCTATAGATTTTAATTCCTAATATATATGACGCTTCACCAAGGTCTTTCATCGAAAATTTGCTGTTTAGATAACTTTTAACACTGTTTAAAAGATCTATAACATTTCCAATCAATAATATGTCATCCACATATAATATCAGAAATGCCACATTGCTCCCACTCACTTTCTTGTAAATACAAGAATCTCCATAAGTTTGGACAAATCCAAACTCTTTGATCACCTCATCAAAGCGGAGATTCCAACTTCGTGATGCTTGCTTCACTCCATAGATGGATCGCTGAAGTTTGCACACCTTATTAGCATCCTTAGGATCGACAAAACCCTTAGGTTGTATCATATACAACTCTTCTTCAATCTTACCATTGAGGAATGCAGTTTTGACATCCATCTGCCATATTTCATAATCGAAATATGCAGCAATTGCTAACATAATCCTAACCGATTTAAGCATCGCTACGGGAGAGAATGTCTCATCGTAGTCAACTCCTTGAATTTGTCGAAACCCCTTTGCGACAAGTCGAGCCTTATAGATGGTCACATTACCATCAACATTAGTTTTCCTTTTGAAAATCCATTTATTCTCAACGGCCTTTCTGTCGTGAGGTAAGTCCACCAAGTTCCAAACTTGGTTCTCGTACATGGATTCCATCTCGGATTTCATGGCTTCTAGCCATTTGTTGGAATCCGGGCTCATCATCGCTTCTTCATACGTCACAGGGTCATCCATTTCATCAACCATGAAATTCACAACAGGATTGCCGCATACCAGAGAGCTGCACATGTCCTGCTTGACCTGCGAGGTTCGGTAGTGTCCTCTTTCAGAGTTTCATGATCATTATCATTAGCTCTCTCTTCATCAGGTGAAGTCAACTCCGAAACAACTTCTGGTGCTGCGCCACTCGCCATTCCATGAAGAGAAGGTTCAGTAACCTCTTCGAGTTCTACCTTCCGACTACTCACACCTTTCGCGAGAAACTCCTTCTCAAGAAAGGATCCATTCTTGGCAACAAAAACCTTGCCCTCGGATCTGTGATAGAAGGTGTACCCAATTGTTTCCTTAGGGTATCCTATGAAGACGCATTTTTATGCTTTGGGTTCGAGTTTATCCGGTTGAAGTTTCTTCACATAAACATCGCATCCCCAAACCTTAAGAAATGACAGCTTAGGTTTGTTTCCAAACCATAATTCATACGGTGTCGTTTCAACGGATTTAGATGGTGCCCGATTTAAAGTGAATGCAGCTGTTTCCAGTGCATAACCCCAAAATCACAGAGGTAAGTCAGTCAGAGACATCATAGATTGAACCATATCCAATAAGGTACGACATTTACATTCACACACCATTACGTTGTGGTGTTCCGGCAGGCGTGAGTTGTGAAACTATTCCACACTCTTTCATGTGTGTGCTAAACTCGTAACTTAGATACTCTCCTCCACGATCATACCGTAGAAACTTGATCTTTCTATTATGATGATTTTCCACTTCATTCTGAAATTCCTTGAACTTTTCAAAAGTTTCGGACTTGTGTTTCATCAAATAGATATACCCATATCTACTCAAATCATCCGTGAAAGTAACAAAATAACGATATCCACCTCGCGCCGACACACTCATTGGTCCACACACATCAGTATGTATGATTTCCAACAGATTTGTCACCCGTTCCATTGAACCGGAAAACGGCGTTCTAGTCATCTTGCCCATAAGGCATGGCTCACATGTATCAAATGATTCAAAATCAAGTGATTCCAAAAGTCCATCAGAATGGAGTTTCTTCATGCGTTTAACGCCAATATGACCTAGACGGCAATGCCACATATATGTAGACATATCATCATCAAGTTTAATCTTTTTAGCATTAACATTATGAATGTGCGTCATATTACTATCGAGATCCAATAGAAATAAACCATTCAACATAGGTGCATGACCATACAAGATACCATTCTTATAAATCGAACAACCATTGTTCTTAGATTTAAAGGAATGACCACTTTGCATCAAACACGATCCAGATACAATGTTCATGCTCAGTTCAGGCACCAAATAACAATTATTTAGGTTTATAACTAATCTCGATGGCAAATGGAGAGGTAGCGCCCCGACGGCGATCACATCAACTCTTGATCCATTGCCAATTCAAGATCCCGACCTCATCCCTTGCTAGTCGCTTGTTCCGTAGCCCCTAAACCGAAGTTACATATATTAGCAACCGATCCGTATCAAATACCCAGGTGCTCACGAGTACTAGTCAAGTACACATCAATAACATGTATATCACATATACCTTTGTTTGCCTTGTCGGACTTCTTGTCCGCCAAATACTTGGGGTAGTCAAGGCCCAATGGCTACCCCTTGCAATAGTAGCACTCGGTGTCGGACTTAGGGCCAGCCCGGTTTTTTTTCATGCGGCAACAGACTTTGCCACCCTTCTTTCCCTTGTGCTTGCCTTTCTTGTCCTTCTTGAAACCGGTGGTCCTATTGATCATCAACACTTGATGTTCTTTCCTAATCTCCACTTCAGCCTTTAAGCATCGATAGAAGCTCGGAAGAGACTTCTTCATGCCCTGCATATTATAGTTCATCACGAAGCTCTTGTAGCTAGGTGGCGTAGATTGGAGAACACGATGTATGCTAAGTCAATGGGAATCGTTATTCCCAAGGACACAAGCTTATCGGCACTGCACATTTTTAGTACGTGCTCACTAACGGAGCTGTTTTCTCCATCATGCAGCTAAAGAACTTTTCGTAGCATTATAACTCTCACGGCAGCATGGCTATCGATAATCATTTTCAATTCTCCCATGGTATCAAAGGCATTGCCATTTTCAAACGCTTTCAAAGTTCGCTCTAGCCCATACAAGATGCCGCAATGAACTGTTAGGTCCTCCTGACGAGTCACATAGACATTCTTTTCCTCGTCAGGGGCATCAGGAGCTGGTGGGGGGCCTAGCGGCGGATCTAGCACATATTGCTTTTGTGCAGCAGTGAGGAGAATCCTAAAATTCATAGCCCAGTTGGTGAAGTTGCTACCATTCGCAGCAAGTTTCTCTTTCTCCATGAACACATTGAAATTAAAAGGTGTGGTGCCATCTACAACAGAATTTGTAAAGTTTATTTAGACTAAGTTTATGATAGATTGAGTTCAACTAATCCAAATTACTAATGAACTCCCACTCAAAAACGACATCCCTCGTGTCCTTTTGGTGATTACATGAACCAAATCCACTATACCAAGTCCGATCATCACGTGAGTTGATATAGCTTCAAAGGCTTAGCATCTATATGGGCATCATATCAACCATATGACTCATGCTTAACCTTTCGTCCATGTTCGAGGCTATGTCAGTACATGCTAGGCTCGCCAAGTAAGAACCTTAGTATTCAAAGTGTAAACTGTCTTACACCTGCTCCTATGAAAGCGTAGATTCGAGTACACCCAATCATCACGTGATGTCTCGAAACACAATCCATAGAACGGTGCATACTCAAGGAAGAACACATTTTTATCTTGATATCTAAAAGAGGGATCATCTTATAATGCTATCAAACGCGCCAAACTAGCAGTATAAGATGCTAACATCTAATGTGTAAAAGTGAGATGATATGGTCCATGCATTTGATCTCTATCACTTGCATCATGGTATGATCTCTATCATTCCTTTGTGTGTAAGGCCAAGGTCTATGGAACTTACATGTTGAGTGTGTTGTAAGAGTATCCACCATACATCTACTTACAACAATACCATATCAACAAACTAGCCCAACAACGATCTAAACTAGACGCCTCTAATTTATCAATTGCAAGTTTTACGTGGCTTAGGGCTTTCGGAGATAGAACCGTTCTTACCTACGAACATGAACCACAACGAGGATAACTAAGTTATTAGCAACTCGTTGTAAATCAGATATTGACTATAGTAGGAGAGACAGACACCCACCAGCCACTTATGCAAAACAAGTTGCATGTCAGTCGTGGAACCGGTCTCATGTACGATGACATGTAAGGTTGGTCCGGGCCGCTTCATACCACTATGCCACCAATATCCAAAATACATAGAAGATGCAATAACATGATCATCATCGCCCACATATAAACATATGTGTACTACCCAAGCACCTACGCATAAACCTGGCTCTGATACCACTGTTGGGTCCGCAACATAGAAAACAAAATTTTTCCTACGGTGTGAACTACACGCCAAGATCTATCTACTAGGTACAAAGCAACGGGTGGACATACATCCAACGAGAACTTACCCTCGTAGACAACGAGCTTTGTTAACAAGTAGGAACTCGTGGTTGATGTAGTCGTACACTTGCCGATCTCAAGATCATGAGGAAGTCCGAGCGCCACAACTCAGCAGCGCATCCGCACTCGCACATACGTTCAAGCCACTGGACAACCCCCACCTCCTTGCTCCAGCGATCCAGCGGAAGCAACAACTCCTTCCAGACGAAATGCCACCGGGAACATGTATCTCGCTAATCCGAGACCATGGGGGAGTAATTCTAGAGGGGGAGAGAGATCCTTTACAAGGAGGTGTGAGGATGAAGGAGGGAATGGGTGGCCTTTTATAGGAGGAGGGGGGGTGCCCCCTCTCTCCATGGCCGGCGTATGGGGGGGTGACCCCTCACCTCCCCCATTCATGTGGTGGTAACCCCTCCACATTAAAATGCCTCTTCACATTCCCTTTTAAAGTCTCCACTTTAAATGCATTAAATTTCTCCAAATGTAATGCTCTCTCATTTAATAAAACTCTTTTTATTAAATTTATTCAGAATTTTGTTAATTACTTTAATTAACAAAAATTCACATATAGCCCCTTGCAATATTTCAATATCACATGCATAACCACCTTCTGCAATTTCACCCGAAACAATTTTTGGTTTCTATGGAAACAATTCCTGCGCTTTGCAATTCTTTCGTCTGAAACATATGTGCTCCAAAATGGTGTCTGGTAACTCTTAAGTGTGCCACCCTACGGTTCGCGAATAATGCAGACATGATCGTGACCCTTCTCCGATCAATAATCAGCAGCGGGACCTGGAGATCCGTACTGACTCCTACACATTCAACGATGAGTCCTGTGATCGTGAGAACCTTTAACGCTTGTAACTAAATCCCTTTGTCTCTCGATATATTACATGTCCGAGATTCGATCATCGATATCTCCATACCTTGTTTGATCTCGTTACCGACATGCACTCTTTTCTTGTTCCCGTGATATAACATTCTAGTGATCACATCACTTGCTTGCAAGCTATCCTAATGTGATATCACCGAGAGGGCCCAGAGTATATCTATCCGTCATCTGGATTGACAAATTCCACTCTTGATCCATGAGCCTCAACATAACACCTTCGTAGTACTGAACCTATCTTTATAGTCACCCTGTTACGGTGTGACGTTTGATGTTATCAAGATACTCTTCCGGTGTTAGCAATTAACATGATCTCATGGTCTAAGGATAAAGATTACTTCGTATGATGTTATAGCAATATAAACATAATGACTTGATCGTAATGCTATACTTCGGATGAATGTTCATCACATCATTCCACCAATGGTGTGACCTTGTTATTAACAACATCCAATGTCCATGATCAGGAAACCTTGATCATCCTGTTAATCAACAAGCTAGTCTATAAGAGAGGCATGACTAGGAACCCTTTTTGTTTATTAAACACACATGTATTGATGTTTCCGAATCAATACATTTCTAGCATGTAAAATAAACATCTATCGTATATAAGGAATATATAATAACAACTTTATTATTGCCTCTTAGGGCATATTTCCTTCACCGAGGCCATGTTTGTACATGCTAGGCTCGCCAACTCAACCTTAGTGTATTCGTAGTGCAACATGGCTTACACCCACAGTATGCGAACGTAGATATGTCTGACACCCGATCTTCATGGCCTGCCTCATACCGAAGAACTTTCTTGGTGGTGCACACTAAGGGGAAACACAATCATTGGTAATTTTAACAGGGATCATCTTATTAGGCTACCGTCGAGTATCTAATACTAGCACACAATAAGATATAGAAACAATAACATTGAATGTAAATGCGATGTGATATGGTCCTTCACGTCGTGATCTCCATCCGTCGTCCATCGGATTCGCGCTTAGGTTCCGCCAGAGACACCAGGGTACCGGTGTCTTTCCAGCGTGGTAGTCCGTCACCCCCATGACTATCTACTACTACGTAACATAAGGTAATCACTTTACCTTTGCCACAACCATATCACAAAGCAACTCCCCCTACAAAACAAAGTTAGACGCCTCTACTTTATCTTTGCATGTTTTTACGTGGCTGAATGTGCTTTCACACAAGAACCGTTCTTACCTATGAACTTTCAGCACAACGCTGATCAAGTAGTTATCTCTACTATACCCCTTTCGGGGCCCTCCGTTGCAAATGGCATACCAACTAATGCGAGAGAGACAGACACCCCCCTAAGCCACTTTATATGGTACAAGCCATATGTCAAGCGTGGACCAGTCTCGCGAATGAACGCGGAAAGTCGGTTGGGGGCCGCTTCATCAAGCAGTACTGCGGTATACACAAGTACACGTGGGAGGGTAACAACTAAAAGATCAACGCCCACACGCTACATCTCGTGTGTTCAACCCGTACTAGCATTACTACGCATAGATCTAGCTCTGATACCACTGTAGGGGTTCCGCGTATGAAAACAATAAAATTTTACCCTATGCCCCTGAACCCCTGCCAGGACCTATCTATTAGTAATACAGTAACAGGAGGGGCTTTTCACGAACTTACCCTTAAAGACCAAAAAGCGTTGTCAATGCTCAGGAGAGCATGGTTGATGTAGACGAGCCGAAGCCGACCTCAAGGTCGTGATGAAGTCCTTGCGCTCCAATGGCTCCAACGACTTGAGTGCCTCAAGTGTGACACCTCACGGGGAGTTACACACGTCAGGTGCCTGACGATGACTCCCGCTTCCCCGATCCAGTAGCAGTTGCGGAGGTAGAGCTCCTGGATCCAAATCCTGCAGCGCGACGACCCTCCGCGGTGAAGATGTCTCTCGTTCGCGTAGTACGAACTTGGGACCACGGTCACGAGAGAGAGAGAGAGATATAGAGAGAGAATATCAATTGGAGGTCTTCCCAAAACTGAGAAGACCTTTAGAATATTGTGTGTATTTATCTGGCCAAATACCCCCACTATATATAGGGGAAGGGGAGGTACTACCTCCCTCAAAGTCCCGGGGTAGGACTAAAGGAGAGGAGAGGGGGAGGGGGTGGCGCCGCTGGCCACCCCATGGGCCCCGCGCGGGGTCTGGCCCACTAGGGCGCCGGCCTCCCCTCTTGGACCTTCTCCCTCTTGCCTTTTCCCTAATGGGCCCTCTTCCCTCCGGAATTGGCCCATTAAGCCTTTGACCTTTTAAATTGATTTTCTCTTTATTAAATAATTATGAATAAATGATTAAATCAACATTTAACATTCATTCATATATTATTCAATCTCCGTGGCTATGGAACACCTTCCACCTCCACTCTGGACATCCTCCGGACTTACCGAAACCCTTCCAGTTTTCTCTCTACTATTCTTCGGCGATTCTTCCGATCCTATAAACACTCTCTAAGCATCATCAAACCCTTAAGCGTGATACCCTATGGTTCGGGAACACTCCATACATGGTCGGGACACTCTTGGACCAATGATCGACAAAGGGACCTGGATGGCCATGTGACCTCTATGCGTTCCATGAAGATCTTTCGTCGTTTGAACTGGGACAGTCGTGTCTTATTCCCTTTGTCTCTCGATACTTGCATTGCCTGAGATCTGATCAATGACATCACCATGTCGTGTTCAATATCGTTACCAATCAATGCTACTTGACTCGTTTCGACAAGTGATATCCGTATGATCAAATCACACGCTGTGCAGCTATTGGATATAACTTCTCCGAGTGGGCCCTTGAGTATCTTTCCGTCATGTGGATGGACAAATCCCGCTCTTGACATATATTGCCTCTACGATTTCCTCTGAGTACCTGAACACACCTTTTGACATGGGTATACCCTACAGGTACTCGAGCTTAGTATATACGGCCCAAATACGTACAGGCCCACGGTGTCGCCAAGGCCCGGATGGAGGGACTCGAGTAACCTATGGACTCTCAATTGCTTGAAGGGCAAGAAGAAGCTAAAGATAGAAAGTTTGAAGGGGAAAACCCTAACTTGTAACCGACTCGACCTGCTACCCGAGACCTAGCCTATCTGTATAAAGGCTAGGAGGGGGCGGAGAGGAGGACACACGCAACCCTAGTTTCCACAACCCTCGCCGGATTGCATCTGCGCACCCTTGTAACTTTCGAATCTCTCGATAATTCCACGAGCAGACAAGCAGGAGTAGGGACCTCTACGAGGCCTGAACCTGGGTAAATCCTTTGTCCCCTGTGTGCTTGTTTGCTAGCCGATAGATGTCTCCAGCGCTCCCTCCTTCTCCAAAACCCAAGTCCATAACAATGGGCATTGGCGAGTTAAACCGTCATCAATTGGCGCCGTCTGTGGGAATTCGGAGTGCTGATGTTGCGGCTTCTTCGGCCCCATCAAACGCGATCTACAACTCTGCAACAGCAGAGATTCGCCATCTTTTCGGTGCCTTCGACTTCACCGTCCACACGCCGGCTACTCGCCCGGCCTTCGAATCCGTGGGCGACAGAATCAGCCTGGCGATTGGGAGCTTCCGCTTCCAAGTCGGTCAGATGGGCACGCTTCGCATGCCCGATCAGACGACGGCACTGGCGATTGCCCCAGCATCATGGTTCCCTCCATCGACGGGTACCCTCAGCGAGCTCAATGCTCCAGCGGCGTCGAGAACATGGTCACGACAAAGAATCGCGACTCGATCTAAGCGATTCAAGATCAAGATGGAACCTACGGTTCCGGATCTGAAAGTTGTGGAAGCAACGGGTTCCCAAATCACTTCTTGTGCGCCGTCATCAACACGGGCGACACCTCCGCCAACCGCGGTAATAATGGTAACACCGGCAACGGCACCGACCCGCCCAACGCTGCCAACGGCTACAACGGTGGCAATGGAGGAGCAGTCAAACCCCCCACATAATCAACGAGCAAACCGGCGAACGCGTCGTGATCAGGCTCAACGAGAAAGAGTGGGAACGCTTCCGCGAAGCCCTACGAGGTACACCTCTACCCTTCGGGTCCCTGCAAGAACTGCTGATGGGCTACCACTGGCTCCTAAAGGAGGAATTCAAGCGCCAGAAACAAGCAATCGTGGAACTTGAGGCGCGTAAAAAGGCGGCAGATGAGTCAAGCCTTCGTCGCGCTGGGCTCTCCTCCTACGGAGGATCCTCCTCAAGAGGCAACGAGCAACTCACTAGAAAGAGACAATCGCGGATGGCTCACCTCACCGAACAAGAACGCATAGACGCCGCGAAAGTCCTCGACTTCGGCTCTATGACAGTCGACACAAGAGGCAACGTGGTTCCCAGGATGCCACAAGCCGCAGTAACGGCGGCCACCATGTACCTTCTCAATAACCAGCCACCGGCTGGAGATCCGCGCACGGCCATGCACCGATCTACGATCGCAGGCCTAGGACTAATCGAGGCCGCCCTCGACAAAGAACCAAGATTGCACCCAAAAAGGGCAAAGCGTTAGCAAGACGCTACTCGCCTCGCTGCAGCGAGACAGTCCACGACCTCGCTTGTTACATGACACACGACTCGTCTCGAGGCCGCCGCTCACGACGACACGATCGTGACTACGATGCACACGACGAGCTCACGCAGCGCAAGATCGACAAGTCAAGGGCACGACGTGCTCGACCGATTCTAAGAAGAAGATGGGGAGCTCATGGGCGCCAGATACTTCAGCAGATCCATCGTGCAAAAGCGAATGCCTAAAGGGTTCAAACTCCCATTAGAGAACCCAAATTGACGGTCTGGACCCCAAGATCTGGCTGAGGATCACATGTCCTCGGTCGCTGCACGGAGGCCGGCATCGCCATGCATTGCTTGCAGCTACACCGCAGGGCGCTACCGAGCATGGCTCAATAACCTCCCGCGGATCCATTCGCAGCTGGGATGAGCTGGTCTACAGCCAGACGCAACTTTAAGGGCACGCATAAACGCCCCGCTTCAATCGAAGAACCGAGATGCTGCCAAAGAAAATCGGCGAATCGCTGCGCTCTTACATCCAAAGATGGTCCATCATCAAGAACTCCGCGGAGAACATCTCGGAAGACCGCGCGATTGATGCATTCAACGATGGTGTCTGCCGCATGGAACTCAGGGAGGAGCTAGGCCGCTCAAAGCCCAAGACCATCGACCACCTGATGGAGATCGCGAATCGGTGGGCTAATGGAGAAGATTCGCTGAAGAACCGCGTTCACTCTGACGAGGAAGCAGAACTCATACGCGACCGCCGGGGCAAACGTCGTATGCGCGTATACAACGATCGTGATGACGTCAACATGGTCGCAGGCGGCTACGCCGACAGACGCGACGATAACCGCAACAGCGGATACCGCAGCGGCGGATACCAAGACTCCGGGAAAACCACGCAAGTGTGGCAACGCCGCACTCGCGATGAAGCACCCGCGACTTCCATCGAGGACAAACTGACCGGGCCATGCACGGTACACTTCTACATCGACAAGCATGATGGCAAGAGGAAATCCAGTCACCTCCTCAAAGACTGCCGCGAGTTCCTCAAGCTACATGAGGGGTTGGTTCGGATGAACCGCAATGCAGTCGAAAGAGGCTACAGAACCGCTCCAGGCGCAGTGGCACATGGCGCACCACCACCACCACCTGGGCCACCCCCGAACGGAGCTGCACCGGACTAGCATCACGGAGGCGAACCATACCCACAGGCCATGGGTACCATGATGATCCAAAAGGGACGCCCCTCCAATAGGGTGCAGAAGGCCATCACTCGCCAAGTCAATTTGGCCACCCACTCACCACCATCCACCACTGAGTACCTCAGCGGTAGTGAGTCGTGCATTACCTTCGACAAACGCGACCACCCGCCTCAAGTACCTCGCCCAGGTCATTGCCCCCTCGTACTCGAGGCACAAATTGGAGGCTTCGACATGAGTCGCGTCTTCATGGATGGCGGAAGAGGTATCAACCTCATATTCGCGAGTACCTTGCGAGCAATCAGGATCCCTCTAACCTGCTTAGAGGCATCGGACACAATGTTCCTCGGCATCGTCCCAGGAAAAGGCGTATACCCCCTGGGCAAAATCAACCTCGACGTCATATTTGGCACGCCGAAAAACTTCCGGCGCGAGCGCATCGACTTTGAAGTTGTCGACTGGCCCTCACAATACCACTGCATCCTCGGGCGCGTCGTGTTCGCTAGGTTCATGGCAGTACCCCACTACGCCTACCTGCAGATGAAAATGCCAGGTCCCAACGGCGTCATCACAATCAACAGGAGTTTCGAGCGATCTGACAGTTGCGACAGGGAATTCAACAGAATCTCCCAGTCCTTCGGCATGCAGGAGGAACTCACGATTGAAGGAAACGACAGACAACAGCCGCCCCTCGAGTAGGACAAGCTCACTTGACCTCTCCTTCGACTCATCTGCACACAAAGAAGGTGCAGGTCCATCCATCGATCCGCTAAACGGCCCTCATCGCCAACAACTTGAGTCCCAGATAGGAACTCGCGCCGTCAATTACTCCGTGAGCACTGGGAAATTACCGGTGTCCTGCGGACATGCCGGGAGTTCCCAGGGAATTCGCCGAGCACACACTCAACGTCAACCCCGACGCAAGGCCAGTCAAGCAAACAATTAGGCGACTGTCTGAGCCACGGGCACAGGCAGTCGGAATGGAGATCAACAGACTACTCGAGGCCAAATTCATACGCGAGATCAAGGAAAGCACTTGGCTCACCAATACGGTGCTGGTGCCAAAAAAGGACACGGATATCCTGCGGATGTGCGTGGACTTCACTTCTCTTAACAAGCACTGCCCAAAAGATCACTTCCTGCTACCACGGATCGATCAAATCATCGACTCCACTGCTGGATGCGAGCGCCTCTGCTTCCTCGACGCCTACTCAGGCTATAACCAAATTCGAATGAAGGAGGAAGACCAGGAGAAGACCGCATAACGCCTTTGCGTGTTCTCACATAACACAATGCCCTTCGGCTAAAAACGCAGGAGCCACGCATGTAGGTGCATGCAGGCCTGCCTCAAAGAGCAACTTGGTCGCAACATCCAAGTCTATGTCGACGACATAGTAATCAAGACCAAGGAAGAAGCCTCCCTAATCGACGACTTGCGCGAAACCTTTGCCAACCTCGATCGCTACCGGATAAAGCGCAATCCGGACAAATGCGCGGGCGTATCTTCTGGCAACTGCCGGGTATCTCATCTCCGAGAGGGATTGAGGCAAACCCGAAAAGATAAAAGCCATACTGGCCATGGAGAAGCCAAAGAACATAAGAGGCGTTCAAAGAACTAGTTGGGCGATAATCGCGCCCTCACCGACGATCAATGAATGGGAGAAAAGGCGCTGCCCTTCTATCAGCTCCTCCGCAAAACTGAAAAATTCAAGTGGACCACTGAAGCGCAGGAAGCATTCGAAGACCTCAAGCGCCTGCTATCCACCTCGCCAATATTGGTAACTCCACGAGAAAGGGAACCACTGCTGCTGTACATCTCCGCCACCAACCAAGTGGTTAGCACAGTGCTCGTCGTCGAACGGGCCGAGGAAAACAAGGTCCATGGCATAACGCCAGATACTACCTCAGCGAGGTCCTCACGCCAAAAAAACAGCGGTACCCGCACTACCAGAAGCTAGCATACGGCGTCTTTATGACCGCCCGGCGACTGCGCCATTACTTCCAGGAACACCCAATCGTGGTAGTCAACGACGCCCCATTGGGACATATCCTCAATAACCCTGACGCCACAGAGCGAGTAGCGCTTTGGGGAATCGAGCTGTCTCCACGAGACATCACATACGAAAAGCGCGGCACAATCAAGTCGCAAGTTCTCTCGGACTTCCTCGTACATTGGATGGAAAACCAACTCCCGGACAAGCCAGATATGTCCTACCTCTGGACAATGCACTTCGACGGGTCCAAGAGGAAAGATGGAGCAGGAGCATGTGTCATACTAACATCGCCTCACGGGGACAAGCTGAAATACGTCCTGCGAATGCAGTTCACGGCCTCAAACAACGAGGCTGAATACGAGGCCCTGTTACACGGGATGAGGATGGCAAAAGCCTGCGGCGCAAAGAGGCTAATCATATATGGCGACTCCAAGCTGGTCGTCAACCAAACAATGCACGAGTGCGACGCACTAAACGACAACATGATCGCATACCGCGACCTCTACGACACACTTGAAGGAGACTTCGATGGCTGCGAGTTGCAACACATAGGCCACGAAAGCAATGAGGAGGCGGACACACTCGCCAACATAGGCTCCACTTGCGCATCCATACCACCTGGGGTATTTCTCGAGCGCATATGCGAACGCTCCATCAAGCCAAAGGCCACAGAGAAGAAAACAAGCGCAGCAACGGACTCGGGGGCTACGCCACCCAATGAGCCAACAACAATCGATGATTTGGAGCTCGACAAAGGATTCGAGGGACCAATGAGCGTCATGATGATCGAACAATCCTAGATGCAGCCATACATTACGTACCTCCTCAGCAAGCGCCTACCGGACGACCCGACAGATGCACGACACATCGCGCGACGCTGCAAGGCATTTGCCGTTATCAACGACGAACTATATAAACGCAGCATCACAGGCGTGTTACAGCGATGCGTCTCCCTAGCCGATGGAAGAGCAGTCCTCCTCGACATCCATGAAGGGACCTGCGGGCACCACGCCGGCAGCCGCGCTCTCGTCGCCAAAGCTCTACGAGCTGGATTTTACTAGCCCACGGCCATGCGCGACGCCAAGGATATAGTCCAAAAGTGCAACGCCTGTCAGCGATTCTCGGACAAACCACACGCACCAGGCGCAGAACTACGGCCTATTCCATTGGCCTGGCCCTTCGCCCAGTGGGGACTCGACATGGTCGGCAAACTTCCAAGGTCCTCGCAAGGAGGCTACGTCTACCTCTTGGTCGCAGTCGACAAGTTCACCAAGTGGATCGAGGCCATGCTAGTGACCAAGCAATCAGGGCACAACACAGTCAAGTTCTTCGAGTCCATCGTCTACCGCTTCGGCGTGCCACACAGCATCATCACCAACAACGGAACGAACTTTACATCCAAGGAGTTCCAAGATTTCTGCGAGAACCTGGGGATCAACATCAGCTATGCCTCAGTCGCACACCCGCAGACCAACGGTCAAGTGGAAAAGGCAAACGGGCTCGTTTGCAGCGGCATCAAGAAGCGACTCCTCCGGCCACTCGAACAAGCCACGGGCTGCTGGCCAAACGAACTGCAATCCATACTCTGGAGCCTGTGTACAACTCCAAACAGCGCCACCGGCTACACACCATTCTTTATGGTACATGGAGCAGAGGCAGTATTACCCGCCGAGGTATGGTATAGAGCGCCACGCGTAGTCGCCTACAGCGAGAAGGAGTCATCCCTCGCACTCGAAGACTCCATCGACCTCCTTGACGAAGCAAGAGAAATCGCTGTAGAAAGATCTACGATCTACCAAAGAGAACTCGCGTAACTACCATAGCAGAAGGCTTCGCCCAAGATCCTTCGTCGAAGGTGACCTGGTCCTGCGACTGAAGCAGCAGGGGCATCTCAAGCTCGAGTTCCCCTGGGAAGGACCGTACGTGATTACAGAAGTAATCCCAGGTGGCGCCTATCGCCTTCAAGATTCAGAGACAGGAGTCGCATACTCCAACCCTTGGAACATCGCACAACTGCGACGCTTCTACCCTTAGTTGTTTCTTCTTTACTTTTGCATCGCAAATAAGGCTATTCAGCCAAGGCTACTTAGCCGCACATTGTACTACATACCGTTCTCCGAATAAATGAAAGCTAAGTGCCCCAAAACTCCGCGTTCTCTTTTCTTTTGTCAATTTTCACACTCGGGGGGCTACGCCACCCTATATACATATGTTCTTCGAACAATAACGCGACATCCTGAGTAGCTGGCACATCAATCGAACCCCTAAACACAAACACAACCCAGCTGCCACGCAGCTGACAGGTTGATAGGGGAAAGACACAAAGATGACCAGGCTAACGAAAAGGACTCGCACAATTGCAACGCACCCTACACTTATACAACTATTTGTATACATTCAACAATAAATTATCTACAAAAATATATGAGCTTTACAACACCAGTACACTTATATGCAGGATACATATTTGGCTACCCTTGCAACAAAAGAACATTAGTCTGTTCTTCGAAGAAGTCGACGATTTCCTCGGCTGGACGATCCACCGCTTGATAGTGCGGCACCATGTTCTAGGAAGATCCTGCTGGTGGCACCGGTGACCCAGATGCAATGGCGGCGACATCCACGTCAGGCCTGTGCAAATGCACCACGGAGAGCGCAGCCTTGGCACCAGCCACCAACTGCTGCCTCACGCACTCGCGAACCGCGGACATATCTTGAAATTTCGCTGCCAGGCTAGCAGTTTGATGGAGTATCATCCAACGGAACATCGCCTAGATGTTCTTCAAACACGATGCGACTTCTTCGTAAAGAGCTGCACTCATGAGGTGCGATCCTCAGGGGTCGCTAACGCAATCGACGATCATGATCTACCTAGAAGTATCCACTCTCCCGGTTGCTCTTGGGTGAGATCATGAAGGCGGATGGCAATCCTATCCCTCTCCTCCGCGGACGGCGGCGCTAACAACTACTAAGCAGCATCAACAACATGAGTACAACGTACCATTGCGATTAACTACAAAGGAAAAGACGAGGATGAGAAAACTAACACTTAAACGGTCGCCGCCCAAGGCCACCGCCAAGCAGATATTGTTTCGGGCGGTGGCTTTTCAGCCTTCGACTTCCACGTCGCCGCTTACCACGGATCAAGGGCAACTCACGCTCCAGTTGCTTAACGCGATCACGAAGTCGCGAAAGCAAGGAAAGGTCCTCTACCCTGGAGCAGGGAGGTGCCATTGTATCCTCAAGAGATGGCGAGTCCGGGGTTCCCCCCACAGGGCCACTTGACGTACCCTACCAAAAATCAAGCCAGAAGCAAAATAAGGCAACCAACTCAAAAGTCAAAAGTAACAGGTGCATTCAGGAGCAATAAAAGTATGTACAAACACATTCGCCAACAGGCATGATCTCCAATCAAAAGAGCGAGTTCATCAGCTATTACAAGAAACTAACTACGGAGCAGCTGGCTTCTTCGACTTTGAGGACCTCGGGGACTTCATCAAATCCGTGGCAGTATCAGATGCCACTGACTTTCCGCCGGCCCCCAAGGTCGAAGTTTTCGCCGCCTTCTTTGCGCGATTGAGCTCCTCCGAATACTTGGCAACGGTGTTTATCAATGAATGGCCATATTTGGCACAGGCAGTCGCAAAGGGAGCGAACACTACCTGCTGACCATCCGCGCCAATAGGCATTGTCTTCGACACCGTCGAGGGATCCACTTCGACTCTATGGGCTTGCACCATGGCTAGCGACATGGTCGCGCCAGCTGCGTGGAGGGAGTTCTTGTACGTGGCAGGCACACCCCCAGCGAATGACTCCACCAGCTCCTCCACATTGTCGACCAGCTCCGCCTTCGGCATCAGCTCCTCCCGGAGGCGACTCAGGGTGGCCTTGGCTTTGGACAACGTATTTTGGACAGCGGCGCTACGGTCTTCGATCGCAGATACCGCGCCCGCCAGAGCGTCATCGTGACCAAGGACTCGTGGATCAAAACTCAAGCCACCAGCATCTACACCAAAATACACACACGGGTCAAACTTCTAATACCACCGGCGCTACAGAGGAAGAGAAGAACATCAATAAAATATCCACCAAGTAAAGGTACCTGAGAGGGCCTTGGCGACTGAGAACAGTTGCTCTTCGAACAACTTCTCCCTGGCCGCAAAGGAGGCACGTAGATCCTCTTCGCGCTTCTGGGCTTCATCACGAGCCGCGATTGCCTCGTCGCGCCCCTTCACAGCTGCGGCCAGCGTCTTCTCCAACGTGGCGACATCACGCAATAAAGCATTATGCTCAGCTATAGGGCAGTCAAAAATTTGGCTATCAGTCGATTATACCAAAATACAGACAAGACGACAAGAATAAGTATAGAACACTCACTCTCAACCACGCTGGCGCTTTCTCCAAAGATCGCATGTCTGTCGACCTATCGCCATCACTTGCTCGCCACATGCGGCTTCCTTTACAAGGAGCCGTCGACAAAACAAGGAGTCAAAGAAGGCAACAAAGGGCGTTGATCGCCAAATTATAAAAAAGAGAGAGAAAGATATACTTACATGGTCCTCCAAATGACTCAAGAAGATTGCTGAACCGTCATCCGAGCTACTACTCGATGCTCCCTACGTGAGGAGAGCTCAAGAATTGTGCTCGGAGGGGCCGCCGGAGGAGAAGGAGCACGCTCGACCTCTATCTTGGCCTTTGAGGTCGCGACTCCTGATTCCTTCAAAAATTCGACGTCACTAGAAGATGACGATGCCTCTTGACTGCAAGACAAAATCCGCACTCAGAAAAGGAAAACTCCAGGGAAAAGCCAACAAGAAGAAAACAAGTGACGAGCGAATGCACTAGCAAACTTACCAGTCAAATCTATCAAGATCAAATGTGGCCTCCATTGACTCTGATGAAGACTCCTTGGGTAATCGCATCTTCTTGCGAGAAGACGGTGCCACAGCCCTCACAGGGACGGCGGGAATTGGCGACTCCGCACCAACAGCCGCGCCTCCTGGAGTGGAAGGAGTCGACGTTGCCGTAATCCTCGCCACGCTTAACGCCAGGAGTATCCGGACTCTCGGACTCGGGGGCTTCCTCTTCCACATCGGAAGGGACAGTCGACTCAGACTAGTCCTCTTCCAAAGATTCACGAGGAATGATCCCCTCAGGGAGGGGAGGCATGCAAGGCGACACCGCCCACTCCTGCATACAAAAAGTAAAACAGATAAGCAACAGAAGACGCAATCGAGAAAATACGCTAGTACGTAGCACAACCATACCTCAGGAGGAGGATTCGAAGCATCGAAAGGAGGAACGACCGCCTGCTCGAAGCACATCCTTGAGGGTATACTTCATGACCAGTCGCACCCTCTTATCTACCTCACTCGCGGACATGCCATCGGCAGACACGCGAGTGGGATCATCAGCGCCACCCCATTGGAACATGGGATGGACCCTGGCCTGGAGAGGCTGGACGCGACGACGCAGCCAAGTCCTGACAAGGGTGCAGCCTCCCTCTTCTGCGCCTATGCGACTCTCGAGGTCGCAGACGCGCTGATATAACACGTCTGTCTCCGCGAGTTCAGAAGGCATGATCACGTTCTTCCAAGAACGCATCTTCTTGCAGGGAGTCGCGGGATCGAAAGGCGCGAGACCAAAGTGCTTGTCCTTGGCCTTCTGGTCGTGCACATAAAACCATCTGTCCCTCCATCCCTGGACGGACTTGGTGAGCTTGATATCGAAGTAGGTGGCGGATGGGTCAACATGGATTTCGCAACCACCTACGTCATAAACTAAAGAGCCAGATGCGGATTGACGCTTCAATTTAAAGATGCGTTTGAAAATACCAAAGTGCGGCTCGATTCCGAGCCAGCACTCACAGAGGGTGATGAAACAAGTGATGTGGAGGAGAGAATTTGGGGACAGCTGATGGAGCTGGAGCCCATAGAAACACAGAAGACCCCGAAGAAAGGGGTGAAGAGGCAAGGAAAGACCACGAATGATGAAAGCAAGAAACATCACTCGATAACCAGCGGAGGCACAGAACGGTCTCATCATTGGGACGCGTAATCGCGACTGATGCAGAAATCACTCCGTCTTGGCGAAGAAGACGGAGATCCGACGCCTTGATGATAGAGGGGCGCCATGCGCCATTCGTCACGCGGGTACCCGCGACTTTCTTCTTCCCGGCAGTAGCAATCGGTGGTCAGCAAGAGCAATGAGCCACCCTCTTCTTCGCTGCAATGAGGGTGGCCACGGAATCAGCGGCGCCCTCCTTCTTCTTCCCCATTCGCGCGCGGCGATGAGAGCGAAGAAAATAGCTGGGAACGAACGGAGCTGGTCCAGCGTCGGAGAAGATGGGCGCAGAAAGGTGAAAGCAAAGGGCAATGGTGATGGCAGCAAGGAAGAAAGAACAGATGGAAAATTACCGCGCGGCATCGCTACTTAACCCTGGAAGATGCAATCCAACGGCTGAAAAACCCTATTGACGCTGGCACGCATCGCGAGGACACGTGGAGAAGAGGAAGCGAACCGTCACCCCACTTCTACCATTACGCTGGAAATCGAGGAGGCATGCTTAAAAATAAGATTACGACGCCCAACAAATCAAAGTCGAAAGTAGGACCCACAGCTCGTCACGTCCCCACAAAATCGCCACGCTGGCAACTAAGGTCATACAAGCGCCAAGATCGACGCGTCATCAAGGCTATGCAGTGAAGAACTTCGACCATTTTAGTCCTTGCTGGAGTCTTCGACTCCACCAAGCACTCGGGGGCTACTCCCATAGGGAGCGCTGGCCGCACCCCTACAACTTTCCTTTTTCTTATTGCAGGAACATGGACAATCACAAAAGCAAACCCAACCACTCGAAACAAAGTTCGATTATGAACATGGGTTACTCCCATAGGGAGCACCGGAAAAAAGCAGGCAAACGACGACAGCAGTCGCGAAAATATTTTAACCGCCTGAGTCATCAACTGAAACAAGCAGGCAAAAGACGACAGCAATCGCGAAAGTGTTTTAGTACCTACCTGGGTCATTAACTGAACAAGCAAGCAAAAGACGACAACAGTCGCAAAAGTTTTTAGTCCCTTCCTGATTCCTCGACTCAACCAGGCACTCAGGGGCTACTCCCATAGGGAGCGCTGGTCGCTCACCCTATGATTATTTGAACAAAAAACTGTGTGTTGATAACATCCACACTTGAAACTCATGGCGACACCGCCTCATAATTTTTCCCCTACAAAGAGACTGCGTCTCCTGGGTTACCCGAATCGTCTCCGCGATGATAAAATTCGGATGCCGCGCCTATGGCGTGAAGGTAAGACCTAAATAAGGCCCGCAACGATTTAATCACAAGACTACCAGAAACATATCCGTGCCCACAGGCACGATGAACATGCCTTGACGGACGCGTCAAGTGCTCACACCCATATAACTGGAATTCGACTCTTGTAAGACCTCCGCGGCCTGAGTCGAATGACACCAGCACTTTTCCGGATTCGAGTCCGGGGACTCGAATTCGAGTAGATTGCGTTGTTTCACCCTAAGGTGGTTAACTGATACCGATACTTCGGTTATATCAGGCACGTATATCAACAATCTCTATGACACAAATAAAAGCAATCGAAATATACTCATGCAGGCACTCGAAGGCTTCAAAAGTCCCCAGTCGAATCTGCGATTCGACTGGACACTCGGGGGCTACTGACATGGGTATACCCTACAGGTACTCGAGCTTAGTATATACGGCCCAAATACGTACAGGCCCATGGTGTCGCCAAGACCCGGATGGAGAGACTCGAGTAACCTATGGACTCTCAATTGCTTGAAGGGCAAGAAGAAGCTAAAGATAGAAAGTTTGAAGGGGAAAACCCTAACTTGTAACCGACTCGACCTGCTTCCCGAGACCTAGCCTATCTATATAAAGGCTAGGAGGGGGCGGAGAGGAGGACACACGCAACCCTAGTTTCCACAATCCTCGCCAGATTGCATTTGCGCACCATTGTAACTTTCGACTCCCTCGATAATTCCACGAGCAGACAAGCAGGAGTAGGGACCTCTACGAGGCCTGAACCTGGGTAAATCCTTTGTCCCCTGTGTGCTTGTTTGCTAGCCGATAGATGTCTCCAGCGCTCCCTCCTTCTCCAAAACCCAAGTCCATAACAATGGGCATTGACGAGTTAAACCGTCGCCACCTTTATAACCACCGTATTACCAGATGGCGCTTGATGCTATCTAAGCACTCTCGTGAGATAGTGATTGATATAGCCTCACGGTCTAAGGAATAGTCTACGAGGATCCATTTCTAATCATCGTAACTTGAAATTCGTGACATGATCGGGTCACGATGTTTAGGTTGGGTATTGGTTCATCATCTCATTCTCAGAATGAGTTGACTCCATTTCCAACTGGCATAAATGCCACTTGATCAGAAAACATGATCATCCGTTGACCAATGAACCAGTGACTAGAGTTTCACTGGGAACCCTTGGTTGTTTATATATCACACGTGTATTGATGTTTACACTCAATACAATTATAGCATGATATAAAACTTAATCATAAACTATATGAAATATGATAATAGTCCTTATTACTATGTATCTCTAGGGCATATTTCCAACAAATTGTAGGTTCTAGGTGCTAGGTTATGTGCTCTCGTCCATTATTCGGCGTCCCTGTCCCCCTTATATACACTGTTAGAGCTAGGGTTACAAAATTGCCGAGATGATTTACATTTGGCGGTGCCTATGTGAGATCCTAAAAAGGATATTAGATCTAATCATGACAATATAATCATAATATCCTGCAGAATCCATTCAACGATACGCCTGAGTCTTCATTCTAGGCCACGACGGTTCCGGGTGGGACCCTTTTGATGATCTGGGCCTACCCGGTTCTGGTGACCTCGATAGTAGCCCCTAGTCCTTCATGATCAAAGAGACGCATCCTCGAGTTCCACTCAGGGCTGTCGAGCGGAGGTCACGAAGGAGTCCCCCGAATCCTTCTAGGTCGATGTGTCGATGACGTGCTTGCCCTTCATTGTCGTATCTAGACTAAATTCAAGCTAGGTGATAGACCCGGAAAAGAGGAAAACGGTTAGCCGTAGAAGGCTTCTTAGCAGAGGCGAATCATAGTGATCCAGTCCCTTCCCTATTTAAAGAGGGAATGGGTGGGGGTGCGTGGTCACCATTCACACCACTAGGACTCACCAAGCCCTAATTTGTCTCCTATCTTTTTCTCTGATCTATCGCCACAGCCTTCTTCCCTCAGACCCTCGCCCTGATGTCGATGTCGAAGAGCGAGGAAGCTCCTCCCCGTCCCTTAGAGGGGGAGGTCTCATCGGAGAAGACCTTGTCGCATGAAGACGGCGATTTGTCCCAAGAGGAGGAGGCTGGCGTTGTTAGCCCTACCAGGGGCTATTGGTCGCTATGTTCCCTGAAAGAAAAGGACTCGAGACCTTGGAAGCATTAGAGGAGTTGGAGTCGCATACCAAGATCTCCTGGCGGTCTTATCGCGGAGCAGAATTCCCCGACCCCTTTGAGGGCGAGGTGGTGTTCTTCCCCATATTCTTCCTTTGCAGCTTGGACCTTTTGATCTGCAAGTTCTTCTGCCTCTTCCTTGCTTTCTACAGCATCGGGATTCATCACCCGAATACCAATTCCGTGGGGAACCTCGCATGTTTCATGGTCCTTTGCGAGCTGTACCTAGGGGTTCCCCCGAGCTTGCTGTTGTGGAGGTACTTCTTCCATGCCCGTCGAGGAGGTAAGCGTGCTGCTGGATGCGCTCAGTTCCAACATCGGTCGCAACTCGAACATGACTACCCCGGGTGGAAATTCGTGAGTTCCAGAATGCGGAGGAACTAATATTTTACATGAACTGGATAATTCTGGATTTACTTATAATTTGTTTAGTTGTAAAGAAGATTTCTTGGCAGCTATGTCCTTTCTTGTTTCATTGCTTTAATGCATTCCATCTTTGCTATTAAATTGGAGTTGGTGTTGGTTCACTTTGGGGATCAAACACTGGACGCATCACAACCGTTGTTAAATCACCCTGTCCGCTATCCGTGGACGTCACCAACAATTATATACTTTCATAATTATTGGCATCAAACAACTTGCCAAACCCCCCTCATTATAATAAATGCTTGCCATAATCTAACTTTGTGCTGCTAATCACGTCATCAATACTTGTAACAAACAGTGAGGTCAACTTCAGCTAGATCAATGTATTAATATCAAGCAGTAGGAGCTCCTAAGAGGTTAGTGCATCTCCACTTGGGGGCGCTAAAGCCCCCCTAAAGGGATATCGGAGGTGTCGGCGCTAAAATCATGCCCATCCACCTCCCCAATTCTTTTTTGGCGCCGGCGTGACCCATTTGTTATCCGGCGCCCCAGGCCGAACCCAACCCACAGGGAGGCTACCAGGGGTGCCAGATGGAGCTGAAAGCGCCGTGGGCCCTCCCTGGCAGTGACATAGGTGCTTCGTTTCCAACCGGGACCCCCACCTCTGTGCGCCCTGCCTCAGGGCCGGAGTGGCAGGTGCCTCCGGAATACGCTATGGCCACACGCCAGCTTGGACGAACTGGCGACTCGGAGGAGTTTCCGAGGCAGCGCGTGGCCATGCGCGCCTCCTTGTACCACATGGAGGACGACACGGTGGAGTGCTGCAGAAGCTGCGACCATCGGTCCCAGTAGCGTGCGCTGATTGACGTTCTCCGGTACCCGGTGACACAAATTGGGAAGGGTAGACGTTCCAGCTGCGTGTGCCAAGCGACGACGACGACCCCGAAGCCGTGTACTATAGGGCTAGGCACGATTATGACTAGTTATTGTATTTCGCACTTGTAAACTTATCGCCGAATAAATTCCACAATTAATTCTATGGGTATTACGATTGGGAGCGTACACCCCCAATTCGTGAACCAATCCGGCGCCCACATACGACCCAAAATCAGGCTGCGTCGGACGTCGTATGGGGGATGAGTGGAGATGCTCTTAGTTAATTAAGTTTATGATTTAGTGTTTTGTTCCCCATAATTTTGGTCATTAATTTACTATGAGTAGTTAATATTTGAGAAAGTTGGACATGATGTGTTTTCCACAAGAGTCATTTCGAATGCAAGGCTGCAAAGGAACCGATAGTTGGGTCCTCATATCGATCAGATCCTTTCGGCCATCAATTTTGTAAGTTTGAGCCGAAAGGATCTGATCGATATGAGGACCCAACATGATCAGATCCTCACAAAGGTTCTAATCCCCTCTACATTTATTTTCTGTTATTCCAAGTTCACACAGGTTGATTAAATTGTTGATTCATTTCTTGATAAAGTTGGCACCAAACATGCTTGGAAGCAATCAAAAGTGATAATACCTTGCAAATTAGTCGACAATACTGTTGGGATTTATTATGATCCATATTATGTCGTTTCTTTGGGCATGGGATGAATGTGATTTTCTTCATGTGAAATAGCGGCACCATGTATTTTTTTGTAAATGTAGCCGTATCTGGTGAAGATTTCATACTCAGATGGTAAGAATCTTACAGAATCTAAATGTTATTGCAGCCTGCATTCGAAGCTCTTGATTTTGGTCAAAGCGAAGGTCTTCTTTAGGACATTTCCTCTACTACATGTGAACCTACTTCCTAGCCTATTTTCAGGTTTGTTCGTCTCCATGTGATGCTCATCTTTGTAAACCAGTCAAGGTCATGTCACTATCCCATGCACGTGAATGTGATGCACAATTCGCAGAGATGTTTTAGATGGTGTGCCGCGTCAGAACCGGTGCTTGAGAACACAACATGGTCAGGGTGCTGGAATGTTTGGCCGATGATGAAGTTGTATTTGTCAGGTCTCCTTCTTCACCTGCAAACATCTCTACTTTAGGTTTTCAGGCTCATTTTATAGTAAACAGAGAATAATTCTTCCATTTTGTTGTGGAAAATTATGGCTAGCATATCTTAAAAGTTTGGTGGAAATGATGGGGATTTGATTTTTTCTGAGAGTTTGAACTAATCACATTATCTGGTTGCCGGCTCATGAAGATGCAAGTTGACGAACAATGAAGGGTTAGACCCAGAATAAAACAAGTGGCATGATTAACTAAACCACCATGCTTCTATCTTTTTTTTTTTTTTTTTTTGCGGGAACACCATGCTTCTATCAGTGGAACATGTCTTCTATTTTACTAGATACATGTATGAGCTCACATATCACCTCCGAATGTGATATATTTCATGTAAAAATATACTCGTTTGGTTTACTAATCTTGTCAAATATAATGCATGGGATAAAGGGTTGAACATCTTTTCTAAACATCTGGAAGCATAGAAAAAATAAGGAATAGGGCATGCATGAGGTGTTGCAAATGTAGGTATAAAAGATGATGTGATTCACACTCGAGTGCCGCAACACTAGCCGTTGATCATAAATACTCCCTCTGTCCCAAAATAAATGATTTGGTTTTGTCTAGATTTGAATACACTTAGACGCGTTTTAGTATTTAGATACGTACGAATCTAGTCAAACCCATGTCACTTATTTTGGGACGGAGGGAGTATAAGAAGACCGAATCTCTATTATTTTTTTTTACTATTTTCTTATCGAACTTGTCCTTTAGTTAGCTATGCTTAGTTCCTCATGTTTTACCTTTAGTGTCAATTTCTCCAGGGACAGAAGCTGCTCGGAGCCACAATGACACTGTCCATTGGGGTAGCTCAGGGCTATGAATATGTGGTCGCCTCGACCATGAAGAATGACAACCTGATTGTGCATCAACTCGACATTGCTTGGCATTGACATCAATGACGCTGAAGATGAAGATAACATTTCTAACATTGTACAAGAATATCTAAAGATTTTGAAATTGCATTCCAGTTCCATTTTTGACAAATTAACCCTGCCAAGATGGACGACACATGGTCCCTCTCCCTGTGGACCTTTAGGTGAGGGAGAAATTATAATATTGTGATGTCGAATAATTTTCATTGATCATTCCAAAAAATGCTAAAATGTGATGTAAGATAGGTCTTGGATATGACGTCTGTGTTCGAGTCAAGTACTATGAGACCTATGGAGCTAATTTTGCCAACCACCCTAAATTGGGGAATGTGAGTTATGATTCTGTCTATTTTCTTCAACTAATTCCGGAACAAGTTTTGTGATGGGAAGCCACCAAGTTCTTATCTGTCATTGCATTGACCTTATATATGCCATTTAATCATCTATTTTTTTATTTTACCTGCATTTTCCCCTGTAGCAATGCACGTGAATTTAACTAGTTTTTCCAACAAATAAATCATGTAACATAACTACATCTCAAAGGATTTTCAAATTTGAAGTTTTTATCATTTTTTCTAAAACTGAAATAGGCGATCCACATGGGGTGAGACCATACTTACCTCCGGTGCACCAGTATAGTGGTGCGCCAGCTGCCGATGGTACGGGTCAGGCCCAGGTCTGGTTGGGTCTGACTGGGCTGAGCCATACCGCCGACGCCTAGATAAGACGGTGCATCGACGATATGGGTAGCAACACCGACACATAACCTTTATCATTTGCCGGGGCTAAGTAGCACCGGGCACACCACTTTTTTATTCGCCGGTGGTAGTATATATGCTTCTATAGGCCATTTCCTAGTAGTGGTGGCGTGCCTCTTCTGCGCACACACCCCTAATAATCGTTCCAGAAAACAAGAAAACCAAAAAAAGCGGCCCCAAAGTGCTTAGCGCTCACTGTCGGCCAATGACAGATTAATGTACACTTAGTTTTTTACATTTTTGATAAATAACATTTTATTACTTAAATAGTTTTAAGCATCACACCCAGCCTCTGTATAACTAGGACGTTCGTGATGTCCACAAAAATAAGGAACAAATAAGACCATCACAAAAGGGCCAAAACAACTGAAGGTAAACTAAACACGAGGAGCTGCTATCCTGCAATTATGCATACACCCATAGCTGCTATCCTGCAATTATGCATACACCCATAGCTGCTATCCTGCAATTATGCATACACCCATTTTGGGTAATAAACTCCTTCGCCGTATCCTCCAACCATGTAGACACCTCCGTGAGGAGGTCTCGATCTGCCGTACGCGGAAGAAAAGACCATGAACGAAGCAAAGTCGTATATCGGTAGATGGCCTGCATAAGAGAAAAAATTATCATTAAAAACTTTGTCATTTTTACATAGCCAAAACGATCATAAGGCTGCAATTCCTCCCACCCTGATAAGTAACTTAAACCTAGAATCCACTCCGTTTAGCCAATTGCCAAAAATATTCGCAATGCTTCGTGGTGGATATAAGGTAGAACCTATCTGAAAGATTGACCATATAGACCTAGCAAACCGACACTGGAAGAAAATGTGTTTTATTGTCTCGTCTTCATGACAAAAAACACATTTCTTACATCCATGCTGGTTGCGTTTAGCAAGGTTATCTTTAGTGAAAATAACACCACGTTTGAGGTACCAGGCAAAAACCTTAGTTTTTAAAGGTATCTTCATCTTCCAAATGGTCGTATTATTTAGAACCGATTGAACATGTTCAATTAATGCTTTGTACATGGAGTTTACCGAGAAAACACCATTCTTGGTAAGTCCTAGCAGAGTTCATCGGACCCCTGCATCAGTTGGGCAAAAGCTAACCTCTGAAGCAGCTCATTCCAAGATGCCAACCGGGAACCAATAAGATCACGCTTGAACGACACAGATGGTGGGGATGTTTCCATCACCTTAGCTAAGGTATCACCTTTATGTCGTACAATATAATACAAAGCTAGATATTGTTCTCAAAGGGTGGTTGCGTCTAAGCATTTATCCTCCCAGAACCTTATCTCTGACCCATCCCTGATGGAGAAAGATCCATATTGGAAAAAGTGTTTTTTAGTTTCCGTAATTCCAACACAAAAATGAGAACCACCAGATTTCCATACAATCTAAGAAATCGCTTTTGTGCCAATATACTTTCTCCGCAACAATCTTTGCCAGATGCCATCCTCAATTAACAACCTAGCCAACCGTTTTCCAAGCAAGGCTTTGTTTTTAACCTCAAGATCATGGGCTCCAAGTCCACCTTGATCTCTCAGACGACAAATAACGCTCCATTTTGTCAACCGGTATTTTTTTTTCACTATCTCCCTACCAAAAGAATCTTGATCGGAAATAATCTCATATATGTAAGAATCCTTTAGGAAGTTGGAAGAACGAGATCATATACAGTACCATATTAGTAAGTATTGAATTTATGAGTACTAACCTTCCAACCAGAGATAGTAATTTACCTTTCCAACTACTAAGACATTTCTGCAACCTCTCCTCAACGAGTTTCCACTCAGCAAGTGTGATCCTCCGATGGTGAACCGGGATACCCAAATGGCTGATCGGAAAACTTCCCAACCCACATATGAAAATCTCGTCATATAGGTTAGCATCGTCTTGGGCTTCGCCAAAACAGAACAATTCACTCTTATGGAAATTTATCTTAAGACCTGATAACTGCTCGAATGCTGATACTATTAATTTCAGATTTCTCGCCTTTTCCAAGTCATGTTCCATAAAGAGGATTGTATCATCGGCGCATTGAAGAATAGATAGTCCACCATCAACTAAGTGGGGAATCACTCCTTAAAATTGACCAGCAACTTTCGCACGCTCAATAATAATGGCTAACATATCCGCCACACCGTTAAATAACATTGGAGATAGCGGATCACCTTGCCTCAAACCCTTTTTTGGTCTGGAAATATCTGCCAACGTCATCATTGACTTTAATGGCCACACTTCCTCCAAAAACAAAGTTATTAATTAGAGTGCACCACTTTTCAGAGAAACCTTTCATTCCGAGAGTTTGTTGCAGAAATGACCACTTAACCTTATCATAAGCTTTTTCAAAGTTGATTTTGAGGATGACCCCATTCAAATTTTTGTGGTGTAACTCATGGATTGTTTCATGTAAGCTTACTACCCCATCTAGGATTTATCTACCGTGCATGAAAACCGTCTGAGTTAGTCTCACAACATGATCAGCCACCGAATTGAGTCTAATAGTGGCCACCTTAGTAATTTTTTAAAACAAACATTAAGAAGACATATTGGCCCGAACTGTTGAATCCTTTCTGCGTCATTAATTTTTGGTAGTAGAATAATCTCTCCAAAATTGATGCGGAAAATCTCAAGTTGTCCGGCATGCAGCTCACCGAACAGCTCCAATAAATCATCTTTAACAAAATCCCAGAAATTTTGAAAAAAATTCGCAGGAAAACCATCTGGGCCAAGCGCCATGTTGTGCTCCATCTGGAATACATCTTTGTTAACTTCCTCTTCTTAATAAGGAGCGGTAAGAATAGCATTTTCCCGAGGGGACACTTGAGGAATATCATCAATCCTGATTCATCCAAGGAAATTTAAGATTCCTTCGGGGCTCCAAATAAACCTTTATAATAAAGAAATTATATACGACTTGAGTTGCTCTTGGCTCTCGATCGTGACCTCATCCTAAACATGAGAATGAATGAGGTTCTTCCTGTGTCTACCATTGGCGACACTATGGACATATCTCGTATTCGAAACTCCTTCTAGCAGGAACTGAGCCTACGATCTTTGATACCATTTGATTTCCTCCTCACGTAGCAGACCAGCTAACTTTGCATTGCATCGATTCTTAAGATCAATTTCTTGCATAGTCAACGTTCTCACTTCCCCGAATGCCTCTAATTCATCAATATTCAATGATAGGCTGAGTTTCTCTTGTTTGAGCACCCCGATCGTGTGTCTCGCCCACCCTCCAAGGAATCTCCGCACCGAGCGCAGTTTGTTATTCCACCTTTGGATGAGGGTTCGACCCACAACAGGCTTTTTTCCATATATTTTTGACCATATCTGAGAATCCTTCCCTATGCAGCCATCCCAGCTCAAATAAAAAAGAAGAAGCAATCATGTCCTGGCCACACCCTTCCTCCGCCAGGACGGCGATCCTAGTGGCAAGCTATCAACCCTAGAGTTGGACAACGTGTTCGGCCAGGAAGTTTTGGCCCACCTCGAACACATTTAACTAGCCTTAATGTGTACAAAATTATAATATTTTTCATATTTTTTCCCAATCTTGTTAACCCTTTTTCATTCTCAACCTCGTTAACTCTGGAATGAGTTTAAGAAACAACTCAACGACTATAGGTCTTCCCATACAAAGTACTCCATCTGGATAAAAATAACCATTTCTCTAAATATTCGCACAAAATAACCCTATCCAAAAAACCAATTTTGAAAATAACCTGTTTGTATGGCTCCCGCCCGCAAAGAGCCATGCCCTATAGTATGACTCTGTGGTCCAAGGTGTCGTGATCTGTAACATGGCTCTGATATACGACACATCCGCACATGATGCCTTGAGTCACGTCATTATATATG
Organism: Avena insularis; assembly: GCA_023614405.1. NCBI lineage: Eukaryota > Viridiplantae > Streptophyta > Magnoliopsida > Poales > Poaceae > Avena > Avena insularis. The sequence goes on along the minus strand of CM042690.1, from coordinate 88,037,747 downwards.
AAAAAATTATTGGTGTGAAAAAAATTATTGGTAGAGAAGTTCTTCATTTGGTGCCAAACTTTCAGAAATAGGCTATCATTGTCAAAATCATCTACGACGAAGTACTCCAAAACGACTTGCAACCACGGAAACTCCATCACCCGAATGAAGCACGTACAAGCGTGGGCTTTTCCTGCTTATTACTAGTAGTAGAAAGCACATACGAGCGGCAGCACATGAGCATATCATCAGCAGGGAAGAATCCCAGTGGCCCTGCCGTACTCGACGACGTCCTGAAAGATCTCACCCAGGTCATTGTACTTGTACTCGAACCCTTCCCCGATGAGCTTCTTGGAAGAAACAGACACCCTTGGCTTCTCGGGGTACCCATCAAAACTGCAAAAAAAAGGACGCATATGGATATCGATCGTGAAAGCCAGCCAGCGACAAAACATAATCCATATATATATAGTTTGATATACATACCGTTCGGGTTTCATGTTGTATTGTGGGTACATCTCCGCCAGGAGACGGGCGATCTGGGGCACGGTGGTGTTGTGGCTGCAGCAGATGTACCTCCCCGACGACGGCTCGTTCTCGGCGAGGAAAACCTCGGCGCGGCAGAGGTCGTCGACGTGGATTATCGCCACGGAGTCCGTGACCGACTGCAGGGCGTTCAGGATGTCCAGCTGTGCCTGGTCACCTTCAAAAAGAGACACCAGACAGGTTTTCAGTTGGTCGTCGTTAACGGAGCTATATATAATGGAATGGTAGACGAGAAATGCTCACCAGTCAACAAGGAGAGGATGGCGGGGACGCTGGTTTTGGCCAGCGAGACCGGCGCCGCGCCCAGGGTGAACGCGGGCAGCAGGGTCACTAGGCTGATGCCGCTCTCCTCCGCGAACTTGCCGGCCGCCTCTTCCAGGAGCACCTTCGACACCGCGTAGTCCTGCAGCAGCAGCGCCACCACCGTCAGGGTCAGGGCATGGTGTTGTGTCGGACCGACCGAACATGTGTATGTGTATGTGTGTGTACCCATGCCGGCGGCTTCTCGGCGCGCAGGTATGGCACGTCGGACCAGGAGCTCTCGTCCACCACCACGCGGCCGTCGCCTTCCACCGGCTTCCGGTGGTACACCGCAGCGGCGTCCGAGGAAGTCAGGATCACGCGCTTCACCGTCCCTGATTTCGCACACGACCTCATCACGTTCAGGGTCGCTTCGACGCCGGCCTGGATCATGTCTCTCTGCCGCCGCGTCCCAGAAGATGCAGTAAGATTATTAGATTCATCATCCCCAAAAGATAATTTAAGCAGCTGCTTGGTGAAGCTTCAAAAACTCCCTCAAATTCTCAAAAAAAAAAAAAAACAAATTGGTGTTGCATTTTCTTTGTACGTACATAGTCAGCTCTGATATGCATATTGTATGATAGGGGTTGTACATACCAACTTGTGTGTATCTTTCATTCTTGTTATCCTGATGTTTACCTCGCATGTGAAGCTGTAATTAATCATGGGTGCGAAGGTGTACACACGTTGATGTGTTCCATGCGCATCTGCCAAGACCATGGCCAACTGTGGGATTTTAAGTCCCTGGTAGAAACTTCGCGTCCACAGAGAATTACACTGACTTATGAGTTAGGTATTCGAGTACGGGGGCTTACATACCACCCAGCCTCTGAAAAAATTGGTTCCTGAACTATATGATGTATTTGATGTAAGAGCATCTCCATTAATATACCTGCTTTGGGTAGGTGGAATTTACTTATAAAAGATGGTTAGATGAAAACCAACAATTGTGAAGAATAAGGGATATTCCTAGGTGTTGATGATGATAAACCAATGTGGATGTTGACTGGTACTGGAAAGTACTCCCTCTGTTCCAAAATATAAGGCGCCTAAGGAATGGTCAAAAGTCAAACCTTACTAACTTTGACCAAATATTTAGAAAAAAATATCAACATCTACAATATTGAATGGACATATTAAGAAAATATACTTTATAGTGAATCTATTGATATTAATTTAGTATTAGTTTTTTTTATATTTTTATGTATAATCATGTTCAAACTTAAAAATGTTGACTTTTGACTAATCCTTAGGCGCCTTATATTTTGGGACGGAGGGAGTATACAGTTAAGTCCATCTATGCAAACCTGACATATGTGTGGAGAAATAGAAAATTTAAGTAGCTATTGAAGGCGGAAAATGCCACCTAAAATTATGATTTGGCTATGGCTTATTTGGCACAACTCAATAGCAACAAAAGATACTTCCTCTGATTCATAATAAGTGTCGACGATTTAGTACAAAGTTGTACTAAATCAGCGACGGTTAATTTGGATCGGAGGTAGTCATATGTTTAAAAGGGGCTGCAGGGTCACAATTTATATTAATATTTTGCCCTGCAGGGGAATCAATTCACAATTTATATCTTAATTTCCCTGCTGCTAAATGTATGTGGAGCATTGTTAGTTGGTCTATAGGTTCTCCTGACAGACCTAGAAATTTTACACAATATTTTGCCCGGATTGCGAAATATACTAAGGATTTAAAAAATGTACATGTAGTTGGGGTGTCGGCTTTGTGGTGGGCTCTATGGAAATTAGGGAATATAGGTTTTTTTTTGAAAATACTGATAAAATTGCTTGCTGAAATAATTAGCTATGCTTGTGCATTTCTCAAATATTGGGCAGAGGTACAGAAGTAGTGACAAGACAAGCAGATGATATTGGATGGAGCAGATCTTCGCTAGTTTGTGCGTTCGAACTAGTACAAAAACTAGACTGTTTTGTGACGTGGCGGTAGTTGGCTGGTAAACATCGAGGTCGCATTTTCAATTTATATTGTTTCGGGCTTTGTGTGTAAAACCTTGAGTGCGAATGTTAGCAAAAACTTAATTTCTATTTTCTTTTGAGTTTGTATAAGACTTGTGTTCCGTTATCTTGAAGGCGTGGAACCTGGAGCCATTTTGGCTTCGCATGGAAAAAAAAAAACATCCCCAAAAGATGAAATAAACTGGTTTTGGTTGGGGTTATCGTTTACCTCCGGATCTGACGACCCGATGTCCATCGGGGCGGCGACGAGGAAGGCGTAGTCGCAGCCGGAAACCGCGTCGTCGAAGCTCCCTTCGACGTTGAGCTCCGCACGGATGATCTCCAAGGGGCCAAGCGCTTGCAAGTCCTTGAGGTGAGAGTTCTTCTCCATATCATCTATAGATCAGTAACAAAAACTAGAGAATCTCTAGAGACGATCGTCTTGATGAGCAGAAACGAGCGAGGAAGACAAGACAAGAACCGAACCGGGGTTTCTGACGGTGGTCTTGACGGCGTAGCCCTTCTCGAGCAGCGTCTTGATGAGCGCCGAAGCGATGTAGCCGCTCCCTCCGGTGACGCACGCCGTCTTCCTCCGCCCACCATTTTCGCCTGGAGATGTCATCGGTCGATCGCCGGCGGCTGCTCACTGGACACTACGTCTCCTCGGGGAATGGAACGTTGACTTGAGGCGCAAGGCTGTCCTGGCCCAAGGAAGCTGCATGTATATAGTAGTGGAGTGGACTGTTACTCCCTGGATCCAAGGCTTCATTAGCACGTTGTTTTCTGATCGGCATGTCGACCACAACGGCGGCAGCATCTCAGATCCACAGACGCACCACGAGCGCTCGATCGGGGAGAAATCGAGGATGGGTGACAATCAAAACTGTGGACCAAGCGGTATGCCATGGCACTCCGGGGAAATACGTTAACGCCTTGTTTACTCCTTTCGTATTCACTAGTGTATTTGCAGGGAACGGAGAGGATTATTCTAATTCCCGTAACATTTTCGTAGTCCGTTTACTACTCCGGGTTTAGCCAGGGATATCCTCACAAATCCTTTTTATTTTTGTGTAGATTGAAAACTCTCCTACATGGTAGAGTATTTTTGGAGAAGGGTATTTGCGGAGATTGAAGAGTATTGGATGAACACCAAATCCCTCATATCTTCAAAACTTTAGTGGATAAAAATACGAGAGAAATAAACAAGGCCTAAAGAGGAACATTTTCGTGTGACCAAGGCACTGTTCATGCAATATATAAACAGTGCACACTCGTCACTCATGAGCAGTACCACATCTGGAGTGATTTACATATGATGATTACCCGACAGTAATTTTTAGTGGTGATTTTCCAACAGTAAAATGCCGGCACACAATTCTTTAGCAGTAATTCTTTTACAATAATTATCTCGTGATGATCTTCCGACGATAAGTAACTCTTCGACAGAACGGTGTAAGAACAATAGTATTCCACCGGTAATTCTTTGCCCGCAACTTTTCGATGGTAACTGACTTCTTCTATAATACGCAACAGTAGTTGTCGAATAGTAATTACCCTATGATAATTCTTCAAAGGGCTTAATCCCTATGTTTTTTTCTTTCAAAATGAGGTTATCCCCGGCCTCTGCATCCTCAGATACACACTACCCTTTTATTACTTAGTTCAGAAGTACCATCCTTACAATCCAAATATCAAATATCAAATAAGACTGATACAGCCATCAGCCAGAAAGACTAGAGAACCGAAGATGAAAAGCATACAAAGGCTAGTCACCACTCAATCTACTAGTATGTCGCCACATAGCCTGGTAATAAATATCCTAAGCAACCATCACCAGACGGCTGCATCCAGAAATCATCGTGTGACGGTGCTGCTCTGGGAGCAATCAAAAGCCCAGAGATGGATCCATTGGGACGCTGAGATAATAACCTGCAAAAAGGAAAGAACTCGTACTCGGTTAAAAATAATAGCATTTCGACATTTCCTATGTAGTAATTCTTCAATAGCAATTCTTCGACCGCAAACAGTTATTTTTTGACATAGGACGGTATATGCGCAATACTTTTTTGACAACAATTTCATGACCGTAACTCCACAAGGGTAACTGCCTTCTTGTATAGGAGTAGCTTTGAGGTTTTCCTACGATAACTTCTTCTGGAACAAAATGCTCGCTCCACTATTCGTCATCTCTTATATTTCGCAAAATATTAATGTATTCTTCTACGGACCATCTCCAGTAATTCTTTGATAGTATTTTTTCGACGGATTTCTTCGGCATTTTTTTGTTGAATGTAGTTCTTCAACAGTAATCGTACAACATTGCATGAACAGTATTTTTTTGCAGTAATTCTTTGGCAGCAATTCTTCAATGATGACTGCCTTCTCCTACAAAAAGTTCGGAAAATATACACCACTATTCGTCGCTTCTTTTATTCAAGAAAAATACTATTACCTTCTTCCACAAGAAATTTGAAAAAAACAATCCTTTATTTTCTGCATATTTTATCCGGGAAATATCACTACCTTGTTTTATTGATCGCCCTACGGGCGTACTCCACTATTTGTCGTCTGTTTTATTCGAGAATATACTACTATCTTATATTGATAGCCTCACAGTCACTCTACATGAATGGTACTACCTTCTTCCACAGTAACTTAAAGAAATACTTCATTATTTGTCACCTCTTTTATTTGGGAAAATTATTAATACCTTATTTTATCTATTGACTCACGATCACCCTATTGTCGTACTCCACTATTCGTCACCTCTTTTATTCGTGAAAAGTATTACTATCTTATGCTAATTGCCCACTGTAGCTCTATGGGATTACTACTACCTTCTTCCACAATAATTTTGAAAAAAATACTTCATTATTCATTAACTCTATTATTCGGGAAAAATATTACTATCTTCTTTTATTGGTCGCCTCACCTTACAAGCATACTATTACCTTCTTTCTCAACAACTTCAGAAAAATACTTCATTATCTGCACATCTTCTATTCGGAAAAATATTCATACCTTCTTGTATTGATCGCCTTGGGAGCGTACTATGGGCGCGACATGTCTCCGCGCCAAAGCTCCCTAGTAGTATATACAATTGCACATCCCTATGCAATTGTGCTTCTACGAGAAAACGTGTATAGTTTTTTGTGCACATACATGTGAAGATACCTTCAAATTGCACACATATATACATTTGCGCACATATGTGCAATTACTCATATATGTGCAAACATACATAAAAATATCAAGAGTTTTCGGTTCCACACATATGTACAAATATGCAGACATGTGCAAACACACATACAAAGGCGCCCAATGCTCGGTTGTAATTCTCGATCGTCCGGGCTAAGATGGATTGTTTGCCTCATGGGTTTTGATTTTCTATGTTTAAATAAAAGCCCAATGACAATGACAACCACAAGCCCAACGACAAGTTAAATATGGAAAAATAAATAAAAAAGTAATACATGTAGATACTATACTTAAACTGCATGGGTTTTCCTTTCCTACTATACTCAGTCTGTTTTCCACATCCTATTGATACTTGGTTGATGTATGCATGGTACCATGAGCAGCAGCAGAGACCCCTGAAAATTCTCCACGTTGATAAAGCTTATCTTTGCATGGATTTGAATTTTTTATAATTTCATTGCTCGCAAATTCCATCGAGAAGGAGAGAGAAAAGAAGATTTTGTCGCCCATGGGGATGTTATGCCCTCCATACGGTTCTCTGCAAGATGTACTTCTTCTTGGTAAATTATCCCGCCTCCTTTTTTCTAGTATAGACTAGAATATTTGGAATACATTATCACCCATCTTAATTTTCATAATAGAGAAGAGCTCCTAATATTTCTTGCCAGGCATGAAGGAATCCTACAACCAAGCATGAAGGAGGTTGAAACACAGATTGGTTGTCGAATTGATGGAGGATGTCAGCATCGATCGCAAAGCATGTACATTGGAGGCCAAGCATGAGACAAGGCTGAAGGAGGTTGAAATACAGATTGGTTGTTGAATCGATGGAGGATGTCAGCATCAATCGCAAAGCATCATAACATTACAAACTAGTATCATATTATCATCATATTTTTTATTTCTGAAATATCAATGCAAAGGTATTTACAAGGTCTACTTTTATTAGTTTTCGTGGATCTATATGCTATGATACTCTTTTTTATTGTTCTAACACATCGCCTTATTATCTATTGTACTGCAATATATATCAATGAATCTTTCATTGTGCGATCCATAATAATATGATGTCACAAAGGTCCCATTATTAGATTTACACAATGTGATCATGCTTGTACTTGCTTCCCATGCTCGATGGTTAAGCAGACCGGCCGGTTGTTTGATCTAGCATGCTCTTATTGGTTGTGCCGGCAAAACTCAATAAATTGTGTCCAGAAATCAAACATAAGACCCCATGACGAAAGAGGTCCATAAAAAATGCATACAATTCATTGTACAAAATTATAAAGGCTGCCATCAAGACATGCATGTGGACTCTAATGGGCATATCTGCAGTTTTTAACTAGGAGAGCCTAGTTTTTTTCCTGTCAAAGAGAAAAAATAAATGTTTGTCCATTGGCCATAACGGTAAATGTTCAAGGTAGGTGCCTAACTTAGAATTAAATTGGGGAATTTTTCTATCCTCCTTAACTGAAATTGAAGTTCGTATCGCTTCCTTTAAATTCAAAGAATATTCAGGGCCACTAAATTTCCTAATTACTCTTTCTACATTGATAATTCTTGTATGTGCTAAAGTATTTTTTTTGGTAAATCTATATTCTAGTTGGCTTCATTATTTTTGATAAGGTAAATACACATGCATGCCAGCCAAAAGCTAAATAAACATGCATGCCAGAACCTACTTTTGTTCATCTTATCATGCAACTTGGTTATACTTTTGATGGTATAGAAGGAATAAACCATGTTCTCAATGTATGAATATACTTTCGCTGGGCCATCTATTAAGCATGCAAAAAAGTAGTCAACGATCTCTCTGCTCTTCCATACAGAACACCAGGGGAATCAAAACATACCATTGTAAGCGATGTTTCCATATTTCTGATAAGCCTAAGCCTACGTCGAAACTTGGTTACAAAACATTGATCCCATTATTAATTAGATATCACCACATAGATATGTCTAGTACTCATATTTTGGCACCATATTGGTATGATACTTGATAAGGCGTCATAGCATAAAAATTATATAGTAGTTTAATTTACAGGTTACTAGTTTACGATACTAACACCATAATGCATAACATTACAAAATAGTATCCTAGTATCATCATATATACTTAATTATAAAATCTCCCTGCAGAGCTATTTAAAATGTTTGTTTTATTAGTTTTTCTAGATCCATGTGCCATGATACTATAATAGAGCATGATACTGATATGCCATCTCTTTATTAAAATATTGTGCCACATCGGCTTAGTACTGCAATTACATCAATGAATCTTCCATTCTACGAGGCATAAAAATATGACGCCATGAAGTTATCATTATTAGATTTACACAATTACTGTACGGTTGTTACTTGCTCCCTAGTCTCGGTGGTCAAGCGGACCTATCAGTAGTTGGATCCAACATCCTCTTGATGGGCATGCCGACGAAACTGAATCAAGTCTGTACATGAATCAAACTTAAATCCGCCCAAAGGAGGTCCACAAAATATGCATATAATATATTTTATGAAATTATCAAGGCTTCCATCAAGCCATGCATGTGGTCTCTAATGGGCATATCTTCCGTTTGGGTGCTAGGAGCTGAGCCAAGTCTTTTTCCCGGCCTAGAGTAGAAATCAATGTGTTTTCCATTGCCTATAATGGTAAATGTTCATGGCAGGTAGTTTGGCACAACTAAGTTAGAAATAAATTGGGAAAAAAATACTATAATCTTTCCAATGAAATTTAAGATAATATTGCTCCTTTAAATTCGAATAATAATCACTGTAACTAAACTACCCAATACCTCTTTCTCCATATACAGTTGTTATATGTGCTGAAGTATTTTTTGGTAAATCAATAATTCTACTTGGCTTCATTATACTTGACAAGATAAATACATGTGCATGCCAGCCACTAAGGAAGAAGAATTACCTAACTGTCTAAATCTTATTTTTCAACTTGGTTTTAATTTGGATAATATAAAAGGAATAAATCATGTTCTCAATGCACGACGACAATTTCAAACGATCATATGTTAAGCCGGAAAAAAGGTTGTCAACAGTCTCTCTTATGAATCTTCCGCACAGAGAGCCAATGAAATGTGACATTCTACGTGATGTTTAAGTATTTTTTATAAGCCTACATCAAAATTTGATTACAAGATATTGGTCTCATTATTAACTAGACATCATCATATGAATATGTCTAGTTGGAACTCATATTGTGGTTCCATATAGGTATGTATAGTACTTAATAAGGTTCCATAGCATAAAAATCACATGGTAATTTAATTTATAGGATACTAGTTTACGATAATAACACCATAATACATAACATTACAAAATAGTATCCTAGTATCATCATATTTACTCAATTATAAAATATCAATGCAGAGCTATTCACTAGCATGTCTATTTTTATTAGTTTTTCTAGATCTATGTGCTATGATAAAAACAATACAACATGATACTTATATGATATTTCTTTATTAACTATTCTGCCACATCAACTTATTATCGATTGTACTGCAATATGGATCAAATGAATCTTCTATTGTGCAAGCCATAAGAATGTGACGCCATGAAGGTTCCATTATATTTACACAATGAGATTACACGTGTTACGTGCTTCCTAACCTCGATGGTCTAGTGGACCGGCCGGTAGTTGAATCTAGCATTCTCTTTATGGGCGTGCTAACAAAACTCAATCAAGTCTGTCCAGAAATCAAACATAAGGCCCAATGAAGGAGGTCCACACAAAAGATGCATAAAATATATGGCTGCCATCAAGTCATGCATATGGACTGTACTGGGCATATCTGTTGGTTGTGTGCAAGAAGCTGAGTCTAGTATTTTTCCCGGCCTAGAGTAAAAATCAGTATGTTATCCATTTCCCATAATGGTAAATATCCAATTTAGGCGGTTTCAAACAACTAAGTAAGAAATAAATTGGGGAAATTTCCTATGATCCTTAAAATAAAACTGGAGATAGTATTTCTCCCTTTAAGTTGAAAGAATATTCACGGCAAATGAACTACCTAATACCTCTTTCTCGAACTATAGTTCTTATACGTGCTGAAGTACTTATTGGTAAATATATAATTCTAGTTGGCTTCATTATACTTGACAAGCTAAGTACGTGTGCATGCTAGCCACTAAGGAAGAAGAATTACCTAATTTTTTAAACCATATTGTTATACTTGATAACTTTTTTTCTATCCACCACCTCCAAGGCCACCGCCTCCTCCGAGTAGCAATCCAGCACCTCCAAGTACACCCCTCCCCGAGAGGGACCACCCCGGCGCGAGTCCATCTCGATCTTCGGCGCCTCAGCCTTCTCTGCCCACTAACTCCTAGGGGCAAAAGCAGAAGAGTACCATCGCTCCGTCGACTACTCGGAAGAAAGGTACAACAACAGAGAAAGCCAAGGCGGCTCCTCCCAAGTTACCTTACGAAATGACTGATACCGAAACCGCCGTGGTCGTGGATGCCGATGTGAAACACCAGTTAGAACCGAAACGACCCGAGCCAAAGGAGCCAATAGATCCGAAAGTCAAGCAGCACTTTAAGGATTTTCTTGTACAACCACCGCAACATGTGTTAGATAGGCCAAATTACTATGACTGCTGTATTGTGAAGACATATAACAAAAAGAAGCGGACGGGAAAAACAATTCCCCAGCTTGGACAACAGGAAGTACAGTCGCCCCCTGGCTCAAGGTGTTACCCGAACCGCAAATAGATATGGAAGAAGCTTCGAACTTAGCTAGGCTATGTGGTATGACTGTTGAAGAAATGCTAGGCGAGGCAGATATCCCCAAGGCTGATGTAGCACCGAAATATGTCCACGGGAATCCTCTGGTCAATCCTGAGCAGCTCCGACATCTACCAACACAAATGCAAAGATTGCATGACTGGTACTTGAAAGTCGCAAAGGACGAAGATCGAGAAAGGCTCATGTTGGTAGTTAGAGAAGAGCATTACTTCCGTAAAGACCAAATATCTATTGATCTTTAAGAATTTTTTTAGTTATACAATCAAGACGTCCTCGACAAATCTCTCGTCAGTTGCTATTGTCTTTAAGCGATTAATTTATTTCTGTAATTAAGTCTCTGGCCCAGCTCATTTATTGCCTGTAATTATCCTTACTATATTCTTTTGTACGCTATTATACAGAATGAAGATTTTCAAATGTAAAAACGGGGAATCTTTGATGTTGGGTTTGTTGACTCATATGTCATTAATTTTCATAAGATAGAACGGCTCGCCAAGGACACATAGGCTAAGTTAATATTGTTTTTAAAGAGACAACAATTCAAAAATCAAATACTATTTCCATTCAACTTCGAGTGACTGTTACTATCTTGTGCACATTCTATTTTGCTTACTCGATGTTAAGTGCAATTGAAGAGTTATGCATGAATGTGTATATAAATGTGCGCAGCTTCCACTGGATTCTGCTAATCATTCAAGTTGACTCTAGAAAAGTTGATATCATGGACTTGATGACCCACAAGTATAGGGGGTGTATCGCAGTATTTTCGATAAGTAAGAGTGTCGAACCCAACGAGGATCAGAAGATGATGGCTAGTGGTATGGATCAGGAATTCTCTGCAAATACTTAGCAAACGGATTTTTAGGGGTTTTTGATAAAGCAAGTAAACAAAGTATGAGTAAATAAAAGACAGTAGGAATAAATGCAACAAGTGGCCCAATCCTTTATGCAGCAAAGGACAAGCCGGTTGTATTACTTAAGATGACCAAACGTTCTCGAGGACACATGGGAAGACTGTCAAGTGCTTTCGCTTCATATAGTTGATTAATCTTCTTTAGCTTGCTAAGTGTTGTGTGGGTGAACCTGTGCTAATGTACCGCCCCATCCAAGACTAATACATACTTGTGATTATACCCCTTGCAAACATCCGTAAGTACAAGAAAGTAATTAAGGTAGAAACCTAACCACAGCTTTAAACTCTAAGACCCTTACGTCCCTTGTGCAATGGTTTCCTAACGGGGGTTCAGGTTTCTGTCACTCCGGCAACCCCTATGATTAGTAGCCAAATACACAATGCATTCCCCTAGGCCCATATAGGTGAAGTGTCATGTAGTCGATGTTCACATGACACCACTAGAAGAAGTACACCACAACTTAAATATCAAACTATTGAATCTTTCTCAACACAACTCCACTACTAACAACATGACTTCTCCCATGTCCTCAAGAACAAAACGAACTACTCACAAGACATCATATGGATCATGATCAGAGATGGAATAATGATGTATAACAATCTGAACATAAACAATAACTCAATGGTTCACTCAATAGCATCAACTATAAAGAGTAATCAACACCGGGAAAGTTTCCCCTATGAACTATGCAAGATTCAACACAATTGTTACAGCAATATGGAGATGGTGATGAGGGTGCTGATGGTGATGATGGTGGTGATGATGATGATGATCCCGATGAAGTCCATCTTGATGGTGGTGTTGATGGCGATGATCTCCCCTCTCCTGGAAGGAATTCCCCCGGCAAAAATCTGTCTGCCGGAGAGATCTTTCTCTCTCGGTGTTTTCTGCCCCGCAGAGGCGGCGGAATCTTTCTGTGGTCTCCCCTCGAGTCTTAGGGTTTTGGGAGGATGATATACGCCAGAGGAGAGAGGCTGGAGTAGGCCAGGGTGGCCACACCACCTCCTGGCGTGGCCTAGGGCTGCCCACGCCAGGGGGTGGTGTGGCCCCCTTTGGCCCATCTCCACTCCGTCTTCTAGCATCCTTAGTCTTCTGGAAAATTAGGATTTTCCATATATTTTCCCGGATTTTCTGTTCTTCGCGAATTTTTCCTCCAAACAGCACCTTTTCCATCAGAATCCTGACTGCAGTGGTCCATGCTCCAAAAGTCATCAACCATGCAAAAACAGATGAAATAACATAAGTATCACCTCTCAATATGAAATATATCAATGAATAATAGTGAATTAAGACATAGAATAGTGATGCAAAATGGACGTATCAACTCCCCCCAAGCTTAGACTTCGCTTGTCCCCAAGCGAAACTGAGCTCAATAAACATGGCCTCAGGTTTATGGAGTGAAGAGTCGATAAAAGAATACGGACAAGAAGCATCACATTCATCAAATACACAGATCATAATAAAAGACAACTCACTATTATATAACTCAACTTGCAATGAGTAAAGGAAACACAATAAAGATACATAAAGTGAACCATAATTGGTAATGGCAAACTTAGCTCTTGGTCGAAGAATAGTTGATACTTTGCTGGAGTTTACAAATAACTGGTTTTCAATGATAGCTTTCAAAGTAGTAAACATCAAGATAAGAGCAATGTGCAAAGCAAGGAACATAAGAAACATGATTAAATAAATCATCATATGAACGAATGAAACACAACAACTCAAAATACTTGCTGAGATAGAGGGGAATAGGTTTACTAACTTAACTAAAAAGTAAAAGAAAGGGCCCTTCACAGAGGGAAGCAGGGATTGCAAGTCTCATAAAGAGCTACCAAAAATTATGATACTTACTAGCTTTCAGCTCTCATTGCCCCTATCATAGGCATCTTTTGGTGATTAAGGTTAAAGTGACACAACTAAGAGGATATGCTTGACAAGTTATAAGTTGAGAATCTCATGTCCCTTGAATACGAGGGTCGCTCCTCATGCTACTCAAGTTTAGTCACCGGTAAGTTCTTGTCATCATAAGCATATGTGTATCATAGAGAACCACCAACGACGTACCCCTTGCCCGATGATACAGAAGAATCCCCATATCAAAATGACAAGGCAAGCAGACAACAAGCATCTCAGCAATCTTCTTATTTACCACGGGAATATGGTGCTTTTTTCTCTCTTTCCTCTTTTCATAACCTCTTTTTTTTCTTTTCTTTTTTCTCAATCTCTATCTCTTTTTTTATAAGAAGAATGCTTCATAGATACTCGTTATGGTTACGCTGCAGGTTTCCACCATGTCAGCATGGATTAGACCAGCGGCCTAGGCGTTTCTCTAACACACATGCATAACTCCATGGACTTACAAGCTCCCCTTTCATTTCACACCGATGACATCCATAGACAAAAGAACATGATATCAACTTGGTACTAAGTACCAGTGCAATGCTGAAAGCGTTCCCCATGATAGCATGGTTCGCTAATTCACAACTTACAAAGCGCAAGCATATACGCAACATAGGTGAGCACAATGGTTCAAGTTTATTAAGTGCAAGAAAGTAAAGTGTGCCATCAAGTTCGTGAGAGCTTTAATCACTAGTTTTCACATAACAAGTTTAATTTGAGAGGTAGATAAAACAAGAATTTACTTGGAATAGCAATAATCCTAATAGGTAGGTATGGTGGACACAAATGGCAAAGGTTTTGGTTTAAAGGAGGTGGATGCACGAGAAGAATACCCTCTCGGTACAGGTTTTTGGCTAGCAAGGATAGGTAGCAAGTACAAGAGTTGAAGGAAACAAACAAACATACAAGTGATAAAGACAAACATGCAATCTTCCTTGGAAGCACAAAAGATCTTAACTAGAGAATACTAAACTTATGAGAAAATCAAGAAAGAAAGATGATGAAATTATTTTTCTTTAGAGTACTTCTATCTTTTTCATTCAACTCTCAAAAATAGTGTTGCTCTTGAGAGCCAGGTTTGCCAAAACCAACTAAATTAACTCAATGATCCCAGAGTGCTACCAATACTAACAACAAGATCAATCATATAACCACGAATTGAAAACTAATATAAGCTATTGCAAAAGAGTGAATGATAGAACTTCTCATTAATATTCCGTAACGACAACTCACACCAAGGGATACATATCTAACGAGAGAGGGGACACTTCCATAATGCAAACCATACTACAAAATAACTCCTCTATTCATGATATGACTCTACTAATAAGGTAAAAAGATAGAAGATAGTGATATGATACATGGCACTCCCCCAAGCTTGGAACAAACCAAGGGGATGCCAAACCTGATGACGAATTACTCCTTTGGTGGTGGTGGTATCCTCTCGATGAGCTCTCTGATCAGTTTCCCCAAGTCCTCAATCTCGAAAGTGAGAGTACGAATCAACTCCGAGTTGTGCTCAATACGACTCGTGATCATTTCAGTTTGTGGATCCCAACTCTTGTGATTCTTTTTCCGTTCTTTCCTCTTGGAGTCTTCTTTTCCTGCATGGTTATGGATGGAGGTATGGAAGGGATTCTTGGTGTGTGGAGGAAGTGACCTTGGAGCCAAACTGTGACGAGGAGCTTTTCCCCCAGTCTGCATCTGCGCAGTCCTTCTAACCCTGGCAGGTTTCATCACCACTCCAATGCTTGCAGTGGTAGTGCCGGTATGCGGATGTTGGCCTTGCTCCTCTTCACCTTCACTCTTGATCTCCTTCTCCTTCCCGGGGTCTTGGAGGTCTTCCTCCATGGGCTCCTTCCCTTTATCCTTGGCATACACCATTGTGCTTTTAAGCCTTCAAAGAGTATGTCCTGGCAGAAACAGATCAAAACGAAAACATGATATACGAACCTCGGGGGATCCGAGGGGTTATATATCACGAAGTTTCATATCAAAAGGAAGGTACTCAGAGAAAACGAGTCGGAGGCGGAGTCCTGGGTGGCCTCACCACCTGGTGGCGCGGCTAGGGGTGGGCCCGTGCCATGGGGTGGTGTGGGCCACCCCGGCTCCGTTTCCATCCCTTTTTCACTTTGTAACTTTCCTTATTGACTAAAAACTGCAAAAATATAGTTGGATAGTATTTTCGTGGAACTTTTCTTACCAGAACTGTTACCTATATGAAAATAGACTCTGCAGGTCTCTAAATTTGGTCCTCAATGAATTTCTCTGGAGTTATAACTTGAAAGGCATCAACATCTTCATTGTAAGAATCTCCAGCAATATAGTGTTTGAGTCGCTGTCCATTCACTACTTGTGTAGTATTATCTTTTAGAGAAGAAATTTTTATTGCTCCTGAACGGTATACTTCTTCAATGATGAAAGGTCCTTCCCATTTTGATAGTAGCTTACTTGCAAAAAATCTGAGACGAGACCTGTACAATAGAACTTTCTCACCAACATGAAATTCTATCTTAAGTATTCGCTTATCATGCCATCTTTTAACTTTTTCCTTAAAGAGCCTAGCATTCTCATAGGCTTCACTTCTCCATTCATCTAAAGAACTTAAGTCAAATAATATTTTCTCACCAGCGAGCTTACAATCTCTATTTAGTTCTTTCACTGCCCAGTAAGCTTCGTGTTCTAATTCTAAGGGTAGGTGACAAGCTTTCCCATAAACCATTTTATAAGGAGACATTCCCATAGGATTTTGTAAGTAGTTCTATAAGCCCATAAAGCATCATTCAACTTATTAGCCCAGGTTTTCCTAGACCTATTAACAGTCTTTTGCAAGATAGATTTAATCTCTCTATTTGATAACTCTACTTGCCCGCTAGTTTGGGGGTGATAAGCTAAAGCAATTCTATGATTAACATCATATTTAGCAAGGGTCTTCCTAAAACCACCATGAATGAAATGAGAACCCCCATCAGTCATGAGATACCTAGGCACCCCAAACCTAGGAAAGATAACATCCTTAAGCATTTTTAGAGAAGTCTCCGTCAAGGCCTCTTTGTAGGAATAGCTTCTACCCACTTAGTAACATAATCAACGGCAACAAGAATATGAGTGTAGCCTTTCGAAGGAGGGAAAGGACCCATAAAGTCAAATCCCCAACAATCAAAAGGTTCAATAACTAGAGAGTAGTTCATAGGCATTTCATTGCGTCTAGAAATATTACCAACACGCTGACATTCATCACAAGATAGGACAAATTTTCTTGCATCTTTAAAAAGGGTAGGCCAATAGAAACCTGATTGTAGTACCTTTTGTGCAGTTCTATCTCCCGCATGATGTCCTCCATAGGCACTACCATGACATTTATGCAATATCTCCTTTTGTTCATATTCTGGAACACATCTTCGCATAATACCATCAACTCCTTTGTATAAGTGTGGGTCATCCCAAAAATAATGCCTCAAATCATAGAAGAACTTTCTTCTTTGCTGAGCTGTAAAAGTTGGAGGCAAATACTTGGAGACAATAAAGTTAGCATAATCAGCATACTAAGGGCTTCCTCGCGAGCTCACCCCTACTGCAGCTAGCTGTTCATTTGGGAAACTATCATTAACAGGCATAGGGTCAAAAGAGATGTTTTCCAAACGAGATAAATTATCAGCTACAGGGTTTTCAGCACCCCTCCTATCTACTATGTGTAGATCAAACTCTTGTAAAAGCAGTACCCATCTAATAAGCCTAGGCTTAGCGTCGTTCTTCATCATAAGATATTTAATAGCAGCATGATCAGTATGAATGGTTACTTTTGAGTCCACAATATAGGGTCTAAACTTATCACAGGCAAAAACAACAGCTAGAAATTCCTTTTCAGTAGTGGCATAATTCCTTTGAGAAGCGTCTAGGGTCTTACTAGCATAATGGATAACATTTAAATTTTTATCAATACGTTGCCCAAGGACAGCCCTTACAGCAAAATCACTAGCATCACACATTATTTCAAAGAGTAAACTCCAATCAGGTGGTTGAACAATAGGGGCTGTAGTTAAAGCCTTCTTAAGAGTTTCAAAAGCTTCCCTATAATCATCATCAAAAATGAAGGGTACATCTTTTTGAAGAAGATTAGTGAGAGGTTTTGATATCCTAGAGAAGTCTTTAATAAACCTCCTATAGAAACCAGCATGACCAAGGATACTACGAATACCTTTGATGTCTCTTGGACACGGCATCTTCTGAATTGCCTCAACCTTAGCTCTATCAACTTCTATGCCTCTTTCAGAAACCTTATGCCCAAGAACAATCCCTTCATTAACCATGAAGTGGCATTTCTCCCAATTAAGAACAAGATTAGTTTCCTCACATCTCTGCAAAACTTTATCAAGGTTGTGAAGACAATTATCAAAAGAAGTTCCATAGACAGAAAAGTCATCCATGAACACTTCTACAATTTCCTCACAAAAACCATGAAAGATAGCAGACATGCACCTTTGGAAAGTAGCAGGAGCATTGCATAAACCAAAAGGCATACGTCTATAAGCATAAGTTCCATAAGGGCAAGTAAAAGTAGGTTTTTATTGATCTTGTTGTTTAACAGCAATTTGTGAGAAACCAGAATAACCATCAAGAAAACAAAAATGGGTCTTTTTAGACAACCTTTCCAAAATTTGATCAATAAAAGGAAGCGGGTAGTGATCTTTCTTAGTAACTTTATTGACTTTCCTAAAATCGATGCACATCCTATAGCCTACCACTATTCTTTGAGGAATAGGCTCATCATTATCATTAGGGACAACGGTAATACCTCCCTTTTTAGGAACACAATGAACATGACTAACCCATTCACTATCAGCAATAGGATAAATAATACCAGCATCAAGGAGTTTCAATACCTCATTCCTTACCACTTCCTTCATCCTAGGATTTAAACGTCGTTGGTGCTCCACTACTGGCTTCGCATTTGGTTCTATGTTGATAGAATGCTGACATATAGTAGGTGAAATCCCTTTTAAATCATCCAGAGTATAGCCCACAGCTCCTCGATGTTTCCTCAAAACTTCCAATAACCTTTCTTCTTCCTTCCCTGAAAGTTTAGCGCTAACAATAACAGGATATATCTTTTTATCATCAATATAAGCATATTTAAGATCATCAGGGAGAGGTTTTAGATCGAAAACCGGATCCTTTTTAGGTGGCATCGTGGTACCCAAGTCTTCTACAGGCAAGTCGTGCTTAAGCATCATAGGTTGATCACGAAGAATCCTGTCAATCTCATTCCTTTCTTCCATGAAGATTTCACTTTCATGATCTTCCATAAATTGCTGCAAAGCATTGTTAGGAGCAAGAGAAATAGAAGCAAGATGTTCAACCCTAAAATCCTCATTATGGGTTTCCTCTTCGCAAGGTTCTTTAGCAAATTTCGAAAAATTAAACTCATAAGATTCCCCATCAAACTTAGTCAAGGTTTTATCCCTCTTGCAATCAATAATAGCTCCACAAGTACTCAAGAAAGGTCTACCAAAAATGATAGGGTAGGTTTTACTAGCAGCCGAACCAAGTACTAGAAAATTAGCAGGGTACTTAATCTTACCACAAAGAACTTCCACGTCTCGTACAATAACAATTGGAGAGATGGTCTCTCTATTAGCAAGGTGAATAACCACATCAATCTCTTCCAACTCGCAAGGACTGATTTCATGCATAATTTCTCTGTAAAGCTCATTAGGAATAGCACTAGAACTTGCACCAATATCACATAAACCATAATAGCAATGATCACCAATTCTAACAGAAAGCACAGGAACACTAGCCTTTTTAGTTCTATTGGGATGTGAAACAATATTAGAAGCATCCTCACAAAAGACTATGTGCCCATCTTCTACGCTTTTAGTGACAAGGTCTTTCACAATTGCTACCACAGGTTCAATGTTTATTTGTTCATCAGGTTTTACAGTTCTTTTTTCACTTTTGGTGATTACATTAGTTATCATAGGATGGTCCTTTACCTTTACGGGGAAGGGAATCTTCTCGATATAAGGTTCGGGTAAGATGGGGTCAATAATGCAATACTCAGCGCTTCCAATAGGAGCATAGTCAACAATATCTTTGTAAGGTGCATGGTATTTGTTCCATCCCCTTTTTGGAATTTCGATATAGGAAGCAAAAGCTCTAAAGCAATTCGTAATAACTTGCAAATCAAGACCATAAATATTACTAATATTTTGAAAGTCATCGGTTCTCATAAAAGATTCAATGCATTCATAATCATAATTTATACCTGACTTTCTACCTTTGTCATTTTCCCAAGCTTCAGCATTGTCTTGAATACGGTCCAGAAAATCCCATTTAGCTTCTTCTTCCATGCGAGTGAATAATCCAGCACAAGAAGCATCCAATAAATCTTTATCATGTAGAGGGAGCCTTGCATAAAAGTTATTGATAATAATATTGTTGGGGAACTCATGAATGGGACATTTGAGCATTAGTAACTTCAATCTCCCCCAAGCTTGAGCTGTACTCTCTCCATCAAGAGGCCAAAAGTTGTATATTTGATTCCGATCTTTATGAATCTCACTAGGAGGATAAAACTTTGAATAAAAGAGAGGCACTATTTCCTCCCATTCCAGAGCTTGACCATTCTTCAGCAGCTTATACCATTCCTCGGCTCTTCCTTTCAGTGATAATGAGAATAACTTCTTCTTAACTTGATCTGTAGTAATACCTGCACACTTGAACAACCCGCATAATTTGTGTATAAAGAGTAAATGATCACCGGGATGGACAGTTCCATCACCAATATAGTAGTTATCCATAACACGATCAATAATTCTTGTAGGTATTTTGAAAACATCATTCTTAGCAGGTGGTGGCTTATCTACTACCTTAGCAGTGGTAGTAGCATTACCAAATAAGAAACTCAGCGAATTATCCATAACGAAAATAAAGCAACGAACAGAAGTAAACAATACTCACAGTAGAAGTTTCCTTTACCAGTTCCACTCTCCAATAGCGCTTCACTCCCCGGCAACGGTGCCAGAAAATAGTCTTGATGACCCACAAGTATAGAGGGTGTATCGCAGTATTTTCGATAAGTAAGAGTGTCGAACCCAACGAGGAGCAGAAGGTGCTGGCTAGTGGTATGGATCAGGAATTCTCTGCAAATACTTAGCAAACGGATTTTTAGGGGTTTTCGATAAAGCAAGTAAACAAAGTACGAGTAAATCAAAGATAGTAGGAATAAATGCAGCAAGTGGCCCAATCCTTTATGCAGCAAAGGACAAGCCGGTTGTATTACTTAAGATGTCCAAACGTTCTCGAGGACACATGGGAAGACTCTCAAGTGCTTTCGCTTCATATAGTTGATTAATCTTCTTTAGCTTGCTAAGTGTTGTGTGGGTGAACCTGTGCTAATGTACCGCCCCATCCAAGACTAATACATACTTGTGATTATACCCCTTGCAAACATCTGTAAGTACAAGAAAGTAATTAAGGTAGACACCTAACCACAACTTTAAACTCTAAGACCCTTACGTCCCTTGTGCAATGGTTTCCTAACGGGGGTTCAGGTTTCTATCACTCCGGCAACCCCTACGATTAGTAGAAAAATACACAATGCATTCCCCTAGGCCCATATAGGTGAAGTGTCATGTAGTCGACGTTCACATGACACCACTAGAAGAAGTACACCACAACTTAAATAACAATCTATTGAGTCTTTCTCAACATAACTCCACTACTAACAACAAGACTTCTCCCATGTCCTCAAGAACAAAACGAACTACTCACAAGACATCGTATGGATCATGATCAGAGATGGAATAATGATGTATAACAATCTGAACATAAACAATAATTCAACGGTTCACTCAATAGCATCAACTACAAGGAGTAATCAACACCGGGAAAGTTTCCCCTATGAACTATGCAAGATTCAACGCAATTGTTACAGCAATATGGAGATGGTGATGAGGGTGCTGATGGTGATGGTGGTGATGATGATGATGATGATCCCGATCAAGTCCAGCTTGATGGTGGTGTTGATGGCGATGATCTCCCCTCTCTGGGAAGGAATTCCCCCGGCAGAAATCTGTCTGTCGGAGAGATCTTTCTCTCTCGGTGTTTTCCGCCCCGTAGAGGCGGCGGAATCTTTCTGTGGTCGCTCCCCGAGTCTTAGGGTTTTGGGAGGTTGGTATACGCCAGAGGGGAGAGGCTGGAGTGGGCCAGGGTGGCCACACCACCTCCTGGCGCGGCCTAGGCCTGCCCGCGCCATGGGGTGGTGTGGGCCTCCTGTGGCCCATCTCCACTCCATCTTCTGGCATCCTTAGTCTTCTAGAAAAATAGGATTTTCCGTATATTTTCCTGGATTTTCTGATCTTCGTGAATTTTGCCTCCAAACAGCACCTTTTCCATCAGAATCTTGACTGCAGCGGTCCATGCTCCAAAAGTCATCAACCATGCAAAAATAGATGAAATAACATAAGTATCACCTCTCAATATGAAATATATCAATGAATAATAGTGAATTAAGACATAGAATAGTGATGCAAAATGGGCGTATCATTTGGCGGAGTGAGAGGACTTCATCCTTGAGTTCGGCAGTCTCCTTTTGGTGCTCGGTGATGAGTTCGGAACAAATCTTATGGATGATATCCACTTCACGTTCCGCCATCTTCTTGTACCTAAAGACTTCTTGCTCCAGTGCTTCCATCCTGTCCTCCAGACTTCCTTCACCTTTAGGGCCTCAAACTTCTTTTATCCGGAGCTCCCCATCTTCAAGAAACAACTCCTTGGGATGAATCTTCAACTCTCTCATGTATGGGTTGATGATATCTTCTAAGGAATCTCCCTCGACTGATCCGATGGAAGACATTGTGGCTACAAATCTAGGATTCTACCTGGCAGAAACAGATCGAAACAAAAACACGACGAAAACACGATATACGAACCACAGGAGATCCGAGGGGTTATATATTACGAAGTTTCATAACAAGAGGAAGGTACTAGGTGAAAACGGGTCGGAGACGGAGTCTGGGGTGGCCTGACCACCTGGTGGCGTGGCAAGGGGTGGGCTCGCGCCACAGGGTGGTGTGAGCCACCCTGGCTCCATTTCCGTCCCTTTTTCGCTTCGTAGCTTTCCTTATTGACTGAAAACTGCAAAAATATAATTGGATTGTATTTTCGCGGAACTTTTCTTACCAGAACTGCTACCTATTTGAAAACGGACTCTGCAGGTCTCTGAATTTGGTATCTAGTAGATTCTTCCGGAGTCACCACTTGAATAATCAACAGTATCTTCATCTTCATACACTTATTACTTGAGTCATAAAACCCTTCTCTTCCTTATTACACCAATATCTCCACTTCCTGGAAATTTCTTTCACACAAAACTTCACACAGTTCTCATTAGCAACATTAGTATAAGTGAAGTGATAGAACCTTTTGAGTCCAACTTCAACTGAAAACCATCAAAACATAAGCTACTGTAGCAACTCCTTCCGAAAACCCAAAAAGAATTCAAAAAGGAAATCGAATAAAGAGGCAAATGCAAAAGTGGCAAAATCTGTCAAAACAGACCAGCAGGTAAAGATCAATTTTTTCGAAAATCTTCTGTTGCTCAAATCAAAAAGTGAAATACTAACAAAAGTTAAATAACAACCTAGGGCAGAAGCACAAAAAATTACAGCTCAATCTGACATACAGAGATCTCTCACGAATGTTTACGGTGAAGCATAAAAAATCTGTTTCGGGACAGCAACTTCCCCAAATCTTACTTCTCTCTCATTAGAGGCTGATCTTGACACAAAAACCAAACAAAACAGATAAGGAGGGTTATTACCAAAGTAATAACTTCCAAGACTCAAAGAAACAAAAACCAAACTGAAAGCAAAAACAAATTGGGTTGTCTCCCAAAAAGCTCTTTCTTTAAAGCCATTAAGATGGGCATTATAATTTTGAAGAAGCTTTCATAGGAATAAGAATTGAAGCGAAAGAGAGCATTAAGAAACAAAAATACACAAGTTTAAGTCTAACCCACTTCCTATGCAAGGGAATTTTGTAAACAAACAAGTTGTTGAAAACAGAGGCAACTTGCATAGGGAAGCAAAAGAAGTGCAACATAAAAACTTTCAGCATAAAACGAGGAAACTTGATATTGTTGAGATGCATAAGAACACTTTTCCCTCTCTCATAGTAACTTTCAGTATCATGCATAAACTTAACAATATAGCTATCACAAGGACCATCATAGCAATGATCACTTATTCTAACAGAAAACACAGGAATACTAGCTCTCATAACTCTACTTTGTGAAACAATATTAGAGGTATCCTTACAAAGGATAGTGTGTCCCTCTTTTTCATATTCAGTAACAAAGTCTTTCACATTTTCTATTATTGGTTCATCAACCATTTGTTTATCAGGTTCAACAGCCTTATTTGTACTTTCATTAACCATACTAGCCATCATAGAATGTTCCCTTATCTTAACTGGGAAAGGCATTTTCTCAATGTAAGGTGATGTGATCGTCGTTCGACGTAGAGCTCATTGGGAACCCCAAGAGGAAGGTATGATGAGCACAGCAGTAAGTTTTCCCTCAGTTATGAAACCAAGGTTTAATCGAACCAGTAGGAGCAAGGAAACACCCCAAAGGTGTTACTAGCTGAGCTTTGGTAGGGCGCACTACCGGTGCTAGTAGCAACGTGGAGACCTGCACAACACAACCACAGAACTTTGTCCCCAACTTGCGATGAGGTTGTCAATCTCACCGTGTTTTGCGGAAAACAAAGGATTAAACGTATCGAATGGAAAGAAGTAAAAGTTTGCAGAAAGTAAACACAAAGGAGTAAACAGTTGTAGATTGTATGTAAAGAGAAAGGACCGAGATCCATAGTTCACTAGAGGTGGCTCTCCTTAGATAGATAACATGCTGGGTGAACAAATTACAGCGGTGCAATTGACAAACACCGAGAAAGCAATACATGCATATACTAATCATCTTGACTCCTTTGAGACTTGATTGGGCATTACAACATAATACATAGACTGCCATCC
Source organism: Avena insularis (assembly GCA_023614405.1). Classification (NCBI taxonomy): domain Eukaryota; kingdom Viridiplantae; phylum Streptophyta; class Magnoliopsida; order Poales; family Poaceae; genus Avena; species Avena insularis. The sequence continues at coordinate 88,013,137 of CM042690.1, read as the reverse complement.
AACTGCATCTATGACTAATAATCCACCTTCAGGTTATCATCTGACCCCCTCCAGTATTAAGTTGCAAGCAACAGATTATTGCTTTACGAATTGCGTGTAAAGTAAACAATATGATTGTGCTATGAACAAAGGATTGTTGTTTTCTCCCTAGTAGCAACAACACATCTAGTACCTTAGAGATTTCTGTCATTTCCCCAGATTACCAGAGGCATGGACCCACTATCGAGCATAAATACTAACTCTTGGAGTTGCTAGCATCTACTTGGCCAAGATAGCTACTAACAACAGAAAGCATGCAAGATCACAAATAACAAAGACATGATAGAATCAATAATCAATCTGAAATAGCATCTCAATATCCATCGGATCCCCGCAAACACAACATGTACGAATTACAAATAGATGATCTTGATCATGAACGGAGCTCACAAGATCTAAACATGAAAGCACAAAGGAGGAGAACCAGCCATCTAGCTACTACATGGATCCATAGTCCAAGGATGAACTACTCACGCATCACACCGGAGGCTTGCATGGTGATGAAGAAGACCTCCAGGGTGAATTCCCCTCCGTAGGGTGGGAAGAGCTTGGATCCCTCCGATCTAGGGATGGAGATGACATGACTCTGCACTCTTTCGTGGATTTTGATGGTCCTTAGGGTTTTCGTCTCGAGGCAATATATAGGCGGAAGGAGAGGCCGAGGGGTGCTGGAGGCCACACCACCTGGCGTGGGCGAGCTTGGCTGTGGGCAGGTGGTGTGGTGGCTCCTGCCCTTCTCCGTCTCGTATTAGCACTTGATCCTTCAAAAATAGGCACTTTGGCTTTTGTCTCGTCCAATTCCGAGAATATTCATTTTCTGACTTTCCTGGAACCAAAAACAGCAGAGAACAGGCAGCTGGCACTGTGGCTCTTGTTAATAGGTTATTCCAAGAAATCATATGAAAAGTACTCCAAAGTTGGAACAAAACACAAGGAAGTGGATAAAACCAAGCATGGAACATCAAAAATTATAGATACATTTGCAATGTATCAACATCCCCAAGCTTAACTCCTGCTCGTCCTCGAGTAGGTAAGTGATAAAAAGAAAGAATAATTTTTGAGGTGACTTGCACCATCAAAGACTTGATCAAAGTATTTGCAAAACATTCAAAGCTGGGATCATAGTACTTCAATCATAACATGAAAGAAAAAGTTCTAGCAATAAGCAAAGAAACTATGATGCAACATAAAAAGGCACAAACAAAAGATTCATGAATAACAATGCTTTGCAAGACGTTTGTTTGTTTCACATAAAGAAAACATGGCATAATAGTATTCAGCTTGTCCCTCATAGAGTAGCAAATATAAATGCATAGGACACCTTCAAAGTTCATTAGAGTGACTAGATACAATAGTTTAAAACAAGCAATATCAAGTTATGCATCAATCAACTAGTCTTGGGACAATGCACATAGAACTAAGAATGGCCACTATGCTCTCAAAGTAGGTGCATAAAGGTAGAAGGTGGAGACTCAATATAATGGTGGAAGAAAGGCCCTTTTAAAAAAGGAAGTAGGGATTCAAGTCCCATAAAGAGCTTCCAAAAATTATGGTACTTATAGCTTTCAGCTCTCATTGCCCCTATCATAAGCATCTTCAAGTGATTAAGGTTAAAGTGAACAAACTATGGTGTACATGCTTGACGAAGTATAAGTCAGAAATCTCATGTCCCTTGTATACGAGGGCCGCTCCTCATGCTACTCAAGTTTAGTCACCGGTAAGTTCTTGTCATTGTAAGTACATGTGTATCATTGAGAACCGCCAACGGGGTACCCCTTGCCCGATGATACGGAAGAATCCCCATATCAAAATGACAAGGCAAGCAGACAACGAGCATCTCAGCATTCTTCTTATTTACCATGGGAATATGGTGCTTTTTTTCTCTCGTTCCTCTTTTCATAGTATCTTTTTTTTCTCTTTTTTCTCAATATAGGACTCTTTTTTTATAAGAAGAAAGCTTCATAGACAGCTCATTATGGTTACGCTGCAGGTTTCCACCATGTCAGCATGGATTAGACCAATGACCAGGCGTTTCTCTAACACATATACATAACTCCATGGACTTACAAGCTCCCCTTTCATTTCACACCGATGACATCCATATACAAAAGAGCATGATATCAACTAGGTACAAGTACCAAGTGCAATGTTGAAAGCGTTCCCCATGAAAGCATGGTTCTGCTAATTCCCAACAAATAAGTGCAAGCATATACAACATAGACGACACAATGGTTCAAGTTTATTAAGGGCAAGTAAAGTAAAGTGTGCCATCAAGTTCGTGAGAGCTTTAATCACTAGTTTTCTCATAACAAGTTTAATTTGGAAGGTAAACAAAAGCATGAATATACTTGGAATAGCATAAGCTAGTAGGTAGGTATGGTGGACTCTTTGGAATAACTTGGTTTAGGGAGTTGGATGCATGAGTGGAACTCATACTTGGTTGTGGAGGCTAGCAAAAGACTGGGAGCGACAAACTAAGAGAGCAGTAATGGCCATAATCATGCAGAGCGACAAAACATCATTGATCAAAGCATAAAGTGATACTACAAGTTGAAAACTACAGGATCATAAAGGCTATGATGACTTGACATAGTCATAACATGGTGTGAGCATGTGCCAAGTCAACCCAAATAAAGCATCAAAGGAGAATACCACTATACTATGCTTTAATATGCTAAAACAACGCATGATTCATCCAAGGCACATTAAGCAATCTCAATTGTTTATAACAAGTCATGCTACAACAAAAAATACTAAGCATAAAGCCAAAACAATATCAAGCATGGCATGACAAAGCATAGGCCACAGTAAAAAACAAGCACTTTTTACCACATAAGTATGAACTTTCCTACTCTTTTCCAAACCAAACCAAACCATTTGCAAACCAATGTATGAAAGAGGGGGTCCAACCAATTTATTCAGAAAACTAAGAAAACCAAGCAAACTAAAAATCAAAACAAAAACGAAAAAGAAGACGCTCCAAAAACAACACAACTATGCATGAAACAATAAAAATGAAGCGTTTGGAAGAAACCTGGGATTTTTATTGATGAAGAAGGGGATGCCTTGGGCATCCCCAAGCTTTGACGCTTGTACTTCTTGGATATTTCTTGGTGTGACACGCGTGGCATCCCCAAGCTTGAGCTTTAGTCCATCCTTCATCTCATTACTCATTCCTTCCATACACCTGGAAATTTTCCTTCATACAAAACTTCACACAATCTTTATTAGCAACATTAGTGCACTCAAGATAAATAAGTCTCAAGGTTAAGTTCTAACACCAAATAAACTTCCATTAGAACACTAGCTACTGTAGTACTTCCCTCAAAAATCTCAATTCCCCAAAATAACTCAAAAGGGAACCCACAAGAAGCAAATGCAGAAAATGGCAGAAATCTGTCAAAACAGACCAGCAGGTAAAGACGATTTTTTTAGAAGACCTTCTGTTGCTCAAATCAAAAAGTGTTGAACTAACGAAAGTTAGATAACAACCTTGGGCAGAAGCACAAACAATTATAGATCAATCCGACATACAGAGATCTCTCACGAATTTTTACGGTGAAGCACAAAAATCTGTTTCGGGATAGCAATTTTCTCAATCATTACTTCTCTCTCATTAGAGGTTACTCTTGGCACAAAAAAGCAAATAAAAAGGATAAGGAGAGGTTATTACTGAAGTAATAACTTCCAAGACTCATCTAAAACTTTTGGGTTATCTCCCAATAAGTACTTTTCTTTAACGCCTTTAAGTTAGGCATAAGAAGCAAAGAAAGAATCAAGTGTTCTCAAATGAAGAAGCATTAAAATCAACTTTCTTGCCCTTACCTCTCTTATTTTTATTATTAACCTTTGGGAAAATGTGATTGTTTGGTGGATAACAAAGGTCCATGGTCCCCTTTCCCACATCTATTATTGCTCCAAGGAGTTCTAATAGGGACCTTCCAAGTGTAATTTGTCCTTTTCCTGCACATTCAATAACATGATAATCAATAGAAATCGTTTTCCCAAGGATCTTTGTAAACACTCCTTCAGCTATTCCAAGAGGTAATATGGTAGTATTATTAGCAAGAGATATTTCTTTTCCTCCTTCAGTAAGCCCCCAAAAGATTCAAAGATTCATAAATATCTTTGGGCATAAGACAAAATTCAGACATGATATCGCAGCGGGCTTGAAAAGTTTTAGTTTTTATCTCAATCCTTACTGTAGGGAACCACTTTGATGGTTAAGAATTTATTGGAACATAATTGTGATGCTCCCTAAGCATATTATAGCATCTTTTTAAGCTAGTAGTGCTAGCCTCAAGAGTGTTCAACCTAGCAAATATTTTTGCGAAAGAAATATCAGTTTGGCTAGGCATGTTGTAAGTGAGGATCAATTTCTTTATAGCATTAATAGCATCATCCTCATTACATTGGAGGAAATATCCTCCCACAACAGCATCTAAAGCATATCTATAGCAAAGAGTAATCCCAAGGTAAAAACTCCTAAGGAACAAGCTTTGAGTCATTTTAGGCTCAGTTTTTTCATGTAGATCAGAGATTCTAGACCAAGATTCCTTAAAACTTTCCTCAATTCCTTGTTTAAAAGTGAAAATCATTTCCTCGGGTGACATAGTGATTGGAGCAAGGCTAGACATGAAGGCAACTTAAGATAGGAACTAATTTTTTTTTGTGTTTTTCAAATAAGAAAGCAAACTAGTAAAACTATTTTTTTTGTGTTTTTGAAGAACAAAACAAGCAAACAAAGCAAAAGAAACTAAGCAAAACAAAAACAACAAAGTAAAGAGACTGGTTATGAGGGACTCCCCTTGTGAAGATGTCCTTGACTCCCCGGCAACGGCGCCAGAAAAGATGTTGATGTGCTCGTCGTTCGATGAAGAGCTCGTTGGGAACCCCAAGAGGAAGGTATAATGAGCACAATAGTAAGTTTTCCCTCAGTTATGAAACCAAGGTTTAATCGAACCAGTAGGAGCAAGGAAACACCCGAAAGGTGTTACTAGCTGAGCTTTGGTAGGGCGCACTACCGGTGCTAGTAGCAACGTGGAGACCTGCACAACACAACCACAGAACTTTGTCCCCAACTTGCGATGAGGTTGTCAATCTCACTGTGTTTTGCGGAAAACAAAGGATTAAACGTATTGAATGGAAATAAGTAAAAGTTTGCAGAAAGTAAACACAAAGGAGTAAATAGTTGTAGATTGTATGTAAAGAGAAAGGACAGAGATCCATAGTTCACTAGAGGTGGCTCTCCTTAGATAGATAACATGCTGGGTGAACAAATTACAGCGGGGCAATTGACAAACACCGAGAAAGCAATACATGCATATACTAATCATCTTGACTCCTTTGAGACTTGATTGGGCATTACAACATAATACATAGACCTCCATCCAACTGCATCTATGACTAATAATCCACCTTCAGGTTATCATCCGAACCCCCTCCAGTATTAAGTTGCAAGCAATAGATTATTGCTTTACAAACTGCGTGTAAAGTAAACAATACGATTGTTCTATGAACAAAGGATTGTTGTTTTATCCCTAGTAGCAACAACACATCTAGTACCTTAGAAATTTCTGTCACTTCCCAGTTACGGAGGCATGAACCCACTATCGAGCATAAATACTAACTCTTGGAGTTGCTAGCATCTACTTGGCCAAGATAGCTACTAACAACGGAAAGCATGCAAGATCACAAATAACAAAGACATGATAGGATCAATAATAAATCTGAAATAGCATCTCAATATCCATCGGATCCCCGGAAACACAACATGTATGAATTACAAATAGATGATCTTGATCATGAACGGAGCTCAAAAGATCTAAACATGAAAGCACAAAGGTGGAGAACCAGCCATATAGCTACTACATGGATCCGTAGTCCAAGGATGAACTACTCACGCATCACACCGGAGGCTTGCATGGTGATGAAGAAGGCCTCCAGGGTGAATTCCCCTCTCTGGCAGGGTGCCGGGAAGAGCTTCAGATCCCTCCCGATCTAGGGATGGAGATGACGGCGGCTACAGACTCTTTCGTGGATTTTTGATCGGGTCCTTAGGCTTTTCTGTTGGGTTCGTAGCATGGAAAACAAAAAAATTCTACCGCAAGAACGAACAAAACCCAGATCTAATCTAGACAAAAGCCAAGATCTAATCTACTAGACATGAGCAACGAGATAGATAGGTACTAACCCTCGTAGAACCGAAAGTGTTAACGAGATTAGATCTCGTGGATGATGTAGTCGATCACTTGCCGATCTCAAGATCGTGTGGACGATCCTTCCGGCGCTGCGGCAGCTCAAGAAAGACGGTCACATGTGCGGAGTCGGCAGACCTTCCTCTCCCTGCTCCAAATGAAGCGTGGAGGTAGTAGATCTTCTCCACGGAATCCCAGCAGCACGACGGCGTGGTGCTGGTGGTGGAGGTGAGAATTCTGCAGGGCTTCACCTATGCCTGTGCAGAAGAAAGGTGGAGGAGAGAGGCGGCTGAGATTGGTTGTTGTGAGAGCTGAGAAGAGGGGCGCCTCCCTTCTATTTAAAGGAGGGAGGCGCGCCTGGGGAGGGGGAGTCCTAGTAGGACTCCCCTCCTTGGGCCGACGGTGGGAAGGGGGGAGGAATCCTCCTCCCCCATGAATCTGTGTCTAGCCCCACTTGGACTCCCTTGATCCTTTCTTGGTTTTCAAGTAAACTCCAAGAAATCCTCTAGAACCTTCCAGAACATTCCGAAACCTTCTAGAATCTCCATACAAACACTCCGGAACATTTCCTAACTTAGAAAATGATTCCCAATATATGAATCTTATTTTCCGGACTATTCTGGATCTCCTCGTGATGTCTCGGATCCATTCCGAGACTCCGAACAACATTCGGTCTCCAACGCAAATTCCATATCTACTTCAAACAACTTCGAACCTTAAGTGTGTCACCCTACGGTTCGTGAATATGTAGACATGATGAAGACACCTCTCCCATCAATAACCATCAGCGGGATCTGGAGATCCATAACGGCTCCCACATACTCAACGATTACTTCGTGATCGATTGAACCAATTAACATATGAAACCAATTCCCTTTGTCTCGCGATATTCTACTTATCCGAGGTTTGATCGTCGGTATTTCATACCTAGTTCTTCCTCGTTACTGATAAGTACTCTTTACTCGTTCCATGTTATGTCATCCCTTGTGACCTAGTCACATGCTTGCAAGCTATCTAGATGACATTCCACCGAGAGGGCCCAGAGCATATCTATCCGTCATATGGATGGACAAATCCCAATCTTGGTCTATGCCCTTCAACACATACTTTCAGAATACCCAATGACACCTTTATAACCGCCCAGTTACGAAGCGGCGTTTGATGTCATCAAAGTACCCATCCGGTGATGGTGATTAACATAACCTCATGGTCGAAGGATTAGGTTACTATGTATTTCAAAGCTTAGAGCAATACGAACTTAATGACTTGATCTTATGCTATGCTTACTATGGGTGTGTGTCCATCACATCATTCTCCTAATGATATAACCTTGTTATTAATGACATCCAATGTCCATGATCAGGAAACCATGATCATCTATTAATCAACAAGCTAGTTTAACAAGAGGCTTACTAGGGACTCTTTTATGTTTATAAAACACACAAGTACTAATGTTTCCGATTAATACAATTATAGCATGGGATGTAAACATTTATCATAAACATAAAGATATAATAATAACCACTTTATTATTGCCTCTTGGGCATATCTCCAATAGTCTCCCACTTGCACTAGAGTCAATAATCTAGTTAAAAAACTTGTGCATTCAACACCTATGGCTTTCTGGTGTTGTATAGACACTATAGCTAGTGGTAAACATAATCTTCGGATCTGACACTTCCAGGTCCGTGTGTATTTGCATGTCCTTGCGTCTCTACGCATTACTCATTCTCCAATGAGATGGCATTGTATAAATTTGGTCCTTTGGTGAGACCTTTAGTTCCTTGGGATTAAATCATGTTGATACAATTGTCATACAATGTATCTTCATAGTTTTATTCTGCTATGAACCACACCTAGTTTGATAACAAACTACTTGACGCAAATGCCCTCATTTGCTACTACAATAGCAGTCATATACTTAGCCTTTTGTTGTAGTATCTGTCACAATGTTTTAACTTTGGTACTCAACCAAATCCGTTATGGAACTTCCTTTCCATTACATTGTGCCACCCATAGTTTAAATTGAGATAAACTTAATTTGTGACAAAACTAGTATCAATGTAACAATTTATAATGAACTATTTGTCACCACTATATAAGTAATATATTCTTAGTTCTTCCAAAGATCATAGGAATATCCCTACTATTGTCCAATGATCATCTTATGAGTCATTCTGGTATATGCTCATAACATTTAGAGCATAGGACATATCTGGATGTGTACATCTCAAAGAATGATTGATCAAAATATTCTTGTGATTTCACCAAGTGTCAAAACACTTGAATCTCGTGTCAACACACTTGAATCTTGATTCAGTCCTTTCCGTGCGTCAAGAACCTTTCTTGTTGTTTCCACATTGAACTTATTCAACATCTTATCTATGTACATTTGGCAAAACCATATTAGCGCCTCAATCTATCCATATGGACATTGATGCCTAATTCTTGGGTTATGCCTAAGTCTTTCATCGAAATGAAATTCTTAACCTGTGTCAATAAAAATACATCATTTCTAATCAACGATATGTCTTTCACATAATGCATTAGAAATATGTCTTAGCGCTCCCACTTAATTTCTTGCAAAAATGCAAGCATCTTCATCGTCTCTGATGAAATTAAACCTTTTAACGATTTCATCATGGTGAAGATTCCAACTCCGCGATGCTCACTTCAACCATTGAAGCTTTGCATACTCTTTTAGCATCCTATGAATTAACAAAACCCTTTGGATCGTGTCATGGACACATCCTAGGTAACCATTCTATTAGAAGAACTTGTTTTGTTTGTTCAACTACCATATACCAAAATATATGTAGTGGTTGCTACATTAATCCGTCCAGACTAAATATCGCTGTGAAAGATCAAATCTTATCATAGTCAATTCCTTGAACATTGTCGTAAACTCTTTCCGACATGTCGACTATTTCATAGATGTGAAACATCCATGTCTATTTCTTTATAGATCCATATACGACTGTAAGGTCTTGCACCTTTCCAGAGGGTCTTTCAAATTCAAAGCTTGATTTCTCGTGTATGGAATTATCACGGATTTTATGGCTTCAAGCCACTTAACGAAGTCAGGGCCCATCATTGCTTCTTTGCATGTAGTCGGTTCATCATTGTCAAACAACAATGATTTAACTCTCAAATCTTGGCATTTGATTACTTACCCGACCTACTTGGTTCAATAGGAACTTAGATCTCCGTGACCACAACCTTTGAGGCACGTGAGCCATGAGCAATGTTGCTGCCTTCGGGACACTTACCGATGCTGCACAACTCAGCACATATTAGCCAAGGTTCAACAACCTTGTCAAAGTTCTATTGTCCTCCCACTTGATTTTTCACCAAAAATTCCTTCTTAAGAAACTCGACATTCTAAGCGACAAACACTTTTGTCTTCGGTGTTATGGAGGAATACCCAATGGTTATTCGAAATAACCTACAAAGACATGCTCATCCGACTTTGGTTGTAAACACTTTACTTATGCCTAGCATACCAAAAATTTAAGAAAGGACAACCTGGGTTTTATCCCAAACCATGACTTATATGGTGTCATTTCAGCGGATCACGATGGAGCTCTTTTCAGTGTAAAAGCGGTAGTCACAAAAGCTTTAATCTTTAAAATATAACGGCAGTTTTATAAATGACACCTTTGATCTTACCATGTCAAACAAGGTTTCATTACATATCTTGAACACTCCATACTCCTATGGTGTTTTGGGAAATGCAAATCCATGGAACGATTCCTCAAATCTTAGGTGTTTTGCTAAACTTGTAACTCAAACATCTTTCTTTATGATCCAATCATAAACTTTTATTTTCTTGTTACAATGATTTTCCACTTCATCTTGAAAGTCTTTGAACATTTTCAAATGTTTCATACTTCTTCCTTATTGAGTAAGTATATACATATACTCACTCAAATCTTCGGAGAAAGCATATGAAGTTGAAATCCATCACCCACGACTACACATAATGGACTATATACATCAATATGTACAAATTCCAATCAGTTAGTGGTCCGTTCCTCTTTTGGCCTATGAACGGAGTTTTAATTATCTCCAGGAAAGTATCACAAGTGTCATTTGATCAAAATCAAAGACTCCAAAAATCCATCAACATGGAGTTTCTTCATGTATCCCTTTCAATATAATTTAAACGGCGATGTCACTTCGCAAGTGATCTTTCAATCATTTGTCTTGCGACATTTTAGCATTAGTTTTATGGTCGTTATTTCTTCAACCAGACTTGTATAACATCCATATATTATGGAATGCGGTCATTATTTGAACAACCTTTTGTCTTCATAATACCTGATCAAAATAACAATTATTGAAACAAATCTTGAAAGTAAGCTTTGATGTTAACGAGCAACACAACAACCCTTTATGCATTTCGATGAACATCATCACATATTCCCTTGCTAGTTACTTAGGCCATTGTAGTTCATGAATTGTGTTGTCCTGTATGACACTTCATACCAACCAATTCGGTATCCAATACCGCAGAACCACATTGTTTAACAACCAAGGAATACAGCCATAACATGTATCTTCTATATACCTAAGTTGGACATCTCCAATCTTTTCTTTTCTGCCAAATATTTTATAGATTCTCTTTCAACAAATCCTTTTCTTTTAAAAGCATCTATCAACATCAATAGTGGTGTCATTCACATGACACATAGTACAAAGTGTGTATAGTCAAATACTAATACCTTTGGACTTGCACTTTGAAGTGGATCACCTTCATCAAATGTTTGGCATTCTTTCAAAATTCCATTCTTTAGTAATATTTTAGTGTAGTAAACATTTTACTTACATCTTCTATTCATCCTTATCATGACAACTTTCATGATCAAGCTGCTATAGCTTATAAAGGTGAATTGCGAGTATAATGTTTCTTTTCCAAAACCTTTTGGAGGATTAGGATGACTAGCGTCTCCAACTTTCACAAATTCTCATCAAATATGAGGACATATACTCTATCATGTTGTAACCAACACATTGTTTTAGATATCGCAATACCTTTCACATATGATGGTTTCTGAAACATTGCTTTCAGCTCTTAGATAAACTTGATATTAAAAACAATCTTTTGAGTATCAAGAATCATGGAGGCAAACATGATACATTAGATACTAACACTAGAATTATTAATCTTGATTTAATACTATTTATTAAACTTCACAGAGTAAACGGAGTTTGCTGAAAGTTTGCAATATGACTTTTAAACTTTAGATTGACACTCAAAACAATACGATACTAGTTCGTAAAGCAAATATCCAGAATTTCTATAGTTCTACTATCTCAACTATAACTAAGCATAAGGTGGTGAACGGATGCCAATGACTACAACAAACTATGCAAATTCACTTTGATTGTGTTTATGATAAATTGAGTTTGACTAATCCAAATTACATAAGAACTCCCACTCAAAACAACATCCCTCGAGTTGTTTTAGTGATTACACGAACCAAATCCACTACACCAAGTCCGATCATCACGTGAGATGATGTAGCTTCATCGGCGAACAATCTTCATGTTCATCATATCAATCATATGACTCATTCTCTACCTTTCGGTATTCTGTGTTCCGAGACCATGTCTGTACATGCTAGGCTCGTCAAGATTAACCTTAGTTTCCGCATGTGCAAATCTGGCTTGCACCCGTTGTATGCACACCTAGAGTCTATCACACCCGATCATCACGAGATGCTTCGAAACGACGAGTCTTAGAAACGGTGCCAACTAAGGACGAACACTTTATTACTTGATATTTAGTGAGAGGGATCATCTTATAATGCTACCGTCGCGATCTAAGCAATACAAGATGCATAAAGGATTAACATCACAGGCAATTCATAATTAGTGTGATATAATATGGCCCTTTCTTCTTATGCCTATGATCTCCATCTCCAAAGCACGGACATGATCTCCATCATCACCAGCATTGCGTCAAGGTCCGTGGCGCCACTTCATGGTTGTTCATCTTCACTAGAAACTATTACAACTACTTGGAACAAAGCTATTACAAGATGAATAGACACGCAGGTCTGAACAGAATTAAAGACAACCATTAGGCTCCTGCCGGTTGCCATATTACAACAAGGATCATTGCATACATCAAATACAATCACAATCACATGTAGGCCATATCACATCACAAAACCCCTGCAAAAACAAGTTAGACGCCTCTAATTTTCTTTGCAAGTTTTACGTGGCTTGGGCTTTCGACTAAGAACGTATCTTACCTACGAAACTGAACCACAACGTTGATACAAGTGCTATCAAGTGCAAAGTGTAGATTTGATCTATACTATGATGGGAGAGACACACCCGCAAAGCCACTTATGCAATACGAGTTGCACATCAAGCGTGGAGCAAGTCTCATGTACGATGACATGTAATGTTAGCCCGAGCTGCTTCATCCCACCATACCGCAAGATGCAAAGTACACATATAGCAAAAGACGGCACGAGCACCAACGCTCACAACCTCATTGTGTTCTACTCGTGCAACAGATCTACGCATAGACAAGGCTCTGATACCACTGTTGGGTTCGTAGCATGGAAAACAAAAATTTTCTACCGCAAGAACGAACAAAACCCAGATCTAATCTAGACAAAAGCCAAGATCTAATCTACTAGACATGAGCAACGAGATAGATAGTTACTAACCCTCGTAGAACCGAAAGCGTTAACGAGATTAGATCTCGTGGATGATGTAGTCGATCACTTGCCGATCTCAAGATCGTGTGGACGATCCTTCCGGCGCTGCGTTCCGGTAGCGCTTCCGCAGACGGTCACACGTGCGGAGTCGAAGCAGACCTTCCTCTCCCCGTTCCAGCGAGCAGCGGAGGTAGTAGATCTTCTCCACGGAATCCCAGCAGCACGACGGGTGGTGGTGGTGGTGGAGGTGAGAATTCTGCAGGGCTTCGCCTATGCCTGTGCAGAAGAAAGGTGGAGGAGAGAGGCGGCTGAGATTGGTTGTTGTGAGAGCCAGGGCAAGAGGGGGCGCCCCCTCCCTTCTATTTAAAGGAGGGAGGCGCGCCTGGGGAGGGGGAGTCCTAGTAGGACTCCCCTCCTTGGGCCGGCGGTGAGTCAATAAGAGCATTCATCCAGTGATGGAACATCATCAAAAATACAGCCGAATCCATATCCGATGAAAGAGCAATTCATTCCTTCAATGAAGGCCTCTATCGCCAAGAATTCATAGAAGAACTAGGGCGAGTCAAACCCAAGATAATCTCACAGTTAATGGACATAGCAAATCGTTGGGCTGATGGAGAGGAATCGCTACATAACAAACGGACACATTCACCTGAAGAAGACAGGCATAAACGCGACAACGACAGGACGCGGCGAAATAATGACGGGAACACTGGACCAAGTTACGTCGGAGCCATTTTTCAGGTGAAGGCAACAACAGGAATGATGACTACAATGGAGGATACCACCGCAATAGCGATGGAGGTGGAGGAAGCCAATTAGCACAGCGATATCATCCACGAGCTCGGGACCCACCCATGTCCGCAATGCAAATACTGGAAAAACCCTTTAATATGCACTTTTACATCGACTCAGCAGGAAAAAGACAATCCAACCACCTCACGAGAGATTGCCGAACGTTCTTAAAGATGTAGGAGCTATGCAATGCAAAAGCGACCGAAGCAACAAGACATGGATACACATCCACGCCTGGCACGTTGGCCATCGGTGCACCACCTCCACCAGCGGGGCAACCACAAAACACAACCGATCAAAACAATGAATACCCTAGGTGAAAGGGGGCAATGTCAATGATTCAAAAAGGGCTTCCATCCAACAGAATTCAGAAGCTCATCACAAGACAAGTCAACATGGCAGAGGTAGCTCCACCAGCCACACCCGAGTATCTCCATTGGTCAGAACAAGAAATCACATTCAGCAGAGATGATCACCCACATCGAGTACCAAGACCGGGTCATTCATCCTTGATAGTTGAAGCACAAATTGGGGGTTCGACATGAGCAAGGTCTTCATGGACGCAGGAAGTAACATCAATTTGATCTACGCCAACACTAAGGACAATGAACTACCCCTTAGCAAATTTCGCACCAATCGAAACATCCTTCCATGGCATAGTACCAGGTAAAGCCGAAATCCCTTTAGGTAAAATTTTCCATGACATCGTTTTTGGATCCAAAGAAAATTTCAGGCGGGAAAAGCACGAGTTCGAGGTCATGGATTAGCCATCGTAGTATCACGCGATCCTCGGACGTCCGGCTTTCGCTCGATTCATGGCAGTTCTGCATTATGCATACTTGGTCATGAAGATGCCAGCACCAAAGGGAATCATAACAATAAAAGGAAGTTTCACACGTTCAGATAATTGCGATCGGGAGTTCAACAAAATTTTCGAACCTTTTGGGATGGCAACTGAGTTCGATAGCTCAAAATGATAACAACCGCAACACCTCTGGCAGTAGTGTGTGTTAATCCCGACCAGGCCTTTAACACCAAGAAAGACACAAACGAAGTACAGATCCATCCCACCGACCCGAAGAAAACAACATTTGTGGCTTCCAACCTTGGTCCCGCATAGGAAAGCACACTCATCGAGTTTCTCCGTGAGCACTGGGACTTCGCATGGCTACCCTCTGACATGCTGGTAATTCCCAAGGGACTCGGTGAGCACGCATTAAACTTAGATCCAAAAGCAAAACCAGTAAAGCAATCGCTTCGTTGTTTCGCAGAACCAAAGCGCAAAGCAATTAGAACAGAGCTACATCGCCTTACTGATGCCAACTTCATAAAGGAACTGAAGAAAGAAAAATTGGGTCACGAACCCAGTATGCGTCCCAAAGAATAACACCAAACAGCTACGGATGTGCATCGACTTCACCGTATTAAATAAGCATTATCCAAAGGATCACTTCCCACTACCGCAAATCGGTTAAATAATCGATGCAACTGCAGGGCAAACGTCTTTCCTTTTTGGATGCCAATTCAGGATACCACCAGATTCGGATGAAAGAGGAAGATAAGGAGAAAACAACATTCATTACACCTTATGGCGTGTTTTGCTACACAATAATGCCCTTCGGCCTCAAGAATGCCAGAGCAACATATCAACGGGTGATGCAAAATTGCCTGGGAAGCCAAATTGGCACGAACGTGCAAGTATATATTGATGACATGATGGTTACAACAAACCAATGATCATCACTTATCAAGGATCTCGAAGAAACATTCAAAAATCTTGACAAGTTTTGCATCAAATTAAACCGACAAAGTGTTCCTTTGGAGTCCCAGCAGGACAACTTCTCGGATATCTGGTATCAGCAAGAGGAATCGAGCCCAATCCCGAGAAAATACAGGCAATTTTGACAATAAAAAACAAACAAATCTACGTGGTGTACAACAGTTGGCTAGGAGAGTGGCAGCACTCAGCCGCTTCATTGCTTGATTTGGAGAAAAAGCATTACCATTTTACGCCCTCATGAGGAAGTCAGACAAGTTTGAATTACCCGAAGAAGCACAACACGCCTTTGAAGACCTCAAAAGACGCTTTTGACGCCTCCCGTCGTCGTGTCTCCAAGAGAAAAAGAGCCATTACTTTCGTACATCGCCACCACAAATCAGGCGGTAAGCACGATTCTGGTCGTGGAGCGACCCGAAAAAGGAAAAACCCATGATGTTCAGAGGTCAGTTTATTTTTTGAGCGAAGTCCTCTCACCATCCAAACAAAGGTATCCACATTATCAAAAATTAGCATATGGAGTATTTATGACAACACAAAAGCTACGCCATTATTTTTCGGAACATCCGATCATAATGGTCAATGAAGCACCCCTGTCGAACATCCTCAATAATCCAGAAGCAACTTGGTGTGTCTCCCTATGGGGTATCGAACTATCCCCTCGGGACATCACGTATGAGAAGCAAAAAGCAATTAAATCATAAGTTCTGCCTGATTTCATCACAGAATGTACCGAGTTACAATGTACGGGTCCACCCGATCTTTGTAGCGCCTGAACAATGTACTTCGATGGATCAAAAAGAACGTAAGGAGCAGGAGCTGGAGTCTAGTATCACCGCAAGGTGACAAGATGTGGTCTATACTTCGGATGGGCTTTGCGAACGCATCCAATAATGAAGCTGAGTACGAGGCATTGTTGCACGACATGCGGATGGCTAAAGCCTGCGGTGTAACTCGTCTAAATTTTTTCGGTGATTCCAATCTTGTAGCACATCAAACAATGAACAAGTGTGATACTGTCAACGACAACATGATCGCTTATCATGATCTATACAGTATTATGGAAGCTCAGTTTGATGGATGCGAAGTATCGCACATAGGAAAAGCAAGTAATGAAGAAGCCGACAATTTGGGAAACATCGGATCCCTTTGCTTACCAGTGCTACCCAAGGATATTTGGGAAGAAATATCTAAGCGTTCTATCAAGGAAAAAAGAGTTTCCGGGGTCATAGCACCCAAAACAGGGAAAAAGAATAAACCGCGAAAAGACTCAGGGGCTCCATCAGCTAGTACAAGCACATAAGAGGCCATTGAAGAAGAACTAGAAATTGATGAGGTCATGATAATAGAACCTACATGGATGCAGCCATACATAGCTTGTATGACTCGGGGAGAACTACCCGAAGATGTAACAGAAGCCTGACGAATA
This sequence comes from Avena insularis, assembly GCA_023614405.1. Lineage (NCBI taxonomy): Eukaryota > Viridiplantae > Streptophyta > Magnoliopsida > Poales > Poaceae > Avena > Avena insularis. The sequence continues at coordinate 87,996,223 of CM042690.1, read as the reverse complement.
ACTCGGAGATCAAAAGCCTTCAGGATAATTAAGGGAGATTTATATAAAAGAAGTATTTTGGGTGTGTTGCACCGATGCGTCACACCCAAAGAAGGGAAAACTATGCTCAAGGAAATACACGAAGGAATTTGTGGTCATCATGCCAACCGTCGAGCAATTGCAGCCAAAGCATTCAGGGCAGGATTTTACTGGTTCACATCAGTTCAAGATGCAAAAGACATAGTTAGAACATGTGAATCATGTCAACTATTCGCAACAAAACCCGGAGCACCTGCCGCTGAATTAAACCCTATGCATATGGCTTGGCCCTTCGCTCAATGGGTACTTGATATAGTAGGTAAACTTAAGTGTAAGTTTTGGTAAATCTATAATTCTAGCAACATTATTCCTGAGCAGATAAATACATGTGCATGCTAGGCACTAAGGAGGAAAAATTACCAAAAATTATAAAAATTATTGTTCAACTTATTTGTAATTTATATGGTACAAAAGGAAATAAACCATGTTCTCAATGCATGACTAAAATTCCGCGTGACCATCTATTAAACCGGCAAAAAAGTGGTCAGCGGTCTTTCTTATGGCTCTTCCGAGCAGAATACCAATACAATCAAATAGGCTATTCTAAGCGATCTTGACCTATTATTTATAACCCTAATTAAGTCAAAAATTTATTACAAAACAATTGTCGCCTTATTGATTGGATATCATTAGCAAATTATAGTCGCAACTCATATTTTGGGGCCATATAGTTATGCTACTTGATAAAGCTTCATAGCATACACAATCATATAGTAGTATAATTTACAGGATATTACTTTATGATACCAACACCATAATGCGTAACATTACAAACAAGTATCCTAGTATCATCCTATTTATTTATTTATTAAATTTTAATGCAAATCGTCTACAAGGCCTCTTTTTATTAGTTTTTCTGGATCTATGTGCCATGATGTTGTAATATAGCATGGTTCTAATATGAACTCTCTTTATTAATTATTGTATCACGTAGCACTAGTAGGAAAAAGCTTATAGCAGTCATTTTTCTAGTGGAATCTGAAATAAAATGCGTGTCACTGCTGCAAGGCAAAATAGTGGTGGTGTTCAGGAAAGGTCGAATGCCGCCACTATTGCTTAGTCATGGCGTTCGAGAAACGGTGAACGCCGGCACTAAGTGGGGACTACAAGGTGAGCCGGGACTGATATAGCCAAGTGTTGGGTCCGCAGCATAGAAAACAAAAAAAATTCCTACGGTATGAACTACACACCAAGATCTATCTATTAGATATAGAGCAACGGGTGGACATACATCCATGGAGAACTTACCCTCGAAGACAACGAGCTTTGTTAACGAGTAGGAACTCGTGGTTGATGTAGACGTACACTTGCCGATCTCAAGATCATGATGAAGTCCAGTAGCTCTGGCTCCAGCACGTCCATCAGATCCAGCTCCAGCACCACCAAGTCCAGCACCGCAAAGCAGCGGTGCATCCGTGATCGCACACACGTCCGGTACCCCGACAACCTCCGTCCCTCGCTCCAGCAAAGCAGCGGAAACAGCAACTCCTTTCCAGATAAAGCCACCGGGAACATGTATCTCGCTAATCCGAGACCATGGGGGAATAATACTAGAGGGGGAGAGAGATCCTTCACAAGGAGGTGTGTGTGAGAAGTGAGGAGAGGGGGGCCTTTTATAGGAGGAGGAGGGTACCTCCTTCATGGCCAGCCCCCATGGAGGTGACCTTCACCTCCCATTCATGGTGGTAACCTCCACATAAATTTGCCTCTTCACATTCTCCATTAAAGTCTCCACTTTAAATGCATTAAATTTCTCCAAATTTAATGCTCTCTCATTTAATAAAACTCTTTTATTATTTTTATTCAGAATTTTGTTAATTACTTTAATTAACAAACATTCACATAAAACCCCTGCAACATTTCAATATTACATGCAGAACCAATTTCAGCAATTTCACCCGAAACAGTTTCGGTGTCTATTGAACTAATTCCAGCGCTTTCTTAAATCTTTATCTGAAACATATTTGCTCCAAATGGTGTCGGTATCCCTTAAGTGTGTCACCCTACGGTTCGCGAATAATGCAGACATGATCGAGACCCCTCTTAGATCAATAATCAGAAGCGGACCGGAGATCCATCGACTCCTACACATTCAACGATGACTTCTGTGATCGTGAGAACCTTTAACGCTAGTAACTAAATCCCTTTGTCCTGCGATATATTACATGTCCGAGATTCGATCATCGGTATCTCCATACCTAGTTTGATATCGTTACCGACATGCACTCTTTTCTCGTTCCCGTGATATAATATTCTAGTGATCACATCACTTGCTTGCAAGCTATTTCAATGTGATATCACCGAGAGGGCCCAGAGTATATCTATCCGTCATCGGGATGGACAAATCCCACTCTTGATCCATGAGCCTCAACATAACACCTTCGTAGAATCGAACCCACCTTTATAGTCACCTTACGGTGTGACGTTTGATGTTATCAAGATACTCTTCCGTGTTAGCAATTAACATGATCTCATGGTCTAAGGACTAAGATTACTGTATGATGTTATAGCAATATAAACATAATGACTCGATCGTAATGCTATACTTGGATGAATGTTCATCACATCATTCCACCAATGGTGTGACCTTGTTATTAACAACATCCGATGTCCATGATCAGGAAACCTTGATCATCTTGTTAATCAACAAGCTAGTCTATAAGAGAGGCATAACTAGGAACCCTTTTTGTTTATTAAACACACATGTATTAATGTTTCCGATCAATACAATTCTAGCATGTAAAATAAACATTTATCATAAACATGGAATAAGATAATAACCACTTTATTATTGCCTCTCGCATATTCCTTCATCTCCCACTTGCACTAGAGTCAATAATCTAGTTTGAAAAACTTTATGTATTGAACACCTATGGCTTTACGGTGTTGCATATACGCAGTTGCTAGTGGTTAACATAATCTCCGGATCCAGCATTTCAGGTCCGTGTGTATTTGCATGTCTTTGCGTCTCACGCATCACTCATTCTCAAATGAGATGGCATTGTATAAATTTGGTCCTCTGGTGAGACCTTTAGTTCGTTCGGCTCAAAATATGTTGATATTATTGTCACACAATATATCTTCATAGTATTAGCCCACTTTGAACCACACCTACTTTGATAACAAACTACTTAACACAAATGCCTCCTATGTCGCTACTATAGCAGTCATATACTTAGCCTTTTGTTGTAGTATCCGTCACAATATCTCAACTTTGGAACTCATCCAAATCCATCATGGAACATCCTTTCCATTATATTGTGCCACCCATAGTCTAAATTGAGATAAATTTAATTTGTATCTTGTGACAAAACTAGTATCAATGTAACACTTTACAATGAACTACCTTTAACTATTTGTCACTTATACATGATATATTCTTAGTTCTTCCAAAGCTCATAAGAATATCTTTACTATTGTCCAATGATCATCTTATGAATCATTCTGGTATATGCTCATAACATTTAGAGCATAGGACATTCTGGATATATACATATCATGGTATAATCGATCAAAATTTTCATGTGATTTTACTCACCAAGTGTTGAAACACTTGAATCTTGATACAATCCTTTCCATGCAGCAAGAACCTTTCTTGTTGTTTCCATATTGAACCCTTTCAATATCTCATATTGAACCCTTTCAATATCTTATATATGTATGTCTGGCACAACCATATTAGCGCCTTAATCTATCCATATAGATATTGATGCCTAATATTCTGGGTTTGCCCAAGTCTTTCATTGAAATCTTATTTTAATGAAATCCTTAACTTGTGTCAATTCAAGATACATCATTTCCAATCAACAATATGTCCTCTACATAATGTATTAGAAATATGTCTCAGCGCTCCCACTCAATTTCTTGCAAATGCAAGCATCTTCATCATCTCCGATGAATTTAAACTCTTTTAACAGTTTCATCATGGTGAAGATTCCAACTCCGCTATGCTCACTTCAACTATTGAAGTTTACATGCCCTATTAGCACCCTTTGAATTAACAAAACTCTTGGACCATGTCATGTACATGTCCTAGGTTACCGTTCTATTAGAAGAACCTTGTTTTGTTTATTCAACTACCATATACCAAATTATATGTAGTGGTTGCTACATTAATCCGTCAAGACTATATATCGCTATGAAAGATCATATCTTGTCATAGTCAACTCCTTGAACATTGTCGTAAATTTCTTTCCGACATGTCGACTATTTCATAGATGTCAAACATCCATGTCTATTTCTTTATAGATCCAAACACGACCGATAGGCTTCACCCCTTTCCGGAGGGTCTTCCAAGTTCAGAAACTTGATTTCTCGTGTATGGATACTATCACGGATTCTATGACTTCTAGTCATTTTATGGAGTCAGGGCCCATCATCGCTTCTTTGCATGTAGTCGGTTCATCATTGTCAAAACAATAACGACTTGCTTATCAAATCTTACTATTTGATTCTTACCGACCCAGACGGTTCTATAGGAACTCTAATCTCCGAGATCACACCTTTTGTAATCACGAGAGCCATGAGAATTGTGGCCGCCACCGGGACACTTTCCGCTGCTACTTTACTTAGCACATATAGCTAAGGTTCAACAACCTTATCAAAGTTCTATTGTCCTCCCACTTAACTTTTCACGAAAAATTCCTTCTCAAGAAACTTGACGTTCCAAGTAACAAACTCTTTTATCCTCGGTGTTATGGAGAAATTCCCAAAAAATTCTTTGGGATAACCTACAAAGACGTTCTTATCCGACTTTGGTTGTAAACATTTTACTTATGCATAGCATACCAAAATTTAAGAAGAGACAATTCGGGTTTTATCCCAAACCATAACTCATATGGTGTCATTTCAACGGATCACGATGGTGCTCTTTTCAGTGTAAAAGCGGTAGTCTCTAAAGCTTCAATCCTTAAAACATAATGGCAGTTTTATAAATGACACCTTTGATCTTACCATGTCAAACATGGTTTGATTTCATCTCTCGAATATGCCATACTCCTATGGTTTATCGGGGAACACAAATCATGGAACAATTCCTCAAGTCTTAGGTGTTTTTGCTAAACATGTAACTCAAATATCTTCCTTTATGATCGAATCATAAACTCTTTATTTTCTTGTTACAATGATTTTTCACTTCATCTTGAAAGTCTTTGAACAACTTTCAAATGTTTCATACTTCTTCCTTATTAAGTAAATATACAGATATATTCACTCAAATTCTTGAAGAAAGCATATGAAGCAAAAAGATCCATCGCATATGGCTACACATAATGGACTTATGCATATCAGCATGCACAATTTCCAATAAGCTAGTCATCCGTTCCTCTTTGGCCTATGAACGGAGTTTCAATTATCTCGAGGAAAGTCTCACATGCGTCAATTGATCAAAATCAAGGACTCCAAAATTCCATCAACATGGAGTTTCTTCATGTTTTCTTTCAAATATAATTCAAATAGCGATGTCACTTCATAAGTGATCTTTCAATCATTTGTCTTGCGACATTTTAGCAATAGTGTTTATGGATGTGATTTCTCCAACTAGACTTGTAAAAGTTCATCCATCCTTTATGGAATACGGTAATTATTTGAACAACCATTGTTCTCATAATACCGGAACAAAATAACAATTATTTAAACAAATCTTGAAGGCTTGGTTTGATGACAACGAAAAACACAATAACACTTTATTTGTTTTCGATGAACATCATCACTCATTCTCTTGCTGGTTACTTAGGCCATTGTAGTTCATGAATTGCGTTGTCCTGTATGACACTTGATACCAACCAATTCGGTATCCAATACCGGTATCCAATACCTAAGAACCACATTGTTTAACAAGCAAGGAATATAGCCATAACATGTATATCTTCTATATACCTAAGTTGGACATCTCCAACCTTTTATTTTCTGCCAAATATTTTATAGATTCTCTTTCAGCAATTCCTTTTCTTTTAAAAGAATCTATCAACATCAATAGTGGTGTCATCAATATGACACATGGTACAAAGCGTATATAGTCAAATACTAATACCTTTGGACTTGCACTTTGAAGTGGATCACCATCATCAAATGTTTGGCGTTCTTTCAAAAATCCATTCTTTAGTGATCTATTAGTGTAGTAAACATTTTACTTACATCTTCTATTCATCCTTATCATGAAAACTTTCATGATCAAGCTACTATAGCCTATAAGGAAGAATCGCGAGTATAATATCAGTTCCCAAAACCTTTTTGGTAGATTCGGATGCCTAGCATCTCCATCCTTCACAAATTCTCATACAATATGAGAACATGTATTTTGCTAAATTATACTCTATCATAGTGCAACCAAAAACATTGTTTCAGATATCACAATATCTTTCACACATGATGGTTTCTGAAACAATTTCCAGCTCCAATATAATCTTGATATTAAAACAACTTTTTGAATATCAATAATCATGGAGGCAAACATGATACTTTAGATACTAACATTGGAATTCTTACTCTTGATTTAATACTACTTATTAAACTTCATGGAGTAAATAAAGTTTGCTGAAAGTTTGCAATAGGACTTATAAACTTTATATTGACATTCAAAACAATACTATACCAGTTCGTAAAGTAAATATCCAGAATTCTATAGTTCTATTATCTCAATTAAAACTAAGCATAAGGTAGTGAACAGATGCCAATGACTACAACAAATTATGCAAATTCACTTCGATTTAGTTTATGACAAATTGAGTTCGACTAATCCAAATTAGAAATGAACTCCCACTCAAAAACGACATACCTCGTGCCCTTTTGGTGATTACATGAACCAAATCCACTACACCAAGTCCGATCATCACGTGAGTCGGTGTAGCTTCAAAGGCGAGCATCAATATGGTCATCACATCAACTATATGACTCATGGTTAACCTTTCGGTCCGTGTTCCGAGGCCATGTTTGTACATGCTAGGCTCGCCAAGTAAGAACCTTAGTATTCGCGTTTGTAAAACTGTCTTACACCCGTTGCATGAAAGCGTAGAGTTGAGAACACCCGATCATCACGTGATGTCTTGAAACACGATCCATAGAACGGTGCATACTTAAGGAAGAACACATTTTTATCTTGATATCTAAAAGAGGGATCATCTTACAATGCTACAGAAAGCGCCAAACTAGCAGTATAAGATGCTAACATCTAATGTGTAAAGTGAGATGATATGGTCCATGCATTTGATCTCTATCACTTGCATCGTGGTATGATCTCTATCATTCCTTTGTGTGTAAGGCCGAGGTCTATGGAACTTACACGTTGAGTGTGTTGTAAGAGTATCTATCATACATCTACTTACAACAATACCATATCAATACACTAGCCCAGCAACGATCTAAACTAGACGCCTCTAATTTATCAATTGCAATTTTTACGTGGCTTAGGGCTTTCGGAGATACAACCATTCTTACCTACGAACATGGAACCACAACGAGGATAACCAAGTTATTAGCAACTCGTTGTAAATCAGATATTTACTATAGTAGGAGAGACAGACACCCGCCATCCACTTATGCAAAATAAGTTGCATGTCAGTCGTGGAACCGGTCTCATGTACGATGACATGTAAGGTTGGTCCGGGCCGCTTCATCCCACTATGCCACCAATATCCAAAGTACATAGAAGATGCAATAACATGATCATCATCGCCCACATATAAACATATGTGTACTACCCGTGCTAAGCACCTACGCATAGATCAGGCTCTGATACCACTGTTGGGTCCGCAGCATAGAAAACAAAAAAAAATTCCTACGGTGTGAACTACACGCCAAGATCTATCTATTAGATACAGAGCAACAGGTGGACATACATCCATGGAGAACTTACCTTCAAAGACAACGAGCTTTGTTAACGAGTAGGAACTCGTGGTTGATGTAGTTGTACACTTGCCGATCTCAAGATCATGATAAAGTCCAGCAGGTCCGGCTCCAGCACGTCCATCAGATCCAGCTCCAGCACCACCAAGTCCAGCACCGCAAAGCAGCGGTGCATCCGTGATCGCACACACGTCCGGTACCCCGAAAACCTCCGTACCTCGCTCCAGCAAAACAGCGGAAGCAGCAACTCCTTTCCAGATAAAGCCACCGGGAACATGTATCTCGCTAATCCGAGACCATGGGGGAATAATACTAGAGGGGGAGAGAGATCCTTCATAAGGAGGTGTGTGTGAGAAGTGAGGAGAGGGGGGCCTTTTATAGGAGGAGGGGAGGGTACCCCTCCTTCATGGCCGGCGCCCCATGGAGGTGACCCTTCACCTCCCCATTCATGTGGTGGTAACCCCCTCCACATAAATTTGCCTCTTCACATTCTCCATTAAAGTCTCCACTTTAAATGCTCTCTCATTTAATAAAACTCTTTTATTATTTTTATTCAGAATTTTGTTAATTACTTTAATTAACAAACATTCACATAAAACCCCTGCAACATTTCAATATTACATGCAGAACCAATTTCAGCAATTTCACCCAAAACAGTTTCGGTGTCTATTGAAATAATTCCAGCACTTTCTTAAATCTTTATCTGAAACATATTTGCTCCAAATGGTGTCGGTATCCCTTAAGTGTGTCACCTTACGGTTCGCGAATAATGCAGACATGATCGAGACCCCTCTCAGATCAATAATCAGAAGCGGGACCTGGAGATCCATACTGACTCCTACACATTCAACGATGACTTCTGTGATCGTGAGAACCTTTAACGCTAGTAACTAAATCCCTTTGTCCTGCGATATATTACATGTCTGAGATTCGATCATCGGTATCTCCATACCTAGTTTGATCTTGTTACCGACATGCACTCTTTTCTCGTTCCCGTGATATAACATTCTAGTGATCTCATCACTTGCAAGCTATTTCAATGTGATATCACCGAGAGGGCCCAGAGTATATCTATCCGTCATCGGGATGGACAAATCCCACTCTTGATCCATGAGCCTCAACATAACACCTTCGTAGCACTGAACCCACCTTTATAGTCACCCTGTTACGGTGTGACGTTTGATGTTATCAAGATACTCTTCCGGTGTTAGCAATTAACATGATCTCATGGTCTAAGGACTAAGATTACTTCGTATGATGTTATAGCAATATAAACATAATGACTCTGATCGTAATGCTATACTTCGGATGAATGTTCATCACATCATTCCACCAATGGTGTGACCTTGTTATTAACAACATCCAATGTCCATGATCAGGAAACCTTGATCATCTTGTTAATCAACAAGCTAGTCTATAAGAGAGGCATAACTAGGAACCCTTTTTGTTTATTAAACACACATGTATTGATGTTTCCTATCAATACAATTCTAGCATGTAAAATAAACATTTATCATAAACATGGAATAAGATAATAACAACTTTATTATTGCCTCTCGGGCATATTCCCTTCACCAAGCGTTCGCCATCTTCGAACGCTGCAACTACTATTTAGTGGTGGCATTCGGTATATCGTAGACGCCACCACTGTGCCGTCCAAAATATTCTTACCGGCACAACCCTCCCGCATCTCTTTTCAGTCCGCACCTCACCCTTCGTCCCGCTCGTCCCCCCGAAATTGCCGCCGCCTACCCATCCCTGGCCACCTTCGTCCGCGCCGCGCCACCCTGCCTCGGTCCAGTGCCACCACCGGCCCAACCCCGCACCGGTCAAACCCTGCCTCCACCGACCCATGCCTCCCCCGAAATCGCCGCCGCCTGCCCATCACCTGCCGCCGCCGCCCGCGCTGCCCTGCCCCGGTCCAGCCCCACCGTTGCTGGCCCAACCACGCACAGGTCTATGCCGTGATGAATCCACCAGCCCCGCGGCGACCCCGTCCTCTCCGCCGACCCGCGCCTCCCCCAACCTCACGCCGCCGTAGGTAGACTCCCACCCCCTCTTAGTGTATTTAGTTTAGTGATTTTAGGTGATTTTGTATGTATAGCAAATTTGGGTGATTTTATTGTAGCGGTACAAAATCTAGATAATATTAGATGTATAGCAAATTTAGATAATTGTAGTGGTACAAAATCTAGATGAATTTAGGATGATATTGGTTTTCTACTTCCATATGGCCGATGATTAAAAATGGTAGGATGCGATCTCGGCGATGGTGTGAGCGAGCCTTGTGAGATGCACAAATAAATAATTTGTGCAACTGACTTAGCTGTCTTATACCGTCCCTGAAATTATTTTGCGTCCAATACGAGTATGAGATCCTACTTTTAGGTTTATTTTTATACGAATATGCTTTCGATTGATTTTGGTTTTCTACTTCCATATGGCCGATAATTAAAAATAATAGGATGCGATCTCGGGGATGGTGTGAGCGATACTTATGAGATGCACAAATAATTAATTTGTGCATCCTACTTAGCTCGCTTATGCCGTCTCTAAATTATTTTGCGTCTAATGCAAGTATGAGGCTCTACTTTTAGTGCAGTTGTGACATCTTACATTTGTAATATCATTTGCTTGTCTTTATGTTTGAGTTTTCTAATATATTTAAACATAGCTATGGATACTTGAACATATTTAATATATTAGATGAACATGCAGCAAATACATCCCTGCATCAACTATGGCCACGAAAGTTGTCAACATAAGAAGTTTATCATAGTGCTTCCCGAAGACTTTCAGACTATGACGGTATGTTTAGCTTAATTATGATTTCCAGCCTTGCATGCATTTTTATCAAACCTAATTAACTATTGTTTTCATATAACTTTTTCTCGGACCATCCCTTGCCACGCAAGAAAGGACTTTTTTAACCATGTGAACAGACGTGTCAATCAGCATGGACAATTTGAAGTCCCCTTGGTGGAAGAGACCATACCCGACAAGACCTACAAGATTCTAGTCGTCAACGAGGCAAATCAAACTTACTTTACAGGACCACTTTGGACATAATTGGTAGAAATGTATGTGATGGATGCCAGGATGCAATTCAGAATCTATCTCGACAAAACTTGTGATTCATCTTTTTCTCGTACGAGATCCCTGACTCAGAGTCTTCTGACTTTGAAGATCATTCCCTTAGGTAGAACCAGTCTTCTAAATTTGAAGACCATGTCCTTAGCTAGAATATGCTAGATAGTCTTATAAGTTAGTTGTTGTATCATTGTATTCTGAATGATATCCAGTATTAATTGTTGTATCATTGTATTCTGAATGATATCCAGTATTAATTGTTGTATCCTGTTGTTGTATCCTGTTATTTGATATTGCTGTGATAATCAATATTTTTAGTACTTTTTTAATTTCTGAATTACAGTTAATGGCGTTTAGGAAGGCTCGAACGCCACTACAGGTTAGCTTACTAGTGACGTTTCATTCGCACACCACTAGTACCTAACTTAGTAGTAGCGTTGACCCTGTATGTCACCACTACGATCTACCAGTGGCGTGAGGTTAGTTGCGTGCGGCTTAAACGCCATGAAACCCCTTTTCCGAACGCCGCAACTAGGCCTTTTTCTACTAGTGTAGGATTATTATCGATTGTACTGTAATATACATCAATGAATCTCCCATTGCGTGAGGCTTAAGAATGTGATGCCACAAAGGTCCCATTATTAGATTTACACAATGATATCACTCTTGCTACTTGCATCTTAGGCTCGGTGGTCAAGCAGACCGACCAGTAGTTGGATCTAGCATCCTCTTGATGGGTGTGTCAACACAACTCAATTAAATCTATCCATAAATCAAACATAAGAGCCCCATGAACCAGGTCCGCAAAATATGCATCTAATACAATGTACAAAATCATCAAGGCTGCCAAGAATCTATTCATGTGGACTCTAATGGGCATATACGTAAGTTGTCTGCTAGGACCTAAGACGGGTCATTTTCCTTCCCTAGAGGAAATATCAATGTGTTATTCATTTCCCATAATGGTTAATGTCCAAGGCATGTGGTTTCGAGCAAGTAACGTAGAAATAAATCGAGAAAGTGTACTAAAATGAAATGAAGATATATTGCTCCCTTTACATTAGAATAATATTCACGACCACAGAACTACTTAATACCTCCTTTTCCATCTATAGTTGTTAAATGTGCTAAAGTAATTTCTGGTAAATCTATAATTCTAACAACATTATTCTTAGTAGCTAAATACACGTGCATGCTAGCCAGTAAGGAAGAAAAATTACCAAAATTTATAAAACTTATTGTTCAACTTAGTTGTATTTTATATGATAAAAGGAAATAAACCATATTCTCAATGCATGACTAAAATTTCGCGTGACCATCCATTAAACCAGCAAAAAAGTGGTCAATGGTCTCTCTTATGGCTCTTCCGCGCAGAATACCAAGGCAATCAAATAGGCTATTCTAATAGATGTTTACGTATTTTTTATAATCCTAAGTTGAAATTTTATTACAAAACAATTGTCTCCTTATTGATTGGATATCATCAGATAAATATATCTAGTTACTTCTCATATTTTGGCACCATATAGGTACGCTATGTGATACAGTTTTATAGCATACATAATCATACATTATTATAATTTATATGATATTATTTTATGATAGTAACACCATAATCCATAACATTACAAACAAGTAACCTAGTATCATCATATTTATTTATTAAATCTTAATGCAAACCTGTTTACAATGTCTCCTTTTATTAGTTTTTCTAGATCTATGTGCCATGATATTGTAATAGAGCATGATTCTAATATGACCGCTGTTTATTAATTGTTGTGTCACATCGGCTTATTATCGATTGTACTGCAACATACATCAATGAATCTCCTATTGTGCGAGGCATAAGAATGTGACGTTACAAAGGTCGCATTATTAGATTTACACAATGATACCATGATTTCTACTTGCATCCTAGGCTTGGTGGTCAAGCCGGTCGTCCGGTAGTTGGATCTAGCATTCTCTTGATGGGTGTGTCGACATAACTCAATCAAGTTTATCTAGAAATCAAATCTAAGAGGCCCCATGAACAAGGTCCACAAAAGATGCATATAATACATTGTTTGACATCATAAAGGCTACCCTGAAGCTATGCATGTGGACTCTAATGGGCATATATGTAGGTTGCCTTCTAGACCTAAGCCTGGTATTTTTCCTGGCCTAGAGAAAAAATCGATGTATTGTCCATTTCACATAACAGTAAATGTCCAAGGTAGGTGGTTTCGAATAACTAATAGAAATAAATTGGGAAAGTTTCCTATAATCCTTAAAATGAAATTGAAGATATATTGTTCCCTTTAAATTAGAATAAAATTCATAGCCATTGAACTACCTAATACCTCATTCTTCATCTATAGTTCTTATATGTGTTTAATTAGTTTTTGGTAAAACTATAATTATGGCTACATTATTCTTGACAAGCTAAATACACATGCATGATAGCCACTAAGTAAGGATAATTATCTAACTTTACAAAACTTATCGTTCAACTTGGTTATGCTTTAGATGGTACAATAGGATATACACCATGTTCTCAATGCATGACTAAAATTTCGCGTAGCCATCTATTAAACTGGCAAAAAAGTGGTTAGCGGCCTCTCTTATGTCTCTTCCGCGCATAACGCCAATGAAATCAAAATAGTTCCAAGTGATGTTTATGCATTTTCTAGAACCACCCAAAGTCGAAACTTCATTATAAAACAATTGTCGCATTATTGATTGGATATCATGAGATAAATATGTCTAGTTGCAGCTCCTATTTGGCCGCCATATAGGTATGGTACTTGATAAGACGTGGTACCATGAAAAATTCACACAATAGTATAATTTATAGGATACTAGTTTACGATACTAACACCATAATGCATAACATGAAAATCTAGTATCCAAATATCATCATATTTATTTATTTATAAATCTCAATGCAAAGCTCATTACAAGGTATATTTTTATTATGTTTTTTGTATCTATGTGTCATGATACTGTAATATAGCATGATACTTATATGAACGCTCTTTACATAACATTACAAACTAGTATCAATGTAACATCATATTTTTTTTATAAAATCTCAGTGCGAAGCTATTTAAGGTCTATTTTATTAGTTTTTGTAGATCTATGTGTCATGATACTGTAATACAGAAAAATACTTATATGGCCTCTCTTTATTAATTGTGGTGCCACATCGGCTTATTATTAATTGTACTGCAATATATATCAATAAAATTTCCATTGGTGGGCATAAGAATGTGATATTACGAAGGTCCCATTATTAGATTTATACAATGATATCACACCTGTTACTTGCTTCATAGGCTCTATGGTGAAGCGGACCGTCCGGTAGTTGGATCTAGCATCCTGTGCCCATACAACTCAATCAAGTATGTGCAGAAATTAAAGATAGCGCTGCCCGAAGGAGGTCCACAAAACATACATATAATATATTGTACGAAATAATCAATGCTTTCATCATACTCATCCATGTGGACTTCAATGGGCATATCATACAGTTGCCTACTAGAAGTTGATCCTGGTATTTTTCCTAGCCTAGGGAAAAAATCAATGTGTTGTCCATTGCCCATACCGATAAATATCTTTTCAAACACCTAGCTTATAAATAAAATTGTTGAAATTTCATATAATCCTGAAAATTAAATTGAAGATAGTATTTCTCCCTTTAGATTCAAAGAATATTCACGGTCATTGAACTACCTAATACCTATATCTCCATCTATAGTTCTTATAATTCTGAAGTAATTTTTAGTAAGTCTATGATGTTAGTTCGCTTCATTATTCTTGACAATCTATATACACATGCATGCCAACAACTAAGAAAGAAGAATTACCTAATTTTCAAACCTTATCGTTCAACTTTGTTTCTTTGGAATGTACAAAAAGAATAAACCGTGTTCTTAATGGATTACTAAAATTTAGTGTGACCATCTCTTAAGATGGAAAAAATGGTCAGCGGTCTCTCTTATGGCTCTTCCACACAGAACACCAATAGAAAATAAATAGGCCATTCTCAGGAATGTTTAAGTATCTTTTATAAGCCTATGTCGAAACTTTATTAACAATTATCTCATTATTAATTAGATATCATTAGACAAATATGTCTAGTTGTAACTCATATTTTGGCGCCATATAGGTATGGTACTTGATACCAGGTCATAGCATAAACAATCATATAGTAGTGTAATTTATACGATACTAGTTCACGATACTAACACCATTATGCATAACATTAGAAACAGGTATCCTAATATCACCATATTTATTTACTTATAAAATCTTAATACAAAGCTATTTACAAGGTCTATTTTTATTAGTTTTTCTGGTTCTATATGCCATGATACTATAAATAGAGCATGATATTGATATGACTCCTCTTTATTAATTTTTGTGCCACATCGGCTTATTATCAATTGTACCGAAATATACATAAATGAATCTTCCACCGTGCGAGGCATACGAACATGACGCCACGACTATCCTATTATTATATATACACAATGACATCAGGCTTGCTACTTGCTTCCTATGCTCGGTGATCAAGATGACCAACCGGTAATTTGATCTAGCATTCTCTTGATGGTTGTGTCGACACAACTCAATTAAGTATGTCCAGAAATCAAACATAAGAGACTTGATGAAGGAGGTCCACAAAATATGCATATAATACATTGTACGAAACCATCAATACTGTGTCAAGTTATGCATGTGGACTCTAATGGGAATATATGTAGGTTGTCTGCTAGGACCTAAGCATTTTATTTTTCCAGGCGTAGAGGAAAAATCAATATGTTGTCCATTTCCCATAACTGTAATAGCCAAGAAATGTGGTTTTGAACAACTAATTTGGAAATAAATTGGCAAGTTTCCTATAATTCCTAAAATGAAATTAAAGATATATTTCTCCCTTTAAATTAGAAGAATATTCTCGTTCCTTGAACTACCTACTACCTCCTTCTCCATATCAGGTTAAATAATAGCTACCAAATGTTTTGGCCAATTCCACTATCCACGTCACCCTGATTCTTTACGCCGTCGGATGGAGGCCGGAGAGGACACGTGGCATGATCGTGACAGAGCCCTGCTGCTCCTAGGAGGTGGGACCTGCCAGTCTACCACAGGCCCAGGCACTGGGTTCCCTCGCGCGGACGCCTCGGCGCGCCAGCAATCCTGCTCCGCTTCGTAGGACACTGGACCACGCAAGCGACATGGTCCTGCTGACTGCGTCCGCGGGCACGAGTGCGCTCCGTGAGAGGCGTTCAGGGTTCAACACAGCTCCACACCCGCCAGGTGGCGGGGCCCACGGAGAGCTGACGTGGCAGCATAATACCTCGTCAAACATGGGTACTCGTGGCAGGGAGCTTATCTTGCAGAGTAGGTGACATCGGAAAGGATGGGCGTACACGGGTTCTCACGAGCGAGAGCCAGATTGGCAGCAGAATCCCTCGACGTCCGCATGTTCTCGTAGGCGAGAGCTGAGCTGGTAGCGGAATCCATCGGCGTCCGCGCCTTCTCGTGGGCAAGAGACAAGCTGGCAGCGGATGTACCATCGGAAACCCTAGTCGGTCACGGGTTCTCGTGTTCGAGACACAAGTTGGTAGCGGAAACTCTCACCCTCTAGCTGGCGGGTCCCGACAAGGTATGTGCTGGCGCAGCCACGACGTGCACGTGCGCAGGTTGTCGCTTCGAGATCGTTCTGTGGGCTCCTATCTATACACGAATCTGGTTGAACGTCACGCCTCCAATCTTTGAAGACGGCCAACGCGACAAGGCTAGACTTACTGCACGATCGCATGTATAAGAGTTTGTTATTATTTACGATCTAAAGTCTTTGTGATGCCCTATTATAATTCTTTCTTTTTGTTAATTTTTTCGCATGTATAAGAGTTTGTTATTCTCTACGACATAAAATTTTGTGATGCCCTTTTATTATTCTTTTCTTTTGTTATTTTTTGCTTTCCTCATATACGCAAGCGACCATTCTCCCGTAACCTCTTCCAGAAGACACATGAGCTTGCCTATAGGAGCGACAAGTTATAAACACGCGACTCTGTGATGTCCAATCTTATACATAGCGGTTTCTAGCGGCACCTATCGTTCGCTGGGATATGCATGCTTACACATCATATGTCTGCCTAACCGTCATGCTCATCGACGATCTATTCCCTTCTGATACCGGGAGACCTCTCGCGGTATCCATCGTGCGCCCAAATACGCATCTGTATATGAGTATTGCGATTCTTACAGACGACACTGGTACAGATTATACTTACGGGCAGTGTCGGAGCTAGGATTCTTATATTGGGTATTCGGAGTTAATTATTTCTCCACCAAACCAGTATAATATATGTAGGTCACAATAACAAGAATAGAACTAGTAGTCACAACGTTCCAATAATTAAATTACATTGGATGAACAAAGAAATATTTTACTTAAATTCATTGGAGGGAGGATTTCTCACATTTTGCACTGCTTCTGCTACCGTGCTGCAGCGCCGCCGTTCTTGCCGGAGTATGGATGCGCTGCCCGGCCGCGGTTGTTCCCTGACGAGGGTCAGGGGGCGGAGAAGGGGGCTGGACACCTGGAACGCGGGAAGTAAACTCACTGGAGGGGGCGAGGCGCGGTGGCGGCGTCACGACCACACGGCGCGCCGGCGGCTGAGGTGAGCCCATCGGAAATCGCGATCGGCCGCGATGGAGGAAGCGAATGAGTCATGGTCAGGCAGTTTTCTGTCTCTCGATGTATCGCATAGCAGCAGGGCCTAGGATCGACAGCTGCGCCAGACTACATGCCATAATAATAATGAAATATGGCTCGGTCGGTGACTAAGTGGAAGCCCAGAATTGTTTTTAGGCCCAGGTTGAGAAGGCTGGCCGCGGAAGAGATCTGGAGGTCGTATTTCTTCGACTTTTTCGAGTTTAACGAGTGCAGAAGAATACTATCATACACTAGCTGAATGCCCGTGCGTCGCTACGGTCCCTATTTTTTCCCGCAACATATCAATACAATGTGTTCCAAAATAACATGTATAGAAAAGATAGCCACAAGATATTCCAAAAAACCATAATATTCGATAACATGTTTAATTTGACATCATTCGGATATGAAATAAGTACTCAAGCTAATTGATTTTATTAACTAATTTCTACTCCTTGATGCTCCTACATATTGCCATACAATGGGCCAAATACTCTGCTTCAATTTCATGATACCTGAGCAAGTGCACCAAAGAAAATTCTTTCTCAGTTCGTAACATCCTGCACAAATAGTACTTCTTATTAGCATATGTGTTTTATGTGGACAAAATTAAAATATACAAGATAGAATACCCACCATACATGTTGGATGAACCAACACAAAATTTTCAAAGTAAAGAAACAAAAGGTTCTAAATTTATTTTAGAACATTTGAAAAAAATGAATTTCCGCATTGTAGATTTGTAGTAGTGCTTTCTGGTTGCTGCATCTGGGCTCTGAATTTTCTGTCTCTCTGATAACTTGATAAAAAATACAACTATATTTCTTTTGATCGAGCAATACAGCTATGGTAGCACAACGTTAATGATAAGAACTTTCTTTATTTTAAAAGACTTACACGCACTAACAGTTGAACATTGGTGTTGTATGAACTTATAGTGGTTTTTTGGTTACAGTGATACTATGTCGCTCTGATATTTATTTTTTCTCTGTTTCTGGACTGTGGTTGACCGACTTATGTATAAATACTCTGATAATTGAGCAGAAACAATGACTAATTTAATTTCTCTCAAAAAAGAATCAATCAATTTAATTAGCGTACAAAATTTTCAAAGTGCCACATATCTAAAGACCTACATACGCTGAATTATTCCGTCACCTTACGATGTGACCAATACGAGCACCAAAGCCAGCACAAACACGGCAGGAGCCACCCGCGCCGGGCACCGAGATGGGGGCATGGAATCCGCGGCCACAATCTCGACCATCGCGCACGACTCTGCGACCTCTACGCTAAAGTAGCAGGGGCTGCGACACATCCTTGTTGGTGAACACGGCGAGCCTCCGGAAGTCGCATACCGATGCCACCTCCACCCGCGCCTCGTAGTAGACGTTGGATGTGTAGGAGGCGTTCCCGGCCGCGTCCAGCGCGCTGCAGCTGCAGCCGTATCCGAGTGTCGTGCAGTCGACGCGCGAGCACGCGTAGCCGACATTGTCCAGCGCCGTTGTGTTGGTGCCGTTCGGGTTCAACACACTCCACCACCACGGTAGGTACTGCACGCCCTGGCCGGCGCCGGCATGGCCAGACGCCCGTTGCGCTGCATGTCCAGCAGGAACTTATGACGCCCGTCGAATATATGGCCTAGTGTCACTCGAATTTTCCCGGTGTATCACTCTTGGCGTTCTTGTCCATGAGCCCGAACAAGTACACCTGGATCGTGCGTACAGCCAGAGCAGTGTGCCCTCCCGTGCCGCTAACAGTAGTGTGTCCTGCCATGCCGTGTTCACCGTGGTGTGCTTGTCGCCTTCCGTCGGCTAAAAAAAGAAAAAGAGAGCAGTGTGCCCTGCCGTGCCGCTAACAGGGTGGGTAGCTCGGCGTAAAACCGCTGCACGTATGGCACCATGGTCAGGGGCGGAGCCAGAATTGTACATTGAGGGGGGCGAAGATATTGATGATCATACATAAGATTTTTTTTCTCGCGAAGGCTACAACTACGTGTCATTTTGTGTTGGAAGAAATGTTTGGACAAAAACCATTACAATATATCAGTCTCGGCATAGAACTGATATTCATATGTAGCACTAAATCTTGGACAATACAAAACAGAAAATAAGTTTATATTGGATCAACTTTGTCTCTACGAGTATAAGCTTGATAATTCCATTGCAGGTGACCTTTCTAGTATATTTTTTCCAATATAGAGATTATTATGCAATAAGTCATCGTCACCAAGAAACATCAAACAAAAGACACATTTTTCTGTAAATTAATCGATTAGACTACACGTTATGCAATCTATCAATAAAAAACTAACAACTTGGCACCTTTAATTCGAGTGAGGAAGATTGATTCGTATACTCGATGGTACAACACGCCTATCGTCGGCATTGTGGCAGTATTAACAAAGGTAAAAACCGGCAAACAATAGGGATGGCTAACATGGCGCCGCGACCGCGGCATCTAGTGACTGGGTAGGAGCGAGTGACGGCGAAAAGCGTCCATTCAATTGATCATATGATGCTACCTACTATGTCTAGTTACACAAACGGAGAATGTGGGGACAGGTTACTACGATTGACTAATACATAGAACCCATGGACTACGTTTATCCTTAGGTAGAGTGTTTATCCTTAGGTAGAGGGCATCACGACTAAACAATTAAATTTGAGCTTAGTGCTAACTAATTAAGCCTATAAGACCATTAGTTTAGAACTAAAATATGTTCCTATGTACTGAGGGGACCAATGGTTAGGGGGGGTCTAGCCCCTGCTCGCCCTATGTACTGAGGGGGACCAATGGTTAGGGGGGTCTAGCCCCTGCTCGCCCCCCCTTGGCTCCGCCTCTGACCATGGTGTGCTTGTCGCCTTCCGTCGGCTAGTAGACCTCGTCGATCACGGCCGGCAGGTCTCCGAGCACGATTGTATCAAGCGCCGAGACACGCGTGTCGAAGTTGGCGACGGACACGTTGGTGTACGTGATGCCACTGTCGATGATAGCTTTGGCGGGGCACCGTCGAAGAAGGTGTAGTCTATGGGGAAGTCATCATTGGATGTAGAGCATAAGGAACAAGTAATGTTAACACTGAGCAGCGCCCTACTTTGGTTGAGGAACTTAACCATGTCGGTCATGGAACTTCCCCACGAGGGGACAGGGTTGCTCGCTGGCGAGTCATACAAGTCGGCATTCACAGGCACCATTGTCTTGATCGCCGACCCGTGCCTCGCGTCGTCGAGAGCGTGCTGGATGTTCTTTTGCGGAGGCACGGTGACGTTGTCGTACGTGCCGTTGTACACCGTGAGGGATGGCTTGCTGCCAGCCGCCACACATTTGATTGATCTAGCCAACACAAGGAGAAAAAAGAAAATCAACAACAGGAACAAATGGAGACGTCCATGTAACTACAAGACTGATGTCATGTATGGACGTACTTGATGTTGCCACCGCCGTTGAAGTCATCGTGGTTTGGGTGTCCAAGCGTCAGTGCCATATGACGACACGGAGACGACTGCTTGCGGCACTCGAGGTTGGACCGATGACGATGCCGAAGAAGGTAGTGGCAAGTCCCTGGGTATGATGCTAGGGGGTGGGCACATAACCCGAAAACCGATTTTGCGAACCAAATTGATCCGGATCGAACCCGATAAGACGGAAACCGATTTTCTCGGTAGTGTTCTCGGTTAGTAGATCTGAAAAACTGAAATTATTTCCGTGAGTTTGGTCTTGGCTCTTGGTCCCTCGAACTGACCGAAGCACCTTGACTATTACCACTTTCACGGATGCCCCAAGAAGTGACGGCCACCCCCTCCCAAATCTCCTACAATAATTGAATCAATTGATGCCATGCGGACCTCCAAAATCCAATTTGCGTCCTTCCAAATTCGTGTGATTTTCGCACACCCCAGCTCCACAAGTCTCGCATGTCGCCTGATCTGTCACCTTCCCACAGTCCCCGCGAGCCCAGCGATCATTATACTCCGTCCTCCAGCCCCGCTAGAGGCATATCATCTCATCACCCTTGCTCCAATACGGCAATCTCTAGCCATGTGCCGCGGCACAGTCTGGCTCAATGGAGAAGAACACTGGCTGCAACTTCAAAGAATTGGAAGCGGCCGGAAAATTATTCGCCGAACGCCGCCGCAAGGCGGGAACATAACTCCCTGATATGTACGATCCTAGTTTTTTCCTTGATATATAACTATCTTGTCAGCTGTCAAACTGGCAGCAGTGTAGTTTTTCTAGCCCAATCACAAAAAAAATCGGTAGAAAAATATTAAGGACCAGGTCCTCCTAAGCCCAGCTTAATGTGGAAAAAAAATACTACCATTAATTACCGTGATTGCTTTCCCGCGGACGTAAGGTGATTGCCGTTTGCTTTACATGTTTGGGGCCGATTGATAGCTTTACATGTTTGGGGCCAATTGATTGATTGATTACCACGATTGTAGTAAGGAAAGTGTTTGCTCAGGTCCACATGATTGGGTGGTCTTGATTGTCCCGATGTTTAGTGAGAACGATTTAATGGGGCGCAAAAAAAAGTCCAGTATCTATTGTTCTTATATGTGCTGAACTAATTTTTGGTAAATCTATAATTTTGGCTACATTTCTTGACAAGCTAAATACACGTGCATGCCAGCCACTAAGAAAGAAGATTTACCTACTATTATAAAACTTATCGTTCAACTTGTTTATACTTTATATGATACAAAAGGAAATAAGCCATGTTCTCAATGCAAGGCTAAAATTTCGCGACCATGTGTTAAACTAGCAAAAAAGTGGTCAGTGGTCTCTCTTACGAATCTTCGGCACAAAATGTCAATGGAATCAAAATAGGCGATTCTAAGAGATGTTATGTATTTCTAATAAGAGTACATTGAAACTTGATTACAAAATATTGGTACCGTTATTAATGAGATATTATCTGATCAATATGTATAGTTGCAACTCATATTTTGGTGCCATATAGGTATGGTACTTGATAAGACGTAATGCCATCAAAAAAATCATATGGCAGTAGAATTTATAGGATACCACTTTACGATACTAATACCATCATGCATACTATTACAAACTATTACAAACTAGTTATAACGCTCCAAATCGGGCCTATACAATTTCCGCATTTACTGCCAAATTCCACATAGAAACGATTTAAGAAACTCACTATACACTTTGCGTGTGGGTGGATTTTTTGTCACAAGTAGTTACAGTGGGAAATATGCCTTAGAGACAAATAGTAGTAAGGACTATTATCATATTTCATATAGTTTATGATTAAGTTTTATATCATGCTATAACTGTATTTAGTGGAAACATCAATACACGTGTGATATACAAACAACCAGGGGTTCCCAGTGAAACTCTAGTCACTGGTTCACTGGTCAACATATGATCATGTTTTCTGATCATGTGGCATTTATGCCAGTTGGAAATGAGGTCATCTCATTCTGAGAATGAGATGATGAATCAATACCCAACCTAAACATCGTGACCCAATCATGTCACGAAGTTCAAGTTACGATGATTAGAAATGGATCCTCGTAGACTATTCCTTAAACCGTGAGGCTATATCAATCACTGTCTCCCGAGAGTGCTTTGATATCATCAAGCGCCACTTGGTAATACAGTGGTTATAAAGGTGTGTTCAGGTACTCGGAGGAAACAGTTGAGGCAATATATGTCAAGAGCGGGATTTGTCTGTCCATGTGACGGGAAGATACTCAAGGGCCCCACTCGGAGAAGTAATATCCAATAGCTGTGCAGCGTGTGATTTGATCACGGGAATATCACTTGTCGGAACGAGTCAAGTAGCATTGTTCAGTAACGAGATGGAACACGACATGGTGATGTCATTTATCAGATCTCGGGCAATGCAAGTATCGAGTGACAAAGGGAATAAGACACGATTATCCCGGTTCAAACGACGAAAGATCTTCGTGGAACGCACAGGGGTCACATGGCCATCCAGGCCCCTCTGTCGATCATTGGTGCGGGAGTGTCCCGACCATGTCTGGAGTGTTCCCGAACCGTGGGGTATCACGCTTAAGAGATTGATGATGCTTAGAGAGTGTTTATAGGATCGGTGGAATCATCGAAGAAGAGTAGGGAGAAAACCGGAAGGGTTTCGGTAAGTCCGGAGGATGTCCGAAGTGGAGGTGGAAGGTGTTCCATAGCCACGGAGGTTGAATAATCTGTGAATGAATGTTAAATGTTGATTTAATTATTTATTCATAATTATTTAATAAAGAGAAAATCAATTTAAATGGTCAAAGGCTTAATGGGCCAATTTCCGGAGGGAGAGGGCCCATTAGAGGAAAGGAGAGAGGGAGAAGGGCCAAGGCGGAGGCCGGCTGGGCCTAGCCCCCCGCGTGGGGCCCACTAGGGTGGCCGGAGGCCACCCCTCCCCCTCCTCTCCTTTAGTCCCACCCCGGGACTTTGAGGGAGGTAGTACCTCCCCTCCCCCTATATATAGTGGGGGTATTTGGCCAAATAAAATACACCAATAATCAATAAAGGTCTCCCCACTTTTGGGAGGACCTCTAATTGATATTTTCTCTCTCCCCCTCTCTCTCACGTGACCGTGGTCCCAAGTCTGGACTCCGCGAGCAAGAGACATCTTCACTGCATGAGCGCGCCAGGGATTCGGATCCGGGAGCTCTACTTCCGCAACTGCTGCTGGATCGGGAAAGCGGGAGTCATCGTCAGACACCGGACGTGTGTAACTCCCCGCGAGGTGTCGCACTTGAGGCACTCAAGTCGTTGGAGCCAAAGGAGCGCAAGGACTTCATCACGATCTTGAGGTCGGCTTCGGCTCGTCTACATCAACCACGCTCTCCTGAGCGTTGACAACACTTTTCGGTCTTCAAGGATAAGTTCACGAAAAGCCCCTCCCGTTACTGTATTACTAATAGATAGGTCCTGACAACTTCAGGGGTTCAGGGACGTAGAGTAAAATTTATTGTTTTCATACGCGGAACCCCAACAATTACAAATATACATTATAGGACCCAACTCACATTGAAAAAAAAGTACTCGAGTACGAATATGAACAAAAATGGGCCTGAGAATCCTAAAGATAACCAATGACATCCATAACCCTAGCAAGGCCAAGCCAGAAGGTTAACCCTTGCTAACATCAATGATCTCAAACCTGTATTCAACAAGGGTCCAACGTATGGACAAAATAAAGGAGCTTCAGTGCCAAAGGCACGTACTAGCAGGAAACTAGATTTCGGCTGCGCTCGCCTACAAAGGTGTGGTGGAGGTTAATTGGCGGGAAAACTTGCACTAAAAGACCTATAGACACTACAACAACATCCGTCTGTTAGATAAAGATAAGAGCCTATTGGTATAGAACTCGGTTGGAACCAACTAACTCTTTAGCAAACAATACACCACACCAGGATTACCCCTTAGACAACCGACAAAAGGAAATAACTCCATGGTGCTCACACTTTTGAAAATATTCATGACTGCTCCATTGTAGTAGTTATAATTAATGCGCAAGTTACATTCAAGTGTAAGTTGTTCTATGATCGAGTGGATCCTAACCAAGTCGTCCATAACCGTGAAAAGGCCTTTTCGAAAAGATTTAACCCTGTAGGGAGCACCGATGTAGCCACAAGCTCATCTTCCACCCCCTAAGGCAACTTAGTATGCGTGCATTCAAGCTTCAAGACACGATGGCCCCTTGTTATAGATATGTACATTAACCACCTACACCGCAACATGGAGCCTAGGCGTTGGCGCTTATAGATGCTAAGACACAGCCCTAGTCGCCGCGTTCACGCTGACGCGGCAACAAAAGCCGTCAGGAATAACTGCGCGGGGATTCTGAAATGGCGGAGGACTTTTTGGTGCGGCACAACATGATCCACCGATCTAGCGCTTTCGCGGTGCTGCAGAGGATGCACCTCATTACATTATGAAAGATGGCGCAACTTTAGTGCCGTGTAACCGCAAGGTGCGGCGCATTACTCTGCCATGTTTGGTACCTTCTAGTGGCACACCGGTTAACGGCAATTAGTGATTAACAAATATGATTTCTCCCCAATCTCGAAATGTACTAAATACTCATTAAGATATAAAACTATACTTATTTACAGAATAAAGCAGATTACATATATTTACATGATCCTAAATAAATTATCGCAATTTTTACTAATATTACAATGCAAAAGATTGCATGTTGCAAACCGGTTGTCTTTTCTAGAGAAAATTTTGTAATTCTATCTATCTTCAACCTATCTACTGTTGTCTTACTCTTATGTGCAAACTGGATATCAGCCAGCTGCAACTCCAGTTGCTTCTTCTTTTCTTCTATGATTTCCTTCTCTTGTAGAATTTTCTTAATGTCTTCTTTCAACTGCTTGTTTTCCCTTTCTAGAATGAGCTTCATGTCTTCGATGCTCGTCAAACAAACCTACAAATAAGAAAAATAGATTGAATCGGTAAAAGAAGCACTCAAATCCCAATCTACCAGACCGCAAACTATAGATTAGTGGTGTCGTAGTATGTGAAAAGGCAGTGCCTAAGAAGGGTCGATAGAGATGTGGGAACAAGCAGGGAAGCTAATGAAAGCGTCCGTAGACGGGATTGGATATGAGCATGCGTAGCGAGACACAAGACGTACCCAGGTCCAGGCCCTCGTGGTGAGGTAACACCCCTACTCCTGCACTGACTGACTATCTGGTGATGAACATGATGCACTAGAAGCGCTCCTTGAGCTGTATGTGAGCTATCGAATTAACTGAGACCAACCCTCGCTATGGAAGCCCTGCTACCCCTTATATACTGTCGGGGTAGTAGTTACACTGGTTTGGCCGGTTGGAGGGTCCCACATGCGGGCCCCAGCCGACTAGTCATCTACAGTATCTCACCACCCTGATGTTAGCTATAGCGCCACGCCCCCCGTCCTGCACGGGCACAGTGGATACCGCCCCGGCCGACACGGGCTGCGGTAGCTGCCTTTGGACAACATGGGTACACTGTCGGCTGCCTTCGTGGTTCCTGGCATCTGTGACGCCGTCTTCTGCCTTTACGTCCCATCGGTAGCTAGCTAGGCTACGGTGCGTACTATGGCGCACATTGCCCTAGCTCCTCCATCTTCTAGGCTCACCCTGTCCGGCTGGGATTCCCTAGCCGGACCAACACCTTGGCTACCTCTCCGCATCCGGCTGGATAGTCGGCAGGCTCACTTGCTCCTGGCCTTCTCTGGACTTCATCTTTGGTTCGACATCCGGCTGAGCCCCGTCAGCCGGCCATCGGTTACATTTCCTTTATTCTATCCGGCTACCCTAAATGTGGGTAATACCCCCGACACTAGCCCCTGAGAGCACGTAGATTTCACCTTTGGGGAAACGTGTGTGGGCTTATCCATAACTTTGAATTTACATCTGGCTAGAAACTGGCGGTTGAAATAATCGGTTATGTTAGTGTTGACGCCAGCCACGCCCGCTGGCCATCACTACGCCCCTACGGCACGCAGGGTCACGTCCCTTCGCGTGTCACATTAGGAACTGCTGCACGTCGCATGGGAAACCGCCATGTGGCTCTTCTGTGCGTGATGCGCGGTCACATGAGATCTTAGGCAGCGGTTGGAGGTGGGGCGCGTCCCGGGGACCACCACGTGGCGTGCCTGACGGTTTCCCTCCCCTAGCGTTAAATAGCAACACACGCCTCTCTCCTGCACTGCCTCTCCTTGCCTTCTTCCTCTTCCTTTCTCTCGCTGCGCCGCTTGCTTCTGACCACCGGCGACGATGGGCCCGCGCTTTTTGATGCCAGCAACGACGAAATCGATGGAGGAGAGCCGTGACACTTGGTGTGGCTCGTCGGTGACGGCGGACCAGATCGAGAAATATCGCCGCTCGTGGGTCCTCCCACCGGCGACGGAGGCGGAGGTGTGGCTCACACCGGCAACGGAGGAATCACCAGACCAGCCGGACGACGAGAGGGTAATCTTCCTCTCCCACCTCGCGCAGGCTTGCTCTTCCCGTCCACCCCTTCCTTCTCACCTTCCACGCTTTCTTTGATCTCCGGTTGCACCATCTCGGCGCGAACGCCATTGGTACGCTGGCGCACTTCGTAGCCTTCTGCGAGTGCTACCTCAGGATCTAGCCGGATCTCAGGCTCTTCCTTCGTCTCTTCCTCATCCGGGCCCAGACCCAATAGTCCAAAATCCCGCTAGGCTTCTGTGGTGGCGTTTCCATCTACTCCCGCGTGCAGACCGCCTACCCCAAGTTCCAGCTGCATGACACGGTCAAGCTCTGGCAGCAATCGTACTTTTACATGCAGAATCTGATGGAGCAAGACCAGATCAACCTACCGGCCTTCCAAGATGCAGAGTCCAGCCGTCGGAACTAGGACCTCAAGATCCACGGCTCCAAGGCGAAGACCGATGCGATGCTGAAGCGAATGAGGGATTTAGTCACAACTGGCTTGACTGTTCTCGATGTCACCCTCAGCTGGATGTCCCGGCTGATGATGCCGCTCCAGCAACGGTCCCACAAAATGTTCTACTACTCGGGTCGGCTGGACCCGGATTGGCTTTCATCTTCGACAATCTCCGTGAGTGGGTGTGGATGATCACCAAGGAGAAGCTCGAGGAGAACTGGTCCTTCGGGCATGCTCCCTACACGTGCGAGAACCACGCTCCCCGGGTAGGCCCTTAGATTTGTTTTCCTTTTACGTTGCTGGTTCCGTCTTGCTGAATCCGACTGACGCGTTTTATCTTGCAGCAGCTCTTCGCCCGCATCATCCAGGAGGAGGGAAACAACCCCATCGTGTCTCTGGACTGTCTAATGAAATATATGATTACTTAAAAAACTCCCGTGATCGATGCCATCGCTTGCCGATCGTCACGTCCTAAACTCCCTGCCTAATCAGAAGCGTTTGTGGTTTGTCTATACGAGGAAAAGGGCCCAACCTGGACTCAAGGGACACAAAACTGCTGCTGTTTTATTTTTTCGAGATCTATACATTATTTGCCTTTATATCCGGGGAGAGCCCCCAATTGTTTTGGACATGACCACCCCTCAAGGGGCCGGTCTTGATAGAAGATGCACGATTTTACCAATTCTAAACAAAATGTAAAGTTTGGGTGACTAACTTTTTCTTCATTAATGGGATTCATTAATTGTGTGAGGCTTGTGCGTAATTAAATCATCCATCCAGTGTCATATCTCATCAGTAAGTCATTGCACCTACTCCTTAAAAAGTCTTTATATTGTGGAATAGAGGGAGTATAATTTATTACTTGGGAACTTATAGCTTTTTCAGGGGATTCAAGATCGATAGGCCATCAAAGTAGTGGAGGAGGCATCATCGGCGAAGCAGGGCCATAGGTTGAAATCTGGAAGAACCATCGTCCTTTGACGCCGACGCTATCCTCAACGCGGTGGCCAGAGGTGCTATCCTTCCATCGGTGGATGATGGCGACAGGGAAGCCACCGGAACGAGCAAGGTTGCCACTGGAGAGTTTTCTTTAGTCATAAACTTGGTTGACGAAACATGATTCGTGCGTGTTATGCGGTGTGTGGTCATGCAAGTGGCGGTGGAAGAAGAGGAGCGCGGAGAACCGCTAGCTCTTTACGGAGGTGTGTACACGGTTGAAGAACATGGCGAGAGATATTTTTTTTCAACATGGATGACAGCGTGATCTTCGGATCAAGCCTCCTGAACCTTATGCGTTTTACAATTTATCAATGATATGTATTTCACCCACGGCCGCTCGTCAGCTTGCCGCTTGTGCCCCTCAAATATAACGGGATTAAAAAATTAGCTTGCTTAATTCCGTCGCAGTTCCACGGCATCCGCCAGCTCTGCTTAAGCCTGCCAAATAACGAAAGGCAACATAGCGGGGATGGAATCCTACTAAGCCCTTGTTTGGTACTAGTGTTTTAGTAGGGATTAGGGGGGATAATCCCCAAGGGGATTGGGTGAAACCCCGGCCTACACCCAAACCCTCTAATTCCCACAAAACTCCAATAATCCCCACCAATTCACTGGGTAGGGATAGTGTATTAGATATGTTAAAAATACACTAGAACATGCGGAAAAGTGGGGATTAGTGGGATTGAATCAGTACAATAATCTAAAACCAAACATACTATTTAAAGTAAGTGGGGATTTGGGGTTTGGCGCGGATTATCCCTCCTGATCTCCACTAAAAATACTAGTACCAAACAAGGCCTAATTTGGTAGTCAAATGGCTTTCCCCTAAAGATTTTTGTCTAGCATTTATTCCCTTGTTCAGTTAGCTCCGCTCAGGAATTGAGCATTGTTGGCCACGTACTCCAGCTCGCGGGTTGGTGCCGAATGATCCAGAAAATTCAAGGTGATGACCGAGGATGGGACTGCACACTGCTTCTCCAGGTAAGATACATCTGGCCATAACTGATTAAAAATCATAATGCTTATGTCATAGTGATGTGTCATGTACATGAATACGCATTTGACTAAGAAGGGTGAATTCAGAGATCAACACAAGGGTTTTGGCGCTACATAAAATATCACAGCTTTTCTGGTTTCTTTCTCCCATTTTATTCAGTTATTACAAGCAAACATGGTCGATCCCCACGATCTGGCAGAACGTGGAGCCAACAAATAGGACAAGTAACTCATCCTAGCAGGACTGACCAAATATAACCCGACGAGTTTCAGACTGTTGCCGAAAATAGGCTGAAACACTACAATATACTGAAAACTGATGATATATAAGATGATACGTGGCAATTTTGAAGTGTATACAAAACACATTTAAAAAAATAGAGAGAAAAACATGTGGAAATTAAGAGGACCGGGAAGTGGTTTATTTCTTATTAGCATGTCATCCTGATCGCGTATCTGACTAAGCCCTTGGGATGATGCGAGCACGGAGCGGATGCTTCATGATGATGGTCATAGCTAGCTCCTCCGTCATGTCGAGAGTACCTTGTGCTGGAGGCAGCCACTGGAACTCCCTTACGAGGCTGCCCACGAAGAACTGCGCGTGCAGTATGGCGAGCGCGTAGCCCGGGCACATCCTTCGACCAGCACCGAAAGGAACCATCTTGATCTCCTTGGTCCCGGTGATGTCCACGTCGTGGTTTTCCATGAACCTCTCAGGACGGAACTCCCGCGCCGCCGTCCACACGGTGTCGTCAAGCCCAAAGTCGGCCACCAAGAAGTTGATGTCGGTGCCCTTGGGCACCATGAATCCACCCAGCTCTGTGTCGCTCTGCACGCCGTGCGGGAAGACTAGGTGGCCCGTAGGGCGCAGCCGCAACCCCTCCAGCACGACGGCTTTGAGGTATGGCATCTCGCGCAGGTCGTCGTCACCGAGCTCAGGCTTGCCCCTCACCTCCTCGTACAACTTGGCTTGGACGTCGGGGTGGTTTACGATCTCCGCCATGATCCACTCCAGCAAGGTCACCGAGGTGTCCAGCGAGGCAATCATGAACTCGGAGCAGAGGCTTACCATCTCGTCGTCCGTGAGTGGGCGGCCGCCATCTTCTGCCACGCGGAGCTCGAGGAGGGAGTCGGCATAGCATGGGGGGCCGCCGGCGCGGGGCGTGCGGATCAGCGGTAGCATGAGCTCCTTCTGCCTCTCCCGTAGCGCCACGTCCGAGGCCCACTGCTTCCGCTGTAGCCTCTTGGTGATGCCCTGGAAGATGGATAGGACGGGGAACCTGCTGATGGCTTCGGAGATCTGGAGCTGCATCTTCTGCATCTCGTCGAGCGCCTCCCGGCCAATCCAGACGCCGAAGGTCATGTACATGAGCAGGTCGAACAAAGAGCGCGCCAACAATGGCCTCGGCGTAACAATGCCCTGGGGATGGGATGCTGCATCCAGGCGCAGCGAGGCAGCAAGCGCGTCGCACACGCGCTTCCTGGCCGGCGCGAAGAGCCTGACGCGGGACGGGTGCAGCGCCTGCGAGTGCAGGTTGCGGCGGACCAGACGGAAGTAGTCCCCGAGGGGAGAGGCGGACATAGAACCCCCTAGGAATAGGGTGAAAATCTCGCTGGGCTGTGGGCGACTGTCGAAGTTGCCGCCGCCCTTGACGAGGGCGCTGTACGCGAGGTGGCGGTCGGCCACGAAGACGAAAGTTCGCCCGAGACAGACGGAGACGATGGGGCCGTAGCGGGCATGCAAGCTGCGAAGTATTGGGCCAAGTTGATAGATCGGCCCCTTGAGCATCAAGCACTTGGCTATGAACAGGAGGGCCGGCGGACCAGGTGGGAGATTCTTGCGCCCCCCATGACGGTTCAACATAAAGATGAGAGGAATGGAGAGCAAGGTGATACACAAGAGGATGCTGAGCCCGTCCATTGTCTCTCAGCTTTGGTTTGGTTAGAGAGCTAGCTATGTGATGAACTTTTGTGGCGACTATATATATACTACTATTTGGAGTGCCATTTTACAAAAAACAGCCTAGCTTTTTTTATCATCAACTCGCAGTCCACCGTCTAGTTCTGAATTTCCTCTCCTCTCATGCATACGTGGGGACCACGTACTGGCCTGACCGCCACAGGTCATTTCAAAATTGGTAATGGTAGTACTACTAGATTTTGAGAGGATATATGGTTAGGTGAAACACCTCTAGCACAACAGTGTCCATCCTTATACAATACTGTACAACGATCTAATGTAACCGTGGCACAAGTTTTATCTCATGTACCACTTAACATTGGATTTCAAAGAGTACTTAATGGCAGTAAGTGGACCGCTTGGTTACACTTGTGCCAAAGATTAATGATGGTACAGTTGTCGGATGGACAAGATAAGTTTTATGTGGAACTTAACTTCATCTTGGGTGTTCTCAGTAAAATTCATGTATGAAGATCTTATGAATGATCATCATACGATTTTCGTTTGGAAATATCTTTGAAAATTAAAAATCCCACTTAAGATTAAAAATTTTATATGGTTCCTTCATAATAAAGTTTTATTTACTAAGGATAACTTGATTAAGAGAAATTTGATGATGTATCAATTGTTATTTTTGTGGGTCGCGAGAAACCATCGAATATTTATCTATTTCCTGCCATTTTGCGCGTTTATTATGGCGCATTGTCTATTTTGCTTACGACGTTCTCCCTCCAACTAATATCCCAAACATGTTGGGAATTGGTTGAATGGAGTGGACAAAACAACTAAGGCTAGAATTCGCATTGGTGTTTCTGCCTTGTGTTGGTCTATTTGAAGATGCAGAAATGACATAATCTTTAACAAATTAATTTTTTTTAATCTTTTGCAGGTTATCCATATGGTGGCACATTGGGTTCAGCTTTGGGCGTGTATGCTCCCGTCAGACCAGCGGGATATTATGGCTACTGGGTGTGGCCACTGATGGTCGCCCACCACATATTCAGCCAGTCGTACTGGCAGCTGCATAGTCGACTTGATGTCTAGAGCTCCGCGTTTTCTTATTTTTCGCTGGCTGATACATGTATCAACGCTAAGTGATCCATGATGTATCTTTTTACTGTATGCTAGGTGATGTTTTTTTTTAATTATTAATAAAAGTTGTGTGCATCTACCGATACAGAAGCCAAGGTTATACTCCCCTTTTCAGAAAAAAACGTACTGCCTGACCACGACTTACTAGTACTGTGTTCCTTTGGGGGAATAGTAGCGTTCCGTTAAAAAGTGCATGCTACTAGTAAGTCTCGGCCAACCTAGTTTGTACAGCCTACTCTGGTCAGTTCATTGGTGGCGCATCAGTTGCCACACATGTGCCGAATTTTCGTGGCATAGAGAAAGGACGAAAACAGCTGATAATTACTCACTTCGTTTAGAAATATAAGACGTTTTAGCTTTATGAGTCACATGTATCAACACGTCTTTTAGTGTATAGGTTTATAGAGGTTTAGAGTAAACCTATGCACTAAAAGCCGTCTAGATATATTCATTTTACAAAACTAAAATGTCTTATATTTCTAAACGGAGGGAGTAGCTACTACCCATCATCGCACTTCGGGACGCTACCCATCTACATTAACTCATATACCAAATGATGTCATCGTGTACTCCGTCCAATACAACCCATCGACATTAACTCACCTTCGACAGAACCACCCACTTAGTTTAAACTGTATTAATGGATAAATGTGTTTTATAAAATTATATTTGGGCAGAAATAATGTTTTCTTGGTCATGAGGAGTTTTCATCGTGAAAGAAGTCTAGCCCGGATCTGCATGTGCAATTCCTCACAAGTTACACAACCGTAACTCAAACCCCTTCGCCTCCCGCTTGGGAGCGACATTCTCCTCGCGTGCATGGAAGACGAGAATCCTTCACTACCTTAGTACTCTATTAGTTTTTGTTAAATTGTGCTATAGGCTTGGTCAAAACCAGAAACCGAGAGTTGTTTTCCAAAATTATAAGCAACCTTTAACCTCCATAGTACCAAATGCAGACAATATAATCTTACTAATTGGAGACAGCTATGTTAGTTACTAGTAACTGAGAATTGTTTTTCAAATTTCCAGGCTGCGTTCTTCCGGCCGGCCGGAGGAACAGAAGATTCATGGCTGTGGCATCGAGCAGCCGGGCGGGCACGAGGAGACACACTGCAAGCTCTCAAGAACTACGGTTACAAGGTTAGCCACGAGGTGTTTCTTCACATTGCCCTAATCCAAATAAAGGTGGATTTTGATCATTTGTTTTTTCATCAATATTTAGCACGTTTCTGATCTAGAGATGTAAGCCCATTTGAAAAGGCAGGGTGATTTTTTGATCGATGGGAGAGCAATAATCATGATCAATTGGAAGGCAGGGTGATTTTTTGATTCCTTGATGTACAGATTCAAGAACTTCTTCAGCATAGAGAAGGTGTAATGTAGATTGAATATTGTATCTATTAATGACTCCTCACCATTTTTCTTGCCTTGACCTGGAAGGCAACGTGCTACCTACACAGCTCCATCAGTAATCCATGGGATATTCTGATTTGATTTTGCGATTCTTACACAATCTCCAATCATTTGAGTCAATGAAATAGTTATTTTTGCAATCTCAAGCAATTATGTTGGCAATCATATCAATTTGGTTTATCTTGGACCCCCTTCCTAGATTATCCTATGACTATTGATTCTACGTAGGAAAAAAACACTGTCTTGCCTGCTCCTATGCCGTGGCTGTTACATGTGGGCGTTCATGCTCTTATTGGTTTTCAGAGGTATGTTTAAAAGAATTAGTCTTACTTAATTAGTTGTGTCGAATTCATGTTCATTGTTACTACTGGATTTGCTAATCGAAACTTTCTTTTCTTGCAGCTTTCAACTTTATCTTGGTGCCCTGGGAAGAGTTGACCGAGAGTTCTCTACTATCTGGTTTGATGTCGTTTTTGCAAGTTCTATTCTTATGTATTCGCTAAGTTCTCAGCGGAACACAAATGTATTCAAATGCATTTTACCAGGGAGCAAGGTGGAGGTAGAAGATAACTTCGTACGAAAAAACCATGCCAATAGTTTCCTACCTCGAAATCCAGTATGTTTCGCTGATTGTACGAAGCACAAATAATTCTTATGAACCCATATCTGACATGAATTTGTTCGAAGATGAGAACATTATGCAATTAGATATAATAGGACATGGTCATCATGTGAGAGAGATGGCAAAACCATGTGGTATTTACTGTCTACATTCAATAATAAATAGTACCGCTACAATTGATTCTTAATGTAAAGGTAAAAAGAAAACCACTTGGAAGGAATCTCATTTTGTATCTACCAGAGGATTTCCCCAAGTTATCCTTACATTGAAATTGGTACTGCGACATGAACTGTAGCCAAGTGTACATCAGAACCATTACTATATATGTGTGTAGCCTATTCCCCTGCTATTTGTTTTTCCAATTCTTAGCTTTCTCAGTATTTTTTCAAAAGATGATGGGCTAATATACTTCATTTAATTCATTTCTCATCTGCAGGGTCAAATTTATGCAGTTGATGGTACTCTGAGTGTGTTCTATGTCAGTTCCGCTCGCTCCCTCCTCTCCCATATTTACAGTATTTTCACGTTCTTTATGCCGAGTCAGTGAATCTATCAAAATTATCTATATATGAATATCATAATAATTGTTTGGTACAATCAAACAGTTGCTCAAGCTAATTACGTTGGAGTGGTAGCACTTCCATTATATGTAGTGAAATCATGACAACTAAGCAGTGATTCTTTGTTTCTGATTCATACCGTTATTGCATGCTAAAAATGTGTAAATATTTTTTTCACTGTGTATTTCTTGAATATAAATATGTAACTGGATAACTGTGGCTTTGATGGTATGTGCTACTTTGGATTTTTTTTTGATGTCAAAGAGTTTTTGTGCCACCACCAAGAATGCCAAATTCAGTGGCGAATACCGAGTCAGCCCTCAAGCAATTTGTTTTGCTTCATCATACTTCTGAACGAAGTTAGATACCATGTATTCTTTGTAAATATATGTTCCACTGGACTTTTGTGATCTTGGTCCAGTTTACTAATCATATGTTTCTTATATTTTCTCTCTACTTGACAAATATTTTATATTTGTACGTTTTAGGTCAATCACCAGATGATGTATTATTAGTATATCCTGAAACCCAATTTTTGTTTTGTTAAGCTTTATATATCCTACCATGTAGTCCTAAATCATGTGTTCCCTATCTTGATTGATTTTGGATAGAGTTTTCCCCTATCATATTCTTTTTTAACAGATGTGATATAATGATTACCTTAAAAAATACTTTCCTATATTTTGAATGTATTGCAAATTTCTAATGTATTGGATAGATAATTGGTACACAAAACATCACAAAAATTGGTTTATTTTTGAATCACTAGCCCAGGTGCACGGACAAATTACTAGTACTTCTAAATATATTTACGGTGATTCTAATAATATTTATTTTATTATCTTGGTATATTTGGTTAAACCTAAACTTTGACTAAACCTATAACTAATTACAAAGGAATGGAGTACAAATCACTATTCTTGTAGAAGATGACCTCACTGCCGTAAACATGACCGTGTTTTCCTATCTTGTCTTAGATCCAGCTAGTGTCCACCGAGGCTGTGTATTCTTGTATTTTTTTTTTCAATAACGGGTGCATTTTTCTAAACTCAAGAGTTTACATCGAGGAGATTACAACCCATGAGGCTACGCATTCATGTATACATGCATCAATCTGTTTGCTGCATTTTGTCATATGTGATATGTCGTAAAATAGATTAAATAATTTCTGATGTGTAGGTCGTAGCATATGTGATATGTCCCTCTTCAGAAGATCTGCAAAAGGGATTCAGTTTGATGGCACGGACCCAACGGAGGGTGGTACAGTCATGTAGTATGGTCATCATGACCGTCCTAGTAATCTTTAAATTATGTGGACTCTTTTAGTATTTTGGGCGCCATTTTTTCATATGAACTCTGATTGAGGTGTTTTTCGACCTTGGTTTGGGATCTTTATTATCTTGTGATGGAAATATATCACTTTTACACCCTTCAATATGGCTAAGTCATCATGCCTGTATGTCCTCCATATTGCCTCCTCTTGACTCCTTTTACTGCACATTGATCCTAAAAATCCAGAATACCTACACAGATAACAAAGGCATGGAAAACTAATAAAATCGTATTAAAACTACTAGTTGTGCAAAGCTCATATGGAAATGAATAGAAACAAGTAATCATATATAAAGGACACAACATTTGCTATATGGAGCATGTGATGAGGAATTTTATAGTGAAAAAGTAGGTTTGAGATACTATCAAGACCCCCAAGCTAAAAACTTGCTCTTCCTCTTGTAAGATAGTTGATAAAAATGTGCTATCGTATAGCTTACAATCAATGCCTTGTATCCTTATTATTCCTACAAGCTCAAAATAATATAGCTCATATTTATACAAGGCAATACAATCTCAGTTATATATACTCCAACCACTAGAGATTCATCAAAAACCTTTATGCCCCATGTCAAAAGTTAATCTAGCTTGAAAAAGACTCGCGGTCCTCTTACTGCACTTATTATATTTTTGTACTTTAATTTTGTAAGATAAAAGTCGGGAACCACAAGATGTCAAACACAAATAGAAATAAAATTATTTCGATGCTACCCAGTCATGGCATCCAGTCAAGTGTTTTAGGTGCACACTTTAGGTATGTATATCCTAGAAAATATATCTCTTAATAACGAGGGTATGCCAAAAAAAAGGTGGTATATGTTCATCGGTTTGTGTAGGCTAAGAAGGACAATTGGAACCATTACCAAGGTGTCCCTTTTCGGTATCACAATCTCTCATAGTAATTCACATGAGTGTTCCAACTTTTGCTTGCAATACGAGCCCATACAATATCCAAAACTCTTTCCCATCATAACATTTCTGTTACAAATGTTTAATCAACTCATATCCGGAATCCGGGAGTTTCCACCACTAGGAACGTTCATTGGTCAGCGGAATTGGTGGCACCAGAAGGAACACGATAGTGGTGTAGACATGAATAAAGCGATATCATACTTTGATTCACAGGGCAAACTTTTGGCATATAATCTCGAAACTTTGAAACATCCATTCTAATTGACAACTTCATCCACAAGCAACTATCAAGACTATTATTTCCAACACTATGGGGTCGAGAAACTTCATTATTATTTATTTAAGACAATTCTAAAGAGTGACAACCATCAAGTTTCAGAGAACGTTTTTATTATAGTTTTGGTTTTTGAAGAAATCATGGCAATGTACTCTAGAGGGTCAAAGAAATTCACAAGCTAAAATAAGATTGATCAAAGTGCATCAAAGTTCTAACTTGTCTCCTACGGCCCCACGAAGAACAACCATAAAAGATGCATATAATACATTTTACGAAATCATCAAGGCTGCCATCAAGCTATCATGTGGACTCTACTAGGCATATATGTCGGTTCTGTGCTAGGAGCTAAGCATGGTCTTTTTCTTGGACTAAAGTAAAAACCAATACACTGCCCATAATGGTAAATATTCAAGGTGGTTTCGAACAAGCTATGTTAGAAATAAAATGGGGAAATTTCCTATAATCCTAAAAATAAAATTGCAGATAGTATTTCTCCCTTTAAATTTGAAGAATATTCACGACCATTGAACAACTAATATCTCTTTCTCGATCTACAATTCTTATATGTGTTGAAGTAATTTTTGGTAAATATATAATTCTAGTTGGCTTCATTATTCTTGACAAGATAAATACAGGGGAATGCGAGCTACTAAGGAAGACGAATTTCCTAATATTTTAAAACTTATTGTTCAACTTGGTTGTAATTTGGATGCTACGAAGCAATAAACCATGTTATGCATGCATGACTCAAATTTCTCCTGACCAATTGTTAAGCCGACCAAAAAGTGGTCAATGGTTTCTCTTATGGCTCTTCCGCATAGAACGTCAATCAAAATAGTCCATTCTGAGCAATGTTTACATACTTTGTACAACCCTAAGTCAGTAACTCTATGACAAGACATTGTGTACCATTATTGATTAGATATCATCGTATAAATATGTCTAGTTGCAACTCATATTTGGCGTTGGTATGGTACTTGATAAGGCGTCATAGCATAAACAATCATAAAGTATTATAATCGGGAGTAAATAATAGCGCTAGATTGTTTGGTTTAAACTGTTATCCACGCCGTGCCGATTCTTTTCGGTCGTGGGATGGACGCTGAAAAGGACACGCGGGGCGGTCGCAACGGAGCCCTGCTATCCCGTGAGGCAGGCATCGCTACAGGATAGGGTGAAAGATTCCAGACCGTGAACGAGTGTCTTGCGCGCCGTCGTACCCGGCGTCGTCGGATGGTGGACCGCGTGCGCGACATGTGCCCGTTGTCAGCGTACGCGGGCAGCAACGTGCGCGGTGAGAGGCGTGCGACACGCCTCCGTACACGTCGAGTGGCGGGTCCCGCTGAGAGCCAACATGGCGCAGGAAGGCATGACCGGAATCAGTTTAAGGCGGTTGAGAGCTGACTTTGCAGTGTAGATTGTAGACATATGCTATTTTTCGCGGTCCGGCTACAGGTTAGCCGCGGTCATAAGCTATAGACGCTCACTGGTTTTCGTGTACGCGAGCGACGTGGCATTGTGGAACCTGGCCGGACGCATTTTTTCGCGGCAGGGAGCCGACCTAGCAGTGTAGACTATAGACATACGCGGTTTTTCGCGGCCGGACTATATACGATCTGGCAGAATTTGCTATAGACTTACATGGTTTTACGCGGATGTCGGCGGCATGACAGTGTGGAATCTCGCTTGACGCATTTCTACGTGCCGGACGGACGAGTTGGCAGCCTACGATGTAGGTGTTTGCGGTTTCTTGCAGCGGAGATCAAACGTGGACGAGTAGACTATATAGGCTAGAATGCATCTCCCCTACGTATGTCTGGGTCTGGCTCTGCCCTATGCAATGCAACGCCTGTGCGGAAATAAAATATCATTCCTCTTTGTTATTTCTCGCATCGTTTTCTTTTTCATCTTTCTCACCATAGCTTAGCGTCGGCGGTGCGCTTTCCTTTAGGTATCCATGCCTGACACCCGAATGACATCATAGCCGTATCCGATACATTCTGGCTGCCAGCGTGGTTGCTTTTAGGCGGAGCGGCGCTACAAGCGAGAGCTGGTCAATGTAGATTGCACCGATAAGAGATCCATTCGGGAATTAGGAATATAGGTATAGCTTTCAGGTGCCATCACGAGCTAAACCTTGCCGAAGTTTACCTCATCGATAGCATAGCTAATCGTATTCGGACGTTTGGTAAATTAGATATACTGGCGTATAGGTGCTAACGATGCGTTGGGCGCGTTCAGTTCCCTGTGTAGTGTCCGACGACCTTGCGTCCGCTGCCTTGTCGACGCCTCTTTGTCCGGCCAGTGATCTTTTCTGGACTGTTGGCGGCTCTCGGCACGGAGAAATACAGCAGCGATGTTTTTATGTCTGTATGCGGTAGGTGCTCTCACGATGTGGTCTTCATTTTTCTTTCTTTCCTTTTTAGCTTTTATTTCGTTTTCTCATTGTTCTCGTTTTTTTCTTCGCGTTTCCTTCTTATTTTGTTTTCTATCTTTATCGCAGTTATTTTAATTTTTTATTATCATTTTTTGCAGTAATTTTTTATGTGTTCCTTACTTTGATCGCCTTCTTAACATCTTTCGTTTTCTTTTTATTGTTAAACCGTTTTTTCTTACGTGTTGTGTCCTGCTGTTTTTCTTTTTTTCTCGTTTTTTGGTTTCTTTTATGCTGGCGTCCTTGCCTACAATTTATTTTTATTTATTGTTTAGATTTGTTTTGCTATTTATAAACGTTTCCCCCTACTTTTCGTATGATCTTTTCTTTGTTCTGTTTTTCCTTTTTCTCATGACTTGATTTTTTTCGCATTTATTTGCCTTGCTATTTTCGTATTATTTTTCTGGTTCTTATGCATTTTTACGCATATAGAGTAAAACACATAAAGGTAATAGATAAAACAAACACTCTCGCAATCATTAATGATGAGAAAACGTGATCGACTGTGATAATTGTGTAACACTCTCGCAATTATAAATGACGAGCAAATATGATCAACCGCGATATGTGGCTGGTGGTGCGAATGATAGCTAGCATCGTCACCGGTTACATAATACAATGATTTCGCGGTTGATCCATATGAAGCGTCCAAAATGAATTACGATTGTGCGTTCCCGTGGAGGTTTTTGCTGCGAGTTCACGCTGCAGTCGGTGGCATCTCAGAAACAGCGATTGTTGCATCCACGACACACGAAGACTGTTCAAGTTGTCAATATTTTATCCTTTATTTATTTTCTTGCATAAATTCTGATATTTGTAGTACAAAATGTGAATTTAACACGAAAATATGTACTCCCTCCAATCCAAATTAATGTTTTCGGATTTGACTAGATTCGTTTGTATGTAGCACTAAAAATTGACTAGATACATACGAATCTTGACAAATCTGAGAACATCAATATGGATCAGAGGTAGTACTATAATTTACACAAACAAACCATTTGTACGTGTTCTATGTCCAGTTACCAAAATAACGTGTATTGTAATATGTATACATGTATGAGATGTAAATAATTTATGTACTCCCTACGTTTCAAAATATAAGACGTTTTAGCTTTGTGAAAAGAGTGTATTTAGACCACTTTTCGTGTGTAGGTTCACTTCAAATCTAAATGAACCTACAAAATAAAAGGGGTCTAGATATACTCCCTTCACAAAGCTAAAACATCTTATATTTTGAAACGGAGGGAGTAGTACTTTACACTACGTGTACTGTGCTTTCTAGGTTCTTATGTTTGTACAGTATTTCTATCTTGCCGTTTGTAGTTTCCTCCTTGTAGTTTGTCTTACAAATGCGCATGTGGTATGAATAGAACCACATAAGCGCGCGTACGATTTTTGGATGTGAGAATTTATCTCCAACACAAACTCGCAGCG
Organism: Avena insularis; assembly: GCA_023614405.1. Lineage (NCBI taxonomy): Eukaryota > Viridiplantae > Streptophyta > Magnoliopsida > Poales > Poaceae > Avena > Avena insularis. The sequence continues at coordinate 87,954,078 of CM042690.1, read as the reverse complement.
TGTACCTTGGAATGCAGGATAACCTCAGAATGCACGAAACAGAAAAAATCTTTGTCCTTTGTTGCCGCGCCTCTGGTTGCTACGATATCGTCTGAGATGAAAAGACGGTATAAAGAATCTTCCACGGTAAACAATGATGCACATATAGCAACATTGTGATGCACCGATTCAACCGTGCTTCTGAAGAATCTCATAGGTGTAGCGGTGCGTGAACGATTTTCAGCCGCAACAAGATTTACGCTTTAAGAAAAACGCACTATTACTTAGTGTTCAGAGACCAAATATTTTCTCTTGCACGTAGATGTAGAGCGATCATATCATAAAGCGTTATGCATAATGACCGCGCACCGAGGTGCAGAGAAGTCTAGTTTATAGGATACTAGTTTACAATACTAGCACCATAATGCATAACAATAGAAACAAGTATCCTAATATCATATTTATATATTTATAAAATCTTATTACAAAGCTATTTACAATGTCTCTTTTTAATAGTTTATCTGGATCTATGTTCCATGATACTTCAATAAAGCATGATTATAATATGACCTATCTTTATTAAATGTTGTGCCACATGGGCTTATTATCAATTACACTGTAATTTACATCAATGAAGCTCTCATTGTGCAAGCCATAAGAATGTGACGCCACGAAGGTCGCATTATTATATTTACACAATGATATCATGCTTTCTACTTACATCCTAGGCTCGGTGGTCAAGCAGACCAATCGGTAGTTGGATCTAGCATCCTCTTGATAGGTGTGTCAACATAACTCAATCAAATCTGTCCAGAAATCAAATACAAGAGGCCCCACGAATGAGGTCCACACATGATGCATATAATACACTCTACAAAATAATCGAGAAGGACATTAAGGTGTGCATGTGTACTCTAATGGGCGTATCTATAGGTTGTCTGCTAGTACCTAAGCCTGGTCTTTTTCCTGACCTAGAGGAAAAAACCAATGTTTTGTCCATTTCCCATAACGGTAAATGTCCAAGGCAGGTGGTTTCGAACAACTAACTTAGAAATAAATCCAACAAGTTTTCTATAATTCTTAAAATAAAAATGAAGATATATTGCCCCCTTTAAATTAGAAGAATATTCATGGCCATCGAACAACATAATACCTCCTTTTCCATCTAGAGTTATTAAATGTGCTAAAGTAATTTTTGTAAATCTATAATTCTATCTACGCTATTCCTAACAAGCTAAACACACGTGCATTCTAGCCACTAAGGAATAAGAATTACCAAATTTTATGAAATGTATCGTTCAATTTGGTTATACTTTAGATTATACAAAAGGAAATAAACCATGTTCTCGATGCATGACTAAAATTTCACATGACCATCTATTAAACCTGCAATATAGTGGTTAACAATCTCTCTTATGGATCTTCCGCACATAACACCCATGAAATCAGAATAGGGTATTCTAATCGATGTTTACATATTTTTTATAACCCTAGATCTAAACTTTATAACAAAACATCCTTATTGATTAAATATCATCAGATAAATATGTCTAGGTCCCATTTTAGATTTACACAATGATATCACGCTTGCTACTTGCATCCTAGGTGGTCAACTGGACCGACCGGTAGTTGGATCTAGCATCCTCTTGATGGGTGTGTCGACATAACTCAATCAAGTCTTTTCAGAAATCAAATACAAGAGGCCCCCATGAACGAGGTCCACACATGATGCATATAATACATTGTACAAAATCATCGAGAAGGCCATTAAGGTGTGCATGTGGACTCTAATGGGCGTATCTATAGGTTGTCTGCTAGTACCTTAGCCTGGTCGTTTTCCGGACCTAGAGGAAAAACCAATGTTCTGTCCATTTTTCATAACGGTAAATGTCCAAGGCAGGTGGTTTCGAACAACTAACTTACAAATAATTCTAGCAAGTTTCCTATAATCCTTAAAATGAAATTAAAGATATATTTCCCCCTTTAAATTGGATGAATATTCATGGCCATTGAACTACCTAATGCCTTCTTTTCCATCTAGAGTTGTTCAATGCGATGAAGTAATTTTTTGTAAATCTATAATTCTAGCTATGTTATTCCTGACAATGCTAGCTACTAAGGATGAAAAATTGCCATTTTTTTAAATCTTATCATTCAATTTGATTATACTTTAGATTGTACAAAAGGAAATAAACCATGTTCTCTATGCATGACTAAAATTTCATGTGACAATCTATTAAACCTGCAATAAAGTGGTCAATAGTCTCTCTTATGGATCTTCCGCATAGAACGCCAATGAAATAAAAATAGGCTTATCTAATCGATGTTTACATATTTTCATAACCTTAAGTCAAAACTTTATAACAAAACACTTGTCTCCTTATTGATTGAATATCATCATATACATATGTCTAGTTACAACTCATATTTTGCCGTCATATTTGTATGCTCCTTGATAAAGAGTTATAGCATACATACTCATGTATTAGTATAATTTATAGGATACTAGTGTATGGTACTAACACCATAATGCATAACAATATAAATAAGTATCCTACTATCACCATATTTATTTATTTACAAAATTTTAATGCGAAGCTGTTTACAAGCATTTTTTAGTTTTTCTGGATTTATGTTCCATGTTATTGTAATAGAGCATGATTCTAATATAACCTCTCTTATTAATTGTTGTGCCAAACCATCTTATTATCGATTGTACTTCAATATACATCAATGAATATTTCATTGTGTGAGGCATAAGAATGTGACGCCACGAAGGTCCCATTTTAGATTTACATAATGATATCACGCTTGCTACTTGCATCCAAGTGGTCAAGCGGACTGGTTGGTAGTTGGATCTAGCATCCTCTTGATGGGTGTGTCTACACAACTCAATCAAGTCTATCGAGAAATCAAATACAAGAGACCCCATGAATGAGGTCTACAAATGATCTATATAATACATTGTACACAATCATCAAGACTGCCATTAAGCTATGCCTATGGACTCTAATGGGCATATCTATAGGTTGTCTACGAGTACCTAAGCCTAATTTTTTCCTGACCTAGAGGGAAAAAGTCTTTGTGTTGTCCATTTATCATATCGGTAAATCTCCAAGGAAGGTGGTTTCGAAACTAACTTAGAAATAAGTCCGGCAAGTTTCCTATAATCCTTAAAATGAAATTGAAGACATATTGCCCCCTTTAAATTAGAAGAATATTCATGTCCATTGAACTACCTAATACCTCCTTTTTCCATCTAGGGTTGTTCAATGTGATGAAGTACTTTTATGTAAATCTATAATTCTAGCTACATTATTCCTAACAAGCTAAACACACGTGCATGTTAGCCACTAGGGAAGAAGAATTGCCAATTTTTCAAAAACGTATCATTCAATTTGGTTATAATTTAGATTGTACAAAAGGAAATAAACCATCTTCACAATGCATGACTAATATTTCATGTGACCATCTATTAAAGCTGCAATAAAGTGGTTAGCGGTCTCTCTTATGGATCTTCCGCACAGAACGCCAATAAAATCAAAATAAGCTATTCTAAGAGATGTTTACATATTTTTTATAACCCTTAGTCAATACTTTATAACAAGACAATTGTCCCCTTATTGATTGAATATCGTCAGATAAATATATCTAGTTACAACTCATATTTTGGCATCATATATGTAAGGTACTTGATAAGCTGTCATAGCATATACGATCATGTAGTATTATAATTTATAGGATACTAGTGTATGGTACTAAAACCATAATGCATAACATTAGAAATAAGTATCCTAGTATCACCATATTTATTTATTTATAAAATTTTAATGCAAAGTTGCTTACAAGCATTCTTTTCGTTAGTTTTTCTAGATTTATGTTACATGATATTATAATAGGGCATGATTCTAATATAACCTATCTTTATTAATTGTTGTGCCAAATCGGCTTATTATCGACTGCAATATACATCAATGAATGTTGCATTGTGTGAGGCATCAGAATATAACGCCACGAAGGTCCCATTTTAGATTTACACAATGATATCATGCTTGCTACTTGCATCCTACTCGGTGGTCAAGCAGACCGGCCGGTAGTTGGATCTAGCATCCTCTTGATGTGTGTGCCAACGCAACTCTATCAAGTCTGTATAGAAATCAAACCTAAGAGGCCCCATCAATGGGTCCACAAAAGATGCATACAATACATTGTACAAAATCATCAAGGATACCATCAAGCTATGCATGTGGACTCTAATGGTCATATATTTATCTACTAGGACCTAAACCTGGTACTTTACCTGGCCTAGAGGAAAAATCAATGTGTTGTCCATTTCCCCTAACGGTAAATGCCCAAGGAAGGTGGTTTCTAACAAACTAACTTAGAAATAAGTTAGGAAATTTTCTTATAATCCTTAATGTTAAATTTAAGACAGATTGTTCCCTTCAAATAAGAAGAATATTCACGGACATTGAACTAACTAATATCTCTTTTTCCATCTATAGGTCTTATATGTGTTGATTTTTTGGTAAATCTGTAATTATACATATATTATTCTTGATAAGATAAATACATATAAATGCTAGCCCCTAAGGAAGAAGAATTATCTATTTTTTCAAAACTTATCATTAAACTTGGTTATACTTTAGACAGAATAAAGAAAATAAATCATGTTCTCAATGCATGATTAAAATTTTAAACGTCCATCTAATAAACCGGCGAAAGAATGGTCAGTGGTCTCTCCTATGGCTCTACGAACAGAATGCCGATGGAATCAAAATAGGCCATTCTATGTGATATTTACGTTTTTTTATAACCCTATCTCAAAACTTTATTACAAAACAATTGTCCCATTATTAGTTAGATATGATCAGATAAATAAGTCCAGTTGTAACTTATATTTTGGCACCATATAGGTATGGTACTTGATAAGACGTCATACCATAGAAAAACCATAGGGTAGTATAATTTATAGGATACTAGTTTACGATACTAACATCATAATGCATACCATGACAAACTAGCATCCTAATATCATCATGTTTTTTATTTATAAAATCTAAAGGAAAATCTCTTTACAAGGTCTACTTTTATTAGTTTTTCTGTATCTATGTGTCATGATAGTGTAATAGACCATGATACTTATATGACCTCTCTTTATATAACATTACAAACTAGTATCCTTGTATCGTCATATTTACTTATTTATAAAATGGCAATGTAAAGTGATTCACAATGTCTATTTTTATTAGTTTTTGTGGATCTATTTGTCATGATACTCTAATATAGAAAGATACTTAATACTTATATGACCTATGTTTATTAAGAGTTGTGCGACATCGACTTATTATCATCGATTGTGCTGCAATATACATCAATGAATTTTCCATTGGAAGGCATAAGAATATGATGTCATGAAGCTCACATTATTAGATTTATGCAATGATATCATGATTGTTAATTGCTTCCTAGGCTCGGTGGTGAATTTGACCGGCCGGTAGTTGGATCTAGCATCCTCTTGATGGTCGTGCTAACACAACTCAATCAAATATGTGCGGAAATCAAACAAAGCGGTACCCGAAGGAGGTCCAGAAAAATTACATATAATATATTGTATGAAATCATCAAGGCTTCCATCAAGATAATGTTGTGGACACCAATGGGCATATCTTACAATTCTCAGCTAGGAGGTGTTCACATATTTTTCCTGGCTTAGAGGAAAATCAGTGTGTTGACATTTCTTATAACGGTAAATATCCAAGGTAGATGTTTGAAAACACAAAGCTTAAAAAATAAAGTTGTTGAAATTTCCTATAATCCTAAAAATGTTTTTGAAGATAGTATTGCTCCCTTTAGATTCAAAGAATATTCACATCCATTGAACTACCTAATACCTCTATCTCCATCTATAGTTCTTATATTTGTGAACTAATTTTTGGTTAATCTATAATGTTAGTTGGCTTCATTATTCTTGACAAGCTATATACACATGCATGCCAATAAATAAGGAAGAAGAATTACCTAATTTTCTAACCTTATCGTTAAATGTTGTTACTTTGTATGGTACACAAATAATAGACCATGTTCATATTGCATAACTAAAATTTACCACGGCCATCTCTTAAACTGGCCAAAAAAATGTTCAGCGGTCTCTCTTATGGATGTTCTGTACAGAACGCCAATAGAAAATAAATAGGTCATTCTAAGCGTTGTTTACATATTTTTTGTAACCCTATGTCAAAACATTATTACAAAACAATAGTCCCATTATTAATTAGATATCATTAGATAAATAAGTGTAGTTCCAGCTCATAATTTGGCGCCATATATGTATGGTACTTGATAAGACATCATACCTCAAAAAATCATAGGGTAGTATAATTTAACAAGTATCCTAATATCCTCATATTTTTTATTTATGAAATCTCAAGGCAAATCTCTTTACAAGGTCTATTATTATTAGTTTTATGTATCTGTGTGTCATGATACTATAATAGAGTATCATACTTATATGACTTCTCTTTACATAGCATTACAAACTACTATCCTTGTATCATCATATTTGTTTATTTATAAAATCTCAATGCAAAGCTATTTACAAGGTATATTTTATTAGTTTTTTTGGATCCATGTGTCACGATACTCTAATATAAAAAGATACTTAATACTTATATGACTTCTATTTATTATTTATTGTACCACATCGGCTTATTATCAATTATTCTGCATTATACGCCAATGAATATTTTATTTGCAGGCATAAGAATGTGACGTCATTAAGATTCCATTATTGGATTTATACAACGATATCAAGCTTGTTACTTGCTTCCTAGGCTCAGTGGTGAAGCGGACCGGCTGATAGTTGGATCTAGCATCCTTTTGATGGGCGTGCTGACACAACTCAATCAAGTATGTGTGGAAATAAAACATAGCGTTGTCCGAAGGAGGTCCACAAAATATACATACAATACATTGTACGAAATCATCAAGGCTTTCATCAAGCTCATGCATGCGGACACCAATGGGTATATATTACAGTTGTCAGCTAGGAGTTGATCTCGTCTTTTTCCTAGCTTAGATGGAAAATCAATGTGTTTCCATGGCTTATAACGGGTCCAAGGTAGATGTTTTCAAGTAACTAGCCTAGAAATAAAATTGTTGAAATTTCCTATAATCCTAAAAATGAAATTTAAGATAGTATTGCTCCCTTTATATTCAAAGAATATTCACATCCATTGAACTACTTAATACATCTTTCTCCGTCTATAGTTCTTATATTTCAGAACTAATTTTTGGTAAATCCATAATAATGTTAGTTGGCTTCATTATTCTGGACAAGCTATATACACATGAATGCCAACAAATAAGGAATAAGAATTACCTAAGTTTCAAACCTTATCGTTCAACGTTGTTTCTTTGGATGGTACAAAAAGAATAACCCAAATTATTAATGCATGCTTAAATTTTCGTGTTAAACCAGCCAAAGAATATGTCAAATGAATGCGAAACGTTGAAACATTCATGGGAACTGCGAAACGTTGAACATTAAACTATACACGTGAACTGTGAAACGTTGAAACATACATATGGCCTGCGAAACATAGAGAATATGAAACATTAAACTATATACATGGATTGCACGATGTGAAGCCAAACACGTCTATCACGGAACGTTTGTGTGGACTAGACATACGACAGTAACTGTTGTGCTCCACACGGTGAATCGTGTATACATAATACGATTGTGTGGCGCCACACGTTGCTCGCGAAACTTTGTACTATACCAGCGTTGAGTTTGATTCCTCTTCATATATTTCATGGCACAACACGTTTTTATGTATTTACAGGAGTTATATGACCATAATCAGAGTCTGACTGTCTTACCATGCTATATTTATTCTGCGGAGTAGCAAAGCTGAGCAAACCCATAACCGTGAGGAAGGAGACCTATACTTGTCATCTAGCTCCACGTCTAGTAGGTGTGGCATCGGAGGTCACCTGCTCGACGTGCTCGGCCTATCTCTAAAAATGAAGGCTCTCTTCGCTGCAGACAAGGATTTAGTCGTTTTTCTACATAAAGAAGTTGGAGATTTGCTTAACATGCATTGGTCTACTGTTTTCTTTATTCCCTGTAAAAATATAATATTGTAATAAATGTGTACTCTTACGTTTTCGAACTATCCTTTTGCACGACAAACTTCTCTCAAACCGTTTTGCCAGAGTGCAAGCATTAATTCGTGTGATTGTATGTAATAGAGCACAGTGATGTGAACAAACATACTGTATTTTCTTAGCCGATTCCGACGCAAGATCCATGCTTTCCGCGCGCGTGTGGAATCTACATCGCACGCACGTACATGACGTTCTTTTGCAGATATCGCTAGGTATGGTATCCACGTCAAATGCACATACACGACCTTTTTTGAAAATACCGCTATGACTTAGTTGTATATTAGCCTATTTCGTGCGTCCTCCATGCCCGGGATGCAATTGGTGCATGATTATCTACCCCTTATCACAAAGACCTGCAGGGTATATATATCAACACTAGTAGGAAAATGCCTAGAGCAATCATTTTGCGAGTGGCGTGCCATAGAAACAACACGCCATTGCTAAGAGCCAACATAGTAGTAGCATCTCGAATATAGCGAATGCCACTACTAAATCTTAATTATGGAGTTCAGTGTACTCCAGACGCCACTACTAAAGCGGACCCACATGTCGAACCGGGACAAATTTAGGGGAGGCATTCGGAAGTTGCAAACGCCACCAATGCCTACAGTTCTAGTGGCGTTCGCAGGGAAGAAACGCCGATGTTATCCTAGCTATAGAATCGAAAACTTTCCCACGCCGCCCCGACCACATTCCTCCCCCCATTCACTCCCTCTCGCTCATCCCCGACCTTCCCTCCCTCTTCCCACCCGCACTCACCGCGTCGGCCATCGTCGCCCGCCTTCACCGCATCCGCTCCTCCACTCGCCACCTCTTCCCATCGCCGCCTCGTCCCTGTATCCCCGTCACCACCTCGTCCCCATCCCCGCCTCATCCCCATCTCGATGCATCCGCTCCTCCACCCGCCACCTCATGCACGTCACCGCGAGCCACCGCCGGTGATCCCCTCTCTCCCCCTTTTTTGTTTGTTTTAGAGTAGATTATTTTAGATGGTTTAGTGCAGATTATTTTAGATGGTTTAGTATAGATGATTTTTAGATGGTTTAGTGTAGATGATTTTTAGATGATTTAGTGTAGATTTAGTATATAGTAGCAAATGTACATGATTTAGATGTTCTTGGAGCGTCTTCTTTTTTGTTTTCTTTTTTGTTTTTCGTTTGCTTGGTTTGCTTAGTTTGCTGAATAAATTGGTTGGACCCCCTCTTTCATACATTGGTTTTCAAATAGTTTGATTTGGATTGGAAAAGAGTAGGAAAGTTCATGCTTAAGTAGTAAAGATAGCTTATTTTTGACTGTGGCCTATGCTTTGTCATGCCATGCTCAATATTGTTTTGGCTTTATGCTTAGTATTCTTTGCTGTAGCATGACCTGTTATAAACAATTGAGATTGCTTAATGTGCCTTGGAAGGATCATGTGTTGTTTTAGCATATTAAAGCATAGTATTGTGGTATTCTCCTTTCATGCATTATTTGGGTTGACTTGGCACATGCTCACACCATGTTATGACTATCCAAAGTCACCATAGCCTTTATGATCCTTTAGTTTTCAACTTGTAGTATCACTTTATGCCTTGATCAATGATGTTTTGTCGCTCTACATGATTATGGCCATTATTGCTCTCTTAGTTGGTCGCTCCCAGTCTTTTGCTAGCCTCCGCAACCAAAGTATGAGTTCCACTCATGCATCCAACTCCTAAAACCAAGTTATTCCAAAGATTCCACCATACCTACCTACTAGCATATGCTATTCCAAGTATATTCATGTTTTTATCTACCTTCCGAATTAACCTTGTTATGAGAAAACTAGTGATTAAAGCTCTCACAAACTTGATGGCACACTTTAATTTTCTTGCCCTTAATAAACTTGAACCATTGTGTCGTCTATGTTGTATATTCTTGCACTTATATGTTGGGGATTAGCAGAACCATGCTGTCATGGGGAACGCTTTCAACATTGCACGGGTACTTTGTACCTAGTTGATATCATGCTCTTTTGTCTATGGATGTCGTCGGTGTGAAATGAAAGGGGAGCTTGTAAGTCCATGGAGTTATGTATGTGTGTTAGAGAAACGCCTGGGCCGCTGGTCTAATCCATGCTGTCATAGTGGAAACCTGCAGCGTAACTATAATGAGCTGTCTATGAAGCATTCTTCTTATAAAAAAAGAGTCAAATATTGAAAATAAAAAGAGAAAAATAAAAAAAAGATATGAGAAAATAGGAAAGAGAGAAAAAAGCATCATTTTCCCATGGTAAATAAGAAGATTGTTGAGATGCTCGTTGTCTGCTTGCCTTGTCATTTTGATATGGGGATTCTTCCGTATCATCGGGCAAGGGGTACCCCGTTGGCGGTTCTCTATGATCAACATGTACTTACTATGACAAGAACTTACCGGTAACTAAACTTGAGTAGCATAAGGAGGAGCCCTCCTATTCAAGGGACATGAGATTGCCAACTTATACTTTGTCAAGCATATACTCCATAGTTTGTTCACTTTAATCTTAATCACTTCAAGATGCTTATGATAGGGGCAATGAGAGCTGAAAGCTAATAAGTACCATAATTTTTGGAAGCTATTTATGAGACTTGAATCCCTATTTCCTTCTATGAAGGCCGTTCTTTTACTTTTATGTTGAGTCTCCACCTTCTATCTTTATGCACCTATTTTGAGAGCATAGTGGCTATTCTTAGTTCTATGTGCATTGTCCCAAGACTTGTTGATTGATGCATAACTTTGATATTGCTTGTTCTTAAACTATTTGTATCTAGTCACTCTTATGAACTTTGAAGGTGTCCTATGCATTTATGTTTGCTACTCTATGAGGGACAAGCTGAATGCCACTATGCTATGTTTTCTTTATGTGAAACAAACAAACGTCTTGCAAACCATTGTTATTCATGAATCTTTTGTTTGTGTCATTTCATTTTGCAACATAGTTGCTTTGCCTTATTGTTAGAACTTTGTCTTTCATGTTATGATTGAAGTACTATGATCCCAGCTATCAATGTTTTACAAATACTTTGATCAAGTTTATGATGGTGCATGTCTCCTCAAAAATTATTCTTTCTTTTTATCACTTACCTACTCGAGGACGAGCAGGAGTTAAGCTTGGGGATGTTGATACGTTGCAAACGTATCCATAATTTTTGATGTTCCATGCTTGGTTTTATCTACTTTCTTATGTTTTGTCCACACTTTGGAGTACTTTTATACACTTTCTTGGACTAACCTATTAACAAGATGCCAAAGTGCCAGTTGCATGTTTTCTGCTGTTTTTGGTTCCAGGAAAGTCAAAAAATGAATATTCTCGGAATTGGACCGGACAAAAGCCAAAGTCAATATTTTACCGGAAGACTCACGGAGCCAGAGGACGAGACGGAGAGGGGCCACAAGGTGGCCACACCATGTGGTGGCGCGGGTCAGCCCTGGCCGTGCCACTAGGTGGTGCGGGCCCCCTGGCCGGCCACCGACCTTGCCCCTTCGCCTATAAAATCCTCCCGATGCAAAAACCCTAGGTCGTCAATCAGAAATCCATGAAAAGATGACGCCATCGCCATCAAGGGGAGATTTGGGGAGATGAAGTCTCTGTTAGGCACCTGCTGGGACGGGGAAGTGCCCCCGGAGCCATCTCCATCGATCTCCACCGCCATCTCCATCGCCGTTGCTGATTCCCATGATGAGGAGGGAGTAGTTCTCTCTCGAGGCTAAGGGTTCTACCGGTAGCTATGTGTTCACCTATCTCTCTATGCGTGATCATATTGTGATCATGAGCTTTGTAATCAAGTAGATCTACCTTTATACTCAAGTGCTTTAATAGATCTCTGCTCTCCCCATGTGTGTGAAAGTGACAGCGTGCACACCATGGTGGCACTTAGGCTAGAGATTACAAATACTTATTATGAGAATAATTTGAGTTGGATGTCTCTATGAAATTGTGGTGTTTGTTTGAACCATCTAGTGCTCAAGGTGACAGTGTGGGGTTATCTAGATGGGGAGAGCGAACTTTGAGGTGTGCTGTTATAGCCCTACCATGGATTAGAGTGTCCAACCGAAGAGTAGTTCAGCGTAGTATCATAAAGAAGAATATATTTATATGAGAGTGTTCACTAGTGAAAGTATGATCCCTAGGCCTTGTTTCTAATCATTGAAACACTGTTTGCTATTAGATCTATTACATGTTTGCTTGCTTCTATATTTATTTCATTTTTACTTTAGTCTTTTCCACGCCATCAAGCTATTTTCTATCACCGTTACCACTTATAATTATCTATACCACTTGTATTTCACTATCTCTTCATCGAACTAGTGCACCTATACACCTGACAAGTGTATTGGGTGTGTTGGGGACACAAGAGACTTCTTGTATCTTGGTTGCAGGGTTGCTTGAGAGGGTATACCTTTGACCACTTCCTCCCTGAGTTCGATAAACCTTGGGTGATCAACTTAAGGGAAAACTTGTTGTTGTTCTACAAACCTCTGCACTTGGAGGCCCAACAACTGTCTACAAGAATAGAAGTGCGTAGACATCAAGCTATTTTCTGGCGCCGTTGCCGGGGAACTAAGAAGAAGAAGCTCCCACGTCAACCACGCTCCATCACCCCGCCATAACATTATACAACACTTTAGATGGTACCCTTATCTATTATTATAAATGTATTCATCAAAACACTAGTGCACTCTTGTGCAACTTTCAATGTCTTTGTTCACCTCGCTTCCTACTTGACTTTAATCGGTATCTATAGGAGTTTCCAACATATTCCCTTATAACATAACCCTTTATGTTTTAAGATATGTCATCCTTTATGGATTTGGAAAATATGTCTGCAGTTCTCTATTAGACACTGCGGACATACTTAGCTCAACGTTCTATGATTCGAACTTAATAACTTTTAAACGTTCCTTATTTGGATCACATATTATGCTAAGTTATCATCATGGTTTACTAAGACAGAACCTATGTCTCAACATAGTGGATGACGATCATCCTTTTCTTTCTTTCAGCCATTGATGTTAAACTTAATACTATTCCTAATTTGAGTTATTAAGGACCAGTTCCTTAATTAACTTCTATTCTGAAACCCCTTTCAGAATCCCTTAAGGAATACTACATAATATCATAATACACCTATTATCAACTTCTACATCTTATAAGTATTTGCGCTTTCATTCTTAACACACTTAAGAATCACTCCTATAAGCTCCCACTCAAAATATGTTCCTACATATTTGAATTTGAGACTTATATTGCTCCCACTCAAAAATATGCCAATCACATATTGTTTCAGGAAGACTTTCATAGCTCCCACACAATTTTATGCAAATTGCATATCCACTCACTATTTTGAACAACTTCAAAATGCTTTGATCAAATATCAAACTTGGATATTTACTATGAGATACTAGTACTTTTACTAGTTTTAAATCCTCTAGACATAAAGCACACATGAATAAAATTCATTTGCATTCGTCCAATACTTGACAAATTGTGCTTTTGTCATTCACCCCCTTTTCCACTATGGCTTTGCAGTCATTTGGGAAAATTCCAAGTAACCCCTTTTACTTGTGAGATTCAGCAACGAATTGCTTTCTAATCTCAAGTGAATTTCGCTTCTAGGATTTCTCATAATTCTAGTTTACCATTATTTCCTTTGTAGTTTGTAGGTATGTCATATTCCATGACAAATGATTCACAAATGTCTCGATACAAGATATGGATTACATTTTGAATCCTACTTCATGTAGTGAAAACACCAATGGGGAAAACACAATGATAATTATCATTGATTCTTTCCTTTGTAAAGATAATTATTCAGAAACATTGTCCGTTGTGCTTCTCAACACTCTGATGTAGGGATATGAATCCTCATCGTGTTTTTCACTATCTTCCATTTGCTCCATAATCGAGAAATATCAATGAAAGTGAGCTTTCTCAAGAATGTACCAAAATCCAAGCAATACTAGTTTTGCTTCTCTTTTGGTTTCAGCTATGGATTTTGTATTCAAAGTTTCCAACGAATACTCTACAAGGACTTATTCGCTATTGTTTTGGTTATATCGAATAACCCTAAAACATTCACGAATTCAAATGGTTCACTATATTCTAATTGAGTGCTAACTATTTCTAACTAATGTTCTCTACATCTACACTACAACGATTTATTTGGTGCCTTCTATTCACCCACTTTGATATCTAATATCACATTGTGATGCTTCGCATTTTGACGTTTCAAAACTCTTTGCATTTCACAATTTCTTTTTATGCCATTCTTATAAATTCGAATTTCATTACTACTGATCAAATCATAGTAATTAGATTCTCTTTTATCTTTATACCCTTTGTTGATGAAACACTTTGATCAAATCAAATAGTTTCATATTCATGTTTCCTTTGGTAAACTTCTTTACACATTTAAACAATCATATAATGACAATTACCATTTTCGTTAAAACACAATACATCGAATATGTATTTACTTTTAACAATTCATCAAACACTTTATATTCAAGTAATACACGGTGTTCAAGTTAATTTGCCAAACTTAGGCATGATTTATATGTGATAAGAAATCGAATGACTTTCACATATTATAATTATAACTTTGAATTTAAACAATGGTTTTCATTTCATAATGAAATATCATTTAAGTTGGGTATTTTAAGGCATTTTAATGTTTTACAAATGTTCATTCATTATCAATTAGTTTCAAACGAACAAGGATAATTCACATATAATCAAACAAGATATGAACAAGAATAGAAATCATTCATAAAAGTAGAACAACTGTTTGTTACAAACTCATATGAATAAACGTCTCACAAAGTATGAGACACACTAAAGAAGTTCATAATATTTTGATTACAATAATCATCCTAAACATAAACTAAGTGATAAATGTTGAGGGAGAGTGTCATCGGTCATCATCATCATGCTCGCCATCAACACGCAACGTCACCTCCTCTCCAGCAAGCACCTCTCATGCAGAAGGACATGTTTTCAGCAAAACATAACAAGTATCAAATATACTTAACACTGCAAATGTGTTTGCAAGATTATAACATTTATAAAACTGTATATCAAATATATACCTTTGTCATTGATGACCAGAGCGACATCTGGTTCAACCAACACATTCCTGAGATGTGTCACGAACCGGTGGAACTCCATTGATTCCGCGTCGCCCCTCATAACGCAAGTCCTGACTTGTGCTTGGTAGTTTGGTGGCAGCGACCGCAGCACAACACCGTTTGCAAAAGAGCCCGTCATCCAGCTATCCAGGAAGTATGCATGCCTCATGTACACATCATGCATGCGCTCCAAGTGGTTGTCCAGTGATGAGTTCTCCTCCATCTTAATGGAGAGGAAGTCTCCCATCAGCTCATGCTCCCATATGCGTGCTTGTTCCATGAAATGTGTCCTAAGCTGGAGCATCACCGAACGAGGGTTGACATCACCCATGAAAGGCCACAACTCATCCACCATAAACACATAGTAACTGAAATGAAGGAGGCCATCTCACGACGGAGATAGCGGTCTTTCCGCTGCTCTGGGGTCTCTAGGTCAGTGGGCTGGTCCAAATCTATCCCGTCGAGTATGTAGTCGACCACGTCATTCTCGCTAAGGAGAACATGGAGATGCACAACCCATATTGAGAAGTTTGATCCATCTAATCTGAGCTTCTCCCCTTCTAACCAATCAATCTTCAACAGGAAAGGTGGCATCTACATTTATAATTGCAAAAAGGAATTTAGACTAAGCTTATAATTAAATGAGTTAATAATAACTCCACTCAGAAACACCTATCCCCAAAAGGGTTCCTAGTGATAACACGACCCCTATCAGCCACATCTCCCCTGATCATCACGGCCATCAATGTGGGTTCAAGGGTGGATGCTAAACGTCGGTCATATCATTCATGCGACTCATGCTCGATCTTTCGACCATCAATGTTCCGAGGCCATGTCTGTACATGCTAGGCTCGCCAACTCAACCTTAGTGTATTCGCTGTGCAACATGGCTTACACCCACTATATGCGAATGTAGATATGTCTGACACCCGATCATCATGGCCTGCCTCATACCGAAGAACTTTCTTGGTGGTGCACACTAAGGGGGAATACAATCGTTGGTAATTTTAATAGGGATCATCTTATTAGGCTACCATCGAGTATCTAATACTAGCACACAACAAGATATACAAACAATGACATTGAATGTAAATGCGATGTGATATGGTCCTTCACATCGTGATCTCCATCCGTCGTCACCGAATTCTGGCGCCGTAGACACCAGGGTACCGGTGTCATTCCGGCGTGGTAGTCCGTCACCTCCATGACTATCTACTACTACGTAACATAAGGTAATCACTTTACCTTTGCCACAACCATATCACAAAGCAACGCCCCCCTGCAAAACAAAGTTAGACGCCTCTACTTTATATTTGCATGTTTTACATGGCTGAATGGGCTTTCGAACAAGAACTGTTCTTACCTACGAACTTGCAGCACAACGCTGATCAAGTAGTTGTCTCTACTACACCCCTTTTGGGGCCTTCCGTTGCAAATGGTATACCAACTAATGTGAGAGAGACAGACACCCCCCTAAGCCACTTTATACGGTACAAGCCGTATGTCAAGCGTGGACCAGTCTCACGAATGAACGCGTAAAGCCGGTTGGGGGCCGCTTCATCAAGCATTACTGCAGTATACACAAGTACACGTGGAAGGGTGACAACTAAAAGATCAATGCCCACACGCTACATCTCGTGTGTTCTACCCGTACTAGTATTACTACACATAGATCTAGCTCTGATACCAATGTTGGGGTTCCGCGTATGAAAACAATAAATTTTATCCTACGCCCCTGAACCCCTGAAGCTGCCAGGACCTATCTATTAGTAATACAGTAACAGGAGGGGCTTTTTGCGAACTTACCCTTGAAGACCGAAAAGCGTTGTCAACGCTCAGGAGAGCGTGGTTGATGTAGACGAGCCGAAGCCGACCTCAAGATTGTGATGAAGTCCTTGTGCTCCTTTGGCTCCAATGACTTGAGTGCCTCAAGTGCGACACCTCGCGGGGAGTTACACACGTTCGGTGCTTGACGATGACTCCTGCTTCCCCGATCTAGCAGCAGTTGTGAAAGTAGAGCTCCCGGATCTGAATCCCGCAGCGCGACCGCGCTCCGTGGTGAAGATGTCTCTCGTTCGCGAAGTCCAGACTTGGGACCACGGTCACGAGAGAGAGAGGGGAAGGGAGAAAATATCAATTAGAGGTCCTCCCAAAAGTGAGAAGACCTTTATTGATTATTAGTGTATTTTATTTGGCCAAATACCCCCAGTATATATAGGGGGAGGGGAGGTACTACCTCCCTTAAAGTCCCGGGGTGGGACTAAAGGAGAGGAGGGGGGAGGGGTGGCACCACCGGCCACCCCCATGGGCCCCGTGCAGGGGGGCTGGCTCACTAGGGCGCCGGCCACCTCCTTGGCCCCTTCTCCCTCTCTCCTTTCCCTAATGGGCCCTCTCCCCTCCGGGAATTGGCCCATTAAGCCTTTGACCATTTAAATTGATTTTTCTCTTTATTAAATAATTATGAATAAATGATTAAATCAATATTTAACATTCATTCATATATTATTCAACCTCCGTGGCTATGGAACACTTCCACCTCCACTGCGGACATCCTCTGGACTTACCGAAACCCTTCCGGTTTTCTCTCTACAAATCTTCGGCGATTCTACCGATCCTATAAACACTCTCTAAGCATCATCAAGCCCTTAAGCGTGATACCCCACGGTTAGGGAACACTCCAGACATGGTCGGGACACTCCCGCACCAATGATCGACAGAGGGACCTGGATGGCCATGTGACCCCTGTGCGTTCCACGAAGATCTTTCGTCGTTTGAACCGGGACAGTCGTGTCTTATTCCCTTTGTCTCTTGATACTTGCATTGCCCGAGATCTGATCAATGACATCACCATGTCATGTTCAATCTCGTTACCGAACAATGCTACTTGACTCGTTCCGACAAGTGATATCCCCGCGATCAAATCACACGCTGCGCAGCTATTGGATATAACTTCTCCGAGTGGGCGCTTTGAGTATCTTCCCGTCACATGGACGGACAAATCCCGCTCTTGACATATATTGCCTCAACGGTTTCCTCCGAGTACCTGAAGACACCTTTATAACTACTGTATTAGCAAGTGGCGCTTGATGCTATCAAAGCCCTCTTGGGAAACAGTGATTGATATAGCCTCATGGTCTAAGGAATAGTCTACGAGGATCCATTTCTAATCATCATAACTTGAACTTCGTGACATGATCGGGTCACGATGTTTAGGTTTGGTATTGGTTCATCATCTTATTCTCGGAATGAGATGACTCCATTTTCAACTAGCATAAATGCCACATGATCAGGAAACATGATCATCCGTTGACCAATGAACCAGTGACTAGAGTTTCACTGGGAAACCCTGGTTGTTTGTATATCACACGTGTATTTATGTTTCCACTCAATACAATTATAGCATGATATGAAACTTAATAATAAACTATATGAAATATGATAATAGTCCTTACTACTATTTGTCTCTAGGGCATATTTCCAACAGATTTATGTAGCATATGGATCCACCGTCCGTCATGTGTGATTACACCTCGTGTATGGATAGGAAGTTTCGCATAGTGCTCCCTCACAACTGTGTGTTCTTTGACCTATATGTATATTCATTCTATCTTGTTTATACTATATGTGCTATAACCGTTAGAAATAACAGTTGTTTTCTAATGATCTTACTCAGAACATCCCATACAAGTCAAGACCTGGCTTCTTGGAGAAGGTCTTGAGAAGACATGAAGATTATGGAATGTTTGAAGTCATCATTGAGTCAAACAAACAGCCTGGACCCTGATGGCTCTGAAATATAGTCATCTACGTCCATATTTAAACTGGATATTATTCATATTTTTTGATGAAATATCTCTCTAAACCCTGCCATTAATGCCTAATGATCAAAGGGGTATGCAATATTTTCTTGCTATTTTCCCTAGGCAGATAATGACGTTTGATGATGGAAATCACTACATTAAAGTCAAAGGTACGAGATTTCCAACAACCTAAAGAAACCAGGAGTCGTGAAGTGGAGACAGACGCTTTAATGACCAAATATACGGCGGGAATAAAATTCTAGCTGTATAGTTGCGGTTGTATAGTTGCCACCGCCACCGCTAGGTCAAACAGAACAACTTTCATGAAGGGAACCCTATATAAAGAGGCCTAGGGCGACGAGATAAGAGCTCTCCCTCGCCCTGCCTCGGCCTCTCGCCACCAGAACCCTGCATCCACAACACCGAAGAGCCGCCGGAGGAATAGACTTAGATCTAATCTCCAAACTATTCTCCACCACCATAGCCATATTATACCACTTGTAATAGTAGATCTCATCTTCGATTGGCGACATTGTAAGACTATTTGCTATCAATCTCATAATTCTATTGCAATGTTTATGATCTTTGATTTCATCTCTATGTGTGAGTAATCCTCCTTGGGCTAAGGGCTTCGGCCTAGCTATGTAGCTTTTGTGCATGTTATTTATCATAGATAGGATCATGTATTAGTTTGTACTAGTAAGCTTGCACGTGCAATGCACGATTCCTATTATTAATCCATATACTTAGAATTCATGAAGCACAAAATGAAGTACATATGTTCTTAAAAGCAAGTCAATTTGAGACATACATATCATGTAAAACATGTTACTTGCCATGTTTTTATTCTACATGGTGAGAACTGCCTCCTTCAGCCATTAACGTTGTAACCGGTGAGCAAATGTTCATCAGTGGGATTTGTCCACTGCAATATTTCTTTGAAATAAATATCTGAAGTTTGTATTTATTTGTTTGTGATTAAATGAAATGATTTTATTATTCATTTGTTCAATGTAAAAAATGTTTGTTACTAAGTGTTTCTTTAAAAATACATAACCTAATTCCCAGAACAGGGAACGTGTATATATATGGGGAAGGGCGTAATCATAGTTTAAGTGCACACTTTTCAACATTAGCTCTAACGACGGCCTAACTCCACATCAAGAACAGTTGGTGTCAAAGTCTAAGCTCCGATAAGAATATTACTTAGTATGACCAACAAGAAAGAAGATTGCTAATAAGGCATACTCCTATTAGAAAGTTTTGGAAAAGGAAAAAAATAAAATACAACAAACTCTCACATAAAAAAGAAGAGTTGATCTAATATATTGTTACAACTGGGATTTAGAACGGGAGCAATGCATCTACTCTAAAACAGTGGATTCACAGTCACCAATATCAATGTTCATCAATATAGCTCACACTCAACGGGTTCATCGTAGCATTCACCATCTATTCCATCTCGCTATCATTTGTTCAACCTCCTTGGATACCATTTCTTCCCAAGATTAATTATCACTATCCTCATACACAAATAGACTAAAAGAAAGTAAGCAACGCCTGATAGTTGGCAACAAGCAATAAACTTTGGAGTTTCCGGGAAAGCCTAAAAATCTGACATAACTTTACAAATCAGATAAACTAGTTTGACGCTAAATACTGTTACACCGGAATTAGGCAATATTCTTAAGCTTGTAACAGAGCTCATACTACAATTCTAGAAGATCCTTTGAACGATAAACCCTTCATGAGAGAAGAAAAACAAATAAAAACAACAGCAATATGAAAGTAATTTGTTTCTAGAACCCCAATGTTGCCATGAATAGTTTACACTCATCTTAATTTTCCTAATATTTATTTCCATTTTCGCTATGGTACATAAAGTGATGATATCCATAGTCTACACTTCAACCCAAAGCAGAATTATGTGTTCAGAACCAATTAGAATTAAACTAAATTCTAAAATTTAAAAAGGGATGCACTAATCAAATACTATTACTGAAATTAATTTCTTCACATGTGAAAGGGTTTTGACATAAAAATGTTGATGCAAATCCTATATATGTAATGGCATGTCCGCTGCAAGTTAATGTTTCAGCTAATTAATTTAAGTCCGCACAGATTTCAATCCAGAACGTATGTGTGCACAATGTTTTTTGCTTTCAATAATATGGCAGGAGATGAAAAATCATACCTAAGTTAGAATCCGGGGAAGATTTATGTAGACTCACACATAGTGAGATCAGATTTCTCATTGAACAAAGCTGACCAAGAAAACAAGATGTTACTAAACTTATTTTGTTTTGGTTCTTGTAATTGAATGGAAGAGAAGGGCACACTTTGTAGACATTTAAAAATTAAGCATTTACCTTGCCAAAAAGACAACTTCAAACTCTTTACACTACATCACCATAGCATCCCTTGTACTTAGAAAGTTATTCAACTTTGATGGATATATGGCACCAACAACAGTAGTTACATATGAAAGGGTTAATCAACGAAAAAACTAACTGAACAAAAGGGAAAACAGGGGAGACTCACCAGAATGAGAGGTAAGTGCTTGATGGTCAATGACACACTGCAGCAGAGAGTAAATGTTAAAGATAAACACAGATGCTTAGAAGATCTCAAGTAAAATGAACCACAAGACTGGCCACATCAACTTTAGGAAGTCCACCATGGTGTCCGGCTGCTGGAGGAGGTTGAGAGAGGACTGGTCTAGAGGTGGTCGCGGAGAAGGCTTGCGCAGCTCTGCTAATGTGTATATACACTATATGTGTCCAGGATGGACCAAGCCGATGATAGGCTATACGTTTGCTTAGTGCAAAAAAACAGTATGCACAACTCGGATACGAGGTGGTGGAGTTGTGCATGAACCGAATAACTAAACACAACATAAAAATACTTTATGCAAGAAACAACCTTAATCCTTTTCTTATTTGTCCTCACATTTGGGAAAGGACCATGAAAACTGGATAAAACACTGAGATGGGGTCAAGCCTATGAATGATGCTACTGATTTACATACATGAAAATAATTAATTGTACGGCTCCCCTATTCTAAATGCATTGCTTTCGATATAAAATGTCATCTATATCCATATAAAAATCAAAATATAGTCGCTCAATTGGGGCATGTACGGCATGTAACACGTATGGACATATGCCCAAACTGCAAAAAGAAGATGATGTAGGTATTTGCTGCAACTGCATGCACATAGAACAGGGACACATTTAATGGCCGATTAACAAATCAAAATTGTTGACCGTGCTAGGACAAAATGCACAGACCAATTCATGCTAGCAGTTGTGAATAAAAAATATCAGCCTCACCTGATTCGGTGATGAGCAACGGAGAGGAGAATACAGTTGCAAATGCTCTAGGAATAAGTATAGCAAGCACGAAGTGGCACATGATTTATGCTTTATGGCTGTTCTCGGAACTTAGTTTCAACTTTGTGAAACCGAAAGGCTAATATAGAAAAGATTGCCTATGATCTAGTGGCCAACCTGACAACACATACTCTGATGTGGCATTCTTCTTTCAAGTTCCTGCCATAGAACCATTGTCGCTGTAGTCAGAGGCGGCGGTACCCTAGTCGATGAGGAGCGTGTGGATCTGCTCTGTGTCATCCCGGCAGGACGCGGAGGAACACTCGTCTTCTGGGGAAGACAGGGCGCCGGTAGCAGCGGAGGGGCGCCCAGGCCAACTATAATCGATAGACAAAGGCGGGGATGGCGAGGAGCCTTTGTCGCTGGTGCACTCGTCATCCTCTGCATCACGATCTAGCGCCACCGCGAGGGGGTGATGCGGAGGGATTGGGGTATCACATGGAGGATGGAGGCAGAGATGGTGGGATGCAGGGGAATATGAGAGAGACAGAGAAGAGGGGTCACGGACTCACAGTGCGATGCGGGACGTGCGTGGCTGCGAGGGATAAGTTTTTGTCCAACGCTACTAATTGCTAAGCGCACACGGGAATCAGATCTGGCTAAGCCTAGACGTTATATGGTCTTAACTGGGCCTGATCGTGTGGTTGTATTCTCTCTGTGTGTAATTTGCGGGGTACATGAAACAAAATTATTGTTAGCTCCTTTATAAGTAGTAGAGATGACATGATGATTATTGTATCCTCTCTTGCCTCAATCCAAGGACTTGTTAGGTATCCAAGACCCCGAGGACTGAGCCAAGTATAGAGAGTATGAGTAATGACTAATTTGCAGGTTGGGAACCCTAGTGACAGAAGGGATAGTACGGTTGTATGTGAGGGATTTACTTGGGATTAACCGTGACGTCACTATGCATATCATTAGTTCTCTTTCTTATATGGATGAGACTAGTAGGTTATTGCTATAAGCGGTTGCGGAGGCAATAGCAATTATAGACGCACTGCCCACATATAATTTATCTTACGCTAACAATTACATGCATACTTATTATTATCTTTTATTCCCATCAGATGTTTTGTACACTTACAGGTGAAACCGAAAGCCCTAGGCCCTCTCTCTCCATCATCGACAACAACAAAAGACAGCAAACTCTTGGTCTGATAAAAACACAAAAATAATTCTAATACTCTCGAAGGTCCGTTAAAGTAACTTCACTATGCTTTCTGCTTCCCGAGGATTCGATAAACCTAGGTCTACTAGGGAAAAAGAGCTATACTACATCCGTAATCCGGATCGAAGGTATCAACCCTTTTTCTGGCACCGTTGCCGGGGAAGCAATAGCTACCCTGGTGAGGTTAGTAGGAACCTTGCTAGTTTTAATTCTTGTTTTTAATTTTTAGTTTGCTTTCAGTCTTTATTTGAGAAACCAAAAAAAAATAGTTAGTCTTTAAATTCTTTCTTTTACTATTATAAGTCTCTGTTTAAGAAAGCCCAAAAATATAGGAAATATGGCTGGAAAGAAGCTTGGGGAGTTTTCTACTCCCAACAATGATTATTTGCGTACTCCTATTACCAAGCCAGCAATTGCTGCTGATGATTATGAAATTAAGCTCCACTATTTAAGTTTGGTTCAACATAATCAATTTGGAGGCTCTGCTATTGAGGACTGATGTCTACGCACTTCTATTCTTGTAGACAGTTGTTGGGCCTCCAAGTGCAGAGGTTTGTAGAACAGCAGCAAGTTTTCTCTTAAGTGGATCACCCAAGGTTTATCGAACTCAGGGAGGAAGTGGTCAAAGGTATCCCCTCTCAAGCAACCCTGCAATCAAGATACAAGAAGTCTCTTGTGTCCCCAACACATCTAATACACTTGTCAGGTGTATAGGTGCACTACTTCGGCGAAGAGATAGTAAAATACAAGTGGTATGGATATAAGACAACGGTGCCAGAAAATAGCTTTGATGGCGTGGAAGAGACTAAAGGCAAACTGAAATAAAGATGGCAGCAAGCAAACATGTAACAAATCTAGTTGCAAACGGTGTTTCAATGCTTAGAAACAAGGCCTAGGGATCATACTTTCGCTAGTGAACACTCTCACATAAATATCTTCTCTTTATGATACTACTCTGAACTACTCTCCGGTTGGACACTCTAATCCATGGTACGGCTATAACAGCACACCTCAAAGTTCGCTTTCCCCATCTAGATAACCCCACACTATCACCTTGAGCACTAGATGGTTCCAACAAACACCACAATTTCATAGAGACATCCAACTCCAAATATAACTCCTAACAATTATTTGTAATCTCTAGCCTAAGTGCCACCATGGTGTGCACGCTGTCACTTTCACACACATGGGGATAAGCAAAGATTCATTAAAGCACTTGAGTAGCAGAATAGTTCTATAGATTACAAAGCTCATGATCTCAATAAGATCATGCATAGAAAGAGAGATGAACACATAGCTACCGGTAGAACCCTTAGCCTCGAGGAAGAACTACTCCCTCCTCATCATTGGAATCAGCAATGGCGATGGAGATGGCGGTGGAGATCGATGGAGATGGATCCGGGGGCACTTCCACGTCCTGGCAGGGTGCTGGAACAGAGACTTTCTATCCCCCGAATATACCCTTCGGTGGCGGCGGATCTGCGGAACTTTTCGTGGCTGGAGGATGTTCTATTTAGGGTTTTTGCATCGGGAGGATTTTATAGGCGAAGGAGCAAGGTCGGTGGCCAGCCAGGGGGGCCACACCATGCCCTAGCGTGGCCTAGGGTTGCCCGCGCCATGGGGTGGTGTGGCCTCCCTATGGCCCCCCTCCGTCTCGTCTTCTGGCTCCGTGAGTCTTCCGGTAAAATATCAACTTTGGCTTTTGTCCCGTCCAATTCCGAGAATATTCATTTTCTAACTTTTCTAGAACCAAAAACAGAAGAAAACAGGCAACTGGCACTGTGGCATCTTGTTAATAGGTTATTCCAAGAAAGTGTATAAAAATACTCCAAAGTGTGGACAAAACATAAGAAAGTAGATATAAAACAAGCATGGAATATCAAAAATTATATATACTTTAGCAACATATCAACATCCCCAAGCTTAACTCCTGCTCGTCCTCGAGTAGGTAAGTGATAAAAAGAAAGAATAATTTTTGAGGTGACATGCACCATCATAGACTTGATCAAAGTATTTGTAAGACATGGATAGCTAGGATTATAGTACTTTAACATAGCATGAAAGATAAAGTTCTAACAATAAGACATAGCAACTATGTTGCAACATGAAAAGGCACAAACAAAAGATTCATGAATAACAATGCTTTGCAAGACGTTTGTTTGTTTCACATAAAGAAAACATAGCACAGTGGCATTCAGCTTGTCCCTCATAGAGTAGCAAACATAAATGCATAGGACACCTTCAAAGTTCATAAGAGTGACTAGATACAAATAGTTTAAAAACAAGCAATATCAAAATTATGCATCAATCAACAAGTCTTGGGACAATGCACATAGAACTAAGAATGGCCACTATGCTCTCAAAATAGGTGCATAAAGATAGAAGGTGGAGACGCAACATAAAAGTGGAAGAAAAGCCTTCATAGAAAGAAGTAGGGATTCAAGTTTCATAAAGAGCTTCCAAAAATTATGGTACTTATTAGCTTTCAGCTCTCATCGCCCCTATCATAAGCATCTTGAAGTGATTAAGGTTAAAGTAAACAAACTATGGAGTATATGCTTGACAAAGTATAAGATGGAAATCTCATGTCCCTTTGATACTTTGCTAATGTATCCATAATTTTTGATGTTCCATGCTTGGTTTTATCTACTTTCTTATGTTTTGTCCACAGTTTGGAGTACTTTCTATACACTTTCTTGGACTAACCTATTAACAAGAGCCACAGTGCTAGCTGCCTGTTTTCTGCTGTTTTTGGTTCCAGGAAAGTTAGAAAATAAATATTCTCGGAGTTGAACGGGACAAAAGCCAAAGTCAGTTTTTCATCGAGGGACACAAGGAGCCAGAATACGAGACGGAGAGGGTCCAGGGGCCGCCACACCACCTGGTCGTGCGACCCAGCCTGGCCCGCGCCAGAGGGTGGTCTGGCTGCCTCTAGCACCCCCTCGGCCTCCCTTTTCGCCTATAAGATGCCTCCGATATAGAAACCCTAAGTCCCAATCAAAATTCCACGAAAGAGTCTGTAGCTGCCGCCATCTCCATCCCTAGACCGGGAGGGATCTAAAGCTCTTCCCGGCACCCTGCTGTAGAGGGGAATTCACCATGGAGGCCTTCTTCATCACCATGCAAGCCTCCGGTGTGATGCGTGAGTAGTTTATCCTTGGACTACGGGTCCATGTAGTAGCTAGATGGCTGGTTCTTCTTCTTTGTGCTATCGTGTTTAGATCTTGTGAGCTCCGTTCATGATCAAGATCATCTATTTGTAATTCTACATGTTGTGTTTGCGGGGATTCGATGGATATTGAGATGCTATTTCAGATTGATTATTGATTCTATCATGTCTTTGTTATTTGTAATCTTGCATGCTTTCCATTGTTAGTAGCTATCTTGGCCAAGTAGATGCTAGCAACTCCAAGAGTTAGTATTTATGCTCGATAGTGGGTTCGTGCCTCTAGTAATCTGGGGAAGTGACAAAAATCTCTAAGGTACTAGATGTGATGTTGCTACTAGGGAGAAAACAACAATCCTTTATTCATAGAACAATCGTATTGTTTACTTTACACGCAGTGCGTAATGCAATTATCTGTTGCTTGTAACTTAATACTGGAGGGGGTTCAGATGATAACCTGAAGGTGGATTATTAGTCATAGAAGCAGTTTGATTATGGTTTATGTATAATGTTGTAATGCCCAATCAAGTCTCAAAGGAGTCAAGATGAGTAGTATATGCATGATTTCTTTCTCGATGTTTGTCAATTGCCCCGCTATAATTTGTTCACCCAACATGTCATCTATCTTAAGGAGAGCCATCACTAGTGAACTATGGACCCCGGTCCTTTCTTTTACCATCAATCTACAACTATTTACTGTTTTCTGTTTACTTTCTGCAAACTATTACTTTCTTCCACTCGATACGTTTAATCCTTTGTTTTCAGCAAAACCGGTGAGATTGACAACCTCATCACAAGTTGGGGGCAAAGTTCCATGGTTGTGTTGTGCAGGTTTCCACGTTGCTGCTGGCACCGGTAGTGCGCCCTGCCAAAGTTCACCTAGCAACACCTTTGAGGTGTTTCCTTGCTCCTACTGGATTGATAACCTTGGTTTCATAACTAAGGGAAAACTTGCTGCTGTGCTCATCATACCTTCCTCTTGGTGTTTCCTAACAGGCTCGATATATTTTGGGCTAAGCACCCTTGAATACAAGGGCCGCTCCTCATGCTACTCAAGTTTAGTTACCGGTAAGTTCTTGTCATAGTAAGTACATGTGTATCATAGAGAACCGCCAACGGGGTACCCCTTGCCCGATGATACGGAAGAATCCCCATATCAAAATGACAAGGCAAGCAGACAACGAGCATCTCAGCAATCTTCTTATTTACCATGGGAAAATGGTGCTTTTTTCTCTCTTTCCTCTTTTCTCATACCTCTTTTTTTTCTTTTTTTCTCTTTTTCTCTACCTCTTTTTTTTATAAGAAGAATGCTTCATAGATTTCTCATTATGGTTACGCTGCAGGTTTCAACCATGATTAGGCATGGATTAGACCAGCGGCCCAGGCGTTTCTCTAACACACATACATAAATCCATGGACTTATAAGCTCCCCTTTCATTTCACACCGACGACATCCATAGACAAAAGAGCATGATATCAACTAGGTACAAAGTACAAGTGCAATGTTGAAAGCGTTCCCCATGACAGCATGGTTCTGCTAATCCCCAACATATAAGTGCAAGCATATACAACATAGACGACACAATGGTTCAAGTTTATTAAGGGCAAGAAAAGTACAGTGTGCCATCAAGTTCGTGAGAGCTTTAATCACTAGTTTTCTCATAACAAGTTTAATTCGGAAGGTAGATAAAAACATGAATATACTTGTAATAGCAAATGCTAATAGGTAGGTATGGTGGACTCTTTGGAATAACTTGGTTTTATTTGGAGTTGGATGCATGAGTGGAACTCATACTTGGTTATGGAGGCTAGCAAAAGACTGGGAGCGACCAACTAAGAGAGCAATAATGGCCATAATCATGCAAAGCGACAAAACATCATTAATTAAAGTGATATTACAAGTCGAAAACTAAAGGATCATAAAGGATACGGTAACTTGGGGTAGTCATAACATGGTGTGAGCATGCGCTAAGTCAACCCAAATAAAGCATCAAAGGAGAATACCACAATATTATGCTTTAATATGCTAAAACAACGCATGATTCTTTCAAGGCATATTAAGCAATCTCAATTGTTTATAACATGTCATGCTACAGAAAAGTCACTAAGCATAAAGCCAAAACAATATCAAGCATGACATGGCAAAGCATAGGCCACAGTCAAAAACAAGCTCCTTTTACCACTTAAGCATGAACTTTTCCTACTCTTTTCCAAATCAAACCAACTTATTTGGAAACTAATGCATGAATGAGGGGGTCCAACCAATTTATTCAAGAAAACTAAGCAAAACAAGCAAAACAAGCAAATTAAAACAAAAACAAAAACAAAAACGAAGACGCTCCAAGAACAACACAACTGTGCACGAAACAATAAAAATGAAGTGTTTGGAAGAACCTGAGATTTTTATTGATGAAGAAGGGGATGCCTTGGGCATCCCCAAGCTTTGACGCTTGTACTTCTTGGATATTTATTGCGTTGACACGCGTGGCATCCCCAAGCTTGAGCTTTAGTCCATTCTTCATCTCATTACATCATTCTTTCCATACACCTGGAATTTTTCATTCATACAAAACTTCACACAATCTTTATTAGCAACATTAGTGCACTCAAGATAATAAGTCTT
Organism: Avena insularis; assembly: GCA_023614405.1. Lineage (NCBI taxonomy): Eukaryota > Viridiplantae > Streptophyta > Magnoliopsida > Poales > Poaceae > Avena > Avena insularis. The sequence goes on along the minus strand of CM042690.1, from coordinate 87,924,652 downwards.
TGGGTTCAGTTTCAACACCAATAAAACTTCCATTAAAACACAAGCTACTGTATCACTTCCCTTGAAAATCTAAATTCTCCAAAGAGAACTCAAAAAGGAACCAACAAGAAGCAAATACAAATAATGGCAGAAATCTGTCAAAACAGACCAGCAGGTAAAAACCAATTATTTTGAAGACCTTCTGTTGCTCAAATCAAAAAGTGTTGAACTAAGGAAAGTTAGATAACAACCTGGGTCAGAAGCACAAAAATTCATGCCTCAAAACGACATACAGAGATTTTACACGAATTTTTACAATGAAGCATAAAAATCTGTTTCGGAACAGCAACTTTCCCAAGCATTACTTCTCTCTCATTAGAGGTTACTCTTGGCACAAAAAGCACATAAAAAGGATAAGGAGCGGTTATTACAGAGGTAATAACTTCCAAGACTCAACTAAAACTTTGGGTTTATCTCCCAATAAGTACTTTTCTTTAACGCCTTTAAGTTAGCCATGATAGTTTAAGAAGATGCTCACATAAGAAATATGAATTGGAGTAAAAGAGAGCATCAAGTGGCAAATTCAAAACACATTTAAGTCTAACCCACTTCCTATGCATAGGAATCTTGTAAAGAAATAAGTCATGAAAGCACAAAGCAACAAACATAGTAAAGCAAAACAAGTGCAACTTCAAGACTTTCAACATAAAGAGGGGAAACTTCATATTGTTGAGATACATAAAACCATGTTTCCCTCTCTCATAATAACTTTCAGTACATCATGAATAAAACAATATAACTATCACATAAAACATTCTTATCATGCATAAAAGAATTAATACTCTCCACATAAACATAGTCATTCTTATTAATTGTGGTGGGAGCAAATTCAACAAAATAGCTATCATTATTATTCTCATACCATAATCATCAAATATAGGAGGCATATTGTAATCATTAATTTTCTCCTCAATAGTAGGTGTACTGAAAATATCATAGTCATCATTGTAATCATCATATATTGGAGGTATATTATCACCAAAGTAAATTTTCTCCTCCATGCTTGGGGGACTAAAAATATCATGCTCATCAAAACCAGCTTCCCCAAGCTTAGACTTTTCCATAGCATTAGCAATAATGGTGTTCAAAGAATTCCTATGTGGCGCCCCGCAAAAACCACTACTAGGAAATCGCGTTGCTTTTGTGCATTGCATCATCATGACCGCATGCTCATGTCATCATGCCACCTTGCATTTGAGCATCGTCATGTCTTCTTGCATTTGTTTGCATAAAACTATTTTCGAGAAGCCTGGTTTTGTTTTCTAAACGCCCCGTCCTTCATTCAAAGTAAAACCCGGGTCCCCGGAATATTTTGTTTCGTCTACCAACGGTTTGCAATAGCCTCGTTTTAAATAAATAAAATATTTAAATTATTTTTTTAGGAGGCAGCCAGCCAGGCCGAAAGCCCAGCCGGCCACCTCCAGATAAAAATCCTACCTACCCAGAATCTACCCTAACCTTTTCTACCAAAAAACCTATCCTATTTTTCTACCCATCCCCAGCCACATCACCCTGGCCAATCACCACCCGCCACCTCACCACTTCCTCCACTCCGTCCACTCACATCTCGCCACCTCACCCCACTCACCAATCCCAGCCACACACAACACACGTACGCAACACACACACAATGCACCCACCGCCCACACTCCATCGCTCCTTCCACCAACCCCCGCTCCCATCCCCACGTGCTGGCTGACCCCCATCTTCCACACCCGCCTCCCTCCTTTCTTCCCGAGCCCACCCGCGGAAGAGCCCGTTTTCCCCAGCCGAGCATGCCACCTGCGCCTCCCGCTCCTCCTGCCGACCGCCTCTGCTTCCTTGGACCCACCCCTGTCGCTCGCCTCCATCCGCACGCCCGGTTCGTCTCGCCCAACCCTCACCTACCACCAACCACTCGCCCGTCGCTCCCTCCTTTCCTCCCGATTAAACCGCCTCTGGCCGCCAGACTCGATCTCGCCCTTGTCTCTACCCTAGTGCCGCTCGCGCTCCCCTCCGGCGGTCGCCCGTGATCCGCCGCCCACCTCCCGACGACTCCGCCCCGCCCTCTGCATCGCGTCCCCGGCCTCCCTCTCGCCACCTCAAGCTCCGTGCCGCCTCCGCCAGCGGCCCCTCCCCTCGCGCCGCCCTGCTCCGGCCGCAATCGCGCGCCTCCCTTGGTTGCCTTTGCACCGGCAAAGCCGCACCGCCGGGCCTCCCCAAGTCGCCCTCCCCTCGATCCCTGTGTCGGCAGAGCCACCAAGCCGTCTCTACCTTCATCACCACCCCTGCCTCAAGCCTCGGCCCTGCCAGCCCGGCTGCCACCGCGTCCTCCACCTCGGGAGGACACTTTTCCCCCTTTGTTCTCGCGCCACCACGAGAGGTCTCATCGTCCTTCCGCTCCGGCCGCGTCTTCTTGGTTGTCTGCAGCACCAAGTCTGCGTCTGCCTCGCCCTCGACGCGTATGTGTTGTCTTCTGTTTGTGTGGTCTCAATCAGTGTAGGTGCACATGTTTAATCACTGGTGCCATGGGGCTTCCGAGGTCCAAGTCTGCCTCCAGGCTCCCTTTGTGTTGAGGTGTTCTGCCTGGATGTATGTTGTTGCCATCGACAAGATCTTTCGAGTAGTCATGTTGGTCAAGACTATGTACACGGGGGTCCACCGTTAAGACCGGCTCGAAGCCGACGGTTTCCGACGGATGTACATGGTGCCACACAAGACCTCCGACATGAGAAGACCCCAAGTCCTTCGAGGTGGAACCGACAAGATCGTCGACACGAATTCGATAAACCCCGGGTGCCGAACCCGATGATCCGAGTTCTTCGTCACGGGCCGAACGAGAAGACCTCCTTCACGGACAAGATCTCCTTCCCAGAACGTCAAGATCTTCCGGTGCCGAGACCTAAGACCGACACCGTCACTCGAGAACTTCGACAAGATCGTCCCAACCCTCAAAGCCTACCCGGACACCGTGCGACAATATCTTCTTCCCGATCCGAGGACCACCGGTACCCGATCCATTCAAGTTCGCCATCGACGACAAGGTCGACCGCTTGGAACCCAAGTTCTCCGTCACAACACGACAAGTTCTCCATCTTGTATCCGAACCTCGCCGATCGCGTCGAACCCTGAGACCCAGCCCTGGACCCCCGGAAACCAAGATCTTCTACCCCTAATGTGTGACCCCTTTCTGCGCCCCTATTTTATAAATGAAATACAAACTTGTTGCATATTAAATTGTTCATACTCGCATACATATTATGGTTGTTGGGGGTATTTAGGCGATTCACCTAAATTAAATATGGAGTCCATCTGCGGGATATCGTTGTCTTATTCCGGACTCCATTTAAATTGGTGTAGCGAACCGATGCCATGTTTTGCCCTGTTAACCCAACATTTAAATTGCGGGGTATCTAAACAACATGAACCATTCAATAAATTGTCGGGACCCTCGGTTCCGCTTAATATTGCCTAATTGCATCGTACCTTGCCATGTCATACATCATACATGCATCATGCCCGATCTTTTGCCATAGTATTAAATAGTGCATCCGGTGTTTATTCTAGTGTTTTGCTTCTTCGCGGATAAGGCCGTTGAGTTGATGTGAGCTTCGCCCCGACCTTTGGATGAACCTTCGGCAATGTTTTCAGGCGAGCATCTCCCCCTTTCTACCTATCTTACTTTTATAGTATTTATTCCCTCCTGTTGATCTATTGCTATCTGTATTGCGATGCTCTAGTTTTCGTACCCGTGATATCCCTTGCAGCCTTATATTGCCTTGTACACATCCTATTACCTGTTGATTGGTAGATAGTTGGACTTGCGCGTCGTAGTCGCTTGCTCAAGTGCTGTTGCGTGTCGTCCAGTACCACAACTGTTGGAAGGCTGCCATGTGCTTTATGTTGGAGATGATCATGGCTTTAACTACTGTTTAATAACTAAAATTGAAAGTAGGTAAATGCAGAGGCACCGGTGGGTAATAGACAATATTTGGATTTTAACCGCTCACTGGTGTCCCGTAGGACCCCGAGTTCTTGACACTTGTTCCGAGATCGAGCGCGCTAACCACAGGTGGGGTGTGTGGGCACCCCCATCAATTTAGTACCTGATTCCAAGTACTGTACTGGGGGCCACAAAGTAGTTTGGGGCTTTATTACTATCCTGTACTTATGCCATGCTTTACTGATTTATTTAAGATTGTGCATGGAGCACCTGTACTGTTTAGGATGGCGGAGTGTTTTCGCGGTATCGACAAGCCCAGTCACACTTTCGGGTTCCCAGTCGTTACGCCACCGACGAAACCACGGGTCCGTTCGGAGCCGACCAACTTCGCTAAGGGTAGCTTAGTGGGTGGCCCCATGTACTTGCTTTGGGTCCGGAAGCGTCATGACTTAGGCCCCGCCGACATACCGATGGGTGTATGTTAACTGATCCGGCAAAAGGGTCAAGGCGTGTGGATACTTTGGTGCACCTGCGGTTTAATCTTTTCAAAAAGCCGTGTCCGCGGTTATGGACGACTTGGAGCACAGTTCTCGATCATAGACAACTATAACTAAAGTTTACTGTTATAATTTGACTTGTATCCGATATGACTAGTAAATAGCTTCACTACAACGGAATGGCTAAATAAAAGTACCAACAACTGCTGGGTTTGGGATATCTCATGGTTATTGTATCTGACTAGTAAGTGTTGCAACTACAACGGAATGGTTAACTAAAACTGCCCACTGCTTATTATATCAGGATGACTCATACTATCTATATTTGACTAGTAATTGCCGCAACTATAACGGAATGAATAAAACTGCCAACTGTGTGAGTTCCACGGTTGACTTCCTCGTTTGGTCTCGAGGGGAAAATACCAGGATGGGTATGTTTGGTGGTAGTATCAGGTTGGTTCCGAATAGGTCTTTCTTACCCCTCTCTGATAGCCGCTATTTGTATCGAGTTTCTATAGGTTGTTTAGTGCATGCCGCGCTGCCGCTTCAGTCCACCATACCTATGTAGGCGAGGACCGCCGAATTCTAGTCTCATGCACGGCCTCGATCTTGACCGCTCTCTTTTTCCTTTGCCCTTTGTCGGCACCCCTTTTGTTTTTAGCAGGTTTTGAGATCGACGTCGTTAGCAGGGTTACCCTTCCGGCTTGGCCTAGGCAGGGTTATGGACGCCATTGGTTATTCTTCAGGGCTCTTAGCTCAATTTGCATCTTGTCCATACTCGGACGCTGTATCGTTTTCCAGGTGATTTGGATCTTTGTATTGTATATCTGTATTCTTGACTCATTGAGTCGCTATTGTATATATATGTTCTGTGGGTTCCATCGTGGACTATTTTGTAATGATATTACTTCGTTTTCCACCCGCACGAAAGTGCCTGGTGGGCACCTTTGAATCGTTTCTATGCGGGTTTGGCGGGAATCGCTGAAACTTGCATAGGGTCGATTCCGAGGATTCCGAGGGTTTGGTGGACTATTGTGTAATCATCATATATTGGAGGTATATTATCACCAAAGTAAATTTTCTCCTCCATGCTTGGGGGACTAAAAATATCATGCTCATCAAAACCAGCTTCCCCAAGCTTAGACTTTTCCATAGCATTAGCAATAATGGTGTTCAAAGAATTCATACTAATAACATTGTTATTAGCATGCAAATAAAGTTCCATTGGTTTTTTAATTTTCTCTTCAAACACTTCATGTCCTAACTCAAGATAAATACTATAGAGCTCTCTAATTTTGTTGTTGTTTTCCATTAAGCCTAACTAGTGAAAATAAAAACAAAAAACAAAAAGATATAATTTCAGAATCTAAAGGAAATAACTTCGAGCACTCACACCGGAGGATGTGAGTACCTTTTACCTTACCTCCCTGGCAAAGGCGCCAGAAAATAGCTTGATGTATACGTACTTCTATTCTTGTAGACAGTTGTTGCGCCTCCAAGTATAGAGGTTTGTAGAACAGCAGCAAGTTTTCCCTTAAGTGGATCACAGAAGGTTTATCGAACTCAGGGAGGAAGTGGTCAAAGGTATCCCCTCTCAAGCAACCCTACAATCAAGATACAAGAAGTCTCTTGTGTCCCCAACACATCTAATACACTTGTCAGGTGTATAGGTGCACTACTTCGGCGAAGAGATAGTAAAATACAAGTGGTATGTATATAAGACAACGGTGCCAGAAAATAGCTTTGATGGCGTGGAAGAGACTAAAGGCAAACTGAAATAAAGATGGCAGCAAGCAAACATGTAACAAATCTAGTTGCAAACGGTGTTTCAATGCTTAGAAACAAGGCCTAGGGATCATACTTTCGCTAGTGAACACTCTCACATAAATATCTTCTCTTTATGATACTACTTTGAACTACTCTCCGATTGGACACTCTAATCCATGGTAGGGCTATAACAGCACACCTCAAAGTTCGCTTTCCCCATCTAGATAACCCCACACTATCACCTTGAGCACTAGATGGTTCCAACAAACACCACAATTTCATAGAGACATCCAACTCCAAATATAACTTATAACAAGTATTTGTAATCTCTAGCCTAAGTGCCACCATGGTGTGCAGGCTGTCACTTTCACACACATGGGAATAAGCAAAGATTCATTAAAGCACTTGAGTAGCAGAATAGTTCTATAGATTACAAAGCTCATGATCTCAATAAGACCATGCATAGAAAGAGAGATGAACACATAGCTACCAGTAGAACCCTTAGCCTCGAGGAAGAACTACTCCCTCCTCATCATGGGAATCAGCAATGGCGATGGAGATGGCGGTGGAGATCGATGGAGATGGATCCGGGGGCACTTCCCCGTCTCGGCAGGGTGCCGGAACAGAGACATTCTATCCCCCAAATCTCCCCTTAGGTGGCGGCGATGCTGTGGAACTTTTCGTGGCTGGAGGATGTTCTATTTAGGGTTTTTGCACCGGGGGGATTTTATAGGCGAAGGGGCAAGGTCGGTGGCCGGCCAGAGGGCCCACACCATGCCCTGGCGCGGCCTAGGGCTTCCCGCGCCAAGGGTTGGTGTGGCCGCCCTATGGCCCCCCTCCATCTCGTCTTCTGGCTCCGTGAGTCTTCCGGTAAAATATCAACTTTGGCTTTTGTCCCGTCCAATTCCGAGAATATTCATTTTCTGATTTTCTGGAACCAAAAACAGAAGAAAACAGGCAACTGGCATTGTGACATCTTGTTAATAGGTTAGTCTAAGAAAGTGTAAAAAAATACTCCAAAGTGTGGACAAAACACTAGTGGAGAATTGCTTATCAGTGGAGCATATTTTTTGCTATTAGTGGCACATATGGAATGCGCCACTACTGTTGCGCCACTGATAATTAACTATCAATGGCGCATATCAAATATGCACCATTGATAATGAGACAACCAGTGGCGCATCTTCAATATGCGCCATTGATATTTTACTAGTGGAGCATTTCTACATAATGCGCCACTGATAACATATGCGCCACTGGTAACTTAGCAGATGCGCCACTGATATTTACAACAAGATAACTCAATATAGCTCTTCCCTGGTATTGTTACTGGTATTATACTGTATATTATATAGGTATACAGTGTATTATATAGGGTATTATATAAAAATAGCTGTAGAAAGTAGTACAAATGATGCATTCTACATAGTTTATCGAAATAGAGATATTACCAAAACAATTATAGTCATCAAATCAATTAGAACCCGATATAGTGACATGTGGCTGAATTATTTACACAAGTGTTGGAGGATACAAGTTGATATCATCTCACATTACACTAATAAAGTGGTCACCAGCCCTAAACTATATGATCAAGTAGAGTGCAACCGCAATGACGGTGAGCAAGACCAAGGGCGTGATCAAGGTCTTCATCTTCTTCCTCTCTTCACCTAGGAGGTGGTTACACAAGGTACACAAGAAGTGTACATAGGTTACTTCCTTTGTTTAGCTCCAACTTGTAATAGTAGACCAGAAAACAAAAACAATAATTGTCATAGTACGGAGGCAAAGGAGGATATGATACAGCCAGCAGTACAAGCTTCCAATTTTCTTTCCAAAAAAACAAGCAAAGCTACAGAAACATCACTAATTTTAAGGGCTACTCCCAACTTACAGGATAGAATGAGTGTAGGTACATTGTAGCTGTCAATGGTCTAGTCAGGCAGTAAATAAACACATTCCTGATTTTTCTGTCATAGAAAATTGACATGTCAACTAAAATAAGAAAATACATCATTGTTTACATGCTCCTCTACTAATAAAATATTGTTATTACCATTCTGAAGCACCTCATCCTTGATAAAGTCCTTCAACAATTCCCCGAATCTAAAGCAAACAGAAAAAAAGTTCAGAACCTCATAATAAATACTCTATTGTCATGGAAAAACAGTAACATGAAATATAACCAGCTAGCTAGTCCTCTATTTTGACTTAAAAGCTATCAGATTGCTTATTACCAACAGTGACATGGAATAACGGATTTTAGTTTCTCATACAAAATCCTGAATATAGTGACATATTGCCTGCAGCATATCTAAAAGCTTTCAGCAAAACTGTGGGGATTTCTTCAAGCAAAATATCAGCAACACATATCAAGATGCAATGAACAATCCACCTTGACTACATGTACACCTGCAGTATGGTGCTACAAAAATATCTCCTTAACTATCCTAGGAGAATTATATGGCTAACAAGACTAAACCAGATCAGCACAAAGAGAATTGCAATGAGAAACATCAACACACTGTATCATAATCCTTTCCATATGTAGATCCACCATAAGTTACACTAGTACTCCCTCTGTTCCACAATATAAGCCTTTTTAAGAAATCTAAAACAACTTGCTAAAAAGGCTTACATTATGGAATGGAGGTAGTACAAAGTAGGGAAATAGACTGATACCATAGTTTCTATAACTTCAAAGAGAGCTAGTTTGATACTGACTGGTAATATCTTTTACATCCCTAGTGTATGATTCTATCAACTCGGCAGTATGCATCATTTCAAGGAGTCGACAAGAAGCTAGATTGACATCAACAGGGCGAGAAGGTTCCCCACGCATGCCTCAAAATATCCACCTTTTTTAACACCGGTTGAATACTTATTGGCTAGGAAAAGAATTGGAGAAACCAACAAACAATGATAAAAGACAAAATCATTACCTGTTGAGGCATGTAATATTGGGATACATTGGGATTCAGTTTTGCTAGTTTCTAGTTGTCATGCTCAAGGCTCTGAACATGGCATACCAAAATGTGCTGCTACATATAAATATAAAAAAGATATGAAGCATGAACCTGACAATAAAAAACAATGGTGTTTAACGCAAACAAATCAAGTTGAGAATTTAACAATAACATCTTACGGAATATATTTATTTATTCAACATTAACATCTCAGTGGAAAGTGACATGGAATGTCGTTGAATAAATTCTCAAGTAGTGCTAGTGCTACTGCCTTGTGTTGGTATGCTTTGCAGTTGTAAATTTACATATGCATGAAAGGTACAAAATTTCTTGTCTATATAGGCATGTAATCAGCAAACATGTACTCCAGATTTATTCATGAGTGTTAATACATGAGTACATAAATCTAGCCATAAATTGAGGAATAAGATTATCTAGAACTCTAGTACACCTGAATTACTAAGATTCAGAAACTTCTACATGCTCGGATTTATGTCATACTAAATCATACTTAATTTAGCATAGAGCTAAGGAAAACTCCATTTTAACAAATGAGATGAATAAAAGTTCAAAGTTTAGGATATTGAAAACGAACACTCGCCAGCTCCTACCTAGCTCAACACAAGCTAGACATAATGCTGAATTTGCAATGCTTAGGCCCAAACTAGCAGCGACCTTTGCTACAACAACCATTGTGATTCACGGGCATCCAAAACAGCACAGATTTACTAGTGAAGGAAGCACCCTAGCAGTCACCATGGTCATTCCAGTAACTGGCGTCCTTTCGTGTGGACCAAGTCGCGGTTCTTGAATCCCCGTCGGCCATCCTCGCCATCACTGTCGCCTTGGGCTCTACCGCCATCCGAAGCTAGCTAGGCTTCTCGCCACACTTGCACACAACAAAAAACAGTATTCCATCAGCTAGAGCGAAATGGACATGAGGTGAAGGGAGGTTGCGCCATTGTAGTGCTCACCGTCGTGCTACAGAGCCGGGGTCGACCAGCAGTTTGGTGAAAGCCCGTCGTCTCCGACATCATCGCCGCTGCGTCGGAGGAGAGCAGCAGCAGAAGCAGCAAGTCGGCCTCCCTCTCGTCACGATGGCGGCGACGCGCCTAGAGGAAGAGGTCGGCGTCCTTATACCGGATGGATGGGCACCAGAGCGGGACGGGAGGAGCTCGCCGGACCGACGGCCGGGAGCAGCCGGATTAGGGCAGTGATGCGCTCGACGATCGACGTAGAGCTTGTTGGGAACCCCAAGAGGAAGGTATGATGAGCACAGCAGCAAGTTTTCCCTTAGTTATGAAACCAAGGTTTAATCGAACCAGTAGGAGCAAGGAAACACCCCAAAGGTGTTACTAGCTGAGCTTTGGCAGGGCGCACTACCGGTGCTAGTAGCAACGTGGAGACCTGCACAACACAACCACAGAACTTTGTCCCCAACTTGCGATGAGGTTGTCAATCTCACCGTGTTTTGTGGAAAACAAAGGATTAAACGTATCGAATGGAAAGAAGTAAAAGTTTGCAGAAAGTAAACACAAAGCGAAGCAGTTGTAGATTGTATGTAAAGAAGAAGGACCGGGATCCATAGTTCACTAGAGGTGGCTCTCCTTAGATAGATAACATGCTGGGTGAACAAATTACAGCGGGGCAATTGACAAACACCGAGAAAGCAATACATGCATATACTAATCATCTTGACTCCTTTGAGACTTGATTGGGCAATACAACATAATACATAGACCGCCATCCAACTTCATCTATGACTAATAATCCACCTTCAGGTTATCATCCGAACCCCCTCCAGTATTAAGTTGCAAGCAACAGATTATTGCTTTACAAACTGCGTGTAAGGTAAACAATACAATTGTTCTATGAACAAAGGATCGTTGTTTTCTCCCTAGTAGCAACAACACATCTAGTACCTTAGATATTTCTGTCACTTCCCCAGATTACCAGAGGCATGAACCCACTATCGAGCATAAATACTAACTCTTGGAGTTGCTAGCAGCTACTTGGCCAAGATAGCTACTAACAACGGAAAGCATGCAAGATCTCAAATAACAAAGACATGATAGAATCAATAATCAATCTGAAATAGCATCTCAATATCCATCGGATCCCCGCAAACACAACATGTATGAATTACAAATAGATGATCTTGATCATGAACAGAGCTCACAAGATCTAAACATGAAAGAACAAAGGAGGAGAAACCAGCCATCTAGCTACTACATGGATCCGTAGTCCAAGGATGAACTACTCACGCATCACACCAGAGGCTTGCATGGTGATGAAGAAGGCCTCCAGGGTGAATTCCCCTCTCCGCAGGGTGCCGGGAAGAGCTTCAGATCCCTCCCGATCTAGGGATGGACATGACGGCTCTGAGACTCTTCGTGGATTTTGATCGGGTACTTAGGGTTTAGTCCCGAGGGCAACTTATAGGTGGAAGGAGAGGCCGAGGGTCTGGGTCGGCGGACCACCTGGCGCTGGCCAGGCCTGGCCGCTGGCTGGCCCCCGCCTTCTCTTCTCAGATTCGGCACTTGATCCCTTCCGGAAAAATACGCACTTTGGCTTTTGTCCCGTCCAATTCCGAGAATATTCATTTTCTGACTTTCCTGGAACCAAAAACAGCAGAAAACAGGCAGTTGGCACTGTGGCTCTTGTTAATAGGTTAGTCCAAGAAATCATAATAAAAGTACTCCAAAGTTGGAACAAAACACAAGAAAGTGGATAAAACCAAGTATGGAACATCAAAAATTATAGATACGTTTGCAATGTATCAACCTCCCCAAGCTTAACTCCTGCTCGTCCTCGAGTAGGTAAGTGATAAAAAGAATAATTTTTGAGGTGACATGCACCATCAAAGACTTGATCAAAGTATTTGCAAAACATTCAAGGCTGGGATCAAAGTACTTTAATCATAACATGAAAGACAAAGTTCTAGCAATAAGCAAAGAAACTATGATGCAACATGAAAAGGCACAAACAAAAGATTCATGAATAACATGCTTTACAAGACGTTTGTTTGTTTCACATAAAGAAAACATAGCATAAAAGTATTCAGCTTGTCCCTCAATAGAGTAGCAAATATAAATGCATGGGACACCTTCAAAGTTCATAAGAGTGACTAGATACAATAGTTTCAAACAAGCAATAACAAGTTATGCATCAATCAACTAGTCTTGGGACAATGCACATAGAACTAAGAATGGCCACTATGCTCTCAAAGTAGTGCATAAAGATAGAAGGTGGAGACTCAATATAATGGTGGAAGAAAGGCCTTTTGTAAAAGAAAGTAGGGATTCAAGTCTCATAAAGAGCTTCCAAAAATTATGGTACTGTTAGCTTGCAGCTCTCATTGCCCCTATCATAAGCATCTTGAAGGTGATTAAGGTTAAAGTGACACAACTTAGAGGATATGCTTTACAAGTTATAAACCGAAATCTCATGCCCCTTACTTACGAAGACCGATCCTAATGCTAATCAACTTTAGTCACGAGTAAGCTCTTGTCATTGTAAGTATATGTGTATCATTAAGAACCGCCAATGGGGTACCCCTTGCACATGATACAGGAGCTTTCCCATAGTCAAAATGACAAGGCAAGCAGACAATGAGCATCTCAGCGATCTTTTTATTTGCTATTTGCATAGGTTTTTATTGAGGATGCTTCATAGAGTGCTCATTATGGTGATGCTGCAAGTTTCCACCATGATTCGGCATGGCTTAGGCTAGCGGCCCAGGTGTTTCTCTAACACACATACAAACTCCATGACCATACAAGTTCCACATTTATTTCACACCGCCGGTATCCGTAAGCAAAAGAACATAATATCAACGGGGTACAAAGTACAAGTGCAATGTTGAAAGCGTTCCCCATGAAACATGGTTCTGCTAATTTCAACTTATAAAGCGCAAGCATATACGCAACAAAGAAGGACCCAATGGTTCAAGTTTATTAGAGGCAAAAAAGTAAAGTGTGCCATCAAGTTCGTGAGAGCTTTAATCACTAGTTTTCTCATAATAAGTGAAAGGTAGACAAAAGCATGAATATACTTGGAATAGCATAAGCTAGTAGGTAGGTATGGTGGACTCTTTGGAATAACTTGGTTTAGGGAGTTGGATGCATGAGTGGAACTCATACTTTGTGGTGGAGGCTAGCAAAAGACTGGGAGCGACAAACTAAGAGAGCAATAATGGCCATAATCATGCAGAGCGACAAAACATCATTGATCAAAGCATAAAGTGATACTACAAGTTTAAAACTAAAGTATCATGAAGGCTTATGGTGACTTGTGATAGTCATAACATGGTGTGATCATGTGCCAAGTCAACCCAAATAAAGCATCAAAGGAGAATACCATTGTACTATGCTTTAATATGCTAAAACAACGCATGATTCATCCAAGGCACATTAAGCAATATCAATTGTTTATAACAAGTCATGCTACAGCAAAGAATACTAAGCATAAATCCAAAACAATATCAAGCATGGCATGACAAAGCATAGGCCAGAGTCAAAAACAAGCTCTTTTTACCACATAAGTATGCACTTTCCTACTCTTTTCCAAACCAAACCAAACTATTTGCAAACCAATGTATGAAAGAGGGGGTCCAACCAACTTATTCAGAAAACTAAGCAAACCAAGCAAACTAAAAACCAAAACAAAAATGAAAACGAAAAAGAAGACGCTCCAAGAAAAACACAATTGTGCATGAAATAATAAAAATGAAGCGTTTGGAAGAAACCTAGAATTTTTATTGATGAAGAAGGGGATGCCTTGGGCATCCCCAAGCTTTGACGCTTGTACTTCTTGGATATTTCTTGGGGTGACACGCGTGGCATCCCCAAGCTTGAGCTTTATTCCATCCTTCATCTCATTACTCATTCCTTCTATACACCTGAAAATTTTTCTTCATACAAAACTTCACACAATCTGATTAGCAACATTAGTGCACTTAAGATAAATAAGTCTCAAGGTTCAGTTCTAACACCAAATAAACTTCCATTAGAACACTAGATATTGTAGCACTTCCCTCAAAAATCTCAATTCCCCAAAAGAACTCAAGAAGGAACCAACAAGAAGCAAATGCAGAAAATGACAGAAATCTGTCAAAACAGACCAGCAGGTAAAGATGAATTTTTTCGAAGACCTTCTGTTGCTCAAATCAAAAAGTGTTGAACTAACAAAAGTTAGATAACAACCTGGGGCAGAAGCACAAAAACTTACAGCTCAATCCGACATACAGAGCTCTCTCAGGAAATTTTACGGTGAAGCACAAAAATCTGTTTCGGGAGAGCAACTTTCCCAATCATTACTTCACTCTCATTAGAGGTTACTCTTGGCACAAAAAGCAAATAAAAAGGATAAGGAGAGGTTATTACAGAGGTAATAACTTCTAAGACTCATCTAAAACTCTTGGGTTATCTCCCAACAAGTACTTTTCTTTAACGCCTTTAAGTTAGGCATAAGAAGCAAAGAAAGAATCAAGTGTTCTCAAATGAAAAAGCATTAAGAACAAATTTTGTTTTCACAGGAGAAGCAAAAGAAATATTTTCTCTCTTTTTAGGTAAATGTTCTATACCTTTCTTGAGTGGGAGTTGATATTTAATGGTGCCTTCCTTCATATCAATGATGGCACCAACAGTTCTAAGAAAAGGTCTTCCCAAAGTAATTGGACAAGAAGCATTGTATTCAACATCCAAACATAGAAATCAACGGGGACATAGGAATCATTAACCATAATAAGGACATCATTAAGACTCCCCATGAGTTTCTTTTTAGCATTAGCATCAAGTGGGACATTCATATAGCAATCTTCAAGAGGAGGCAAATCAAGCATATCATAAATTCTCCTAGGCATAATAGAAACACTACTATCAAGATCACATAAAGCTTTGAAATAAAAGTCATTCACTTTCATATTAATGATGGGTTCCCAACCATCTTCTTGCTTTATAGGATTAGAAGCTTTATGTTTCATCTTTTCTTCTTTAATTTTTATGAGAGCATCAGTAATGTGTTTTGTAAAAGCCATGTTCATAGCACTAGCATTAGGACTTTTAGCAAGATTTTGTAGGAACTTACTAACTTCAGAGATATCAACCATCAAGATCAAAATCAACTTTATCATCTAAAGTAATAGAACTATTACTAGCCTCAACACTAGTGGTGGTGATAGTAGAAACACTAATGTTTCTAGCAATTTCATCTTCTCTTTCCCACTTAGCATGTAATTCAGCTAATAGTCTAACATTTTCATCAATTCTTACTTGTATGGCATTAGTATCTGCAAAGGGATTGTCACTAGTTTCAGGTTTAGCAGCCATTTTATTCAAAGAAGATTGAGCTTCAGCCAAAGTTGCTATATTTCTTTCAGCATTAGAGAGTTTTTCCTCAATAGTTTTATTGAAAGCAGTTTGTTTACTAATAAACTCTTTAAGCATAACTTCAAGTTCAGAGGGATCACTCTTATTATTGTTGTAAGAATGTCCATAAGCATTACCATTGTTGGGAGGGTATGGCTTATAATTGTTGTTACCAAAATTGTTCCTATAAGCATTATTACCATAAGCATTGTTGCCAAAGTTGCTATTTCTTATGAAGTTCACATCAACTTGCTCTTCTTGAGCAACCAAAGAAGCTAGAGGAACATTATTTGTATCAATATGGGCTTTCCCATTAACAAGCATAGACATAATAATATCAATCTTATCACTCAAGGAGGAGGTTTCCTCAACAGAATTTACCTTCTTACCTTGTGGAGCTCTCTCAGTATGCCATTCAGAATAATTAACCATCATATTATCCAATAGTTTTGTTGTAGCACCCAAAGTGATGGTCATAAAGGTACCTCTAGCAGCTGAATCCAATAGGTTCCTTGAAGAATAGTTCAATCCTGCATAAAAAGTTTGGATGATCATCCAAGTAGTTAGTCCATGAGTGGGACAATTCTTTACCAAAGATTTCATTCTTTCCCAAGCTTGAGCAACATGCTCATTATCAAGTTGTTTAAACTTCATTATTTCACTTCTCATGGATATAATCTTAGCAGGAGGATAGTATTTTCCAATAAAAGCATCTTTGCATTTAGTCCAAGAATCAATACTATTCCTAGTTAAGGAATTCAACCATTCTTTAGCTTTTCCTCTCAAAGAGAAAGGAAACAATTTTAGCTTAATAATATCACCATCTATATCCCTATGCTTTTGCATCTCACAAATTTCAACAAAGTTATTTAGATGGGAAGCAGCATCTTCATTACCAATACCAGAAAATTGTTCTCTCATAACAAGATTGAGCAAAGCAGGTTTTATCTCAAAGAAAGTATTTTCAGCCATAGGTGGAGCAATAGGAGTGCTCATAAAATCATTGTTGTTGGTGCTAGTGAAGTCACACAACTTAGTGTTTTCAAGAGTAGTCATTTTTTTGGGTTTTCAAATAAGAAAGCAAACAAGTAAAACTAATTTTTTTTGGTGTTTTCGAAGAACAAAACAAGCAAACAAAGCAAAAAGAAACTAAGCAAAACAAAAATAACAAAGTAAAGAGATTGGTTATGAGGGACTCCCCTTGTGAAGATGTCCTTGACTCCCCGGCAACGGCGCCAGAAAATAGCTTGATGCGCTCTACGATCAACGTAGAGCTCGTTGGGCACCCCAAGAGGAAGGTATGATGAGCACAATAGCAAGTTTTCCCTCAGTTATGAAACCAAGGTTTAATCGAACCATTAGGAGCAAGGAAACACCCCAAAGGTGTTACTAGCTGAGCTTTGGCAGGGCGCACTACCGGTGCTAGTGGCAACGTGGAGACCTGCACAACACAACCACAGAACTTTGTCCCCAACTTGCGATGAGGTTGTCAATCTCACCGTGTTTTGCGGAAAACAAAAGATTAAACGTATCGAATGGAAAGAAGTAAAAGTTTGCAGAAAGTAAACACAAAGCAGTAAATAGTTGTAGATTGTATGTAAAGAAGAAGGACCGGGATCCATAGTTCACTAGAGGTGGCTCTCCTTAGATAGATAACATGCCGAGTGAACAAATTACAGCGGGGCAATTGACAAACACCAAGAAAGCAATACATGCATATACTAATCATCTTGACTCCTTTGAGACTTGATTGGGCAATACAACATAATACATACACCGCCATCCAACTTCATCTATGACTAATAATCCACCTTCAGGTTATCATCCGAACCCCTCCAAGATTAAGTTGCAAGCAGCAGTTATTGCTTCTGAACTGCGTGTAAGGTAAACAATACAATTGTTCTATGAACAAAGGATTGTTGTTTTCTCCCTAGTAGCAACATCACATCTAGTACCTTAGAGATTTCTGTCACTTCCCCAGATTACCAGAGGCATGAACCCACTATCGAGCATAAATACTAACTCTTGGAGTTGCTAGCAGCTACTTGGCCAAGATAGCTACTAACAACGGAAAGCATGCAAGATCTCAAATAACAAAGACATGATAGAATCAATAATCAATCTGAAATAGCATCTCAATATCCATTGGATCCCCGCAAACACAACATGTATGAATTACAAATAGATGATCTTGATCATGAACGGAGCTCACAAGATCTAAACATGAAAGAACAAAGGAGGATAAACCAGCCATCTAGCTACTACATGGATCCGTAGTCCAAGGATGAACTACTCACACATCACACCGGAGGCTTGCATGGTGATGAAGAAGGCCTCCAGGGTGAATTCCCCTCTCTGGCATGGTGCCGGGAAGAGCTTCAGATCCCTCCCGATCTAGGGATGGACATGACGGCGGCTACAGACTCTTTCTTGGATTTTTGATCGGGTACTTAGGGTTTCCGTCCCGAGGGTAACTTATAGGCGGAAGGAGAGGCCGAGGGGGTGCTGGGGTGGGCCAGACCACCCCTGGCGTGGGCTAGGCCTGGCTGCGTGGCCAGGTAGTGTGGCCGGCCCCCAACCCTTCTCCGTCTCGTATTCTGGCACTTGATCCCTTCCGGAAAAATAGGCACTTTGGATTTTGTCTCGTCCAATTCCGAGAATATTCATTTTCTGACTTTCCTGGAACCAAAAACAGCAGAAAACAGGCAGCTGGCACTATGGCTCTTGTTAATAGGTTAGTCCAAGAAATCATAATAAAAGTACTCCAAAGTTGGAACAAAACACAAGAAAGTGGATAAAACCAAAGCATGGAACATCAAAAATTATAGATACATTTGCAATGTATCAGGCAGCGCCGTGTGGCTGGACGGTAGGGGAGGCGGTGCACCAGGAGATGGGGGCGCATGGCTAGGATGCGTCGGCGGCGGCGCTGGATGGCAGGGGAGCAGCTAGGGTTCATGCGAGGTGGCGCGTTTGGAGGCGCGGGATGGCGGTGTGGGAGAGGGAGCCGGAGATACGCCGGCGAGCGGCGGGGCTGGGAGGCCGGCGTGCTGAGGGGTTGGGTTGGGTTGGGTTGGCCGGCGGCGTGACATAGGGAGAGGGGCTGAGCTGCGCTCGCTCGGGAGGAGGGGAATCAAGATGGGAAGACAGGGGAGAAGAGAACCCATTGGGATTAGATGGATCTACTAGTCTGTCTTGGGCCCGCACTAGTCCCCGCACGAACCTTAGATGGAAGATGGCTATTGGAAAAACAATACTACTATAGATTTATCAGTCCCACATTTTTTATAACATGCGCTATTGGAAAAACAATACTAGTGGTGCATCTTCGAAATGCGCCATTGATAATCCTGTCACCTTTCCGAGTGGTGGGGTCTAGGTGGGGCCCACATAATTATCAATGGCGCATGTAGTACAAAATGCGCCATTAGTGAGAAGAATATCAATGGCACATATTGCATATGTGCCATTGTTGATAAGAACATATCAATGGCGCATATGTCCGCCATTGATATTTGGTCCACAACCCTCCAGGGTGTCGGACCCACATTATCAGTGGCGCATTATTTGCGATGTGCGCTATTGGTTAGACAAAATATCAGTGGAGCATATTTTTAAATGCGCCACTGATAACTATCAGTGGAGCATATTCAAAAAAATGCTCCACTGATAATAAATCTATCCATAAGCCTTTCTCTAGTAGTGAAACATAAGAAAGTAGATATAAAACAAGCATGGAGCATCAAAAAATTTAGTTTGCTTTCAGTCTTTATTTGAAAAACCAAAAAAAATAGTTAGTCTTTAAATTCTTGCTTTTACTATTATAAGTCTCTGTTTAAGAAAACCCAAAAAAATAGGAAATATGGCTGAAAAGAAGCTTGGGGAGTTCTCTAATCCCAACAATGATTATTTGCGTACTCCTATTACCAAGCCAACAATTGCTGCTGATGATTATGAAATTAAGCTCCACTATTTAAGTTTGGTTCAACATAATCAATTTGGAGGCTCTGCTATTGAGGACGCGGGTATGCACTTGAATACTTTCACTAAAATATGTGATATGATGTGCATAAAAGATGTTGACCCCGATGCGGTCTAATTGCGCTTGTTTCCTTTCTCTCTTAGAGGAAGAGCAAAAGAATGGTTGCTATCTCATGGGTGGAATGTACTTATTTATTTATGACTAAAATTTTCCCACCTGCAAAGACTATACAACTAAGATCTAATATTACTGGTTTTAGATAGGAAGAGTGTGAGCCACTAGCGCTTGCATGGGAGAGGATGAAAGAATGCATGATAGCTGTCCTAGTCATGGGATGGAAGATTGGTTAATTCTCCATTTATTTTATAATGCTCTTAACCCTATGTCTAAGTCTATGCTTGTTACTATAGCTGGAGGAACATTTATGGGTAAACATATTACCAAAGCAAAGCAGCTGCTAGACAATATGCAAGACAACCATGCCCAATGGCATGTGGATAGATCGAACACGAAGAAGGTGAACTCTGTCTCACCACACGAAAATGAAGAACTCAATGGTAAGTTGTATGAGCTCATATTAGCCGTAAAAGGTAAGGAAAGCCAGGTAAGAGCTATCCCTGAATCAAATATTGAAGAAATAGACTCCATAGCTCGTAATGATTATAACCCTGCTTGGAAGAAGAATTATAATCCTAATTTTCAGAAACATTATTCTAGTCCTGCAGGTAATTCTAATAATAATATGGGAACTAGTAATAGTAGTCTCCAAGAAACGCTTAAGTCTTTTATAGACTCACAAAATGAGCAAAACAATATTCTTATTAAAATAACGGAGAACCATGATGCTATGCTTGGTAAATTAACTAACCAAGTTGTTAGTTTGAGGAATGATTTGCAGGCCCTCCAAGAAAGAACGAGGATTGTTGAGGCACAGCTAGGTAAGATAACCGAGAGTCAAACTCTCATTCTAGCTGAATTTGCAGGTAAAGCTGAGCCCAATCCTGTTGAATACCTCAAGATGATAAGAATCCAAAGGGAGGGGCCTAAAGAACTTGATTATAGTAATGCACCTTCACCGAATTTCACCATTGAAGATCTTGTAAAAAGGATCAATATCAAGATTCTGGTAAGGAAGGGAATGAGGAAGCTATGTACCAACACTTCGTTAATCAGGTAGCAATAAAGGTACGTGAGCTTGAGGAAGAATATAAGAAAATTGCTGAAAAATTACCTATGAAGCTTGATGATATATTTGAGCCTACTATTAAGATTAAAATTGGGACCAATGAGATAGCTGCACTTTGTGATCTAGGTGAAAGCGTCTCAACAATTCCAAATAGTCTTTTTAATAAGTTAAATCTTGGATCTTTTGAAATCACCGAGTTACAATTGCATCTAGCAGATTCTACCTACAAACAAGTTGTAGGAATTAAGGAGAATACTTTAGTATCCATTAAAGGTTGTCCTGCTCTTATTGATTTTGTTATTGTTGACATGCCTGAATATGCTACTGCTCCTATTATATTAGGTTGTCCATTTTTAAGAACTATTAAGGCTTTGATTAATCTCCATGAAGGGAACGTGAAGCTTCAATTTGCCTTCGCGGGATCCTTTTGTTACTCATTTCCCCAGGAAGAAGAAATCCACGCATGATGAAAAGAGGCCATCACTTTGAAAGCCAACTATTTTGGAGTGGGTGTTCCACTCATATGGCCTAAGTTTCAGCAAATACTTTTACTAAAGAAAGTAGGACTCAACTATATATTCTACAATTTTGTGGAATTATATTGATTCACTTGTCATGTTTGGAACAAGACATACCTACAAGATACAAAGAAGCGTGATGGACCTAAGTACGAGAAATGAATGGTCATTGAAATCTCGTTAGTAGAATTCTCGATTTGATGGCGATCAAGGAATTTTGGAATGCCTAAGATTGTCGAGAGGACCTGGATTTGAGTGGGAGCAAATCAGCTTGGCTAAATCATAATATGTAGCTGACATATTTTGAGTGGGAGCTAAGTGAAATCCCTGGATCTCAAATATGGATGCAATATTTGAGTGGGAACATGAAATCATTCTGGGATATGTGGACAACATATATGAATGATGTGATTGGTGTTAATTTAAGTAGGTAAATAAGGATGAAGTTGAAAGTTATAAAACAATGAGATCTATCGAGATAGATTGGTGAGTTTAATAAAAATCAAATGTTGAATGCTTCCTGGACTTGATTCTGAAAGAAGTTTAGAATATCCTAAGCAAGATTCTAAAGAAGTTCAGAATGGAACAAGGTAAGAAAGAAGTTCTTACTATATGAAGCATTGGGTTAGTATTGCAACTATGGTTGAAAGAAAGAAAGAGATGTGTGGCATCTCCTACGCCTCAGTCATAGGTTCTTCCATACAACCATGTTGTATACTCGATGTAATGTGACCCGAGGTTCTGGTTGGAAGGACTAGCTCTTAACTGTAAGAACATGTCTTGAAGTGATCTCTGAGTTGATCCCTGAACTAGAATTAAGTTCGTACTTAAATGGCAAGAAGCAAAATAAGTGGCATAGTTGCACTTCATGCACTAGGATCTACATAGATATAGAAGTATAAAGGCTCCATCTGATGTGATGTATAATGTTATGGCGGGGCTAGTTCGCTTTTAACGTAGAATGATGTGTCCCAGGGAACAGTTCCCATGAGAAAGCCCTCGAGGTTGATCTAAAGTCACTGTAGGCTCCTGGAAACCGGCCTTATTCTGCTGCCATAACTGCTGTATATACACAAAGGATTGCAAAGTGTGTTTCAAAGTTTAGATGACAACAGTGAAAACGACCATCATTATAAACACTTGAAACAAAGTCTCACTTTGTCGCGAAACAAATACTTCGACCCATTATACGATAATGGTGTGAATGTAAAAATTAGGAAGACATTAACGATTTGCAAAAGACATAATGATCTGGTAAATAGAACATGGACATGACGTTTCCCGTGAGCATGCATGATTAATAAACGCATATGTTATATGGTTTATATGAGTAAAATGCGAGCTAGATTATTTGTACTCTAGTGCAAGTGGGAGACTGAAGGAGATATGCCCTAGAGGCGAATAATAAATAGGTTTTTATTGTCATATCTCAATTAGTTTATAATAGTTTCATATTGTGCTATAACTGTACCAAGTAGAAACATTGGTACATGTGTGGTATGAAACAAACTAGTCCCTAGTAGCCTCTATTCATACTAGTTCGTTGGTCATGAGGATGATCTGTGTTTCAAGATCATGGGCATTTATGCCAATTGACAACGGGGTCATATCATTGGAGAATGAGGTGATGGACATTCCTCGAAGGATTGCGACACGATCAAGTCATATAGTTCATTGTTGCAACAGCTAAATCTATACTCCTTTTCCTTAGACCGTGAGTTCACATTACTCACTGATACATTGCAAATGTATCTATAATTTTTGACGTTCCATGCTTAGTTTTATCTACTTTCTTGTGTTTTGTCCACACTTTGGAGTACTTTTCATATGATTTCTTGGACTAACCTATTAACAAGAGCCATAGTGTCAGGTGCCTGTTTTCTGCTGTTTTTGGTTCCAGGAAAGTCAGAAAATGAATATTCTCGGAATTGGACGGGACAAAAGCCAAAGTCATTATTTACCGAGGGACACTTGGAGCCAGAGTACGAGACAGATAGGCACTTTGGCTTTTGTCCCGTCCAATTCCGAGGATATTCATTTTCTGACTTTCCTAGAACCAAAAACAGCAGAAAACAGGCAGCTGGCACAGTGGCTCTTGTTAATAGGTTAGTCCAAGAAATCATATGAAAAGTACTCCAAAGTGTGGACAAAACACAAGAAAGTGGATAAAACCAAGCATGGAGCATCAAAAATTATAGATACATTTGCAATGTATCAACATCCCCAAGCTTAACTCCTGCTCGTCCTCGAGTAGGTAAGTGATAAAAAGAAAGAATAATTTTTGAGGTGACATGCACCATTAAAGACTTGATCAAAATATTTGTAAAACATTCAAATCTGGGATCATAGTACTTCAATCATAACATGAAAGACAATGTTCTAGCAATAAGACAAAGAGACTATGATGCAACATGAAAAGGCACCAAACAAAAGATTCATGAATAACAATGCCTTGCAAGACGTTTGTTTGTTTCACATAAAGAAAACATAGCATAGTGGCATTCAGCTTGTCCCTCATAGATTAGCAAACATAAATGCATAGGACACCTTCAAAGTTTACAAGAGTGACTAGATACAAATAGTTTAAAACAAGCAATATCAAGGTATTCATCAATCAACAAGTCTTGGGACAATGCACATAGAACTAAGAATGGCCACTATGCTCTCAAGAAAGTGCTCATAGAATGTGTGGAGACTCAACAAGGAAATGAAGAGGTTTTGAAAAGTTTGAAAGGCTTCCAAATGCTGAAAGTATGGTACTCATTAGCTTTGAGCTCTCATTGCCCCTGTCATAAGCATCTTTAAGTGGTTAAGGTTAAAGTGACACAACTAAGAGGATATGCTTGACAAGTTATAAATCGAAGTCTCATGCCCCTTACTTACGAAGACCGATCCTCATGCTACTCAACTTCAGTCACGAGTAAGCTCTTGTCATTATAAGTATATACGTATCATAGAGAACCGCCAATGGGGTACCCCTTGCACATGATATAGGAGCTATCCCATAATCAAAATGACAAGGCAAGCAGACAATGAGCATCTCAGCGATCTTTTTATTTACTATGTGCATAGATTTTTATTCAGGATGCTTCATAGAATGCTCATTATGGTTATGCTGCAAGTTTCCACCATGATTAGGCATGGCTTAGGCTAGCGGCCCAGGCGTTTCTCTAACATACATACAAACTCCATGATCTTACAAGTTCCACTTTTATTTCACACCGTTGGGATCCATAAGCAAAAGAACATGATATCAACTAGGTACAAAGTACCTATTAAGCGTTGAAAGCGGTCCCCATGATACATGGTTCTACTAACTTCAACTCATAAAGCGCAAGAATATGCGCAACAAAGAAGGACGCAATGGATCAGGTTTATTAAGTGCAAGAAAATAAAGTGTACCATCAAGTTCGTGAGAGCTTTACTAACTAACTTTCTCATAACAAGCAAACATTTTATTCGGAAGAAAACAAGGCATAATGAATATGCACGGAAGTAGCAAATGATGCTAATAGGTAGGTATGGTGGACACTTTGGCAATATTTGGTTTAGGGAGTTGGAAACATGAGTAAAACATACTCAGTGAAAGTGAAGGCTAGCAATAGTAAGGGAGCGACAAACGAGAGAGCAATAATGGCCATAATCATGCAGAGCGACAAAAAAGCATTGATCAAAACATAAAGTGATACTACAAGTTGAAAACTAAAGGACCATAAAGGCTTATGGTGACTTGGGATAGTCATAACATGGTGTGAACATGTGCCAAGTCAACCCAAATAAAGCATCAAAGGAGAATACCACTATACTATGCTTTAATATGCTAAAACAACGCATGATTCATCCAAGGCACATTAAGCAATCTCAATTGTTTATAACAAGTCATGCTACAGAAAAGAATACTAAGCATAAAGCCAAAACAATATCAAGCATGGCATAACAAAGCATAGGCCACAGTCAAAAACAAACTCTTTTTACCACTTAAGCATGAGCTTTCCTACTCTTTTCCAAACCAAACCAAACTATTTGAACACCAATATATGAAAGAGGAGGTCCAACCAATTTATTCAGAAAACTAAGAAAACCAAGGCAAACAAAAAACCAAAATGAAAACGAAAAAGAAGACGCTCCAAGAACAACACAACTATGCATGAAACAATAAAAATGAAGTGTTTGGAAGAAACCTGGGATTTTTATTGATGAATAGGGGGGTGCCTTGGGCATACCCAAGCTTTGACGCTTGTACTTCTTGGATATTTCTTGGGGTGACACGCGTGGCATCCCCAAGCTTGAGCTTTAGTCCATCCTTCATCTCATTACTCATTCCTTCCGTACACCTGAAATTTTTCCTTCATACAAAACTTCACACAATCTTTATTAGCAACATCAATGCACTCAAGATAAATAAGTCTTTAGGTTCAGTTTTAACACCAATAAAACTTCAATTAAAACACTAGCTACTGTAGCACTTCCCTCAAAAATCTCAATTCCCCAAAAGAACTCAAAAAGGAACCAACAAGAAGCAAATGCAGAAAATGGCAGAAATCTGTCAAAACAGACCAGCAGGTAAAGACGAATTTTTTCGAAGACCTTCTGTTGCTCAAATCAAACGGTGTTGAACTAACGAAAGTTAGATAACAATGTGGGGCAGAAGCAAAAAAATTCACGCCTCAAAAAGACGTTCAGAGATTTTACATGAATTTTTACGGTGAAGCACAGAAGTCTGTTTCGGGACAGCAACTTTTCCAATCATTACTTCTCTCTCATTAGAGGTTACTCTTGACACAAAAAGCAATAAAAAGGATAAGGAGCGGTTATTACAGAGGTAATAACTTCCAAGACTCATCTAAAACTTTTGGGTTATCTCCCAATAAGTACTTTTCTTTAACGCCTTTAAGTTAGGCATAAGCAAAAACAAAAATGGATAGAATAGAAGTAAGCGGAGATAATCATGGTGAAAAACATTGTTTTGTTCAATGAAATCCTTTTGTTAACAAGGTTGATCAGGTCTTGTTACCAAAACAATTTCTTATGAGAAAAACTTTGTATTCCACTAATAATTATGTTACCTCAACCTTGATAGCAATGGTCCCAATCATAATAGTTTCAAATTTTTCTCTTGGTATGGGACAATATATTTCTCCAACTTGAATGCCCTCAACATGTTCAATTGAATTCAAAACCATAAGTCTATCAATCTTCTTGGGGAAATAGATAGTATGTTCCTTTTCATTAACATTGAAGGTCACCTTCCCTTGATTACAATTAATAACAGCTCCTACAGTATTTAAGAAAAGGTCTCCTAAGAATAGTAGACATATTATCATCTTCAGACATAAAAGTTTGAGAGGATGCTCTCATAAGAAATATGAGTTGAAGTAAAAGAGAGCATCAAGGAGCAAATTCAAAACACATTTAAGTCTAACCCACTTCCTATGCATAGGAATTGTTTATGCAAATAAATTCGCAAAGAATAAAGTGACAGGCACAGGAAGATAAAACAAGAGTAACTTCAAAACTTTCAGCACATAGAGAGGTGTTTCAATACCATGAAAACTTCTACAACCATATTTTCCTCTCTCATAATAATTTTCAGTAGCCTCATGAATAAACTCAACAATATAAATATCACGTAAAGCATGCTCTTCATGATCTACAAGCACTAGAGCTTTATCATAAACATTTTCAAAAGAATCCTCACGAACATAACATTCATCCTCCTTTAGTAAGCATGGAGGACAATCAAATAATGTAAAGGATAAAGAGTTACTCTCATTAGAAGGTAGGCATGGGTAGGTAATCCATTCTTCCTCCTTTTGTTCATCACTCTCCTCCTCTTTTTCATCTAATGAGATTTCAGGTTCATCAATTTCTTCTTCCATAGGATCCTGCAAGGCATTAGTCTCTTCCATTTATGGAAAGCATCTACTAAAATATTCAAGCATATAGCCATTTTCATCCTTGTAATTATCAAAGCAAAATTTATGTATACCATAAACCTCATACTTATAAGGTGAATCATCAATATTTTCAAGCAAACTAGCAAGTTCAAAAGCACCCTTCCAAGCAATAGATTCTTCAATTTGTTCCGCATCATAAAAGTCATAAATTCCTTTAGAATAGGAAGATATGGTATCATTATCATTATACTCACATTGAAAAGGGAGGTGTTTATACCTCTTTCTGCAACGAGATTCATCACAGCAATAAGTAACATTATAAGTAGAGCACACGTTTCTAGCAATGGTATACAATCTATCAATTTGTTCCCATAAGTGTTTCCCTTTTTGTGACAAGTGGTGTTCCTTATAATAATATTTTTGATCTTTCGTGAACCCACCTTGCCAATAAGCTTCAGTTTCAAAGAAACCAACCATTGACAACAAGCATGACAAAGCAAGACAATAACAAACCAACGAAAATAACAACTAGAGTAGGAACTATTTTTTTTTGTATTTTTGATAAAGAAACAAGCAAACAAGGAGAAAATAAACTTAGCTTGAACAATAGTGAATCCAAGTGGACTTGATAAATAAAGCTATGCTCCCCGGCAACGGAGCTAGAAAATAGTCTTGATGACCCACAAGTATAGGGGGTGTATCGCAGTATTTTCGACGGAAGTGAAACCCAATTTATTGATTCGACACAAGGGGATCCAAAGAATATTTATAAGCCTTAACAACTGAGTTGTCAATTCAGCTGCACCTGGAAACAATCTTGCTCATAGCGGTTTATCAGTAGCAACAGTTTTGTAGTAGGAATAGTAAAGTAACAGTAGTAGTAAAGCAAAGACAGTAATAACGAAAGCAGTAAACAGTGGGATTCGAGTGCGGTAGGCATAGGGATGGATGGACGGGCGTTGCATGGACAAGACAATTTACATAGCAATCAGAACATAGGGCAATTGCAGATAAATAAGATAAAACATCCAAGTACTAGATAATCCTAGGCATGTGTTCCATATATAGTCATACGTGCTCGCAATGAGAACTTGCACAACATCTTTTGTCCTGCTAGCCCGTTTACAGCGGGGCCTCTAGGGAACTACTGGCAATTAAGATGCTTCTTTTAATAGAGCACCGGAGCAAAGCATTAACACTCCATGAACACATGTGATCCTCACATCAAAGCCATTCCCTTCCGGTTATCCCGATTTCTGTCACTTCGGGGCCATAGGTTCCGGACAACAACGTGTGTATACAACTTGCAGATAAGACCAAAAACAATACTATCATAATGAATCAATAACATGTTCAGATCTGAAATCATGGCACTCGGTCCCTAGTGACAAGCATTAAGCACAACAAGCTGCAACAAAGTCATAAAGCACTAATAAAAGATACTAGGCACCATGCCCTAACAATCTGATGCCATTACATGAACGATCTCATCCAATCCCTACCATCCCCATAGCCTACAGTGGGGGATTACTCACTCATAGATGGGGGAAACATGGATGGTCGATGGAGAAGCGATGGTGATGATGATGGCGATGATCTCCTCAATTCCCGTCGGCGAGGTGCGAATGGAGTTTCGGTGCTGTTTCGTGGAATCGGTGGTGGCGTGAGCGGAACTCCTTCTGAAAAACGTCCAAACCCCTGGAGTTTTTAGGTCAAGGCTTCTTATAGGCGAAGAGGGAGACCGGGGTGCCTGGGCCACCACACCATGCCTGGCGGCCAGGCCCAGCCCGTGCACGGGGGTGTGGCCACCCCCCTCCTCATCTCGTATTCGCTCTGAGTCTTCTGAAAAATAGGCACTTTGGCTTTTGTCCGTCCAATTCGAGAATATTCATTTTCGACTTTCTTGGAACCAAAACAGCAGAAAATGGCAGGCACTGTGGCTCTTGTTAATAGGTTAGTCCAAGAAATCATATGAAAAGTACTCCAAAGTGTGGACAAAACACAAGAAAGTGGATAAAACCAAGCATGGAGCATCAAAAACTATAGATACATTTGCAATGTATCACCCGTTGATATCATGTTCTTTTGCTTATGGATATCGGCGGTGTGAAATAAAAGGGGAACTTGTAAGATCATGGAGTTTGTATGTGTGTTAGAGAAACACCTGGGCCGCTAGCCTAAGACATGCCTAATCATGGTCAAAACTTGCAGCATAACCATAATGAGCGCTCTATGAAGCATCCTCAATAAAAACCTATGCAAATAGCAAATAAAAAGATCGCTGAGATGCTCATTGTCTGCTTGCCTTGTCATTTTGATTATGGGATAGCTCCTGTATCATGTGCAAGGGGTACCCCATTGGCGGTTCTTTATGATACATATGTACTTACAATGACAAGAGCTTACTTGTGACTAAAGTTGAGTAGCATGAGGTTCGGTCTTCGTAAGTAAGGGGCATGAGATTTTGGCTTATAACTTGTCAAGCATATCATCTTAGTTGTGTCTCTTTAACCTTAATCACCTTCAATATGCTTATGATAGGGGCAATGAGAGCTGAAATCTATTAAGTACCATAATTTTTGGAAGCTCTTTATGAGACTTGAATCCCTACTTCCTTCTATGAAGGCCTTTCTTTTACCTTTTTGTTGAGTCTCCACCTTCTACCTTTATGCACCTACTTTGAGAGCATAGTGGCCATTCTTAGTTCTATGTGCATTGTCCCAAGACTTGTTGATCGATGCATAGCTTTGATATTGCTTGTTTTAAACTATTTATATCTAGTCACTCTTATGAACTTTGAAGGTGTCCTATGCATTTATGTTTGCTACTCTATGAGGGACAAGTTGAATACTACTATGCTATGTTTTCTTTATGTGAAACAAACAAACGTATTGCAAAGCATTGTTATTCATGAATCTTTTGTTTGTGCCTTTTCATGTTGCAACATAGTTGCTTTGTCTTATTGTTAGAACTTTGTCTTTCATGTTATGATTGAAGTACTATGATCCCAGCTTCGAATGTTTTACAAATACTTTGATCAAGTTTATGATGGTGCATGTCACCTCAAAAATTATTCTTTCTTTTTATCAATTAACTACTCGAGGACGAGCAGGAGTTAAGCTTGGGGATGTTGATACGTTGCTAACGTATCCATAATTTTTGATGTTCCATGCTTGGTTTTATGTACTTTCTTACGTTTTGTCCACACTTTGGAGTACTTTTCATATGATTTCTTGGTCTAACCTATTAACAAGAGCCACAGTGCCAGCTGCCTATTTTCTGCTGTTTTTGGTTCCAGGAAAGTCAGAAAATGAATATTCTCGGAATTGGACGGGACAAAAGCCAAGTCAGTTTTTCACCGAGGGACACCTAGAGCCAGAATACGAGACGGAGAGGGGCTGGGGGCCAGCCACACCACCTGGCCGCGTCGCGAGGCCTGGCCCGCGCCAGGGGTGGTCTGGCTGCCCCAGGCGCCCCCTCGGCATCTCCTTCTGCCTATATATTGCCTCCGATACAGAAACCCTAAGTACCCGATCAAAACCATGAAAGAGTCTATAGTCGCTGTCATCTCCATCCCTAGATCGGGAGGGATCTGAAGCTCTTCCCGGCACCCTGCCGGAGAGGGGCATTCACCCTGGAGGCCTTCTTCATCATCATGCAAGCCTCCGGTGTGATGCGTGAGTAATTCATCTATGGACTATGGGTCCATGTAGTAGCTAGATGGCTGGTTCTCCTCCTTTGTTCTTTCATGTTTAGATCTTGTGAGCTCTGTTCATGATCAAGATCATCTATTTGTAATTCATACATGTTGTGTTTGCGGGGATCCGATGGATATTGAGATGCTATTTCAGATTGATTATTGATTCTATCATGTCTTTGTTATTTGAGATCTTGCATGCTTTCCGTTGTTAGTAGCTATCTTGGCCAAGTAGATGCTAACAACTCCAAGAGTTAGTATTTATGCTCGATAGTGGGTTCATGCCTCTGGTAATCTGGGGAAGTGTCAGAAATCTCTAAGGTACTAGATGTGTTATTGCTACTAGGGAGAAAACAACAATCATTTGTTCATAGAACAATCGTATTGTTTACTTTACACGCAATGCATAATGCAATTATCCGTTGGTTGCAACTTAATACTAGAGGGGGTTCGGATGATAACCTGAAGGCGGATTATTAGTCATAGATGCAGTTGGATTACGGTCTATGTATAATGTTGTAATGCCCAATCAAATCTCAAAGGAGTCAAGATGAGTGGTATATGCTTGTATGCTTGCTCGATGTTTGTCAATTGCCCCGCTGTAATTTGTTCATCCAACATGTCATCTATCTTAAGGAGAGCCACCTCTAGTGAACTATGGACCCCCGGTCCTTTCTTTTACTATTAATCTACAATCAACTGTTTACTATTTTGTGTTTACTTTCTGCAAACTATTACTTTCTTCCACTTGATACGTTTAATCCTTTGTTTTCAGCAAAACCGGTGAGATTGACAACCTCATCGCAAGTTGGGGACAGAGTTGTGTGGCTGTGTTGTGCAGGTCTCCACGTTGCT
The DNA here is from genome assembly GCA_023614405.1 of Avena insularis. Lineage (NCBI taxonomy): Eukaryota > Viridiplantae > Streptophyta > Magnoliopsida > Poales > Poaceae > Avena > Avena insularis. Next base: position 87,892,958 of record CM042690.1, on the reverse strand, counting down.
GCTGGCACCGGTAGTGCGCGCTGCCAAAGTTCAGCTGGCTACACCTTTGGGGTGTTTCCTTGCTCCTACTGGATTGATAACCTTGGTTTCATAACTGAGGTAAACTTACTGTTGTGCTCATCCTACCTTCCTCTTGGGGTTCCCCAACGAGCTCGTTAGTACACGAGTCAGCAATGACATGTGACCATAAGACCGGGATTTGTTCACCCACATGACGGGTAAAGATACATACGGCCGTCTTGGTGAGATTACATCCATAAATGTTGCAACATGTGACTCGGTCATGGGGATGTAATATCACGGTAACAAGCAAAACAGAACTTGTTGTTAACGATATTGAACAAGGTATGTGATACCAATGATCGGATCTCGGACAAGTCGTATCAAGAAACAAAAGGAAATTGGATGCTACATTTACCGCTTCAAACGACATTGTCATCGGAAATGCATAGGGGTCACATGGGCAGACTGCTGCTGCCAGCTGCCGACGCTGGCTGCTCAACCCCAGACCCATCTTGGCGCGGGAGAGCAGTTCTGCTTTCGGGCAGGCTGCAGCACTGGCTGGCGGCAGCCACCAGGCACTTGCGCTTCTGGAAGAAAGCCTCGCACGCGCGGTGGGCCGTGGGTTGGCGCCAGCCCACCCGGCCCAGGCGCGTTGTTGCTACTGCTACTATCGACCTTTGGCCGACCCTTTGCATGTCTTCTTCTTTGTTTGTTGTTTTGTCTATTGGGCTGAGTGCTTTTGGCCCATCTGAATGGTGCATGAAATTCCTGTAATTTCCTTTATTAATTAGTCACATATGGCTAACCTATTAGGGAGGGCACACCCCCTCCGCCTATATAAAGGGGTATCCATGGGTGGGATTAAGACACACAATTTGAGAAGTCCTTTAGTTGACTTTCTTCCTCCCTCTCTATACCTTGTGACCATGGCCCCAAGTCTGGGCTATGCGAATAAGGCACACCTGTAGCATGTCGTTGCACTGCAGGGATTCCTAGCCGGATATCAACTTACGCACTCCCGGCGGGATCGGGGAGCCGGAGGTCCCATCGTACACCAGATGTGTACGAAGACACGAGGCGCAACACTTGGGGCGCTTAAATGTCGTGAGCCCGAGCTGCTGCACGATGAAGAAGGAGCAAGGGGTGACCTGCGAGGAGCTTCGCGACCTTGAGCTCGGCTACGAGTACGACTACATCAACCATGTTCCCTTCAGAACATTAACCATGTACGGTCTACAAGGGTATGTATTCTATACGCTCGGCTGTTACCGCATTACTCTATATATAGATCTTAGGCAGTTTAGGGTGTTCCAATGTAGGAAATTTTTTGTTTTCCGCTGTGGATCCCCTTCAGGGACCCCTATATAAAGAGGCCACAACGCGACGAGAAAAGAGCTCTCCCTCGCCCTGCCTCGCCCCCTCGCCACCAGAACCCTGCATCCACAACACCGAAGAGCCGCCGGAGGAATAGACTTAGATCTAATCTCTAAACCATTCTCCACCACCATAGCCATATTGCACCACTTGTAATAGTAGATCTCATCTTCGATTGGCGATATTGTAAGACTATTTGCTATCAATCTCATTATTTCCATTGCAATGTTTATGATCTTTGATTTCATCTCTATGTGTGAGTAATCCTCCTTGGGATAAGGACTTTGGCCTAGCCATGTAGCTGTTGTGCATGTTATTTATCATAGATGGGATCACGTATTAGTTTGTATGACATGATGATTATTGTATCCTCTCTTTCCTCAATCCAAGGACTTGTCAGGTACCCAAGAAACCGAGGATTGAGCCAGGTATAGGGAGTATGAGTAATGACTAATTTGCAGGTTGGGAACCTCAGTGACAGAAGGGGTAGTACGACTATATGTGAGGGATTTACTTGGGATTAACGGTGACGTTACTATGCATATCATTAGTTCTCTTTCTTCTATAGATGAGACTAGTAGGTTATTGCTATAAGCAGTTGCGGAGGCAATAGCAATTATGGATGCACTGCCCATATATAATTTATCTTGTTCTAACAATTACGTGCATGCTTTATTATTATCTTTTATTCCCATCAGATCTTTTGCAGAGCTACAGGTGAAACCGAAAGCCCTAGGCCCTCTATCTATATCATCGACAACAACAAAAGACAGCAAACTCTTGGTCCGGTAAAAACACAAAAGGAATTCTAAATCTCCCGAAGGTCCGATAAAGTAACTTCACTACGCTTTCCGCTTTTCGAGGATTCGATAAACCTAGGTCTACTATGGAAAAAGAGCTATACTACGTCCATAATCCCGATAGAAGGTATCAGACCCAACTTCACGATTCAAGTCACCAACGAACCGACTGTCACCTATTTCAGTGGACCTACCTGGACAGAGTTTCGCAGTCGCTACCACATGAACATCGGGGACATCATCATCTTCACCGTTGACTATACATCACACCATTTACTTTGATTGCATTGACCCCAACTAGTCACATGATGAGGATGGGTAATATGACCATGAATATGACGAGGAGTAGCTAGCTAACTACTATAGTGCATGTTTGTTATCTCTCTAGCTAGTTAAATAATGCAGTAGTAATAAATTATGGACGATGTTACTTTATTTTATCTGCTACTTTATATGAATATTCAGTTCCTGCTATATAATTGTTGTGAAATTCAATAATGTAAAACCATTTTTTTAATTCTTGAATTCATACTAGGGGTGTTTAATATAAGCTGAACGCCACATATGTTTTTAATAGTGGTGGCATTTAAACTACACGCCACTAGTTCAGATATTACTAGTAGCGTTCAGACAACAAGCCACTAGTACTGATTTTACTGGTGGTATTTGGCCCACACGCCACCACTAGGAGCTACCAGTGGAATGAAGTTAGTGGTATGTGGGTTCAATGCCACTAACCTCATTTCCGAACAACACCAATGGGCTTTTTCCTACTAGTGCTCGGGCGCAGTTCTTGTGATGGTTCGTTATGGTAGCAGCGGAAAAATAGAGTGTGTCGGTTGTGTGTGTATGTGAGAGAGAGAGAGAGCGAGAACGAGGATGGAAGAAAGAATCGTCGCTCTCTAGGAAAAAGAGAGGTAGGAATAGAGTTGTAGGGGCTATAGGGGGTTAGAGGGAGCTCAATCGGCTGTCTCATCAGACGCATAGTGACGTGGACATCTCGGAAGTCCTGTCGTATGAAGAGAATGGAGTTGGGGGAGATGGTGGTTTTGGTGGGGTTGGATGGGCCAAGAAGAGGGATGGAGTGACAATATTTAGTGGAAAAAGGGAAAGGCGAAAAGAAGGATTGAGCTAGAAGGGTTGCCAACTAGCCTTTGCAAAATTCTGAAATTTTGGCAAAAAGAGAGAAAGGATAGGAAGAAAAGGAGAAAGAAAATAGAGAGGAAAGAGTTTGTAAAATAGTTTCAAAACTTTAGTTGAACTGGAAAAGTAGATTCATTCAAAAATAGTCTTAGGGTTGCAAAACATGCAAGATGAAGATGAAGACGATGTCATGAGATGCGCAAAAGAAAAACAAGCAAAACTATTAAAGAGGATTTTGTCGGGTTGATACACTTTATGGTGTTTCCACAATTAGATCATGCTTTTTTACTTTCTTCCCATCCTCCATGGTCAAGCGGACAGCCCTGTAGTTAAATCTAGCATCCTCTTGTTGTACGTGCGACACGACTCAATAAAGTCTGTCTAGAAATCAAAAGGCGCAAATAGTACATTGTACGAAATCATTAATGCTGCCATCAAGTCATGTGTGCTGAAGTAATTTTGGTAAATCTATAATTCTAGTTGGCTTCATTATTCTAGACAAGATAAATACACATCCATCATAACCACTAAGAATGAATAATTACCTAATTTTCTAAACCTTATCATTCAACTTGGTTATAATTTGGATGGTACCAAATGAATAAGATATGTTCTGAAAGTTGGGGATATGCGGTATCACCATAGCATGTCTCTAATCCGGCTAACCCGGCTGGCCCACTGTTGGTAGAAAGGTCTATGGCCTGCTGGGCGGCCCAGTTAGATGGATCCATAAGGGAGGCCCATGTCGGAAGAAGGAAGGTTACGGTGCAATTACCGACCAGCCCGGAGCCTTGGAGTACAAGATACACTAGTTAGTATTAGTGTAGGACTCTATAACCTGTCTGGCAAGGTCCTTCCCTTGTAACCCTAAGTTCTAGTGCCTTTATAAGCCAGACCTATGGGAGCCTTTAGGGAACGATTCATAACACCTCGCACAACTAACTTATCTCTATAACACGCCGTATCGACATTATAGTGATTTATTACAGGAGTAGGGTTCTGCCACCGTTGTGGGACTCAAACCTGGGTAAGCCATATTACCTCGTACCCATCAACTCACCGCCTTACACCACCTCTTTAAAACGCTCTGTGATGACCCCTCTATGTCGTACTCGTCGGCAATACCACGATAGTTGGCGCCCACCGTGGGGCCAGAAGCGCTTCGAGCTCTACACCGGGTGAGGTCAAATATCTTTGCGGGAATCGGCGACACTGTGGCCATTGGGTGCGTTCTCTTATCCAACAACATTTAGATCATCCCCTGGATGAGTTTTGGATCCTGACAAAGACGAACCCCACTCGCTGCTCCATTGTTCCAATCGGGGACATCCGCCTCTTTATTGGTGAAACCGGATTGGGATCAAGCTCCCAGGAAGCCAGACACACGTAAAGACCCACACGGACCACCTACGGGTAGGACACATTTGCGGAGTATCGGGTTCGGATCTCTCTTCGGAGTTTGCCGGCTTAGATCGCAAAAAATCAAGGCCCACCCAAACCGCCCCTACGTGGGATATAGTGGTGGAAGAACCCCGTAGATCCGCTTGGCTTCCCCAAGTGTTAGAGAAGCGAAGGTCACACTTTATCAGGGTCGTCACCATCTTTGATCTAGCTCGTTGTGTTCAAAGGTTAGAGGAATCCCCACGTGAGTACCTCTCTAGATGGTTAAGGGTGAGGGAAACCTTGGCGGGAGACCGTACTGATGAGCTAGAGTACCACTTTGTCGAGGGGCTCACGCCTGGCACCCTCCTCCGGCATATGCTCAGGAGGCAATAGGCCTCTAGCTTGCTTACCCTCAATGAGATGATCGAAACAGTTAACAGTTTCGCAGACGCCAATGAGGAAGCTGAGGCTGACATCACCGCCGCAGCCAAACAAAGAAAGCCCACCGGCAACGCAGCCTCTGCTTCAAACTCCACCATTGACAACACCGACGCTAACTCTGATTCAGTGTTGGATACACTTTACGCCTACATCAGCATGGATGGCGGTGGTTCGGAGGCCAACTCGGAGGAATACGATGCTGCCATGAGAGAGATCGAGAAGGAGTTCGAGCAGGAGGAGCACGCCGAGAAAGCCGTCACTTCCCGCCAGGTACTGGTGGGCATCGGGAACGTGATAGAAGATTATCAACAGAACCAAGGATCCGAAAGAGCTCCGCCAGCAGCGGCCGATGCCAGAACCGCGGTGGCCAATGGTAAAAACATTGTCGATCCTCCGGGTCTGGCAAAATCCACGCCACCTCCAGCTATCCCCCACAACAGCCACGAGAACTCACCACAGGGCCAAGTGCTACCAACCAAACAAACCTACCACCTCCACCATCCACTTCAGTGGCCAGCAACCCCTTGGTTACTCCGGCCGAACAAGGTGATCTACGACGAGCTCCTCGTCGAACCGCTAACGGTTGGCCATATTTGGAATGTTACGCATCTTGATGAGAAGTGCCAGGAAATCCTCGCGGAGGCCAAGTGCTTCGCAGAACAAGGCGCCTAGCGGAACAGAGATTTGGCCAAGGCACAACAATCGATCAAAGTGGTGCAAGCAATGGAGACTGAGTACAAGCAGCTGCTCATGAAGCACAAGGCAAAGAAAGCTCTGGCTCACATCGTCGGTGATCCCGGTGTTTGACGCAACTTGGGGTGGGCTCCATCCAAACCGGCAAAAGCTACCCCTACATCGACAAGGATGGGAAGCAATTCATGCCAACCCTTGCCCTCAACATGGTCATCGCCAAAAACTTACTTGAGCCTGACAAATCACCTGAAGCGGTGGATCAGGTCTATGAACTTGTCGCCAAGGCTTGCAAGAAATAGGAAAATGTCACCTCTTAGAGGCTCGAGTCTAACCCGGAGCTTTGCCAGTCTAGCATGAACAACCGCCACAAACCAAGATCTCCTCACGATGCCGGATCACACATAGGTTCCACGGAATTAAGACGGAGGGACGCACGCATCAGGACTGATGCTATCCCAGTATCCTCCAGCAACAGAGACAAAGCTCACCCCCGTCGCTCGCCACCACCCCCGCGGTCCCGACATCGTGACGACCCACAGCCGCGCCACCATACGAGCATGCCACCCCCTAGACGCCCTCATGAATTTGCAAACTCCTCGCATTGGCACTGCTCTGTTGTGTAACTCCTACCCTAGAACATCTTATTTTGTCCTTTCTCTCGGTTATGCAACAGAAATAGATATTGGAAGAGAACCCCTTGCACAAGTATATGCAAATGATATTATTATTTTATAAAAGCTCACTAGCACCACATATTATTCTAGAGTTTTTTCTTTTATGTGATTGTCAATCTATTTTAAATTCATTTCCTGAGATCCATGGAATGTAAAATGTAGATATATACAACTTGATCAAGTAATGACTCCATGATATGTGCAGTTACTGGACATGTATAATATGTACTTTATTTGTGGAGATCAATAATCTGACATGATATCTGTTGATTTCTTACACAGTGCTGCCAGACCACATACGACCATTGATGGGAAGGAAGTTGTGAACTTTGCATCAGCAAACTACCTTGGTTTAATTGGTAACGAGAAAATTACTGAGAAAATTACTGTAAGAGAAAACTGTGCTATTTGCCAGTATTTCAACTATATTTGTCTGAAATATCTGATAAGTGAGAGTGAATTGTAGGATTCTTGTGTTAGTGCGTTGGAAAAATATGGCGTTGGATCATGTGGTCCACGTGGTTTTTATGGAACAATTGGTTTGTATATTCTCTGTTCAGGTTCATAGCCAATTAACTCTATTGCACTTATGAAGGAGCTTACTTTTTGAATGTGTATCACTTGCAGATGTCCACCTTGACTGTGAAACAAAAATAGCTAACTTCCTGGGAACGCCAGACTCCATTTTGTATTCATATGGGTTATCTACAATATTCATTGTGATACCTGCCTTTTGTAAGAAAGGAGATATCATAGTGGCGTGAGTAAACCTTCCCTTTTCATCTTTTTGTGAATATATATATAAATTATACCATATTAGCTTTAGACATGCAGTTGTTCTCACTTTTCGGTTTGACAACCTATACCTGGATATTATTTTGCATGCATGTCATTTTTCACAGTTTAGCTGAAGCTATTTTTCGTATGTGCATTGCAGTGAGGAGGGTGTACACTGGGCAGTACAAAATGGACTCTATGTCTCCAGGAGTACTGTTGTTTATTTCAAGCATAATGATATGGCTTCACTTGCTAGCACTTTGGAAAAACTTACTCATGGAAATAAACGAACTGAGAATATTAGACGCTATATTGTTGTGGAATCTATCTACCAGGTGTGCTTCTTTTGGTGACTATTTTATGTTAGATAAGTGTTGGATTTTCCTTATTTTTTAGGCTTTGAACTTTAAACAATGATCCAGATTGTAAAACCATGAAATATTTTAGATATAAACCTTGGGATGAAACCCTCTCTGGTGGTGGAGTGCAGAATTCTGGTCACATTGCCCCCTTGGATGAGATAATAAAGTTGAGGGAGAAATATAGGTTTCGGGTTATTCTTGAGGAGAGCCATTCAATTGGTGTGCTTGGCAAGTGTGGACGGGGCCTTACTGAACATTATGGCATTCCAGTGAGTGTTTGGTGTTCACTCCTAGACTTGTTCTTTCTATTTCTGAAATTTCCTTACATTGCGCAGATTGACAAAATTGATATCATCACTGTTGGAATAGGAACTGCATTAGCTAGCCTTGTTCTTTCTTTTTTCGAAATGGGGTTGTAACCCCGGCCTCTGCATCCAAGGATGCACAAAGCCCTTTATTAAGAAAGTATCCAAAGTACACTTATTACAACTCAAGCATCAAAAAGAGGTTGATACAAACACCAACCAACGGAAAAAAGGTCTAGAATCGCGAAGCATAAGGAAGCTAGAAATCTCTCAATCTACTAGAATGCCGCCACGAAGCTTGGCAGTAGATATCCTGTGCAACCGTCACCCGACGGTTGCATCCAGAAACCATCTCAGAGCGCTGGTGCTCTGGGAGGAGAAGAGCCCAAAGCTGAATCCAATGGGACGCCGAGATAATAACCTGCAAGAAAGATTGAACTCGAGCCTTGTTAAAAATAATATTATTACGACATTTCCAAATGGACCAGCATAAAGCCGATATCCCTATACGTACTCTAGCTTTGTTTGTCCTATCCATCCCATTTAACCAATTCTCAAACATATTAGTAATATTGGTCAGAGGTGGAAGATTATATGTGAAGAAAACAATGCGCCATATAATTTTTGCAAAGGGGCAAGAAAGGAAGAGATAATCAATAGTTTCGTCTCCATCACAAAAACAACATTTCGTGCAACCTACCCAATTTATTTTTATAAGGTTATCTTTAGTCAACAAGACCTTTTTATTAAGAAACTATATGAAAATCTTAATCTTTAAAGGTATTTTTAATTTCCATAGATATTTGGTAGGAAAATTCTGATGCTCATTCATGAGATCCTCATACATAGATTTAACAGTGAAAACACCATCCGTGGTCAGTTTCCATTGAAAATGGTCAGGATCATCAGTTAAGTTTAGTTGAATTAATATCTGACATAAATGCAACCACGCATCCCATTTAGTCCCAATTAAATTCCTCCTAAAACCAATATTTAGAGGATTATGAGATAAAACATCATGAACAGAGTTATTTTTCCTATGAGCAATATTATAAAGAGACGGATATTGTTGAGCTAAAGATGTGTCCCCTAACCAAATGTCTTCCCATAAACGAGTACCTAACCCATTCCCAACTTTGAAAGACCCACGTTTAAAGAAACTATCTTTAACTTCCATTAGGCCTTTCCAGAACAAGGAGTCTGTTGGTTTGGCATGAACAAGAGTTAATGTTTTGTTTTGTACATACTTATTGTGAAGCAATTCTTGCCATACCCCTTTCTCGGACAGAAGTTTGTATAACCATTTACTAAGTAGGCACATGTTTTTGATTTCTAAAACCTCTATTCCAAGGCCACCTTGGTCCTTAGGTCTAAAAATAATATTCCATTTAGTCAATCTATATTTTTTCTTATGATCACTACTTTGCCAAAAGAATCGTGATTGATAATAATCTAATCTTTTCCGAACACCCTTTGGTATTAACAGAAAAGAAAGCATAAGCATAGGCATGCTAGTCAAAACAGAATTGATTAACACTAATCTATCCCCGTATAACAAAAGCTTTCCTTGCCAACATCCCAATTTCCTTTCAAAACGGTTCTCAACCAAATTCCATTCAGAATTTGTTAACCTTCTATGATGAATAGGTACCCCAAGGTACTTAAAAGGCAAAGTGCCAGATTCACGACCAAATATATCTCTATACTGTTGTTCAGACTCCTTTGCATTACCAAAATAGTAGAGTTCACTTTTGTGAAAATTAATTTTAAGACCTGACAGTTGTTCAAAGATACACAAAATCAGCTTCATGTTAACTGTCTTAGCAATATCATGCTCCATAAAAAGAATCGTGTCATCTGCATATTGTAATATAGATATCCCTCCCTCAACCAGATGAGGAATAAAAGATCCTACTTGACCTTGTTCCTTAGCTCTATCTATAAGAATGGCCAACATGTCCGCGACAATATTAAAAAGAATAGGAGATAGAGGATCTCCTTGTCTCACCCCTTTTCTTGTTTGAAAGAAATGACCAATATCATCATTCACTCTAATCCCAACACTCCCTCCTTGAATAAAATTACTAATCCATTTGCACCATAAAGGATCAAAGCCCTTCAAACGAAGGACCTATTGTAAGAAAGGTCATTTAACTTTATCATATGCATTTTCAAAATCAATTTTGAAAAGCACACCATCCATTTTTTTTCGTGTGGAGTTCATGTATAGTTTCATGTAATATAACTACCCCTTCTAGGATATGTCTCCCAGGCATAAAAGCCGTTTCAGTAGGGCGAATAACCTTGTGAGCAATCACAGATATTCGGTTTGTAGCAACTTTAGTAAAGATTTTAAAACTAACATTTAATAAACAAATTGGCATGTATTGTTGAATTTGAATCGCATTCTCTTTCTTTGGGAGGAGTGTGATCACACCAAAGTTTAGCTTGTGTAAAGGTAACTCGTCCGTTTGCAGCTGTGCAAACAAAGTCATCAAGTCCTCTTTAATAACAGCCCAAAAAGTCTGATAAAATTCCGCTGGAAATCCATCAGGACCTGGTGCTTTGTTGTGTTCCATAGAACAAATTGCATCAAGCACTTCTTTCTCAGAAAAAGACGAAGTTAAAATTGTGTTTTCCATAGCAGAAACTTGCGGAATATCAAGATTCATTTCCTCCATAATTGAAAAGATGTTTGGTTCTGGGTCACCAAAAAGCTTTTTATAATATTCAGAAATATATGTTCGTAAATTCTCGTTCCCCACGATAGTACCTTCATCATGCTCTAATTGGAAGATCTTCTTCTTCCGATGTTTACCATTAGCAATTAAGTGAAAATACTTAGTATTATTTCCCCCTTCCTGAATATGCTTGACTTTAGCCCGTTGACCCCACTTGGTCTCTTCCTCCCGTCTCAGCTTCGATACTTGATCGTTCGCTAATTGGAGTTCATTTCTCTCGGCTTCCGACAAAACACTTGTCTCAGCCTTGATGTCAAGTCTATCAATAATGCCTAGAAGACGATCTTTTTCTTTCTTATATTTTCCACTCTAGTACTTAGCCCAACCACGGAGAAAGCGCCTCAAATGCCTGATTTTGTTTTGCCATCTCATGATTGGTGTAACACCATGTGTTACCGCTAACCACTCATCCACTACCATCTCATAGAAACCCTCTTGTTGTAACCACGATAGTTCAAATGAAAATCTCAGGTTATTACCAAGATGAGCTCTAATCCCTGAATCAATCAGTAGAGGCGTGTGATCCGACCCGGAACGAGTAAGAGCCCGAACGGTCACTAAAGGAAATTTTTGTTCCCATTCAACATTAGACAGGATTCGATCAAGTTTCTCATAAGTCGGGGTTTCTCTATGATTAGCCCAAGTGAATTGTCTACCTGAGAGAGCAATCTGTTGGAGATATGCCCAAGAGGCAATAATAAAAGTGGTTATTATTATATCTTTGTGTTTATGATAAATGTTTACATCCCATGCTATAATTGTATTATAAGGAAACACTAATACATGTGTGTTTTGTAAACATAAAAGAGTCCCTAGTAAGCCTCTAGTGGAACTAGCTTGTTGATTAAATGATGATCATGGTTTCCTGATCATGGACATTGGATGTCATTAATAACAAGGTTATATCATTAGGAGAATGATGTGATGGACACACACCCATAGTAAGCGTAGCATAAGATCAAGTCATTAAGTTCGTATTGCTATAAGCTTTCAAATGCATAGTAACCTAATCCTTCGACCATGAGGTTATGTTAATCACCATCACCGGATGGGTACTTTGATGACATCAAACACCGCTCACATCGGGTGGTTATAAAGGTGTCATTGGGTATTCTGAAAGTATGTGTTGAAGCGCATGGACCAAGATTGGGATTTGTCCATCCATATGACGGATAGATATGCTCTGGGCCCTCTCGGTGGAATGTCATCTAGTTAGCTTGCAAGCATGTGACTAGGTCACAAGGGATGACATAACATGGAACGAGTAAAGAGTACTTATCAGTAACGAGGTAGAACTAGGTATGGAGATACCGACGATCAAACCTCGGATAAGTAGAATATCGCGTGACAAAGGGAATTGGTTTCGTATGTTAATGGTTCTATCGATCACGAAGTCATCGTTGAGTATATGGGAGCCATTATGGATCTCCAGATCCCGCTGATGGTTATTGATCGGAGAGGTGTCTTCATCATGTCTGCATATTCACGAACCGTAGGGTGACACACTTAAGGTTCGAAGTTGTTTTAAGTAGATATGGAATATGCGTTGGAGACCGAATGTTGTTCGGAGTCTCGGATTGGATTCCGGGACATCACGAGGAGATCCGGAATTGTCCGGAGAATGAGATTCATATATTGGGGATCATTTTCTAAGTTAGGAAATGTTCCGGAGTATTTGTATGGGGATTCTAGAAGGTTTCGGAATGTTCCGGAAGGTTCTAGGAGATTTCTTGGAGTTTGCTTGAAAACCAAGAAAGGATCAAGGAGTCCTTGTGGGGCAAGACAAGGAGTCGTGGGGGAGGAGGACTCCTCCCCCCCCTCCCAATCCGCCGGCCAAGGAAGGGAGGGGAGTCCTACTAGGACTCCCCCTCCCATTGCGCCTCCCTCCTTTAAATAGAGGGGTGGGGGCGCCACCCCCTTGCCCCCTCCACTCCAAACCCTAGTTGCGGCCTCTCTCCTCCTCCTTCCCTCTGCTCAAGCTTAGGCGAAGCCCTGCAGAATTCTCCACTCCACCACCACCACCACGCCGTCGTGCTGCTGGGATTCCGTGGAGAAGATCTACTACCTCCACGTCATTGAACAGGAGAGGAAGGTCTCGCCGACCCGCACGTGTGACCGATTGCGAAGCGCTGCGAACGCTGCCGCCGGAAGGATCGTCCACACGATCTTGAGATCGGCAAGTGATCGACTAAATCAACCACGAGATCCAATCTCGTAACGCTTTCGGATCTACGAGGGTTAGTACAGATCTATCTCGTTGCACATGTCTAATAGATTAGATCTTGGCTTTTATCTAGATTAGATCTGGGTTTTGTTCGTTCTTGCGGTAGAAATTTTTTGTTTTCCATGCTACGAACCCATCAGTGGTATCAGAGCCGTATCTATGCGTAGATATGTTGCACGAGTAGAACACAATGGTTTTGTGGGCGTTGGTGCTCGTGCCGTCTTTTGCTTTGTGTACTTTGCATCTTGCGGTATGGTGGGATGAAGCGGCTCGGGCTAACCTTACATGTCATCGCACATGAGACTTGCTCCATGCTTGACGTGTAACTTGCTTTGCACAAGTGGCTTTGCGGGTGTCTGTCTCTCCCACCATAGTATAAATCCAATCTACACTTTGCACTTGATAGCACTTGTATCAACGTTGTGGTTCAGTTTCGTAGGTAAGATCCGTTCTTATTCGAAAGCCCCAAACCACGTAAAACATGCAAAGAAATTAGAGGCGTCTAACTTGTTTTTGCAGGGGTTTTGTGATGTGATATGGACATCATGTGATTGTGATTATATTTGATGTATGCAATGATCCTTGTTGTAATATGGCAACCGGCAGGAGCCTAATGGTTGTCTTTAATTCTGTTAAGACCTGCGTGTCTATTCATCTTGTAATAGCTTTATTCCAAGTAGTTGTAATAGTTGCTGGTGATGATGGACAACCATGAAGCGGGCCATCGACCTTGACGCTTAATGCTGGTGATGATGGAGATCATGTCCGTGCTTTGGAGATGGAGATCAAAGGCACAAGAAGAAAGGGCCATATCATATCACACTAATTATGAATTGCCTGTGATGTTAATCCTTTATGCATCTTGTATTGCTTAGATCATGACGGTAGCATTATAAGATGATCCTCTCACTAAATTTCAAGTAATAAAGTGTTCGTCCTTAGTTGGCACCGTTGCTAAGACTCGCTGCCCTCAAGCATCTCGTGATGATCGGATGTGATAGATTCTACGTGCATACAACGGTGCAAGCCAGATTTGCACATGCGGAAACTAAGGTTAATCTTGACGAGCCTAGCATGTACGCACATGGTCTCGGAACACGGAATACCGAAAGGTAGAGCATGAATCATATAAGTGATATGATGAACATGAAGATTGTTCACCGATGAAACTACATCTTCTCTCGTGAAGATCGGACTTGGTGTAGTGGACTTGGTTCGTGTAATCACTAAGACAATGTGAGGGATGTTGTTTTGAGTGGGAGTTCACCTAGTTAATTTAAGAATTAAAAATGAACTCAATTTATCATAAACTTAGTCTAAACTACTTGCAAAAATTTTTGTAGATTATGGCGAATCTCTCCATCAATTTCAATGCATTCCTAGAGAAAGAAAAGCTTAAGAACAATGGAGGCAACTTCACGGACTGGCTCCGTGGTCTGAAGATTGTCCTCAGGGCTGGTCAGATGACCTATGTGCTCGAAGCACCGCTAGGTGACCCACCTGCAGAAGATGCCACCGATGACGAAAGAATGTTTACGCCACTCGGAAAAATCATTACTCCACAGCAGTGTGCCATCCTCAGACGGTTTAAAACGGAGCTCGAGTTGCTTTTGAGCACCACGGCCCGTTCGAGATCATTAAGGAGCTCAAGCTCATTTTTGAGACTCACGCGGCCGTGGAGAGCTATGAGGCCTCCGAAAAGTTCTTTACCTGCAAGATGGAAGAGGGAAGCTCCGTTAGCGAGCACGTGCTCACCATGTCTGGGCACGCAAACAAGCTCCAAGAGTTGGGGATAACGATTCCTAATGAGTTAGGGATTCACCGTGTCCTCCAATCACTGTCACCGAGTTATAAGAACTTTGTGATGAACTACAATATGCATTGCATGAACAAGACGTTGCCTGAACTATCGTCCATGCTGAAAACTGCTGAAGTGGAGATCAAGAAGGAGCACCAAGTGTTGATGGTCAATAAAACCACCAATTTCAAGAAATAGGGCAAGCCTAAGAAAAAGGGCAACTTCAAGAAGGACGTCAAGAAAGCTGCCGCACCTGCTAAGAAGCTCAAGGCTGGTCCTAAGCCTAAAACTGAATGCTTCTACTGCAAGGGTGCTGGTCACTGGAAGCGTAACTGCCCCAAGTACCTGGCGGATCTTAAAAACGGCAACATCAAGAAGAAAGGTATATTCGATATACATGTTATTGATGTGTATCTTACTAGTAGTCGTAGCAGTGCCTGGGTATTTGATACTGGTTCGGTTGCTCATATTTGTAACTCGAAACAAGAGCTGCGGAATAAACGAAGACTGGCGAGAGACGAGGTGACGATGCGCGTTGGAAATGGCTCCAAGGTTGATGTGATCGCCGTCGGCACGCTCCCTCTACATCTACCTTCGGGATTAGTTTTAAATTTAAATAATTGTTATTTGGTGCCTGCGTTAAGCATGAACATTATATCTGGATCTTGTTTATTGTGAGACGGTTACTCTTTTAAGTCTGAGAATAAAGGTTGTTCGATTTATATGAGTAATATCTTTTATGGTAATGCACCTGAGATGAATGGTTTATTCTTATTGAATCTCGATAGTAGTGATACACATCTTCACAACATAGATGCTAAACAAATAAAATTGAATGATAATTCTACATACATGTGGCACTGTCGTCTTGGTCACATTAGAATGAAGCGTATGAAGAAACTCCATTCTGATGGACTTCTTGAATCACTTGATTTTGAATCACTTGAAAGATGCGAAGCATGTCTAATGGGAAAAATGACTAAGACTCCATTCTCTGGAATAATGGAGCGAGCTATAGACTTATTGGAAATAATACATACCGATGTGTGCGGTCCAATGAGTGTAGCGTCGCGTGGTGGATATCGTTATGTTCTCACTTTCACGGATGACTTAAGTAGATATGGGTATGTCTACTTTATGAAACATAAGTCCGAAACTTTTGAGAAGTTTAAGGAATTTCAAAGTGAAGTGGAAAATCATCGTAACAAGAAGATTAAGTTTCTGCGTTACCGCATGGAGGTGAATATCTGAGTTATGAGTTTGGCATGCATTTAAAGAAATGTGGAATACTTTTAGCGATTGACACCGCCGGGAACACCACAGCGTAATGGTGTGTCCGAACGTCGTAATCGAACTCTCTTAGATATGGTTCGGTCTATGATGTCTCTTACAAATTTACCACTATCGTTTTGGGGCTATGCATTAGAGACAGCCGCATTCACTTTAAATAGGGCACCATCTAAATCCGTTGCAACGACACCGCATTTAATTGTGGTTTGGTAAGAAACCTAAGTTGTCGTTCCTTAAAGTTTGGGGTTGCGAAGCGTATGTAAAGAAGTTACAACCTGATAAACTTGAACCCAAAGCGGAGAAATGCGTCTTCATAGGATACCCTAAAAACAATTGGGTATACCTTCTATCATAGATCAGAAGGCAAAGTTTTTGTTGCCAAGAATGGATCATTTCTTGAGAAGGAGTTTCTCACGAAGGAAGTGACTGTAAGGAAAGTAGAACTCGACGAGGTTATTGAACCTTCTCTCGGAGTTGAGAGTAGCACAGCACCGGAAGATGTTTTTGTGCCGCCTGCACCAATTGGAGAGGAAGCTAATGATGGTGATCATGAAACTTGAGAACGGTTATCGCAGAACCTCGCAGTCAACAAGGGTTCATTACCACTCTCGATTGGTATGATCGCCTTGAACGTCATGTTGGTGGACAACACCGATGACCTGCTGACGTATGAAGAAGCTATGGTGAGCCCAGATTCCGACAAATGGCTAGAAGCCATGAAATCCGAGATGGGATCCATGTACGAAAACCAAGTGTGGACTTTGGTGGACTTACCGGATGGCCGTAAGGCTGTCGACAACAAATGGATTTTCAAAAGAAAAACAGATGTTGATGGTAATGTTATCGTCTATAAAGCTCGACTTGTCGCGAAAGGGTTCCAACAAATTCAAGGAGTTGACTATGATGAGACTTTCTCACCAGTAGAGAAGCTAAAGTCTGTGAGGATTTTGTTAGAAATTTCTTCATATTTCGATTATGAGATTTGGCAGATGGATGTCAAAACGGCGTTCCTTAATGGTGACATTGAGGAAGAGTTGTATATGGTACAACCCAAGGGTTTTGTCGATCCTAGTGATGTTGACAAGGTATGCAAACTTTAGCGCTCCATTTATGGACTGAAGCAAGCATCCCGGAGTTGGAATCAACGTTTTGATAAAGTAATCAAAAACTTTGGATTTATACAAACTTATGGAGAAGCTTGTATTTACAAGAAAGTGAGTGGGAGCTCTGTAGCATTCCTAGTACTATATGTAGATGACATATTGTTGATTGGGAATGATATAGAACTTCTTAATAGCGTCAAAACCTATTTGAATAATAGTTTTTCAATGAAGGATCTTGGCGAAGCGGCATATATTCTAGGCATCAAGATTTATATAGATAGATCAAGACGCCTAATAACGCTTTCACAAAGTACATACTTAGACAAAGTTCTAAAGAAGTTTAGAATGGAAGAGAGCAAGAAAGGGTTCGTGCCCATGTTGTCAGGTAAGACCTTGAGTAAGACTCAAAGTCCGGCTATGGCAGAAGATAGAGAAAAGATGAATAATATTCCCTACGCCTCGGCCATAGGTTCTATCATGTATGCCATGCTGTGTACAAGACCGGATATAGCACATGCTGTTAGTTTGACTAGCAGATATCAAAGTGATCCTGGAATGGAACACTGGACAGCGGTCAAGAATATCCTAAAGTACCTGAATAGGACTAAGGATATGGTTCTTTCTGATGGAGGTGATGAACAGCTTGTTGTAAACGGTTACATTGATGCTAGTTGGAACACCGATCCAGATGACTCGAAGTCATAGTCTGGATACGTATTTATTTTGAATGGTGCTGCAGTGAGCTGGAGGAGTGCCAAGCAAAGCGTTGTGGCGAAATCTTCAACTGAATCGGAATACATAGCTGCTTCGGAGGCTGCACAAGAAGCCATATGGATGAAGGAGTTCATTACTGAACTTGGCATGGTTCCCAGTGCGTTGGACCCGATGGCCATCTACTGTGACAACAAAGGTGCCATAGCTAATGCACAGGAGCCAAGGTCACATAGCAAGCTGAAGCACATCAAGCTACGTTTCCATGCTATTCGCGAGTATGTCCGAGATGGTGACATAAAGATTTGCAAAGTACACACTGATCTGAATGTGGCAGATCCGTTGACTAAACCTCTCCCTAGAGCAAAGCATGACCAACACCAGAACGCCATGGATGTTAGGTATATTACCATGTAATCTAGATTATTGACTCTAGTTCAAGTGGGAGACTGTTGGAGATATGCCCAAGAGGCAATAATAAAAGTGGTTATTATTATATCTTTGTGTTTATGATAAATTTTTACATCCCATGCTATAATTGTATTATAAGGAAACACTAATACATGTGTGTTTTGTAAACATAAAAGAGTCCCTAGTAAGCCTCTAGTGGAACTAGCTTGTTGATTAAATGATGATCATGGTTTCCTGATCATGGACATTGGATGTCATTAATAACAAGGTTATATCATTAGGAGAATGATGTGATGGACACACACCCATAGTAAGCGTAGCATAAGATCAAGTCATTAAGTTCGTATTGCTATAAGCTTTCAAATGCATAGTAACCTAATCCTTCGACCATGAGGTTATGTTAATCACCATCACCGGATGGGTACTTTGATGACATCAAACACCGCTCACATCGGGTGGTTATAAAGGTGTCATTGGGTATTCTGAAAGTATGTGTTGAAGCGCATGGACCAAGATTGGGATTTGTCCATCCATATGACGGATAGATATGCTCTGGGCCCTCTCGGTGGAATGTCATCTAGTTATCTTGCAAGCATGTGACTAGGTCACAAGGGATGACATAACATGGAACGAGTAAAGAGTACTTATCAGTAACGAGGTAGAACTAGGTATGGAGATACCGACGATCAAACCTCGGATAAGTAGAATATCGCGTGACAAAGGGAATTGGTTTCGTATGTTAATGGTTCTATCGATCACGAAGTCATCGTTGAGTATATGGGAGCCATTATGGATCTCCAGATACCGCTGATGGTTATTGATCGGAGAGGTGTCTTCATCATGTCTGCATATTCACGAACCGTAGGGTCACACACTTAAGGTTCGAAGTTGTTTTAAGTAGATATGGAATATGCGTTGGAGACCGAATGTTGTTCGGAGTCTCGGATTGGATCCGGGACATCACGAGGAGATCCGGAATTGTCCGGAGAATGAGATTCATATATTGGGGATCATTTTCTAAGTTAGGAAATGTTTCGGAGTATTTGTATGGGGATTCTAGAAGGTTTCGGAATGTTCCGGAAGGTTCTAGGAGATTTCTTGGAGTTTGCTTGAAAACCAAGAAAGGATCAAGGAGTCCTTGTGGGGCAAGACAAGGAGTCGTGGGAGGAGGACCTCCCCCTCCCAATCCGGCCAAGGAAGGGAGGGGAGTCCTACTAGGACTCCCCCTCCCATGGCGTCTCCCTCCTTTAAATAGAGGGGTGGGGGCGCCACCCCCTTGCCCCCTCCACTCCAAACCCTAGCCGCCGCCTCTCTCCTCCTCCTTCCCTCTGCTCAGGCTTAGGCGAAGCCCTGCAGAATTCTCCACTCCACCACCACCACCACGCCGTCGTGCTGCTGGGATTCCGTGGAGAAGATCTACTACCTCCGCTCACTGAACGGGAGAGGAAGGTCTGCTCGACTCGCACGTGTGACCGATCATGAAGCGCTGTTTAACGCTGGCGCCGGAAGGATCGTCCACACGATCTTGAGATAGGCAAGTGATCGACTACATCAACCACGAGATCCAATCTCGTAACGCTTTCGGATCTACGAGGGTTAGTATAGATCTATCTCGTTGCACATGTCTAATAGATTAGATCTTGGCTTTCATCTAGATTAGATCTGGATTTTGTTCGTTCTTGCGGTAGAATTTTTTTGTTTTCCATGCTACGAACCCATCACAATCTTCTGTAGGTTTAGACTTTCAATAATTGCATTGAAAACATATGGCCATCTAGAATTAAACTGGTCATTGTTCTTCTCCTCCGGTTTACGTAGAATGTTGAAATCTCCACCCACTAACAAAGGGAGTGAAACATTTGCACATATCCGAACTAGTTCAGCCAAGAACTCATGTTTGTGACTATCCTGGGCCGCACCATAAACTGGTACGAAAACCCATTCAAAACCATCATTCGACACTGCATATACAATTTGACACAGAAGTCCCCCATTTCCACTTTATTAACTTGCAAAGTTAAGGTATTTATACCAACTAGAATACCACCAGAACGACCATGGGGAGGTAAGCAGAACCATGCAAAATCCTCCCCAGGAGTCAAATGTTGAAGAAAAGGAACTATAAAATTAGATCTCCCGGTTTCTAACAGAGCGATAAAATCTAACCTATGTTCCTTGATTACTTCAGAAGTGAAATTATGCTTAGCAGGATCCCTAAAACCATCACTGTTCCATATTAGACCTCTCATGTCTTGCCTTAATAACTTTTTTTAATCCTTACTCTAGTACCTCTCCGAACACTAGCAGTATCATACTGTTTTCTCTTATATTTGCGGGGTTTTTTGACCTCAAGGTCAGCCGCATCCTGATCACACTCAAGAGACTCCATCTCTTCAGCGGCAATATCTTCACAAAGATTAGATACTTTAGAAACAAAAAGATTAGCTGGTGCACAATCTTGTAATTTTTGATTTGTGTTGTGCTTAAGTACAGTTAAAGTCCTACAAAATTCATCGTCTTTTATTAACTTTGCTGCCACATTTACGTCTCCCCTAACGAAACCCCTAAATTCTTAGCCCTCTCAATAATAATATCTTTCGATAATGACAAAACGGAAGCTTTAGAATTCGAGAAAATACCTTGTTTCCCGTTGCGACGCCTGGCCAACTCCGCTGCTCGCTCCAACTGTGTAGCATCTGCATTGGGTTGAGAAACAATTCGATCACTCGACCAAACAGAATTAATCGTAGATAGAGGTAAACCACCGAAAGCCTCAGCAAGCGTCGGGGGAGTTTTTGCAACGAAGCTCCTTCTTTCATTCTCTTGCCCCGAATCAGCATTGATCCACCGAAAGCCTTGTTCTTTCTATTTCTATGTCTTCTCTGCCTCTTTGCCACCCTATCTTACTAGTGCTGCAGTTTCTACTATCAACTACCTGGAGGAGAATCCTTCAGTTCTGACGAACCTAAGAAGCAATAGTGCTCTTCTGCATAAAGCTAAAGCTGCTTCTCTTGGCATTTAACAAATACTATAGTTGTGGAACTCATGGTATAAGCCTGCTACCTGTTGTATGGTCACCCACGTCGATAAACATGATTTTATTGCAGGATTGTCAGGTACACCGGGGCTTCATATTTCTAGCCATGTTTTGTCACCTATTGTCTTCCTCCAGCTGAATAAATCGACAGGTTCTCTTGCCAATGACCTAGATCTTCTTGAAACCATTGCCGAGAAGGTAGTTTATACTTGAAGGTGCAATTAACATGATTATTTATAACATGTATTCATCCATCTTTTCTCCACCAGGCTTTGAAGGAAGATTCAGTTTTTGTCGTCCAATCAAAGAGGTCAACTTTGGACAGGTGCAAGCTCCCAGTTCGGATCCGCCTGTTCGTATCAGCTGGTCATACAGGATCAGACATCTCCAAAGTGTATTCATCTTTGAAGAGGTTTTCCGCATCGGTCCTTTCAGACCATAGTTAATCATGCTTTCCGTGCAAGGAGGGAAGAGACATTGGTCGTTTTCGATGCCCTGTGTACCCTAGCCTGAGTGTGGTTGGTTTATGTAGATAACTGTTATGTAGTACATGTCTAATATCGGTATGTATGCATGCATGGGAGCACGAGTTCGGCGTCATCCGTCGCCCACACCTATAAATTAATAAAGCGTTACGTTCGGTTTTGGAAGATTCAGAACTCCTGTCACCACTCCCGCCCATATCTGGGCATGGCTTTTTTAGGCCCGCGGGCTAGGCATGGGCTTCAGATCTGCAGTCCGGTGAGTGCACGGGCTGGGATCAGGCTTGAAGAAAACACGGAATAAGGAGAGGTCCGGCCCGTGGCCTGACGACCCGAATGTATGTTTGTGCACTTGCAGGCTGGGCTCGGGCCTGGTTTTGAAGCCCGACTGTTGGGCCGGGCTGAGCTCAGGCCTAGAAAATGTGCGGGGCAGGCTTTGTGCGTCCTGGCCCGATCCCGGCCCGGCCCATGCCTAGGTAAACTCCCGCCCACAGTGTCGCCGCCTCCTCTTAATACTTGGTACTTACTCGTGCAAATTTTGAAGGCAAAATGTTACCATATGTGGCCTACACAAAAAAGATAAAATAGAAAATTGTATTTCTTTGAATAGTATAAATCCAATCTTCATAGTGTAACTTGGACATTTTGTCATTTTTGTGTAGGTCGCATAAAATTATATATTTTCTTGATAATTTGCATGACTAAGTATAAAGATAATAGTACATGCGAAATTTTATTTCAATTTTTTTCAAATATAAATATAACATTTTTTCGATATTGGAAATAAATCCGTCCTCCAAGACCCGGTTTACACAGGGTATTTCCTGTAGTCGTCGAGGCATTTTAGGAGCTAGTATAAAAATTGGAAGGTTATTGGCCGGTAGAAGAAGATACTATTAGCAAAGGAAATACTCCCTCTGTATCGGTTTATAGAGCTTACGTAGATTCCTATTAATTGACCAACATAATATAAGGTATATATTACAAAAATATATCATTTAAAATTATAACATCTAAAGTTTCTAATGGTATGTTTTTTATAACATACTTCCCATGTTCCTTAATATAAGGTGTATGGTTTTTTGTGAAAAAAATCCATAATATAAGATGTATAGAGAATTCTGGAATTAGTTCCTCTTATTTAGGAGGCAATTAATCCGATCAGGAGAAAGAGGATAACCAGATTTCTATGTTCCCTCTATATCACGTCAATTACATGTGGTACTCACGTTCGAAAGCAACAAAATTTAATTTGTCCTCTCAGCCTGTGTGCTAATATTTGTATAAAAAAACTATACACCTTATATGACTTGTAAACTGAAAGAGATGCAGTAAAAAAATCCCTGATCGACCTTGGGATCAATTAATGCAGATCCCAATTAAGTGATCAGTTAATGCAGATCTCGATCTAGACCATAACTAATTAATTAGTCACTAGATGTAGCATTGACTCGCATTAATTGGCAAAAAAATCTGCATCTTCTGACCGATGCAAGGTCACAACAACTTACAGAATTTTTTTTCTCCAGCCTCTAGTGTTCTCTTCGTATAAAAAATCCAAAACCATATTTATATCTTTCAAACAAAACTAAAAATAAATTACGGACATAGTCAATGTTGTATCCTATAAGCATGATTTTTTTAAACCCGGAATACTTTATATTGTGGGCTACAAAAAAATCTGATAAAATTTAGAGATGTAAAACTACGTATAATTAGGTCCACACTTTTTTATTTTTATCCAGATCATAATACAAAAAAATTAAATTCATATTTGCACTTGTGGGCTAAATCATTGGGTACATCACGAATTGTTTTAAAAAAAATTCAAAACTCAAAATTGTGATTTTGAATTTTGTTTTAAAACCAGATCACTCAACAATTTATTATTTTTTTTCTTTTAATATATGCAACAACTTATTAATGTACAGCTAGTATGATCGATGATTCTTTTGACCCATCTTGTGTTGAGCTAGCGGGCCTTTTGTCTCCATAATTTTTCTGCTAATTGATATGCATCCGTGCATTTCCGTCCCATATTTATTTGGGTAGCGATGGGAGAAGGCTAACCTTTATGAAGGTCTCCATGTTTCTTTTTCCTTTTTACTCTTGCAAGTACAAACAAGATAGAGGTACACATTGAGAACCAACTCGTGATTGGATGGTTAGGAGGACACTGGTATCCCCAGCCTACCAGAATTCAAACCCCAGGTTTGACGCTTTGGTGTCTCATAAAGGCGGAATATTCTTTCAGTAGGAAGCGACGTTCCCGTCGATAGCGAGGCGCCTGCGATGACTTCATCAATCTCAAGACCCGTCGGCTCAGTCTCTCGGAGGTGCTCATAGAGGTAGGGTGTGCGTGCGTGTGTTTATAGGGGTGAGTGTGTACGCATTGTGAGCGTCTGCGTTTTGTACTGTGTTTCTCAAAAAAAAGATAGAGGTGCACATTGTAGTCCATAAGACGGAGTTCAAATTAATCACGAGTGCAACAAGAGAAAAAACACATAAAACAGAGTATACGCACTTAAAAAAATGAGTATAACTAAATACATAAAAATAATGTATGGCGCAGAAAAAACGTAAATAAGTTGGCAAGTGGGGGAGCCCATCTCCGTGCGTCATGAGGAATACGCAATGTGTACTCAGGGGTGCGTGGAGTAGTAAATAAAGTTGACCTCGCATCACGAATGGCTGTCAAGCTTAGGCTTGTCATAGTATTAAATAACTTAGACATGTAAGATGTCTATTTTACTAGTCTATGTTATTAACTTTATAATGGGTGATGAATGTAAGAGCACGGATCGATTGTAACTAGTTTTGAAATAAGGTATCGAACCCACATAGAGAGTTATTTAGTTAAAATCTTTATAACCCTCGTCACTATCTATCAAAAGATACATGTAAGCTGTCTTTGATTTCAAGTAAAGGATATTTAAAAGGTTCCGTAAAAGTGCAAGAAAAGTAATAAGAAGAAAGAAAAGTAAACAAGTAGTGAAAGCGTTGGGAAATGGTGTTGGAACTTAATAAGGCTAAAATATTCTCGGTGATGCAGGATACGCCACTAACATATGGTAATTATTTGTGATTAGGATAATCTATTTCTTATATCATGACATGTGTGGAGAGAGTTCAATAATAAGATGTTCACTACAAGACTCGTGAGCAGTCGCTTCTTGAATCAGGTATTGAGGTCATCTCTAAATAACCACTGCGATGGTTGAGAGCAATAACTCGTATAGGCCACCACAATTAAGGGTTTCCCCATGAATATCGTAATAAGCTTAGTGAGTCCCTCTTAATTCTCCCTTTTGACCGTGTAGGTTATAAGCCAATGTCTATTGTCACCACTTTGCACTAGACATACTCCCATACAAGTTCAAAAGGGTATCTCTCTCTTTAGTCTCGAAGGCAAATGATATGTGGCCGATTTTACATACCATCAAAAGATGGAGATCTAACATAATATCATGGACGAAAGTTATAGATTATTGGCGAGGTCCCACGCGGGTAAATGGCGCAGTAGTCGGCATCAACCAGCGGGCCATCCTTATGGACTGTCTAGAATTTGAAGTTGAAGAACCTTGGGAAGTTGACCGTATCCAGGCGAACACCGAGGTACGACTCGCAGCACCACAGCATGGTGCGCGAGCTGCGCCATGGCATTCGCCCCAAGGTGGTGGAGGCACAAATCAAACATCTGAAAAAACTCGATGAGGAAGTCTCTCGCGGGCAGGCCAAACCCGCAACCAAAGTGCGCGAGGAAGCCAACGGCCTCCCCGGCCTCGAGGTTGGGAACCCGCTCCCCCTCTGGCGCGATTCGCGCCTTCACAATCCTCTCCGGTGGCAGGAATCGGCCCCGCCGATATTTCGCGATGAGCTCCTCCGTGACGAAGGAACCGCACCCCCCCCCCCACGCTGCGACGGCGTCATGTCTTCCATAGGCTCTGTAACAGAGAGTCTAGGGACTGTCTTCACGCAGGCTCGTGGCGGTGCCGATGACCTTCTTCTCGCAACGCAAGGTGTGGGAGAAAAGGAGCAGTGCATGGTCAACGATAGAAGCAAGGGGAAGGGGAAAGTGCTAGGAGGGGAAACTGCAACCCACATACCCCTATTTATCACTGCATCGCAAGCGCGTCGCCTCTACTCCACTCCCCCCTCGTGACAGGCAACTGATCCTCTTCCCCGCGACAGTGCAATTGACAAACATCGAGAAAGCAATACATGCATATACTAATCATCTTGACTCCTTTGGACCTTGATTGGGCATTACAACATTATACATAGACCGCCATCCAACTGCATCTATGACTAATAATCTACCTTCAGGTTATCATCCGAACCCCCTCCAGTATTAAGTTGCAAGCAACAGATTATTGCTTTACGAACTGCGTGTAAAGTAAACAATACGATTGTTCTATGAACAAAGGATTGTTGTTTTCTCCCTAGTAGCAATAGCACATCTAGTACCTTAGAGATTTCTGTCACTTCCCCAGATTACCAGAGGCATGAACCCACTATCGAGCATAAATACTAACTCTTGGAGTTGCTAGCATCTACTTGGCCAAGATAGCTACTAACAACGGAAAGCATGCAAGATCACAAATAACAAAGACATGATAGAATCAATAATCAATCTGAAATAGCATTTCAATATCTATCGGATCCCCGCAAACACAACATGCAGAATTACAAATAGATGATCTTGATCATGAACGGAGCTCACAAGATCTAGACATGAAAGCACAAAGGAGGAGAACCAGCCATCTAGCTACTACATGGATCCGTAGTCCAAGGATGAACTACTCACGCATCACACCGGAGGCTTGCATGGTGATGAAGAAGGCCTGTGGTGAATTTCTCTCCGGCAGGGTGCCGGGAAGAGCTTCAGATCCCTCCCGATCGAGGGATGGAGATGACGGCGGCTACAGACTCTTTCGTGGATTTTTGATTGTGTACTTAGGGTTTTCGTCCCGAGGGCATCTTATAGTCGAAAGGGGAGGCCGAGGGGGTGCCAGGGCTGCCTCACTACCCCTAGCGCGGGCCAGGCTGGGCCGCGCGGCCAGGTTGTGTGGTGGCCCCCTGGCCCTTCTCCGTCTCGTACTCTGGCATATGATGACTTCCGGAAAAATAGGCACTTTGGCTTTTGTCCCGTCCAATTCCAAGAATATTCATTTTCTGACTTTCCTGGAACCAAAAATAGCAGAAAATAGGCAGCTGACACTGTGGCTCTTGTTAATAGGTTAGTCCAATAAATCATATGAAAAGTACTCCAAAGTGTGGACAAAACACAAGAAAGTGGATAAAACTAAGCATGGAACATCAAAAATTATAGATACATTTGCAATGTATCAACATCCCCAAGCTTAACTCCTGCTCGTCCTCGAGTAGGTAAGTGATAAAAAGAAAGAATAATTTTTGAGGTGGCATGCACCATCAAAGACTTGATCAAAGTATTTGCAAAACATTCAAAGCTAGGATCATAGTACTTCAAGCATAACATGAAAGACAAAGTTCTAGCAATAAGACAAAGAAACTATGATGCAACATGAAAAGGCACAAACAAAAGATTCATGAATAACAATGCTTTGCAAGACGTTTGTTTGTTTCACATAAAGAAAACATAGCATAATAGTATTCAGCTTGTCCCTCAAAGAGTAGCAAAGATAAATGCATAGGACACCTTCAAAGTTCATAAGAGTGACTAGATACAATAGTTAAAAACAAGCAATAACAAGTTATGCATCAATCAACTAGTCTTAGGATAATGCACATAGAACTAAGAATGGCCACTATGCTCTCAAAGTAGGTGCATAAAGATAGAAGGTGGAGACTCAATATAATGGTGGAAGAAAAGCCTTTTTATAAAAGGAAGTAGGGATTCAAGTCTCATAAAGAGCTTCCAAAAATTATGGTACTTATAGCTTTCAGCTCTCATTGCCCCTATCATAAGCATCTTGAAGTGATTAAGGTTAAAGTGAACAAACTATGGTGTATATGATTGACGAAGTATAAGTCAGAAATCTCATGTCCCTTGTATACGAGGGCCGCTCCTCATGCTACTCAAGTTTAGTCACCGATAAGTTCTTGTCATCGTAAGTACATGTGTATCATACAGAACCGCCAACGGGGTACCACTTGCCCGATGATACGGAAGAATCCCCATATCAAAATGACAAGGCAAGCAGACAATGAGCATCTCAGCATTCTTCTTATTTACCATGGGAATATGGTGCTTTTTTCTCTCTTTCCTCTTTTCATAGTATCTCTTTTTTTCTCTTTTCTCTTTTTTCTCAATATAGGACTCTTTTTTATAAGAAGAATGCTTTATAGACAGCTTATTATGGTTACGCTGCAGGTTTCCACCATGTCAGCATGGATTAGACCAATGCCCAGTGCTTTCTCTAACACATATACATAACTCCATGGACTTACAAGCTCCCCTTTCATTTCACAATCGACATCCATATACAAAAGAGCATGATATCAACTAGGTACAAGTACTAAGTGCAATGTTGAAAGCGTTCCCCATGAAAGCATGGTTCTGCTAATTCCCAACAAATAAGTGCAAGCATATACAACATAGACGACACAACGGTTCAAGTTTATTAGATGCAAAAAGTAAAGTGTGTTATCAAGTTCGTGAGAGCTTTAATCACTAGTTTTCTCATAACAAGTTTAATTTGGAAGGTAAACAAAAGCATGAATATACTTGGAATAGCATAAGCTAGTAGGTATGTATGGTGGACTCTTTGGAATAACTTGGTTTAGGGAGTTGGATGCATGAGTGGAACTCATACTTTGTTGTGGAGGCTAGCAAAAGACTGGGAGCGACAAACTAAGAGAGCAATAATGGCCATAATCATGCAAAGCGACAAAACATAATTGATAAAGCATAAAGTGATACTACAAGTTGAAAACTAAAGGATCATAAAGGCTATGGTGACTTGAGATAGTCATAACATGGTGTGAGCATGCGCCAAGTCAACCAAAATAAAGCATCAAAGGAGAATACCACTATACTATGCTTTAATATGCTAAAACAACGCATGATTCATCCAAGGCACATTAAGCAATATCAATTATTTATAACAAGTCATGCTACAGCAAAGAATACTAAGCATAAAGCTAAAACAATATCAAGCATGGCATGACAAAGCATAGGCCACAGTCAAAAACGAGCTCTTTTTACCACATAAGAATGAACTTTCCTACTCTTTTCCAAACCAAACCAAACTATTTGCAAACCAAAGTATGAAAGAGGGGGTCCAACCAATTTATTTAGCAAACTAAGAAAACCAAGAAAACTAAAAACCAAAACGAAAAAGAAGACGCTCCAAGAACAACACAACTGTGCATGAAACAATAAAATGAAGCGTTTGGAAGAAACCTAGGATTTTTATTGATGAAGAGGGGATGCCTTGGGCATCCCCAAGCTTTGACGCTTGTACTTCTTGGATATTTCTTGGGGTGACACGCGTGGCATCCCCAAGCTTGAGCTTTAGTCCATCATTCATCTCATTACTCATTCCTTCCATACACCTGAAATTTTTCCTTCATACAAAACTTCACACAATCTTTATTAGCAACATTAGTGCACTCAAGATAATAGGTCTTAAGGTTCAGTTCTAACACCAAATAAACTTCCATTAGAACACTAGCTAATGTAGCACTTCCCTTAAAAATCTCAATTCCCCAAAAGAACTCAAAAAGGAACCAACAAGAAGCAAATGCAGAAAATGGCAGAAATCTGTCAAAACAGACCAGCAGGTAAAGATGAATTTTTTCGAAGACCTTCTGTAAAAGTGTTGAACAAACTAAAGTTAGATAATAACCTGGGGCAGAAGCACAAAAATTCACGCCTCAAAACGACGTTCAGAGATTTTACACAAATTTTTACGGTGAAGCACAGAAATCTGTTTCAGGACAGCAACTTTCCCAATCATTACTTCTCTCTCATTAGAGGTTACTCTTGGAACAAAAAGCAAATAAAAAGGATAAGGGGAGGTTATTACAGAGGTAATAACTTCCAAGACTCATCTAAAACTCTTGGGTTATCTCCCAACAAGTACTTTTCTTTAACGCCTTTAAGTTAGGCATAAGAAGCAAAGAAAAAGAATCAAGTGTTCACAAATGAAGAAGCATTAAGACCAAATTTTGTTTTCACAGGAGAAGCAAAAGAAATCTTTTATCTCTTTTTAGGGAAGTGTTCTGTACCTTTCTTGAGTGGGAGTTGATATTTAATGGTGCCTTCCTTCATATCAATGATGGCACCAACAGTTCTAAGAAAAGGTCTTCCCAAAGTAATAGGACAAGAAGCATTGTATTCAACATCCAAAACATAGAAATCAACGGGGACATAGGAATCATTAACCATAATAAGGACATCATTAAGACTCCCCATGAGTTTCTTTTTAGCATTAGCATCAAGTGGGACATTCAGATAGCAATCTTCAAGAGGAGGCAAATCAAGCATATCATAAATCCTTCTAGGCATAATAGAAACACTACTATCAAGATCACATAAAGCTTTGAAATCAAAGTCATTCACTTTCATATTAATGATGGGTTCCCAACCATCTTGTTGTTTTATAGGAATAAAAGCTTTATGTTTCATCTTTTCTTCTTTAATCTTTATGAGAGCATCAGTAATGTGTTTTGTAAAGGCCATGTTCATAGAACTAGTATTAGGACTTTTAGCAAGCTTTTGTAGGAACTTAATAACTTCAGAGATATTACAACCATCAAGGTCAAAATCAAATTTATCATCTAAAGTAGTAGAACTATTACTAGCCTTAACACTAGTGGTAGTGATAGTAGAAACACTAATGTTTCTAGCAATTTAATCTTCTCTTTCCCACTTAGCATGTAATTCAGCTAATAGTCTAACATTTTCATCAATTCTAACTTGTATAGCATTAGTAGTTGCAAAGGGATTCTCATTAGTTTCAGGTTTAACAGCCATTTTATTCAAAGTAGATTGAGCTTCAGCCAAAGATGCTATATTTCTTTCAGCATTATAGAGTTTTTCCTCAATGGTTTTATTGAAAGCAGTTTGTTTACTAATAAAGTCCTTAAGCATAACTTCAAGTTCAGAGGGTGCACTCCTATTATTGTTGTAGGAACTTCCATAAGCATTACCATTATTGGGAGGATATGGCTTATAATTGTTGTTACCAAAATTACTCCTATAAGCATTATTGCCAAAGTTGTTATTTCTTATGAAGTTCACATCAACTTGCTCTTCTTGAGCTACCAAAGAAGCCAAAGGAACATTATTTGGATCAATATGGGCTTTCCCATTAACAAGCATAGACATAATAATATCAATTTTATCACTCAAGGAGGAGGATTCCTCAACAGAATTTACCTTCCTACCTTGTGGAGCTCTCTCAGTATGCCATTCAGAATAATTAATCATCGTATTGTCCAGAAATTTTGTTGCAGCACCCAAAATGATGATCATAAAGGTACCTCTAGCAGCAGAATCCAATAGGTTCCTTGAAGAATAGTTCAATCCTGCATAAAAAGTTTGGATGATCATCCAAGCAGTCAGTCCATGAGTGGGACAATTCTTTACCAAAGATTTCATTCTTTCCCAAGCTTGAGCAACATGCTCATTATCAAGTTGTTTAAACTTCATTATTTCACTTCTCATGGATATAATCTTAGCAGGAGGATAGTACTTTCCAATAAAAGCATTTTTGCATTTAGTCCAAGAATCAATACTATTCCTAGTTAAGGAATTCAACCATTCTTTAGTTTTTCCTCTCAAAAAGAAAGGAAACAATTTCAGCTTAATAATATCACCATCTATATCCCTATGCTTTTGCATCTCACAAAATTCAACAAAGTTATTTAGATGGGAAGCAGCATCTTCATTACCAATACCAGAAAATTGTTCTCTCATAACAAGATTGAGCAATGCAGGTTTTATCTCAAAGAAAGTATCTTCAGGCACAGGTGGAGCAATAGGTGTGCTCACAAAATCATTGTTGTTGGTGCTAGTGAAGTCACACAACTTAGTGTTTTCAAGAGTAGTCATTTTTTTGGGTTTTCAAATAAGAAAGCAAACTTGTAAAACTAATTTTTTTGTGTTTTTCTGAATAACAAAACAAGCAAACAAAGCAAAAATAAACTAAGCAAAACAAAAATAACAAAGTAAAGAGATTGGTTATGGGGGACTCCCCTTGTGAAGATGTCCTTGACTCCCCGGCAACGGCGCCAGAAAATGCTTGATGGCTCTGTGTATGGCGCCCAGAAAAGTGGTGGTGCAATGATGATGTAGTGCTCGTTGGGAACCCCAAGAGGAAGGTATGATGAGCACAGTAGCAAGTTTCCCTCAGTTATGAAACCAAGGTTTAATCGAACCAGTAGGAGCAAGGAAACACCCCAAAGGTGTTACTAGCTGAGCTTTGGCAGGGTGCACTACCGGTGCTAGTAGCAACGTGGAGACCTGCACAACACAGCCACAAAACTTTTGTCCCCAACTTGCGATGAGGTTGTCAATCTCACCGTGTTTTGCTGAAAATAAAGGATTAAACGTATCGAATGGAAAGAAGTAAAAGTTTGCAGAAAGTAAACACAAAGCAGAAACAGTTTATAGATTGTATGTAAAAGACAAGGACCAGGATCCATAGTTCACTAGAGGTGGCTCTCCTTAAGATAGATAACATGCTGGGTGAACAAATTACAGCGGGGCAATTGACAAACATCGAGAAAGCAATACATGCATATACTAATCATCTTGACTCCTTTGGAACTTGATTGGGCATTACAACATTATACATAGACCGCCATCCAACTGCATCTATGACTAATAATCCACCTTCAGGTTATCATCCAACCCCTCCAAAGATATTAAGTTGCAAGCAACAGATTATTGCTTTACTTAACTGCGTGTAAAGTAAACAATACGATTGTTCTATGAACAAAGGATTGTTGTTTTCTCCTAGTAGCAACAAAGACATCTAGTACCTTAGAGATTTTCACTTCCCAGATTACGGAGGTATGAACCCACTATCGAGCATAAATACTAACTCTTGGAGTTGCTAGCATCTACTTGGCCAAGATAGCTACTAACAACGGAAAGCATGCAAGATCACAAATAACAAAGACATGATAGAATCAATAATCAATCTGAAAAAGCATTTCAATATCCATCGGATCCCCGCAAACACAACATGCAGAATTACAATAGATGATCTTGATCATGAACAGAGATCACAAGATCTAGACATGAAAGCACAAAGGAGGAGAACCAGCCATCTAGCTACTACATGGATCCGTAGTCCAAGGATGAACTACTCACGCATCACACCGGAGGCTTGCATGGTGATGAAGAAGGCCTGTGGTGAATTCTCTCCAGTGGTGCCAGGAAGAGCTTCAGATCCCTCCCGATCTAGGGATGGATATGACAGCGACTACAGACTCTTTCATGGATTTTTTATCAGGTACTTAGGGTTTTCGTCCCGAGGGCATCTTATAGTCGAAAGGGGAGGCCGAGGGGGTGTCAGGGCTAGCCTCACCACCCCTGGCGTGGGCCAGGCTGGGCCGCGCGGCCAGGTGGTGTGGTGGCCCCCTAGCCCTTCTCCGTCTCGTACTCTGGCATCTGATGACTTCCGGAAAAATAGGCCTTTGGTTTTTGTCCTGTCCAATTCTGAGAAAATTCATTTTCTGACTTTCCTGGAACCAAAAACAGCAGAAAACAGGCAGCTGGCACTGTGGCTCTTGTTAATAGGTTAGTCCAAGAAATCATATGAAAAGTACTCCAAAGTGTGGACAAAACACAAGAAAGTGGATAAAACTAAGCATGGAACATCAAAAATTATAGATACATTTGCAATGTATCAATGGCCAGCTCTACCTGGTCACGTAGGAATCAGTGGTGAGGATACGAAGGGCGTGACGCTCCATGACAGAGCACGCCTCCGGGTTCTCGGCTCTACGTCACCAGACAGACTGCGACGCCGCCCACACGGCACTACGCGCCGACCGCACTGAGCGGGGTAAAGCTAGCGGCTAAGCATGTAGCTCTTTGGCTAAACACTATATCACTGACTATTGCACTATGGCCCACCGATTGAGCCTCGCCAGACTGCCCACTTTGTAAACCCTAAGCCCACTTTGTAACCTGCACCCCCGTCCAGTATATAAGGGGGAGCGCTACGGGTAGAGTTCACTCCCTCTACATCACCCTCTACCTCTAGTCTTCACTAGTTCATTAGAGATATAGCTCCAGGAGCATTTGTATTGGGCATACGCCCACGGTATAGTAGATCTTTGCAGGAGTAGGGATGTTACCTCGCCGAGAGGGACCCGAACCTAGGTACTTCAATGTGTCTGCAGTTCTCATGCCTAATCCCGTTGTGATAGCCACTACTAGCATTCTGATTGTCCTCTCTTAAGCCATCTCCGATGGCACTGCCGTGTTCCACACCACGACTGAACTTTAACCGCTGAAGTCTTTGTTGTAAACGAAGCTGATAAGTATGTGTATTATCGCCATGGTGGGGGCAACAGAGTTATCATGTGTCTCTATGTCGATGTATTGGGTTCGTAGCATAGAAAACAATAAATTTCCTACGATATGAACAACTAATCACCAAGATCTATCTACTAGATGCAAGCAAAGGGTGGATATACATCCATAGAGATCTTACCCTCGAAAACTGAAAAGCTTTGTTAACGAAATTTGATTTTGTGGATGATGTAGTGATACACTTGCGATCTCAAGAAGTCTAGCGCCACAAAGTAGCAATGCATCCATGATCACACACACATGTCTAGCACCTCGACAACCTCCGAGTCCTTGATGGAGCAAAGCAGCTGAAGCAGCTGATCCTTCAAGATAAACCACCGAGAACATCTACTTCTCTAATCCAAAGTCATGGGGAATTTACTAGAGGGGGAGAGAGATCCTTCATGAGGAGATGTGTGGTATGTGTGGAGAGGAGGAGGAGCCTCATTTTATAGGTGAGGGGGTCAGCCCCAAAGGCCATGGCCGGCAGACATGGTGGTGCCCCCACATATCCCCTCTTAATGGTGAGTGGAGTTTTCACTAAGCTCATTCCCATTAAAATCAACTCCACTCAACTTGTATTTATTTTCCACCAAAATTAATGCAATCTCTCACTAAACAAAACAATTTTTGTTTCATTTATTCAGAATTTTGTTAATTACTTTAATTAACAAACATCTGTATAAAACCCCTTACAATACTTCGATGTCACATCTGAAACTATTTTCAACAATTTGACCCGAAACTATTTTGGTGTCCATCGAAATAATTTCAGTGCTTTCAAATCCTTTCTCTGGTATTATATCTACTCTATTTGGCGTAGTTATACCTTAAATGTGTCACCCTGGTTCGCGAATAATGCAAACATGATCGAGACCCCTCTCCGATCAATAATCAGCGGCAGGACTTAGAGATCCGTACTGACTTACACATATTCAACAATGACTCTAGTGATCGTGAGAACCTTTGGCGTCGTAACTAAATTTCTTTGTCTCGCGATATATTACATGTCCAAGATTCGATCATCGGTATCTCCATACCTAGTTTGATCTCATCACTGACAAGTACTCTTTTCTCGTTCCCGTGATATAAAACTGGGTCAATCGGTCATTTTGACTTTTTCCTCTAATGAATAGAATATGGCAGTTCTACTGCCATTATTCGACAATAAATAAATCATTACATACTTTCTGTAAGTTGCCTTCTTTCGAACTGTCGTGGAGTTTCAGACATTTATCAGGCACTAATCTATAGATTGCTAATATTGGTAGTATCAACTGAGTAGGGTGCTTTGAAATTCCCGAAGCTTTCATTCATTTCTAGGAACAATGAAAGCAAAATTTATTATTGAGTGAGACTGTCTCATTAATCATGGTATGAAAGCTCTCGTTATTCAGTAAGACAGTCTGATCAAGTAATCATGTAGCACAACATGTGTATAGACAAATCATGTGAGTACAAAGTACCAGCTGCACGGACACAAAAAGTATGATTGGGAGCTCATGTCAAAGCGTAAGAAAGAACATGATCAGTCCAGAAATCATACAACTATGAAGGAGCCTGTGAGCAATGGTAATTGCAGCTGGGCCTGTACGGCAGGGAAGCATGAGGAACGACCAAACCTAGAAGTCCCGCAAAAGAATTCAGAAGTTCACTATTCCCTAACAATTGTATTCAGGGATAGAAATCTATAGTTCAGGTACACTAGTAGAAACCAGGCTATTAGCCCGGTTTGTAAGGACCTTTAGTCCCGGAATGCGATCCGAAACTGCAAAAGCGGGACTAAAGGTCCAAGTATTAGCCCCGGTTCTATTACGAACCGGGACTAGAGGTCCACCACGTGGCTCCACGAGGCGTGCTAGGCTTGCCGCGGCAGCGTTTTGGGTCATTTGGCTGCCGCGGCAGGAGATGGGGTTTTAGGGGTTTGCGTTTTTCTATTTATTTTGTGTTTTGTGTTCAATTATTTTTTATTCTGTGTTTTCATTAGAAACAAGTTTTCGTATACATACAGAACGCTACTACACAGTACTTGTACACATTGATGCAATATATAATATAATTGACATGGAGTCCCAACCGGGTCCAGAGTCTGTCTATTTGATTACATGGAGATCATTACATGGATGCTTTAGGGTCTATCTAGAAAGAATTCTCCACGTGGGTCTATGACCTCATCGACAAAAAATCCAGCAAATTCCTCTTGGATTGTTATTAGGCGGTCCTCTGGTAGGAGCTTGTCCCGCATCGCGTCCAACTATAAAGAAGGAGATCGTATGAATTAGACTCAACACAACTTTTTGTAATAAAAATAAAGGGTGAATATATTGTTTACTTACTCGAACATTTTCCAAGGGCTTCTCAATAGTGATGCGAATGAACTCGCACACGTAGAATCCACATAGATTAGTCCCCCGTGGCTGCCTCGCGCAGTTTAAAAGAATATAATTCAATCAAATAATAACTCTAACATGATAAATGCACATAAACTAGAATTAAATAGATGCGCGGACTTAGCTCGTACTACTTACCGAGACCGATTTAAAAAATAGCTCCTCACCCCATGGACCGCGGACCTTGTTCTTGAACCGTGTCCAAACCCTACCCGACAAAGAAAATGAATGTATGAGTTAATAACTACTTGATATCCCAGAAAATAAACGAAAGAAACCGATATAGTGCGATAATGGTTGAAATTACCTCTGGAACATATCGATAATGCCGCGGTAGTCTTCAATATCTTTGTTTAGTGAGTCCATGATGTGAACTCTTCTTAAGTCAACTAAAATGCTTAGAAGAATCCAGTGATACCTACGCAAGGTTTACATACGTCAGTAACTCATCATTTACACTGAACATCGAGTAAGCAAAAGTTAATGTGTACAAGAACTCACTTGCCGTCGTGGTAAGGAAATAGTATTTCATTACAGAAATACTGGTTCATTAGAAACCGGAACAAGTTTTGCTCGGTCTCCAGTGGCTTATCCTTTAGCATAGCTCCATTAACTTGATGTGGGTCAATGAACCCATATCCATTGATAGCCTTTCTTTTACATTCGAGAATCTTCATTCTGCATCATTATATATAGCGTATAAAAGAATATAGTGAGTATACTTACCGGCAATGAATTGAACAAGCTGAGATAGAGACTTAATTACATAATAAAGTAACCACTTATAGACAATAGAAACTGAGGATAGATTTGTCGAGTTCCTTTAAATTGAATAACTGAAACAATTCTGTAAATTCAACAGGGACCTCGTCTTCAGCGAAGTAATGCGATTTTCGAACTTTTAGTATGAGCCAATATCGCTCTTCTTTTGATGCTTTCATGTATCATTCATGGAATCGTCGCATTTTTGTTGGCATATCCTGAAGCCTCTCAGAACTGACCAAAGGCTCCCCGTGAACAGATTTGGGTGCTACCTCAGCCTTGGGCATATCGCCATGAAGAATGTCATGAATAGACATATTACATTGCTCGGCCAATATCTTAGCCGTTTTCGGATCCATAGGTTCTCCCTCATATAGTTGAGGTTCGGGTATGTTCACCTGGAGTGGGGGAGAGCGATTGATTTGCTTGTTTCCCCAGTTGGGGAACGTCTCTTTTTGTTCTTCGGCTACCACTCGATTGTTTTGCTTGTTTTCCCAGCTGGGGGACGTCCGTTCTGATGCTTCCGGTACCACTCGATTGTTTTACGTGTTCCCCCAGCTGGGGAACCTCTTTTGTGATGCTTCCTCTATCGCTTGATCTCTTCTATTTTAGTGTCTTTTGAAGACATCATGTATAGTCATCTAGCGCATTTAACTGAGCTTGGGATGGCTGTGTCAGTAATTTCCTAAAGTGCTCCTTGGTTTCCGGTTTTATTTGGACCTCTGGCTTAGGTTGTTTCTTTTTAAAATGAGCATCCACTTCGGCCCGTACGACCGCATCGGTCTCCTCATCGGACAGGTCGTAAGCCCTCTTGGGAGGAACCTGCGGTACTCTTGGGAGGAACGCAGATAGACGAAGAAGGATATTTTGCCCAGCTAGTTAGAATGATGAACTCACGCATGTGTGTGCTTCTAAAATCAAATTTCGAGACTATGTGCCAAAACAAGGTATATATAGATAGAATCCACATATTGTGATATTTACCTTAGAGTTCCTTACATTAATACAAGATAGATAGAATCTAAACATCGATCTCATGTTATCATTGGAAAAATTACTACCAAACTAAATCCACAAATCCATCTACAAGATAGAGCATGAAATGAGCTAATATAGCAATGAGAGTTCAAAGGATGAAGTTGCTCACCTTTTAGAACCTTTGGATAGATGGGGCACCACAAAATATAGACAAATCTTGAGAAAAAAAAGGGCATGAACTCGAGCTTGAAGCAAGAAAGAGAGAGAGGAGAGCCACCAGCTTGAAATGGTGGCTCGGGCAGGTGGGGTAAGAAGATATAGCTAGACCTTTAGTCCCGATTCGTGTCTAGAACCAGGACTAGTTGTCCTTTTAGCCCCGGTCGATAACAACCGGGACTAAAGGGTCAGTGCCCACCCAGCCTCGAAACCCTTTAGTCCCGGTTTGTTACCTAACCGGGACTAAAGGTCCTGTCAACTGGGCTAGTGCCTGCCACCCCCTGGGGCCAGATCTAGCCGTTGGGACCGGGGCATTAGTCCCGGTTTGTAGCAAAACCGGGTCTAATACCCCTGGACCAAAGGTTTGTTTTCTACTAGTGGTAGAAGGACAAAGAAAATAATAGATACAATGAAAATGTAGGAGAAATTTGCTAGACCTTTATCTATATGATAATCTTATTCATGCATACTAAACTAATGAAATAAAGATGATATAGTATGGGAAAACCTCAAGAGAACCAAACTTGATAAAAGATAATCATCCTCACATATAAAAGTATAACTGCTAAGTAATATCAGTATTCTGGTAAAGCTGTAGCATTTAAAATTCGACCAAACACTGGATGAGTTCCTCATGGCGCTCAATATATTACGTTCAAAAAGTAGCAAAACAGGAAGTACAAAAATTAGGCATCTATTGCAAAGCAATAACTGAAAGTAATATCAGCAAGAAAATATTAGTTTCGTGCAAAAATTACATGTTACTACTTTAACTTATAAGCGGCAGTAAAATAGACATTCACAGGCCGTCTCTTTATTCATATGACAACTATATGATCTTTAATATTGCGTGGAGTATCATACATAACATCGAAAAAGATTAGTCAGATAGAAGCTAGCAAATTTAAAGTGCACAATTAGTCAGCATATCCTCTGCCCTCTGTTTTCTGCACCCCTAACCGATCGATGCAATGACTATTAAATGTGTCATCATCATTATGATATGAGAAGTATCTTGGAGCAGGAAATATGAACTATGGTATTAGATTGTCCCCAAATCCACTAGAAAGCAGCATACTTCAGATGGCCAGGAAAATACACCTATGGTGTGAAACATAATCAATATATTTATCAATGCACATATAGTGCAACTGTACAAGGAAAAGTTCCGAAAGGCTGGAGACGCATCAACGAATCTATTGTCTCCCATGTTGACGCAATGAACAAATATGCATGCTATTTTTTAATAGATAGAGTAGACCATGAAGGTCTCAGCAAGCAAAAGCAAGTAGGTAAGATAAGATATATTTGAATAGCACAAAGAAAAAACTAAATGGTTCACCTTCTCTTATGGCAGCAGTCAAGAGCTATCTTCTTGGTGGGCACCTCGGAGATCTCAGTAGCATATGGAGCCTCACCACGCACTCGGCCACAAAAACATGCATGCTCCTTTATATATTAAATCAACATGCATTTGAACTGGCCTTGTTGCGTCGTGAAGTCCTGAACCCGACAGCCCAGCGGCTTGCAATGCCATCTCTGTTGGTATCACTAATCTCACCTGAGAACTGGCTAAACCGCCATTCCAACGAACTGGGTGCATGCTCACCCGTGAGGCTAAGCGTACAATGAATTCAGAGTGATTTAAGTTGTAACACTAAGAGCAGCTGCCAGCAATTAGTGGTGTCCACAAATCGCAACGGGAGCATCGGATTTTCAATTATGAATAACAGAGGTATTGCAGCACAAATACAAATATTTGATGCTATGCTATTTATAGCCTTCATCTCTCCATGTATTGAAATTTTTGCTCAAAATATAAGCAGATGCTCCTTTTCATATCATGTAAATGAACTCCAACCAAAAGAATGTCAATAAAACACCGTAGAACTCCACAAACACATGGAAAAAACGTTGACCTCTTGAGTTCCTAGCATAAAGCCCCAAATATCAGTTCAGAAATTAAGCATACCAGGTGTGTACATCAGTATGTACATGGTTCTTGCATATGAAGAAGTAACGATTCTTCATCTATACATCCATGTTCCCATCCCACATATCAAGTGCAGAAAGAAGTCACTAGTACACGGTAAGGCTCTAGGGGCACTTTGGCTAGGGGCATTTTTCAAAGTGCCCCTAAATGTGTCAATTAGGGGCATTTTATTAAAGTGCCCCTAAAGATATACCTTTAGAGGAATTTTGATCAAAATGCTCCTAAAGGTAATACTTTTATGGGTATTTTAAGAAGTGCCTCTAAACATACTACCCTTTAAGGGCATTTTGATCAAAGTGCCCCCAAATGTACTATCTTTAAGGGCATTTTGAGAATTACCCCTACAAATAATAACCTTTAGGGGCATTTTGATCAAATTGCCTCTAAAGGTATACCTTTTTTCAATTAACTAAGTTTTCCTATTTAAATTAGCACATAATAATTATTTATTTAAAAGAGGATCTACTGAACAGAGCAGCCCCTAGCCCGCCACTACGTGTTTAGAATTCCCTTTGTTCATATTCTTGCCCCTTCCATTGTCATGATTCTTTCCATCGATGCCAAAATTTATTTCCCAAGTTGTATTTAATCTTTGTTTCAATTGGTCCTAGTGATTTTTCTTGGCCCATGCGGTACAATTTTCGAAAGAACTCAAGGTTTTCTCGTTCCACGTGCACTGAAGATTTGTCTTGGTCTAAATATTTTGTTGCCCGGTAGTCATGGTTTATTTCCGGGCATTAAAATTATATATCCAATAGTGATTTTCTTTTTTGGATGCTAAATTTATTATGGCGCCAAAATTATTTTCTTATTAAAATAATTATTTTTCTTAGCTCCTGTAATAGTTAATTCATTGGGCAGATCACCAACATGTAATCCATACGCAAATTGTACTCGTTACCTAGTTCTATCACGTACGATGCAGACATCAGGCCATTACATGGCCATGCTTTAATCATTTGAGAATCATGCCGTACAGCGCGCTGGCCTTTGCCTTCTTTTCTACTCGCACAAACTCACTTTGCCTCCACTTCACCACATGTGTAGTACTACTGCAGTTCGTGTAACGTACCAGCGCAACGAAGCTAGCTTTGCATTTGTCCCAGCTCGCCAAGTTAGCAACCGATGGACCAGTTTAAATGTACTAGCAGCCTCTCTTTCGATGGACGTGCAGCCTCGTGTCGTGCGCGTGAATTCCCGTGGCCGCGTCAGAAAACCGAGCGATCACAAATTCATAATGGGCCGAAGCAACGCCTACTCCAGCCCAACCGCTCCACCTTTGATTGAGCGAGCGAAATGAAAACACGGGAGCGCGCGGGCGCTAGAGAGCGCGCACTCGCTTTGTGGGCCTTGGGCCGTAAACTCCCTGCCTCCCTACAGGTATGGATCAGAAAAAACGCAATTTGGTATGAATGCGTTTTTGACTTTAAAATAAATAAATTGTGTTGTCTATTTATCTAAATAAATGGCCTTTGGGGCATTTCTCTCGAGGCTTTGTGGGCCTTGGGCCGTAAACTCCCTGTCCATTTATCTAAATAAATGGCCTTTGGCGTATTTCTCAAAGTGTCACTAAAGACATTTAGAGCCACTTAAAATAAATATATTGTGTTGTCTATTTATCTAAATAAATAGCCTTTGGGCATTTCTCTCGAGGCTTTGTGGGCCTTGGGCCGTAAACTCCCTGCCTCCCTACATGTATGGATCAGAAAAACCGCAATTCGCTATGAATGCGTTTCTGACTTTGAAAAAAATTATGTTGTCCACTTATCTAAATAAATGGCCTTTGGTGTATTTCTCAAAGTGTCACTAAAGATATTTAGAGCCACTTTTATTAAAGGGAAAATTTATATGAAGGCGCCGCACGCGTCTCTCGTCCGTACGGCGGTGCGGCACGATTCACGGAAGGACATCACAAGGCTTATCTCTCTCAATGCTTCTTCCGACTCCCGAGTCCTCCACTCGTTCTTCTCTCTAGTGACCCCCCATTGCAATTCCCCTCTAGCAGCGACCACGCCGCCGTCCATGGCTCCGGCCATCGCCGACAACACACACGACTGTCTCTCACCTACACAACCTCTCCACTGTCCTCTCTATTGATTCCCCTACGACTTGGCCACTCCCGGGCGCCTACACCCATGACCCGTATACGTGTGCCCCTACCTCGTGGCCTCGCCCAAGGATCGTTCGCCGGCGCTCGCACCGCCGTTCCTCCGGCTCCTCCTCCTCGTCGTCCGTGACCTATACCACCCGCTCCTGCTACTCCATCTCGATGGCCTCAACTTCCTCCACCGTATGTCGACCTCGTCTCACCAAGGGCTTGTTCGCCAGCATAGTCCTCACGTCGTCGTGCCCCCGGCTTTGTCGTCCGTGACCTCTGGGAGCCGATTCTTGCTGCTATCCCCGATGGCCTCGACTTCCTCTAGTACCCTGACGTCGACCTCGCCTCATATATACCTGACTGTATGATGATGCTACTGGCCTGGGCTGGCTCTAGCCTCCCGCGCCGTGGTGCGGTGGTAGGTTGTGGCTAGCCTGGCCCCTGCTTCGATGGGGGTGATGGTGGTGGAGCTCCAAGGCGGCGAAGGGACATTGCCTGAAGCCCGACAGGAGCTCGGTGGCCGGAGGTAGGCAGTGCAGTTTCCTCCTCTACCATTCCGGTCGTTGGTGGAGAAATTAGGCCTAATTAACCTGCCAATTAGGTGATTTTTACCCCGGCAATTATGTGATTTGTACCTGGCAATTAGGCTTAATTAATCAGGTGATTAATAATCTAGCAAGTATGGCCAATTTAATGTGGCAATTTTAAACGATTAAACCTGGCAATTAGGCGTGATTAACAGGGCAATCAGTAACAAATGAACATGAAAACTAGGCCTAACTAATCTTGTAATTAGTAATCTGGCAATTGTGTATGATTAATCTGGCAAGTATACTCAGTTAATATGGCAATTAGTAATCTGATGCTTAGCTCTAATTAGTCTGGTATTTAGCCGTAATTAATTTGGAAATCGGTAGTGTGATCTCAAGTGTATACTAAGACATGATTGTACTAGTACCGTACTAGTACTAGACATGAGAAACATACTCCTGCAGTTGGCCAATGGCTTTAACAATCTCGAGAAACATGTGGCTGAGAAGCGAGCTGCAGGTAGGGTTGCACAAGCGGGCCCGCTTTAACCCGCAAAACACTATCAATAGTACAAATTGTGCTACAGATCTTCATCTCATATGTAGCTAAATAACACTAATCGGAATAACAATCCGCCCCACATCTCCTGCCGCCTGCAGCCCTAGCTGCAGGTAGCCTATCCCTTTGTTTTAAAATATAAGATGTTTTAGTGTGATAAAAGAGTATATGTAGATCTTTTTTAGTGTGTAGGTTCATTTCAAACCTATACGAATCTACACACTACATGAGTCTAGATACACTTCATTTATAAAGCTAAAACATCTTATATTTTAAAATTGAGGGAGTAGCTTTTGTGGCTTTTCTTCAGCCTGAATATATGTGGTTTGCAGGCTCCGGACAGATTTTTGCACTTTGATTGCACGTGACTAGCGAACGACTAACACGGGTTTAGGAGGCGCCGCACGACCCGTCTAATATGCGGCGCCATCCAGTAGCACGGTCCTTTATTAAAATGTCACTAAAGCCTTTAGAGATACTATGGTCAAAATATCCTAAAACTTTTACCGACACGAGTATTGGGGCAGCATATTAAAGTGCTCCTAAAGATTTTTAGAGGCAGTTC
This sequence comes from Avena insularis, assembly GCA_023614405.1. Taxonomy (NCBI): domain Eukaryota; kingdom Viridiplantae; phylum Streptophyta; class Magnoliopsida; order Poales; family Poaceae; genus Avena; species Avena insularis. The sequence continues at coordinate 87,848,598 of CM042690.1, read as the reverse complement.
TATCCTATATAGAGGCACTTTGAAGTGTCCCAAAATGACTACCATGTTGTAGTGAGTGGTCAAGTCGACCATCTCGAGTTCTCCGGATGCAGAACGTGGCAGTCGCGCGAGACAAAGTCAGCCAACTTGATCGTCGCCAGCCTCCATGCACTAGTAGGGAAAGGCTCATCACCGGTGCACCAAAATCATCTACCACCGGCGAGTTCCGGTTCGCCGGTGACCATCTTGCCGGCGGTAATGCACTACGGCGGGTGAACTACACTACACAGTTCGTCGGTGATAACTGAGCATACCACCAGTGAGTAGCCCCATTCGCCGGGATAATGTCCCCTAACACTGGCGCACATCTCTTCATCAGGGGTAATACAATTTGTTTGCCGTCAGTATTATGTATCAGAGCAAAAAAAATAGATAGGATACACAGATGAATACAGGAATATACAGTATATAGGATAATGACAGCAAAATACATATTAACATAGAAAACACTAGCAGTATCCACCAAATGTTCAATATAGATAGGACATTGGTTCATATAGCATTATCTAGAGTTCACTCATTTTCACTCTTATCAAAAGAGTCGAGAGGAAAGCAAGTGAAATAGATGATGCCATAAGTATGACCAGGAAAAACTTGAGCTCACGTCCCTCTTGCATGTCGTCGTACAAGATGAGAAGTCTGTTCCATCTAGGACCACTAAATGTTCGGGCCTCCTCGTTGGTGACCCTAACCTGGTACGTCCTATCGGGATGATTATAATACGTCAAAGTGACACTAAACACGACAACCTCATCCATGCTTCTATGGAGATGGTCCATGAAGCCATGTCGTGCACCGCAAGAGATTGACTGAGCAAAATCATAGGACAAAACAATTAGTCATAATTTTTATTGAACATATATATATTTACATTCTCCGCATGAATTTCAGAGAACATACTGTAACACCCCTAGTTTTAATGACTTTCTAATTAGGGTTTGAGTGTGCATAGCATGAGCGTCATATTTTAAAATGCATGGAAGAAAACAAAACCCTAAAACCCTAGTTTCTCCCTATCTGAAAAACAATTCAAAATGGTTTTTGTATTTTGAAAAGTAAAAAAATGCATGGAGACCAAATGGACTAAGAGGGCCCCACAATATCTTCATATACTTTAAAAACCCTCTGGTATTTTTCAAACAGCTCCAAACAGTTTTGAATTTGGAAATACAAATAGAAAATAAAAATAGAATTTAGAAAAATGTTTTGTGAAAAAAATAGAACCAGGCATAGCCCAGGCCGGCCCAAACCTCCCTCTCGCTAACCGTCGCCTGTGAGCAGCGCCCCGCGACCCACCTAGCACACGCGTGGCCCAACTGTGGCCGATACCGTTTTGTCCACCTCCCATGTTCGTCGTCTTCCTCCCCGACAGAGGAAGCAAGTCGCTGGCACGCCGCCCGCCGTCCGCCGTCGTGCGCGCCAAGATGAGTGTCGCCGCTGCCTACAAGACCATAGACGCGCCACGGAAGAAGCCCTAGCACGCCACTTCTTCCTCTCCCTCACTCGCATCACAGGACACAAACCCTAGCCTCGGACCTCGTCGGTGCCCTGCCATTCCCGGCCACCCCAAGCCAAGATGAGGCCACCATCAGCACCCCCTCCCCGTACTCTATCTTCTAGCCGAACGACGCATCTGCGGGAGCTCAGAATCGGGCCAATCGATGCCATCTTTCAGGGCCGGTGACGTTCGCTGCGACATCGCTGCCTCCGACCTCCTCTGCTCAAACTGACCCGTCTACGAGAATCGCGGTGAGCTTATGAGCATAACGGTGCCCTCCAATCCCCCTATTTCTTCCTAGGTTAACCCCATGACGTGCGCCGTCCATCGCCGCCGCAACCCGCCTACTCCGGTGACCATCCAGGGGTGGCGCCACCACCAGAAGGTCCGCCTCGACCTCCTCTCTCCAACAAGCCCACTCGCGCATCCCGGCGTGCCCCCCAATCGGCTGATCCAACATCAACCTGGAGCTTCCCCATTGATGACGTCAGCAAGGCGTCATTAATCCTTTGTTTTAATCTTTTAATTATTTTCTGTAAATAAGAAGTACCTTACAGGTGGGCCCAGGTTGTCAGGTTTTTAATAATTTCCATAAATATTTTCGAAAAAGAATAAAAGTCTGACATGTGGGTCCAGGTTATAAATATTTAATATATTGAAAAATGTTTAATTGTTTTAAAACTGATTTTAAAATGGATTAAAAATGGAAAATCATAACTAATTCATTTTAAGTTAGAAAAATATGTATAATATATCAAAATATTCAGAAAAATGAGATCTACACAATAGACTCATAATCATGCATTGATCAATAACTTTAATTGCAAGTTTAATTAGAAAAACAATAACAACCCCGTAGGTGACTCCGAGGTTTCCCTGTTTCAGGGTTTGCACCCCTCGGACGCCGCTTAAATTGCCAAGCATGCCTTAGGGTTCCATTTTAATACAATTTAACTTATCATATCATCATCCTTGCTTGAGCATTGCACAAATGCCATGTGTTGATTGTTGCCTTCCTTTCCGGTATTTCTGCTTCTTCTGAATAGACCTCGGAGTTGACGTGAGCAACGAGAGTGAGTCCAAGATTGAAGACCAAGATTAACACCATCGAAGATAAGTACTTGATCAATGGTGAACAAAGCCAAGAAGATGAACCGAAATATCTACTTAGTTGGGTATCAACAGGCAAAGCCAAGCATAACCCCACACATGATATAATCCTATGATTTCAAAGTATTTCATTCTTGCCATGTGCATACGATTCTAAAGTCTTCTATCGATAGATATATCAATCCTATCTGATACATGTTACCTTTGTAGCCTATAATCCATGATCCACTGCTCCTAGCATAACTAGGGTTTGGCTTATGAGCTTCTCTAGAGCTGTTTATATCTGTTGCGCTTAGCCATGCTTAGTTGTTACCGCTGGTCCATCCAGTTGATGAATTAGAGCTGCGAATGAACCTAGTTTGATAGGATGACGTTGTATGATCAGAGATGTAAGTTAAACATGCTAAGGCTTGTATGGGAGGCCACGGTGGGTTGTGGTTTTTGCAGTCCCATACTTGCCACTACTAGGACTTGAGTTCTTGCCTCTTGAACCAAGACGAGTGTACAGCCACACGGGGGCTTGGAAACCCCCTCGACCAACTAACTTGCCTAGTAGATTCCATGAGTCACATAGTTCAGGCGTTCCATTCGACATATGCATTCTGGTTGTTCTTGAAGGCGGTGAAGGAGGTGCATTCATACAGGTACGTAAGCATGCCAGGAACATGAGAGGCACGACCTCCATAATCTTATTCCCCGCACACATCTCTAGAGACCGGCTTCGGGACTTGACCCGTTACGGCGGCATCTCCTTAGGGCGTGACTCATGGTCTCGACGAAAGCAAGGTAAAGGTAGTGTCAAACCACTCTCTGTCGGCCTTCCAAGGAAGAGGGATAACGATATCTGGCATTAAGAGGAGGTTGGTACGTGTGGGTAAAGTTGTGCACCCCTGTAGAGTTATTAATCTTTTCGAAAAGCCACGTCCGCGATTATGGACGACTTGGGAATGGATTCTAAGATCATAGAGAAGAATAACCTAATCGTAAAACTTGACAAGAGAAGTGAGGTGTGCTTAAGAATGCTTCCTCGGGGATTGAGGGGGTGATCCTGGTTGGTAGGTTTAGCTGATAAAGATTCGATGGATATCAAAAGAAGATCAAAGCTAGAGATATCGTTTTTCTTATCCCCTTCTAAAATCGAGCTATTCCTCTATCTTTTACAAAGAAAGTTAGCTTTATGCAAAGTAACCCCACCAGCCATAAGTCTTGCAGAGTACACTCTGTACTCAGCCTTGCTTTGTTGATACTTTTGCAGCAGGTAAGTGTTACCATAGAAGAAGTGTTTGTTACAACATCGACATCGACGAGTAGCTTGGGGTTCCCGGTCGACAGCCTAGAATCTATGGATTGTGACGTCATCGTTATGCTTCAGGACTCTTAGGCCATTTGTTAAGCTTGCTATACTTAATAGCATAATTTGTCTTCCGTTGTTTGATGTTTGTGCTCAGTGACCTCTGTTTGTAATAATTTGGTTCTTCCCTCAGCTATGAGCTTGCTGTAATAATTTTGGTGCCGCAGGGTCACTGTAATGTTACCGATTCTTTGTCTATATGCTTCCGAGATTTAGGTTAGGCTTATATCAGACAGAGGTCTGGGATTGGTCTAGCCCTAATCCCGAGGGTGTCACACATACCATCCTAACACCAAAGTTCGCATGAAGCGGTATGGTAATCTTCCTATCCATGCAATGCCAACTATGTTGGCCACAATTGCCGCACGATTTTTCACTATAATCCAATCTACATATATTGAGAAGAAAGTCACATAAAAAATAATGCATGTATAGAGTAAACGATATATAATACGATGGTCTCAACTACATAGATAGCTTACTGTTGGATATCATCGTCAGGGGGCGTGTACATGTAGTAGATTACGACTGCTTGATGAATGAGAAAGATCTTTATCTTGTCTCCGTATTGCATGTCATGCTCATTAAAAGAAGTTTATCCAGCCAGGTCCACTGAAAGATATCCTGGTCGCTATGTTAGTCACTGTAACCACATAACTCCTGTCGAGATCAGTATCTGACATCAAAGTGACCTCAAACACAACATCGTTCATGGTGTTTCTATGAAAATGGTCCATGAAGTCCTGTCACCAAGCGCAAGGGTTTGACTGAGTAAAACAATAACAATACAACAAAGTCCATGGTTTATTTTTCGATTCTATATAGGGACATACATGATATTGTGTATCTCATAGAGCACATACTGTCCTAGCCTCAAACCCGATAGGGAGCACTATGGGGAACTTCTTGTCTAGACACCTCCCCAATGGTTGTGCATAGTTGTTGCACACTTGATCCATTCTATATATTTATCTAGAAAGAAGACGCATAGTAAACATAGTTATAAAGTTATTAAGTAGTAGGATAAGTAGTATATGACAAGTAGATGATCCACGTCTAGCAGGATGAGTAATATATATGACAAAGTCTAGCAGGATAAGTATAAAGTAATATATGACAAAGTCTAGCTAGATCAGGCGTCGTCGTCATCGTCGGACAACAAACCTAAGGAACCTAGGTCAGCAGACGACATGGGTGTGATGGTTAAGTCGCTAGGGCTGAACCCATAGTACAGGCCTGAGGGCGCGCGGTGGAGGAGCTCATGTAGTCGGACCTAGAGGGACCCGCCTCCTGGACGGGCTGCTAGCGTGTAACGGTCACCAAGACCTCGTACTGCTGCGACATCACCGTAGGATCCGCGCAGAGTGTCTGGACCAAGGGGTCAACAAGCCGCTTCTCCACCAGTCGGTGCTCCTGCTCCTCCGCCCTCGTGGCGACTCTCATACCCACAGGCCTATTCTGAATGGCCCTAGCTTGATCCTCGGGGAAGTTTAGGATCGCCCTATCCCCTCTATGCTGGACTACCATGCAGTTGTAGGCACATGCCGCCTCCTCGGGGGACTGCCATGTCCCAAGGTGGCGCCTAATCCCAGCCACAGTGATCTTAGCCTCCCAAGTGGGGATCCTCGTCGACTTCTTGTACACACCTCGGTACTTCGGCTCCCACTGCGCCATACTACTTAAAAAGACAAACATACATATTAGCAAAAACAGTGTACAAGTAACTGAATCATAGCTAGGACATTGTAATTCTTCATTCAGTATAAGTACAAGTGCAATTCATTCAATACAAGTGCATCAATTGTTTAAGCTACCTAGGAAGTAAATTACAATGGTGGCTAATTTAAATAAGCAAAACATGCAAAAGGAGAAGTTGGTAATAATCAAGTAAATCCCACTTAGCTAAAGGGCAAGCAAGAAAGTAAATGATCCATTGACGATGCTAAGGCATAGCAATGTGCATATATACTTATAAAATACGAAAAAATGTGCAGTGGACAGTGGACAGAGGAACTAAATATCTTTTTGAGTTCGCAAATGGTACTTGAATTGGCATACTAGATTTATATGCATCAACTTCGATTTATCCCATACTAGATTATTCAAACAGACCACCAAGACTTAAATTTTAAAGAATAAAAAACATCAATAAGGACTAGCAGTTTAAGCAACCAAAAATGACTCACAGATGGTTCCTTCTTAATATAGAAGCACTGTCTTCTATGCTATAAGTCTGAAGGAAAACGTTGCTTCTATAGAATTCTTTACCAGGCATTCCTACAGATTGCACTAACTACCTTTACTGATGGGGATGGACAGATGATGCATCAAATTCTCAGTTCACTCGACAAAAATAGCAAGTGCATTCCTACAAACAGATTGCGCTAACTCCTTTGTTCAAAAATTGCAAGTGCATTTCTACAAACAGATTGCACTAACTACCTCAAATTCTGAGTTTATCCCATCCACACTACAATTTTGGATTGGTTTCAGCACTATTTTGATTTCTAAAACTAACCAGCTACAGCAGATCGAGGAGCCCAAAGCTCGACGATCGACGACGGCCATGCTAGGTCATGGATACGGCGATATTAAACGTGTGGGAGCAGGGACTCAGACCTGGATGGCAATGACGAGGGAGGTGGATGGCGATGGCGAGGCTGGATGGGCGAGCGCGAGGCTGGCCTCCTCTTCCTTCCCTTCGGCGAGGCGGACGGTGGAGTGAGGGGCGCCTCCTCCTCCTTCCCTTTGACGGCGAGAAGGACGGCAGAGCGAGGACGGCGAGGCGGATGGCAGAGCGAGGACGGCGACAACGAGGCTAAGCGAGTGCTAGGGTTGCGGGTGGGGATTTTTCATCGGCGTGTGAGATGGATCGATGGGGGTGGGGAGAGGCTGGGTTAGATCGACATGATGCGCTAACAGGTGGACCCCCGACGCCTAAGGGCCTAATTCACCGGGGATAAAAGCTTTCGGCCTGGGCAGGCCCATCCAGCCCACTGTACCCCCGGTGCAAATGGGCTTAATTCGCCAGTGGTAACAGCCAGCCCATCCGGGGGACACGCGGCCCACAACATCACCTGCGCCCACCAGGCTTCTTCGCTGGTGATAATTGGGCTAGCCCCAGCGCAGCCGTTTTCTTCTTGCCGGTGGTAGCGCGAGGAAGGCCTGGGTGGCCTTACCGTCGGCGACCCGCGTGCCCACTTCGCTGGTGGTAATGAATCCGTCCATAGGGTTTTCCCCACTAGTGACGGGATGAAGCAGGCTCTTCGCCGCCTCTACCTCATCCAATCCCAGATCCTCTTCATCGGCCATGCGTGTCATGAAGCCGTGCCTCCCTGCCGAGCCGCCACCTCTACCTCATCTAATCCCTGAGTTCTCTTCATCGGCCATTCGTAAACCGTGCCTCCCCCTCCGCATTTACCTCCTGCAAGCACTGTTGCTCTTTGCCGCCCATGGAGTCTAAGGCCGGAGTTCCCCGCGATGCACCGATGGAAGTGATCCCTCCTCTTCTTCATTGATCTGTGGTCCGAATGCGTGCATCCCCGCCGTCCCAACCTTATCCAAGCCCCAGTCCTCCTCATCGCCCATGTAGGTCGAGGCTAACCACGGAAGGGATCCCAGCCGTGGTGACGGGGCGTAGGGGCCGGGACCGGTGGGGCGTGGGTTGGGGCCGCGCGGGTTGCATGTTCGTCTAGTAGTGGACGCTACACAGGGTCAGATTCCCCTACGGTTTGTCGCGCTGGAGGAGAGACCCGGTGAGAATCCAAGGAGACGATGGGGCGTACGGTGGCCATCGAGGGTAAGGAGGGTGATGGCTCCCACGGGAGGGCGTGGGGTGCAGTGATGGGGATTTTTTTTCAATGTGAACGACGGGATTGGGGAGGAGTAGAGCAGCTCATGCCGGTCCTGGAAGCGGGCGAAAGACTAGATCACTCGATACCTTTCTCCACCGCTTTAACTAGCCCAACATGTAGAAGGAAATAAGACTGATGTGTCACGTTTCTATTGGCCGAAACAGGGAATCTATAACGAACCATCGCTAATTTGCTCGATGTGGAGCGCTCGCACCTCACAGGCCGCGAATCGGTCGAACTTTGGTACTCTTCTTATCCATATTAATTGCCGTAGAAATGGATGTATCTAGACATATTTATATGCTAGATATATCCAATCAAATGACAATTAATATGGATCGGTGGGAGTATATATAGTATAGTATCTATCTACTCTCTTCGTATCTATTTCATCTAGACCCTTAATTTCATAAAACTAAAACATCTTATATTTTGAAACCGGGTGAGTATATCTGATCATCAATGGACATAACAAGTGTAGAGGATGTTGCAACACATCTATGCAAGGCAAGTCTAAAACTGCAAGCGCACATATGGTACCGCTTGCTCCTGCCCTTGTTAGAGCATCTTTAGTAGTCCCCGTAAACACCTGCAACCCGCATAATAACTGCTTTTTTAGGTGTTCAGGTCGAGAAAACGCGCGGATCAGTCCCTACAAACGACGCAAACTGTAAAAAAAATTGCAGGGTCGGGCCGAAAACCGAGCCGCGACCTGTGTATTCAAGGTTCGAGGGGCCGAACCGAATGCGCACCCGCACTCCACCCACCGTTTGCGCGTGGCGGAAATTTCAGCTCCTCCCCCTTCCCTCCACCCGTGGCCGCCGGCTCGGATTTGCGCGCCCCGGCCATTTTCGCTCCGCCGTCGACGGATCCAGGCGCCATGAGCCAGAACTCGACCCCGTCAGCCGCTGAACCCACCTCGCGTCTACCATCGCCCGCTCCCGTAGTAACCGTGTCTCCCGGGGTGGGCGGCAGTCTTCTGCGCGCGGGGAAGTAGCCGAGATGGTGGCCACGACGAGCATCAAGAAGTGTAAGCGTGCGGGCACGCACTTGCTCCTGACCGCCGGTGCTCCCCCGACCACGGTGCCCGCAGCGGAGTCGGCCTCGAAGCCGAAGAGGGCGCCGCTGCCCAAATTGCAATCGGCGGGGCTGAAGGGGGCGAAGGCGGTGCAGAAGGCAACGAAGACGAAGACGCCGGCCCACCGCACCGGCCTCCCTCCGCTAGTCACCGTAGTGTCAGCTTCGAACGGCGCAACCCCTCAGGGTGCGGGGGAGGTGTTCGACGATGGTTCTGCAAGGTAAAAAAACTTGATGTCATAGTTAGATTAATTTCTGCGCGAATTCTGTGGTATTTAACTCAGCTATAGGCAGTCGTTCATGGATATCTTAGATGAGACGGAGGTGGATATTGCCGATCCACCACTAGCTCCATATGACACACACGTTGAGGTGGAGAGTGAGGCCGAGGGTGAGTACGTTGCCGATGACGGAGAGGATGAGGAGGATGAAGATGTGGTCGAGGTGATGCTGCGTTGATTTTGGTGGTTACTAACTATGAAATATGCATCGGTAGTTAACTACTCCATCCGTTTAGAAATATAAGACGTTTTAACTTTGTGAATCAAATATATCTGGACGTCTTTTAGTGTATAGGTTCGTAGAGATTTGGAGTGAACCTATGCATTAAAAGGAGTATAGATACATTTATTTTACAAAGCTAAAAGTGTCATGTATTTCTGAACGGAGGGAGTATGAAACTATGGTCTCTTTTGGTATCAAATGTCGCGGCAATTTGATATAAGAACTGTGAACTATTCATCGGTTGTTTGCATTTCAATTGTAATATTTTACTATTTGATTTTATGTCCAAAACCCTTGTTTACGGGTCCGAACAACGCTGGCGCGGATCAGTCCCCACAAATAACACCTGCAAAACAGAATATTCTAGCATTTTCCCCACCTGCAAAACCCGTTTACCTGGGTCTCTACTCGCGTTTTCGCGTTTCAATTTTCGCGAGTAGAGAAACTACTGGAGATGCTCTTAGCCAGGCTCCCCGTGGCCCTGGCCTTCTCGCGGAGCAGATACTTCGTCATCTTGCCCGTCGAAGTCTTGGGCAGGTCCGCGAAGACCACCGTCCTCGGCGCTGTGTACCCGGCAGAATCCTATGATCTCTGCCTCCGTCGCATTGGCATCCTTGAATTGCACGTGGGTGTATTTTGCATCCGAGAATTGCACGTGGGTGTATTTTGCATCTGAAAATAAAAAGTAGTACTCAAACTACTTTCTGTTAGTACAATCGTCTAATAAACACGTTGCGTATTGCTGAATAATTATCAGTACACTGCATGTTGACACTTGATAACCTTTATTGATGGTACTATACATTCCAACAAAGCATTACTGCCTGCTTTTGGACTGACTGTAGACTGCTAATACTAGTAGTATCGGTGCTTTGAAATTACTGAAACTTTCATTCATTATGAGATGAAAAGGGATTACAAGTGTAGAGGATGTTGCAATGCAATACATCTAGATGTAAGGCAAGTTTGAAACTGCAACACATATGCTATAGATTGCTCCTGCCCTGCTTAGGCAGGCTTCCCATGGCCCTGGCCTTCTCCCGGAGCAGATACTTCTGCGTCTTGCCCGTCGAAGTCTTGGGCAGCTCGGCGAAGATCACCGTCCTCGGCGCCATATACCGTGGCAGCCTCTCCCGGCAGAATCCTATGATCTCTGCCTCCGTGGCATTGGCACCGTCCTTGAGCGTGACGAACGCGCACGGCGTCTCGCCCCAGTGGTCGTCGGGCCTCGCGACAACGGCCGCGTCTAGCACGGCGGGGTGGCCGAACAGCGCCGACTCCACCTCGATGGAGCTGATGTTCTCGCCGCCCGATATGATGATGTCCTTGGACCGGTCCTTGAGCTGGATGTACCCGTCCGGGTGCCGCACGCCCAGGTCCCCGGACCGCAGCCACCCGCCGCGCATGGCCTCCGTCGTGGCGGCTCCGTCCTTGTAGTACCCGCTCATTACCGTGTTCCCCCGCAGCATGACCTCGCCGACGGTGTGCCCGTCCGAGGGCACGCTCTCCATGGTCACCGGGTCCTTGATCTCCACGCCGTCCAGCATCACGTGCGGCACGCCCTGCCACACCTTGATCCGGGCGCGCTCGGCGGCCGGCAGCGCGTCCCATTCGGGCTTCCACACGCACAGCGTCGCCGGACCGTACGTCTCGGTGAGGCCGTACCCGTGGATGACGTTGAAACCGAGCTCCTCCATCTTAGCTAAGACGTGCGGCGGCGGAGGCGCGCCGCCCGTCGAGATGAGCACCCTGCCAGGAAGCGGCCTCTGCTCCGACGCCGGCGCGTTGACGAGCATGCTGAGGACAGTGGGCGCGCCGCCCATGTTGGTCACCCTGTAGCGCACGATCTTCTCGAAGACGACCTTAGGCGACACGCTCCCGGTCATGCACACGCTGGTGCCGCCCTGCGCCGCCGTGGCCCACACCATGCACCACCCGTTGCAGTGGAACATGGGCACCGTCCACAGGTACACGGGTATGGTCGGCATCTCGTTAGAGAGCGCCGTGGCCAGCGTGTTGAGGTACGCACCGCGGTGGCTGTAGATCACGCCCTTGGGCCGCGACGTCGTCCAAGGTACTCCGGCTCGTCGGCCGGCCATCTGATCTCGAAGCCACCTAGAGCGGTCCTTAGAAGGGCCTCGTACTCCGGCTCTCCCTCCCTGCCGTCACCGTCGGTGATCGTGATGAGGAGAGGCAGGCTGGCTCCGGCATCGGCAAGCAGCGCCAGGGCGTCGCGGGCGACGGCGAGAAACTGTGACTCGACGAGGAAGACCTTGGCCTTCGAGTGCCTCAGGAGGACGGACACCATGGACGCGTCGTGCCGGGTGTTGAGCGTGCACAGGACGCCGCCCGTCATTGGCACGCTGAAGTGCAGCTCGTACATCGCCGGCGTGTTCGCGGCCAAGACAGCGACCACGTCCCGACGGCCGACGCCGAGGCGCGCGAGCGCGGACGCCCCGGCGAGGCACCGGACCCGCGTTTCGCGCCACGAGTTCTCCGTGTCGCCAATGACCACCGCCGTGCGCGCGCTGTACACGAGCGCGGCGCGCTCTAGGAAGCTCAGCGGCGTGAGCGGCGCGTAGTTGGCGTCGCACTGCACCGACCCCTCCATGTTGATTTCAGAGAGAAAAATATGGGATCGATCTCCGGAGCAGGTCCTTGATCGATCTGGGCAGTGTGATGCAAAGCGGATAGAGATAACAGTTGGACTAATATAATTTAGTCAAGTCCATGTGGAATCTCTTTTCAAAAGAACAATGTGCTTGCAGCTGTCTGTGTGTATGTGGCTAGCGCCGAGAGCAGTACTGTTGGAGACCGAAACTTAGTATTTTTCTACTCTGAATGAACTGGGCGAAAAATTCAAAACACACATAGAGCCCAATCAAGGAGCGAGCGAGTTCAAACCTTGTGACCTTGTGTATCATATAACCACTTGCAAAAATGCAGCAAACACGTGCTGACACGTTGGTGCTGACAATTGCAAGAAATTCAGAACTAGTCCATGTTCAATTATAGTAACATCAGCATGAGTTCGTTTAAAAAAAAAAGCATCAGCATGATTGATACATTTGCATCTAGGGGTACTGGTCGAATCACCTAGCGGCAATACAACAAGTGATGAGACGGGTGTGGGGTAGAACCACAAGGTTTAGGTACAAGGTGGATGGATTTTTGGTGATAGTTGAAAGATGGATATCAAGTGATCATGAAGACATAAAGGGAAATGTAGTAGAGATTAGTACGAAAAGTCCATGATCTGCATGCCGATCCTTGATGTTTGTAGATGTACTTCTAATTTTCTACTCCCTCCATCTTAAAATAGATGTCACAATTTTTTCTAAATTTGAATGAATCTATGCACTATTTAGTGTACGGAGGGAGTACATAGTTAGCCAAACCTTACATAGTTTGACGGAAAAAAAAATCATATGCACTACATATTGGCGTAGAGGGAGTATTTATCCATTAGGCATACTAGAACTAATAAACTTATTTGTTTCCGACTGAGATCATGTAAAAAATTAGAGACAATATTTTCTAGAGGAGTACTTATAATGTTAACCAACTACAAAAGTGTCATCAATTAAGTCCAAAAAAACTTGATGCTGTGAGCACATACATAGCAGAGAAAACAATACAAGTGTTACTTAATGGGATATCATTCAAGCATTCAAAAGGTATCTTACCCTTTACACAAGTAAAATATTAGAAGGTTAAACTCGACTCCAAGCTTTAGGGTCGCCGTAACAGGAAAGCTCACTTTTATCAGATTTAGACTTTAGTCCAAACAATTGTTCAAATATACAAATGATAAACGGTTACATTTCTAGCACTTTTATGTCATCCTTATTCATGAAAATCATATCAGCAGCATAATGCACCATACTAATACCTATGTCTACTAGCTAGATTACTAGCACTCCCGTCTAAAAGACCATGGGATCTAGGAAAAATGCAATTGGAGCCTGAGCTCACAAGAGCCCTTTATTTTAAAATTTTGAATATGACATTTTGAAGTTTTAAAAAATTCTTCCAATGAATATGTATAGAGAAGCAATGATGTATACTTCAAGTGTGCAAAGTCTAAGACTTACGCACGTTGTATTATGGGCTCCCATCTAAAAGACCATGAGATCTCGAAATATGCATTTGGAGCTCGAGTTCACAAGGGGCCTTCATTTAAAATTTTCGAATATGATATTTTGAAGTTTTGAAAGATTCTTTTAAAAACTATGTACATAGAGAGAATGATGTATACTTCAAGTCTGGAAAGTCTCAATCTGAAATATGTTGCATTATGTTCTCCATTATGTCAGGTTATAAGACTTGGGTTTTCCATGGGGAGGATATGCCTGGAAATGAGAATGAGGTAGAACAGGAATATGCTAACAATGATGAAATGGACAACATGTTGTTAGAAGGTTATGGCATGTATGACACTGCTACTATAGGACTAGATGAAGATGAAGTAGATGAAGATGAGTTAGAATTTGATGCTGAAACTTACAGCAGGTTAGTAGAAGATGGCAGCAAGGAGTTATACCCTGGTTGTAAGAAATTTTCAAAGCTTCAATTTCTAATGAAGTTGTTGAATATTAAGAATGTATGGGGAGTGCCAAATTTATGCTTTGATGCCCTACTTGTTGGAGATATGCCCAAGAGGCAATAATAAAAGTGGTTATTATTATATCTTTGTGTTTATGATGAATGTTTACATCCCATGCTATAATTATATTATAAGGAAACACTGATACATGTGTGTTTTGTAAACATAAAAGAGTCCCTAGTGAGCCTCTTGTGGAACTAGCTTGTTGATTAAATGATGATCATGGTTTCCTGATCATGGACATTGGATGTCATTAATAAGAAGGTTATATCATTAGGAGAATAATGTGATGGACACACACCCATAGTAAGCGTAGCATAAGATCAAGTCATTAAGTTCGTATTGCTGAAAGCTTTCAAATGCATAGTAACCTAATCCTTCGACCATGAGGTTATGTTAATCACCATCACCGGATGGGTACTTTGATGACATCAAACACCGCTTCGTAACTGGGTGGTTATAAAGGTGTCATTGGGTATTTTGAAAGTATGTGTTGAAGCGCATGGACCAAGATTGGGATTTGTCCATCCATATGACGGATAGATATGCTCTGGGCCCTCTCGGTGGAATGTCATCTAGTTAGCTTGCAAGCATGTGACTAGATCACAAGGGATGACATAACTTGGAACGAGTAAAGAGTACTTATCAGTAACGAGGTAAAACTAGGTATGGAGATACCGACGATCAAACCTCGGATAAGTAGAATATCGCGTGACAAAGGGAATTGGTTTCGTATGTTAATGGTTCTATCGATCACGAAGTCATCGTTGAGTATGTGGGAGCCGTTATGGATCTCCAGATCCCGCTGATGGTTATTGATCGGAGAGGTGTCCCCATCATGACTGCATATTCACGAACCGTAGGGTGACACACTTAAGGTTCGAAGTTGTTTTAAGTAGATATGGAATATGCGTTGGAAACCGAATGTTGTTCGTAGTCTCGGATTGGATCCGGGACATCACGAGGAGATCCGGAATGGTCCGGAGAATAAGATTCATATATTGGGGATCATTTTCTAAGTTAGGAAATGTTCCGGAGTGTTTGTATGGAGATTCTAGAAGGTTTCGGAATGTTCTGGACGGTTCTAGAAGAGTTCTTGGAGTTTGCTTGAAAACCAAGAAAGGGTCAAAGGAAACCTTATGGGGCGAGACACGGATTCGTGGGGGAGGAGGACTCCTCCCCCCTTCCCAACCCGCCGGCCATAGGAGGGGAGTCCTACTAGGACTCCCCCTCCCCAGGCGCGCCTCCCTCCTTTAAATAGAAGGGAGGGGGCGCCCCCTCCTAGCCCTCTCTCATAACAAGCTCTAGCCGCCGCCTCTCTCCTCTTCCTTCGCTCTTGCTCGGCTTAGGCGAAGCCTGCAAATTCTCTCTCCACCACCACCACCACACCGTCGTGCTGCTAGGATTCCCTGGAGAAGATCTACTACCTCTGCTGCTCATTTGGAACAGGAGAGGAAGGTCTGCCGACTACGCACGTCGACCGAAACGGAAGCGCTGCCGGAACGCAGCGCCGGAAGGATCATCCACACGATCTTGAGATCGGCAAGTGATCGACTACATCAACCCCGAGATCTAATCTCGTAATGCTTTCGGTTCTACGAGGGTTAGTACAAGATCTATCTCGTTTCTCATGTCTAATAGATTAGATCTTGGCTTTTATCTAGATTAGATCTAGGTTTTGTTCGTTCTTGTGGTAGAAATTTTTTGTTTTCCATGCTACAAACCCATCAGTGGTATCAGAGCCTTGTCTATGCGTAGATCTATTGCACGAGTAGAACACAATGATGTTGTGGGTGTTGGTGCTCGTGCCGTCTTTTGCTTTGTGTACTTTACATCTTGCGGTATGGTGGGATGAAGCGGCTCGGGCTAACCTTACATGTCATCACACATGAGACTTGCTCCATGCTTGACGTGTAACTTGCTTTGCACAAGTGGCTTTGCGGGTGTCTGTCTCTCCCATCATAGTATAGATCCAATTTACACTTTGCACTTGATAACACTTGTATCAACGTTGTGGTTCAGTTTCGTAGGTAAGATCTGTTCTTATTCGAAAGCCCCAAACCACGTAAAACTTGCAAAGAAAATTAGAGGCGTCTAACTTGTTTTTGCAGGGGTTTTGTGATGTGATATGGCCATCATGTGATTGTGATTATATTTGATGTATGTAATGATCCTTGTTGTAATATGGCAACCGGCAGGAGCCTAATGGTTGTCTTTAATTCTAAGACTGCGTGTCTATTCATCTTGTAATAGCTTTATTCCAAGTAGTTGTAATAGTTGCTGTGATGATGGACAACCATGAAGCGGTACCTTGACCTTGTAATGCTGGTGATGATGGAGATCATGTCCGTGCTTTGGAGATGGAGATCAAAGGCATAAGAAGAAAGGGCCATATCATATCACACTAATTATGAATTGCCTATGATGTTAATCCTTTATGCATCTTGTATTGCTTAGATCGCGACGGTAGCATTATAAGATGATCCCTCTCACTAAATTTCAAGTAATAAAGTGTTCGTCCTTAGTTGGCACCGTTGCTAAGACTCGTCGTCTCGAAGCATCTCGTGATGATCGGATGTGATAGATTCTACGTGTGCATACAACGGGTGCAAGCCAGATTTGCACATGCGGAAACTAAGGTTAATCTTGACGAGCCTAGCATGTACAGACATGGTCTCAGAACACGGAACACCAAAAGGTAGAGCATGAATCATATAAGTGATATGATGAACATGAAGATTGTTCGCCGATGAAACTACATCTTCTCTCGTGAAGATCAGACTTGGTGTAGTGGACTTGGTTCGTGTAATCACTAAGACAATGTGAGGGATGTTGTTTTGAGTGGGAGTTCACCTAGTTAATTTAAGAATTAAAGTAGAACTCAATTTATCATAAACTTAGTCTAAACTACTTGCAAATTTGTTGTAGATTATGGCGAATCTCTCCATCAATTTCAATGCGTTCCTAGAGAAAGAAAAACTTAAGAACAATGGAAGCAACTTCACGGACTGGCTCCATGGTCTGAAGATTGTCCTCAGGGCTGGTCAGATGACCTATGTGCTCTAAGCACCGCTAGGTGACCCACCTGCAGCTGATGCCACCGATGACGTAAACAATGTTTACGCCACTCGGAAAAATCATTACTCCACAGTTCAGTGTGCCATCCTGTACGGTTTAGAAACGGAGCTCCAGAAGCATTTCGAGATCATTAAGGAGCTCAAGCTCATTTTTGAGACTCACGCAGCCATGGAGAGCTATGAGGCCTCCGAGAAGTTCTTTACCTGCAAGATGGAAGAGGGAAGCTCCGTTAGCGAGCACGTGCTCACCATGTTTGGGCACGCAAACAAGCTCCAAGAGTTGGGGATAACGATTCCTAATGAGTTAGGGATTCACCGTGTCCTCCAATCACTGCCACCGAGTTATATGAACTTTGTGATGAACTACAATATGCACTGCATGAACAAGACGTTGCCTGAACTATCGTCCATGCTGAAAACTGCTGAAGTGGAGATCAAGAAGGAGCACCAAGTGTTGATGGTCAATAAGACCACCAATTTCAAGAAACAGGGCAAGCCTAAGAAAAAGGGCAACTTCAAGAAGGACGGCAAGAAAGTTGTTCGCACCTGCTAAGAAGCCCAAGGCTGGTCCTAAGCCTGAAACTGAATGCTTCTACTGCAAGGGTGCTGGTCACTGGAAGCGTAACTGCCCCAAGTACCTGGCAAATCTGAAGAACGGCAACATCAAGAAGAAAGGTATATTCGATATACATGTTATTGATGTGTATCTTACTAGTAATCGTAGTAGTGCTGGGTATTTGATACTGGTTCGGTTGCTCATATATGTAACTCGAAACAAGAGTTGCGGAATAAACGAAGACTGGCAAGAGACAAGGTGACGATGCGCGTTGGAAATGGATCCAAGGTTGATGTGATCACCGTCGGCACGCTCCCTCTACATCTACCTTCGGGATTAGTTTTAAATTTAAATAATTGTTATTTGGTGCCTGCGTTAAGCATGAACATTATATCTGGATCTTGTTTATTGCAAGACGGTTACTCTTTTAAGTCTGAGAATAAAGGTTGTTCGATTTATATGAGTAATATCTTTTATGGTAATGCACCTGAGATAAATGGTTTATTCTTATTGAATCTTGATAGTAGTGATACACATGTTCACAACATAGATGCTAAACGAATAAAATTGAATGATAATTCTAGATATATGTGGCACTGTCGTCTTGGTCATATTGGAGTGAAGCGTATGAAGAAACTCCATTCTGATAGACTTCTTGAATCACTTGATTTTGAATCACTTGAAAGATGTGAAGCATGTCTAATGGGAAAAATGACCAAGACTCCATTCTCTGGAATAATGGAGCGAGCTACGGACTTATTGGAAATAATACATACCGATGTGTGCGGTCCAATGAGTGTAGCATCGCGTGGTGGATATCGTTATGTTCTCACTTTCACGGATGACTTAAGTAGATATGGGTATGTCTACTTTATGAAACATAAGTCCAAAACTTTCGAGAAGTTTAAGGAATTTCAAAGTGAAGTGGAAAATCATCGTAACAAGAAGATTAAGTTTATGCGTTCTGACCGCGGAGGTGAATATATGAGTTATGAGTTTGGCATGCATTTAAAGAAATGTGGAATACTTTCGCAGTTGACACCGCCGGGAACACCACAGCGTAATGGTGTGTCCGAATGTCGTAATCGAACTCTCTTAGATATGGTTCGGTCTATAATGTCTCTTATAGATTTACCGCTATCATTTTGGGGCTATGCATTAGAGACAGCCGCATTCACTTTAAATAGGGTACCATCTAAATCCGTTGAAACGACACCGTACGAACTGTGGTTTGGTAAGAAAACTAAGTTGTCATTCCTTAAAGTTTGGGGTTGCGAGGCGTATGTAAAGAAGTTACAACCCGATAAGCTTGAACCCAAAGCGGAGAAATGCGTCTTCATCGGATACCCGAAAGAAACAATTGGGTATACCTTCTATCATAGATCCGAAGGCAAGGTTTTCATTGCCAAGAATGGATCCTTTCTTGAGAAGGAATTTCTCTCGAAAGAAGTGACTGGAAGGAAAGGAGAACTCGACGAGGTTATTGAACCTTCTCTCGAAGTTGAGAGTAGCGCAGCACCGGAAGATGTTTTTGTGCCGCCTGCACCAACTGGAGAGGAAGCTAATGATGCTGATCATGAAACTTCAAACGAAGTTACTGCTGAACCTCGTAGGTCAACGAGGGTTTGTGCCACTCCTGATTGGTATGACTCTGCGTTGAACGTCATGTTGGTGGACAACACTGATGACCCTGCAACGTATGAAGAAGCTATGGTGAGCCCAGATTCCGACAAATGGCTAGAAGCCATGAAATCCGAAATGGGATCCATGTACGAAAACCAAGTATGGACTTTGGTGGACTTACCGGATGGCCGTAAAATTTGTCGAGAACAAATGGATTTTCAAAAGAAAAACAGATGCTGATGGTAATGTTACCGTCTATAAAGCTCGACTTGTCGCGAAAGGGTTTCGACAAATTCAAGGAGTTGACTACGATGAGACTTTCTCACCAGTAGCGAAGCTAAAGTCTGTGAGGATTTTGTTAGCAATCGCTGCATATTTCGATTATGAGATTTGGCAGATGGATGTCAAAACGGCATTCCTTAATGGAGACATTGAGGAAGAGTTGTATATGGTACAACCCAAGGGTTTTATCGATCCTAAAGATGCTGACAAGGTATGCAAACTTCAGCGCTACATTTATGGACTAAAGCAAGCATCCCGGAGTTGGAATCAACGTTTTGATAAAGTAATCAAAAACTTTGGATTTATACAAACTTATGGAGAAGCTTGTATTTACAAGAAAGTGAGTGGGAGCTCTGTAGCATTCCTAGTACTATATGTAGATGACATATTGTTGATTGGGAATGATATAGAACTTCTTAATAGCGTCAAAACCTATTTGAATAATAGTTTTTCAATGAAGGATCTTGGCGAAGCGGCATATATTCTAGGCATCAAGATTTATAGAGATAGATCAAGACGCCTAATAGCGCTTTCACAAAGTACATACTTAGACAAAGTTCTAAAGAAGTTTAGAATGGAAGAGAGCAAGAAAGGGTTTGTACCCATGTTGTCAGGTAAGACCTTGAGTAAGACTCAAAGTCCGGCTATGGCAGAAGATAGAGAAAAGATGAATAATATTCCCTATGCCTCGGCCATAGGTTCTATCATGTATGACATGCTGTGTACAAGACCGGATATAGCACATGTTGTTAGTTTGACTAGCAGATAT
Organism: Avena insularis; assembly: GCA_023614405.1. Classification (NCBI taxonomy): domain Eukaryota; kingdom Viridiplantae; phylum Streptophyta; class Magnoliopsida; order Poales; family Poaceae; genus Avena; species Avena insularis. The sequence continues at coordinate 87,828,252 of CM042690.1, read as the reverse complement.
CAAAGTGATCCTGGAATGGAACACTGGACAGCGGTCAAGAATATCCTAAAGTACCTGAATAGGACTAAGGATATGGTTCTTTCTTATGGAGGTGATGAACAGCTTGTTGTAAACGGTTACACTGATGCTAGTTGGAACACCAATCCAGATGACTCAAAGTCACAATATGGATACGTATTTATTTTGAATGGTGCTGCAGTGAGCTGGAGAAGTGCCAAGCAAAGCGTTGTGGCGAAATCTTCAACTGAATCGGAATACATAGCTGCTTCGGAGGCTGCACAAGAAGCCATATGGATGAAGGAGTTCATTACTGAACTTGGCGTGGTTCCTAGTGCGTTGGACCCGATGGCCATCTACTGTGACAACACAGGTGCCATAGCTAATGCACAGGAGCCAAGGTCACATAGCAAGCTGAAGCACATCAAGCTACGTTTCCATGCTATTCGCGAGTATGTCCGAGATGGTGACATAAAGATTTGCAAAGTACACATTGATCTGAATGTGGCAGATCCGTTGACTAAACCTCTCCCTAGAGCAAAGCATGACCAACACTAGAACGCCATGGGTGTTAGGTATATTACCATGTAATCTAGATTATTGACTCTAGTGCAAGTGGGAGACTGTTGGAGATATGCCCAAGAGGCAATAATAAAAGTGGTTATTATTATATCTTTGTGTTTATGATGAATGTTTACATCCCATGCTATAATTGTATTATAAGGAAACACTGATACATGTGTGTTTTGTAAACATAAAAGAGTCCCTAGTGAGCCTCTTGTGGAACTAGCTTGTTGATTAAATGATGATCATGGTTTCCTGATCATGGACATTGGATGTCATTAATAACAAGGTTATATCATTAGGAGAATGATGTGATGGACACACACCCATAGTAAGCGTAGCATAAGATCAAGTCATTAAGTTCGTATTGCTAAAAGCTTTCAAATGCATAGTAACCTAATCCTTCGACCATGAGGTTATGTTAATCACCATCACCGGATGGGTACTTTGATGACATCAAACACCGCTTCGTAACTGGGTGGTTATAAAGGTGTCATTGGGTATTCTGAAAGTATGTGTTGAAGCGCATGGACCAAGATTGGGATTTGTCCATCCATATGACGGATAGATATGCTCTGGGCCCTCTCGGTGGAATGTCATCTAGTTAGCTTGCAAGCATGTGACTAGGTCACAAGGGATGACATAACATGGAACGAGTAAACATTACTTATCAGTAACGAGGTAGAACTAGGTATGGAGATACCGACGATCAAACCTCGGATAAGTAGAATATCGCGTGACAAAGGGAATTGGTTTCGTATGTTAATGGTTCTATCGATCACGAAGTCATCATTGAGTATGTGGGAGCCGTTATGGATCTCCAGATCTCGCTGATGGTTATTGATCGGAGAGGTGTCTCCATCATGACTGCATATTCACGAACCGTAGGGTGACACACTTAAGGTTCGAAGTTGTTTTAAGTAGATATGGAATATGCGCTGGAAACCGAATGTTGTTCGGAGTCTCGGATTGGATCTGGGACATCACGAGGAGATCCGGAATGGTCCGGAGAATAAGATTCATATATTGGGGATCATTTTCTAAGTTAGGAAATGTTCGGGAGTGTTTGTATGGAGATTCTAGAAGGTTTCGGAATGTTCTGGACGGTTCTAGAAGAGTTCTTGGAGTTTGCTTGAAAACCAAGAAAGGGTCAAAGGAAACCTTGTGGGGTGAGACACGGATTCGTGGGGGAGGAGGACTCCTCCCCCCCTTCCCAACCCGCCGGCCATAGGAGGGGAGTCCTACTAGGACTCTCCCTCCCCAGGCGCGCCTCCCTCCTTTAAATAGAAGGGAGGGGCGCCCCCTCCTAGCCCTCTCTCATAACAAGCTCTAGCCGTCGCCTCTCTCCTCTTCCTTCGCTCTGCTCCGGCTTAGGCGAAGCCCTGCAGAATTCTCTCCTCCACCACCACCACCACCACACCGACGTGCTGCTGGGATTCCGTGGAGAAGATCTACTACCTCCGCTGCTCGCTGGAACAGGGAGAGGAAGGTCCGCTCGACTCACGCAGTGACCGATTGTGGAAGCGCCTTGCCGAACGGCCTTGGAAGGATCGTCCACACGATCTTGAGATCGGCAAGTGATGGACTACATCAACCCCGAGATCTAATCTCGTAACGCTTTTGGTTCTTCGAGGGTTAGTACAAGATCTATCTCGTTGCTCATGTCTAATAGATTAGATCTTGGCTTTTATCTAGATTAGATCTAGGTTTTGTTCGTTCTTGCGGTAGAAATTTTTTGTTTTCCATGCTACGAACCCATCACTACTGTCATTAATTAAGGATGCACTACCTGAAGGACAAAACCTTCCAAAAAACTTTCATGCCTCAAGGAAATACATCAAAGATGTTGGATTAGGCTATGAGAGTATTCATGCATGCAAATATGACTGCACCATGTTCAGAGGAGTACATTCAGATGCAAATGAATGTCCTGTTTGCAATACTAGCATATGGAAGAGTGTGAAGACTGGAGTTGATGGGAAAAGAGTTTATAAGACTCCTCATAAGGTGATAAGGCATTTCAAATTGAAGCACAGAGTTAGAAGGTTATTTATCTCTTCAAAAACACCAGTAGACATGTCTTGGCATAGCAAAGGAAGAACTAAAGATGGTCTGATGAGACATCCAGCAGATTCACCTTGTTGGAAATCATTTGATGTGCAACACAAATCATTTGGTGCTGAGCCCAGAAACATTAGGTTTTCCCTTGAAACTTATGGATTTAATCCTTTTAAATCCAAGAACATTTCATACAACATTTGGCCCATACTTTTGATTCCTTACAACCTTCCTCCAGGGTTTGCATGAAGCAATCCAATTTCATCCTCAATGTGATTGTGCCTGGTAGGAAAAGTCCAAGAAAGGAGATGGATGTGTACATGCAGTTGACAATAGAAGATTTGCAAGAGTTTTAGAAACCTGGAGTTTGGACCTATGATGTTGTTATTGGCAAGAAGTTTAGAGTACGTGCTGCTTTGTTGTGGACTATTAGTGATTAGCTTGGAAGAGGTTCCTTAAGTGGTGAGAATTTAACTTGTTGCTCTAACTGCCTTACAAACACTTGCAAAAGGTGGTTGAAGCATGGGCATAAGACCTGTTATTTAGATAACAGAAGATTCCTGGATGAAGGACATGAATTCAGATTTGATAAAATTTCTTTCAATGGCAGAGATGAACATAAAGAACCACCAATCCAGCCTGATGGTTTTGAAATTTCTGAGTTGACTGCACTTGTGGAGACAGATTATGGCAAGTTGCAGAAAAGGAAGACTGATAAGAAAAGGAAAAAGGATAGTATAGAAGAGGAGAATGATGATGTATATGTTCACACTATGGAATCAACTTTCAAAAAAAGAAGTGTGTTCTTCCAACTGCCCTACCGGGATACACAACTTATTAGGCATAACCTAGACATAATGCATATAGAGAAGAATGTGTTTGACAACATTGTCAACACTACTCTTGATGTAAAGAAGAGACCAAAGGTTAATCTTGTTAGAGATAGGCCCAAGAGGCAATAATAAAGTGGTTATTATTATATCTTTATGTTTATGATAAATGTTTACATCCCATGCTATAATTGTATTATAAGGAAACATTAATACTTGTGTGTTTTGTAAACATAAAAGAGTCCCTAGTAAGCCTCTTGTTAAACTAGTTTGTTGATTAATGGATGATCATGGTTTCCTGATCATGGGCATTGGATGTCGTTAATGACAAGATCATATCATTAGGAGAATGATATGATGGACACACACCCATAGTAAGCATAGCATAATATCAAGTCATTAAGTTTGTTTTGCTACAAGCTTTTCAAATACATAGTAACCTAATCCTTCGACCATGAGGTTATGTTAATCACCATCACCGGATGGGTACTTTGATGACATCAAATCGCTTCAGAATCGGGTGGTTATAAAGGTGACATTGGGTATTCTGAAAGTATGTGTTGAAGCGCATGGACCAAGATTGGGATTTGTCCATCCATATGACGGATAGATATGCTCTGGGCCCTCTCGGTGGAATGTCATCTAGTTAGCTTGCAAGCATGTGACTAGGTCACAAGGGATGACATAACACGGAACGAGTAAAGAGTACTTATCAGTAACGAGGTAGAACAAGGTATGGAGATACTGACGATCAAACCTCGGATAAGTAGAATATCACGTGACAAAGGGAATTGGTTTTGTATGTTAAATGGTTCTATCGATCACAAAGTCATCGTTGAGTATGTGGGAGCTGTTATGGATCTCTAGATCCCGCTAATGGTTATTGATTGGAGATGTGTCTCCATCATGTCTACATGTTCACGAACCGTAGGGTGACACAGTTAAGGTTCGAAGTTCTTTTAAGTAGATATGGAATGTGCGTTGGAGACCGAATGTTGTTCGGAGTCTCGGATTGGATCCGGGACATCACGAGGAGATCCGGAATTGTCCGGAGAATAAGATTCATATATTGGGGATCATTTTCTAAGTTAGGAAATGTTTTGGAGTATTTGTATGGGGATTCTAGAAGGTTTCGGAATGTTCCGGAAGGTTCTAGTAGATTTCTTGGAGTTTGCTTGAAAACCAAGAAAGGATCAAGGAGTCTTTGTGGGGCAAGACACGGATTCGTGGGGGAGGAGGATTCTCCCTCCCAACTGGCCAGGAGGAGGAGGGAGTCCTACTAGGACTCCCTCCCATGGCGCCCTCCTTTAAATAGAGGAGAGGCCACCCCAGCTCTCTACCATAACAAACCCTAGCCGCCTCTCTCCTCCTCCTTCCTCTCGCTTTAGGCGGCGAAGCCAGAATTCTCTACTCCACCACCACCACCACACCGTCGTGCTTTGGGATTCCGTGGAGAAGATCTACTACCTCCGCCTTCTTGGAACAGGAGAGGAAGGTCTCCTTCGACTTCTGACGTGTGACCGATCAGGAAGCAGCTGCCGAACGCTGGAAGGATCGTCCACACGGTCTTGAGATCGGCAAGTGATCGACTACATCAACCCCGAGATCTAATCTCGTAACACTTTCGGATCTACAAGGGTTAGTACAGATCTATCTCGTTGCACATATTTAATAGATTAGATCTTGGCTTTTATCTAGATTAGATCTGGGTTTTGTTCATTCTTGCGGTAGAAAATTTTTGTTTTCCATGCTACGAACCCATCAGTGGTATCAGAGCCAGGTTTATGCGTAGATCTGTTGCACGAGTAGAACACAATGGTTTTGTGGGTGTTGGTGCTCGTCTTTTTGCTTTGTGTACTTTGCATCTTGCGGTATGGTGGGATGAAGCGGCTCGGGCTAACCTTACATGTCATCGCACATGAGACTTGCTCCACAGTTGACGTGCAACTCGTATTGCACAAGTGGCTTTGCGGGTGTCTGTCTCTCCCATCATAGTATAGATCCAATCTACACTTTGCACTTGATAGCACTTGTATCAGCATTGTGGTTCAGTTTCGTAGGTAAGATCCGTTCTTATTCGAAAGCCCCAAACCACGTAAAACATGCAAAGAAAATTAGAGGCGTCTAACTTGTTTTTGCAGGGGTTTTGTGATGTGATATGGCCATCATGTGATTGTGATTATATTTGATGTATGCAATGATCCTTGTTGTAATTTGGCAACCGGCAGGAGCCTAATGGTTGTCTTTAATTCTGTTAAGACCTGCGTGTCTATTCATCTTGTAATAGCTTTATTCCAAGTAGTTGTAATAGTTGCTAGTGATGATGGACAACCATGAAGCGGCGCCACTGACCTTGACGCAATGCTAGTGATGATGGAGATCATGTCCGTGCTTTGGAGATGGAGATCAAAGGCATAAGAAGAAAGGGCCATATCATATCACACTAATTATGAATTTCCTGTGATGTTAATCCTTTATGCATCTTGTATTGCTTAGATCGTGACGGTAGCATTATAAGATGATCCCTCTCACTAAATATCAAGTAATAAAGTGTCCGTCCTTAGTAGGCACCGTTGCTAAGACTCGTCGTTTCGAAGCATCTCGTGATGATCGGGTGTGATAGATTCTACGTGTGCATACGATGGGTGCAAGTCAGATTTGCACATGCGGATACTAAGGTTAACCTTGACAAGCCTAGCATGTACAGACATGGTCTTGGAACACGGAATACCGAAAGGTAGAGCATGAGTCATATGGATGATATGATGAACATGTTGATTGTTCGTCTTTAAAGCTACATCATCTCACGTGATGATCGGACTTGGTGTAGTGGATTTGGTTCGTGTAATCACTAAAACAACTCGAGGGATGTTGTTTTGAGTGGGAGTTCATTTGTAATTTGGATTAGTCAAACTCAATTTATCATAAACACAATCAAAGTGAATTTGAATAGTTTGTTGTAGTCATTGGCATCCGTTCACCACCTTACGCTTAGTTATAGTTGAGATAGTAGAACTATAGAAATTCTGGTTATTTGCTTTACGAACTGGTATCGTATTGTTTTGAGTGTCCATCTAAAGTTTAAAAGTCATGTTGCAAACTTTCAGCAAACTCCATTTACTCTGTGAAGTTTAATAAACAGTATTAAATCAAGAGTAACAATTCCAGTGTTAGTATCTAATGTATCATGTTTGCCTCCATGATTCTTGATACTCAAAAGATTGTTTTTAATATCAAGTTTATCTAAGAGCTGAAAGCAATGTTTCAGAAACCATCATATGTGAAAGGTATTATGATATCTGAAACAATGTGTTGGTTACAACATGATAGAGTATACGTCCTCATATTTGATGAGAATTTGTGAAGGTTGGAGAGCTAGTCGTCCTAATCCTCCAAAAGGTTTTGGAAAAGAAACATTATACTCGCAATTCACCTTTATAAGCTATAGCAGCTTGATCATGAAAGTTGTCATGATAAGGATGAATAGAAGATGTAAGTAAAATGTTTACTACACTAAAAGATTACTAAAGAATGGAATTTTGAAAGAATGCCAAACATTTGATGAAGGTGATCCACTTCAACGTGCAAGTCCAAAGGTATTAGTATTTGACTATACACACTTTGTACTATGTGTCATGTGAATGACACCACTATTGATGTTGATAGATTCTTTTAAAAGAAAAGGAATTGTTAAAAGAGAATCTATAAAATATTTGGCAAAAAAGAAAAGATTGGAGATATCCAACTTAGGTATATAGAAGATACATGTTATGGCTGTATTCCTTGGTTGTTAAACAATGTGGTTCTGCGGTATTGGATACCGAATTGGTTGGTATGAAGTGTCATACAGGACAACACAATTCATGAACTGCAATGGCCTAAGTAACTAGCAAGAGAATATGTGATGATGTTCATCGAAAACAAACAAAGGGTTGTTGTGTTGCTCGTTAAACATCAAAGCTTGCCTTCAAGATTTGTTTCAATAATTGTTATTTTGATCAGGTATTATGACAACAAAAGGTTGTTCAAATAATTGCCGTATTCCATAATAGATGGATGATATACAAGTCTGGTTGGAGAAATAACGACCATAAAACTAATGCTAAAATGTCGCAAGACAAATGATTGAAAGATCACTTGCGAAGTGACATCACCGTTTAAATTATATTAGGGATACATGAAGAAACTCCATGTTGATGGATTTTTGGAGTCTTTGATTTTGATCAAATGACGCTTGTGATACTTTCCTAGGGATAATTAAAACTCCGTTCGTAGGCCAAAAGAGGAACGGACGAATAACTGATTAGAATTTGTACATATTGATGTATATAGTCCATTATGTGTAGTTGTGGGCGATGGATTTCAACTTCATATGCTTTCTCCGAAGATTTGAGTGAGTATATGTATATACTTACTCAATAAGGAAGAAGTATGAAACATTTGAACATGTTCAAAGACTTTCAAGATGAAGTGGGTGGTTATAAAGGTGACATTTGGTATCCTGAAAGTATGTGTTGAAGCGCATGGACCAAGATTGGGATTTGTCCATCCATATGACGGATAGATATGCTCTGGGCCCTCTCGGTGGAATGTCATCTAGTTAGCTTGCAAGCATGTGACTAGGTCACAAGGGATGACATAACACGGAACGAGTAAATAGTACTTATCAGTAACGAGGTAGAACAAGGTATGGAGATACTGACGATCAAACCTCGGATAAGTAGAATATCACGTGACAAAGGGAATTGGTTTCGTATGTTAAATGGTTCTATCGATCACAAAGTCATCGTTGAGTATGTGGGAGCTGTTATGGATCTCCAGATTCCGCTAATGGTTATTGATCGGAGATGTGTCTCCATCATGTCTACATGTTCACGAACCGTAGGGTGACACAGTTAAGGTTCGAAGTTCTTTTAAGTAGATATGGAATGTGCGTTGGAGACCGAATGTTGTTCGGAGTCTCGGATTGGATCCGGGACATCATGAGGAGATCCGGAATTATCCGGAGAATAAGATTCATATATTGGGGATCATTTTCTAAGTTAGGAAATGTTCCGGAGTATTTGTATGGGGATTCTAGAAGGTTTCGGAATGTTCCAGAAGGTTCTAGTAGATTTCTTGGAGTTTGCTTGAAAACCAAGAAAGGATCAAGGAGTCTTTGTGGGGCAAGACACGGATTCGTGGGGGAGGATTCCTCCCTCCCAACTGGCCGACCAGGAGGGAGGGAGTCCTACTAGGACTCCCCCTCCCATGGCGCCTCCCTCCTTTAAATAGAGGGGAGGGGGCGCCACCCCCTAGATCTCTACCATAACAAACCCTAGTCGCCGCCTCTCTCCTCCTCCTTCCCTCTGATCCGGCTTAGGCAAAGCCCTGCAGAATTCTCTACTCCACCACCACCACCACACCGTCGTGCTGCTGGGATTCCGTGGAGAAGATCTACTACCTCCTGCTTTCATTGGAACAGGAGAGGAAGGTCTGCCGACTCGACGCGTGTGACCGATCATGAAGCGCCGAGCAGCGGCGCTAAGGATCGTCCACACGATCTTGAGATTGGCAAGTGATCGACTACATCAACCCCGAGATCTAATCTCGTAACGCTTTCGGATCTATGAGGGTTAGTACAGATCTATCTCATTGCACATGTCTAATAGATTAGATCTTGGCTTTTATCTAGATTAGATCTGGGTTTTGTTCGTTCTTGCGGTAGAAATTTTTTGTTTTCCATGTTTCAAACCCATCAAATCTAAACTCTAGGCTTGACCTTAAGGAAATGAACATAAGAGTTGGACTTCATGCTGATTTGAGTGGACCTAAACCAATCATTCCTCAAGCTATTTACCAAATGACAACATCATTAGGAAAGAAGAATTTCTTGAAGGTTGTAAAATATGCACAATTCCCAGATGGTTATGCTTCAAATTTCTTTCACAGGGTGGATTTAGATGAGAATAAGATTCATGGTTTGAAGAGCCATGATTGCCACATAATCATGATAGATTTGTTGCCATTGGCAATTTGTAGATCCCTACCTGCAGTTGTTTCTAAACCACTGATAAGACTAAGCAAATACTTCAAGGCTCTTTATGGTAAGGTGGTCAGTGTGTCAGAACTAATGAAGTGGGAAGAAGAAATCCCAATTATCATGTGCCAAATGGAGAAGATTTTTCCACCTTCTTTCTTTGATATGATGGTTCATCTAGTGATACACCTTGCTAAGGAGGTAAGACTTGGTGGTCCAGTGCAGTATAGATCCATGTGGTCAACAGAGAGGTTCATAGGAAAGATGACAAACATGGTACACACAACAAGTTATCCAGAAGGATCAATAGCCGAGGGGTACATTTTTGATGAGGGCCTAACTTTTTGCTCAAGATATCTGCATGAATGTCAAACAAAATTTAATAGGTCTCCAAGACATGATGACAACTTTGATGCGAGTCCTACACAAAAAATTCAACCATATTTGAGGATAGTTGGCAAGCCTTTATCAGCCTCTTCAGCAACACAACTTGATTTGATATCATGGACACAAGCATAAAAGATGTGTTCTAGTAAACTATCCTAATATTGATGAATATGCCCAGTAAGTAATATTGATGAATATTCCCAGTAAATTTTGTATGCTGCTAGGAACTAACACAAATTTCAAATGTAGGAAGCACAAGCATATACTTTCAAGTGGTCGAAAAAAATCTAAGAGAGAAATTGAACGTGCTCATCACATCAATTTCCACACATGGTTTGTTGACCATGTAAGTGTTAATCAAAATCAACAAATCAATAAGTTCTGCTTTCTTCTCATCACTAATCTTTGATCTAAACTTCTAGGTACAAAATCTGATCAACCAAGGAGTGGAGATTCCTTTTGAAGTTAGGATTTTGGCTAGAAAACCATACATGATGGTCAAGAAATATAGTAGTTACTGTGTTAATGGATGCACTTTCCATACACATGCTTATAGTAAAGGGAAAGCAACACAGTGTGATGGTGTTACAGTAGTTGCTAAAACATCAAGTTTTTCAAGTGCTAAAGACAAAAATCCTGCTTTAGGAGACATTACCTATTATGGTAGAATTTCTGAAATTATAGAATTAAATTATTCAAATGAAGGACATGTTGTTCTGTTCAAATGTCATTGGGTAAAACAAAATGGAGTTAGAGACCTGGATGAATTTGGTATAAGGCAAGTAAATTATAACCATTTGGTTTCTACAGAAGAACAAGGTTCTGAACCCTACATTCTTGCAAGTCAAGCAATACAAGTTTACTATGTGCAAGATCCAGTTGATACTAACTGGAAAGCTGTAATTATCCCCACAATTAGGGATTATTATGATATGGATTCAAAGATTGATGAGGCTTGTATCTAGGAAGTGAGTGCTTTTTAATGATGAACATTTGCAATCAATGGTTACATTATTAATGTACTAACAAAATTAATTTTGTTGTAGGTAAACAAGCAAAAAGGAGATTACATGAGTTGAATGAAAGAATGATGGGGTTAGGCTTCGGTCCTGTCAATTTGCAAGGTTATAAAGAATGCTTATATGATGAGATTGAAATAACAGGGCTTGACTATCCACAGCATGAAGTAAGAGTACTTTGCACAAATACTTATGTCATGAGGTTAAAAGAAGAGGACTTTGCTGGTTCAAATAATTAATCTTCTTGCAGGGTGAAGAACTAGAAGAGGAAGGTGAAGAACAAGAATAGGAAGGTGAAGAATATGATTCAGATGAAATAATGGATGAGGAAGCTGAAAAATTACAACACAATAACTTTGAAGAATTAGAAGAAACGGAAGATAATTTCATAGATACACAACAACAATTTGAAAGAACACAATATCAAGGTCAAACAACACAAGGTGAAGAATTTCAAGCAAATGGAACATTACAAGGTAAATAATTTCAACATTTTAGTCTATTTGCATGCACTGCCAACAAACTACAAATGTGTATACTACTGAAATACTACTACTTCTATTTTACCTTGTATAGCAGCAGATAAAAAGAGTGGAAGGGGACCTACAAAGATGAGGAAATTCTGGTATAAATATGGTCCTAACAGCAAGGTGGATTTGATCTTCAACCATCTTGGACAACCATGTGGATTGAAGACATCAAAGTTTGCAAATTTCGTGGGAACTTTGGTAAAAGGAAAAGATGTGTCTGTAGCTCACATGAGCTGGAGGATGGTACTAGACCATGAGAAAGACAAGTTATGGTCAACAGTAAAGGTAACTGCTAAACAAGTTATGTTTACTTCAAACATATCTTAATTATGCATTCTTGTACACATAGGCTTTCTTGTACACATAGGCTTTATCATGGTCTTGTACACATATGTTTTCTTCAACCATCGTGGACTTCAAACATTATAATTATGCATTCTTGTACACATAGGCTTTCTTCAACATTGATGATGTTCACAAGGAATGGGTACTTAAATCAGATGGTAAAAGGTGGAGAACCTTCAAGGCTCTCTTGAAGCTACTTTACTTTAAGGCTGAGCTGTCTGGGAAGGAGAACATTGAAAGAGGTTGTAATGATAGAATTCCAAAAAAACAATTTGCATATATGTGCAAGTACTGGAGAAGGGAGAAGATAATGGTTGGTACACCTTTGAGTTGTAAAATGAAATAATATTGAAATGTACAATATGAATGGGAAAATATAATTGTGTTTCTCTATTAATATGCAGGCAATGACTGAGAAGAACAAAACCACTAGAGAAGATCAACAAAATTGTAGGCATACTGCAGGTTCCAGAAGTATTGCAGTTGTTCATGATCAACTGGTAAGAAACATAATTATATTACATGAATTGCAGTATCTCTTTGGGTTCTTGGACTGCATCTAATATTACATGAATTGTAGGAAATCAAACTGAAAAGACCAGTATCTAGAGCAGAAACCTACAGAGTTACTCACACTAACAAAAAAGGACAACCAGTTGATGCTTTCTCTGCTAAAAAATGGTAAGAAATATGTCATACGTAGGAGCAAAAAATGATAAGGATTTGAAACTAACAGATTTTCTTATGTAATTGAAGGAAGCTATTGAGGAGTTGACAAAAAATCCATATCTGATTGGTGAAGAACATAGAGAAGGTGACTTGTATTCTCAACTGTTTCCAAAATCAAAGACTAGTAGAATGCATGGATTTGGGCTGATGGTAGGTGGAAAAACTAAACAACTTCTGGATCATGCTCTCTGTGAATTGAAAAATTCTAAGGAGGAAAACATGGAACTAAGGGCTTTGTTAGAAAATGTACTTAAAAACCAGAATGATCTGATTGAGAAGAGCACGGAGATGGAAGGCAAGCTCAATATGCTGATGACAAGATAGGCAGAGAGATCAGCAAACCAAGCTGGACAATCAGCTCAGCATGGCCCAACCAAATCAGGACTATCAGTAGAGGGGAATGAAGATGATGCAAACCTAGCAAGCAAATCATCAACAAGAACAACTCCAGCTGCACCTAATCAACAAGCAACCACCTCAGCAACATTTCTTAAGCAACAAACAAAGGTACCACCAGCAAAAACTAAGCAACAATCAAAAATAGCAGCAGCATTAATGTCTCAACAAGTAGCATCAGCAACAACTAAGCAACAAGAAGCAGTTGCATCACTGTCTCAGCAGGTAGCATCAACAGCCCCTAAGCAACAAGCAACAAGAATAAGACATCAATGTCTCAAAGAAGTAGCATCAAAGAACTAAGCAACAAGAAGCAAGACAAGATTGTCTCATCAACTAAACAACTCAGAAAGAAGAAGACCTAAGAAGCAAGCAAAAGCAAGAAAGAAGAACAACTAAACAAGAAGCGAAGAAGAAGCTAAGAAGCAAGCAAAAGCAACAGCAACAACTAAGCAACAAGAAGCAACAGTAGCACCTAAGAAGCAAGCAAAAGCAAAGAAAGAACAACTACAACAAGAAGCAGCAACATCGTTGTCTCAAGAACTAAACATCCCAGCATCTGAACCTAAGAAGCAAGCAAAAGCAGCAGCAACAACTAAGCAACAAGAAGCATCATCAGCACCTAAGAAGCAAGCAAAAGCATCAACACTATCTCAACAAGTAGCAACCATAGAGAAAGAAATCCAAGCAACCCAGACAACAAACATTCAAATACAAGATAGTCAACCTAGCTTGAAGAGAGTAAGGAAACTATCTTACAAGCAATTACAGGCACAAGAAATTGTATTCAAAAAAGTTAAGATAGAGAAGGCAGAGGAGAACATTGCTAATATGAAAGAGAAGATGAAGAGTAGGAAAACAATAAAGGTGGGTTAATCAGCTAAATACAATTTTGATTGTTCTATAACCTCATGTTATGTAATTTACCAAGTGATCACTATTTGCAGGTAACCAAGACCAAAAGAGGGATGGAAGTGGGTCTAACATCACCAAACAGCTTGGATTTAATTGCCATGGCAACTGTGTAGAACATAGACAATGATTAGTATGTTCAAGTGCTAGTGAACGTGACATTGAAGAAAACCACTGTCCTGCCAAAACCTAAAGGAAGAATTACAACTATTGGACATGCTCAAGCCCAGTGCATTACATGGCCAATGAAAAATGTAAGAATGCTTCAACTCATTTTCCTTGCATTTGGAAAACTACTACAACTAATTTTCCTCATTTCATTGCATCACTGAATGAAATGAATTTAGGTCACCAAATGAAAATGAGCGAAGCTACAGAATGTTGAACCAGCTGAAACAGAAGATGATCAGAAGCAGATGATGGCCAGGAAGTCTAGACAATTGGATGAAGATGTGCAGAACCAGCAGGGAAGCAAGAATATGAAGATGGATATGTGAAGAACAACATGAGCCAAAGTAAGAACAGCAAGAGATGGAGTAAGAACAACAAGGACAGCAAGAGATGTGCTTTACCACTGTTTGAAGTATACATTGTCAAACCTGTGAACATCAAGAGATGGATATTGGATATTGGATACATTGTTTGAACTGTGTTATGATGCTATAAATGTGATATCAGATTGGTATTACATGCTTATGAACCATTATATGAACTGCTTTTGCTAATGTTGATTGTCTGAACTGCTTTTGCTATCATTGGGGTACTTTTGGTAATTGCCACCAAAAAGATATTAGGGCACTTTTCCAAACTGCCCTAATAGTTTCTTGGGGTACTTTTAGTAATTGCCACCAAAAAGATATTAGGGCACTTTTCCAAACTGCCCTAATAGTTTCTTGGGGTACTTTTAGTAATTGCCGCCAAAAATATATTAGGGCACTTGTCCAAACTGCCCTAATAGTTTCTTGGGGTACTTTTAGTAATTACCACCAAAAAGATATTAGGGCACTTGTCCAAACTGCCCTAATACTTTGTCGGAGCATTTGTTGACACCACCGCAAAAACTTTTTAGGGCACTTTGAACAAGTACCCTTGTAACCATTTAGTGGTGTATATAAAAATGCCTCAAAAGGTTAACTTATTAGGGCACTTTTTTAAAACTGCCATTAAATTTTTAGAGACGCAAGTAAATTTGGCACAGTATCCTGAAAAGTAATTGAAGGCACTTTGTAAGCATTTAAGGACACTATTAAGTGCCCTAAAAGGCCTACCGTGATGTAGTGGACGGTGCTACCACGGAACATCACCTCGCCCAGCGTGTTCCCGTCGAGCGACACGCTCTCCATGGTGGCCGGGTCCTTGACGTCGACGTGCTGCATCGCGATGTGGTGGAACCCCTGCCGTGCCTTGAGGCGCGTGCGCTCCTCGGGCGGCAGCGCGTCCCACTCCGGCATCCACGTGCAGACGGTGGCCGGGCCGTACGTCTCGATGAGGCCGTAGATGTGGTATACATTGAAGCCGAGCTCCTCCATCGCGAATAGGACGCGGGACGGCGGCGGCGTGCCGCCGATCATGACGCGCACCGCCCCCGGCAGCGGTTTTCAGTCCGCGGCCTTGGCATTGACGATCAATTTGAGCACCGTGGGAGCGCCGCCCATGTGCGTGACCCCGTGGCGCGCGATGTAGTCGAAGATGACCTTGGCGGTGAAGTGGCGCAGACAGACGTTGGTGCCGCCCTGCATGGCGACGCCCCAGGGAAGGTGCCAGCCGTTGCAGTGGAACATGGGCACGGTCCACAGGTACGTGGGCATGGGCGTGATGTCGTACGCGAGCACCGTGCCGACGTTGTTGAGGTAGGCGCCACGGTGGTTGTACACCACGCCCTTGGGCCGCGACGTGGTGCCGGAGCCCAGAGGTGTAGTTGAGCATGATCGGATCCAGCTCGTCCAACGGCCACCGGATGTCGAACTGCGAGGGAGCGTCCTTGATGAGACCCTCGTAGTCCGTGCAGCCGGGGTCGACGTATGGTTAGAGCATCTCTAGCAGCACCCGTAAATAGTAAATTGTAAACGTCCGAGTTCGGGACGCTGAATCCGCGATTCCCCACTTCGCGGACGGCGGCGCCGAGCAGTTCCCGTAAACCAGAACCGCAAAACAGAATACGGGGACTGCTCGGCGGGGTGAACTGCAAACAAAATCATAAACATTGTTTCGACAGTAATAAACAGTTTGGACAGCAAATGCGATAATTGTTCAAATCTAATAACACAATAATCATCCAAATTATAATATTCAACGAATCAATTACAACAATTATTCAAATCAAATAATGTACTAACAAATAAATGAATGGTTCAAATTACACACGTTTTACAAGTACAATGAAAATTTTTGAGACATCACCTCTTGCCGGCTAGCATCCAATGGTGCTCGATGAGATCATTGTTGAGTTGGAGATGAGTGCTTGCGTCTTCAAATTTTTCTATGGGTCTTAAGAAAAACTTAGATGTGGTCGAGGTTTCTTTGTGGTTGCATACGGTTTCCAACATTGTCGTAAAATAACTCGAAATTTAAATCTCTACCATCTTCGATGATTATGTTGTGAAGAATCACACAACATGTCATGATGTTGCGCAGGATTTTTTTCCCAAAAACAACAAGGGCCCTGGACAATGGCAAACCTTGCTTGCAAAACACCGAAAGCTCTTTCAATATCCTTTCGACATGCTTCTTGAGTTTGCGCAAAATTGGCCTCCTTATTCCTCGGAGTTTGGATAGTTTTAACAAATGTTGACCAAGCCGGATAGATGTAGTCGGCAAGGCAATTGGCCTCGCAAGCTTGTACTATGCTCACGAACAACGGACGTCGCATCCGGAACCTTCTACGAAAGAGATGCGTCAGGTATGTGGGTACCTGAACGAAGTAATCTTGCATGAGCATGGCGTGGCCGAGAGCTCGGTTCCGCGAGATGCAAGCTCGACCGAACTGCGAACCGTGGCGTCGACGCATGAAGCCGATCTTGCCTTGGATCTTCTTGGTGACGAGGACCATGACCATCATCTCCGTGTCGTCGTTGTTGAGAAGCTCCTCGAGGTCCAAGTCGAAGGAGGACGACGAGGAGTCGTCCATCAAGAACTCCATGGTCAGCGAGGTCGACATTCGGTCGCCTAGCTCGCTGAATCCGGTCGCCTAGCTCACCGAATCCGATCGCCTAGCTCACCGAATCCGGTCCCCGCACGAGATCCAAGCTTCCACGGACGCGGCGAGGTGTGGGGCACTCGGGCGTGGTGGGCGTGGCCTAAATCTATGGCGGCTGTCGGCGGCACGGGACAAATGGATTTGGGGAGAGTTGGGGAGGAAGAAGATATGGCCGGCTGATGGTTGGGGAGGAAAAAGTCATCTTATCTATCTTATCAGTTAGATGATGCAGGTTAACTGTGGCATACACGAACAATACAAGCAAAGAGATGGATGTAGTTGCAGAGCAAGCCAGAGCAGAGACGTGTGAGGTTAGCGCACTCACCCCATCACCGCGCGCGACGCCGAACCGCTCCCTCCCTCGCCTCCCTCCACGTGGTCGGCCGCGCCTGCTTCCCGTACACCACCGCGGGGCGGTTGCCGTACACGGCCGCGGCGTGTAGTTGGCCGCGCACCGCACCGTCCCGGCGTCCATGTCCAGCACCTCTTCTTCATGATGCTCCCTTCCCACCAGGCTGGAGAAGAAGGAAAGCGATGCCACGCCGAGGGAAGGACAAGTAAACGGGGCGCGAGGGCGGCATGGCGGTTTTGTTTTGTTATCTCTCGTCGTTAGCATTGTGATCCCTTGGGAGCTAGCTGGACGGGCGGTACCGCGTGCGTTCGCGTTGCATTGTATCTTCCGTTGTTTCCTTGGTAGTCACGGCCGGCTGTACGTTCGTTCCAACTTGCAAAGAAGAAAAAACGTCTAACCGCGCGCGCTCGATTCCTCCTTGTTGCTTCAAGCAGCTGACTGATTATGTACACTATTTGCGATATCTCTAGTCATATTTTAGTGCTAGACTAGTTGAATGCCCGTGCGTTGCTACGGTCTCTTCAATTTTTCTCGTGTCTCCCATAAAAACTCGAGTGCATAAAAAAGATACATAGTCATCTTATTCCGAAACTTGTGTGATGTTGTTATGTCTAGGAGTAGGTTTGTTATGCTTCGGCTTGGTCTTGCCGTTAGATTGTGCCATCGTCTATCCTTGGGTTGATTACCCAATTGAATCTGAGTCTCGACACTTGTCTCATATACAAAAACTTGGCTCAACGTCTTTAGACACATTTGGTAGTCTGCAGATGGTCTAGCCAGGCCCGACGAAAATGGACCGATTGGTTGCCTACATGCCCTTTTATCCCACATGAGTCTGAATCTTAAAGCACCCCTCAGCTAGTCAGCTAGTCCAGGGGACAACACTCTGATCGGCCCTTTCCCCTGCAAGCTCTAATATGTGGCAAGAGGGAATAGCTGAGGTGCTAGCTTCGCAGGAACTACGTCTGAGAGGAGGGCATGCCTATGCTTATTTGTTACTCGTATTACATACCTATCTTAGCTCTATGATGATGAGGCGGATGATGACCTGATTGAACAAGAACTGTGTATATTTTGGGAGGTTGTGAAACATCCCCT
Organism: Avena insularis; assembly: GCA_023614405.1. Lineage (NCBI taxonomy): Eukaryota > Viridiplantae > Streptophyta > Magnoliopsida > Poales > Poaceae > Avena > Avena insularis. Next base: position 87,809,820 of record CM042690.1, on the reverse strand, counting down.
CCATTAGCTAGGGTTTATGGAACTGTGGTCGGGGGTGGTACATAGTAGCCTCTTCAATGATGAACTGCTTATGATGAACTATTTCTATGTTATTTGCTTTTGCTTAATTGCTTGTGTGTCATCAGATAGGGTGAACAGCTTCTGTGTATTGTGATTGTGATGGGCCAAACGGACTGCAAAAGCTGGCCCAAAGGGTGTCTCACTGCCCATATCAGCATTGCCGGACTGGGCCGAGAAACCCATGCAGGCTACCAAACATGCCCTTTATGTACGCTGTTACGAAATAAATAGTAGGTATATCTGAACATTGATGATGTTCTTTTTCACCAACACGTGTAAGAAATAATGTTTTTAACAAGTGTATGAAGCAATGTTTTTAACACAGACGGATAGACCCATGTCTATTTGCTAATCATTTGAGGGAATCCCCCACCTCCACTTTATCTGTTCACCCAGCAAAGGTGTATGATGCACCAGTCTCTAAGAACTTGGTACACTGAGCTAATATCCACACATGCAATGTCGAGTTTATTGGCGCATACTTCATATATGAATCGGTAACTGATTCATGAACAATCATTAGGTAAACTAAACGGCCATTCAACATGCAACAAAAATGAATGCAACATGCAAAAGTTAAAGTACTAATCATTGCATGAAAACCACAAAATCAATAGTTTCAAGCGAGAGAGACATAGCATATAACTTATATAGCATTTAGAATTACTACCAGATCAACCTTGTGAATTACTACATCCTTTCTATAATAAGTATCTCAACTTTGTCTAGATAAATATATATTAAACATGTTTTAGTGGTAGATACAAGCAAATCTAGACAAAGTTCTGCACCCCAGTCCACCGATATGAAGCTTGCTCTCCTTGATCTATGCAGCTGTTGCAGCTGCAACTCGATGCAAGAGATTTCTCTAGAATCATATACTGAGTAGAAAAGCTCTCTCCTCCATTGTGCAGTTCATAAACCGATCTCATATTTGGTGGAAACTTCTGCTACAATAGTCATTATTTATTTATTCCGCGCCTTGCATACGATCTAGCAAGATTCAGTAGCCATATTATGTGCATAAGAACAGGCTCAAGCCATATGGTCACCTTTGTTTGGGTCATGGCCTTTCACCATCATATCAAGGAGATTGGAACTACTCATTTCATCCATACACAATTTAGAAATAACTCGCATAGCCCTACAAAACACAAATAGCTTAATAAGATTTCCATCACCAATTATTCTTTCTTAGTCTGTATGTGTCAGCCTATTATGCCTTGATGGCTCGGCCAATGGTAATTATCCCACTCTCCAAATTCTATTCACCTAAAGCATCCAATTGCCGTAATGAGAACTAAGAGAGATAAAGATGGAGTGCTTACCCAATCTTAGTAGTCTTGAGATCTTAATAAATCAATACTCTGTTGCACTTTATCTCATTCGGTGCAATTGCAATAGTACACAAGTTAAGAGACCAATGCTCCGGACCTAAAATTTCTGAAAATATGTACATGTCTGTGCCAAGGAATGCCAAATAGTTGTTGTGAAGCAAGAAATAATGGAAGACGCATGTGCAATCATTATTTGCTAATGTGAAAGTGGTGCGGGTAGTGTGATAAAGTAGAAAATATCAATAGCTTCACAATCGGTGTACTCAATCTGCCAACTGCTGCACAATTTGAAGATGATATGTTCTGAACTTGGACTATAACTAAGCTGGATTTCAAGCTCCAAAAAAGGACAGAACCAGCCATGCTTATAGTAATAGGTGCCCCTCCATATGAAACTTCTACCTAACACCAGATTGTTATAAGAATTTGCCCATCTCTTAATAAAGATTTTGAATGTGAAAACCAGAGTGCACATGTGGCAGATAATCAATTGGACATAGATAATGTCGTTGATGAATGATGCAATACGTTGGAGATAAATGTTCTGTTTGAATTGTATGATGCATGAACCGAGAATTAAAACTTCACTATAACTACCTCCTCAGAAATAAATTGGGACGGGTTCAAATGCGCTTCAGTTACCACTACAAAGCAGAAAATAACTGCATGTGAGTCCTAAATAGATTAAACCTTCAGAATATATATAGGTAGAGAAATAAGACATGGGGATTTGAGATATTCAATGATTTTCCTCGGGTCCTAATTAGTAGTAACAAATCTCAAAGTTCCGAGGATTTACTTACCATCATATAAGAGCACCTATTCAGATATTCGGAAACCATTATGTTTGATCTCCCAGGGATAGTTAGCTAACAAAATCACAACTCATGGCTTGAAGCTGAAAGCCACAGAATATAAATCAATTACTTCCAATTTTTTAGAACCATATACTCGTCCAAAAAATCATCTCAAAAGAGTTGAAAATAATATACATGAAGAAATTTTACATTGGCAGGCAACCACGATAAGAAAGGATCAATTTACTGCCTTTTTATATCATGTTATAGCCTGACTATTATCTACTCCCTTTTTCCCTTAATATAAGATGTTATTACACACATTACATGAGTAAATTGGGGGTAATAACATCTTATATTAGGAGACAGAGTGACTACTTGTGATTTACATTGAGTTTCATGGTTAATATTTCGTCTCATGAGTTGCGCTGCACACAATGAATATATGTTCAGCTGATCTTGCAAGTATATACTTGATGCGGAAATATACCTGTTTTTGGCCGCGATGCAGTAGCAGCTGGTCCTAAGTTCTTATTTTTCCTGTAGACAGTTATATTGGGAATCAAAGAACATAAGCTCACCCATTGTCATCTTGTCTTCATCATTGGAATCGATACATGTCCTGCTAGAGCAAAGCTTATACCTGCAGATGATAATGACACCATTATCTGTATTTACGTGCACACATGGGTCCAAAAAATATCTAGTTTGTACTCCGTAATTCAGTAAATATACATAGGCTTAGCCTGGAAATTAACAGTTTGCTTTTCACTCTCGAACCCCTCACTACTTCACATCATTTCATCAGATATATAGATTGGAAAATTTCTCCTTACCTACAGCAAATAACCCTCTGCACCATGACATGTTTTTTAGATCAATCAGGCACTTCAAAGTAATAATCTGAATTTAAACCCTTTCAGTCACGTGTGGTGTCATACTATTACTTTCTTTCTACCAAGAAATTTTACACTCCTAATCACCTTCTAATGTTTCATAAGTCACTTTAACGCACTGTCATATATGTGATTGACCCATGTTTCTTTCTACTACTGATTTATTGCATGAAAATATGCTCCAAATTGTGAATGATCTTGATTGTAAAAAAGGGAGCATATGCTACTGCTGCCACAATAAGATTTACACATATGTGTCCAGTCACAGTTATGAAATAAGAAAGATTAACAGTATAACACATGAACGCAAAGAGTATCTGCAATGAATAAAGTAGGGTTCACTATCACCTTTGAAAGCTAGTATCCAAATTATGCAAAAAAAAAAAAAAACAGTCCGGATGCGCGCGCCGCTGGTGGTCAGATGGATCCGGATCAAAGCGCGCGCCAAGCCTGCACAGGCACCACCGTCCTGCTCCTCGGCGTCGAAACCCAGGTAGAGCACGCCTCATCTCCGGCCTACAGTGGCTTTACCCTGTTTCCCCACATCGATCTGGCTCGATAGTTTGACATGGGAGTGCGGTGTTCAAACGAATCTGAATGGTGTGTACTACTGCCCCTAGCAGGGATCTGAAGTGCAGCAGCAGGTCGACCTTTCAGCTTCGGAAATTCAGAGCAAGGGCACTCTGCAACTTGTAATCTGTATGCACGATCCGCCATTACAGTAGAAAAGGCGCCAGGAAGGTGAGCGCCATGTCTTCTCTATCCAATCGAGGCGCCTGACAAACTCTTTCTCTGCCGCCCTAGGTTCCACTAAGAGCTTCCAGGAGGAAGGCGGGGTTGGATCTGACACGGTTGGCGGTCCTGAGCTAGGGACACATTTGAGGTGGAGGGTGGGGATTGGGGAGAGGCCACCAGAGATCTCAATATGGGGGAGGAAGGTTGGCGAGCGGGAAGGATCTAGAGGCAGGGTGCCACACCGGAGGAGAAGGAGGATAGAATCGGCTCATCAAGCGACGAAGCTGGTGATGCAGTGACCAGCTGACGGCGGCGTGACAACATATGCACCAAGGCTTCAACCTTTACCGATTGTATATGCATAACAAACAATCAGGAGAAGCAAACCTGGGGAGACGGTGGAGCGACGCGGCGGACCGGCCTAGGAGACGCGGAGCAGGAAGCAGGCGTGCAGCGGCTGCTCCTTGTCGAGCCGGCCAAGATCCGGGAATAGCCGCACGTACACCGACCTGCTCTTCTCCACTAACAGGTATACCTGTTTTAGGATTCATCACATCAGCCGGCGGGTACTCTTATCAAATCGTGTGAAGTTTCGATCGAATTTCACGCAGTATTTCTACTTGAATTGTGGGCATAGAGGATGGGGAATGCGTGGTCGAATTTGTGAGTGGTGAAGGTACCACTTCCAGATGCCGATCTTGGAAGGGTCGGAGCAGCGACAGGAGCAAGGGCCAAAGGTGTGATGCGCCACTGGTTAAGGCAAGAGATGGCCTCCACGCGGGAGTCCGGCCCGCTCAGGCTGCCTCCACGACCAGCGCAGCCACCAAGCACCCGGCCGCCCTCGTCACTTGGGGCACCCCGCGTGCCACCGTCGTCTTCGCATTCTCCTAGAACACGCACATCTTTGTATCCGACGAGAACCAGAGGTGTCGGCGGCGGATAGAAATCGGGATGTGAGGAACCCTAAGGGTACTGAACATATGTTGCACCTATCGGTGGCATAGAACGGTAATTAAGCCTGAGACGATGTATCAGGTACCTTTGGTGTAAATTCAGATACCCAGATCGCCCAACGTTGATGTTTGAGAACTCACATCACCAACTTCCATTTAATAGTAAAGATATATTCAAATCTAGAGAAACGTGGAAATATTAATTACGATCCGATGGAGTGCTATAATTAACCGTGGATTCTCTAGGAAAATTCCTCCTACTATGGATTCACGATCTATCCGAAGTTCTGCACAGTTACTCTATGGATTCGCTTAATTCATTCTCACATGGAACACCCATTACCATAAACAGCGTCACCTTCTAGTTTACCAATCACTACAACTCAATCGCCACCCAGCCAAATGATTGATTTCTGGATAAAAGAACGTACCTACCCGTAGTCACCACCGTGTACTCCCTCTGTCCTAAAATGTAATAAGTGACTTGAGTTTGTCTAGATTCACATGTATCTAGGTTTTAGTGTGAGTTTGTCTAGATATATATCGACGCGGATTTGCTACTCATCAGGCTAGCTGCGCATGCTTATACAGTCGTCCAAAATTGTCACCCTATGATCCCACAATATCCATATCGTCGGTTGCTATCATTATTCTGCTAACGGCATCCTCTTGCCATCCGTTAAATTCTGCTAAGCGCAAGCTGTAGGAGATGTCGTTTGTCCTTTCACTTGTGTCTTAGATCCACCGTCACATGGTTGTGGTTTCGCATTTGTGTCTTAGGCACCACTGTCAAATCATTGTGGTTTTAACATGTGTCATAGACACCACAGTCACATGTTTTGTCATTTTCAGAGGTGCCCTAGATACCATGTATATATAGTTGTGACTTGTCGGCCAAGTGGTCTTGTTCTTCTCCCGCGCTTTCTATCCTCGGTTTTCACGAAAACTACATGACACTACATATACGTGTCAAGTAAACATGGGTATCGGAAAAACAGCTCACGGACACCACGCATGCATATTGCTCACGACTGGCATCCAGCCCGAAAAAAACTACCGCCATAGCCGACATTACTGCATCTGATTAATGCATGTGGGTGAAAACCGCATAGATGAAATATCAAAAAAAATTGATACCTTCTTGATGCCTCAATGGACCTGTGTCGGCTGAGACAGAGGGCACCCTATTTTAGTTTGGAGAAATGTGTATGTTCTTGGTTCATGGGAAGACGCGTGTTCTTGGTTGTGTGTCCTAGCATGCGTGACCTACAAAAATACATGTTGTCATGATAAATGCCACACTCGTGGAGAGGACTTATGTGTGTGGATGGGTCACACCTTTGGAAAGAACTCACGTGTGTGGATGACACGCGTCATTTATTTCTAAAATCAACAACATACTCCCGATACAACGTCCGTTAGGTACTCTAATGGGTTTTATCATATCTGTCAATCAGATTGTCCTCTCGTCTTTTAATCCTACGGCCTTGCGGGCATGCACAGTTAGCCGGGTGAGTAGCCCACTATTTTGCATATATCTCAGTGTCCACCCATGCATGAAATATGAAGCCCTGCGATGGCCACATGCATTCATCACGGTGTCCACCCATGCATAAAGCAAGTAGCAAAGTATAGCTACCGGCAAATCACACACATGAAATAAGAGACATGCGGTGTACACATGATAAATCCTTATGGTAGACGGCCATGCATGCAACAAGGAGTAATTATTAGCTCCCTTGGCGGCAAAACGCACACATGAAATAAGGTCGACGGTGCTGGAAAAATGCATTCCTCACGGTGGTGTTGGTACTATTCTTCCTGTTGATCACACATGAGTTGCCTCACGGTGAAATCTCGTGAACTTAAGTAGGCAGGCAAACTGTTGCCCATTAGCATCTTTGTAGTAACCGTTCGTGCATTGAAGGTACACGGTAGCGGCCGGTAGGTTCCAAAGGGAGTAATGAGAGCATATGGATCGTCTTGCAATACTACGTACATAGCAGCTTCTAGTCTATAGATTTAGTCGACATGTTCATCTCCACCCGCCATTGGCAGCCATAGCAGCTACCATGGCTTCTCACTCTTGAACTTTCTATGAAACTTCCAGGTGGCACTGATATAATCCAGGCGAGTTATTTCTAAGTTTCTGTATTTTCTCGATTGACGTTGGTTTTTTTTACTTATCGTTTCAGCTCGTGTTTTGTTTGCCCAGGACAGGACCAACAGATTCACAGCCCGCCCGGATGAGCAGCGGGACAGGGTCATGGATCGGCCGTAAGGGCCGGTCCACGGCTAGGGGAGCACATCCGGGCGCCCACGCTCTCACGCCTACGAAACAAGCATCTTACACCAGCTCTCATCTGTTCGTCGAGCTGAACAAGATCATCCAGAAGTTTACCGAGCAGCAGACCTGCCTAGCAGAGGCCACCGGTTTCAGGATTTTCTCCAAGCCCATCCACGCACTCAACTTCGATAGACAGGTCACTGCCTGGCTACTGCCCAAGGTAGACACGATTGGCAGGTCAATCGGAGGTCCTGGCGGCAAGAGACTAATGATTTTTCATGAAGATGTCGCTAGTGTTTTCGGCATCCCGTGTTCCGAAAAGGAAGTGTGGGACGCATCACTCGACAAGACTCGGTCGATGCGGGACAAGATCGAGAAGACCATTGGAATGGGAATCCATTCATCGTCTCCTGGGATTGCTGATTTCAAGACTCTTCGAGAATTCGACAGGCGCGAGTTGTCCGAAGAAGAAGTAAGTAAGTTTAAAAATATCATTCGTGGTTTTTGTGGTTGGCTTGCTGTGCGATAGCGACAACCCCGGAGAACGTGAATCTGTAAACTTCTGGCCATCCCTATCATACCTAGACCAGATGCACAAGTTTAACTGGTCGTCATACATGCTCGAATCTGTTATTGGAGCATGCGTAGCCGCAAGGATGGCAACTAGGAGGAACATCTCCTACTCACCCCTAGCTGGCAGAATAGTTATTTTGCATCCCACATATTTTTATATTCTCATATTTATAAATTTATGTTTTGTATACTAATAATTATGTTCATATTCATCAGAAACGTAAAAAATTTGACATAAAAATACATTTTATGAGTCATTTTAAATGTTTAGACTACATGGATTTATATCTAGACAAAGTTAAAGCCATTAATATGAACCCGAGGAAGTATTTTTGGGTCAGCTAAGTTTAGAACTCCATGTAACCACTAGTATGCAATGACCTCTTCCCAACCATATGGTGTCTGGGCACCATGGTGCATATATATATATATATATATATATATATATATATATATATATATATAGTGGCGCTATTTATTCTTCACCCACCCTTTATCTTTCAAATTATACATGATTTTTATGTCACGTAAATTTTCTCTTACCTCGGAAGTCGAGAATAACATAACAAAATTTAGACATATCGTAAAAAAATTCGTTTACATGCCATATAAAAATATGACATAAAATGTGTATTTTCTATGTTTTTTACACTATAATGACTCATAAATCGTATTTTTATGTTAATTTTTTTACGTTTATGATGCTATAAACATAATTATTAGTATACAAAACATAAATTTCTATATTTTCTAACATAAATATATGTGGTGCAAAATAACTATTCTGCACCCTAGGTGCTGAATAGGGTTTATATACTACCTTATAGAAGTATTTGTAATACTTTATCTGTTTGAGTATGTTCATATACTATATCTAACATACTTACAAGCAAGTTAGGTGAAAAAATTGCAAACACACCCATAGTTTACACTATATATGTAAAATACCGTCATATTTGTACGTATAAAAGGAGTATGTGAATAAAAATTACATACTACCAAAAAGTAGTATATATACTGTCCAAATATTTTTATATATTTTATACTACGCGTACATACCTTCCGGTATGGTAGATACTGCCTATATAGTATGAAACACGTGTGGGTGTAGTTACACCCGGGTGTAGTATAAATATGTCCTATATATATATATTATGAAGTTGCGGTTATCATGTTCATCCTCTTTAGAGAAATACAAGTAGAGGAGAGCTCCTATATAATATCAAGATGTGGTCCTTTTTGACAAATAGTTGTAATCTTTTCTCGCCAGGTATTGATATATTTTTGGCATTATATTCTTTTTGCATTTGTTTTGGTCGCATAGGAGACTTTTTTAAAATATTTTTTGATTTGTTATTTTTTCTATCTATAAGGTATGGATGCTCAATCATGTGCGGTATGCTCCCAACCTTCCAACATTTGTCACCGTTCTGGGCAAAGTGGGCTAGATTTTTCTGTGATGATAAAACCAAATTTTGAACTTTGTAACAACACTTTCCTATGCGGACCATATTGGCTATCTTTGATTGAAGCTTTTGGGGGTAGAGTTGCAAGATACCATCACTTTACATTGAATGAAGAAGAAAATTTGTTTGATATACACGTTACATCTAATAATGGCGATGAAAAACTCTTGGTGGCCTATCCTGGTATGAAAATTATTTTTATATTTTTTAACATACTACCTTTTGTATATATCTTTTAAATTTGGCATTCGTAATTTTTATTTTTTTAAATAGAATGTGGAGACTTGCCTGATTGTCTAGAGATGTATTCGAGAAGGCATATTTCATAGATATAATTGATATCAACCAACAAGAAATGAATGGGGTTGTCCAAGGTATACAACATCTTATGCAGTCCAAGGTATACAACATCAGATATTGACTATAGTAGGAGAGACAGACACCCGCCAGCCACTTATGCAAAACAAGTTGCATGTCAGTCGTGGAACCGGTCTCATGTACGATAAAGACATGTAAGGTTGGTCCGGGCCGCTTCATCCCACTATGCCACCAATATCCAAAGTACATAGAAGATGTAATAACATGATCATCATCGCCCACATATAAACATACGTGTACTACCCGTGCAAAGCACCTACGCATAGATCAGGCTCTGATATCACTGTTGGGTCCGTAGCATAGAAAACAAAAAAATTCCTACGGTGTGAACTACACGCCAAGATCTATCTGCTAGGTACAAAGCAAACGGGTGGACATACATCTATAGAGAACTTACCCTCGAAGACAACGAGCTTTGTTAACGAGTAGGAACTCGTGGTTGATGTAGTCGTACACTTGCCGATCTCAAGATCGTGAGGAAGTCCGAGCGCCGCAACTCAGCAGCGCATCCGCACTTTTCCTACGCTCAAGCCACCGGACAACCTCCACCTCCTCGCTCCAGCGATCCAGTGGAAGCAGCAACTCCTTCCAGACGAAATGCCACCGGGAACATGTATCTCGCTAATCCGAGACCATGGGGGAATAATTCTAGAGGGGGAGAGAGATCCTTCACAAGGAGGTGTGAGGATGAAGGAGGGAATGGGTGGCCTTTTATAGGAGGAGGGGGGGTTCCCCCTCTCTCCATGGCCGGCGCATGGGGGGTGACCCCTCACCTCCCCCATTCATGTGGTGGTAACTCCTCCACATTAAAATGCCTCTTCACATTCCCTTTTAAAGTCTCCACTTTAAATGCATTAAGTTTCTTCAAATTTAATGCTCTCTCATTTAATAAAACTCTTTTATTAAATTTATTCAGAATTTTGTTAATTACTTTAATTAACAAACATTCACATATAGCCCCTTGCAATATTTCAATATCACATGCAGAACCACCTTCTGCAATTTCACCCGAAACAATTTCCGGTTTCTATTGAAACAATTCCTGCGCTTTGCAATTCTTTCGTCTGGAACATATGTGCTCCAAAATGGTGTCCGGTAACTCTTAAGTGTGCCACCCTACGATTCGCGAATAATGCAGACATGATCGAGACCCTTCTCCGATCAATAATCAGCAGCGGGACCTGAAGATCCGTACTGACTCCTACACATTCAACGATGACTCCTGTGATCGTGAGAACCTTTAACGCTTATAACTAAATCCCTTTGTCGCTCGATATATTACATGTCCGAGATTCGATCATCGGTATCTCCATACCTAGTTTGATCTCGTTACCGACATGCACTCTTTTCTCTCGTTCCGTGATATAACATTCTAGTGATCACATCACTTGCTTGCAAGCTATCCTAATGTGATATCACCGAGAGGGCCCAGTATATCTATCCGTCATCCGGATTGACAAATTCCTCTTGATCCATGAGCCTCAACATAACACCTTCGTAGTAATGAACCCATCTTTATAGTCACCTGTTACGGTGTGACGTTTGATGTTATCAAGATACTCTTAGGTGTTAGCAATTAACATGATCTCATGATCTAAGGATAAAGATTACTTCGTATGATGTTATAGCAATATAAACACAATGACTTGATCGTAATGCTATACTTCGGATGAATGTTCATCACATCATTCCACCAATGGTGTGACCTTGTTATTAACAACATCCAATGTCCATGATCAGGAAACCTTGATCATCTTGTTAATCAACAAGCTAGTCTATAAGAGAGGCATGACTACGAACCCTTTTTGTTTATTAAACACACATGTATTGATGTTTCCTATCAATACAATTATAGCATGTAAAATAAACATCTATCATATAAAAGGAATACATAATAACAACTTTATTATTGCCTCTCAGGGCATATTTCCTTCAGTCTCCCACTTGCACTAGAGACAATAATCTAGTTCACATAGTGATAAATCTAACACCCATGGAGTTCTGGTGTTGATCATGTTTTGCCCTAGGGAGTACTTTAGTCAACGGATCTGCTACATTCAGGTCCGTGTGCACTTTATAAATCTTTATATCTCCATCCTTGACATGTTCGCGGATGGAGTGAAAGCGGCGCTTAATATGCTTGGAATTCTTGTGAGACCTTGGTTCTTTTGTGTTGGCTATGGCTCCATTGTTGTCACAATAGATCACCATCGGGTCCAACGTACTGGGAACCACACCCAGTTCCGTTATGAACTCCTTCATCCAAACTGCTTCCTGCCGCTTCAAGCAAAGAACATATTCCGCCTCCGTTGTTGATCCAGCCACCACAGGTTGTTTGGAGCTCCTCCAACTAACTGCTGCTCCGTTCAAGAGAAATACGTATCCGGATTGAGACTTAGAGTCATCCGGATCAGTGTCAAAGCTAGCATCGACATAACACTTAGCGACTAGCTCTTTTTCACCTCCGTATATAAGAAACATATCCTTAGTTCTTCTCAAGTACTTAAGGATATTCTTGACCGCTATCCAGTGTTCCGAACCTGGATCAGATTGGTACCTACTAGTCAAACTAATAGCATGTGTCACATCCGGTCTTGTACATAGCATGGCATACATTATAGAGCCTATGGCTGAGGCATAGGGGATCTTATCCATTATCTCTCTTTCTTCACAGTAGCGGACTTTGAGTCTTACTCAATGTCTTGCCTTGTAACATAGGTAAGAACCCCTTCTTACTTCCGTCCATATTAAACTTCTTTAATATCTTATCAAGGTATGTACTCTATGATAGCCCAATTAGGCGTCTTGATCTATCTCTATAGATTTTAATGCCTAATATATATGAAGTTTCACCAAGGTCCTTCATCGAAAATTTGCTGTTTAGATAACTTTTAACACTGTTTAAAAGATCTAAATCATTTCCAATCAATAATATGTCATCCACATATAATATCAGAAATGCCACATTGCTCCCACTCACTTTCTTGTAAATACAAGCCTCTCCATAAGTTTGGACAAATCCAAACTCTTTGATCACCTCATCAAAGCGGAGATTCCAACTTCGTGATGCTTGCTTCAGTCCATAGATGGATCGCTAAAGTTTGCACACCTTATTAGCATCCTTAGGATCAACAAAACTCTTAGGTTGTATCATATAAAACTCTTCTTCAATCTTACCATTGAGGAACGCAGTTTTGACATCCATCTGCCATATTTCATAATCGAAATATGCAGCAATTACTAACATAATCCTAACCGACTTAAGCATCGCTATGGGAGAGAATGTCTCATCGTAGTCAACTCCTTGAATTTGTCGAAACCCCTTTGCGACAAGTCGAGCCTTATAGATGGTCACGGTACCATCAACATCAATTTTCCTTTTAAAAATCCATTTATTCTCAACGGCCTTTCGGTCGTGAGGTAAGTCCACCAAGTTCCAAACTTGGTTCTCGTACATGGATTCCATCTCGGATTTCATGGCTTCTAGCCATTTGTTGGAATCTGGGCTCATCATCGCTTCTTTATACGTCGCAGGGTCATCCATTTCATCAACCATGAAATTCACAACAGGATTGCCGTACAGTTCAGGAGCTGCACGTGTCCTGCTTGACCTGCGAGGTTTGGTAGTGTCCTCTTTCGGAGTTTCATGATCAATATCATTAGCTCTCTCTTCATTAGGTGAAGTCAACTCCGAAACAACTTCCGGTGCTACGCCACTCGCCATTCCATGAAGAGAAGGTTCAATAACCTCTTCGAGTTCTACCTTCCGACTACTCACACCTTTCGCGAGAAACTCCTTCTCAAGAAAGGATCCATTCTTGCCAACAAAAACCTTGCACTCAGATCTGTGATAGAAGGTATACCCAATCGTTTCCTTAAGGTATCCTATGAAGACGCATTTTTCCGCTTTGGGTTCGAGTTTATCTGGTTGAAGTTTCTTCACATAAACATCGCATCCCCAAACCTTAAGAAATGACAGCTTAGGTTTGTTTCCAAACCATAATTCATACGGTGTCGTTTCAACGGATTTAGATGGTGCCCGATTTAAAGTGAATGCAAATTGTTTCCAAAGGCATAACCCCAAAATGACAGTGGCAAGTCAGTTAGAGACATCATAGATCGAACCATATCCAATAAAGTACGATTACGACATTCTGACACACCATTACGTTGTGGTGTTCCTAAGCGTGAGTTGTGAAACTATTCCACGGTCTTTCATATGTGTGCTAAACTCGTAACTAAGATACTCTCCTCCACGGTCGGACCGCAGAAATTTGATCTTTCTGTTACGATGATTTTCCACTTCATTTTGAAATTCTTTGAACTTTTCAAAAGTTCCAGACTTGTGTTTCATCAAATAGATATACCCATATCTACTCAAATCATCTGTGAAAGTAACAAAATAACGATATCCACCTCACGCCGACATACTGAGAGGTCCACACACATCAGTATGTATGATTTCCAATAGATCTGTCGCCCGTTCCATTGAACCGGAAAACGGCGTTCTAGTCATCTTGCTCATAAGGCATGGCTCACATGTATCAAATGATTCAAAATCAAGTGATTCCAAAAGTCCATCAGAATGGAGTTTCTTCATGCGTTTAACGCCTATATGACCTAGGCGGCAGTGCCACATATATGTAGATATATAATTATCAAGTTTAATCCTTTTAGCATCAACATTATGAATATGCGTAATACTACTATCGAGATCCAACAGAAACAAACCATTCAACATAGGTGCATGACCATAAAAGATATTATTCATATAAATCGAACAACCATTGTTTTCAGACTTAAATGAATAACCACTTTGCATCAAACACGATCCGGATACAATGTTCATGCTCAGTGCAGGCACCAAATAACAATTATTTAGGTTTATAACTAATCCCGATGGCATATGGAGAGGCAGCGTTCCGACGGCGATCACATCAACTCTTGATCCATTGCCGACCCCCATCGTGACCTCATCCCTTGCTAGTTGTCGCTTGTTCCGCAACCCCTGAACCGAGTTACATATATTAGCAACCGATCCCGTATCAAATACCCAGGTGCTACTGCGAGTACTAGTCAAGTACACATCAATAACATGTATATCACATATACCTTTGTTTGCCTTGCCGGACTTCTTGTCCGCCAAATACTTGGGGTAGTTGCGCTTCCAATGTCCAGTCCCCTTGCAATAGTAGCACTCAGAGTCAGACTTAGGGCCAGCTCGGGGTTTCTTTTCAGGCGTGGCAACAGACTTGCCACCCTTCTTTCCCTTGTGCTTGCCTTTCTTGTCCTTCTTGAAACCGGTGGTCCTATTGATCATCAACACTTGATGTTCTTTCCTAATCTCCACTTCTGCGGTCTTAAGCATCGTGAAGCTCGGAAAGACTTCTTCATGCCACATATTATAGTTCATCACGAAGCTCTTGTAGCTAGGTGGCGAGATTGGAGAACACGATGTATGCCTAAGTCAATGGGAATCGTTATTCCCAAGGACACAAGCTTATCGACGTACCGGACATTTTGAGTACATGCTCACTAACGGCTGTTTTCCTCCATCATGCAGCTAAAGAACTTTTCAGTAGCATTATAACTCTCTCTGGCAACATGGGTATCGAAAATCATTTTCAATTCTCCCATGGTATCAAAGGCATTGCCATTTTCAAACGCTTTCAAGTTCGGCTCTAGCCCATACAAGATGCCGCAATGAACTAAGTTGTGGTCCTCTGACGAGTTATATAGACGTTCTTTTCCTCGTCGGGGCATCGAGGCTGGTGGGGGGCCTAGCGGCGCATCTAGCACATATTGCTTTTGTGCAAGTGAGGAGAATCCTCAAATTCATAGCCAGTTGGTGAAGTTGCTACCATTCGCAGCAAGTTTCTCTTTCTCCATGAACACATTGAAATTAAAAGCAGGTGGTGCCATCTACAACAGAATTTGTAAAGTATATTTAGACTAAGTTTATGATAGATTGAGTTCAACTAATCCAAATTACTAATGAACTCCCACTCAAAAACGACATCCCTCGTGTCCTTTTGGTGATTACATGAACCAAATCCACTACACCAAGTCCGATCATCACGTGAGTCGGTGTAGCTTCAAAGGCGAGCATCTATATGGGCATCATATCAACTATATAACTCATGCTTAACCTTTCGGTCCGTGTTCCGAGGCCATGTCTGTACATGCTAGGCTCGTCAAGTAAGAACCTTAGTATTTGCGTGTGTAAAACTGTCTTACACCCGTTGTATGAAAGCGTAGAGTTGAGAAAACCCGATCATCACGTGATGCCTCAAAACACGATCCACAAAACGGTGCATACTTAAGGAAGAACATATTTTATCTTGATATCTAAATGAAGGATCATCTTATAATGCTACCAAACGTGCCAAACTAGCAATATAAGATGCTAACATCTAATGTGTGAAGTGAGGTGATATGGTCCATGCATTTGATCTCTATCATTTGCATCGTGGTATGATCTCTATTATTCCTTTGTGTGTAAGGCCAAGGTCTATGGAACTTACACGTTAAGTGAGTTGTAAGAGTATCTATCATACATCTACTTACAACAATACCATATCAAAACACTAGCCCAGCAACGATCTAAACTAGACGCCTCTATTTTATCAATTGCAAGTTTTACATGGCTTAGGGCTTTCGGAGATAGAACTTGTCTAACCTACGAACATGAACCACAACGAGGATAACCAAGTTATTAGCAACTCGTTGTAAATCAGATATTGACTATAGTAGGAGAGACAGACACCCGCCGGCCACTTATGCAAAACAAGTTGCATGTCAGTCGTGGAACCGGTCTCATGTACGATGACATATAAGGTTGGTCCGGGCCGCTTCATCCCACTATGCCACCAATATCCAAAGTACATAGAAGATGCAATAACATGATCATCATCGCCCACATATAAACATATGTGTACCACCCGTGCAAAGCACCTACGCATAGATCAGGCTCTGAAACCACTGTTGGGTCCGCAACATAGAAAACAAAAAAATTCCTACGGTGTGAACTACACGCCAAGATCTATCTACTAGGTACAAAGCAAACGGGTGGACATACATCCATAGAGAACTTACCCTCGAAGACAACGAGCTTTGTTAACGAGTAGGAACTCGTGGTTGATGTAGTCGTACACTTGCCGATCTCAAGATCGTGAGGAAGTCCGAGCGCCGCAACTCAGTGACGCATCATTGCTTTCAAGCCACGGACAACCTCCGCCTCCTCGCTCCAGCGATCCAGTGAGCAAAGAACTCCTTCCGCATTTAAATGCCACCGGGAACATGTATCTCGCTAATCCGAGACCATGGGGGAATAATTTTAGAGGGGGAGAGAGATCCTTCACAAGGAGGTGTGAGGATGAAGGAGGGAATGGGTGGCCTTTTATAGGAGGAGGGGGGTTCCCCCTCTCTCCATGGCCGGCGCATGGGGGGGTGACCCCTCACCTCCCCCATTCATGTGGTGGTAACTCCTCCACATTAAAATGCCTCTTCACATTCCCTTTTAAAGTCTCCACTTTAAATGCATTAAGTTTCTTCAAATTTAATGCTCTCTCATTTAATAAAACTCTTTTATTAAATTTATTCAGAATTTTGTTAATTACTTTAACTAACAAACATCCACATATAGCCCCTTGCAATATTTCAATATCACATGCAGAACCACCTTCTGCAATTTCACCCGAAATAATTTCCGGTTTCTATTGAAACAATTCCTACGCTTTGCAATTCTTTCGTCTGAAACATATGTGCTCCAAAATGGTGTCCGGTAACTCTTTAGTGTGCCACCCTACGGTTCGCGAATAATGCATACATGATCGAGACCCTTCTCCGATCAATAATCAGCAGCGGGACCTGGAGATCCGTACTGACTCCTACACATTCAACGATGACTCCTGTGATTGTGAGAACCTTTAACGCTTGTAACTAAATCCCTTTGTCTCTCGATATATTACATGTCCGAGATTCGATCATCGGTATCTCCATACCTAGTTTGATCTCGTTACCGACATGCACTCTTTTGTCGTTCCCGTGATATAACATTCTAGTGATCACATCACTTGCTTGCAAGCTATCCTAATGTGATATCACCGAGAGGGCCCAGAGTATATCTATCCGTCATCTGGATTGACAAATTCCACTCTTGATCCATGAGCCTCAACATAACACCTTCGTAGCACTGAACCCATCTTTATAGTCACCCTGTTACGGTGTGACGTTTGATGTTATCAAGATACTCTTCCGGTGTTAGCAATTAATATGATATCATGGTCTAAGGATAAAGATTACTTCATATGATGTTATAGCAATATAAACACAATGACTTGATCGTAATGCTATACTTCGGATGAATGTTAATCACATCATTCCACCAATGGTGTGACCTTGTTATTAACAACATCCAATATCCATGATCAGGAAACCTTGATCATCTTGTTAATCAACAAGCTAGTCTATAAGAGAGGCATGACTAGGAACCCTTTTTATTTATTAAACACACATGTATTGATGTTTCCTATCAATACAATTATAGCATGTAAAATAAAAATCTATCATATACAAGGAATACATAATAACAACTTTATTATTGCCTCTTAGGGCATATTTCCTTCAGTCGCTAAACTACAATGCTGATGGCCAAAATATCTATGTTCACACGCTTGACAACGATGATTAGTACCACTTGGTTAGTTTACATTTTTATACGTGTTTTTTGGATTTAACCTCTTAATTATAACTTTGTTGTTTTAATTTAATTTTGGTCCTCTTTGTTCCTTTTCTATCAGGATGTACCTATTGATGTTTTTTATTTTTTAACTATGGTTGAAATTTGAGTATTGTTTTTGAGGTTCATTACTTTTTCACTATGAGTTGCAAATGGACTTGTAGTTGGATCTTCATGGGAGGGGGTGGTGTTTCCAAACTGAGGTTGAAACTAGGGTTTCGTTGTCGGGCACTTGCAACTACATTTGCAGTTTGAATATTGTTTTCGTGGTCCATTTCCTTTTCTCAATACGAGTTGCAACTGGATTTTATCTTTTGGGCAGACTTTTGTTTCTATTGTATTTTGTGTGTGAGTTATTTTTTGGGATTCTTTTGTATATTTAGATAGAACTAGTTTTGAAATTAGTTTTTCCGGTCACAAGTATGGTTGTAACTGAGATGTTTTTTCAGTTACACGTGAGATTGTCACTGTGAGATTTTTGTAGTTACAACTGAGCTTGTAACTGAGGTTCTCATTTTGACTTGGGTTGCTACTAAGATTTTTCCAGTTTCACGTAGGTTTGCAACAGAGAATTTCAGTTGCATTTGAAGTTGGCTTTTTAGTTGTAAGTGGGATATAACTGAAATTTCTCGGTCGTATGTGGAATTGCAACCGAGATTTTTTAGTAGCAAATGTATGTCTTAAAATAGTTTTGTAACCATCAGACGTGTATGGAGATTCATGTAAATGGACATTCTTTCTGGACAATGATGACTGGATGTGCTAGAATGGGTACTTTTTTATGAGGCTGGTGTGCATCCTAGGCCTAAGGCTTTTTTTCGATTTGTGTGTTATGTGTTGTTGTGTTGTAAGCGGGGCGAGTTGACTTTCGTTCTTGTAGGCTTCTATGTAGGTGTTCTTTTTTTATGTTTTCCATATATTTCATTTAAATATTTTTTAAATTTTGTGTGAGCCTTAGTGGAGTTGAATTGGAAATATTTTCTGGGGTTGTAACTAGGATTTTTTTGCAGTGGCAAGTGGGGTGCAACTGAACTATTTTTAAGTTGCTAGTAGTATTATAGCTATCTTTTTTTGAATTGCAACTAAGGTTGCAACTGAGATTCTCCAGTTGCATGTAAGGTGGTAACTAAGATTTGTTAGTTGCAAATGAGGTTGTAACTGGATTTTTCTCCTGTTTCAAATGGGGTTGTAACTAAGATTTGTCGGCCGCAAGTGGATTTGAGACTGAGATTCTCCAGTTGCATGTGAGGTTGTAATCAAGATTTGTTAGTTACAAGTGTGGTTATAAATGGATTTTTCTCCTGTTGTAAATGGGTTTACAACTAAGATTTGTTAGTCACAAGTGAGGTTGTAATTGAGATTCGTCAGTTGCATGTAAGGTTCTAATCAAGATTTGTCAGTTACAAGTGAGGTTGTAACTGGATTTTTCTTCTATTGCAAATGGGGTTGCAACTAAGCTTTGCCAGTCGCAAGTAGGTTGCAACTGAGACTCGCCAGTTGCATGTGAGGTTGTAATCAAGATTTGTCAGTTGCAAGTGGGGTTGTAATTGGATTTTTCTCCTGTTGCGAATGGGGTTAAAACACAGCTCGTTGTGACGTATGTTATGTCACAACTAAGTTTTCTACCGTTAATCCGTGTTGATCCTTGATGACTAGCTTTTGTACGTTGTTTGATTCACGATTGATTTTTTTTGAACAGCAGCCCGCGTCGATAGTCTGAGTTCAATGTTGGCCACGTTTGCTTATCCGGGGTGTGCTTTTTTGTAGTTCTGCCCCATAATGGTGGTGTGGGCTGTGAGTTGTTGTCTTATCTGTTTTTGGTCGGTGTGAGTGGATTTTTTTCTTTATTGCTTGTTTTTTATTTTCACTTTTTCATAGAGGCCGATACGAAAGTTTGTACATAGAAAGTCTATTTGGATCCAAATGTGTCTATTTATGTCATACAAGTCATTTTTTTAAGAAGGAACATAGGAATCCGATCCATGTGTACATAGGTTGGATAAAAAATAGTTTGTTCATCCATCTACACAACTCATTTTTTTAATTGCGTCCCTTATAATTTTTTAGTTGATAAATTCATATGTGGTAAACATCATTTATAATTTTTAATTCTTAATACGAGTTTTTCATCCATTTCTTTTTGGGATTTGCTATAGCTTAGAGCTCACTCAAATTCATAATTGTTAGATGTGTGCGGAGACAAGTGCGGCATGGCGTTTTTAGGCAAGAGAAGCTAATGGGTTGGAATGGGATGACACCTATTATTTAGGTTGTCACATATTTAGGCAGATTGTTGGCCCGTCTATTATTTTTTACGCCCTTTTTCAAATTGTTTATTTGCCATTGTATTTATTTTTCAATGGGATGAATTGATTTTTTTTCTTATGGGAATTGTTTGGGTCATTTTATCAAGATATATATATATATATATAATTGTTTTTTATTTTTTTCTAGGACTTAGCGGGGTTGCAAATGAGATTTTTCCAGCTATAAATAGGGTCATAAAAGGAATTTTTCCAGTTGTAACTGAGATTTTCTCTAGTTGCAAGTGGAGATTTTCTCCAGTTGCAAGTGGGGATGTAACCGAGATTTTCTCTAGTTGCAAGTGAGGATGTAACCGAGATTTTCTCCAGTTGCAAGTGGGGTTAAAGCTGAGATTTACCCGTTGCAAGTTGTGTTGGAACTGAGATTTCTCCAGTTGCAAGTGAGGATCTAACCGAGATTTTCTCCAGTTTGCAAGCGGGGTTGAAGCTGAGATTTATATGTTGCAAGTTGTGTTGCAACTAAGATTTCTCGAGTTGCAAGTGGGGTTGAAGCTGAAATTTACCGGTTGCAACTGAGATTCCTCCAATTGCAAATGGGGATGCAATTGAGATTTACCAGTTGCAAGTGGTGTTGCAACTGAGATTACTCCAGTTGCAAGTGAGGATGTAACCAATATTTTCTTCAGTTACAAGTGGGTTTTTCTAGTTTTATGTTGGCTGCAATTGACTATTTTTTATTGTCAATGTGCCGCAACGAGATTGTCCACTTGCAAGTGTGTTATAACTATTTTTTTGTAGTTGATACCTAGCAAAATCATTTTTTAATTTCTTTAAAGCTGCAGCGTAGATCATAATAGGGATTTGCGAGCCGGGAATTAGCTTAGAGCATAGTTAACTTCTAGTTCGTTGGAAATTTAATGCGTCAAGATTCCTGACTTCTGACTCGATCTTCCCTCGTTAATTTAAATTTTAGTTCAAATCGCGATTTAAGAGTTGGATTTATAAACACTGTTCTCCGCTGACGAGTTTGAAACCCTAAATCGCGAGTATAGTCACATGTACTCGCGATATAAGGGTTGCCGATTTAAGGGTGCTGCTAGTCATGCTCTTATGTAGGAAGATGACATGGATGCATTGTACATCGAGCGGTTGAGAAGTCTTGATCGGACGCTCAGCACGACTTTTTTTTTCCTGGCAGTATTATGATCGCTAGCTGTAGGTCATATGACTAAAATATACACGAGTAATAAATAACAAAACAAGGGAGCCCATGCTAAAACCAAATTCTGGCAAGAGTGCAGGAGCACCATGGTCCAGAATCGCGCAAACAGCGAGCTCCTGCGGCTGCACGCCCCGGTTCAGATTTTTTTTTCTTTCACGTCTTCCGTAGCAAGCACGTAATTAAACCAACGATCCACAATCTCCCATGCTATCCATGCCTGTCTTTTTCGTTTTTCAGGTCCATCTCATCTCCCTATCCACTTCACGACGATAAACAGGTGACAGAGGCTTGTCTGTCCAAGCTTCAGCTTTGGGTACACCTTGTCCTAGCAAGCGTGACCCCTCTGACGGGCGGCCATGAGAGCCGCGCTTCCCCATCTTCTTCTCCGTAGACTAACCCACCTCCGCACCATCATCAGCAGCAGCATCGAGCCAGTCCAGCTGCGGCAGCAGCACCAGCTGAATCAGCCTATCCATTACTCTAATCCCCACGCGGGTTATCGTGATCTTGCCGGGGCGCGCGCGTTTACTAATTTATCCCAGCCATGCCGCCCCCGCGCGCCGTTTACTTCTGCTCCTCACCTGAGCGTCGGCGTCGCGTCTCTCTCGTTCTTCTCCAGCCTGGTGGGAAGGGATCAAGGGGACGAAGAAGTGGAGGTGCTGGACATGGACGCCGGGACGGTGCGGTGCGCGGCCAACTACGCGCCGCTGACGCCCATCAGCTTCATCGAGCGCGCCGCGGCCGTGTACGGCGACCGCCCCGCGGTGGTCTACGGGAAGCAGGCGCGGCCGACCACGTGGAGGGAGACGAGGGAGCGGTGCGTCCGCGTGGCCGCCGCGCTCGCCGCGCGGTTCGGCGTCGCCCGCGGTGATGTGGTGAGTGTGCGCTACCCGACACGCCTCTGCCCTGGCTTCCATCCCTTTGATTTTCTTTGCTTGTTTCAAAATGACGATAAAAATCTAGACATTTCTAAGCCCTTTACTCCATGGTTGCTACTGCTAGCTTTCACTGTCGTCATTTAGGTGCAGTTTTACTGAATTGTTGAAACGTCATGTGAAGAAACAGCTGCGCAGTTGATGTCGAATGGTCCTCTGTCCTCTGTCCTGTAAGAGATGGCATTGTCGCAACCCCCATATCATCCCCATGATGCCCGTCTGTTGTGTAGTCCATGGGCCGTGTTTCGCGAAAGCCCTGCGAGCCCAGCCCAATCGTATTTTTCATCGCTAACCACGCCACGCTATGTGCAGGTCGCCGTGCTCAGCCCCAACGTGCCGGCGATGTACGAGCTGCACTTCGCAGTGCCCATGGCCGGCGCCGTCCTCTGCACGTTCAACACGCGGCACGACGCGGCCATGGTGTCTGCCCTGCTAAGGCACTCCGGCGCCAAGGTGTTCCTCGTCGAGTCAAGCCTCGTCGAGGTCGGGAGATCCGCCCTCAAGCGCCTCGCCGACCTGCCCGGCGCCGCCAGCCTCCCGGTCCTCGTGACCATCTCGGACGACGCTGACCCCAGCTGCACGGACTACGAGGGTCTTATCAAGGATGCTCCGTCGCAGTTCGACATCCGGTGGCCGTTGGACGAGCTGGACCCGATCACGCTCAACTACACCTCCGGCACCACGTCGCGGCCCAAGGGCGTGGTGTACAACCACCGTGGCGCCTACCTCAACACCGTCGGCACGGTGCTCTCCTACGACATCACGCCCATGCCCACGTACCTGTGGACCGTGCCCATGTTCCACTGCAACGGCTGGCACCTTCCCTGGGGCGTCGCCATGCAGGGCGGCACCAACGTCTGCCTGCGCCACTTCAACGCCAAGCTCATCTTCGACTGCATCGCGCGCCACGGGGTCACGCACATGGGCGGCGCGCCCACGGTGCTCAACATGATCGTCAACGCCAAGGCCACGGACCGAAAACCGCTGCCGGGGACGGTGCGCGTCATGACCGGCGGCGCGCCGCCGCCGCCCCGCGTCCTGTTCGCGATGGAGGAGCTCGGCTTCAATGTATACCACATCTACGGCCTCACCGAGACGTACGGCCCAGCCACCGTCTGCACGTGGATGCCGGAGTGGGACGCGCTGCCGCCCGAGGAGCGCGCGCGGCTCAAGGCGCGGCAGGGGTTCCACCACATCGCGATGCAGGACATCGACATCAAGGACCCGGCCACCATGGAGAGTGTGCCGCGAGACGGGAGCACGGTCGGCGAGGTGATGTTCCGGGGCAACACCGTCATGAGCGGGTACTACAAGGATATCAGCGCGACCAAGGAATCCATGGCGGGCGGGTGGCTGCGCACGGGCGACCTCGGCGTGCGGCACCCGGACGGGTACATTCAGCTCAAGGACAGGGCCAAGGACATCATCATATCGGGCGGCGAGAACATCAGCTCGATTGACGTGGAGGCGGTCATCTTCAGCCACCCGGCGGTGCTCGAGGCGGCGGTCGTGGCAAGGCCCGACGACCACTGGGGGGAGACGCCATGCGCGTTCGTGGAGCTGAAGGACGGCGCCAGTGCCACGGAAGTGGAGATCATAGGATTCTGCCGTGAGAGGCTGCCGCATTTCATGGCGCCTAAGACGGTGGTATTCGAGGATCTGCCCAAGACTTCCACGGGGAAGACGCAGAAGTATGTGCTCCGGGAGAAGGCCCGGGCTATGGGCAGCCTGACAAACACCGGAAACAGCAAACTGTAACATTTCTTTGTCTGAATCCAACATTGGTGTATGGTTGCACGGTGCTATTGCAGAGATTGCCGTGTGTTACCGTATGATCCAAGTGACTTGCAAAAAAATTCTCGCTTGGCACCAGCAGATGGCCAGACTGAATGTGCAGACAGTAAGAGGTAGTGACCTTTTTTTTTTTTTTTTTTTTTTGCTAATTAAGAGGCAGTGACCGTTGGCAGTGCACCAAGGCCAACTCCAACATTTTTTTGCCCCTTATAAGTTTTTCTTTTGAAAATTGCCCCTTGGTAGTACTGATCTTTTTTCCATGAGTTTAACCATGGTAGACTTTATAGAAAAGAGTTTCTGGTCCCGGCCCCAGGTACGAGAGAGAGAGAGTGCCTCTCTTGCGTCGATCCTCCACGCGACCGAGAGGGGCAAACCCTAGCCGTCGCCCCTGTACACCCTTCCCTCCTCGTCCGCCATAGGTGCCCCGGTCTTTGAAGGCCAGAAGGCGGCGACAGTGAAGAGGCGGCGAATCTGGCCCATGCGCTGCTCCTGGCTCTGCGACCACATGGTAGGAAGGTCGTCGTGCTGGGCTTGTCGGGGTAGAGGCTACAGCTCGGCGGCGCTCTCTGTCCCTGACACGCCCCTCCCTTGTCCGACGACTCCGGCGGCCGCTCCTTTGTTTGTGGTGGCGGGTGGCTCTCGGGATCTAGTGTCTTGGCGACAGCTGCCTTCGATGCTGGAGGTGATGTTGGTGGTGCTCTCGGTGGGGGCCCTGGACGCCGGAGCGGTGACTCCGGATGGTGGCAGTGGCGCCGTCTCCTTCGTGGCGAGCGGTGGCCGTGAGTGCTGGCCCGCGTCCCTGGCCGTGTGGGCGGCAGGGTGGCGGTGAGCGTTGGTGATGCGGGCAGGATTTTCCGTCGACCCTCGATGCCAGATCTAGGGAGATCCATCACTGACCGGTGAAATTATTGTCCTCCGGCTTGATCTGCGATTTCGCTGGCTGGATGGTGGTGGGGTTTTCGGGACCGGGGGAAGCCCTTGGCCGACGGTGGCCACGACGTCATCGACGCCCCTGGCGCCGGTTCCCTCCTTGGAGGCTTCATTGAGTTTCCCCTTCCCCCCACCCACCCCTGCCTTGGGTGAAAATTCTAACCCTTGCGTGGGTCATGGCGACGACTCGACATCGTTCCTCTTCTTGAAGGCACCGTCTGGGGTTGTAGGGGTGGTTGACGAGTTTCTGGCTATTGGTAGTGGTGCTTGGCGATGCATATTGTGTGGTGACGAGCCTGGTTTGGAGGTTGCTCGGCAAGCTCCTATCCGATGGTAGTGGTTGTTCCTTGTCTGCCGGTCTTCCTATTGAGCTTGTGTTCTGTAGCTTGCGTGTTCTCGGTGATGGTACCTCGGGTTGGTAATGGTCGTGGTGAGATATCTGGCGCGACAGTAGGCCTTGGTCTCTTCTATGAACATTAGTTCGATTTTTTTGAGGCAAAAAAGTGCAAAGGCAAGCCCCTTTACACTACCGAAAAATGAGATTGTTGTCATGTATCCTCCTGTCGGGCACACGTCAAAGGGCGACAATGTCGTGCGCATTCCAAAAAACACGGCGTGGCTTGAAAGATAATACACAGCAAAGACATACACACGACAAACTTAATAACTCACGGCAAAGAAACGTGCACGACACATTTGACAGAATGGCACAACTGGCCTAAAACACACGGCAAAGGTCAACGACAAGCTTGATTTGCAAGCATCTCATCCAAGTGGCAAGACTTATTCCACTTTTTGTCCTCCTCCTTTCGCCTTCCCCACATGGGTAAGTTTTTTTGTGTATTAAGTGTCAATCTCTTCATATTCTTGTCTAGTGCTTCTTGACCGAGGCTCACAATTTTCTATCTTGTAGGGACAACCATCGGCTAGATCCAACAATATGGAGCTTGGTGGGTCAACAAATCAGAATGAGATGATGACGCCTACTGCGATGGGTCACAGAGTCAACAACCCAAACATCGTCCACTGGATTTGACTCCAGGTTAGGTCTCCTACACTTGTGCCTCACGCGTCTCTAGGTTTCTTCTCCATAGATGTCTATAATATTGACTTTACTCTCATATGAGTCACTTGTAGAATTCCACATCATATATCTTATCAAAATTTAGAACATATGACTTATGACTTGCTATGTTCCTTTACTTTTCAAAATTTACTTGCTATCTTTCATCTACTAGTCAAAATTTACTTGCTATGTTCCCTTACTTATCAAAGTTTACTTGCTTTGTTTCATCTACTTGTCAAAAATTTACTACTCCCTCCGTTTCTTATATAAGATGTATAGTTTTCTTGCACGAATATTAGCGCATAGGCTGGGAGGGAAAATTTCGTTACTTTAGGACGTGAATACCCTAGGTGATTAACGTGATATAGAGGAAACATACAAAATCTGGATATCCTTGTTGGAGATATGCCCAAGAGGCAATAATAAAGTGGTTATTATTATATCTTTATGTTTATGATAAATGTTTACATCCCATGCTATAATTGTATTAACCGGAATCATTAATACTTGTGTGTTTTGTAAACATAAAAGAGTTCCTAGTAAGCCTCTTGTTAAACTAGCTTGTTGATTAATGGATGATCACGGTTTCCTGATCATAGACATTGGATGTCGTTAATAACAAGATCATATCATTAGGAGAATGATGTGATGGACACACACCCATAAGTAAGCATAGCATAAGATCAAGTCATTAAGTTTGTTTTGCTACAAGCTTTTCAAATGCATAGTAACCTAATCCTTCGACCATGAGGTTATATTAATCACCATCACCGGATGGGTACTTTGATGACATCAAACGCTGCTTCGTAAATGGGTGGTTATAAAGGTGACATTGGGTATTCTGAAAGTATGTGTTGAAGCGCATGGACCAAGATTGGGATTTGTCCATCCATATGACGGATAGATATGCTCTGGGCCCTCTCGGTGGAATGTCATCTAGTTAGCTTGCAAGCATGTGACTAGGTCAGAAGGGATGACATATCACGGAACGAGTAAAGAGTACTTATCGATGAGGTAGAACAAGGTATGGAATCACACGATCAAACCTCGGATAAGTAGAGTATCGCGTGACAAAGGGAATTGGTTTCGTATGTTAAATGGTTCTATCGATCACAAAGTCATTGTTGAGTATGTGGGAGCTGTTATGGATCTCCAGATCCCGCTAATGGTTATTGATCGGAGATGTGTCTCCATCATGTCTACATGTTCACGAACCATAGGGTGACACACTTAAGGTTCGAAGTTGTTTTAAGTAGATATGGAATGTGCGGTGGATACCGAATGTTGTTCGGAGTCTCGGATTGGATCCGGGACATCAAGAAGAGATCCGGAATTGTCCGGAGAATAAGATTCATATATTGGGGATCATTTTCTAAGTTAGGAAATGTTCCGGAGTATTTGTATGGGGATTCTATAAGGTTTCGGAATGTTCCGGAAGGTTCTAGAAGATTTCTTGGAGTTTGCTTGAAAACCAAGAAAGGATCAAGGAATCCTTGTAGGGCAAGACAAGGAGTAGTGGGGAGGACTCCTTCCCTTCCCAATCCATGCCAAGGAGGAGGGAGTCCTACAAGGACTCCACCTCCCATGGCGCCCTCCTTTAAATAGAGGGTGGAGGCGCCACCCCTTGCCCTCCACTTCATACCCTAGCCGCCTCTCTCCTCCTTCCCTCTGCTCAGGCTTAGGGAAGCCTGCAGATTCTCTACTCCACCACCACCACCACCGTCGTCTGCTGGGATTAGTGGAGAAGATCTACTACCTCCTTACTCATTGGAGCAGGGAGAGGAAGGTGCCTTCGACTCGGCATGTGTGACCGGCATTGAGGGCTGCGGAGCAGCGGCCGGAAGGATCGTCTACTCGATCTTGAGATCGGCAAGTGATCGACTACATCAACCACAAGATCCGATCTCGTAACGCTTTTGGGTCTACGAGGGTTAGTACAGATCTATCTCGTTGCACATGTCTAATAGATTAGATCTTGGCTTTTATCTAGATTAGATCTGGGTTTTGTTCGTTCTTGCGGTAGAATTTTTTTGTTTTCCATGCTACGAACCCATCAGTGGTATCAGAGCTATGTCTATGCGTAGATCTGTTGCACGAGTAGAACACAATGGTTTTGTGGGCGTTGGTGCTCGTGCCGTCTTTTGCTTTGTGTACTTTGCATCTTGCGGTATGGTGGGATGAAGCGGCTCAGGCTAACCTTACATGTCATCGCACATGAGACTTGCTCCACGCTTGACGTGTAACTTTCTTTGCACAAGTGGCTTTGCGGGTGTCTATCTCTCCCATCATAGTATAGATCCAATCTACACTTTGCACTTGATAGCACTTGTATCAGCATTGTGGTTCAGTTTCGTAGGTAAGATCCGTTCTTATTCGAAAGCCCCAAACCACGTAAAACATGCAAAGAAAAATTGAGGCGTCTAACTTGTTTTTGCAGGGGTTTTGTGATGTGATATGGCCATCATGTGATTGTGATTATATTTGATGTATGCAATGATCCTTGTTGTAATATGGCAACCGGCAGGAGTCTAATGGTTGTCTTTAATTCTGTTAAGACTTGTGTGTCTATTCATCTTGTAATAGCTTTATTCCAAGTAGTTGTAATAGTTGCTAGTAATGATGGACAACCATGAAGCGGCACCACTGACCTTAACGCAATGCTGGTGATGATGGAGATCATGTTCGTGCTTTGGAGATGGAGATCAAAGGCATAAGAAGAAAGGGCCATATCATATCACACTAATTATGAATTGCCTGTGATGTTAATCCTTTATGCATCTTGTATTGCATAGATCGCGACGGTAGCATTATAAGATGATCCCTCTCACTAAATATCAAGTAATAAAGTGTTCGTCCTTAGTAGGCACCGTTGCTAAGACTCGTCGTTTCGAAGCATCTCGTGATGATCGGGTGTGATAGATTCTACGTGTGCATACGACGGGTGCAAGCCAGATTTGCACATGCGGATACTAAGGTTAACCTTGACGAGCCTAGCATGTACAGACATGGTCTCGGAACACGGAATACCAAAAGGTAAAACATGAGTCATATGGATGATATGATGAACATGTTGATTGTTCGCCTTTAAAGCTACATCATCTCACGTGAAGATCGGACTTGGTGTAGTGGATTTGGTTCGTGTAATCACTAAAACAACTGGAGGGATGTTGTTTTGAGTGGGAGTTCATTTGTAATTTGGATTAGTCAAACTCAATTTATCATAAACACAATCAAAGTGAATTTGCATAGTTTATTGTAGTCATTGGCATCCGTTCACCACCTTACGCTTAGTTATAGTTGAGATAGTAGAACTATAGAAATTCTGGATATTTGCTTCTGACTGGTATCGTATTGTTTTGAGTGTCAATCTAAAGTTTAAAAGTCATGTTGCAAACTTTCAGCAAACTCCATTTACTCTGTGAAGTTTAATAAACAGTATTAAATCAAGAGTAACAATTCCAGTGTTAGTATCTAATGTATCATGTTTGCCTCCATGATTCTTGATACTCAAAAGATTGTTTTTAATATCAAGTTTATCTAAGAGCTGAAAGCAATGTTTCAGAAACCATCATATGTGAAAGGTATTATGATATCTGAAACAATGTGTTGGTTACAACATGATAGAGTATACGTCCTCATATTTGATGAGAATTTGTGAAGGTTGGAGACGCTAGTCGTTCTAATCCTCCAAAAGGTTTTGGAAAAGAAACATTATACTCGCAATTCACCTTTATAAGCTATAGCAGCTTGATCATGAAAGTTGTCATGATAAGGATGAATAGAAGATGTAAGTAAAATGTTTACTACACTAAAAGATTACTAAAGAATGGAATTTTGAAAGAATGCAAAACATTTGATGAAGGTGATCCACTTCAAAGTGCAAGTCCAAAGGTATTAGTATTTGACTATACACACTTTGTACTATGTGTCATGTGAATGACACCCCTATTGATGTTGATAGATTCTTTTAAAAGAAAAGGAATTGTTGAAAGAGAATCTATAAAATATTTGGCAGAAAAGAAAAGATTGGAGATATCCAACTTAGGTATATAGAAGATACATGTTATGGCTGTATTCCTTGGTTGTTAAACAATGTGGTTCTGCGGTATTGGATACCGAATTGGTTGGTATGAAGTGTCATACAGGACAAGACAATTCATGAACTACAATGGCCTAAGTAACTAGCAAGAGAATATGTGATGATGTTCATCGAAAACAAACAAAGGGTTGTTGTGTTGCTCGTTAACATCAAAGCTTACCTTCAAGATTTGTTTCAATAATTGTTATTTTGATCAGGTATTATGACGACAAAAGGTTGTTCAAATAATTGCCGTATTCCATAATAGATGGATGATATACAAGTCTGGTTGGAGAAATAACGACCATAAAATTAATGCTAAAAATGTCGCAAGACAAATGATTGAAAGATCACTTGCAAAGTGACGTCGCCGTTTAAATTATATTGAAAGGGATACATGAAGAAACTCCATGTTGATGGATTTTTGGAGTCTTTGATTTTGATCAAATGACGCTTGTGATACTTTCCTGGAGATAATTAAAACTCCGTTAGTAGGCCAAAAGAGGAACGGACGACTAACTGATTGGAATTTGTACATATTGATGTATATAGTCCATTATGTGTAGTCATGGGCGATGGATTTCAACTTCATATGCTTTCTCCGAAGATTTGAGTGAGTATATGTATATACTTACTCAATAAGGAAGAAGTATGAAACATTTGAAAAATGTTCAAAGACTTTCAAGATGAAGTGGAAAATTATTGTAACAAGAAAATAAAAAAGTTTATGATTGGATCATAAAGATGTTTGAGTTACAAGTTTAGCAAAACACCTAAGATTTGAGGAATCGTTCCATGGATTTACATTTCCCAAAACACCATAGGAGTATGGAGTGTTCAAGATATGTAATGAAACCTTGTTTGACATGGTAAGATCAAAGGCGTCATTTATAAAACTGCCATTATATTTTAAAGATTAAAGCTTTAGTGACTACCGCTTTACACTGAAAAGAGCTCCATCGTGATCCGTTGAAATGACACCATATAAGTCATGGTTTGGGATAAAACCCAGGTTGTCCTTTCTTAAATTTTGGTATGCTAGGCATAAGTAAAATGTTTACAACCAAAATCGGATGAGCATGTCTTTGTAGGTTATTTCTTATAACCATTGGGAATTCCTCCATAACACCGAAGACAAAAGTGTTTGTCACTTAGAATGTCGAGTTTCTTGAGAAGGAATTTTTGGTGAAAAGTTAAGTGGGAGGACAATAGAACTTTGACAAGGTTGTTGAACCTTGGCTAATATGTCTTGAGTTGCGCGACATCGGTAGTGTCCCGGAGGCAGCAACAATGCTCATGGCTCACGTGCCTCAAAGGTTGTGGTCACGGAGATCTAAGTTACTATTGAACCAAGTAGGTCGGGTAAGTAATCAAATGCCAAGATTTGAGAGTTAAATCATTGTTTGACAATGATGAACCGACTGCATGCAAAGAAGCAATGATGGGCCCTGACTTCGTTAAGTGGCTTGAAGCCATAAAATCCGTGATAATTCCATACACGAGAAATCAAGCTTTGAATTTGAAAGACCCTATGGAAAGGTGCAAGACCTTACAGTCGTATATGGATCTATAAAGAAATAGACATGGATGTTTCACATCTATGAAATAGTCGACATGTCGAAAAGAGTTGACGACAATGTTCAAGGAATTGACTATGATAAGATTTGATTTTTCATAGCGATATTTAGTCTGGACGGATTAATGTAGCAACCACTACATATATTTTGGTATATGGTAGTTGAACAAACAAAACAAGTTCTTCTAATAGAATGGTTACCTAGGATATGTCCATGACACGATCCAAAGGGTTTTGTTAATTCAAAGGATGCTAAAAGAGTATGCAAAACTTCAATGGTTGAAGTGAGCATCGCAATCTTCACCGTGATGAAACCGTTAAAAGGTTTAATTTCATCAGAGACGATGAAGATGTTTGTATTTTGCAAGAAATTAAGTGGGAGCGCTGAGACATATTTCTAATACATTATGTGAAAGACATATTGTTGATTAGAAATGATGTATCTTTTATTGACACAGGTTAAGAATTTCATTTCGATGAAAGACTTAGGCATAACCCAAGAATTAGGCATCAATGTCTATATGGATAGATTAAGGTGCTAAGATGGTTTTGCCAAATGTTCATAGATAAGATGTTGAATGGGTTCAATATGGAAACAACAAGAAAGGTTCTTGACGCACGAAAAGGACTGAATCAAGATTCAAGTGTGTTGACACGAGATTCAAGTGTTTTGACACTTGGTGAAATCACAAGAATATTTTGATCAATCTTTGAGATGTACACATCCAGATATGTCCTATGCTCTAAATGTTATGAGCATATACCAGAATGACTCATAAGATGATCATTGGACAATAGTAGGGATATTCTTATGATCTTTGGAAGAACTAAGAATATATTATTTATATAGTGGTGACAAATAGTTCATTGTAAATTGTTGCATTGATACTAGTTTTGTCACAAATTAAGTTTATCTCAATTTAAACTATGGGTGGCACAATGTAATGGAAAGGAAGTTCCATAACGGATTTGGTTGAGTACCAAAGTTAAAACATTGTGACAGATACTACAACAAAAGGCTAAGTATATGACTACTATTGTAGCAGCAAATGAGGGCATTTGCGTCAAGTAGTTTGTTATCAAACTAGGTGTGGTTCATAGCGGGATAATACTATGAAGATACATTGTATGACAATTGTATCAACATGATTTAATCCCAAGGAACTAAAGGTATCACCAAAGGACCAAATTTATACAATGCCATCTCATTGGAGAATGAGTAATGCGTAGAGACGCAAGGACATGCAAATACACACGGACCTGGAAGTGTCAGATCCGAAGATTATGTTTACCACTAGCAATAGTGTCTATATAACACCATAAAGCCATAGGTGTTGAGTGCACAAGTTTTTAACTAGATTATTGACTCTAGTGCAAGTGGGAGACTGTTGGAGATATGCCCAAGAGGCAATAATAAAGTGGTTATTATTATATCTTTATGTTTATGATAAATGTTTACATCCCATGCTATAATTGTATTAACCGGAAACATTAATACTTGTGTGTTCTGTAAACATAAAAGAGTCCCTAGTTAGCCTCTTGTTAAACTAGCTTGTTGATTAATGGATGATCATGGTTTCCTGATCATGGACATTGGATGTCGTTAATAACAAGATCATATCATTAGGAGAATGATGTGATGGACACACACCCATAAGTAAGCATAGCATAAGATCAAGTCATTAAGTTCGTTTTGCTACAAGCTTTTCAAATGCATAGTAACCTAATCCTTCGACCATGAGGTTATGTTAATCACCATCACCGGATGGGTACTTTGATGACATCAAACGCTGCTTCGTAACTGGGTGGTTATAAAGGTGACATTGGGTATTCTGAAAGTATGTGTTGAAGCGCATGGACCAAGATTGGGATTTGTCCATCCATATGACGGATAGATATGCTCTGGGCCCTCTCGGTGGAATGTCATCTAGTTAGCTTGCAAGCATGTGACTAGGTCAGAAGGGATGACATATCACGGAACGAGTAAAGAGTACTTATCAGTAACGAGGTAGAACAAGGTATGGAGATACCGACGATCAAACCTCGGATAAGTAGAGTATCGCGTGACAAAGGGAATTGGTTTCGTATGTTAAATGGTTCTATCGATCACAAAGTCATCATTGAGTATGTGGGAGCTGTTATGGATCTCCAGATCCCGCTAATGGTTATTGATCGGAGATGTGTCTCCATCATGTCTACATGTTCACGAACCGTAGGGTGACACACTTAAGGTTCGAAGTTTTTTTAAGTAGATATGGAATGTGCGTTGGATACCGAATGTTGTTCGGAGTCTCGGATTGGATCCGGGACATCATGAGGAGATCCGAAATTGTCCGGAGAATAAGATTCATATATTGGGGATCATTTTCTAAGTTAGGAAATGTTCCGGAGTATTTGTATGGGGATTCCAGAAGGTTTCGGAATGTTCCGGAAGGTTCTAGAAGATTTCTTGGAGTTTGCTTGAAAACCAAGAAAGGATCAAGGAATCCTTGTAGGGCAAGACAAGGAGTAGTGGGGAAGGAGGACTCCTTCCCCCTTCCCAATCCGCCGGCCAAGGAGGGAGGGGAGTCCTACAAGGACTCCACCTCCCATGGCGCCTCCCTCCTTTAAATAGAGGGGTGGAGGCGCCACCCCCTTGCCCCCTCCACTTCATACCCTAGCCGCCGCCTCTCTCCTCCTCCTTCCCTCTGCTCAGGCTTAGGCGAAGCCCTGCAGAATTCTCTACTCCACCACCACCACCACCACCACACCGTCGTGCTGCTGGGATTCCGTGGAGAAGATCTACTACCTCCGCTGCTCATTGGAGCAGGAGAGGAAGGTGCTGCCGACTCACGCGTGTGACCGATCATGCGAAGCGCGCCAGAAGGATCGTCTACTCGATCTTGAGATCGGCAAGTGATCGACTACATCAACCACGAGATCCGATCTCGTAACGCTTTCGGGTCTACGAGGGTTAGTACAGATCTATCTCGTTGCACATGTCTAATAGATTAGATCTTGGCTTTTATCTAGATTAGATCTGGGTTTTGTTCGTTCTTGCGGTAGAATTTTTTTGTTTTCCATGCTACGAACCCATCAGTCCTCTCTCTCCTAATCAGATTAATTGCCTCCTAAATAAGAGGAACAAATCTCAAAATTCTCTATACACCTTATATTATGGAATTTTTAATAAAAAACTATACACCTTATATTAAGGAACGGAGGGAGTATATGACTTATAGAATCACTCTGGACATAAGTTTTCATACATAGCTTCTTTACTTGTCATATGACTTCAGAATCTCATGTTTTTCTTTCGAACTTGTAGGATGTGCATGAAGGATGTAGACGTTCATGTTTGTGGCCTACATGTGGACTCTATGTTATTTGGAACTTGTATGGAATCTATGTATGGAGTATGAACTCTATGTTGCTATATTGAACTTGTATGAGATATATGTTGATATATGGTGCTACTTTTGTTGTTGTTATGGTTGGTATATGGTGCTACTTGTGGTATTGTTATATTGGACTTGATATGGTGCTAGTTCAGTTTGCTACTCTATTAAACTATGAGTTTGAATTGCGGGGATAGAAACAAAATAAGCAAACAAAAAATTCCAGGGGGCCTTTGCTGTGTGCGACAAAGGGCGCCACATGGCTGCAGCCTATAGATGTGGGAGTGATGATGTCGATTTGAGACTATCCTTTGTTGTGTGCTGATGCAATACACACAACAAAGTCCAGTTGACCAACTCCTTGTCAGATGGCCATGCATCGAGTTGGGGCACACGGCAAAGCGACCATCATGACACAATGTTATAGAATTTTCCGTGTGTAGCGCAAAATCACACGGCAAAGTCCAGTTGACCTGTTGACCAACGGCATGTCAGCTGGCCGTGTATCAAGCTGGGCACACATCAAAGGAACCTGCATGGCAAATTGCAGCGGCCTTTGCACATGGTAAAATCTCTCTCGTGACAAAATGGTGAGGCACGACACCGTCAACTCGATGCAGTCGTCAACCACCTTTACCGTGTCGTGCAGCTTAGAGAAGCACACAGCAAAGGATATGTCGTGCCCTATATCAAAATCCCACAGCAAAGTTTCTTAGCCATGTCGTTCTTTGTCGTGTGCAAGTACACGTTCATGCATTGCACATGTATCCATAATTTTTGATGTTCCATGCTTGGTTTTATCTACTTTCTTATGTTTTGTCCACACTTTGGAGTACTTTTCATATGATTTCTTGGACTAACCTATTAACAAGAGCCACAGTGCCAGCTGCCTGTTTTCTGCTGTTTTTGGTTCTAGGAAGTCAGAAAATGAATATTCTCGGAATTGGACGGGACAAAAGCCAAAGTTATTATTTTACCGGGGGACACTTGGAGCCAGGATACGAAACGGAGAAGGGACAGAGGGTGGCCACACCATCTGGTGGCGCGGGCCAGGCCAAGCCGCGCCAGGGGGTGGTGTGGGCCCCTCCGGCACCCCCTCGGTCTCCCCTTTCGCCTATAAGAGCCTCCCGATGCATAAACCCTAAATAATCCAGCCTCCAGCCATGAAAAGTTCCAAGCACCGCCAATCAAGGAGATTCTGGGGACAGAAGTCTCTGTTCGGCACCTGCCAGACGGGAAGTGTTCTCGAGCCATCTCCATCGATCTCCACCACCATCTCCATCACCATTGCTGATTCCCATGATGAGGAGGGAGTAGATCTCTCGAGGCTAAGGGTTCTACGGTAGCTATGTGTTCATCTCTCTCTATGCATGATCTTATTGAGATCATGAGCTTGTAATCTATAGATCTACCTTGCTACTCAAGTGCTTTAATAGATCTGCTTCTCCCATGTGTGAAAGTGACAGTGTGCACACCATGATGGCACTTAGGCTAGAGATTACAAATACTTGTTATAAGTTATATTTGGAGTTGGATGTCTTTATGAAATTGTGGTGTTTGTTAGAACCATCTAGTGCTCAAGGTGACAGTGTGGGGTTATCTAGATGTGGAAAGCGAACTTTGAGGTGTGCTGTTATAGCCCTACCATGGATTAGAGTGTCCAACCGAAGAGTAGTTAAGAGTAGTATCATAAAGAGAAGATATTTATATGAGAGTGTTCACTAGTGAAAGTATGATCCCTAGGCCTTGTTTCTAAGCATTGATACACCATTTGCAATTAGATCTGTTACATGTTTGCTTGCTTCCATCTTTATTTCAGTTTGCCTTTAGTCTTTTCCCATGTCAACCACACGCCAGCAAGCTATTTTCTGGCACCGTTGTCTTATATCCATACCACTTGTATTTTACTATCTCTTCGCCGAACTAGTGCACATATACACCTGACAAGTGTATTGGGTGTGTTGGGGACACAAGAGACTTCTTGTATCTTGATTGCAGGGTTGTTTGAGAGGGATACCTTTGACCACTTCCTCCCTGAGTTCGATAAACCTTGGGTGATCCACTTAAGGGAAAACTTGCTGTTGTTCTACAAACCTATGCACTTGGAGGCCCAACAACTGTCTACAAGAATAGAAGTGCGTAGACATCACACGTCAAAGGCTTTACCATGTTCATTTTCTACTTTGTCGTGCGGCCTTTTCGCATAGCAAAGAACAAAACTCCAGCAGTGTTATTACCGTTTTTATAGCATTGTTGTTGATGTATTAGCTTCTATGACTCAATAGGCATATCGCATGGTCTTTTAGATTAGATTGCTAGTAATCTAGCCAGTAGATGGAGGTTTTAGTATGATGCAATATATTGATATGATTTTTATGAATTAGGATGGCATATAAAGTGCTAGAGATGTAATGTTTACCATGTGTATCTTTGCGCAACCGTCTATATTAAAGACTAAATATCATAAAAGTGGGCTTTTATATTTTGCAACCCTATATCTAGGAGTTGGGTTTAACCTTCCATTTTACTTGTGTAATGAGTAAGGTAATTTTTGAATACTTGAATGATGTTGGATTAAGTAATAGTGCTTGGTATTGTTTTCTCTGCTACGTATGTGCTCACATCATCAAGTGTTACTCGACTTAATTGCTAACACTTTGTTGTTGATTAACATTATAAGTATTAGAAAAATATCATATCTAATATTTTACATGATTTGAGTTGGAAACAAATAATTTTACTAGTTCTATTATGCTTGAAAGATAAATACTCCCTCTATCCCAAAATGTAGTGTGTATGAGTTTTTTATAGTCAAACAATGTAAGGTTTAACCAAGTATGAAGAAAATTATAACTACATCTCTACATCTACAACATCAAGGATCGTCATGCAGATCATGGACTTTTCGTAACAATATTTACATTTTTCTTTTTCACTCTTCATGACATTTTTCCTTGAGATCTTCATGATCTCTTGATATCCATCTTTCAAGTATCACAAAAAATCCACCTTGTACCAAAACCTTGTGGTTCTACCCCGTACTCGATCTCATCACTTTGTATTGCTGCTAGGTGACTCCACGAATACCTCTAAATTAAGATTTCAGGTGGGACGGGCATGCCATTTATCCCACGTCCCATCCCACCAAATATTTTCCACCTATCCTGCTAATTATGTCCCACCTTGCCCATACAGGACGAAGCAAAGAGTCCCACTTTATCTTGTGAACATCCCAGAAATCTAAATTAGTGGTTTCACATCGCGCGGGAGCTGGCCGCTGCCGGGGCTTGGGAATTGGGAAGCTGCAGCAGGGGTCACTACCTCATGTTCTTAAATAGAAGGCATTGAAAAGTGCCTCAAAAAGTAGACAAATTACCTTAAATTGTTTTTCAAGGCAAAAAAAATATAATGCCAAATGCGCCAGGGTCGTTAAATGTATTTGAAGCCATGCCTAAAAAGTTCCTTGTAAATTAGTTTTGTAGACACATGTGCTAATGGCTCTTTTTCTTATGTAAGCATATTCAATAGTGCCTTGTAAAGTACTTTTGTAGGCATATTTGCTAATGCCTCTTTTTCTTATATAAGGCATATCCAATACTGCCTTGTAAAGTAATTTTGTAGGCATATTTGCTAATGCCTCTTTTTCTTATATAAGGCATATCTAATCGTGCCTTGTAAAAAAGTTTTGTAGGCACATTTGATAATGCCTCCTTTTCTTATGTAACCATTTGAGGCACATTTGATAGTGCCTTGTAAAGTTAATTTCCAAATCCTAACGATTTGAGGCACTCTCCATAGTGTCTCTAAAAGCTAACCATTTGAGGCAATCTCCATAGTGCCTCTAAAAGTCAACCATTTGAGACACTCTACATAGTGCCTCTAAAAGCTAACCATTCGAGGTACTCTCCATAGTGCTTCTAAAATCTAACCATTTGGGCATTCTCCATAGTGCCTCTAAAGGTAACCATTTGAGGCATTCTCCATAGTGCCTCTAAAAGCTAACCATCCGAGGCAAAATGCATCTAACCAATTGTGGCCATTCTCAGAATGGCTCACAACAGTCAAATTATAGTAGTTATTGTAGTCAAATCACATCAATACATATCACAGTAATACAACTGGTCCACAACAATAGTAGAGGTTCAAATTTCACTCAAATTATTACAGTCAAATACACAATTAGTTCACAACAATAGAAATAGCGGAGGGTAAAAAACTGTGGGCACAAGTTCAAGGGGGATTTGATGATTTGCCCCGTTTTATTTTGCAATTTGATCATTTGCCACACCATGTGTCACTGACATGTGGTGCTCAATGTGGTAAATGATCATATTTCAGAGTAAAGTGGGGCAAATGATCAAATATCCCGACAACGGGGGATTTGACGATTTGCCCCGTGTCTCGAGCCTTATCTTCTCGCAGACCATCTCCTTCTCCTCGCTCGCGTACTATCCCCACCCAGCGACGGCGATCCCTGTTGCCGCCGCCACAGTGGAGACAGGGCCTCATGTCCCTATTCTTAAGGGGCTTTAGTCCCGGTTGCCCTACCGGGATGGGGCAATCGGGACTAAATGCCCACCCCTTTAGTCCCGGTTGTGCTGCGAATCGGGACTAAAGGGGATCCATGCGGCCGTTGTCTAGGGCGAGGGGGAGGACCATTCCTCCCGGTTCGTATTATGAACCAGGATCGATGTTTCTCTACCATGGCAGCATTTTGGGAACTTTTTGTGTCGCGGCAGAGAATTCATTTTGTTTATTTCCTTTTTATTTTGTATTTTGCACTCAGCAACGAAGGAACCATTATATTACACAACATCTCCCGATTATATTACACAGCAAGTGTCAAACATATTACATACGGTACACGAGTTTCTTGCATATATACAATATAATGTCTTTTACTATATATCCCTATTCCACTATGAACATCTCCCGATAGTATTCTCCTTTTGTATCTAGGACCTCTGCATCTAAAAATCCCCCAATTTCCTCTTAAATTGCTCTTACGCGATCCTTTGGTAGAAGATCGTCTTGCATCCGTTCGATCTAATTTAAAGAAGGAGTCAACATATATGAATAAAACTAATTAAACACAATTGATGGTAATAAAATAAAATTGTGAATATTGTTTACGTACTCGAAGTTGTTCTAAATTTCTGCCTGTCTCACGGGTCATCTAACAAATGAACTCGCAAACATAGTAGCCACATAAATTATTTCTGTCTTCATTCCTCATGCACTTGACGAGAACAGAGTTCAATCAAAATAATAATCAACCATGATAATGGTATCGAAACTAGAATCAAAGAGATGCGCGGATCTAGATACTAGTTCTTACATCTAGTGGTTCAAATATAAGCTCCTGTTTCCATGCACCCTTAGTCTTGTTGGTGAACCGTTTTCAAGCCCTGTCCGGCAAAGAAAATGAATAAAAGGAATTATGAATTACTTGATATCAGGAAATGAACGAAAGTTGCCGATATAGTGTCATAATGATTGAAATTACCGCTGGAGCATTTCCTGCATGTTCGCCCACTTTGCAAGGGGTTTACGTTTCGAGTCCATGACTTGTACTACTCCTTTGTCAGGTTGAATGATTAGCAGAATAAAGTGGAAGCTGCGCACTCATAACTCATCAATTAGACACTTAACATCGAGTAAGCAAAATAGAATGTGTACAAGATAATAACACTCACTCAAAGTTGTAAGGTAATAGTATTTCTCTTTTGGTTTCTTGAAACCTTAACGCCTTTACACTTTTATCCTATGTATCCTTGGGAGATACTATGACATTATGTTCATGAACCCAATATGGGTCAATGAACCTAATGTCATAGATTTGTCCTCTTTTGCATTCGAGAATCTTCATTCTTCATAATGTAGTGAGTATGATTATACATGCAATAAACGAGGTGAGCTAGCTAGAGACTTAATTACAGAAATAATACTTACAGACAATAGGCACTGAGGATCGCTTCATCGATGGCATTTTGATTGTATAACTGAAATACTTTATCAAATTCAATCATTATCTCGACATCTCCATACCCATAATGCTCGTTTATAACTCCTAGAACTATCCAGTTTGCCCCTGCCTTTGAGGCTTCCATGTACCACTTATGCAATTTTCGTATTTTTGTTGATAGATGATTGAACTCCTTAGGCTTGACAAGAGGTTTCCCATGCCGGTATTTGTATGCTTCTTCGGTCACGTGGAACTCTAACTGGGATACGTACTGAGAAATGGTCAAACCATGAGCAGCGACTGCTTCTCCATAGATTGCAACAAACTCCGGATCATACTGCTCGACTGCACCTTTGCTCGAACCCGCCTCAGTATCGAAAATCACCTTGAGCGGGGGGAACGATTGGTTTTTTGTTCTCCGAGCTGGGAAACTAATTTCCCGCTTGCACTACTGCTCTTCGACCGCACCTTTGACTCATGTGACTTGAGAATAGAATGGTCATAGTCTGATGACAGCCTTGGCTCGGGTTGATGAAGGGTCTTCAACATTTTTTGCACTTTGGCTTTTTCTTCTTTGGTGCTAGGGAACTCTGGCTCTTTTGACCGCTTCAGGTTATCAAACCACTGTTTCACTTCGGCCTTTGCGATCACCTCATTCTCCTCTGGAGTATAGTCATAAGCACTCATGGGAGGAACCTTTGGTACTTTTGGGAGGGGCTCTAGTCGATGTTTCGGTGATCGGTTACCACTCCCTAGAGTAGCTGTCGTACTCTTTCGCTTTTGGCCCTGAGCCTTAGTAGGCTGAGACGACTGACACGGCAGCGAAGACGGCTGCGCTGGAGACGAGTGAGGCGGCGGAGATGGCGCCTGGCGAGGCGATGGCAAAGATGACTAATGCGCTAGAGACAGGTGAGGTTGCGGTGAAGATGGAGTGCTCTGAGGAGTAGATGGCCTTGGCGTCCGATTTAGAAGCACGATGTTTTCCTTTCACCATAGAATGGTGTCGTTTTTGGCTTCTCCCAGTTCAGTCACATCCCCTTCACCTACAGGGTAGTCAAGCTTCAGCTGCGCAAATTCGTTCACAACTTCGTCCACCCTGACAATAGCATAACCCTGTGGAACCGGGCAACAATGGTAAGCTGGTTTAGGTCCAATTGGTAAGGCATAGCCGACCTCCACCTTCATGGTTATGTTCACAACTTTCACATGTAACTCACAATGTGTCATCTCCATGATATAATCCACTAGGTAGCGAGGAGGAGCCATCACCGGTGCATCATCATCATCATCACCCGGAGCTTCGTGGAAGCCACGATGCTTTTCCGATTAGTAGATGGGCCGGTAGCATCAAAGGCAGCTTCGTCTACCATGTGGCGTTGAGATGGGCT
This sequence comes from Avena insularis, assembly GCA_023614405.1. Taxonomy (NCBI): domain Eukaryota; kingdom Viridiplantae; phylum Streptophyta; class Magnoliopsida; order Poales; family Poaceae; genus Avena; species Avena insularis. The sequence continues at coordinate 87,767,003 of CM042690.1, read as the reverse complement.
GGTAGTACCTTGATGGCTAAGTGCGTCAATTTGATCATGCTGCCACTTTAATTGTTCTTCTATGTTGCGCATCCGGTCTGCCTGCTTCATTACTTCAATTTCCTCATTTTCCTTTCTCCTCTGACGGTTTCTATTGGGATATTTCTTCCTGTCGACGTGAAACCCAAGTTTCCATGGTTTGGAGCCTTTTGTGCCTCGTGTTCAGGGTTCCCAAGGGCGAGTACGAGCTCGTCATTCTCTCTATCGGGAATGAATGTCCCATCTTCAACAGCCTTTACTGCTTTTCTAATGTCTTCGATGGGTATGGGAGTTTCTTTATGTCTTTTGTTATAAATGCACTTCCCTTCTGAGTCCAACGTGCCCCCATGCCCGTAAAACCAATTCCTTACCTGTTCGATCCAATTGTATGGGTATGGAATGATACCTTTATCAAGCAGGTCGTCCTCGAGTTTCTCCCACATAGGCATGCTAGCCTTGTAGCCACCTTGCCCCATAGTTTGGTGATACTACGTTTTAGCAACATTTTTCTTATTCGTTTCAGACCTTTTCTTAGTTAGCTCTGATGTTTGGTACGCCACAAATTAAGCCCAATAGTCTTTTAGCTTCTCATACCCTCCAGTGAACTCTGGAGTCTTATCTTCCATGATAAAGTCAAGGTGCAATCTTTTCTTCTAGTTGGTGAATTGCTGGGCCATCTTCTTAAGAGCTCACTCCTTGACTTTTTGGTCTATGGCATTCTTTGGATCCTCCTCATTTGGATCCACCTCTGGTGTCGGTAGGGTGAAATTAATCATGAGCTTATTCCAAAGTGCATCTTTTGCTCTATCGCTGACATATCTAAGTCCCGGATCCTTTGGCCTATTCCTTTCTTGAATGGTGATCGAGGTGTTGTCTCTAACAATAACTCCACATTGCTTTACAAATTTTCTCCTAACATCAGTAGGAGCCTTCGGTTCGCCATCTTCAGCGACTTCTGTGATCCTATACATTTCATGGTCTCCCAAATTTCTAGTTGGGCCTCGTTTCTTCCTTGCAGAAGATTTGCTAGATCCGGAGGGCTAAAAGAAGAAAGAGCGTTAATATATGTATATAGACAGCAAAGGCTTAATTAATTAATATATATATACCTCGCCGGAGTTTGTAATATTTAATGTTCCGCCGGAGCCGTGATACGTTGCAAACGTATCTATAATTTTTGATATTACATGCTTGGTTTTATCTACTTTCTAATGTTTTGTCCATACTTTGGAGTACTTTTCATATGATTTCTTGGACTAACCTATTAACAAGAGCCATAGTCACGGTTATGCATTTTACGCTGTTTTGGTTCCGGAAAGTCGAAAATCAATATTCTCGAATTGACGGGACAAAAGCCAAAGTTGATATTTTACGGGACCAGAGGCGAGACGAGGCGGAGAGGGGCTACAGGCGGCCACACCATGTGGTGGCGCAGCTAGCCACTTGTCACAAGGTGGTGTCGCCCTTGGCCCACCCCCACTGCCTCTTCGCCTATATGAAGTCTCCGATGAAAACCCTAAATAGTCAAGCCTCCAGCGAAAAGTTCCAGCGCCACCGCCACAAGGGAGATTCGGGGACAGAAGTCTCTGTAGGCACCTGCCGGGAAGTGCCCCCGGAGCCATCTCCATCGATCTCCACTGCCATCTCCACCACCATTGCTGATTCCCATGATGAAGAGGGAGTAGTTCTCTCTCGAGGCTAAGGGTTCTACCGGTAGCTATGTGTTCATCTCTCTCTATGCATGATCATATTGTGATCATGAGCTTGTAATCTATAGATCTACCTTGCTACTCAAGTGCTTTAATAGATCTCTGCTCTCCCATGTGTGTGAAAGTGACAGCGTGCATACTATGGTGGCACTTAGGCTAGAGATTACAAATACTTGTTATGAGTTATATTTGGAGTTGGATGTCTTTATGAAATTGTGGTGTTTGTTTGAACCATCTAGTGCTCAAGGTGACAGTGTAGGGTTATCTAGATGTGGAAATGCTTACTTTGAGGTGTGCTGTTATAGCCCTACCATGGATTAGAGTGTCCAACCGAAGAGTAGTTCAGCGTAGTATCATAAAGAAGAATATATTTATATGAGAGTGCTCACTAGTGAAAGTATGATCCCTAGGCCTTGTTTCTAAGCACTGAAACACCATTTTCTTTTAGATCTATTACATATTTGCTTGCTTCCAATCTTTATTTCAGTTTGTATTTAGTCTTTTTCCACGTTAACGACACGCCAGCAAGCTATTTTCTGGCACCGTTACCACTTATAATTATCTATACCACTTGTATTTCACTATCTCTTCATCGAACTAGTGCACCTATACACCTGACAAGTGTATTGCGTGTGTTGGAGACACAAGAGACTTCTTGTATCTTGATTACAGGGTTGCTTGAGAGGGGATACCTTTGACCACTTCCTCCCTGAGTTTGATAAACCTTGGGTGATCCACTTAAGAGAAAACTTGCTGCTGTTCTACAAACCTCTGTACTTGGAGGCCCACAACTGTCTACAAGAATAGAAGTGCATAGACATCAAGCCGCCGGCTTCTCCCTCACCAGAGCCGCCGGCTTCTTCCTCATCGGGGCTGTCAGCTTCTCCCTCACCGAAGCCGTCTCTTCGGTCGAGCTCCGGATCTCCCTCACTAGAGTTGTTCATATACAGCGAGGTGACATTGACGTCTCCTCCCTCGCAGATCATATCCTGGAGCGCCATTTCCTTTTCTTCGTATCTACCGTGTGGTTCCATAGTTTCTGCAAAAGGGAAAAGCGGATGAGTCGAAGCGGCTAAGCGAGGAGGTTAGGTAGGCGAGATTTGAGGGGCTAGGGTGTCGTGGTTTGACGACAAGATCACCTTAAATGTAACCCTAATACATGCTTGACAATTTAAACGGGATTCAAGGGATATAAACATATTTTGATATATTATACATATTCTTATGACTTATAAATAATTAGTTATGAATTTTCTAGTATTTATTCAATTTCAGGAATTATTTAACCAATTTAAAAAAGATTACTGCGTTAGCGTGACACGTGCTGATGTCACCAGGAATTTCTAGTATTTTTTCTGACTTACATATAATCTTTTTTCTAGAATCTACAAATAATCCAAATATAAAGAACACATATAGATTATTTTTACATTTCTGCAATCTACACATATATAATCCAAATATAATCCTCTTTTTCCTATTTATTAATATGTAAATCTAAAAACAACTAACCCTAATTCCCTAATTCTAAATATAACACAATATTTTCCTCTAATTCTCTAATTAACTAAACCTAGCTAATAATCCCTAACTAACCTAGCTAATTGTTATCTAACTAACCTAGCTAATAATTCCCTAATTAACTAAACCCTAGCTAATTGTTTTCTGAATGATCTATCATGAACCGTAAAATGGTCATCATTAGGATTTTACCTTGCTGGAAACAAATTTGAAATATATACAGATAGTTAGTTACAAGATGAAGTTGTATTTATTTGAACTTGGGGATATTTGATCATTTGCCCCACTTTACTCTGAAATTTGATCATTTACCACATTGACCACCACATGTCAGTGACACAGGGTGTGGCAAATGTTCAAATTGCAAAATAAAACGGGGCAAATCGTCAAACCTCCCGACATATTTGATCATTTGCCCCACTTTACTCTGAAATTTGATCATTTTCCACATTGACCACCACATGTCAGTGACACAGGATGTGACAAATGATCAAATTGCAAAATACAACAGGGCGGATCATCAAATCTTGATCGTTTGCCCCACTTTACTCTAAAATTTGATCATTTGCCACATTGATCACCACATGTCAGTTACACAGGGTGTGGCAAATGATCAAATTGCAAAATAAAACGGGACAAATCGTCAAATCCCCCGTTTTCATCTCATGAGACTCTACACGTGTGTGTTAACATAAAAAAAATCTTTCACTTAGCTACCTCCCAAACTAAAAAAATTCTTAGAGTCCTTCATATTCAGGTTTTTGATTACGAGTCAGTAGCTAGTAGATGGTTATGCGACAAAAAATTCTTACATTTTAATGTTGTTTCTGCAACTGTTCTTTGGGGGATGTGGAATTCTAGGAATAGTCTAGTTTTTAGTAGATCTACCTAGATTAATGTGAAACAGGTGTGGCATCTGGTGCTATCATATCTGACAAATTGGAAGGTGCCTTTCAAGGATCTAGAAGGAGGAGGAACTGCCCAATTCACATACCTCCTGTTGCAAAAACTTAAAACACCACTGAGGCTCCATGCGTGCTGACTTGCCCTGATTTCGGCTGGGTTTCTACCTAGAAATCCACATCTCTAGGGAAGGCGCATGGGAAAAAGGTCTCACTGGACTATCTAGGTCCAGTGGCGGAGCTTCAAAGAAAATCTTGGGCAGGCCAAACTAAAGTAGAGGACTGTTGTTTGGAACACAACGCTATCCTGGGACAATGATTCTATTGATAGTTATGACAATGATTCTATCAATAGTCTATGCTAGTTTTTCATTGAAAGTGGTAATTCCTTGTAACTTTGATCTTTGTTAGCGTTTATAATCTATGGTTTAGGTTTAGGGGTTATGGTTGATGGTCTAGGGATTAGGGACTAGATCTAGGTTTAGGGTTTTGCATGGTATAGATATAGGGTTCGGATCTATGCCCTTTATTACTAGACCTAATATATACCTAGATTTAAAACATAGACGAGGTATGGTGGGCCTCAGAAAAAATGTTTCACCTCAAGTAACAAGAAGTTGTCGCACCAATGGTCGACGAGGGAGGGGATGATTGTGGTAATGGTAGGGATCGCTTGTTGCTCTTCAGTGTCCACGTGCATCTAGGTGCGAACGTCGATTGTGTCTATCCACCCACCACCATTGGCGGAGCCTAGTAGGGTGAAGTTACCAGGTCATGTGGAGCGGATTGCGGTGGTTGGCGAGGGAGAAGAGTGTGGTGGTGTCAAGGGTGTGACCGGGAGGGCGAGTTCCACCAGCCTCGCTAGTCCCAAAAATAATATTTTAATATTTTTCTATTACTATGTTTTGAATATTGTGTGCAGCAACAATTTGATGCTTTTCAAATTTAAAATTAAATTTTAACAAAAAAAACAGAGTTTTGACAAATAAAAGGTGAGTGATTTGTCATGTGAATTATAATGTTTATTTATAACAATGGTTGCTAAATATAATATGCTAGAATTTAGGTTTTGGGTTCCCGATATATATGCTCCCTGTGTTAATATATCCATCATAGCAATTGATATGCAACTTGGATAGTAAGTATATATATGTTACAGAGCTAGTACATACTTCCTTCGGTCAGAAATATCAGATATTTTTTGCTTTGTAAAATGAATATATCTAGACCCTTTTGAGTATAGATTCACTTCAAACCTTTATGAACTTATACACTAAAAGACGTCTAGATATATTCGATTCACAAAGCTAAAATGTTTTATATTTCTGAACCAATGGAATAGATGCATGTAGCTTCGTACGTCTTGCAAGTTGCAACGTGAGTGAAGTGCGTACATGTACTCGCGAGGAGAACGTGCGGGTGTGGCAGGCCGTGGCCGGGCACTAAATTTGTTACTAGTACGGACCTTGATTAGTTGCATGAGTAGTGTTTTTAGCTAGCCAAGCACCTCGATTATTATGCTACTACGATTCATGAGCACATCTAGATTGATGAGATGTTGATTTTGGATGAAAAACTTAGTTTATTTCCTTTGTGCGTAGATTTTGTCATGCACGCACAACAACCCGAGGAGACGGCGCCCGCCTTGTTGTTTCGGGGAGTTACTTTCGTCTTCCTAGTGTGCCGAGCATGTTTCCGTGTGTAGCGTTACCTAGATGCACCGAGATCTTTTCATGTGGCGTATATTACGCGCACCAACCATGGAATTAATATTTTGCTAACCTTTAGAGGCACTTTCATTGGATTGTCTCAAAAAGTTTGGCTACATGTGATGAAAGTGCCACTAAAGGTTAATATTTAGAGGCATTCTCGATATTTTTTTATCTTGTTAATATTTAGAGGCACTTTAATGAAATCTCCTGTATGTCCCACAGAGTCCGGTGGATAAGAATCTCCTGTATATCCCACAAAGTCCCGTGGACAAGAATAAGCGGGACGCGGGTTACCCATATCCGTCCCACTTGAAATCTTACTCTAGATGCAAATGCATCCATCATGCTCATGTCACTCTAATTGAACATCTACTAGTTTGGCATTTCTTGCACCTGTCAGCACCAACGTGTCAGCACGTGTTGCTGCATTTCTTGCAAGTGGTTTTTGTTTAGTGAATTGCAAGTGGTTATGTGAAACACAAGTTCTGCTCACAAAGGTTTGAACTCGCTCCTTGATTGGGCTCTATTAGAAAACCCTGGCCACGCACGTAGTGTGTTCGAAATTTTGGCCCGATTTCAGAATAGAAAAATACTCGAACAGTGCTCTCGCCACATAGACGGAGACAGCTGTTTGATGCAATGTTCATGGTTGGTACATTGTTATTTTGAAAAGAGATTCCACCTGCTTGATGGAATGCGTTTGTCTTAGGGATTAATCTAGTACTGGCACATGGACTTGACTAAATTATTAGTCCACTTGTTATCTCTATCCGCATGGCATCACACTGCCCAGATCGATCAAGGACCTGCTCCGGAGATCGATCCCATATTTTTCTCTCTGAAATCGCCATGGAGGGGTCCGTGCAGTGCGATGCCAACTACGCGCCGCTCACGCCGCTGAGCTTCCTGGAGCGCGCCGCACTCGTGTACGGCACGCGCACGGCGGTGGTCATTGGCGAGAGGGGGTACTCGTGGCGCGAAACGCGGGACCGGTGCCTCGCCGGGGCGTCCGCGCTCGCGCGCCTCGGCGTCGGCCGCCGGGACGTGGTCGCTGTCTTGGCCGCGAACACGCCGGCTATGTACGAGCTGCACTTCAGCGTGCCGATGACCGGCGGCGTCCTGTGCACGCTCAACACCCGGCACGACGCGTCCATGGTGTCCGTCCTCCTGAGGCACTCGGAGGCCAAGGTCTTCCTCGTCGAGTCGCAGTTTCTCGCCGTCGCCCGCGACGCCCTGGCGCTGCTCGCGGACGCCGGAGTCAGCCTGCCTCTCCTCATCACGATCACCGACGGCGAGGTCAGTACCGAGGGAGAGCCGGAGTACGAGGCCCTTCTGAGGACCGCGCCGGGCGGCTTCGAGATCAGGTGGCCGGCCGACGAGCGCGACCCGATATCGCTGAACTACACGTCGGGGACGACGTCGCGGCCCAAGGGTGTGATCTACAGCCACCGCGGCGCGTACCTCAACACGCTGGCCACGGCGCTCTCCAACGAGATGCCGACCATGCCCGTGTACCTGTGGACGGTGCCCATGTTCCACTGCAACGGGTGGTGCATGGTGTGGGCCACGGCGGCGCAGGGCGGCACCAGCGTGTGCATGACCGGGAGCGTGTCGCCCAAGGTCGTCTTCGAGAAGATCGTGCGCCACAGGGTGACCAACATGGGCGGCGCTCCCACTGTCCTCAGCATGCTCGTCAACGCGCCGGCGTCGGAGCAGAGGCCGCTGCCTGGCAGGGTGCTCATCTCGACGGGCGGCGCGCCTCCGCCGCCGCAGGTCTTAGCTAAGATGGAGGAGCTCGGTTTCAACGTCATCCACGGATACGGCCTCACCGAGACGTACGGACCGGCGACGCTGTGCGTGTGGAAGCCCGAGTGGGACGCGCTGCCGGCCGCCGAACGTGCCCGGATCAGGGCGCGGCAGGGCGTGCCACACATGATGCTGGAGGACGTGGAGATCAAGGACCCGGTGACCATGGCGAGCGTGCCCTCGGACGGGCACACCGTCGGCGAAGTCATGCTGCGGGGAAACACGGTGATGAGCGGGTACTACAAGGACGCGGCGGCCACGGCGGAGGCCATGCGCGGCGGGTGGCTGCGGTCCGGGGACCTGGGCGTGCGGCACCCGGACGGGTACATCCAGCTCAAGGACCGGTCCAAGGACATCATCATATCGGGAGGCGAGAACATCAGCTCCATCGAGGTGGAGTCGGCGCTGTTCAGCCACCCCGCGGTGCTCGACGCCGCCGTTGTCGCGAGGCCCGACGACCACTGGGGCGAGACGCCGTGCGCGTTCGTCACACTCAAGGATGGCACCAATGCGACGGAGGAAGAGATCATAGGATTCTGCCGGGAGAGGCTGCCACGGTATATGGCGCCGAGGACGGTGGTCTTCGCCGAGCTGCCCAAGACATCGACGGGCAAGACGCAGAAGTATCTGCTGCGGGAGAAGGCCAGGGCCATGGGGAGCCTGCCTAACCAGGGCAGGAGCAAGCTGTAGCATCTGGGCGCTTGCAGTTTCAGACTTGCCTTGCGTACATGAGTTGCAACATCCTCTACACTTGTTATCTCCATTGATCTCATAATGAATGAAAGCTTCAGTATAATTTCAAAGCACCGTGATTACTGATACTACCAGTATTAGCAATCTACAGATTAGTGCCTGATAAACGTCTGAAACTCCATGGTAGTTCAAAAGAAGGCAGCTTGCATAAAGTATATAATGAGTTTTTTTTTTAATCATGGTAGGAGAACTGCCATATTCTGTTCATTAGAGGAAAAGGTCAAGACTGTTAGAATAGGTAGCTGTGTTCCGCATCTGTACATGTATTGTACAAATCAATACAGTATATATATAATGAAAAGGTCTCACCGGCACTTGTGTGCCGAGCAATTCCATCCATATCAAGTATATAATGCGCGGCCCCTGACCTAGCCGTCATCTACACTTCCGCACTTCTCCGACGGGCCGTCGCTACCTGTCTCCGATCAAGATGGTGACCAGCCCGTCCTCGTGCCCAACCTTTGCCACATCGCTTGTCATCCCGATCTCCACCGCCCCGATGGCCACCGCGCCGCCCGCACCCTTCGTCTCATCGTAGCTCCCTATGACGGCCGCACCGACGACACCAATGATGTCATCGGGAAGCTCCACCGACGCTCTGTCGGTTCTCGCCACTTCGGCGTTTCCGGGCTCCTCTATGCCCGGGCTTTTGCTCGCAACCTACTCTGCGCAATCTCTGTTCACCGGCTACCCCACGACGTCGCCGTACGTGAGCTACCCTGTGGCATCTTAGTTCACCGACTACCCCGCGGTATCGCAGTTTGTGGGTCACCTTGCTTTGGCACCTATCCCCCACCTGCTCGGGCCCCTGTCAAACATGGTCGGGCTGTACTTCCCCAACCCGACGGCACACTCTTCGGTCATCAACATCGCCCCCAGTCTCACCATGAAGCTGGACGGTGAGAATTACTTGTTCTGGAGGGCCCAGGTCACCCTGCTCCTGCGCAGCCACCGACACATGTGCTATGTCGATGGATCGACGACCTGTCCTCCTGATCACGTCGGTGTCGTGCACGGTGGTGGGATGCTGCCGCAGATCAATCCGGCTTATGAGTTTTGGTTGCAGCAGGATCAATCTATCCTCTCTGCGTTTGTCTCCTCAATGACGCCCAACATCGTCGGCATGGTCCTCTTCGTGACTTCTGCCCGTGAAGCCTGGGAGACCCTGGAAGGCGCCTTTGCCGCGGCGTCAGTCGCTCGCTAGTCGGGCATCCGCAACCATATGGTACCATCGTAATGAGTTCTCTGCTAGGAACTACCCAAGGACTCCGGAAGAACTTTTCAACCTTAAGCACTCTAGCCTTAGAGTCACGGTTGAGAGGGTTTTCGCTGCTCTGAAGAATAGGTTTAAGATCCTTGATCAGAAGCCTTTCCACTCTTTCCCCATGGTGTTGCACAGAACGATTGTGTCGCTTGGAAGAGCAGGAGACAACAATGGGTGCTCGACATGTGGCGATGAGAGGCAACTATAGGATATGAAGAAGATGCTGATGGTTTGTTGATGAAATGTTGGCCTTGTGTTCCATGAAAAAACCTAATGTTGGTGTTAAACTGTCATTTGCTAGTAGCTAGGTAATATTGTGGTGATCTTTCATTTGGTAGTAGCTAGGGTCGTAATTTGATACTGCTAGTTTAATTTGCCGCTTGTTTAAAACTGCTATTTCAGTTTTCTGCCTATTTGGTAATTTGTGGTAACGCCACCCGCTGTGAGAAGGGGTGAGGGCATCACTTTGGCATGAGCAACCAAATATGCAGGTTTTTGCATCAAACGAGAAAAAACGGATATATTGGCAACCAAACAACTTGTCAAAATTGTAGGAAAACTAGATATGGGCAACCAAATGAAGTGTCAAATTTGGCCCAAGCCCAATCTCTCCTCATGCAGCACCCGCCGAGCCAAGTAGAAAAAAGGGAAAATTTGGGCTGACCAACCAAACACGCCATTAGCAAGGAGAGCACGCTCCTGATTATTTCGACTTTTTAGCATGCATTTAAAGGAAAAGAGCGTCTTGGATTTCCCCGTGATTGTTGCGTTGATGCAGAGCATTCTCAGCCTACGCTGGTTTTCCTTTTTCTTTTAGTTGGTTATTAGAAGCTGCTGCTGCTGGTATAACGTTTTATTTTGACTAAATTAGTATTAGTATAAACTTAGAGCATCTTCACTCGACTTCCCATGACAGCGTTCCTAGAGCGAAATTTTCGTCCGAATAGCAAAAAACGGTCTAGTCTCGTTCGCAGGACGTCGAAATCTTCCGAATTTGGTCCAACTTTCGGAAGCAATGGTGAAGCGCTACCCGGCGAAAAACAAAAAGCACTCGGCGGAAGCAATGGTGGAGCGCTACCCGGCGACCCCGCGGCGGCGAACGCTTCGGCCGGCGCACCCTCTAGCCGTGGGAGGCCCGGATGCTCCACGATGCCGGGTACATGGCGTCACCCGACTTTCGCTGCCCGCCCAGCTAGAGGCTCAGCGCCGACGGCATTCTGGTGTCGCAGGTTCCCGAAGACGACGAGATGGTGGAGGAGATCCAGGCCGTGCCCCCAAATCATAACCCTAGCGCGTCCCCAAATCATATTTGTGCCAGCGGATTCTACCGGCGCCGGCGACGGCGACCCTTCCCTTGCCTGGTGGTCTGTCTGGAACATGCACAAGGGCTGCTTCATCCCGTGGCCGCCTCCCCATTCACCCAGGCCCATGGATGCTCTCGCCCCAGAGTACCACGACTTGGCCGAGTTCTACCTCGAGGCGGCCCGCCGCCTACCCATCGCCGACATCCCGTACCTCGCCGACTGCATCTCCTTCAGCGGCCTCGCCGTCGGCCTCGCTGACCCCGTCACCAACATCGTCCTCACCACCATCAGCGCGTTCGCCAAGAGATCGTCCTACGGCGTGTCCGTAATGCCCCTAGAGCCCGACGACGCACTAGAGCAAACTAAGAAGAAGACCACCTTCGCCGTCAGTGCTCGCAAGTCCCGCGCTGGCCTCATCACGTTCTTGATGTGCTACTTCCGCAACCTCACACAGGCTCAGGCAAAGAAATGCCTCGACATGGCCGGCCACGACCTCCCCCTCGCAGTCCTCCTCGTCGAGACAGGCCGCTCAGGCTCGCAAGTTCCACTGCTGCATCCCGATGCTCCCAGGACCAAGACAGCATTGCGGGAGGCCGCGTACCGTGCAGGATGCTCGAGGACCGATGATGATCTCGTGCGGCTCATGACGTGGAGGTACCCTCGGGACCTGCTCGACCCAGTCCTTGATGATTTGCGTGGAGCAAAGGAGCTGAGTGCCGATTGCGTCTACAAAATCTGCGACTTGCTGCGCAGCTCATGGCCTCAGCCGCCAACGACCCCTGCCCCAACTCCTGGCACTTACCGGGACAACGGTGGTAATGTCACCACAGTCACCATGATCAGAAGAGACCTTTTCGCCACAACCACCATATCTAAAGATCTTGTCCCGACAACCACAATCACCTCCACTTGCCTAATCAATTGCACAGACAATGGTGTCCATCTCTCAACTGAATTAAACACAAAAGATAGATCCTCCATTGTGAACAGCAGAATCAGCTCCTGGCGGGAGAACCCCGACTTCCTCCCACTTCTGAAGATGTCTCTTCTTGACACCATCCATGGCTTCTACATCGACGCACTCGGCGTACTGCCCAGCCATGTGTTACGCGAGGGCCACCTCATCCGTGCTATCCTGAAAGCCGGACACTGCTATGGCCCCCTAGATCCCGTATCCAACATCATACTCAGCTCCATCTGGTACGATGCCATCTTCCCACTGTCATTGAATGCCGTCTCCAGAAAGATTGTTGCCGCGGACATCCTCGATGCTCGCTCCATGTCCCGTGTCGAATCTCGTTCGCTCGACGGGCTCATCGCCTTCGTCTGCCATACCTACTCGGTCCCAGAGCAACATGCCGTGGTACTGCTCTGCGAGAATCGCTTCAACCTCTCGTCGATAATGTTGCAGGGCCCGAACAAGGTATTCTTCAACTTTGGTTCTGCGGCATTGGTTGCCAAACATCCACAGCCGGATGCCTTTGGGGATTTCCTCGATTCGCTCACCTCCGGTGAACTTGATAGCCTGCGCTCCCTTGTTCTCTCCGATGATACTCTGAATCAGCTGAAGATGATGGTGAGCAAGAAAACACCTGCAGGTAGTGCAGCAGCAGCAACGGTGCAAACAATGGCTCCTAAGCTCAGCCAAGCTGCCTCGTGGACACTCTCCGAAAGGAGGTCCACCTTCACGTCTCAGCAGGATTATGTTCGCACAAAGTTGGAAAAATTACTGCTGGACTACGGCAACAATGAGGTATTAAATTCTTTTGATTTATAAATTAGTTAGCTTTTTACTGCTGTCGACTGTCTTTACAAGTCTGCTTAACTTTCCACATTCTTGCTTGGTTCAGGGACACACATACAAGATTGGTGTTATTTGTGGAGTCATAACAAACAGATACCGCGGCTTCCGCACAAGCGGCACAACCTGCTACCATGTCAACTTTCTAGCGAGCACGGATGCCTCAAATGATGCTACCAGCAGGTCATATTGCTCCTGGAAACTCTTCTTTGCTGAATTCTGGAACATGGCTTCTCATGAAATCGAACAGTCTACAAATCCACCTTTTTGCTTCCCTGTGGGAGATTCCTTCGGTGAGTATTCCAGTAAGCCCCAGCACACCTTCCCTTAAACTTCATTTAGGCACCATGAAATTATTGACTCCTCGACTGATTTTGGAACTTAACTCTTAAATCAACATGGATGTAGAGGGATTACAGATTTGATTTTAACTGTTGACATCTATTTACCATGTTTATGAGCAGCTCATGTCTTTTCTTATGTTTTTATTAATTTTCTGAAAACAGTTCGCTGCATCGTTTGCGACGGGACATCATGTAGGATTGCACATCCATCTTCTGGTGAGTATGTGTATTTCACGGGCAACGGTCAGCCTGGCTTTCCGGTACACCATCAGTGAGGGTCTGATCTAGGTGGAATGCTCGAGTCCGATTTCATTTACTTTGATCATAAAAGCGACGAGTTTGCAAAGATTCTAACAAAGGAGACCACTTGGTCCACTGCGGAGAAGAAGCCCAGAGGAAGAGAGGAGGAGTCTTCTTTGCCCGAGAGGAAGACCAGAGCTAGAACCTTTGCTGGTCATCTGCCGGGCCCTTTCTGAAAGTTGTGAATAAGTGGTTAGAGTTTGTGAGCTTGTATGTTATTGTTGTGGAGTATATGTCATGTGATTGGGTAACCGTTGTAAACATAAGGTCTTGTGGTTGCAACCATTCCTTACAAGTAATGCGCTCATTAAATATATATATATATGACGTGCTCATATTTTTTTTAACTAGAAATGGCGCCAAAATAGCTAGCAAAAGCCGACTTAAGAAATAAGCCACTGAAGTGGCGCCAATAGTTCAACACCAATACAAGTCTATTCTTCTTGAATATGGAGGTTGGAGGGACGTATACCATAAGTTGGTTTTTGCACTGGGAGTATTTTCAAGAAGTTGACAGTGAAACGGTGAAATATTATGGGCTAGTTACGTTTTGTCGGCTTGATGTATATATAATACATTACTACCATGAGGGGGCGCAACATGCTAATCGAACGACTGTAACAAAAAACAACTCCCAAAGCAGCTGTTTGAGCACTATTCAATATTCATTTCCAGATGCAAAATCAGAAAACACATACGTGTGTATGATTGCTTTATTCAGGAAGCTAAACCAAAGTACCGCCACCGGTTCTCTAGAAGAAGAATACTACTACTAGTCAAAACGCAATGCCCAATAAGCCGTTCATGGAAATCTCAAGTTACAACAACAACAATCACATGGAATCGACAGACTGATATTACTATTCTGGGTGGAGTAATTCTCTTTGAAGACATATGTATGTACCATCTAGATCGAGCAGTCGCTCTTCTTGAGTATCAAAGGAGGCAGATCACGATCAACACCACGTGGAATGCGATAGCAGACATCCTCCACATGGAACCCGCGAACCGCGACCTTTCAGATCCTCCTTCTGCAATACCAACAATTAGAGAGACGCGTCAGTCAGATTCGTGACTCGCATAAACTCCAGTCCGCTCAGGGTTTGCGGGTTACACTTACTCTGGCATACTGTTGTTGTCTGGTTGCTGACGAGAGTGGTCTGTATGCTGAGTGATGGGCTGCTTGAATAACCACTGTAACTGCACGTCGATGATCCGCAACCAGCGCCTGTCGTTTCCCCAAGCTTCAGCCCTCCGCTGCACGACTGCGCTGCCGGACACCCGTCCTTGCCTTGCACCGCGTTGCAGTTTAGCCTGATCGTCACATGAAAAGGAAATGGTTATTCTCCTGGTCACTGCTTAGGAAACAGCTCAACAGATGTGGAAGCAGGGGAGCTTAGTTGCTTACTGGTAGGTGTTTGAACTGCAGCTGCACTGGATGCAGTCCTTCGCCGTGAGCGCGTAAGTGCCATTCGGGAGGTTCAGCAGATTGTGATCGGCAGAGGTGTTGCTGACCGATGAACTGCAAACTGAGCATACCAGAATTCGACAAGCAGTTAATACCAGTTCCAGAATACTATTAGTATATGTGGCGTTTTTTTATGAACCAGAATGAATTGTAGTCAAAAGAATCCATCAACAATCTTCAAAGATATGTGAGCACTGACCAGTCCAGTCAGAGTCAACTCTGTGGATTAGTATTATGCGCATAGTTTGAGACCAAAAATTCAGACAGTTTGGCCCGAGACAGCAACAGCTAACAACCAATTAAACAAGTTCAAAATTCAAGTTTCTAACTTTTTTTTAAAAAAAAATTATAACTTATTTTGTTCAACAACTTTTAGCTCTGATGCATTTGTCTGGAACAATTAAACGGTTGCAATCTATTAGCGTTCTGCCATGGCACACAAGATGGACATATAGCGACGTTTCTAAAAGCTTCCGCGTTCATAGTGGAGGCATCAGGCCAAAAAATGTGTGAGCACTGAGCAGTCCAGTCAGAGTCAACTTTGTGGATTAGTAGTATGTTCATAGATTGAGACCAAAAATTCAGACAGTTTGGCCGGAGACAGCAACAGCCAACAACCGATTAAACAAGTCTAAACAGGGCACTATTCAAATTTTCAAGACTTTTTTCTTCAACAACTTTAATCTCCGATGCATTTTCCTGGAACAATTAAACGGTTGCAATTTATTAGCATTCTTCCCTGCCACGCAGGATGGACATATAGCGACGTTTCTAAAAGCTTCTGCGTTCACAGTGCATCAGGTCTCAATCTCTCTGAACAATTGAACCATGTGCAACTCACCGAGTCATCGTCCAATATTTCGAACAAAGCTCCACCCAAGGGGACCATGGCTTAACTTTATTGAACAAGTGTAGAACACATTAAACCTTTCATTTCCATAAAGAAACTCACTAAATCCAAGCAACATAATAACTACTACTAGCATCTTGCAATAATTCATCATAACTGCACTTAAGGCAGAACCAACACTTAAGTTTCATCGGGCAAATTAAATAAAGAAATGTAACTGTCTTCCAGTTTCCCCTGTCCTAGGTCATGCATGTGACTGTCTGTAATTAACTCATTAGTTTATCCTATTGTAAATGTAACTTGCATTCTGGCAGACTGCCACTAGTCAACTGAAAAGTTTCAACAGAAACTTAGCACAGAACTGTATTTCTATTAGCCTTGTGCCCTGCCACACAGGCTGGACATATAGCGACGTTTCTAAAAGCTTCTACATTCACAGTGGAGGCACCAGGTCTCAATCTCTCTGAACAATTGAACCATGTGCAGAAATCTGATCTTATGCAACTCACCTAGTCATCGCCGAATACTTCGACTAAAGCTCCATCCAAGGGGGCCAAGGGCCATGGATTAACTTCCTTAGGGCAAATTAAATAGAGAAACATAACTAGTATTTCACTTTCCCCAGTCCTAGGTCATGCATGTGACTGTCTATAATTAACTCGTTATTTTATCCAACTATAATTGTGACTTGCATTCTGGCAGACTGGCACTAGTCAACTGAAAAGCTTCAACAGAAACTTCGTACTTAGGAGGGAGTTGAACTCTCGATTATTAACTAGTATCCTACAATAATTTATCTTATTTGCATCCTCGACACCTAAGCTCAATAGGGTAAACTAAACAAACAGAACTAATATTTTCCCAGTTTCCCCAGGCTCCCAGTTGGTCCTGCATGTAGTTGACTATAATTAATTTATCCTATTGTAAGCCTAACTTGTGTCCTTGTTCGGGACTAGTCTACTGGTAAAAACTTAAATCTAGGTTCAGAACTTACAAGGTTGCAAGAGCAATTCTTGTTACATGTCTTAATTTCAATTTAATAAACTTCAGGCATAAGTAGAAGGGCTTGTTTGTGCAGTGTGTAGCATCAAGAAGAACAGAGCAGAAGCGCTTACCAGGGAGCGGGACATCAAGAATCTGGTCCTGAAGAAGGGACTTGGGGTCGGTGATCTTGTTGAGCTGCAGCAGCGTGGACTCGGACACCCCGAACGTGGCGGCGATGCCCGAGGTGCTCTCCCCGCTGGCGACGACGTGAGCGAAGTGCATGACGTCGGACTTGTCCACCTGGTCGCAGCTGCAGGGGAGCGGGATCCAGAGTTTCTGGCCGACGTCGATGAGGTTGACGTCGGCGATCTTGTTGGCGGTGGCGATCTCCTGGTAGGTGACGAAGGCGTCGAACACGTTGCGGGCGATGGCGTCGAGCCCATCCTGCGGCTGCACGGTGTAGACGGGCAGGTGGTCCGACTGGCCGACGCCGTTGCCCGCGCAGAGGCAGCGGAAGGGGATGCGGACGGTGTCGTTGGCGCGGACGGCGGCGGTGGGGGAGGTGGTGGGCGGGAGGTTGTTGGCGCCGAGGAGGGCCGCGAGGGTGGTGGTGTTGAAGCGGGAGAGGAGGGCGGCGTAGGTGGTGGCGTTGCGCACGCGGTAGCCGATGGCGGACTGGCAGGTGGTGCCCGGCGGCGCGGCGCAGGTGAAGTTGGCCGCGGAGGCGGTGGTGGAGAGGAAGAGGAGGAGGAGGGCGGCGGCGGCCGGCACGGCCAGCCGGGCGGGTGTCGACGGCAGCGGCATGGTGGTGGCCGTGGGGAGGGGGAAACGGGAATGCGAACTTTTGGAGAGTTTGACTGGAGGGTTGACGCGGGTGGAGGAGGATGCTCGGCAGCTCACCGGAGCGAGCCCGGCTTAAATGGTTGGCTGTCTTGTACACATGCAGTGTGGGAGTAGGACCCTCCGCCATTTTTATTCGTTGTTTGTTTGAAATGAACCAAAGGAACCCATTGTAAATAAATAAATAAAAAAACTCTTCACAACACATTTTTTCTTGCGGGTACATCCAGATATTTTAGGTTTGCACAAAAAGTTTCACTAAAAAAATAACTCTTGTGGCTTATATAAAAACGGATTTGCTAGTTCTCAGTCACCTCTTTCACCGTTCGATTTACCTCGTGATTCGTGCAAAGTGGAAGTTATATATAAGTTGCAACTAGAGTGTAACTGAAAATTTAATGCGTTGCAACTGAGAATTAGTACAAATCTTATGAGTTGCAACTGAGAATTTTTTTTTTGAGAAAATGTTACAATTGAGAATTAGCACAAATATTAGGATGACATCAACAACTTAAACGTAAGAAGTTCTCCGGCGCCTGATATCTAGGCACTCCCGTATAAAAAGCCTGTTGTTTCAATATTACTATTCACAACACATTTTTTCTTTTGACTTCCTTATAAAGGCCCCAAATTTTCTTCTTTCTATGTAAAAGTTTGTGTTCAAGCATAGAGTGTTGAGGTATGAAACGCGGGAAACTCTAAAATCTCATAGACGCGATCAATAATGTCAAGTAGTACAAAATTCTTCAAAGAATATGATGTGCACAGACGAGACAATAGACACGAAAACCTTGCAACAAATCTGACTGCATACTAGTACAATGCAGCTACATATATGATGACTGTTCTATTCCACAAATTTTCTTACATTCCAGCACGCCAGTAGGGTAGAGAAGGAAACGCGTGTGAAGAGGAGCTGGACTTCCACGCTCACACGCACTCTTCCAACCAGAGTGCCGGTCTAGTCGTCCCGATTGAGCAACAGGTCAATGTGGAGGTGGGGACTCGGGAGTCTGAACACCGGGCTGGCTGGCGGCCAAGACCCATCACGGACGAGACGAAAACGGGAACACGCCAGTGCCGTCCACATCTGCTATCGGGGGCTCCAACGCGTTTCTCCTTCCTTTCCTCGCTGCGCTGGGATAACGACGAGCCTACCGTCCTAACCCGGGCCCCATATACTGATTAGAAATCTCGCCACACTGCACCTCTACAAACAAACAAACAAACAAACAAACAAAATTGCGGCACACTGTAATTTAATCACGAGCGGTTGATTATTCTCGCCTAATTTATATCAGAAAAAACAGCTAGAACCGGTAAAAAGATCTAGAGCATGGAAGGGAATAACAACACAGTAAAGAATCAATGAACCAATGAAAGCGAGATTGCGCTTGATCCCCTTTTTCTACAAAACAAAAAAAAAAAAGTTCGGGTTGCCTTTGCCGACGGATTTTTTTACAAATATGCCCCACTGCAATTTATCATTGCCAAAACTACCCTGCCGCTGAAACTATTGTCAAATATACCCTGGCGGAAGGTTAAAAAAGTACCACGTAGCACATTCCGCCAGGGCTAAAGGCGGTTTACTCATCCCGCCATAGAGGAAGGCCAAATGTACTTACCGCCACAGGGACCGGCGGTTGGTTGCTGTTCACACCTTGACGCTGGCGGAAGGTTTCCATACGGTTGATCTCTATATATCGGCACCTGCCATTCTAATTGCATCACTGATTTGCATGCGGTCGCTGTTTTTCTTTTGTCTTGAGCTGGAATTTAATTAGCTAGTAATAATCTAGTGTAGTATTGGGGCCGTTTATTTAGTATGGTCATAGTTATAGAGGTTGTGATTGCATGTGGAGCTAAGTTTCGTTTATACCTGCATGATTAGCTGGTAGGAAAGTACTTAATTACGTCTAGTCTTAAAATAGATGTCCAAAATTTATCTATTTAAACGTATTCACTATTTAGTATATATAGATATATTCGAATGTAGACTAATATGAGACACGTATTTTGGGACGAGAGTAGTTAAATATTAAATAATTTGCTTGAACACTTTTAAAGGCGACAATTCTTGGGGTTCATATTTGAAATTTGCGGACACACCTGGTTATAGAAAGAACTATTTCTAATTAAACTAAAGTACGACGGCTTTTGCTCCTTGATGTCCTGCACCCCACGCCTCAGCATGCGCTATCATAGCGTCGTCAGCGGCCGCAGCTTTTCACCTCCGTGTCCTCTCCTCGGACCCCACGCGGTCCATCCGGTCGACATGCGCCGACCTCTTGGCCGCCATGAACGCGCCACAACCGATGTCGTGATGTGCGGTGTTGTAGGATTCGACAATAGCCTATTGCTCATCTCTCCTCTCCTGCACTCCTCAGGATCATCGTCGAAGTCGTCGAGGAAGTAGTCATTGTCAACCGCCTCCTCCACGTCCATCGCCATCGCCACGACTGTCGCCTGAGCGATGTGTTCTACCCCTAATGCATCGTCTGCCTCTTGTTCACGCGCCACTTGCGTTGTGGCATGGCCCAGCCTACGAACTGCCGCTCATGGCTGCTGGCAGCCGAACATGGTGGACTCGGTCGGTGCTGGCGAGGGACGGTTCGACACAGAGCGGCAGGTGGACGGCGACAGCGGCTTGAGCGCAGCAGCGCGGCGGCGGGGCCGATAGGACCTCTTCATGGCCTGGCAGGCGGCCGGGCCGGAGCCGGTCCTACTCGACCTTGCTATTGCGTCCGGACAGCGAACACCTCAGGTGGTGGAGGGCGGATCCTCCAGGCATTTGTACACCCGATGGTTGTTGGCTATGGTGCTTCCCTACCTTGTCCAATCCGCCAGTCTTGCCGAGTGATGTTTGCCGGGATATGGGCTCAAGTCCGTGGATGCCGGGGCGGCGGCCCCGAAAGGTGGACTGCGCGATCGGCTCTATGGCGAGCGACGTTGCGGTGGTGGTTTCTCTCTTCGGTCATGTGGATGTCGTGGAGCGGACGGTGGGGGATCCTGGTGTTGGCGGTGCTCCGGCTCTGCTCGGATCGCGATTCGGAGACCTAACTCGGGGACGTGGCCCGAAGTTCTCGGCGCGGTGAGGATTTTTCGGCGAAAGCTCGGTAACCTGCGCCAATGGCGGCGGTGCCTGCGGGTATCGTAACCCTCTTGGGGGCGTCGTTGTGGCTATCCTCCCCGGCGCGGCGGCTCCGGGTGAAAACCCTTGACCTCACGGTCTCGATGGCGGCGGCGTTGTGCGTCGTTACCCTCTTGGGGGCGTCGTTGTGGCTATCCTCCCCGGCGCGGCGGCTCCGGGTGAAAACCCTTGACCTCACGGTCTCGGCCAGGCGTTACCCTCTTAGGGGCGTCGTCGTGGAGCCTAGATACCTCTCGGTTTTGTTTCTCTGTCTTCAGTGGCAAGTTTTGGTTTTTTTCGTGTTTCTCTTTTCTTTATTTTGATCTGCTTTGTAAGAGGTTCTCCTCACCACCTTGTATCAGCTCGGCCGTTGGGGCTTTATTTATAAAGCAGGGCGAATAGCCTATTTCGAGAGAGAAATCAGGTTGCATATAAGATTTTATCAGAATCAAACTATACAATGTTTGACCAAGTAGTTTGATACAATTATAAACTTATACGTGCTAAACTAATATTATTAGAATTGTCTTAAAATATATTTTTATAATATATATATTATCACACATATTCATATTATTTTGTATATTTATGATCAAACTTTGCAAAATTTAACTTGCATGTAAAATTATGCGCAATATAATATGGGATGGAGGGAGTATTTTGAGACCAAGCGAGTATAATAATTAAATACTTTACAACCCATGTATAATTAGCTAACCATGCATGTATAAACTAAACTTAGCTCCCTCCGTAACTATGGCCGTACTTCTCTAAAAAAAACTATGGCCGTACTAAATACTACACTAGATTATTACTGGCTAATTAAGTCCAGCTCAAGACAAAAGAAAAACAGCGACCGCATGCATGTCAGTGACGCAATCAGGATGGAAGATGCCGATATACAGGAATCGATCGTATGGGAGAACCTCCCGCCAGCGTCGACGTGGGAACAACAACTAAGCGCCGGTCCCTGTGGCGGGAAGTACATTTAGTCTTCCTCCATGGCGGGATGAGTAAACCGCCTGTAGCACCGGCGGGATGTTCTACGTGGCACTATTTTCACCTCCCGCCAGGGTAGATTTGACAATAGTTTCAGTGGCAGGGTAGATTTGGCGATGCGAAATTGCAATGGGGCATATTTGTAAAAAAATCTTGCCGACGGCGGACAGAAGTTCTCTGCTCGTAACGGGCCTACTGGCGATGCGACTCACTCCATGGACGAAGGCGGCGGCATCATGCCAGGGGGCGAGGAGCTGAAGTCGATGGTCGGGAACACTCCGGGCGGCCTCTCGACGGGCTGTATCGACAGCAGCTGCGTGGAGTCCCCAACCACATCGGCCCACCCGTAGTGAGGCTCCGCCCTTGTTTGAAAACAAAATGAACAGCACTATGAGACAACCACCATATACATAGATACTAATTCTACTTGCTATGTACTGATCATATCTGAAATTATTCTGGAGTGATCTTACTCGTAGTACGTCTCCTCGTCGACAACGAGATCCCAGCTCTCGCCGGTTGTGCTCTTCCCGTATTTATGAACTTTCCTGCGGTACCGAGACAGATATTATGCAGTTTCAGTCATGATCCACTCACCTCACAGTGACAGCATAACGAATCGCGACATGAGTAGTACTAGTACTATTATGTTTATGTCTGCTAGAACATTGTAGTTCGTATCCTAATAACAAGTGATATTAAACCATTATGATTGCACGCTGGCCCGTACCCGTTGCCGTAGTGCTCTTCTCCCCAAGTCCTTGACCAGCCTGGAAGTTTCAAAACCAGATGAGTAGGCGGCTATGAAGATCTCATGATACTGCTACCACTATAACAAATGTCACCATTGCAATTAATTAAAAGTATTAAAGGAATCTCAGTTGGCAACCGCTGCAAAACTCAGGTTGTTAGTGCTACTTCTGATGTGGACAGAATTTGTGGGACAATACAATAGCATGGGCACTAATGATGTTGAAGATGTGTTTCAGCAGATTAGCTAACATATTAGAGTTAGATACAATGGCACACGATATATGCCACACATACGTTTTCAGGAAACTAACTGGTGAACACTTAACAAATAATATTTATCAAAATTTGGAAATAAACTGCAGGTTAAATTTGGTCTAATTTCTGTACAATAGGCTTGGCCAGCTTTCAGGTGTGTACATAATGTTTTTTACTAAATCTGTTCGCATCTTATATTGTGGTACAGGGGTAGTATCTACCAATGAAGAAGCACAATACTTTGCATTTTGTGGAAGTTCTTTTAAAAAGTCGGTCTGTATAGGAATGTTCAGGAGGCATTTTGTGTCACCATTAAAGTAGTGTGCCAAGGGCCAGCCTGTACGTCAAAGGGAATGAAAAAAGACTCTCTTGCATGATTAGCCAAATAAATAGGGTGGTGTTCCTGGTGTAGTATTTTTCAAAGCAAAACATTTGTAGTGTACTCCCTCCGTTCCAAAATATAAGATGTATTAGCCTTTTTCTGAAATACATGTATCTAGACGCCATTTCTTAGTGTGTAGGTTCACCATCCTGCTCCAAACCTACAACTAAAAGGCGTCTAGATATATGCGTTTCAGAAAAAGGCCAAAACATTTTATATTTTGGAACGGAGGGAGTAGTAAAGAACTAATGATATAGATGCAGAATACAAGGCATATTGTTATGACATGATACCCAGGACATATGCATGTCATTTCTTATTAAGTTAATGGCTAGCATCCAAAGGTGTACAATGCTATCAGCAAAATGCATATTGCGCATGTATGTTATTAATGGTGATGAAACTTACGATCACCGCCAGGAGATGCATGCCACGTCTCTCCTTGTCGTGAACCAATTCCGGAAAAGAATTTCTCTTCCCATTTGTCTCCCCATCTGGTGCCTAAGTCTGTCTCTGCCCACTTATCTGTCCTGCAAGAACATCCATGCATTGCTCCGGTTATCAATCTTGACTGGAGAGGGTGAATTGATAAATACTGTATGTTTTGGTAACCTAAGGCACAATGTTTAGATCTACAAGTGCACTATGGCAAATCACGGAATGTGTACATTCAGATAAACCAGTAATACATGTAGGAAGGTGATTCTTCTATAGTAACACTGGTGAAGCTTAAGAGGCTCACCATTTCAATACAGAGCCACGGCCATCATAATGTTCACCCCACCTCTCCCACCAGGACTGCTCATTTAACCTTCCATACTTATGTGCACCTTTTTCAGTCCATCCCTTGGCATCGTATTTCTCCCACCTTGGAGAAAAAATTAACAGTTCAAGCAAATAATTTGCAGCAGACTTTTTACCAAATTAAACAGAAGCATGATGCGACTCTCACCATTTTTCATACCACCCAGCATTTTCTGCCCCTGATTTGGCTTGCTTCTCTGCACTCCTCTCAAGTCTTGCAAGATTGCTGCGTCACACAATTTATAGATTTAAACCATAATATAGCCTTACGGAAAGAAAATTCACATTTTTGTATAATATGTTTATTACTTTTTTAAAATTTCCTTCCCATAGAAAGTATTGCAATCAGTGCTGGAAATAGTGGTGTATAGTAGTGCTAGAGTAAATGATGCTCAAAATACTACGCAAAAAGTGGGTATGCATTGCAGCGACTGGCCCGTTGTCCACATTTCAAAAAAAAGGCTAAAACAGAATGGCATCTGTTGGTAAGATTTAGATGAAATTAGACCAATCATGGAGGTCAATGGTAAAGCAATGGTAAGAATGGTGTCTCTTTGTAATGTCCACATTGCTGATGAAATTAGACCAATCATGTATTTTCAAATTTTGTTTTCTATCAGCCATGGGCAACAAGGAATGTTTTAGTTACAATTGAAGTCAAGCAGTTAAGTATGGAATGGTTTTCTTTTATTACTTAAGCAAGGGAGAAGGGACTGAATTTGCAAGTCGGCTAATTCACCTCCACTCGTCTTGGTGCAGAACTTCTTTCCACTTTTCCCACCAAGAGTCACCCTCAGCATTCTTCCCAGATTTCTCCGCGCCTAAGGTGTTAGAATTGTATTGAGAGGTCAATCCACAATGACAACAAATGTCTAAAATTTAAAATATAAAGCTACATAGAGCAGTTTCTGCATTACTACTTACTAGTTGCTAGTTGCTACTCTACTACAACATCAATTAAATCCTTACGTTATTTAACGATGGAGTCACAAGACCATGTATCACTAAAAAAGTTCAGCAAAGTTGTGTTACCAGAGCCTCCATTACAAAGAGTAATTGTGTACCTAGCTCTTTGTATCCAGTCCAGTCACTCTTCTCCCACCACTGCCACATAGAATAAATATACATAAAGATTTATTAATAAAAACATCAATGGACATGATTATGAAACTCATAAGCTCCCAAGGGCTAGCTAAAAGCTTATCGATGACAAATGACTACACATACTTAGCAGATAAGGGAAATAAAGAACAGGAAGATACAGCAATATAAACCAGAGTACAATATGTCAGAGTAAGTAAAGCAGCGAGAACATACGGTCTCTTTCCATTCGGTGGATCCATCCTGAGTCTGTCCCCCCATCCTAGCCCAGCGGCAACGGTACCCATTCTCACCGAGATCTTCGCCGCTCTCCCTGTACCAGGTGCTTCCATCCTCATTTGTCCCGGATTCCTTGACCGATTCATCCAGCAGGTTGATTCCCCATTCCTTCTCACTAGCAATACCAGTGTCTATAAGGCAGGCGCCAAAGAAACACACGCATTTCCTTAGCACGGTACGATAACTACTACACTTGGAACAACAAGTTGGGGCATTTCATTTTGGAAATTATTGAATGGAACAACAACAGGGCAGGCAGGCATTTCTCCTGTAAATCATTGGTTCAGAAACTGAAAGTGTTGGCAAGGAGGAACCCACCTCTCTTGGGCGGGGTGTCGCGGGACTGGGGAGCGGGCCCTCTGGGCGTGCACCGCGGGTAGAAATCCTGCTGCTTGGGCTGCCTTCTAGAACTATACTAGTAAACAAAAAGAGAATTCGGTATCAGAATTTTCTGCATTCCTTGAACAAACAGCATTCTGGTGTCACCAGAGACATATGTTATACTGTGTTATATATGATTAGACGAAGCTTCTGTCTGCAGCATTGGCACGTTAAATTAAACGCTATGAAAGATACGCATGTTGTCGGAATAAAGAACGAAAACACATGATTGATAGAAGTGGCAAGTGTGATCTGCAGAGAGAAATAATGTATTATTCAGACATAAATCCTGGCCAGTGGCGAGTCGCCGCGCACGTACCGAGAGGAAGGGAACGGGAGGGATGGCACGTTGGTGAGGCCGCCGCGTCGCCGTCCCCGGGCAGCAGCGGCGGCGGTGGTGGTCTTGTTCCCGTCGACGCGCCTCTCCTCGGCGCGCTCTGGGGATAGCAGCCTCCGCGGCTCCGGGCGCGCGTAGCAGCAGCAGCGGATCGCGCCGCGCGAGGGTCGCGGCCAGGACGCCGCCCCCGCGCGCCTCGGCGCCAGATCGAACGGCGGCGGCACGAGCCCCCTGGAGCACGCGGCCATCCTGTCACGCCGCGGAGCCGGAGCCGAGGCGGCGGGGCGGAGGAGTGGCTCAGTGGCGGGAGCAGGGGGGCGGAGGGGAGGGATTTATAAGGCCGGGCAGCGGAGGCGAGGCAGGCGCACGCATCTCCGCCTGCGCCCCGAGCTCGAGCGACTGGCGGTGGTGACGCGGCGGATTTGGTCGCGGAGACAGACAGGACAGGGACGAGCGAGGGTTTTTATTCGGATTTGTTTAGAAGGTCGGAGATCTTGGCGGAGTGGGACGGCATTGGCATGGCAGTGGTGTGTGGTCACTCGGAACTAAATATGGGGCTGGAGGGAGACGAAGGGCGGGTGGGTCCCGCTCGTCGGTGTTCTCGGCGGTGGGGCCCACCGCGAAGCAGACACCGCGCGTGGCGCTCGCGGACTTGCGGGTGCGCGCTCGTACATCGTCCTCGTGTAACCTGAGCCGTGTCGATGTCACCAACGGACGATTATGAGTGGACGCTGGCCAACGGTGTGCCTTGCCTCTTGAGTCTTGACATGATCGCCGCCGAGAGAGCACATGTGTTGTGGTTCTACTTCAGGTTGTTGTTGTACTATACCTGTATCATTGTGCTAGTTGGTGCACATGGGAACCCGTGATCTCGCTCGTTTCAAAAGTATCAAAAATTATATTTCCAAGTTTTAAAAAAGCAGAAAATAAATTGAGATGTAGCCAGTGATGTATGCCAAAAGAACGTGCAAAATAACAATTGAAAATAACATGTATTTTTAAGCTACACAAAAATGACAAATGTATATATATTTGAGTATAGTGGTTTGCAATCTAAAAAAATCCAAACTTTATCATTTTGTGTAGCTTAGGATACAAAACATTTTGAATAGAGATTTTGCACGTTTATGGGATACCTTATTATCTAGTTTTAAGGTTTTCTTCACAGTTTTTTGAAACTTGTAAATATAGTTTTAATTCTTTTTAATATGCAGAGAGCACTAGAGCTCGGGAGCAAAAATGAATTCATGTGTTTTTAAGTTGCTGTTTAGATTAATTCATAATCCTATACTTTATTAGGTAAGTTCATTCAAAGGGTATAAAATAAGTAGGGATTAGTACTAAATAGGATGCCCATATTAGGTCAGTGCAGGTAGGTTTTGTTTGAAGTTCACGATTCTCCAAAAAAATCTTGTTATAAGATCCATACAAACAAGGTTGTATGCATTTGATGGAGTTCTTTGAGAACTAATTAACCAAAAATAGTCATAAAAGTAGGTAAAACTACCGGTTAAATAAGAAATAAAATAGACAAAAAACCAATTGAGAACAAAAAAAGGAAGCATCATCACAGTTTACAGGGCTGAACCAGATAGTCGTGTAATTAGAGAATTGGCTTCAAAGTTGACAACGAAACAAGATAGCGGTTTTATTAGTGGGTTTTTAGCTTCAAAATTGTTGGATGATGGGATTTCCATTACCCAATATGCACACCATAAGGATTTTGTATTTGAGAATGACTTGGAGCTTGCAAGAGATCTAAAATTCATCTTATGTTTCTTTGAACAACTTAACGGGCTCAAACTTAATTTCACAAAACCTAGGTTCCTTATTTTGGTGTTGCACATGAGAAGCATGACATGCATGCTCAATTTTAAATTGTAAGAAAAGAGATTTACCATTTAAATATTTTGGGGTCCCCATGCATTAGAAATTAGCTCATAATGTCTGGAAAGACGTAGAGGATAAATTTGAGAAGAAAAATCCTAGTGGGAAAGAAAATCTTACTTCTATTGGTTCTAGATTAATTTTAATTGAATCTTCTCTATGTTGCGATGAACCCCCTGTGGTGCTTCCCATATGCTTCTTGTTGGCATTGACCTGCACAATTTCAACTCCATTTTAGATGACGTCGAACCAAGGGTTAGATTTTCAAATAGTTTTGCCTAGGGGTTAGTCGAGGAATTGGTTTCTATTTTCTTTTGCATGGAAACTTTGGGCTTTATTCAATAACTAAAGCTCCATCCCGGTCAGCCAAGAGACTAGACACGAGGAAGCTCGGAGGAAAATCCATCCAGCAACTTGTAACCTCCAAAGTGCAAGCATGCTTAGCATAAAGGTGGGCAAGTGTATTGGACGATCTCATTACATGTTGAATTACAAAAGAATCAAAAGATGACACTAGCCCATCTATTTCTTGAAGAATCGGCGCAACAACTGCGCGGGAACCTATTCGCGAGTTCCAAAGATCAATAACCTCCAGGCAATCAACTTCAGCAACCACTCGCGAGAAACCACGGAGCTTCACAAAAATCACCCTATCCCTTAGCGCCATTGTCTCAGCAATCAGAGGACCTGTAATACCAGGATACGGTTTTCTCCAAGCTCTAATGAAGCCAGCAGGACTTCTAGCAATTCCTCCTGCTCCAGCTTTCCGTGCATCAAATGCTACACCAGCATCAGTATTAATCTTGACCCAGCCCTCATCAGGGGCCTCTAGCCATGCCCAGGAAGAATAGACGCATGTTGTTTAGGAAGCTCCAGTAGAGACAAAGAACCACAGATCCCTTGCATAGAGTTAGAAGGATTCGGACCCTCCCGATCATGTGTAATATTGTTCTTTGATGTCTAAATTGGCCACATAACTATGGCAATCTTTCTCCTATCCACATCTAAGATAGTCGCATCACATAAAATGTCCCGAGCCCATGTACTAGGATGTAAGTCTGGAAGCTTGACTTGAAACCAATCCCTCGCCTCCATCCAGAATTTCTTTGCATGCGAACAGAATAATAGCACATGTCATGTCTTCATCAGCTGAGAGACAAACTTTACACAGGGCACGTGTAGCAATATGCCGATGTTTCAGTGTTTGTTCAACTGGCAGAATACCCCGAAGAACCCGTCACCAGAACACCCGGACTTTTGGCACTACCTGCAGCTTCCAAAGACGAGTCCATAACTGTGTTCCCGATGCTGAGGTACCCGTCGCCGACCCTTCCGCTAGAGCAAGATGCTCATTATGTGTCATGAGAACAAGAGTAGGATCCCGACTTCTCCAATTTCCATGCCCAAAAATCCTCACCACCACCATGACGGAGCAGAATATTCAGTATCACGTCCGCTTCAGGTGCTATGAAGTTTCTCTTCACCACATCAGATTTCCACGACCAGTTCTCCTTATTAATAATATCCGCCACCAAATTCAGCTCATCATCCCAGTTTGCACTAATGGCATCATTAGTCTTATGCATGGAATCCACTTATCAGTCCACAACGACACCGACGAGCCATCCCCAATCCGCTTTAGTAAGCCACCCGCCAATGCTTCCTGACCAATAATGATCGCCCGCCACATTGCCGAAGCATTCCGAGGCACCATTATATCCATAAAATCAGACTCTGGAAAATATTTTGACTTGAGAACCCGACAACATAGAGTATTTGGCTGAGTCACAAACCTCCATCCGTGTTTTCCGAGTAACGCTAAATTAAATAACTCTTCTCTAAAACTCATCCCGCCTTGGAACTTGGTGGATCTGAAATATAGCCATCTACGTCCATATTTAAACTAGATATTATCCATATTTTTGATAAAATGTCTACCTAACCCTGCCACTAATGTATAATATTCAAAGGGGTACGCAATACTTTCTTTTTATAATTTTCTGAGCAGATAATATCGTTTGAAGATGGAAATCACTACATTAAAGTCAAAGATACGAGATTTCCAACAACCAGAAGAAACCCGGACCGTGAAGCGGAGGTAGACGCTTTAACAACCAACTATACGACGGGAGCAAAATTCCGGCCGTATAGCTCCAGTCGTATAGTTGGCGCCGCCACCGTTAGGTCAAACAGAATAACTTTCGTGAAGGGACCCCTATATAAAGAAGCTTCGGGCGACGAGAAAACAAGCCCCCGATGACCATACACCTCCGAACTCGCCTGCCATAGATCATCAGCCGCCTCCAGATCTCAAAACCCTTCTCCATCTCTATAGCCATATTCCACCACTTATAATAGTAGATCTCTTCTTTGATTGGCGACATTGTAAGACTATTGCTATTGATCTTATGATTTTCAATACAATGTTTATGATTGTTGATCTCATCTCTATGTGTGAGTAATTTTCCTTAGGCTAAGGGCTTCGGCCTAGCCATGTAGCGTTTGTGCATGTTATTTATCATAGATGAGATCATGTATTAGTTTGTATGACATGATGATTATTGTATCCTCTCTTGCCTCAATCTAAGGACTTGTCAGGTACCCAAGACCATGTGGCTTGAGCCAGATATAGGGAGTCTGACTAATGACTGATCTGCAGGTTGGGAACCCAGTGACAGAAGGGGTAGTACGGTTGTATGTGAGGGATTTACTTGGGATTAACGGTGATATCACTATGCATATCATTAGTTCTATTTCTTCTATGGATAAGACTAGTAGGTTATTGCTATAAGCGGTTGCGGAGGCAATAGCAATTATGGATGCACTGCCCACATATAATTTATCTTACTCTAACAATTACATGCATACTTTATCTTTATCTTTTATTCCCATTAGATGTTTTGCACAGCTACAAGTGAAACTGAATGCCCTAGGCCCTCTCTCTCCATCATCGACAACAACAAAAAGACGCAAACTACTAGTCCGGTGAAAGTACAAAAGGAATTCTAAAACACCCGAAGGTCCGTTAAAGTAACTTCACTACGCATTTCCTTCCCGAGGATTCAATAACCTAGGTTTACTAGAGAAAAAGAAGTTATACTACATCCGTAATCCGGATCGAAGGTATCAACTCTTTTTCTGGCGTTGTTGTCGGGGAAGCAATAGCTACCCTGGTAAGGTTATTAGGAACCTTACTAGTTTTAATTCTTGTTTTTTATTTTGTTAGTTTACTTTCAGTCTTTATTTGATAAACCAAAAAAATAGTTAGTCTTTAAATTCTTGCTTTTACTATTATAGTTCTTTGTTTAAGAAAACCCAAAAACATAGGAAATATGGCTGAAAAGAAGCTTAGGGAGTTTGCTACTCCCAACACTGATTATTTGCGTACTCCTATTACTCAGCCAGTAATTACTGCTGATGACTATGGAATTAAGCCCCATTATTTAAGTTTGGTTCAAAAGAATCAATTTGGAGGCTCTGATGTTAAAGACGCAGGTGTGCACTTGAATACTTTCACTGAAATATGTGATATGATGCTTATAAAATACGTTGATCCTGATACGGTCAAATTGCGTCTATTTCCTTTCTCTCTTAGAGGAAGAACAAAAGAATGGTTGCTATATTTGCCTAAAAATACTATTACATCATGAGTGGGATGTACTTCTTTATTTATGACTAATTTTTTCCCACCTGCAAAGACTATGCAACTCAGATCTAATATTACTGGTTTTAGACAGGAAGAGCGTGAGCCACTAGCGCTTGCATGGGAGAGGATGAAAGAATACATGAGAAACTGTTCTAGTCATGGGATAGAAGATTGATTAATTCTCCATTTATTTTATAATGCTCTTAACCTTGTGTCTAAGTCTATGCTTGATACTGTAGCTGGAGGAACATTTATAGGTAAAAATATTACCGAAACAAAGCAGTTTCTAGACAATATGAAAGATAACCATGCCCAATGGCATGTGGATAGATCAAACACGAAGAAGGTGAGCTCCGTCTCACCACAAGAAAAGGAAGAACTCAATACTAAGTTGGATGAGCTCGTACTAGCCATGAAAAGTAAGGAAACCCAGGTAAGCGATATCCCTGAAACAAATATTGAAGAAATAGACTTCATAGCTCCTAATGAATATAACCCTACTTGTAAGGAGAATTATAATCCTAATTTTCAAAAATACTATGCTAGTCTTACAGGTAATCCTAATAATATGGGAACTAGTAATGGTAGTCTCCAAGAAACACTTAAGTCTTTTATAGACTCACAAAATAAGCAAAACAATATCCTTGTTAAAATAACGGAGAACCATGATGCTATGCTTGGTAAATTGTCTAACCAAGCCGTTAGTTTGAGAAATGATTTGCAGGACCTCCAAGAAAGGACGAAGATTGTTGAGGCACAACTAGGTAAGATAACCGAGAGTCAAACTCTCATTCTAGCTAAATCTGCAGGTAAAGATGAGCCCAACCCTGCTGAATAACTCAAAATAATGAGGATCTAAAGGGAGGAGCCTGAAGACCTTGATTATAGTAACGCCTCTTCACCAAACTACACCATCGAAGACCTCGTAAAGAGGATCAACGTCAAAATTCCGGTGAGTGAAGGTAACGATGAAGCCATGTATCAACACTTCGTTGATCAAGTAGCGATTAAGGTACACGATTTTGAAGATGAATACAAGAAAATCGCTGAAAAGTTACCCATTAAACTAGATGATGAGCCCATGATTAAAATTAAGATTGAGACTAATGAGATAGCTACACTTTGTGATCTAGGTGCAAGCGTCTCAACAATCCCAAAGAGTCTTTTTAACAAGCTAAACCTTGGCTCTTTCGAAATCACTAAACTAAAACTACTTCTTGCAGATTCCACTTATAAACAAGTTGTAGGAATTAAGGAGAACACTTTAGTTTACATTAAAGGTTGTCCGGCTCTAATTGACTTTGTTATTGTTGACATGCATGAAGATACTATTGCTCCTATCATACTAGGTCGTCCTTTCTTGAGAACTATAAAGGCTTTAATTAACCTCCATGAAGGGAACGTGAAGCTGCAATTGCCTTCGTGGGATTCTTTTGTTATCCATTTCCCTAGGAAAAAGAAAGCCAAACATGACGAGAAGGAGGCCATCACCTTGAAGGCCAACTACTTTGGACTGGGTGTTCCACTCATCTGTCCCAAGTGAGTAACGTCAAGGTCAAGCTATTGACCGTAAAAGAGCGCTCCATGGGAGGCAACCCATGTTAAATAAAGGTTTGAGTTAAGTTTTAAGTTTTAGTTTAAGTTTATGTTTAATAAAGAGTGCTAGAAAACTCCAATTGAGGAGAAGAAGTTCGGTAATACTAAAAATCATGTTTTATTCATGTTGTTGTTGGTCGACAATATTTACTATCAATATTCTTTCATAAACAAGGTATATCACTAAGTTACAGGAAAAGAAATAATTTTTGAAGAAACAGAAATTTTTTGATGCATATAGAAGGTTTAACGATCAACTATACGGCGGGAATAAAAATTCCGACCGTATAGTTCCGGTCGTATAGATATCTTTGTCATCGAATTTTTTCTTTCATATGTACTCAGAGTTTAACGACCAACTATACGGTGGGAATAAAAATTCCGGATGTATAGCTCCGGTCGTATAGATATCAGTACCTCTGTACAAATTCTTTTCTAATATACTAAGAGTTCAACAAGCAACTATACGGCAGGAATAAAAATTTTGGCCATATAGTTCCGGTCGTATAGATATCTGTGCCTTTGTATATTTTCTTTCCTAGGGATAGATAGTTTAATGACCAACTATACGGCGGGAACATTTTGTTTCGGCCGTATAGTTGCGCCTGTATAGCTACGCCGCCAGGAGGAAACCCTAATATTTTGATAGAAGGCCAACTATACGGCGGGAACGCATTGTTCCGGCCATATAGTTGTGCCTGTATAATTGCGTCCGACCACAAAAACACCACGAGAAGGTACCTCCAACTCCAAAACTTCAATCTTTTTCTCTCTTCTACCTCCAAACCCTCTCAAAACCTCTAGAGATCTTCATCTATACTCAATTTCATTTGATTTCCCCGCACACAAGTGATCTACGGTATGTTTTTCCTCCGATCCTCCAATTACTTTTTGCAAATTCATCTTTGATCTATTGTCATTATCAATCTAGGGTAAGACATACTATGAACCAATTTCCATGATTTTCTTGCCTAGATTATTATTTTGAGGAGATTCTTTAGTGTGCTATAATGAGGAACATGTTATACTTGCTGTTGTTGGATCAAAAAGTTTTATTTTTGTCTTTCTTCAATGTTTTAGAAGATAAACACAAGGAGCCAAACTCGTTCTCGTGCCACCGCTAGCGCTTCTCGGGCTATCGCTCAAGAACACATAGGGATATGGTTCAGGGATGAGCCCCAACATGATCGCTTCAACAAGATCAAGAACCGCGAAGTGAAGGCCACCAAGTGGGCTTGCCCCATTATATTGAACCAACTCGGTATTTCTAATGACTTTAATTTACTTTGCAATAGAGCTAGCCTGCAAAACTTTGTGTACAATGATGTACCTACTTATCATTGCTTAACCATTGAATTCCTAAGTTCGTTGCAAAGCACCGTTAAACAATGGCAAGGAGAGGACACTATTTCTTTCTGACTTATGAACAACAACTACACTTTAACATTAGATGAATGGTGTGAATGCTTTAATTTGCCAAACAATGATGTTAATGCTTTACGCGCATCCTTTACTGGCTTAGAACCTACCCCTGAACAATACTATAATGGAATGAGCTTCACTACTAGAGTGAGCAAGGGGAAGAATATTCAACATTCTACAATTCACTATTTGTTCTATGTTATTGCTAATACCTTGGAGGCATGTAATGAGTTCACAAGACTCAACGAGGAGGACATCTTAGTCCTCGCAAAGGCTGCTTACATCAACTGCGACTTGTCACTCAACTTGGGCACCATCTTTGTGCGCTAGTTGGAGCACCAAGCCTCCCAAAGCCAAGGACCAATCACAGGTGGAGGCGTCATCACCGAGCTTGCCACTGCCCTAGGCATCGACCTAGGTGAGCTGCAACCCGTGCTAGGTGAGTGACGTGTTGGTTTCTCCACTTTGAAAGCTTGTGGAATGCTCATCTCTATCGAGGAAGGACGTTTGCTATATGACTTGCAGGTTGAGCAACACCAACCCGAGGAGGAGATTACGGAGGAGGATGAGGACCAAGAGGAGGAGCAAGAAGTTCCTTATCAAGAGGATCAGCCATAAACCCGATTTGTTACATACCAAGACTTCCAAGGACTTGGAGGGAATATGGAGAGGATGCATAGCCTCTCTTTGAACCTCCGAGAATCAACTAGTAACCTCTCAACTCAATTTGCGAATTGGAGTAACGACTTTTCCCGCCACCACAATGATTTTAAGGGTTTGCAAAAGCCTAAGCTTGGGGAAGTTTCCTCATGTATCTTTATTTGGTGTTCATTTGATTTTATTTATTTTGAGGTTGTGTTTTTATTTGAGTTTATAAGCACTCGTGTTGGTTTCCCCAACACTTTATTTTTTTAGTTCTTTCTTTTTGTTTTCAAGATTTTCTAGCCGAGCTTTGCCGCCAATTTTATATTCTTTAAATTCCCTTTCTTAAAAACAAAAAAAGATTTCTCCATGTTTCCTTATTTTCCCTCTTTTTTTCTTTCTGCCTCGAGGTTCATATGTTTGCAGGAGAGTGATCGACTTTGAGTTTCCAAGAAACAAATAAAAAAGGAAGAGAGAAGTGGAACCAAACATGAGAAGTATGCCTTATGACTCCCCACCTTTGAAGTTTGAGAAACCCGTGCTAGTTAGTAGTAAATGTCGAGATATTATATTGGTAGAGTGAGTCTTTGTACTGTAGTAAGATTTTCATTTGCATGGGTATTTAATTGGGTACATTTTGTTCTAGATCTTGTAATTAACCAAGTCTTGCCTAAAAATTTGTTAAACAATTGTAATAAGAAAAACTCTCACAATTGAAGGCTTGGGTGTTGTAGTGCTTACTCTTGAAGGTTTATTTCTAGAGACACTCAACACCACTGAAAATGTTGATTAACTTGATAGCTCTCTTCAAAATGATTTGTTCGATTGAATTAATGTTTAGCGGTTTTTGTGAGTATGCCAAAGTTTGACTTGTTAATCATAAGAATGATATAGCTTTATGCGTGTCAAACTTCATGGGATGCCAACAACTCCGCTGGCCTATGAACGATCTTCATAGAGGAAACTCCTAGATTTCGGCTACGAGTTGATTAAACACTTGTAGCAGAAATTCTATAGTGGGTAAGATTCTTGGCAATCCCGGGTTGCTGTAATCATGATGGAATCACTCCTCTGGCTGTTATGAATAATCATTATGCAAAAGGAACAAAAAACTTAGTGATTCCATCAGTGTCCATCACATCCCGATAAGCTAATAAAAATCTTTAGCATGCTCTCAATTACTCAAGAACTGAAATTCTTGAAGGACAATGAATAGAAAAGTAGTGCTTGAAAAGTCTTGATTTATTGATGTGGGAGAATCGAGATACTCTAGTGTATATGCTTTTCATGACAACTCTCACACTCTTAATTTACATGATTATACTTTATTGTTCAAAGGCAAGCCTATGAGTTGATTACGTGACATGGAATAAAGATTACTCATTTGAATCATCCATGTTGACAATAATTTTGCTGCACTATAAGGATGCATAAAACCCGTATGATATGCTTGCCATTACTCTATCTATGCTGAAGTTTTTCAGATTTATGAAGTGGAGGAAACATGAGATTACCAATCATGAGTAAGATCACCATCTCATTATTTCAGTTTAAATGCTGAGTTCCTTTTTGATTTTGGTTTTGTTGCTCGGGGACGATCAAGTTTAAGCTTGGGGAGGTTGATCGCTCTGAAATATAGCCATCTACATCCATATTTAAACTGGATATTATTCATATTTTTGATGAAATATCTCTCTAACCCTGCCACTAATGCCTAATATTCAAAGGGGTATGCAATCCTTTCTTTTTATATTTTTCCTGCACAGATAATGTCATTTGAAGATGGGAATCACTATATTAAAGTCAAAGATATGAGATTTCCAACAACCAGAAGAAACCAGGAGCCGTGAAGTAGAGACAGACGCTTTAACGACCAATTATACGACCGAAGCAAAATTCTAGCCGTATACCTCCGGTCGTATAGTTGGCGTCACCACCATTAGGTCAAACAGAACAACTTTCATGAAGGGACCCCTATATAAAGAAGCCTTGGGCGACGAGAAAACAAGCCCCCGATGACCAGACACCTCTGACCTCGCTTGCCATAGATCATCAGCCGCCTCCAAATCTCAAAACCCTTCTCCATCTTCATAGCCATATTCCACCACTTGTAATAGTAGATCTCTTCTTTGATTGGCGATATTGTAAGACTATTGCTATCAATCTTATGATTTTCAATACAATGTTTGTGATTGTTGATCTCATCTCTATGTGTGAGTAATTCTCCTTGGGCTAAGGGCTTCGGCCTAGCCATGTAGTGTTTGTGCATGTTATTTATCATAGATGGGATCATGTATTAGTTTTGTATGACATGATGATTATTGTATCCTCTCTTGCCTCAATCTAAGGACTTGTCAGGTATCCAAGACCCCGAGGGTTGAGCCAGCTATAGGGGGTATGAGTAATGACTGATCTGCAGGTTGGGAACTCTAGTGACATAAGGGGTAGTATGGTTGTATGTGAGGGATTTACTTGGGATTAACGGTGACATCACTATGCATATCATTAGTTCTCTTTCTTCTATGGATGACACTAGTAGGTTATTGCTATAAGCGGTTGCGGAGGCAATAGCGATTATGGATGCACTGCCCACATATAATTTATCTTGCTCTAACAATTACATGCATACTTTATCTTTATCTTTTATTCCCATCAGATGTTTGGCACAGCTACAGGTGAAACCGAATGCCCTAGGCCCTCTCTCTCCATCATCGACAACAACAAAAAGATGCAAACTATTGGTCCGGTGAAAACACAAAAGGAATTCTAAAACTCCTGAAGTCCATTAAAGTAACTTCACTACGCATTCCTTCCCGAGGATTCGATAACCTAGATCTACTAGGGAAAAAGAAGCTATACTACATCCGTAATCCGGATGGAAGGTATCAACACTTTGGTTTGACAAGGGAATCCCAAGCCAACCAATGCTAAGAACGTCAATCCAGAGAGTTGATCCACCAATAACGAGCCATATATGAGATGATGGTATTGGACACTCTCTTTGACAATTTAAAACAAGACATGCTATAGGTGGATAAAGCATGGATCACCGCCTTTGGGAAAACCTCCCTCCCAGCGCAAGAAACCATTCTCCCCGCTCCACCATGCAATTTACTACGAATTCTTTCACCAATATGATCAAAGGTACCACTTGTGATCCGACCCACCGTTGTTGGGAGGCCAAGATATCTCTCACTAAAAGGTTCAACATCAATACCTAGCAGCAACTTCAAGGATTGACGGTTAGAGAGTTGGGTGTTTGGACTGAAATATATAGAGCTTTTCTCCCTATTCACACGTTGACCCGAGCAATCCTCATAGATCCACAAGATCTCATTAATTCTGAGTACACTTTGCCTATTTGCTCGCATGAAGATTAAGCTATCGTTCGCAAATAGCAAATGGTTGATCCAGGGTGATCTAAAACTCACCCTTATACCTTTGTCCACATTTGCACCACCAAATGAGTTGTGAAACATTCTCCACATAACAAAAATAAATACGGAGACATCGAATCCCCCTGACGTAGTCCTCAGGATGGAGTGAAATAAGGCAAAAGTTCTCCATTAATCCTCACTATAAATCTGACAGAGGTAACACATTTGAGAACCAGCCGCACATAATCTAGACTAAAACCCAACTTCAACATGATTGCTTGCAGGTAGTGCCATTCGGCATGGTCATAAGCCTTCATCATGTCAAGTTTGACTACGCACACACAATTCTTCCCCTTCTTTCTCCTCCTCATAGCATGCACACTTTCTAAAGGGAATATGCTCTGAGAGGCAATAATAAAGTTTTTATTATATATATTCCAAGTATATGATAGATGTTTATTTTACATGCTATAATTGTATTAATATGAAAACCTTAATACATGTGTGTTTAATAAACAAATAGAAAGTTCCTAGTTAGGCCTCTCTATAAACTAGCTCGTCGATTAACAAGATGATCAAGGTTTTCTGATCATGGACATTGGATGTTGTTAATAACAAGGTCACAACATTGGTGAATGATGTGATGAACATTCATTTGAAGTATAGAATTACGATCAAAGTCATTGTGTTTATATTGCTATAACATCATATGAAGTAATCTTAGTCCTTAGACCATGAGATCATGTTAATTGCCAACATCGAAAGAGTGACTTGATAACATCAAACGTCACACCGTAAAAGGGTGACTATAAAGGTGGGTTTGATGACCCACAAGTATAGGGGGTGTATCGCAGTATTTTCGATAAGTAAGAGTGTCAAACCCAACGAGGAGCAGAAGGTGCTGGCTAGTGGTATGGATCAGGAATTCTCTGCAAATACCTAGCAAACGGATTTTTAGGGTGTTTTGATAATGCAAGTAAATAAAGTACGAGTAAATAAAAGATAGTAGGAATAAATGCAGCAAGTGGCCCAATCCTTTATTCAGCAGAGGACAAGCCGGTTGTATTACTTAAGATAACCAAACGTTCTCGAGGACACACAGGAAGACTGCCAAGTGCTTTCGCTTCATATAGTCAATTAATCTTCTCTAGTTTGCTAAGTGTTGTGTGGGTGAACCTGTGCTAATGTACCGACCTTCCTAGGACTAATACATACTTGTGATTATGCCCCTTGCAAACATTCGTAAGTACAAGAAAGTAATTAAGGTAGAAACCTAACCACAACTTTAAACTCTAAGACCCTTACGTCCCTTGTGTAATGGTTTCCTAACGGAGGTTCAGGTTTCTGTCACTCCGGCAACCCCTACGATTAGTAGCCAAATACACAATGCATTCCCCTGGGCCCATATAGGTGAAGTGTCATGTAGTCGATGTTCACATGACACCACTAGAAGAAGTACACCACAACTTAAATATCAAACTATTGAATCTTTCTCAACACAATTCCACTACTAACAACATGACTTCTCCCATGTCCTCAAGAACAAAACGAACTACTCACAAGACATCATATGGATCATGATCAGAGATGGAATAATGATGTATAACAATCTGAACATAAACAATAATTCAATGGTTCACTCAATAGCATCAACTACAAAGAGTAATCAACACCGGGAAAGTTTCCCCTAAGAACTATGCAAGATTCAACTCAATTGTTACAACAATATGGAGATGGTGATGAGGGTGCTGATGATGATGGTGGTGATGATGATGATCCCGATGAAGTCCAGCTTGATGGTGGTGTTGACGGCGACGATCCCCCCTCTCCGGGAAGGAATTCCCCCGGCAGAAATCTATTTGCTGGAGAGATCTTTCTCTCTCGGTGTTTTCTGCCCCGTAGAGGCGGCGAAATCTTTCTATGGTTGCTCCCCGAGTCTTAGGGTTTCGGGAGGAATATATACGCCAGAGGGGAGAGACAGAGGTGGGCCAGGGCGGCCACACCACCTGGTGGCGCGGCCTAGGGTGGCCCACGCTAGGGGGTGGTGTGGGCCCCCTGTGGCCCATCTCCACTCCTCCTTCTTTGCATCCTTCGTCTTCTGGAAAAATAGGATTTTCCGTATATTTTCCCAGATTTTCTGATCTTCGTGAATTTTGCCTCCAAACAGCACCTTTTCCATCAGAATCCTGACTGCAGCGGTCCATACTCCAAAAGTCATCAACCATGCAAAAACAAATGAAATAACATAAGTATCACCTCTCCATATGAAATATATCATTGAATAACAGTGAATTATGACATAGAATAGTGATGCAAAATGGACGTATCAACTCCCCCCAAGCTTAGACTTCGCTTGTCCCCAAGCGAAAATGAGCTCAATAAACATGACCTCAGGTTTATGGAGTGAAGAGTCGATA
Organism: Avena insularis; assembly: GCA_023614405.1. Lineage (NCBI taxonomy): Eukaryota > Viridiplantae > Streptophyta > Magnoliopsida > Poales > Poaceae > Avena > Avena insularis. Next base: position 87,726,019 of record CM042690.1, on the reverse strand, counting down.
AAAGAATACAAACAAGAAGCATCACATTCATCAATACATAGATCATAGTAGAAGACAACTCACTATTATACAACTTAACTTACAATAAGTAAAGGAAACACAATAAAGATACATAAAGTAAATCATAATTGGTAATGGCAAACTTAGCTCTTGGTCGAAGAATAGTTGATAATTTGCTAGAGTTCACAAATAACTGGTTTTTCAATGATAGCTTTCAAAGTAGTAATCACCAAGATAAGAGCAATGTGCAAAACAAGGAACATAAGAAACACGATTGAATAAATCATCATATGAATGAATGAAACACAACAACTCAAAATACTTGCTGAGATAGAAGGGAATAGGTTTACTGACTCAACTACAAAGTAAAAGAAAGGCCCTTCGCAGAGGGAAGTAGGGATTTCAAGTTTCATAAAGAGCTCCCAAAAATTATGATAGTTATTAGCTTTCAGCTCTCATTGCCCCTATCATAAGCATCTTTAGGTGATTAAGGTTAAAGTGACACAACTAAGAGGATATGCTTGACAAGTTATAAATTGAAGTCTCATGCCCCTTACTTATGAGTACCGAACCTCATGCTACTCAACTTCAGTCAGAGTAAGCTCTTGTCATTGTAAATACATGTGTATCATCGAGAACCGCCAACGGGTACCCCTTGCACATGATACAGGAGCTATCCCATAATCAAAATGACAAGGCAAGCAGACAATGAGCATCTCAGCGATCTTTTTATTTGCTATTTGCATAGGTTTTTATTTAGGATGCTTCATAGAATGCTCACTATAGTTATGCTGCCAGTTTCCACCATGATTAGGCATGGCTTAGGCTAGCGGCCCAGGCGTTTCTCTAACACACATATGAACTCCATGATCTTACAAGTTCCCCTTTTATTTCACACCGCCGAGATCCATAGGCAAAAGAATCATGATATCAACTAGGTACAAAGTACCAGTGAAGTGCTGAAAGCGTTCCCCATGATACATGGTTCTGCTAACTTCAACTCATAAGGCGCAAGCATATACGCAACAAAGAAGGACCCAATGGTTCAAGTTTATTAAGTGCAAAAAAGTAAAGTGTGCCATCAAGTTCGTGAGAGCTTTAATCACTAATTTTCACATAACAAGTTTAATTTGGAAGGTAGATAAAAACAAGAATTTACTTGGAATAGCAATAATGCTAATAGGTAGGTATGGTGGACACAAATGGCAGAGGTTTTGGTTTAAGGAATGGATGCACGAGAAGTATTCCCTCTCAGTACAGGTTTTTGGCTAGCAAGGCTGGGTAGCAAGTATAAGAGTTGAAGGAAACAAACAAACATACAAGTGATAAAAACAAACATGCAATCTTCCTTGGAAGCACAAAAGATCTTAACTAGAGAATGCTAGACTTATGAGCAAATCAAGAAAGAAAGATTATGAAGTTATATTTCTTAGAGTACTTTTTATCTTTCTCATTCAACTCTCAAAAATAGTGTTGCTACTGACCGAGCCAGGTTTGCCAAAACCAACTAAATTAACTCAATGATCCCAAAGTGATACCAATACTAACAACAAGATCAATCATATAACCACGAATTGAAAACTAATATAAGATATGCAAAAGAGTAAATGATAGAACTTCTCATTAATATTCCATAACGGCAACTCACACCAAAGGATACATATCTAACGAGAGAGGGGACACTTCCATAATGCAAACCATCCTACATGATAACTTCTCTATTCATGATATGATTCTACTAAAAAGGTAAAAAGATAGAAGATAGTGATGTGATACCGCGGCACTCCCCCAAGCTTGGAATAAACCAAGGGGATGCCAAACCTGATGACGAATTACTCCTTCGGTGGTGGTATTCTCTCATCATCGTCCGACTTCCAGGGTAAAGGCTCCCCATCAACAAAGGACATTGTGGTCTCCAGCATCCTGAAACTTGCAGCAGCACTTATGCGTTTAAATCTAACCTCGTACTCACAGTTTTGATTTTGAACATCGTAGAGTTGTGCTTGCAGTTTGTTGGTTGTTTGGCAGAGTGAGAGGACTTCATCCTTGAGCTCAGCAGTCTCCTTTTGGTGCTCGGTGATGAGTTCAGAACAAATCTTATGGATGATATCCACTTCGCGTTCCGCCATCTTCTTGTACCTAAAGACTTCTTGCTCTAGTGCTTCCATCCTGTCCTCCAGACTTCCTTCACCTTTAGGGCCTTGAACCTCTTTTATCCGGACTTCCCCATCTTCAAGCAACAACTCCTTGGGATGAATCTTCAACTCTCTCATGTATGGGTTGATGATATCTTCTAAGGAATCTCCCTTGGTTGATCCAGAGGAAGACATTGTGGCTCCAAATCTGGGACTCTACCTGTCTGAAACAGATCGAAACGAAAACATGACGAAAACATGATATACGAACCTCGGGAGATCCGGGGGATTATATATTATGAAGTTTCAAAACAAAAGGAAGGTACTAGGAGAAAACGAGTCGGAGACGAAGGCTGAGGTGGCCACACCACCTGGTGGCGCGGCCAGGGGTGGGCCCGCGCCATAGGGTGGTGTGAGCCACCCTGGCTCCGTTTCCGCCCCTATTTCGCTTCGTAGCTTTCCTTATTAACTAAAAACTGCAAAAATATAGTTGGATAGTATTTTCGCGGAACTTTTCTTACCAGAACTGTTACCTATTCAAAAACGGAGTCTGCAGGTCTCTGAATTTGGTCCTTGATAAATTTTTTTGGAGTTATAACTTGAAAGGCATCAACATCTTCATTGTAAGAATCTCCAACAATATAGTGCTTGAGTCACTGCCCATTCACTACTTGTGTAGTATTATCTTTTAAAGAAGAAATTTTTATTGCTCCCGAAGGGTACACTTCTTCAATAATGAAGGGTCCTTCCCATTTTGATAGTAGCTTTCCTACAAAAAATCTGAGACGAGACCTATACAATAGAACTTTCTCACCAACATGAAATTCTCTCTTAAATATTCGCTTGTCATGCCATCTTTTAACTTTTTCTTTAAAGAGCCTAGCATTTTCATAGGCTTCACTCCTCCATTCATCTAAGGAACTTAAATCAAATAATCTTTTCTCACCTGCGAGCTTACAATCTCTATTGAGTTCTTTAACTGCCCAGTAAGCTTTGTGTTCTAATTCTAAAGGTAGGTGACAAGCTTTCCCATAAACCATTTTTTAAGGAGACATCCCCATAGGGTTTTTGTAGGCAGTCCTATAAGCCCATAAAGCATCATTCAACTTTTTAGCCCAGTTTTTTCTAGATCTGTTAACAGTCTTTTGCAAGATGGATTTAATTTCTCTATTTGATAACTCTACTTGCCCACTAGTTTGGGGGTGATAAGCTGAAGCAATTCTATGATTAACATCATATTTAGCAAGGGCCTTTCTAAAACCACCATGAATGAAATGAGAACCCCCATCAGTCATGAGATACCTAGGCACTCCAAACCTAGGAAAGATAACATCCTTAAGCATTTTTAGAGAAGTCTCCCCGTCAGCACTCTTCGTAGGAATAACTTCTACCCACTTAGTAACATAATCAACGACAACAAGAATATGAGTATAACCTTTCGAGGGAGGAAAAGGACCCATAAAGTCAAATCCCCAGCAATCAAAGGGTTCAATAACTAGAGAGTAGTTCATAGGCAGACATTCATCACAAGATAAAACAAATTTTGTTGCATCTTTAAAAAGGGTAGGCCAGTAGAAACCTAATTGTAGCACCTTTTGCGCAGTTCTATCTCCTACATGATGTCCTCCATAAGCACTACCATGACATTTATGCAATATCTCCTTTTGTTCATATTTTGGAACACATCTTCGCATAATACCATCCACTCCTTCTTTATATAAGTGTGGGTCATCCCAAAAATAATGCCTCAAATCATAAAAGAATTTCCTTCTTTGCTGAGCTATAAAAGTTGGAGGCAAATACTTGGAGACTATAAAGTTAGCATAATCAGCGTACCAAGGGCTCCTTCACGAGTTTACCCCTACCGCAACCAACTGTTCATTTGGGAAACTATCATTAACATGCATAGGATCAAAAGAGATGTTTTCCAATCGAGATAAATTATCAGCTACAGGGTTTTCAGCACCTTTCCTATCTACTATATGTAGATCAAACTCTTGTAAAAGCAGCACCCATCTAATAAGCCTAGGCTTAGCGTTCTTCTTTGTCATAAGGTACTTAATAACAGCATGATCAGTATGAATGGTGACTTTTGAGTCTACAATATAGGGTCTACACTTATCACAAGTGAAGATGACAGCTAGAAATTCTTTTTCAGTAGTAGCATAATTCCTTTGAGCATCGTCTAAAGTCTTACTAGCATAATGAATAGCGTTTAGCTTTTTATCAATTCATTGCCCAAGGACAGCACCTACAGCAAAATCACTAGCATCACACATTATTTCAAAGGGTAAACTCCAATCAGGTGGTTGAACGATAGGAGCTATGGTTAAAGCCTTCTTAAGAGTTTCAAAAGCTTCCTTACAATCATCATAAAAAACAAAGGGTACATCTTTCGGAAGAAGATTAGTGAGGGGTTTTGATATCCTAGAAAAATCTTTAATAAACCTTCTATAGAAACCAACATGACCAAGGATACTACGAATACCTTTGATGTCTCTTGTGAAGGAAATATGCCCTGAGAGGCAATAATAAAGTTGTTATTATGTATTCCTTGTATATGATAGATGTTTATTTTGCATGCTATAACTGTATTGATAGGAAACATCAATACATGTGTGTTTAATAAACAAAAAGGGTTCCTAGTCATGCCTCTCTTATAGACTAGCTTGTTGATTAACAGGATGATCAAGGTTTCCTGATCATGGACATTGGATGTTGTTAATAACAAGGTCACACCATTGGTGGAATGATGTGATGAACATTCATCCGAAGTATAGCATTACGATCAAGTCATTATGTTTATATTGCTATAACATCATACGAAGTAATCTTTATCCTTAGACCATGAGATCATGTTAATTCCTAACACCGGAAGAGTATCTTGATAACATCAAACGTCACACCGTAACAGGGTGACTATAAAGATGGGTTCAGTGCTACGAAGGTGTTATGTTGAGGCTCATGGATCAAGAGTGGAATTTGTCAATCCAGATGACGGATAGATATACTCTGGGCCCTCTCGGTGATATCACATTAGGATAGCTTGCAAGCAAGTGATGTGATCACTAGAATGTTATATCACGGGAACGAGAAAAGAGTGCATGTCGGTAACGAGATCAAACTAGGTATGGAGATACCGACGATCGAATCTCAGACATGTAATATATCGAGAGACAAAGGGATTTAGTTACAAGCGTTAAAGGTTCTCACGATCATAGGAGTCATCGTTGAATGTGTAGGAGTTAGTACGGATCTCTAGGTCCCGCTGCTGATTATTGATCGGAGAAGGGTCTCGATCATGTCTACATTATTCACGAACCGTAGGGTGGCACACTTAAGAGTTACCGGACACCATTTTGGAGCACATATGTTTTGAGATTTAAAGAATTGCAAAGCGCAGGAATTGTTTCAATAGAAACCGGAAATTGTTTCGGGTGAAATTGCAAAAGGTGGTTCTGCATGTGATATTGAAATATTGCAAGGGGCTATATGTGAATGTTTGTTAATTAAAGTAATTAACAAAATTCTGAATAAATTTAATAAAAGAGTTTTATTAAATGAGAGAGCATTAAATTTGGAGAAACTTAATGCATTTAAAGTGGAGACTTTAAAAGGGAATGTGAAGAGGCATTTTAATGTGGAGGAGTTACCACCACATGAATGGGGAGGTGAGGGTCACCCCATGCGCCGCCATGGAGAGAGGGGCACCCCCTCCTCCTATAAAGGCCACCCATTCCCTCCTTCATCCTTACACCTCCTTGTGAAGGATCTCTCTCCCCTCTAGAATTATTCCCCATGGTCTCGGATTAGCGAGATACATGTTCTCGGTGGCATTTAAATGCAGGAAGGAGTTATTGCTTCACTGGATCGCTGGGCGAGGAGGTGGAGGTTGTCCGGTGGCTTGAGCGTGTGCGAGTGTGGATGCGCTGCTGAGTTGCGAGCTCGGACTTCCACAATCTTGAGATCGGCAAGTGTGCGACTACATCAACCACGAGTTCCTACTGTTAACAAAGCTCGTTGTCTTCGAGGTAAGTTCTCTATGGATGTATGTCCACCCGTTTGCTTTGTACCTAGTAGATAGATCTTGGCGTGTAGTTCACACCGTAGAATTTTTTGTTTTCTATCTGCGGACCCAATAGTGGTATCGAGCACGATCTATGCGTAGGTGCTTTGCACGGGTAGCACACATATGTTTATATGTGGGCGATGATGATCATGTTATTGCATCTTCTATGTACTTTGGATATTGGTGGCATAGTGGGATGAAGCGGCCCGGACCAACCTTACATGTCATCGTACATGAGACCGGTTCCACGACTGACATGCAACTTGTTTTGCATAAGTGGCTGGCGGGTGTCTGTCTCTCCTACTATAGTCAATATCTGATTTACAACGAGTTGCTAATAACTTGGTTATCCTCGTTGTGGTTCATGTTCGTAGGTTAGACAAGTTCTATCTCCGAAAGCCCTAAGCCACGTAAAACTTGCAATTGATAAATTAGAGGCGTCTAGTTTAGATCGTTGCTGGGCTAGTGTTTTGATGTGGTATTGTTGTAAGTAGATGTATAATAGATACTCTTACAACTCACTTAACGTGTAAGTTCCATAGACCTTGGCCTTACACACAAAGGAATGATAGAGATCATACCACGATGCAAATGATAGAGATCAAATGCATGGACCATATCACCTCACTTCACACATTAGATGTTCGCATCTTATATTGCTAGTTTGGCGCGTTTGGTAGCATTATAAGATGATCCCTCATTTAGATATCAAGATAAAATGTGTTCTTCCTTAAGTATGCACCGTTTTGTGGATCGTGTTTTGAGGCAACACGTGATGATCGGGTGTTCTCAACTCTACGCTTTCATACAACGGGTGTAAGACAGTTTTACACACACAAATACTAAGGTTCTTACTTGACGAGCCTAGCATGTACAGACATGGCCTCGGAACACGGACCGAAAGGTTAAGCATGAGTCATATAGTTGATATGATGCCCATATAGATGCTCGCCTTTGAAGCTACACCGACTCACGTGATGATCGGACTTGGTGTGGTGGATTTGGTTCATGTAATCACCAAAAGGACACGAGGGATGTCGTTTTTGAGTGGGAGTTCATTAGTAATTTGGATTAGTTGAACTCAATCTATCATAAACTTAGTCTAAATATACTTTACAAATTCTGTTGTAGATGGCACCACCTGCTTTTAATTTCAATGTGTTAATGGAGAAAGAGAAACTTGCTGCGAATGGTAGCAACTTCACCAACTGGGCTATGAATTTGAGGATTCTCCTCACTGCTGCATAAAAGCAATATGTGCTAGATGCGCCGCTAGGCCCCCCACCAGCTCCTGATGTCCCTGACGAGGAAAAGAACGTCTCTATAACTCGTCTGGAGGACCACAACTTAGTTCATTGCGGCATACTGTATGGGCTAGAGCCAAAACTTCGAAAGCGTTTCGAAAATGGCAATGCCTTTGATACCATGGGAGAATTGAAAATGATTTTCAATACCCATGCTTCTGTAGAGAGTTATAATGCTATAGAAAAGTTCTTTAGCTGCATGATGGAGGAAAACAGCTCCGTTAGTGAGCACGTACTCAAAATGTCTAGGTACGCCGATAAGCTTGTGTCCTTGGGAATAACGATTCCCATTGACTTAGGCATACATCGTGTTCTCCAATCTCTGCCACCTAGCTACAAGAGCTTTGTGATGAACTATAATATGCAGGGCATGAAGAAGTCTCTTCCCGAGCTTCTGTCAATGCTTAAGACTACAGAAGTGGAGATTAGGAAAGAACATCAAGTGTTGATGATCAATAGGACCACCGGTTTCAAGAAGGACAAGAAAGGCACGCACAAGGGAAAGAAGGGTGGCAAGTCTGTTGCCGCGCCTGAAAAGAAACCCCGAGATGGCCCTAAGTCTAACACTGAGTGCTACTATTGCAAGGGGACTGGACATTGGAAGCGCCACTGCCCCAAGTATTTGGCGGACAAGAAGTCCGGCAAGGCAAACAAAGGTATATGTGATATACATGTTATTGATGTGTACTTGACTAGTACTCGCAGTAGCACCTGGGTATTTGATACAGGATCAGTTGCTAATATATGTAACTCGGTTCAGGGGCTGCAAAACAAGCGACAACTAGCAAGGGATGAGGTCTCGATGCGGGTCGACAATGGATCAAGAGTTGATGTGATCGCCGTCGGAACGCTGCCTCTCCATATGCCATCGGGATTAGTTATAAACCTAAATAATTGTTATTTGGTTCCTGCACTGAGCATGAACATTGTATCCGGATCGTGTTTGATGCAAAGTGGTTATTCATTTAAGTCTAAAAACAACGGTTGTTCGATTTATATGAATAATATCTTTTATGGTCATGCACCTATGTTGAATGGTTTATTTCTGTTGGATCTCGATAGTAGTATTACGCATATTCATAATGTTGATGCTAAAAGGATTAAACTTGATAATGATATATCTACATATATGTGGCACTGCCGTCTAGGTCATATTGGCGTTAAACGCATGAAGAAACTCCATTCTGATGGACTTTTGGAATCACTTGATTTTGAATCATTTGATACATGTGAGCCATGCCTTATGGGCAAGATGACTAGAACGCCGTTTTCCGGTTCAACAGAATGGGCGACAGATTTATTGGAAATCATACATACTGATGTGTGTGGACCAATGAGTGTGTCGGCGCGAGGTGGATATCATTATTTTGTTACTTTCACGGATGATTTGAGTAGATATGGGTATATCTATTTGATGAAACACAAGTCTGAAACTTTTGAAAAGTTCAAAGAATTTCAGAATGAAGTGGAAAATTATCATAACAGAAATATCAAATTTATGCGGTCCGACCGTGGAGGAGAGTATCTTAGTTACGAGTTTAGCACACATATGAAAGACTGTGGAATAGTTTCACAACTCACGCCTGCCGGAACACCACAACGTAATGGTGTGTCAGAACGTCGTAATCGTACTTTATTGGATATGGTTCGATCTATGATGTCTCTGACTGACTTGCCACTGTCATTTTGGGGTTATGCACTGGAAACCGCTACATTCACTTTAAATAGGGCACCATCTAAATCCGTTGAAAAGACAACGTATGAATTATGGTTTGGAAACAAACCTAAGCTGTCATTTCTTAAAGTTTGGGGATGCGATGTTTATGTGAAGAAACTTCAACCGGATAAAATCGAACCCAAAGCAAAAATATGCGTCTTCATAGGATACCCTAAGGAAACGATTGGGTATACCTTCTATCACAGATCCGAGGGCAAGTTATTTGTTGCCAAGAATGGATCCTTTCTTGAGAAGGAGTTTCTCGCGAAAGGTGTGAGTAGTCGGAAGGTAGAACTCGAAGAGGTTATTGAACCTTCTCTTCATGAAATGGCGAGTAGCGCAGCTCCAGAAGTTGTTTCGGAGTTGACTTCACCTAATGAAGAGAGAGCTAATGATATTGATCATGAAACTCCGAAAGAGGACACTACCGAACCTCGCAGGTCAAGCAGGACACGTGCAACTCCTGAACTGTACGGCAATCCTGTTATGAATTTCATGATTGATGAAATGGATGACCCTGCGATGTATGAATAAGCGATGATGAGCCCGGATTCCAACAAATGGCTAGAAGCCATGACATCCGAGATGGAATCCATGTACGAGAACCAAGTTTGGAACTTGGTGGACTTACCTCACGACCGAAAGGCCGTTGAGAATAAATGGATTTTCAAAAGGAAAACTGATGTTGATGGTAATGTGACCATCTATAAGGCTCGACTTGTCGCAAACGGGTTTCGACAAATTCAAGGAGTTGACTACGATGAGACATTCTCTCCCATAGCGATGCTTAAGTCGGTTAGGATTATGTTAGCAATTGCTGCATATTTCGATTATGAAATATGGCAGATGGATGTCAAAACTGCGTTCCTCAATGGTAAGATTGAAGAAGAGTTGTATATGATACAACCTAAGGGTTTTGTCGATCCTAAGGATGCTAATAAGGTGTGCAAATATCAGCGATCCATCTATGGACTGAAGCAAGCATCACGAAGTTGGAATCTCCGCTTTGATGAGGTGATCAAAGAGTTTGGATTTGTCCAAACTTATGGAGAGGCTTGTATTTACAAGAAAGTGAGTGGGAGCAATGTGGCATTTCTGATATTATATGTGGATGACATATTATTGATTGGAAATGATTTAGATCTTTTAAACATGTTAAAAGTTATCTAAATAGCAAATTTTCGATGAAGGACCTTGGTGAAGCTTCATATATATTAGGCATTAAAATCTATAGAGATAGATCAAGACGCCTAATTGGGCTATCGCAGAGTACATACCTTGATAAGATATTAAAGAAGTTTAATATGGATGAAGTAAGAAGGGGTTCTTACCTATGTTGCAAGGCAAGACATTGAGTAAGACTCAAAGTCTGACTACGACGGAAGAAAGAGAGATAATGGATAAGATCCCCTATGCCTCAGCCATAGGCTCTATAATGTATGCCATGCTATGTACAAGACCGGATGTGGCACATGCTATTAGTTTGACTAGTAGGTACCAATCTGATCCAGGTTCGGAACAATGGATAGCGGTCAAGAATATCCTTAAGTACTTGAGAAGAACTAAGGATATGTTTCTTGTATACGGAGGTGAAGAAGAGCTAGTCGCTAAGTGTTATGTCGATGCTAGCTTTGACACTGATCCGGATGACTCTAAGTCTCAATCCGGATCGTATTTCTCTTGAACGGAGCAAAGTTAGTTGGAGGAGCTCCAAACAACTTGTGGTGGCTGGATCAACAACGAGGCGGAATATGTTGTCGCTTGAAGCGGTAGCGGAAGCGGTTTGGATGAAGGAGTTCATAACGGAACTGGGTGTGGTTCCCAGTGCGTTGGACCCGATGGTGATCTATTGTGACAACAATGGAGCCATAGCCAACGCAAAGGACCCAAGGTCTCACAAGAATTCCAAGCATATTAAGCGTCGGTTTTCACTCCATCCGCGAGCATGTCAAGGATGGAGATATAAAGATTTGTAAAGTGCGCACAGACCTGAATGTAGCAGATATGTTGACTAAAGTACTCCCTAGGGCAAAACATGATCAACACCAGAACTCCATGCGTGTTAGATTTATCACTATGTGAACTAGATTATTGTCTCTAGTGCAAGTGGGAGACTGAAGGAAATATGCCTTGAGAGGCAATAATAAAGTTGTTATTATGTATTCCTTGTATATGATAGATGTTTATTTTGCATGCTATAAGTGTATTGATAGGAAACATTAATACATGTGTGTTTAATAAACAAAAAGGGTTCCTAGTCATGCCTCTCTTATAGACTAGCTTGTTGATTAACAGGATGATTAAGGTTCCCTGATCATGGACATTGGATGTTGTTAATAACAAGGTCACACCATTGGTGGAATGATGTGATGAACATTCATCCGAAGTATAGCATTACGATCAAGTCATTATGTTTATATTGCTATAACATCATACGAAGTAATCTTTATCCTTAGACCATGAGATCATGTTAATTGCTAACACCGGAAGAGTATCTTGATAACATCAAACGTCACACCGTAACAGGGTGACTATAAAGATGGGTTCAGTGCTACGAAGGTGTTATGTTGAGGCTCATGGATCAAGAGTGGAATTTGTCAATCCATATGACGGATAGATATACTCTGGGCCCTCTCGGTGATATCACATTAGGATAGCTTGCAAGCAAGTGATGTGATCACTAGAATGTTATATCACGGAACGAGAAAAGAGTGCATGTCGAATTGAGATCAAACTAGGTATGGAGATACCGACGATCGAATCTCGGACATGTAATATATCGAGAGACAAAGGGATTTAGTTACAAGCGTTAAAGGTTCTCACGATCACAGGAGTCATCGTTGAATGTGTAGGAGTCAGTACGGATCTCCAGGTCCCGCTGCTGATTATTGATCGGAGAAGGGTCTCGATCATGTCTGCATTATTCGTGAACCGTAGGGTGTCACACTTAAGAGTTACCGGACACCATTTTGGAGCACATATGTTTCAGACGAAAGAATTGCAAAGCGCAGGAATTGTTTCAATAGAAACCGGAAATTGTTTCGGGTGAAATTGCAGAAGGTGGTTCTGCATGTGATATTGAAATATTGCAAGGGTCTATATGTGAATGTTTGTTAATTAAAGTAATTAACAAAATTCTGAATAAATTTAATAAAAGAGTTTTATTAAATGAGGGAGCATTAAATTTGGAGAAACTTAATGCATTTAAAGTGGAGACTTTAAAAGGGAATGTGAAGAGGCACTTTAATGTGGAGGAGTTACCACCACATGAATGGGGGAGGTGAGGGGTCACTCCCCCATGCGCCGGCCATGGAGAGAGGGGGCACCCCCCTCCTCCTATAAAAGGCCACCCATTCCCTCCTTCATCCTTACACCTCCTTGTGAAGGATCTCTCTCCCCCTCTAGAATTATTCCCCCATGGTCACGGATTAGCGAGATACATGTTCCCGGTGGCATTTCGTCTGGAAGGAGTTGTCGCTCACTGGATCGCTGGAGCGAGGAGGTGGAGGTTGTCCGGTGGCTTGAACGTGTGTGCGAGTGTGGATGCGCTGCTGAGTTGCGGCGCTCGGACTTCCTCGCGATCTTGAGATCGACAAGTGTACGACTACATCAACCACGAGTTCCTACTCGTTAACAAAGCGCATTGTCTTCAAGGGTAAGTTCTCTATGGATGTATGTCCACCCGTTTACTTTGTACCTAGTAGATAGATCTTGGCGTGTAGTTCACACCATAGGAAATTTTTTGTTTTCTATGCTGCGGACCCAACATCTTGGACATGGCATTTTCTCAATTGCCTCAACCTTAGCTCTATCAACTTCTATGCCTCTTTCAGAAACCTTATGCCCGAGGACAATCCCTTCATTAACCATGAAGTGGCATTTCTCCCAATTAAGAACAAGATTAGTTTCTTCACACCTCTGCAAAACTTTATCAAGGTTGTGCAGACAATTATCAAAAGAAGTTCCATAGACAGAAAAGTCATCCATGAACACTTCCACAATTTCCTCACAAAAACCGTGAAAGATAGCAGACATGCATCTTTGAAAAGTAGCAGGAGCATTACATAAACCAAAAGGCATACGTCTATTAGCATAATTTCCGTAAGGGGAAGTAAAAGTAGTTTTTTCTTGATCTTGTTGTTTAACAGCAATTTGAGAGAAACCAGAATAACCATTAAGAAAACAAAAATGGGTCTTTTTAGACAACCTTTCCAACATTTGATCAATAAAACTTTGCTACTCGGTTTGGTTCTCGTCGTCCTATTGGTGAGTCCTCCTCCTCTCGTCCCAGGCATAAGGGTGGTGCTGCCACGTTCTTCAAGCGGCTGTTTCAGATGTGACGCTCGTCCTATGATGTGAGCCACAAGGCTCTTGAGATGAGCTTAGAGACTCGGCGCAGGCACAATGAGTTTCTCGTGACCCAGCATGTTACTCCTCCACCGGATGGTCCTGAGATTACTCCAGTTCCTTATGTCAACTATGAGATGCCGCCACTTGATGAAGCTATGCTCTTTGGCTACTTCCCCGGTCAGTATCCTCCGGTTGGCCCCAGTGCCTACTCTGCTGCTCGTCCTGGTTCTGATGAAGATGATGATGAGGATGATGACGAAGAGGAGATCCATGAAGAAGAAGATGCCCCCGTTCAACCTCCTCTGCCTCCTACGTTCTTCTAGTTGGGTTCCGTTAGCATCACTCTACCCCTCTTCCTTTTTGGTGTTTCGATGCCAATGGGGGAGAAGTGTAGAGTTCAATTAGGTCTACGGGTTCCTTGCCGGGGTTTTCTGGGGTTCGCCATTTGCACAATGCCCTTTGCTTTATCTTTGCTTCTTATGGCATTGTGCTTACCATTTGCTTTCGTGTTGGAACTATTTGCTTTACTTCCGTATGTTGTGATATGTGTGTGAACCATGGATATGTCTATTGTGCTATGACTATGTGTACCTTTATTATTTGTCTAGCTTTGCGTAGATATCCATGCTCTATACCTTGTCATATTATACTTGCTTCCATAAAGACATATGGGAAGCTCTCCATACATTATTTAGGTGCACCTTGCATTCAAACGCAAATTCAACCAAGTGCATACTTTATGGGGGAGCTCACATATGTCTCTATGGAATTCCTTGGTTTATAGCTCTCTATTATATCCTTGTGAACTCTAGCTCGGTTTGTCATCGCCAACCAAAAAGGGGGAGATTGAAAGGGTAGTTTACCCTATACTGTTTTTGCTTGACAATGACACCGTAGTTAGAGTGGTCTAATGCTACCTACTAGTGCCTTAAACAGGTTTTAGTCCGCCGGTATGTTGGAAGATCATCAAAGACCCCCCATTTCGATAACAAAGAGAAGTGCCGGATTTTTGCCTTTTATATGTATCTTGAGTCTTTAGGAACACCACACTATTAAGAGGGGTTATCTCGATGAGCTTGTTGGGGATGATTTTCTAAGCCTTATACACATCCCATACACCCACTAGTTCCATCACCAAAGAGAAAGAAACCTGTGTTTGATAGCATCTCTGCCAAGTTCGGTTCTCGGGCCGGTTGAACCAGTTCCCAGACCGGGCGGTCCGGTACCAGCACCGGAAAACCGAACCCAAACCGGGATTCTCGGTTTCGTATACCGAGTCTATCCGGGCTCACGCACAGTGAGTATTCCGGTTTGGAGTCCAGTTTTCTGGGCTGTATACCGGGTGGTCCAGTGTGTGGGCCAGTCCAACCGAACTTAGAACCGGGTTTCGCAGAAAGTGCTCCAAACGGCTAGATTTCTCCCTTGGGTATAAATACCTCTTCTTCCACCTTGAGGAGGTTAGGCATTTAGTTCATATCTCATTCTTGGAGCTCTCTCTCTCTCCCCCCCATTGTTGAAATACAATTTCTTGAGGATCTCCCATTCCACCCAACCAAACTCAAATCCCTTTGGTAAAAAGCAAGAGGAAGTCCCGATCTAAGTTTCCACCAAGCCAAATTTCATCCCGTTGAGTTATCGAGTTAGCTTGTTACTCTTGGGTTTATGGGAAACCCTAGGCGGCTAGGGTCGCCCGGAGGCATTCGGCTTGTGATTTGTGATACATTGCAAATGTATCTATAATTTTTAATGTTCCATGCTTGGTTTTATCTACTTTCTTATGTTTTGTCCACACTTTGGATTACTTTTCATATGATTTCTTAAACTAACCTATTAACAAGAGCCACAGTGCCAGTTGCCTGTTTTCTGCTGTTTTTGGTTCCAGGAAAGTCAGAAAATGAATATTCTCGGAATTGGACGGGACAAAAGCCAAAGTTCCTATTTTCCCGGAAGACTCATGGAGCCAGAAGGAGAGTCGGAGAGGGGCCACAGGGTGGCGACACCCCCCAGGCGCAGGTACCCCTGGTCGCGCCAGGGAATGGTGTGGGCCCCCTAGCCGCCCACTGATCTTGCCTCCTTCGCCTATATATTCCTCCCGATGAAAAAACCCTAAACAATCCAGCCTCCAGCCACGAAAAGTTCCGCAGCACCGCCGCGACCGAAGGGGAGATTCGGGGGACAGAAAGTCTCTGTTCCGGCACCCTATCGGGATGGGGAAGTGCCCCCGGAGCCATCTCCACCGATCTCCACCGCCATCTCCATCACCATTGCTGATTCCCATGACGAGGAGGGAGTAGTTCTTCCTAGAGGCTAAGGGTTCTACCGGTAGCTATGTGTTCATCTCTCTCTCTCTCTATGCATGATCTTATTGAGATCATGAGCTTGTAATCTATAGATCTACCTTGCTACTCAAGTGCTTTAATAGATCTCTGCTCTCCCCATGTGTGTGAAAGTGACAGCGTGCACACCATGGTGGCACTTAGGCTAGAGATTTCAAATACTTGTTATGAGTTATATTTGGAGTTGGATGTCTTTATGAAATTGTGGTGTTTGTTGGAACCATCTAGTGCTCAAGGTGACAGTGTGGGGTTATCTAGATGGGAAAGGCTTACTTTAAGGTGTGCTGTTATAGCCCTACCATGGATTAGAGTGTCCAACCGGAGAGTAGTTTAGCGTAGTATCATAAAAAAGAATATATTTATATAAAAGTGTTCACTAGTGAAAGTATGATCCCTAGGCCTTGTTTCTTAGCATTGAAACACCGTTTGCTATTAGATCTGTTACATGTTTGCTTGCTTCCTTATTTATTTCAGTTTGCCTTTAGACTTTTCCCACGTCAACCACACGCCATCAAAGTATTTTCTAGCACCGTTATCTTATATCCATACCACTTGTATTTCACTATCTCTTCGCCGAACTAGTGCACCTATACACCTGACTAGTGTATTGGGTGTGTTAGGGACACAAGAGACTTCTTGTATCTTTATTGCAGGGTTGCTTGAGAGAGAATACCTTTGACCACTTCCTCCCTGAGTTCGATAAACCTTGGGTGATCCACTTAAGGGAAAACTTGTTGCTGTTCTACAAACCTCATCACTTGGAGGCCCAACAACTGTCTACAAGAATAGAAGTGCGTAGACATCAATTTGCTCCGTGGAAAGTTTGTGAGGGTTTGGAGACTACCTTAAAAGTCTACCATGAGTAAGTGAGCTATTCCTTCGTGGGATAGGCTCGAAGAAGAAGGTGAGCCTTTCTGGCGTTGGGGAATCCTTCGTGGAACCTCACACCTCTCCAACGTGACGTAGACCCCTTCCCAAAGGTGGTGAACACGGGAATACATCTTCGTCTTCGCGTGCTTTGGTTATTCCTTAACCACTCTCTTAATTGTGTTGTTTACTTTGTGATAGCCTTCGCGCTTGAAGTATCTTGTATCATCATCTAGGTTGCCTCACCTAGTTTGCATTTAGGCATACTTATATTCCGCAAAGCCTAAAACTTGCAAAAGATTATAAAGAATTTTGTAGAAACCTATTCATCCCCCTCTAGGTAAACCATCTTACACTTCCACAGACTTAAGGGTTGCCAACACCATTTGGAGCAAATATGTTCTAGACGAAAGAATTGCAAAGCGCTGGATAAACACGCTCTGCTCCTCCCCAATAATATCTCCTAGAAACCCTCTCATCGTATTTGCAACACACTTTGCCGCCACCTTATAAAGAACTGGACAGATTCACACGATCACAAGAGTCATCGTTGAATATGTGGGAGTCAGTACGGATCTCCAGGTCCCACTACTGATTATTGATCGGAGAGGGGTCTCGATCATGTCTGCATTATTCATGAACCATAGGGTGACACACTTAAGGGATACCGACACCATTTGGAGCAAATATGTTTCAGATAAAGATTTAAGAAAGCGCTGGAATTATTTCAATAGACACCGAAACTGTTTCGGGTGAAATTGCTGAAATTGGCTCTGCATGTGATATTGAAATGTTGCAGGGGGTTTTATGTGAATGTTTGTTAATTAATGTAATTAACAAAATTCTGAATAAAATAAATAAAATAGTTTTATTTAATGAGAGCTTGCATTAAATTTGGTGGAAATTTAATGCATGTGTGAGTGGAATTTTGAGTGGAGGCTTTTTATGGGAGTGGGAGCTCCACCCACATGAATGTGGAAGAGGTGGGGGCACCACCATGGCTACCACGCCATGGCCCTTGGGTGCCTCCCCTCTTCCCTATAAAAGGCCCCCCTCTCCTCCTCACAAACTACACCTCCTCGTGAAGGATCTCTCTCCCCTCTAGTTATTCCCCATGGTCTCAGATTAGCGAGATACATGTTCCCGGTGGCTTTATCTGGAAAGGAGTTGCTGCTTCCGCTGCTTTGCTGGAGCGATGGATGGAGGTTGTCGGGGTACCGGACGTGTGTGCGATCACGGATGCACCGCTACTTTGCGGTGCTGGACTTGGTGGTGCTGGACTTGCTGGAGCTGGATCTGATGGACGTGCTAGAGCCGGACCTGCTGGACTTCATCACGATCTTGAGATCGGCAAGTGTACGACTACATCATCCACGAGGTCCATCTTGTTAACAAAGCTTTGTTGTCTTCGAGGGTAAGTTCTCTATGGATGTATATCCATCCGTTGCTTGTATCTAATAGATAGATCTTGGCGATAGTTCCCATCGTAGGAATTTTTTTGTTTTCTATGATGCGAACCCAATAGTGGTATCAGAGCCTGATCTATGCGTAGGTGCTTTGCACGGGTAGTAAACATATGTTTATATGTGGGCGATGATGATCATGTTATTTCATCTTCTATGTATTTTGGATATTGGTGGCATAGTGGGATGAAGCGGCCCG
Source organism: Avena insularis (assembly GCA_023614405.1). Classification (NCBI taxonomy): domain Eukaryota; kingdom Viridiplantae; phylum Streptophyta; class Magnoliopsida; order Poales; family Poaceae; genus Avena; species Avena insularis. The sequence continues at coordinate 87,707,579 of CM042690.1, read as the reverse complement.
GACCAACCTTACATGTCATCGTACATGAGACCGGTTCCACAACTGACATGCAACTAGTTTTGCATAAGTGGCTAGCGGGTGTCTGTCTCTCCTACTATAGTCAATATCTGATTTACAACGAGTTGCTAATAACTTGGTTATCCTTGTTGTGGTTCATGTTCGTAGGTAAGATCGGTTCTATCTCCGAAAGCCCTAAGCCACGTAAAACTTGCAATTGATAAATTAGAGGCGTCTAGTTTAGATCGTTGCTGGGCTAGTGTCTTGATATGGTATTGTTGTAAGTAGATGTATGATAGATACTCTTACAACACACTTAACGTGTAAGTTCCATAGACCTTGGCCTTACACACAAAGGAATGATAGAGATCAAACCACGATGCAAATGATAGAGATCAAATGCATGGACCATATTGATACATTGCAAATGTATCTATAATTTTTGATGTTCCATGCTTGGTTTTATCTACTTTCTTGTGTTTTGTTCCAACTTTGGAGTACTTTTCATATGATTTCTTGGACTAACCTATTAACAAGATGCCATAGTGCCAGTTGCCTGTTTTCTGCTGTTTTTGGTTCCAGGAAGTCAGAAAATGAATATTCTCGGAATTGGACGGGACAAAAGCCAAAGTTACTATTTTCCTAAGACTCACGAGCCAAAGGAGGAGAGGAGGGCCACAGGGTGGCCACACCACCCCTAGGCGCGGGTCCACCTAGGTCGCGCCAGGGCATGGTGTGGGCCCCCTGGCCGCCCACCTACCTTGCCCTCTGGCCTATAAGAAGTCTCCCGATGCGTAAACCCTAAATCATCAATCATAAATCCACGAAAAGTTCCGCAGCACCGCCGCCACCGAAGGGGAGATTCGGGGGACAGAAAGTCTATGTTAAGACCACGGACAGGAAGTGTCCCCGGAGCCATCTCCATCGATCTCCACCACCATCTCCATCACCATTGCTGATTCCCATGATGAGAAGGGAGTAGTTCTCTCTCGAGGCTAAGGGTTCTACCGGTAGCTATGTGTTCATCTCTCTCTATGCATGATCTTATTGAGATCATGAGCTTGTAATCTATAGATCTACCTTGCTACTCAAGTGCTTTAATAGATCTCTGCTCTCCCCATGTGTGTGAAAGTGACAGTGTGCACACCATGGTGGCACTTAGGCTAGAGATTACAAATACTTGTTATGAGTTATATTTGGAGTTGGATGTCTTTATGAAATTGTGGTGTTTGTTGGACTCATCTAGTGCTCAAGGTGACAATGTGGGGTTTTCTAGATGGGAAAGGCTTACTTTGAGGTGTGCTGTTATAGCCCTACCCTCGATTAGAGTGTCCAACCAGAGAGTAGTTCAGCGTAGTATCGTAAAGAAGAATATATTTATATGAGAGTGTTCACTAGTGAAAGTATGATCCCTAGGCCTTGTTTCTAAGCATTGATACACCGTTTGCTACTAGATCTGTTACATGTTTGCTTGCTTCCATCTTTATTTCAGTTTGCCTTTAGTCTTTTCCACGCCATCAAGTTATTTTCTATCACCGTTACCACTTATAATTATCCATACCACTTGTATCTCACTATCTCTTCGCCTAACTAGTGCACCTATACACCTGACAAGTGTATTGGGTGTGTTGGGGACACAAGAGACTTCTTGTATATTGATTGCAGGGTTGCTTGAGAGGGGATACCTTTGACCACTTCCTCCCTGAGTTCGATAAACTTTGGGTGATCCACTTAAGGGAAAACTTGCTGCTGTTCTACAAACCACTGCACTTGGAGGCCCAACAACTGTCTACAAGAATAGAAGTGCGTAGACATCAAGCTATTTTCTGGCGCCGTTGCCGGGGAGGTAAGGTAAAAGGTATTCACACCGGAGGATTAAAGAAGAAGAACCTCCCACGGCAAACGCCTATTGTGAGTGCTCGAAGTTATTTCCTTTAGATTCTGCAATTTTGTCTTTTTGTTTCTTGTTTTCACTAGTTAGGCTTAATGGAAAACAACAAAAAAATTAGAGAGCTTTATAGTATTTATCTTGAGTTAGGACATGAAGTGTTTGAAGAGAAAATTAAAAAACCTATGGAACTTTATTTGCATGCTAATAGCAATGTTATTAGTATGAATTCTTTGAACACCATTATTGCTAATGCTATGGAAAAGTCTAAGCTTGGGGAAGTTGGTTTTGATGAGCATGATATTTTTAGTCCCCCAAGCATGGAGGAGAAAATTTATTTTGATGATACTATGCCTCCAATATATGATGATTACAATGATGAATATGTTATTTTCAGTCCACCTACTATTGAGGAGAACATTAATTATGACTACAATATGCCTCCTATATTTGATGATTATGGTGATAAGAATAATAATGATAACTATTTTGTTGAATTTGCTCCCACCACAATTAATAAGAATGACTATGTTTATGTGGAGAGTATTAATTCTTTTATGTATGTGGCTCATGATAAGAATGTTTTATGTGATAGTTATATTGTTAATTTTATTCATGATGCTACTGAAAGTTATTATGAGAGAGGGAAACATGGTTTTATGCATCTCAATAATATTAAGTTTCCCCTCTTTATGTTGAAAATTTTGAAATTGCACTTGTTTTGCTTTCTTATGCTTGTTACTTTGTGCTTTCATGACTTGTTTATTTACAAGATTCCTATGCATAGGAAGTGGGTTAGACTTAAATGTGTTTTTCATTTGCTTCTTGATTCTCTCTTTTACTTCAATTCATATTTCTTATGTGAGCATCTTCTCAAACTATCATGCCTAACTTAAAGGCGTTAAAGAAAAGTACTTATTGGGAGAGAACCCAAAAGTTTTAGATGAGTATTGGAAGTTATTACTTCAGTAATAACCACTCCTTATCCTTTTTATTTGCTTTTTGTGCCAAGAGTAACCTCTAATGAGAGAGAAGTAATGATTGAGAAAGTTGCTGTCCCGAAACAGATTTATGTGCTTCACCGTAAAAATTCGTATAAAATCTCTGAACGTACTTTTGAGGCAGGAATTTTTATGATTCTGCCCCAGGTTGTTATCTAACTTTCGTTAGTTCAACACTTTTTGATTTGAGCAACATAAGGTCTTCGAAAAAATTCGTCTTTACCTTCTGGTCTGTTTTGACAGATTTCTGCCATTTTCTGCATTTGCTTCTTGTTGGTTCCTTTTTGAGTTCTTTTGGGGAATTGATCTTTTTGAGGGAAGTGCTTCAGTAGCTAGTGTTCTAATGGAAGTTTATTGGTGTTATAACTGAACCTAAAGACTTATTATCTTGAGTGCACTAATGTTGCTAATAAAGATTGTGTGAAGTTTTGTATGAAGGAAAAATTTCAGGTGTATGAAAGGAATGAGTAATGAGATGAAGTATGGACTAAAGCTCAAGCTTGGGGATGCCACGCGTGTCACCCCAAGAAATATCCAAGAAGTACAAGCGTCAAAGCTTGGGGATGCCCAAGGCATCCCCTTTTTCATCAATAAAAATCTCAGGTTTCTTCCAAACGCTTCATTTTTATTGTTTCATGCACAGTTGTGTTGTTCTTGGAGCGTCTTCTTTTTTGTTTTGGTTTTGGTTTTTCGTTTGCTTGGTTTTCTTAGTTTTCTGAATAAATTTGTTGGACCCCCTCTTTCATACATTGGTTTTCAAATAGAGTGGTTTGGATTGGAAAAGAGTAGGAAAGTTCATGCTTAAGTTGTAAAGAGAGCTTGTTTTTGACTGTGACCCATGCTTTGTCATGCCATGCTTGATATTGTTTTGTCTTTATGCTTAGTATTCTTTGCTGTAGCATGACTTGTTATAAACAATTGAGATTGCTTAATGTGCCTTGGATGAATCATGCGTTGTTTTAGCATATTAAAGCATAGTATAGTGGTATTCTCCTTTGATGCTTTATTTGGGTTGACTTGGCGCATGCTCACACCATGTTATGACTATCCCAAGTCACCATAGCCTTTATGATCCTTTAGTTTTCGACTTGTTATTTCACTTTATGCTTTAATTAATGATGTTTTGTCGCTTTGCATGATTATGGCTATTATTGCTCTCTTAGTTTGTCGCTCCCAGTCTTTTGCTAGCCTCCGCAACCAAGTATGAGTTCTACTCATGCATCCAACTCCCTAAACCAAGTTATTCCAAAGAGTCCACCATACCTACCTACTAGCTTATGCTATTCTAAGTATATTCATGCTTTTGTTTACCTTCCAAATTAAACTTGTTATGAGAAAACTAGTGATTACAGCTCTCACGAACTTGATGGCACACTTTACTTTTCTTGCCCTTAATAAACTTGAACCATTGTGTCGTCTATTTGTATATGCTTGCACTTATTTGTTGGGAATTAGCAGAACCATGCTGTCATGGGGAACACTTTCAACATTGCACTTGGTACTTGTACCTAGTTGATATCATGCTCTTTTGTCTATGGATGTCGTCGGTGTGAAATGAAAGGAGAGCTTGTAAGTCCATGGAGTTATGAATATGTGTTAGAGAAACGCACTGGTCATTGGTCTAATCCATGCTGACATGGTGGAAACCTGCAGCGTAACCATAATGAGTTGTCTATGAAGCATTCTTCTTATAAAAAAAGAGTCTTATATTGAGAAAAAAAGAGAAAAGAGAAAAAAAGAGATTATGAAAAGAGGAAAGAGAGAAAAAAGCACCATATTCCCATGGTAAATAAGAAGATTGCTGAGATGCTCGTTATGCCTTGCCTTGTCATTTTGATATGGGGATTCTTCCGTATCATCGGGCAAGGGGTACCCCATTGGCGGTTCTCTATGATACACATATACTTACAATGACAAGAACTTACCGGTGACTAAACTTGAGTAGCATGAGGAGCGGTCCTCGTATACAAGGGACATGAGATTTCTAACTTATACTTCGTCAAGCATGTACACCTTAGTTTGTTCACTTTAACCTTAATCACTTCAAGATGCTTATGATAGGGGCAATGGGAGCTGAAAGCTATAAGTACCATAATTTTTGGAAGCTCTTTATGAGACTTGAATCCCTACTTCCTTCTATGAAGGCCTTTCTTCCACCATTATATTGAGTCTCCACCTTCTACCTTTATGCACCTACTTTGAGAGCATAGTGGCCATTCTTAGTTCTATGTGCATTGTCCCAAGACTTGTTGATTGATGCATAACTTGATATTGCTTGTTTTAAACTATTTGTATCTAGTCACTCTTATGAACTTTGAAGCTGTCCTATGCATTTATATTTGCTACTCTATGAGGGGCAAGCTGAATACTACTATGCTATGTTTTCTTTATGTGAAACAAACAAACGTCTTGCAAAGCACTGTTATTCATGAATCTTTTGTTTGTGCCTTTTCATGTTGCATCATAGTTTCTTTGTCTTATTGCTAGAACTTTGTCTTTCATGTTATGATTGAAGTACTATGATCCCAGCTTTGAATGTTTTACAAATACTCTGATCAAGTTTATGATGGTGCATGTCACCTCAAAAATTATTCTTTCTTTTTATCACTTCCCTACTCGAGGACGAGCAGGAGTTAAGCTTGGGGATGTTGATACATTGCAAATGTATCTATAATTTTTGATGTTCCATGCTTGGTTTTATCTACTTTCTTGTGTTTTGTTCCAACTTTGGAGTACTTTTCATATGATTTCTTGGACTAACCTATTAACAAGATGCCACAGTGCTAGTTGCATGTTTTCTGCTGTTTTTGGTTCCAGGAAAGTTAGAAAATGAATATTCTTAGAATTGGACAGGACAAAAGCCAAAGTTCCTATTTTACTGGAAGACTCACGGAGCCAAAAGGAGAGCCGGAGGAGGGCCAGGGCCTGGCCACACCCCCCAGGCGCGGGCTAGCCCTAGCCGCGCCACCAGGTGGTGTGGGCCCCCTGGCCGCCCACCGACCTTGCCTCTTCGCCTATAAGAAGCCTCCCGATACCAAAACCCTAGATAGTCAATCAGAAATCCACGAAAAGATCCGCAGCGCCGCCGCCACCGAAGGGGAGATTCGGGGGACAGAAAGTCTCTGTTCCGGCACCCTGCCGGGATGGGGAAGTGCCCCCGGAGCCATCTCCATCGATCTTCACCACCATATCCATCACCATTGCTGATTCCCATGATGAGGAGGGAGTAGTTCTCTCTTGAGGCTAAGGGTTCTACCGGTAGCTATGTGTTCATATCTCTCTATGCATGATCTTATTGAGATCATGAGCTTGTAATCTATAGATCTACCTTGCTACTCAAGTGCTTTAATAGATCTTTGCTCTCCCCATGTGTGTGAAAGTGACAGCGTGCACACCATGGTGGCACTTAGGCTAGAGATTACAAATACTTTTTATGAGTTATATTTGGAGTTGGATGTCTTTATGAAATTGTGGTGTTTGTTGGACTCATCTAGTACTCAAGGTGACAGTGTGGGGTTTTCTAGATGGGAAAGATGAACTTTGAGGTGTGCTGTTATAGCCCTACCATGGATTAGATTGTCCAACCGGAGAGTAGTTCAGAGTAGTATCATAAAGAGAATATATTTATATGAGAGTGTTCACTAGTGAAAGTATGATCCCTAGGCCTTGTTTCTAAGCACTGAAACACCGTTTGCTATTAGATCTGTTACATGTTTGCTTTCTTCCATTTTTATTTCTGTTTGCCTTTAGTCTTTTCCACTCCTTCAAGCTATTCTCTATCACCATTACCACTTATAATTATCCATCCCACTTGTGTTTCACTATCTCTTCGCCGAACTAGTGCACCTATACACCTGACAAGTGTATTGGGTGTGTTGGGGACACAAGAGACTTCTTGTATCTTGATTGCAGGGTTGCTTGAGAGGGAATACCTTTGACCACTTCCTCCCTGAGTTCGATAAACCTTGGGTGATCCACTTAAGGGAAAACTTGCTGCTGTTCTACAAACCTCATCACTTGGAGGCCCAACAACTGTCTACAAGAATAGATGTGCATAGACATCAATTTGCTCCGTGGAAAGTTTGTGAGGGTTTGGAGACTACCTTAAAAGTCTACCATGAGTAAGTGAGCTATTCCTTCGTGGGATAGGCTCGAAGAAGAAGGTGAGCCTTTCTGGCGTTGGGGAATCCTTCGTGGAACCTCACACCTCTCCAACGTGACGTAGCCCCCTTCCCAAAGGTGGTGAACACGGGAATACATCTTCATCTCCGCGTGCTTTGGTTATTCCTTAACCACTCTCTTAATTGTGTTGTTTACTTTGTGATAGCCTTCGTGCTTGAAGTATCTTGTATCATCATCTAGGTTGCCTCACCTAGTTTGCATTTAGGCATACTTATATTCCACAAAGCCTAAAACTTGCAAAAGATTATAAAGAATTTTGTAGAAACCTATTCATCTCCCTCTAGGTAAACCATCTTACACTTCCACACACTTAAGGGTTGCCAACACCATTTGGAGCAAATATGTTCTAGACGAAAGAATTGCAAAGCGCTGGATAAACACGCTCTGCTCCTCCCCAATAATATCTCCTAGAAACCCTCTCATCGTATTTGCAACACACTTTGCCGCCACCTTATAAAGAACTGGACAGAGGGAAATAGGTTGGTATTGGGAAATACACTGTGGATGATTTACCTTAGGAATAAGGGTAATGGACGTGTCATTCATCCCTAGAGGTAGCTCACCCCCATTAAAAAAATCCAGGATAGCTGGAACAATGTCATCCTCAAGAAGAGACCAATGTCGTTGAAAAACCCCAGCCGTGAATCGATCCACACTAGGCACCTTTGACGGTGCCATTTGGAACAAGACGGCCTTCACTTCTGCAGCAACAAAAGGTTTATCAAGTTCCTAATTCATCTCTAGGGTCACCTTGTTGGGTACCAAATCAAGAAGCTCATCCATCGGTCTATATCCCTGAGAGGTGTATAGATTCTGATAGAAATTCTGAACTTCTGCACAATCATCCTCCCATGACTCACATCTGGTTCCATCTGCTCTCTCCAAATTGTATATCTTGTTCACACATTTTCTATGAGCCGCCTGAGCATGGAAATAAGCGGTGTTGCGATCACCCTCTCGCAGCCACTAGACTCTGGACCTCTGGTGCATCCAAATATCCTCCCGACGGAGCGCCTCCCGCAGCTATTTGACAATCGCCTTCTCCTCATCATTAGGCCCACGTCTGATTTAGTGCGCTCGAGCTTGGTTAGTCTTTCACGTAATTTACGAACCTTCCGGGCTAGACACCCAAATTCTTTAGCACCCCACACAGTGAGATTGGCTTGAACATTCTTCAAAGCCTGAGCAACCCCACCAAGGCCCTGCTGTCCCAGCCCTTTTTTTCCATTTATCCAGAATCAGCTTGTCATAATCGACATGAGCCTGCCAAACATCCTCGTAGTAGAACTGTTTGGCGCCACGAACCCTCTCCTCAGCCACATCTTCACGGAATTCCATAAACTCGAAGCAATGATCCGACTCCGCTGATACGATGTGCTGCACACGCAAAAAGCGGGCACTCCATTACGTAGGAGGATTTAGTTTCTCCTAGGGGTCAATTGTCAAAAAAGTACTGGTCCTAGCATTACTTTTCTTTTAAAAAGTAGGTACTCCATTACATAGAAAAACAATTTGTTTATATTGATTAGTTCTGCACAATGATATCGTTTTCATAAATAATAGGACACTCGAATTGCTATGGGGTCACTAATAGGTACATGAACCAAAAGTTGATGTGCCTCCCAACTCCCAACATACCCGAGAGAAAAGACATGCCAAAAATTTATGTTGTTGCAAAGTTTTTTTTAACATTGTAATTGTTGAGTGTAGAACTGTGTGTGTGGGAGGGGGAGGGGATGCTAACAGCTGCTAAGAATATGTTATAATGTCATATAAGTTAGCAATGCAATGATAGTCCTATAGTCCAATTTACCAATGTTTGGAGTATATTAATTGCACACATTATCCCATCTAATGGAAGTCCTATCCAAAAATCCCATCTAAAAAGCTTTTAACTCGGTTTTACCCTATTTTTGTATTTTGTATCTTCTGTTTGATAGAAACCCACACATTTGGTTGATGGGGCACAACCATAATATGTATAGCTTGAAAGGCATCATCAACCATCATGCCCAACTATCCCTTTCCATTTCTTTTGGTCCGTATTATATATCCTCTCAGACGTCCTTCCTTATGATCCTCCTAATAATATCCTCGACCTTGATTATGACCTCACACGTCGCCCAAGAATACGCATTATCGGAAGAGAGTCCAAAGTTTCTTATAAAATGCGCGATAATCCTAGAGATATTTCTTGAGATGCGAAAATTGGTGTAACGAGGGTGCAAAAAGTGAAATTGACTGAAGTTTAGTTGGAAACAAAACAAACATGGCCCACGATTAGTCAAGCGGGAGAAAACCCATTCCAAAACATTGTAGAAGAAATATACTCAACTGCATTCGAATGGTACAAAGAGTAATAAGTGTGAGGTTTTTGTGTGCATATTTTGTCTTGTTTTCGTAAACTAAATGCTGTTTTGTTTGTAGAGAAGAAACATAAAAAAATGGCACCAAATCATGGTTAATAGAATAACTATTTGGACCTCTAAAAAATAACTGTTTGGACACATGTTATGGAAAACCTCGTCCCTTGTCTCGTGGTGCTCGTGTCTCACGCAGGTAAGCAAGTTGCAAGTTTTTAAGCGTAGGGATCTCATGTACAGTACTCACTACTTCGTCTCGAATTAGCGAGTACATACAGTATCTAGATGGAGTATGTTTTAATACAATATATAAATATAAAAATATTCAGAACTAGAGAAATCTCCAACGTGACGTCTAACATGTGCAGATTATACAAATCTCACATCACATGCTTCGGTTTGCCCCTCTATCTGACTGATATCTCTCTTCCGTGGTTGCACGGGCATGAAGGAGAATGTGTGGACGAACCGCACTGGTCCCACGTGGCGGCCACCCACAGGCCCTGAGAGTACCGACACGACGGGTCTGACGAGAAGCCGGATCTGGATGAGGGATGCCCTGACATGGTTACGTGGAAAGCGCCGGCGCTCGCGGCCACGCCGGATCCACGTCACCGGCAGCAACAGCGGAACGTCACAGTACGTGGCAGAGGAGCGGCGCCCAGGTGCTCACTCAAGCAACTCGTGGCTCAGGCTCCGCGAGCTGCTGACTCGTGTCCTCGTGGCCGTGCGGTGGAAGCGCAAGTTGTTCGGTGTTTCCTGCCCAAGTTCTTGATCTCATCTCCTCGGCCTGGCTACTGGCTTGGATAGATGCGTAGGATGTGGATAAGCATTGGACTTCCGAGCGGCCTGGACTGCTGAAGTTTTTTTTTTTTGAGAGGACTGCTGAAGTTTGGACGATCTCTAGGCTAGGCTTGGATGAGGTTGCGGCTATTGCCGCGCTACTGCTGTCGTGGAAAAGTGACTCCGCCTCTCGGTCGAAAACGATTTCCCTCCTCGTGATTTTCGGCCACCATTTGGGCTCTTGCGCCTCAAAGATTGTCGCTCTCTCTTTTTCCCTGAACCTCGAGGACGACAGGATGTACACCGTACCAGCAATCAGCAGCAGGTCAGGTAGGAAGAGCTCAGGTTTATTTTTGTACGTATGTAAGAGGGGGAAAATAGAGAAGCTGCCAAGATCTTATTTTTGTACGGGCAGGACGGCCCACATGGATAAGTATGCCCAGCAGCAAATAACGGGCCGATCATAAGGATCCGTCCAGAGCAATTGCCTCGAGAGGTATTAACCTGCCTGGGCCTTCTAGTAGAGCTCAGCATGCCAAAACATAGCTACTCTTGGGCCACGTTGCAACAAGTAAATTTCCACATTTATTCGTTGGTTCTTACAGCAAAAGACAGACGTGTACGTACTACACAGACACAGCTTGCTCTCTGCTAGTAGTAAAAAAGAAAGATACACAGCTTCTTGTAGCAGCCGGCGCACCACACCACAACAGCTACTACTGGATGTAGGACATGCCGGTGATGTCGAGGTCGCGGTCGCCGGTGGAGGGCGGCGGCGGGTGCTTGGGCCTTCCCGCGGGCTCCTCCGGCCCGTCGGCGCTCTGCGTGGCGCTGGCGCGGGGTCTCCCGGGCTCCCGCGTCCCCTCGTTCGCGTACATCCCGCCCCCGTACGCCTCGCGCGTCACCGGCTTCATCTCCGAGATGTTGGGCGCCTGGTGCTCAGGCTGCTCCTCGCGACGCAGCTGCGGCTGCTGCCGCCCGACGAGGTCCGGGAGGCTGCCGTCGTCGTCCGGGTCGCTCGCCGGTACCTTCAGCGCCCGCTCCTTGTCCTCCATCGCCTTCTTCGCGTTCGGCGCCAGCTTCTCGTGATGATCCATGGCGGTGCTCGGTGGATGATCTTGATTATCTATGCAGTTGGCGAAACGGACAGTTCTTCAGTGAGACTGTTGCTGAAGGAGCTGCTCACGCGGGCGGGGTTAAATAGGTGATGGTTGGATCGGGACACGGGGGTCTCTCGCAGGTTCTATCCACGGAGGTTCGCCGTGGAGGGCACACGTGTTGCTGGTGGGCCGGAATGTGGTGCGACGTCCGGTCGCCGCGTGGTGCGCTCCCCGCGCACCTGGGCTGGTCGGTGTGACTCGTGGACGTCACGTCACGGAGTTTAAAGCAGGAGGTGCACGTGTGTGCTATGATGCGCTTGTGGATAGAGCTGGACTGGACTGATATGCTTTGCTACGAATACACATGGATAAGATCTGCAGAATCATCGTCTTGAGCTTGTAAGCTTCGCAAGGAAGTAGTGTACCGCTTCCTGTAAGGAGCGACCGTATCGACATTCGACAAAGTCAGCCCATCGCGTTTGTACACAGAGATGTGGTGGTCGCCGGTGACGGGCAAAGAATGGAACTTCCGGCTTGGCACGTTCAACTTCGTTACCAAAATTCTGCGGAGTAATACTACACCTAGGCCCCGCTTGGTTGGCTGTAATTTAGCCCAAAACAGACGTTTTAGTCCGAACCCATTAGATTACAGCCCGACACAAGTATTGGCACTTGGTTGGCTGTTTTTTTTTCGCCTCCGAATTGTTTCCAGCCCATTTACAGGGAAAAACACGACGGACGTGCGGGCGTCAGTTTTCCAACCCGATACACGAGAACCCTAGCGAGGGCGGCACGTGGCGATCGGGCGGTAGCGGCGCGCGATCAATGGGCCGGGCGGTAAGCGGCAGCGGCGCAAGTTCTGCGACCGGCGGGGTGGCGACTGGCGGGACGGCAACTGGCGGCGCAAGGTCTGCAATGGCGGCGGCGAGCGCGGCTGCGGCCTGTGTCCCAGTCCAGTCTGCCCTTCCAAGCAGCGCAAGGTGGCCGCCTGTGTCCACCTCCACGACTCTAACGTCACCGCGCTCCTCCCGCCACCGCCATACCTGGTAACGCCACCTTCACGATTTCCAAATCTTTGTGCTTCCTATCTAGGAGTTCTTGGGATTCCTATCCTACTCTGCCTTTTGTTTTCAGTCGGTGTTTGTGCAGTATAGTATTTATCTGTCTAGGACTGAACAAAATTCTAGTGTGCAGTAAAAGCAGAGGAATACCTATCTATCCAGTATTTTCATTCAGTTGGATGAATTGTGCATTCGTCAGTATTTTCATTCATGGTTGTATGGTACTATAACGTCAGTGTGTCCCTAGGAGAATCTTTCTTGTGAAACAACTAGTTAGATTGAAGCATGATTTGCAAGGAGCAGTCTTTTGGTTCAAACCAGTTAGCAAATAATTCCATTGCTTCTTGTAGTTTCAACCCATATTTGGAAACGAAATCATATTGCCTCATACTAAGCACATTCTGTAGTCTAGATTAGCTTCTTAACCATGTGCCACAAAATTAGTTAGTTGAATTACGTTTGACTGCATGGTAGATTTAGTCTCACCTCCTTAACCTGATACGATACCCTAAGAATTTCTTTTGAAGTTATAGCAGGCACTCAACATCCTTGTACTACAACCTGAAGTTTTCACAACCTAAAGTATCTGAAGTATCACCGTTAAAAGTGCCTACCACCTTGCCTACAACCTGAAGTATCATTTCTTCCTAGTACTTTGACTTGAATTTTCAGATTGGCTCTTACCAATAGGAAAGATAATTAACTCGATCAGGGCAATTTCTAAAGCCATTATTGCCTCCATCCAGCAGTAGTGGCATGTAAACATCTTAAGTTAGGTGAAATTACTTTTCTCGCAATGAATGGGATTGTAGGCAAAGCCTATAATTTCATTTTACCTCACCATACACACACTGATGTTGATCAATTCATTCAGGTCAGATATTGCGAAGACTGCCATGAATGATGTTGAAAGGAAACACCGCCTTAAATCCATATGAACAAACAGTGTCATATGTGGAGTCCCGATGAAACTGTATAGGAAATCATACTTAATAAAACCAAACCTATATCTAAAAAAATGCTGCCATCTACTTGTCAATTGCATGGCCTCTGAAACTTACGCCTGATCCTTGGTTACAAGCCTGCAACTACTGAGCTGCTAGTAAGTTTTAGCTAGATTACCCTGGTAACAATAAAGGTTTCAGCTAGATTCAGTTTACTACTATTTAACTTTCGGCCCCTTCCGTCAGTCTGTCATCTCCTCCTCCGGAACCTGCAAATTAACAAAGGAACAAGCAGCAACACTAGTCAGGATGTAGATTGATCGCCAAAAAGCTAATTAGTACCACTGGACACCAGTAGTGTGTTCGTAGGCACAACCTGAATCACGATAGACGTAGGTTCGGCTGCAGTCCGAAGCCTTGCACGCCCTGAAGTTTGCTGCTGCGGCCACAACTGCAGTGAGGTCGACAGCTCCTCCTCCACCTGATACAAGGATGTTGAATGCTTATCCCTCCAGTATTTTTATTCAATCTGATGCAGTTTGTTCATAAAGTTTCTTTTGTCAGACTAGTCAAATTAGAAGCTTAAACGTATTAGCACTAGACTACTATACTTTTCTCTATCCATTATTGAAATATGCTCGAAATACCTTTGTTATATCTCTAGTTTTCATCATGACACTATGGTACCATGATATTATTATGCTTTTGAAAATTCTCCTGTAGTTGGATTTATGTTTTTTTGGCCCTGTAGTTGGATTTATGTTTTTTTGGCCCTGTAGTTCGATTTATGTGTTTTTTTGGCCCTGTAGTTGGATTTATGTTTGACTGTGAGGTGTAGTCTCACTGCCTTAACCAGATCACGATTACCCTGCCCTCTAGTAGTACTCTAGTGCGCAGTAGTGGTAGCAAGCTGCTGAATCAGATTCAGTTCATCGATTCTGCCATCCTCTGAAGAAATGCCAATTATTTGTTGAATACCTTCTGTGTTGATGATCAGGGTCTATCTCAGCACTAGTCAAACATCTGTCTACAAGACCAGCAGAACTTGTAGCTATCTCAGAACTTGTAGCTAAATGTAAAATACACAGCTTTCTTGTTCTATACACAACTTTCTTGTTCAATAAATAAATGTGAAATACACAGCTTTCTTGTTCTATATGATACACAACCTTGTTCTATATGATACATAGTTACTATGATACACAACTTTCTTGGAGTGAAATTCACTAGTATCAGATATATCTCTCTCCTCTATATATAGCATGTACTGTTACTATGCAATTTCTACTATTTCAACAAATGTGACGTTACTCTTAATGTATTGTTTTTAATGCATTCGTAGGATTGTGTTGTTTTTAATGTGTTGATATTTCGAAGAATGGCTTAAAACCCAAAAGATGCACATTGATCCTAGTAAATATGTGGATGTTCCTACTGGAGACATGACACTTAGAGATGATTCAACACCCTCAGAATCGAGGAGAAAGTTGGGCAATGCTCTTAGAGATGAAATAGCAAAGAAAATTGTGTACAAAGAGGGTCAATTGAAGAAAGAGTACAAAGTAGTCAAATCCATTGTCAATAGAAGTGGCATCTCATGGAATTCAACCAGTTGCATGATAAATACCACACCTGAAAAATGGGAGGAAATAGTTGAGGTATGCTGGTTTACATCATTCTTGTTCTTTGTGTATTGTTGCCTCATTATTTCCACAACAGTCTATTTGAATTTCACTCATTATTTGCGTTTGCAGGAGGACCCAAAGTTCAGAAGGCTACATGGCAAGGAGTTCCCTTTGTTTGATGCACTGGATTTGCTTTATGAAGGTAATATTGCTCAAGGTAAACATTGTGTGACTTCTAGCCATCCTCCACATATCACTAGTAGGAAATGTCAAAGTGATGAGAGGCAAAGCACTAGAAATGTGGCTCCAAAAATCAGTGCTATGACAAGTCAAAGGTTCAGTGAAGATGAAGGGCAAAACAGGTTCAGTGAAGTTGAAAGAATGAGTGCTAGTGGAAGAAGTCTTTCTTATCAATCTCAAAATGATGATGAACTTAACCCTTAAGGTGGAGAGGAGGATGAAGATGTGCAAAGGAGCTTTGATCAATAGAATTCAAGAAGTGGTAATGGTGGCGCACAATCAGCAAGAGCTAGAAAGCATAGGAGCCACACATACATTCGGTCCCACGCATTGAAGAAGCAATGTCAGAGTTTGTCAAACTCAAGAGAGAACAAGCAGGAATTAAAGAACAAGCATCAGGAAAACAATACTCCATTCCAAAATGTTTGGAAGTACTTAATGTCATGGTTGATGTGTCTGATGAGATCAAGATTCTAGCCTCTGATGTTTTCAAAGATACATCAAATAGAGAGCTTTTCCTTTCTTATGATCCAAGACTCCGTGGTTTGTGGTTGAAGAAGGAGGTCGGCAAGCTGGGAATTCAGTTACCTCCATGTAAGTAGCTCGTTGCCTTTTATTTTAGTACTATTGCCTAGTTTATGGTATTTCCATCCTTAAATTGTTGTTGTTCTTGCTCTTGTAAAGTGATTATTTGTGATGCCTGGTATTAATCTCATGTTTGCCCCTATTGTCTGTTTCAGAATTGATACATGAATCCTGCATTTGCTGGTCTCCAATAAACCAAGGGAACGGTTGTCGATGCTTTGAAGCTTCACCAGGTTTTGCTCCATACTGTTCTAGGAATTTTATTTATTAGAACAAAACAAAAAGTGGTGGGACATAATCATAGACTAGTATATTGTTTGGGAAACCACCATGTAGGCCTTGAAAAGATTAGTAACGAATGCATAGAACTGAGGTTTATGCCATCCTCATTTTCTTTTATTTGTTCTTGATGATAGGTTAATGGACATGTACTTGCAGTAATTACTTTTCCTGAAACTGCCTAGATAAGGAAAAGAGCTAGCTATAATTTGGTCTCATGTGTGTGTATGTGCAAAGGCGAGAGCTTTGCTTCTTTTAAAACCTGGAAATGTTTGCAATTTGCATCCATGCATGCATGGGCTGTGGTTTGGTTTGGGAAACCACCATGTAGGCCTTTACAAGATTAGAAACGAATGCATAGAACTAAGGTTTATGCCATCCCTATTTTCTTTTATTTGTTCTTGATGATAGGTTAATGGACATGTACTTGTAGTAATTACTTTTCCTGTAACTGCCTAGATAAGGAAAAGAGCTAGCTATAATTTGGTCTCATGTGTGTGTATGCGCAAAGGTGAGAGCTTTGCTTCTTTTAAAGCCTGAAAAGGTTTCTAATATTGATAATCATAGAACAAGCTATTTTCTAATATTGATTTTTTTTATTTAGGATGCCAAGTTCAAGTCTTCAGAAGTCCATACGAGTCCAAGTCTTCAGAAGTCCATCTGAATTGAATGACTATTATTTGTAATTTAAGTAACCTGGGATGTTGAATGGCTATTTAAGTAATTTATGTAATTTAAGTTCAAGTCTATTGAATGCCTATTTAAGTAATTTAAGTTCAAGTCTGTTGAATGACTATTTAAGTTAACCTGGGATGTTTTTTTGACCTGGGCTATTTAAATTCAAGTCTGTTGAATGACCTGATGCTGTCAGTACTGGATGTTTTTATATAGTGTGCATGTCCAAATTCCCCTGGAAACAAACCCCAGGAAACAAACCGTGCACGTCCAGATTCCCCTAGAACTAATACGGAGCCGGAAACCAAACAGGTCTCCCAAGCATGGCCCTACGGGCAAGTTTTACGGAAACATCATATGGACTCACGATCTGGCACGTCACGCAGGGGTAGAAAAACAAACCGCTCCGGTTTTCACGAAAGGGATAAAATCTCAACAAACCAATTCCAGTCGACAAAATTGCATCTAACACCAGACTTGTGGCATTTGTTGCACAAAACACAGAAACAAGTTCTTTTTTTTGCATCTAGCACACTTTGTGGCTTAATTTTTTGCACCCAGCCCAAATGAAAAGCTTAACTTGTTAAAATGTTGATAAAATAAATTATGGAAGATGTAATTTTTACTACTACTATACTTGATATTTCCGGGCTACAACTATACTTAAAAAAATAGTGTTTTAAGTATAAACAAATTATGAAAAAATGACAAGGATACATACACATGGCATCTACATATCTATGGAGTTTTGTTACATTACATATCGCATTATTTATTTATTTTTGCAAAAAATCCACCAATCTATCAATAATCATCAACAATAGTACTCCCCCGTCTAGAAATAAGTGACTTGCATTTGTCTAGATTCGATATGTATACATATTTTAGTATATAGATACATGCGAATCTAGACAAACTCAAGTCACTTATTTCTGAACAGAGGGAGTACAAAAAGCCCCCAAAACATTATAAGCTACATAAAAAAACACATAATCGTGTATATAAAAACAAAAAAAGACCTCATTTATTTTAACATTTATCTTTTTTATGTATGTCACATATGAAAATATATTTCAATACAGATTTGATCGTACATACTACAAGTGTATATATATTTGCATGTTTTTTAAGAGATAATTTTTTTGATTTCCCTAAAAAAGGATCACTGTTGCCTGTTGAAAGGGCATGTATGCCCCCCACGTGTAGTTTTGGTAATTAATGATAATCTATTTTCACTAATGTGTAAATTAAGTTTCACATATAGGTTTGTCCATTAGCATCACTTGGACCATGTGTTGGTTTCAAGGTTGAAAAAGAAGAAGCAATCTTTAAGGGATTTGTGTCTATTGGAATCAAGTAGAAGAAGAAGAATATCAAGAGTGTCTTGAAAAAGAAGATGAAGCTCATTATGGCTATCTTCAAGACATCATTAAGAAATGAAGGGCAAGCTCAAGGTGTGCCATCTCTACAAGATATCATGCTTGAAGCTTGCCATCCTCGACGATCATTAAATGATGAAGATAAGTTCAAAGAAGAGGTTTCCCCATGGAGTAGGGGGGAACCATTTTACAAGTCTTCATCAAGCAAGAGCAATCAAGAAAGACGATCCATCTTGGGAAGGACAAGATGGTCTACATCAAGCTCAAGTGGAATATTCAAGGCAAAGGTATGATCTTGATAGGTTTTCTATTTTACCTGTCTCTTGTAGTGTTAGGAGACCGAGTTTAGGATAGATAGCCGTACTATCAAGAGGGGCTCTCAAGTGGGTGACTCGATCTTATCTTTCGAAGAGAGCTCAAATGTTTGCATACATAGCATCATCTTTACTGGTCGTTGTTTTTTAATCTTGTCCATGTGAGGATCTAGAGCTTGTGGTTATCTTCATAACAAGCTCTAGTTCATCAAAAACAGATTTCCCTTGCATATCTTATTGCGTTTTTTGATTTTGCCTATTTTCTGGCTCCACACCTTGGGAGCTTTTTGTTGGATTCTACATGTCGTTATCTTTCCAACAAAATTGGTTTCATCTCGTTTGGAGTTCGAATGCGAAAGTTCTTGCAGTTTTGGTTATGAAGTTTCCCTGATCGGAAGTACCGGCCAGGCGTCGTTAGTTCTGCCCGTAGTTTTCTGCGAGGCTGGCCTGACTGTAGTTCCGGTGTAAGGTCCCTTGGTAGTTCTTCTCACGTTCAGTGACTCTCTATTGAGAGTGCTCTATTTGATGGAATTAACACCGGAATCTGGTCTAGTAGTATTAGTCGGAAGTTTCGGTCATCCCCGACTAGAACTTCCGGCCATCACTACCAGGCCACATTCCTTGAGAGGTACTACCGCTAGGCCCCTATAGTTCCAGTCAGGACCTCGCGACCCTGTATTTCTAGCGCTAGTTCTGATCCAAGTTCCACCGGTACTCGAATTCGATTCAGAACACCTCTATGTTGAAGTGTCATATTTGTCGGAACTTGGCCCGGAACTTCCGTCGGTAGTACCGGCCAGACTCGTTTTTCTCTCTCGCACCGCTGTTTATGACTATTGGTTGGGTGCCACCGGTAGTACCGCTCCCCCACCGGTACTACCGGCCGTGCACGAATCTGTGCATAACAGGTAGATCAGGGAGCCCTTTGAAAGGGACTCCTCTTCCCCCTTCGCGGGTAACGAGCTTTTTCTTGGTTCTTGGCTTTCTCTCTCAACTCCATTGTTGAACTTCAAGAGCTTGCCCTCTTCCCTTCCCCCTCCTATGATTCTTGCATCTTTTTGAGGGATTTGAGAGAGAAGATCTAGATCTACAACCCCCACTAAACCAAATCCCTTCTTTGTGAAGGAATCCTTGGGATCTAGATCTTGGAGAGTTTTGTGTTCTCCTCTTATGTTCTTCCTCTCTTATTCCCCCAATAGCTTTTGTAGCTTTGGTGGAATTTGAGAGTGGAGGACTTGCCTCTTGCATTTGGCACATAGGTTTGAGTTCTCCTCGGAGATTCGGCGAGTTCAATCTCTTGGGCTTGTTTCTCTTGGTGACGAGGGGTTAACTCATCAATGCCCATCGCAGATGGACTTAGGTTCAAGGAAGTAGGGAGCATTGCAGGCATCGATCGGCTAGCAAACAAGCACACAGGGGACACAAGGTTTTACCCAGGTTCGGTCCTCGCAGAGGACCCTACTCCTTCTTGTTTGCTCTTAGAATTATCGAGGAGTCGAAAGTTACAGGGGTGCGCAGATGCAATCTAGCGATGGTGTGGAAACTAGGGTTGTGGATATCCTCCTCGCCGCCCCCTCCTAGCCTTTATATAGATAGGCTAGGTCTCGGGATAATAGGCTGAGTCGGTTACATATTAGGGTTTTCCCTTTAAACTTCTATGTTGAGTTTGCCGTGTGCTGCAAGCAGTCGAAGTCTCCCGGGTCACCCGAATCTTAACTGGGCCTTAGTAACTGATGTCTACACACTTCTATTCTTGTAGACAGTTGTTGGGCCTCCAAGTGCAGAGGTTTGTAGAACAGCAGCAAGTTTTTCCTTAAGTGGATCACCCAAGGTTTATCGAACTTAGGGAGGAAGTGGTCAAAGGTATCCCCTCTCAAACAACCCTGCAATCAAGATACAAGAAGTCTCTTGTGTCCCCAACACACCCAATACACTTGTCAGGTGTATAGGTGCACTAGTTTGGCGAAGAGATAGTGAAATACAAGTGGTATGGATAATTATAAGTGGTAACAGTGCCAAAAAATAGCTTGATGGCGTGGAAGAGACTAAAGACAAACCGAAATAAAGATGGAAGCAAGCAAACATGTAATAGATCTAGTTGTAAATGGTGTTTCAATGCTTAGAAACAAGGCCTAGGGATCATACTTTCACTAGTGAACACTCTCATATAAATACCATCTCTTTATGATACTACTCTGAACTACTCTCCGGTTGGACACTCTAATCCATGGTAGGGCTATAACAGCACACCTCAAAGTAAGCCTTTCCCATCTAGATAACCCCACACTATCACCTTGAGCACTAGATGGTTCCAACAAACACCGCAATTTTATAAAGACATCCAACTCCAAATATAACTCATAACAAGTATTTGTAATCTCTAGCCTAAGTGCCACCATGGTGTGCACGCTGTCACTTTCACACACATGGGGAGAGTAGAGATCTATTAAAGCACTTAAGTAGCAAGGTAGATCTATAGATTACAAAGCTCATGATCTCAATAAGATCATGCATAGAGAAAGAGATGAACACATAGCTACCGGTAGAGCCCTTAGCCTCGAGGAAGAACTACTCCCTCATCATCATGGGAATCAACAATGACGATGGAGATGGTGGTGGAGATCGATGGAGATGGCTCCAGGGGCACTTCCCCGTCCCGACAGGGTGCCGGAACAGAGACTTTCTATCACCCGAATCTCCCCTTTGGTGGCGGCGGCGCTGCGGAACGTTTTGTGGCTGGAGGCTCTTCGATTTAGGGTTTTTTGCATCGAGAGGCATCTTATAGGCGAAGAGGCAAGGTCGGTGGGCGGCCAGGGGGCCCACACCACCTGGTGGCGCGGCCAGGGCTAGCCCACGCCACCATATGGTGTGCCCACCCTGGTGCCCTACTCCGTCTCTGCTTCGTGTTTCCGTGTTGCTCCGAGAAAAATAGGCATATTGGCTTTTGTCCTGTCCAATTCCGAGAATATTAATTTTCTGCCTTTTCTGGAACCAAAAACAGAAGAAAACAGGCAACTGACACTGTGACATCTTGTTAATAGGTTAGTCCTAGAAAACATATAAAAATACCTCAAAGTGTTGACAAAGCAAAGCAAAGTAGATACTAAACAAGAATGGAACATTAAAAATTATAGATACGTTTGCAACGTATCAACATTCCCAAGCTTAACTCCTGCTTGTCCTCGAGTAGGTAAGTGATAAAAGAAAGAATAATTTTTGAGGTGACATGCACCATGATACATTGCAAATGTATCTATAATTTTTGACGTTCCATGCTTGGTTTTATCCACTTTCTTGTGTTTTGTTCCAGCTTTGGAGTACTTTTCATATGATTTCTTGGACTAACCTATTAACAAGAGCCACAGTGCCAACTGCCTGTTTTCTGCTATTTTTGGTTCCAGGAAAGTCAGAAAATGAATATTCTCGGAATTGACAGACAAAAGCCAAAGTGCCTATTTTGCGGAAGGATCAAGTGCCGAGAATCTGACGGAGAAGGGCCAGGGAGCCACCACACCACCTGGCCACGCGGCCAGGCCTGGCCCGCGCCAGGGGGTGGTGTGGCCGCTCCCAGCACCCCCTCGGCCTCTCCTTCCGCCTATATATTGCCCTCGGGACGAAAACCCTAAGTACCCGATCAAAAATCCACGAAAGAGTCTGTAGCCGCCGTCATCTCCATCCCTAGATCGGGAGGGATCTGAAGCTCTTCCCGGCACCCTGCCGGAGAGGGGAATTCACCCTGGAGGCCTTCTTCATCACCAAGCAAGCCTCCGGTGTGATGCGTGAGTAGTTCATCCTTTGACTACGGATCCATGTAGTAGCTAGATGGCTGGTTTCTCCTCCTTTGTGCTTTCATGTTTAGATCTTGTGAGCTCCGTTCATGATCAAGATCATCTATTTGTAATTCATACATGTTGTGTTTGCGGGGATCTGATGGATATTGAGATGCTATTTCAGATTGATTATTGATTCTATCATGTCTTTGTTATTTGAGATCTTGCATGCTTTCCGTTGTTAGTAGCTATCTTGGCCAAGTAGATGCTAGCAACTCCAAGAGTTAGTATTTATGCTCGATAGTGGGTTCATGCCTCCGTAACTGGGTGATGAAATCTCTAAGGTACTAGATGTGCTATTACTAGGAGAAAACAACAATCCTTTGTTCATAGAACAATCGTATTGTTTACTTTACACGATTCGTAAGCAATAATCTGTTGCTTGCAACTTAATACTGGAGGGGATTCGGATGATAACCTGAAGGTGGATTATTAGTCATAGATGCAGTTGGATGGCGGTCTATGTATTATGTTGTATTTCCCAATCAAGTCTCAGAGGAGTCAAGATGATTAGTATATGCATGTATTGCTTTCTCGGTGTGTGTCAATTTCCCCACTGTAATTTGTTCACCCAGCATGTTATCTATCTAAGGAGAGCCACCTCTAGTGAACTATGGATCCCGGTCCTTGTCTTTTACATACAATCTACAATCTTTTACTGCTTTGTGTTTACTTTCTGCAAACTTTTACTTCTTTCCATTCGATACGTTTAATCCTTTGTTTTCCACAAAACACGGTGAGATTGACAACCTCATCGCAAGTTGGGTACAAAGTTCTGTGGTTGTGTTGTGCAGGTCTCCACGTTGCTACTAGCACCGGTAGTGCGCCTTGCCAAAGCTCAGCTAGTAACACCTTTGGGGCATTTCCTTGCTCCTACTGGTTCGATTAAACCTTGGTTTCATAACTGAGGAAAACTTGCTGCTGTGCTCATCATACCTTCCTCTTGGGGTTCCCAACGAGCTCTACATCAACCACGAGCCATCAACATTTTTCTGGGCGCCGTGCATTGAGCCATCAAGCATTTTTATGGTGCTGTTGCCGGGGAGTCAAGGACATCTTCACAAGGGGTGTCCCTCATAACCAATCTCTTTACTTTGTTATTTTTGTGTTGCTTAGTTTCTTTTTTCCTTGTTTGCTTGTTTTGTTCTTCAAAAACACAAAAAAATAGTTTTACTTGTTTGCTTTCTTATTTGAAAACCCAAAAAATGACTACTCTTGAAAACACTAAGTTGTGTGACTTCACTAGCACCAACAACAATGATTTTATGAGCACTCCTATTGCTCCACCTGTGGCTGAAAATACTTTCTTTGAGATAAAACCTGCTTTGCTCAATCTTGTTATGGGAGAACAATTTTCTGGTATTGGTAATGAAGATGCTGCTTCCCATCTAAATAACTTTGTTGAACTTTGTGAGATGCAAAAGAATAGGGATATAGATGGTGATATTATTAAACTGAAATTGTTTCCTTTCTCTTTGAGAGGAAAAGCTAAAGAATGGTTAAATTCCTTAACTAGGAATAGTATTGATTCTTGGACTAAGTGCAAAGATGCTTTTATTGGAAAATACTATCCTCCTACTAAGATTATATCCATGAGAAGTGAAATAATGAAGTTTAAACAACTTGATAATGAGCATGTTGCTCAAGCTTGGGAAAGAATGAAATCTTTGGTAAAGAATTGTCCCACTCATGGATGTTGCTTGGATGATCATCCAAACTTTTTATGCAGGATTGAACTATTCTTCAAGGAACCTATTGGATTCAGCTGCTGGAGGTACCTTTATGACCATCACTTTGGGTGCTGCAACAAAACTTCTGGACAATATGGTGGTTAATTATTCTGAATGGCATACTGAGAGAGCTCCACAAGGTAAGAAGGTAAATTTTGTTGAGGAAACCTCCTCCTTGAGTGATAAGATTGATATTATTATGTCTATGCTTGTTAATGGGAAAGCCCATATTGATCCAAATAATGTTCCTTTAGCCTCTTTGGTTGCTCAATAAGAGCAAGTTGATGTGAACTTCATAAGAAATAACAACTTCGGCAACAATGCTTATGGTAATAATGCTTATCGGAACAATTTTGGTAACAACAATTATAAGCCATATCCTCCCAACAATGGTAATGCTTATGGAAATTCCTACAACAATAATAAGAGTGCTCCCTCTGAACTTGAAGTTATGCTTAAAGAGTTTATTAGTAAACAAACTGCTTTCAATAAAACTATTGAGGAAAAACTCTCTAATGCACAAAGAAATATAGCATCTTTGGCTGAAGCTCAATCTTCTTTGAATAAAATGGCTGCTAAACCTGAAACTAATGAGAATCCCTTTGCAGCTAATCATGCTACACAAGTAAGAATTGATGAAAATGTTAGACTATTAGCTGAATTACATGCTAAGTGGGAAAGAGAAGATGAAATTGCTAGAAACATTAGTGTTTCTACTATTACCACCACTAGTGTTGAGGCTAGCAATAGTTCTACTACTTTAGATGATAAATTTGATTTTGATCTTGATGGTTGCAACATCTCTGAAGTTATTAAGTTCCTACAAAAGCTTGCTAAAAGTCCTAATGCTAGTGCTATGAACTTGGCCTTTGCAAAACACATTACTGATGCTCTCATAAAGATTAAAGAAGAAAAGATGAAACATAAAGCTTCTATTCCTATAAAACAAGAAGATGGTTGGGAACCCATCATTAATATGAAAGTGAATGACTTTGATTTCAAAGCTTTGTGTGATCTTGGTAGTAGTGTTTCTATTATGCCTAGAAGGATTTATGATATGTTTGATTTGCCTCCTCTTGAAGATTGTTATTTGAATGTCCCACTTGATGATAATGTTAAAAAGAAACTCATGGGGAGTCTTAATGATGTTCTTATTATGGTTAACGATTCTTATGTCCCCATTGATTTCTATGTTTTGGATGTTGAATACAATGCTTCTTGTCCTATTACTTTGGGAAGACCTTTTCTTAGAACTGTTGGTGCCATCATTGATATGAAAGAAGGAACCATTAAATATCAACTCCCACTCAAGAAAGGTATAGAACACTTCCCTAAAAAGAGAGAAAAGATTTCTTTTGCTTCTCCTATGAAAACAAAATTTGGTCTTAATGCTTCTTCATTTGAGAACACTTGATTCTTTCTTTGCTTCTTGTGCCTAACTTAAAGGCGTTAAAGAAAAGTACTTGTTGGGAGATAACTCAAGAGTTTTAGATGAGTCTTGGAAGTTATTACTTCAGTAATAACCTCTCCTTATCCTTTTTATTTGCTTTTTGTGCCAAGAGTAACCTCTAATGAGAGAGAAGTAATGATTGGGAAACTTGCTGTCCCAAAACAGATTTTTATGCTTCACCGTAAACATTCCTGAGAGAGCTCTGTCTGTCGGATTGAGCTGTAATTGTTTGTGCTTCTTCCCCAGGTTGTTATCTAACTTTATTTAGTTAACCACTTTTTGATTTGAGCAACAGAAGGTCTTCGAAAAAATTCGTCTTTACCTGCTGGTCTGTTTTGACAGATTTCTGCCATTTTCTGCATTTGCTTCTTGTTAGTTCCTTTTTGAGTTCTTTTGGGGATTTGAGATTTTTGAGGGATGTGCTACAGTATCTAGTGTTCTAATGGAAGTTTATTTGGTGTTAGAACTGAACCTTGAGACTTATTTATCTTAAGTGCACTAATGTTGCTAATGAGATTGTGTAAAGTGTTGTATGAAGGAAAAATTTCAGGTGTATGGAAGGAATGAGTAATGAGATGAAGGATGAACTAAAGCTCAATCTTGGGGATGCCACGCATGTCACCCCAAGAAATATCCAAGAAGTACAAGCATCAAATCTTGGGGATGCCCAAGGCATTCCCCTTCTTCATTAACAAAAATTCCAGGTTTCTTCCAAACGCTTCATTTTTATTGTTTCATGCACAATTGTGTTTTTCTTGGAGCGTCTTATTTTTCGTTTTTTGTTTTGGTTTTCGTTTGCTTTGGTTTGCTTAGTTTTCTGAATAAATTGGTTGGACCCCCTCTTTCATACAATGGTTTGCAAATAGTTTGGTTTGGTTTGGAAAAGAGTAGGAAAGTTCTTACTTTTGTGGTAAAAAGAGCTCGTTTTTGACTGTGGCCTATGCTTTGTCATGCCATGCTTGATATTGTTTTGCCTTTATGCTTAGTATTCTTTGCTGTAGCATGACTTGTTATAAACAATTGAGATTGCTTAATGTGCCTTGGATGAATCATGCGTTGTTTTAGCATATTAAAGCATAGTATAGTGGTATTCTCCTTTGATGCTTTATTTGGGTTGACTTGGCACATGCTCACACCATGTTATGACTATCACAAGTCACCATAAGCCTTTATGATCCTTTAGTTTTCAACTTGTAGTATCACTTTATGCTTTGATCAATGATGTTTTGTCGCTCTGTATGATTATGGCCATTATTGCTCTCTTAGTTTGTCGCTCCTAGTCTTTTGCTAGCCTCCACAACCAAGTATGAGTTCCACTCATGCATACAACTCCCTAAACCAAGTTATTCCAAAGAGTCCACCATACCTACCTACTAGCTTATGCTATTCCAAGTATATTCATGCTTTTGTTTACCTTCCAAATTAAACTTGTTATGAGAAAACTAGTGATTAAAGCTCTCACGAACTTGATGACACACTTTACTTTTTGACCTTAATAAACTTAAACCATTGTGTCGTCTATGTTGTATATGCTTGCACTTATTTGTTGGGAATTAGCAGAACCATGCTTTCATGGGGAACGCTTTCAACATTGCACTTGGTACTTGTACCTAGTTGATATCATGCTCTTTTGTATATGGATGTCGTCGTGTGAAATGAAAGGGGAGCTTGTAAGTCCATGGAGTTATGTATATGTGTTAGAGAAACGCACAGGCCCTTGGTCTAATCCTCACGACATGGTGGAAACCTGCAGCGTAACCATAATGAGCTGTCTATGAAGCATTCTTCTTATAAAAAAAGAGTCTTATATTGAGAAAAAAGAGAAAAAAAGAGATACTATGAAAAGAGGAAAGAGAGAAAAAAGCACCATATTCCCATGGTAAATAAGAAGAATGTTGAGATGCTCGTTGTCTCCTTGCCTTGTCATTTTGATATGGGGATTCTTCCGTATCATCGGGCAAGGGGTACCCCGTTGGCGGTTCTCTATGATACACATGTACTTACGATGACAAGAATTTACCGGTGACTAAACTTGAGTAGCATGAGGAGCGGCCTTCGTATACAAGGGACATGAGATTTCTGACTTATACTTCGTCAAGCATGTACACCATAGTTTGTTCACTTTAACCTTAATCGCTTCAAGATGCTTATGATAGGGGCAATGGGAGCTGAAAACTATAAGTACCATAATTTTTGGAAGCTCTTTATGAGACTTGAATCCCCACTTCCTTTTACAAAAGGCTTTTCTTCCACCATTATATTGAGTCTCCACCTTCTATCTTTATGCACCTACTTTGAGAGCATAGTGGCCATTCTTAGTTCTATGTGCATTGTCCCAAGACTACTTGATTAATGCATAACCTGTTATTGCTTGTTTGAAACTATTGTATCTAGTCAGTCTTATGAACTTTGAAGGTGTCCTATGCATTTATATTTGCTACTCTATTGAGGGACAAACTGAATACTATTATGCTATGTTTTCTTTATGTGAAACAAACAAACGTCTTGCAAAGCATGTTATTCATGAATATTTTGTTTGTGCCTTTCCATGTTGCATCATAGTTTCTTTGTCTCATTTCTAGAACTTTGTCTTTTATGTTATGATTGAAGTACTATGATCCCAGCTTTGAGTGTTTTGCAAATACTTTGATCAAGTCTTTGATGGTGCATGTCACCTCAAAAATTATTTCTTTTTATCACTTACTTACTCGAGGACGAGCAGGAGTTAAGCTTGGGGATGTTGATACATTGCAAATGTATCTATAATTTTTGATGTTCCATGCTTGGTTTTATCCACTTTCTTGTGTTTTGTTCCAGCCTTGGAGTACTTTTCATATGATTTCTTGGACTAACCTATTTTTTTTTGCGGGGAGGACTAACCTATTAACAAGAGCCACAGTGCCAGCTGCCTGTTTTCTGTTGTTTTGGTTCCAGGAAAGTCATAAAATGAATATTCTCGGAATTGGATGGGACAAAAGCCAAAGTGCCTATTTTTCCGGAAGGGATCAAGTGCCAGAATATGAGACGGAGAAGGGCCAGGGAGCCACCACACCACCTAGCCACGTGGCCAAGCCTTGCCCGCGCCAGGGGGTGGTGTGGCCGCTCCCGGCACCCCCTCGGCCTCTCCTTCCGCCTATATATTGCCCTCGGGACGAAAACTTTAAGTACCCCGATCAAAAATCCACGAAAGAGTCTGTAGCTGCCGTCATCTCCATCCCTAGATCGGGAGGGATCTGAAGCTCTTCCCGGCACCCTGCCGGAGAGGGGAATTCACCCTGGAGGCCTTCTTCATCACCATGCAAGGCTCCGGTGTGATGCGTGAGTAGTTCATCCTTGGACTACGGATCCATGTAGTAGCTAGATGGCTGGTTTCTCCTCCTTTGTGCTTTCATGTTTAGATCTTGTGAGCTCCATTCATGATCAAGATCATCTATTTGTAATTCATACATGTTGTGTTTGCGGGGATCCGATGGATATTGAGATGCTATTTCAGATTGATTATTGATTCTATCATGTCTTTGTTATTTGAGATCTTGCATGCTTTCCGTTGTTAGTAGCTATCTTGGCCAAGTAGATGCTAGCAACTCCAAGAGTTAGTATTTATGCTCGATAGTGGGTTCATGCCTCTGGTAATCTAGGGAAGTGACAGAAATCTCTAAGGTAATAGATGTGTTGTTGCTACTAGGGAGAAAACAACAATCCTTTGTTCATAGAACAATAGTATTGTTTACTTTACACGCAGTTCGTAAAGCAATAAACTGTTGCTTGCAACTTAATACTGGAGGGGGTTCGGATGATAACCTGAAGGTGGATTATTAGTCATAGATGCAGTTGGATGGCGGTCTATGTATTATGTTGTATTGCCCAATAGTGTCTTAGAGGAGTCAAGATGATTAGTATATGCTTGTATTGCTTTCTCGGTGTTTGTCAATTGCCCCGCTGTAATTTGTTCACCCAACATGTTATCTATCTAAGGAGAGCCACCTCTAGTGAACTATGGATCCTGGTCGTTGTCTTTTACATACAATCTACAATCTTTTACTGCTTTGTGTTTACTTTCTGCAAACTTTTACTTCTTTCCATTCGATACGTTTAATCCTTTGTTTTCCGCAAAACACGGTGAGATTGACAACCTCATCGTAAGTTGGGGATAAAGTTCTGTGGTTGTGTTGTGCAGGTCTCCACGTTGCTACTAGCACCGGTAGTGCGCCCTGCCAAAGCTCAGCTAGTAACACCTTTGGGGTGTTTCCTTGCTCCTACTGGTTCGATTAAACCTTGGTTTCATAACTGAGGGAAACTTGCTGCTGTGCTCATCATACCTTCCTCTTGGGGTTCCCAACAAGCTCTACATCAACCACGAGCCATCAACATTTTTCTGGGTGCTGTGCATTGAGCCATCACACCATCATAAACTTGATCAAAGTATTTGTAAAACATTAATAGCTAGGATCATAGTACTTCACCATAGCATGAAAGATAAAGTTCTAATAATAAGACATAGCAACTATGTTGTAACATGAAAAGGCACAAACAAAAGATTCATGAATAACAATGCTTTGCAAGACGTTTGTTTGTTTCACATAAAGAAAACATAGCATAGTGGCATTTAGCTTGTCCCTCATAGAGTAGCAAACATAAATGCATAGGACACCTTCAAAGTTCATAAGAGTGACTAGATACAAATAGTTTAAGAACAAGCAATATCAAAATTATGCATCAATCAACAAGTCTTGGGACAATGCACATAGAACTAAGAATGGCCACTATGCTCTCAAAGTAGGTGCATAAAGATAGAAGGTGGAGACTCAATATAAAAGTGGAAGAAAGGCCTTCATAGAAGGAAGTAGGGATTCAAGTTTCATAAAGAGCTTCCAAAAATTATGGTACTTATTAGCTTTCAGCTCTCATTGCCCCTATCATAAGCATCTTGAAGTGATTAAGGTTAAAGTGAACAAACTATGGAGTATATGCTTGACAAAGTATAAGTTGGAAATCTCATGTCCCTTGAATACGAGGGCCACTCCTCATGCTACTCAAGTTTAGTTACCGGTAAGTTCTTGTCATAGTAAGTACATGTGTATCATAGAGAACCGCCAACGGGATACCCCTTGCCCGATGATACGGAAGAATCCCCATACCAAAATGACAAGGCAAGCAGACAACGAGCATCTCAGCAATCTTCTTATTTACCATGGGAAAATGGTGCTTTTTTCTCTCTTTCCTATTTTCTCATCTTTTTTTTCCTTTTCTCTTTTTTCTCAATATCTCACTCTTTTTTTATAAGAAGAATGCTTCATAGACAGCTCATTATGGTTACGCTGTAGGTTTCCACCATGACAGCATGGATTAGACCGGCGGCCCAGGCATTTCTGTAACACATATACATAACTCCATGGACTTATAAGCTCCCCTTTCATTTCACACCGACATCCATAAACAAAAGAGCATGCTATCAACTAGGTACAAAGTACAATTGCAATGTTGAAAGCGTTCCCCATGACAGCATGGTTCTGCTAATCGCCAATATATAAGTGCAAGCATATACAAAATAGATGACACAATGGTTCAAGTTTATTAGGGGCAAGAAAAGTAAAGTGTGCCATCAAGTTCGTGAGAGCTTTAATCACTAGTTTTCTCATAACAAGTTTAATTCGGAAGGTAGATAAAAACATGAATATACTTGGAATAGCAAATGCTAATAGGTAGGTATGGTGGACTCTTTGGAATAACTTGGTTTTATTTGGAGTTGGATGCATGAGTGGAACTCATACTTGGTTATGGAGGCTAGCAAAAGACTGGGAGCGACCAACTAAGAGAGCAATAATGGCCATAATCATGCAAAGCGACAAAACATTATTAATTAAAGCATAAAGTGATATTACAAGTCGAAAAATAAATGATCATAGAGGCTATGGTGACTTGGTGTAGTCTTAACATGGTGTGAGCATGCGCCAAGTCAACCCAAATAAAGCATTTAAAGGAGAATACCACAATACTATGCTTTTAATATGCTAAAACAACGCATGATTCTTCAAAGGCACATTAAGCAATATCAATTGTTTATAACATGTCATGCTACAGCAAAGATCAGTAAGCATAAAGCCAAAACAATATCAAGCATGGCATGACAAAGCATAGGCCATAGTCAAAACAAGTTCCTTTTACCACTTAAGCATGGACTTTTTCCTACTCTTTTCCAATCCAAACCAAACTATTTGAAAACCAATGTATGAAAGAGGGGTCCAACCAATTTATTCAGCAAACTAAGAAAACTAAGCAAATGAAAACCAAAACGAAAAAGTGAAGACGCTCCAAGAACAATACAACTATGCATGAAACAATAAAAATGAAGTGTTTGGAAGAAACCTGGGTTTTTATTGATGAAGAAGGGGATGCCTTGGGTATCCCCAAGCTTTGACGCTTGTACTTCTTGGATATTTCTTGGTGTGACACGGGGTGGCATCCCCAAGATTGAGCTTTAGTCTATTCTTCATCTCATTACATCATTCTCTCCATACACCTGAAATTTTCCTTCATACAGAACTTCACACAATCTTTATTAGCAACATTAGTGCACTCAAGATAATAATTCTTTGGGTTCAGTTTCAACACCAATAAAAATTCCATCAAAAACCAAGATACTGAAGCAGTTCCCTCAAAAAGCTCAATTCCCCAAAAGAACTCAAAAAGAAACCAACAAGAAGAAAATGCAAATAATGGCAGAAATCTGTCAAAACAGACCAGCAGGTAAAAACCAATTTTTTAGAAGACCTTATGTTGCTCAAATCAAAAAGTATTGAAGTAAGGAAAGTTAGATAACAACCTGGGGCAGAATCACAAAAATTTATGCCTCAAAACAACGTACATAGATTTTACACGAATTTTTACAGTGGGCACAAAAATCTGTTTCGGGACAACAACTTTCCCAAGCATTACTTCTCTCCCATTAGAAGTTACTCTTGGCACAAAAAGCAAACAAAAAGGATAAGGAGAGGTTATTACTGAAGCAATAACTTCCAAGACTCATCTAAAAACTTTTGGGTTATCTCCCAATAAGTACCTTTCTTTAACGTCTTTAAGTTAGGCATAATAGTTTGAGAAGATGCCCACATAGGAAATATGAACTGAAGTAAAAGAGAGCATCAGGAAGCAAATTCAAAACACAATTAAGTCTAACCTACTTCCTATGAAAAATAATCTTGTAAAGAAACAAGTCATGCAAGCACAAAGCAACAAGCATAGGAAAGCAAAATAAGTGCAACTTCAAAATTTTCAACATAAAGAGGGGAAACTTAATATTGTTGAGACACATAAAACCATGTTTCCCTCTCTCATAATAACTCTCAGTAGAATCATGAATAAAATTAATAATATAACTATCGCATAAAACATTCTTATCATGAGCCACATGCATAAAATGATTATTACTCTCCACATAAGCATAGTCATTCTTATTAATTGTGGTGGGAGCAAATTCAACAAAATAGCTATCATTATTATTCTCATCACCATAGTCATCAAATATAGGAGGCATACTGTAATCATAATTAATTTTCTCCTCAATAGTAGGTGGACTGAAAATAACATACTCATCATTGTAATCATCATTTATTGGAGGTTTTGTATCATCATAAGAAATAGAATAGCTATCTTACAAAGCCGGGGAACTAAAAAGATCATTTTCATAAAGACTAGCTCCCCCAAGCTTAGACTTTTCCATAGCATTAGCAATAATGGTATCCAAAGAATTCATACTAACAACATTGCTATTAGCATGCAAGTAAAGTTCCATAGGGTTTTTAATTTTCTCTTCAAACACTTCATGTACTAACTAAAGATAAATACTATAAATCTCTCTAATTTTGTTGTTGTTTTCCATTAAGCCTAACTAGTGAAAATAAAAACAAGAAACAAAAAGATAAAATTGCAGAATCTAAAGGAAATAACTTCGAGCACTCACACTAGAGGACGTGAGTACCTTTTACCTTACCTCCCCGGCAATGGCGCCAGAAAATAGCTTGATGTCTACGCACTTCTATTCTTGTAGATAGTTGTTAGGCCTCCAAGTGCAGAGGTTTGTAGAACAGCAGCAAGTTTTCCCTTAAGTGGATCACCCAAGGTTTATCGAACTCAGGGAGGAAGTGGTCAAAGGTATCTGATGGCTCAATGCACGGCGCCTAGAAAAGTGCTGGTATGTGGTGTTGATGTAGAGCTCGTTGGGAACTCCAAGAGGAAGGTATGATGAGCACAGCAGCAAGTTTCCCTCAGTTATGAAACCAAGGTTTAATCGAACCAGTAGGAGCAAGGAAACACCCCAAAGGTGTTACTAGCTGAGCTTTGGCAGGGCGCACTACCGGTGCTAGTAGCAACATGGAGACCTGCATAACACAACCACATAACTTTGTCCCCAACTTGCGATAAGGTTGTCAATCTCACCGTGTTTTGCGGAAAACAAAGGTTTAAACGTATCGAATGGAAAGAAGTAAAAGTTTGCAGAAAGTAAACACAAAGCAGAAACAGTTTATAGATTGTATATAAAAGACAAGGATCGGGATCCATAGTTCACTAGAGGTGGCTCTCCTTAGATAGATAACATGCTGGGTGAAAAAATTACAGCGGGGCACTTGACAAACACCGAGAAAGCAATACATGCATATACTAATCATCTTGACTCCTCTGAGACTTGATTGGGCATTACAACATAATACATAAACCGCCATCCAACTGCATCTATGACTAATAATCCACCTTCAGGTTATCATCCGAACCCCCTCGAGTATTAAGTTGCAAGCAACAGATTATTGCTTCTGATGCGTGTAAAGTAAACAATACAATTGTTCTATGAAAAAGGATCGTTGTTTTCTCCCTAGTAGCAACAACACATCTAGTACCTTAGAGGTTTACATCACTTCCCAGTTACGAGGCATGAACCCACTATCGAGCATAAATACTAACTCTTGGAGTTGCTAGCATCTACTTGGCCAAGATAGCTACTAACAACGGAAAGCATACAAGATCTCAAATAACAAAGACATGATAGAATCAATAATCAATCTGAAATAGCATCTCAATATCCATCGGATCATAAACACAACATGTATGAATTACAAATAGATGATCTTGATCATGAACGGAGCTCACAAGATCTAAACATGAAAGCACAAAGGAGGAGAAACCAGCCATCTAGCTACTACATGGATCCGTAGTCCAAGGACGAACTACTCACGCATCACACCGGAGGCTTGCATGGTGATGAAGAAGGCCTCTAGGGTGAATTCCCTCTACGGAGGTCTTGGGAAGAGTTCAGATCCTCGATCTAGGGATGGATATGGCTGACTATAGACTCTTTCGTGGATTTTTGATCGGGTACTTAGGGTTTTCGTCCCGAGGGCAACTTATAGGTGGAAGGAGAGGCCGAGGGGGTGCCGGGAGCGGCCACACCACACACTGGCACATGCCAGGCCTGGCCGCCCGGCCAGGTGGTGTGGTGGCTCCCTGGCCCTTCTCCGTCTCATATTTTGGCACTTGATCCCTTCCGGAAAAATAGGCACTTTGGCTTTTGTCCCGTCCAATTCCGAGAATATTCATTTTCTGACTTTCCTGGAACCAAAAACAGCAGAAAACAGGCAGCTAGCATTGTGGCTCTTGTTAATAGGTTAGTCCAAGAAATCATATGAAAAGTACTCCAAAGGTGGAACAAAACACAAGAAAGTGGATAAAACTAAGCATGGAACATCAAAAATTATAGATACATTTGCAATGTATCAACATCCCCAAGCTTAACTCCTGCTCGTCCTCGAGTAGGTAAGTGATAAAAAGAGAGAATAATTTTTGAGGTGACATGCACCATCATAAACTTGATCAAAGTATTTGTAAAACATTCAAAGCTGGGATCATAGTACTTCAATCATAACATGAAAGACAAAGTTCTAGCAATAAGCAAAGAAACTATGATGCAACATGAAAAGGCACAAACAAAATATTCATGAAAACATGGCATAATAGTATTCAGATTGTCCCTCAATAGAGTAGCAAATATAAATGCATAGGACACCTTCACAGTTCATAAGAGTGACTAGATACAATAGTTTCAAACAAGCAATAACAAGTTATGCATCAATCAACTAGTATTGGGACAATGCACATAGAACTAAGAATGGCCACTATGCTCTCAAAGTAGTGCATAAAGATAGAAGGTGGAGACTCAATATAGTGGTGGAAGAAAGACCTTTTGTAAAAAGGAAGTAGGGATTCAAGTCCCATAAAGAGCTTCCAAAAATTATGATACTTAAAGCTTTCAGCTCTCATTGCCCCTATCATAAGCATCTTGAAGTGATTAAGGTTAAAGTGAACAAACTATGGTGTACATGCTTGACGAAGTATAAGTCAGAAATCTCATGTCCCTTGTATATGAGGTCCGCTCCAAGAAAAAGAAGAAGCTCCAAGAAAAACACAACTGTGTATGAAACAATAAAAATGAAGCGTTTGGAAGAAACCTGGGATTTTTATTGATGAAGAAGGGGAATGCCTTGGGTATCCCCAAGCTTTGACGCTTGTACTTCTTAGATATTTCTTGGGGTGACACGCGTGACATCCCCAAGCTTGAGCTTTAGTCCATCCTTCATCTCATTACTCATTCCTTCCATACACCTGAAATTTTTGCTTCATACAAAACTTCACACAATCTCATTAGCAACATTAGTGCACTTAAGATAAATAAGTCTCAAGGTTCAGTTCTAACACTAAATAAACTTTCATTAGAACACTATCTACTGTAGAACTTCCCTCAAAAAGCTCAATTCCCCAAAAGAAGTCAAGAAGGAACCAACAAGAAGCAAATGCAGAAAATGGCAGAAATCTGTCAAAACAGACCAACAGGTAAAGACGAATTTTTTCGAAGACCTTATGTTGCTCAAATCAAAAAGTGTTGAACTAACGAAACTTAGATAACAACCAGGGTCAGAAGAAAAAAAAATACAGCTCAATCCGACGTACAGAGCTCTCTCAGGAATTTTTACGGTGAAGCACAGAAATCTGTTTCGGGACAACAACTTTCCCAATCATTACTTCACTCTCATTAGAGGTTACTCTTGGCACAAAAAGCAAATAAAAAGGATAAGGAGAGGTTATTACAGAGGTAATAACTTCCAAGACTCATCTAAAACTCTTGGGTTATCTCCCAACAAGTACTTTTCTTTAACGCCTTTAAGTTAGGCATAAGAAGCAAAGAAAGAATCAAGTGTTCTCAAATGAAGAAGCATTAAGACCAAATTTTGTTTTCATAGGAGAAGCAAAAGAAATATTTTCTCTCTTTTTAGGGAAGTGTTCTATACCTTTCTTGAGTGGGAGTTGATATTTAATGGTGCCTTCTTTCATATCAATAATGGCATCAATAGTTCTAAGAAAAGGTCTTCCCAAAGTAATAGGACAAGAAGCATTGCATTCAACGTCCAAAACATAGAAATCAACGGGGACATAGGAACCATTAACCATAATAAGAACATCATTAAGACTCCCCATGAGTTTCTTTTTAGCATTAGCATCAAGTGGGACATTCAAATAACAATCTTCAAGAGGAGGCAAATCAAGCATATCATAAATACTTTTAGGCATAATAGAAACACTACTATCAAGATCACATGAAGCTTTGAAATCAAAGTCATTCACTTTCATATTAATGATGGGTTCCCAACCATCTTCTTGTTTTATAGGAATATAAGCTTTATGTTTCATCTTTTCTTCTTTAATCTTTATGAGAGCATCAGTAATGTGTTTTGTAAAAGCCATGTTCATAGCACTAGCATTAGGACTTTTAGCAAGCTTTTGTAGAAACTTAATAACTTCAGAGATGTTGCAACCATCAAGATCAAAATCAACTGTATCATCTAAAGTAGTAGAACTATTACTAGCCTCAACACTAGTGGTGGTGATAGTAGAAACACTAATGTTTCTAGCAATTTCATCTTCTCTTTCCCACTTAGCATGTAATTCAGCTAATAGTCTGACATTTTCATCAATTCTTACTTGTATGGCATTAGTAGCTGCAAAGGGATTCTCATTAGTTTCAAGTTTAGCAGCCATTTTATTCAAAGTAGATTGAGCTTCAGCCAAAGATGCTATATTTCTTTCAGCATTAGAGAGTTTTTCCTCAATAGTTTTATTGAAAGCAGTTTGTTTACTAATAAACTCTTTAAGCATAACTTCAAGTTCAGAGGGAGCACTCTTATTATTGTTGTAAGAATTTCCATAAGAATTGCCATTGTTGGGAGGATATGGCTTATAATTGTTGTTACCAAAATTGTTCCTATAAGCATTATTACCATAAGCATTGTTGCCAAAGTTGTTATTTATTATGAAGTTCACATCAACTTGCTCTTCTTGAGCAACCAAAGAGGCTAAAGGAACATTATTTGGATCAATATGGGCTTTCCCATTAACAAGCATAGACATAATTATATCAATCTTATCACTCAAGGAGGAGGTTTCCTCAACAGAATTTACCTTCTTACCTTGTGGAGCTCTCTCGGTATACCATTCAGAATAATTAACCATCATATTGTCCAAAAGTTTTGTTGCAACACCCAAGGTGATGGTCATAAAGGTACCTCCAACAGCTGAATCCAATTGGTTCCTTGAACAATAGTTCAATCCCGCATAAAAAGTTTGGATGCTCATCCAAGCAGTCAGTCCATGAGTGGGACAATTCTTAACCAAAGATTTCATTCTTTCCCAAGCTTGAGCAACATGCTCATTATCAAGTTGTTTAAACTTCATTATTTCGCTTCTCATGGATATAATCTTAGCAGGAGGATAGTATTTTCCAATAAAAGCATCTTTGCACTTAGTCCAAGAATCAATACTATTCCTAGTTAAGGAATTCAACCATTCTTTAGCTTTTCCTCTCAAAGAGAAAGGAAACAATTTCAGCTTAATAATATCACCATCTATATCCCTATGCTTTTGCATCTCACAAAGTTCAACAAAATTATTTAGATGGGAAGCAGCATCTTCATTACCAATACCAGAAAATTGTTCTCTCATAACAAGATTGAGCAAAGTAGGTTTTATCTCAAAGAAAGTATTTTCAGCCAGAGGTGGAGCAATAGGTGTGCTCATAAAATCATTGTTGTTGGTGCTAGTGAAGTCACACAACTTAGTGTTCTCAAGAGTAGTCATTTTTTTTGGGGGTTTTCAAATAAGAAAGCAAACAAGTAAAACTAATTTTTTTTGTGTTTTTTTTGAAGAACAAAACAAGAAAACAAAGCAAAAAGAAACTAAGCAAAACAAAAAAACCAAAGTAAAGAGATTGGTTATGAGGGACTCCCCTTGTGAAGATGTCCTTGACTCCCCGGCAACGGCGCCAGAAAAATGCTTGATGGCTCAATGCACGGCGCCTAGAAAAGTGCTGGTGCGTGGTGTTGATGTAGAGATTGTTGGGAACCCCAAGAGGAAGGTATGATGAGCACAGTAGCAAGTTTCCCTCAGTTATGAAACCAAGGTTTAATCGAACCAGTAGGAGCAAGGAAACACCCCAAAGGTGTTACTAGCTGAGCTTTGGCAGGGCGCACTACCGGTGTTAGTAGCATTGTGGAGACCTGCATAACATAACCACAGAACTTTGTCCCCAACTTGCGATGAGGTTGTCAATCTCACCGTGTTTTGCGGAAAACAAAGGTTTAAACGTATCGAATGGAAAGAAGTAAAAGTTTGCAGAAAGTAAACACAAAGCAGAAACAGTTTATAGATTGTATATAAAAGACAAGGACCGGGATCCATAGTTCACTAGAGGTGGCTCTCCTTAGATAGATAACATGCTGGGTGAACAAATTACATCGGGGCAATTGACAAACACCGAGAAAGCAATACATGCATATACTAATCATCTTGACTCCTCTGAGACTTGATTGGGCATTACAACGTAATAGATAGACCGCCATCCAACTGCATCTATGACTAATAATCCACCTTCAGGTTATCATCCGTACCCCCTCGAGTATTAAGTTGCAAGCAACAGATTATTGTTTTACGAACTGCGTGTAAAGTAAACTATACAATTGTTCTATGAACACATAGCTACCGGTAGATCCCTTAGCCTCGAGGAAGAACTACTCCCTCATCATCATGGGAATCAGCAATGCCGATGGAGATGGTGGTGGAGATTAATGGAGATGGCTCCGGGGGCACTTCCTTGTCTCGACAGTCTTGGAGCAGAGACTTTCATCCCTGAATCTCCCTTGATGGCGCTGCGAAACTTTTTGTGGCTGGAGGCTCTTCGATTTAGGGTTTTTGCATCGGGAGGCATCTTATAGGCAAAGAGGCAAGGTCGATGGGCGGTCAGGGCTAGCCCGCATCACTATATGGTGTGCCCACCCTGGTGCCCTACTCCGTCTCTGGTTCGTGTTTCCGTGTTGCTTCGGGAAAAATAGGCATATTGGCTTTTGTCCCGTCCAATTCCGAGAATATTGATTTTTTGCCTTTTCTGGAACCAAAAACAGAAGAAAACAGACAACTGGCACTATGGCATCTTGTTAATAGGTTAGTCCTAGAAACCATATAAAATACCTCAAAGTGTTGACAAAGCAAAGCAAAGTAGATACTAAACAAGCATGGGACATCAAAAATTATAGATACGTTTGCAACGTAT
This sequence comes from Avena insularis, assembly GCA_023614405.1. Classification (NCBI taxonomy): domain Eukaryota; kingdom Viridiplantae; phylum Streptophyta; class Magnoliopsida; order Poales; family Poaceae; genus Avena; species Avena insularis. Next base: position 87,667,509 of record CM042690.1, on the reverse strand, counting down.
CAGTAACGTCGTGGGCTTCTTCTGGGCTGGACCGTATATGCTAAGCTCGAGTGCCTGTAAGGTATGCCCATGTCACTTGGGTTCTTAGAACCCTAGACTGTTGTGTGAAGTTGTGGTATGTTCTTCAGGCCTCCAATTGAATTGTGGAGATTCCTCAATCTTGTTGCTTGTTGTGGCTTTGTGGATCCATTGTGGCGTTTCTTTGGAGCCCTCCAATTGAGTTGTGGAGATTGCCCCAAGCCTTGTATGGGTTCAGTGACCGCCCTCAAGTGACCCATTATGGATCATGAGTAGGCCTTTGTGGCGATATCACGGGAGAATAGGGTGAGCCTTTTGTGGCGTCGGTGAGTGATGACCCACAAGTATAGGGGGTATATCGCAGTATTTTCGAGGGAAGTGAAACCCAATTTATTGATTCGACACAAGGGGAGCCAAAGAATATTTATAAGCCTTAACAACTGAGTTGTCAATTCTGCTGCACCTGGAAACAATCTTGCTCACAGCGGTTTATCAGTAGCAACAGTTTTGTAGTAGGAATAGTAAAGTAATAGCAGTAGTAAAGCAAAGACAGTAGTGACAATAGCAGTAAACAGTGGGACTCGAGTGCGGTAGGCATAGGGATGGATGGACGGGCGTTGCATGGACAAGAAAATTCACATAGCAAACAGAACATAGGGCAATTGCAGATAAATAAGATAAAGCATCCAAGTACTAGACAATCCTAGGCATGTGCTCCATATATAGTCATACGTGCTCGCAATGAGAACTTGCACAACATCTTTTGTCCTGCCAGCCCGTTTGCAGCGGGGCCTCTAGGGAACTACTGGCAATTAAGGTGTTCCTTTTAATAGAGCACCGGAGCAAAGCATTAACACTCAGTGAACACATGTGATCCTCACATCAAAGCCTTTCCCTTCCGGTTATCCCGATTTACATCGCCGGGGCCCATTGGTTCCGGACAACAACGTGTGTATACAACTTGCAGATAAGACCAAAAACAATACTATCATAATGAATCAATAACATGTTTAGATATGAAATCATGGCACTCGGGCCCTAGTGACAAGCATTAAGCACAACAAGTCGCAACAAAGTCATAAAGCACTAATAAAAGATACTAGGCACCATGCCCTAACAATCTGATGCTATTACATGAAGGATCTCATCCAATCCCTACCATACCCATAGCCTACAATGGGGGATTACTCACTCATAGATGGGGGAAACATGGATTGTCGATGGAGAAGCGATGGTGATGATGATGGCGATGATATCCTCCAATTCCCTGTCCTAACAGGGTGCCAGAACGGAGTTTCTGGTGCTGTTTCATGGAATCTGGTGGTGGCGGCGGAGCGGAACTCCTTCTGGAAAAACATCGAACCCCCAAAGTTTTTAGGTCAGAAGGCTCCTTATAGGCGAAGAGAGAAGCCGAGGGGGTGCCTGGGGGGCCCACACCACCCCCTGGCGCGGCCTGGCCTGGCCCACGCCAGCAGGTGGTGTGGCCACCCCCTGGCTCTTCTCCGTCTCGTATTCTGGCTCCTGGAGTCTTCGGGTGAAATAGGATTTTTGGCATATTTTCTGGGATTTTTCCTGATAGTTGGTTTTCTGCACAAAAAGTAGACACCAAGGCAATTCTGCTGAAAACAACGTCATTCCGCGTTAGTTGCATTCAAATCACACAAGTTTAGAGGAGAAACAATAGCAAAAGTGTTTGGGAAAGTAGATACGTTTTGGACGTATCAACTCCCCCCAAGCTTAGCTTATTGCTTGTCCTCAAGCAATTCAGTTGAAAACTGAGTGCGATAAAAGAACTTTCACGAACACATTTGCTTCATATGAAGTAAATATTCTCAGCAATGTGATCAACTACTTAGACAGTTCATAATAAAGAGTATGCAACTGAGTCTACTTAATAGTCATTGCAAGCTATGAAGAGATTCCAACTCAAGAATAATAAGTAGCATGAGGCACAAACATAAGCAACATTACAATGCTCATAAAAAGGTATGATAGAGTGGTATCTCGTTTGCCTTTGATTATGAATGCCAAGGCACCTCTGAAGTTCAAGTGATGACTAGAAGTAAAGATATCAAAGATACAAGCATCAAAGTCATAACACAAATAATCAAGTAATGGAACAAACACAAATAATGACAACTATGCTCTCAAGAAGGTGCTCAAAGAATATGTGGAGACTCAACAAGGAAATGAAAAGGTTTTGAATAGTTTGAAAGGCTTCCAAATGCTGAAAGTATGGTACTCATTAGCTTTGAGCTCTCGTTGCCCCTATCATAAGCATCTTTAATATGGTTAAGGTTAAAGTGACACAACTAAGAGGATATGCTTGACAAGTTATAAATCGAAGCCTCATGCCCCTTACTTACGAAGACCGATCCTCATGCTACTCAACTTCAGTCACAAGTAAGCTCTTGTTATTGTAAGTATATACGTATCATAGAGAACCGCCAATGGGGTACCCCTTGCACATGACACAGGAGCTATCCCATGACAAGGCAAGCAGACAATGAGCATCTCAGCGATCTTTTTATTTACTATGTGCATAGATTTTTATTGAGGATGCTTCATAGAATGCTCATTATGGTTATGTTGCAAGTTTCCATCATGATTAGGCATGGCTTAGGCTAGCGGCCCAGGCGTTTCTCTAACATACATACAAACTCCATGATCTTACAAGTTCCACTTTTATTTCACACCGCCAGGATCCATAAGCAAAAGAACATGATATCAACGAGGTACTAAGTACCAATGAAATGTTGAAAATGTTCCCCATGAAACATGGTTATGCTAACTTCAACTTATAAAGCGCAAGCATATACGCAACAAAGAAGGACTCAATGGTTCAGGTTTATTAAGTGCAAGAAAATAAAGTGTGCCATCAAGTTCGTGAGAGCTTTACTAACTAACTTTCTCATAACAAGCAAATATTTTATTCGGAAGAAAACAAGGCATATTGAATATGCACGGAGGTAGCAAATGATGCTAATGGGTAGGTATGGTGGACACTTTGGAAATATTTGGTTTAGGGAGTTGGGAACTTGAGTAAAACATACTCAGTGAAAGTGAAGGCTAGCAATAGTAAGGGAGCGACAAACGAGAGAGCAATAGCTGTCATTATCATGCTTGCAACAAAACAAGACTACTCATGGCATGAAAGTGATTCAAGATCCTCAAGGCAAAATAATTCATCGAGGCTCAACTGATTATTACAGTCATGTGCATGCGTGAGCATGTGCCAAGTCAATTCAAATGAAACATTCAGAGGAGGATAGCACGGTGTCATACCAATTTATGAATAAAGCAATGCAAGCAAACATTCATAAGACATGCTACAAACTATTAGCGAGCTGGAGCTAATCATAAGAAAGCAAGAACTACTAAGCATCCAAAGATAACATACACCCTACTTGAACGGACTAAGCAAGCCCACAGTGATGAGTATATGGACAAAAATGAAAACAAACAGAGTTCGTTACCAGCCTCTTACCATGCCTCAAGTTGTCATTGATCCTCATTATTGCTCTTCACTTGTGTGGCTTGAATAATAATATGAAACCAATATCCACTGACGACTGCCGAACCCTGTAGCAAACTCGCAAAAACCAAAGAAGAACGACAAATATTTTTGGTGTTTTCGATTTTTAAACAAGAACCAAAAGAGAAAAACAAGCAAAGCAAAATCTTTTTGGGTTTTTTGAATAGTTCAAACAAAGCAAAAAGGGAAAAGCAAACCAAGGCAAAAAGAAGAAGCAAACCAAAGAGAAACAACAGAAATATTTTTGGTCTTTTTGTGTTTTTAGAAAGCATAAGCAAAGAAAAACGAAAACTAAAAAGAGAACGAAAACATGAATATACAAAGTATCGACGCAACATGATATGGAGATGAGTGCGGTGTCGGCGTACCTCCCCCCAAGCTTAGGCTTTTGGCCTAAGTGGGTATCAATCCCAAGCTGGCCAGGATGAAGTGTCACCCTGGTACGACGAAGAGGTCCCCTCATCCCGGTGCAAACTCGAGTACGTCCCTCCGTAATGCGCAGAGTAATCATAGGAGGGCACATCCTCCTGGTGTTGCTCGTGGAAACCCAGCAAGCGAAGCTGCTCGTCCACCTCCTCCTTGGAGCGCGACCATGGTATCCCGTGAACACTAAACAAAGCAGGCTGTGGCAAAATGATCTCCCTTTCATCCCTGTCAGTGAAAAGCATCCTATATACTAGATTGTTCAAATCAGAGGTAGCAGTGACAAAGTGATGAGTTTTCATGGCAACAAGGTCAAGCCTCTGTGGTGCCAGCATAGCATCATAGGGATCCACTGAAAGACCTAATGCATTCACTATACGCGAGGCAATGATGCCCCCATAGATAGGCCCCCTAGCAGCTAGGCGGCGGGCAATAAGCGAGCCAAGATTGTACCGAGTATCATTGTTAAGCGCAGCAGCAAGGAACGCTAAATGATAGTTGGAGATATTACTTGTGTTCTCCCTACCAAGTACACTAGTAGCAACATAATATGCAAAGTATCTAAGAGTAGGGAGTTGGATATTTCTTATCTTTCCGCGCTGCACCACGCGGTCATCATCATTGGTCACCCCTCGGTAAAGCTCCAACAAATCAGCGGGTCGCCCCTGAATTTTCTTCACGGTCCCTGTCATGCGCACACCTACAATACTGCAAAATCTCTCCAAAGGCATGGTGAAGGGCAGATCATAGATTTTAAAAAAGACAGTAGACTGATAGGGTGTGTTAGTAAACGTGAAGCTCTCAACAAAAGTTTTGGTGAGCATAGCGTATTGTGCACTCTCATCTTGCATATATGAGGTCAAACCAACCCTCTCAATCAGTAGCAAGAAATCATCAAGAATACCTACAGCTTGTAAGAAAGTAAAACAAAGGAAAAGAGGATGGGTGAGCATCCCCATCATCCCTTTCACTACCAATACGAGTTGCAATGAGATCTTCATTGTATGATGGCCTAGCTTGAGAGGCTGTCCTTGAGGGCCTCGACCTCCTAGGTGCATCACTCTCAAATATCTCTCCAAAAGTATGGTTGTTCATGCTTGGTATTCTGAAATTTAAACACCTATTAAACAAGTGATTGCAAAGTAAATATAATGAAGGATTCTACTCATAGGGACTTGCAAGAGGCCTAAAAATGCATCAAAACTATATCTCTAAGCATCAAACAAGCTTACAAGCTCTCATAACCAGTCACCTACAGCAGCAAAATACTCAACATATAATCCACTAAACACAAATCTACTTGGACAAGGGGAGGAGTCACATACCAGGGAACAAATGCTCCAAATTTCAGCAAGAAATATGGGCTGAGCACAGAGATCGAAAAAACGAGAGCAAACACAGCAAGAACGCGATTTTGAGATATGAACTTGAGCTTACTCGGGAGAGAGAACAAAGTGGCAGGTGAGAGAGTTAGTGGGGGGGGGGCAGGGGTGGCCCACACCAGGGCATGGCGCCACCCAAGGCTGGCCACGCCACCATGTGGTGTGCCTGCCTGGTGGGCCCCACTGGTACCTCCCAGGTACTCCTCTGCCCCTTTTTTCACGTAAAAATTTAATATGAATTTTCTGGATTTTTTCGAGACACTTTATTTTTGGGCATTTTTCAGAAATAGAAGAATGATTTTTTTGACAGACAGATTTTTTCTTTTGGAAACATGATGCAAGGACAAAACAAGGCTAGAACTACAGAAGTTCTAGAATGCAAGCAACTAACAACAAAAAGAAAACTAAACAAAAGCAAAAACTAAAATTCAAAAGATAGAAATAAACAGGAATAATCATAGTGAAAACATTGTTTTGTTCAATGGAATCCTTTTGTTAACAAGGTTGATCAAGTCTTGCTACCAAAACAATTGCCTATGAGACAAAACTTTGTACTCCACTAATGATTATGTTACCTCTACCTTGATAGCAATAGTCCCAATCATAATAGTTTCAAATTTTTCTCTTGGTATGGGACAATATATTTCTCCAACTTGAATGCCCTCAACATGTTCAATTGAATTCAAACCATAAGTCCTTTCAATCTTCTTGGGGAAATAGACAGTATGTTCCTTGTCATTAACATTGAAGGTCACCTTTCCTTGATTACAATTAATCACACCTCCTGCAGTATTAAGAAAAGGTCTCCCAAGAATAATAGACATATTATCATCTTTGGGCATTTCAGGCACAACAAAATCAGTTAATATCAAGCAATTGTGAGCCACCTGAACATGTACATCTTCACATATACCCACAGGAATAGTGGTAGATTTATCAGCCATTTGCAAAGATATATCAGTTGGTATTAATTTTTCAAGTTGAAGCCTCTTATAGGGAGAGAAAGGCATAACACTAACTCCAGCTCCCAAATCACACAAAGCAGTTCTAACATAATTGTTCTTAATAGAGCAAGGGATAGTTGGAATCCCTAGGTCTCCAAGTTTCTTAGGAACCTTACCATTGAAGGAATAATTAGCAAGCAAAGTAGAAATTTCTTCATTAGGGATCTTCCTTTTATTCGAGACAATATCCTTCATATACTTTGAGTAAGGAGGCAATTTAATAGCATCAGTCAAAGGAATTTGCAAGAATAAAGGTTTCATCCACTCACAAAACTTATTATAGTGTTCATCTTCCTTTGACTTGTGTTTCTTATCAGAGAAAGGCATAGGTTTTTGGACCCAAGGTTCTCTTTCACTTCCGTGTTTCTTAGCAATAAAATCCTCTTTGGTGTATTTAGTATTCTTAGTGTGGTTTTGAGGTTCTTCCTCAACTTTCTCTTCATTAGGAACACCATTTTCTTCATTACCACTCTCAGTTTCAGCATCAGAGATAGATATACTATTAGGATCTATAGCAGGTTCAGAGGGTTCTACAACAGTTTTATGTTTCTTTTTCCTTTTCTTACGAGTAGAACCACTATTTTTAGCTTGTTGAGAATCCTGATCAATTCTTTTGGGATGCCCCTCTGGATATAGAGGATCCTGGGTAACAGCACCACTTCTAGTTCTAATTTCATAAGCATGTTTTTCTTTAGCAGCATTAACTAGCAAGTCGTTTTGCACTTTAACGAGTTGATCTATTTGAGTTTGAACCATTTGAAAGTGTTTAACAATCATTTTAACATCATTAGAGGTTCTTTCCACAATATCTTTCAACTCAACAATAGCTCTAGTGTTTTCCATTAGATGATTTTGCACCCTTTTATTAAAGTTATCTTGCTTAACAATAAAGATATCAAATTCTTCTAAGCATTGATCAGGAGGTTTCAAGTAAGGGATATCACCTTCATCAAAGTGCTGGAGAGAGTGTACCTCAATAGTGGATGAGTAGGGAATAGGCTTACATAATTCTTCTATAGGAGGTAAATTCTTGACATCTGCAGCTTTAATTCCCTTCTCCTTAAGACATTTCTTAGCTTCCTTCATCACTTCATCATTTAATTCATTAACTCCCCTCTTCTTTGATGTTGGAATAGGCACATGAATAGATGGTTTAGGTACAATTACTTCAGGTATAGCTTGTTTAGAAGGAGCCCAATCTTCATAATTCTTGCTTATTTTAGCCATTAATTCCTCAGCTTCCTTAGGAGTCCTATTCCTGAAAACACATTCAGCACAACTATCTAGGTATGTCCTAGATTCCCCGGTTAGTCCATTATAAAATATATCAAGAAGCTCATTCTTAGGTAATGGACTTCCAGCTTGTGCATGAATCAAAGCACAAAACCTTGCCCAAGATTCAGGCAATACCTCTTTTTCTCCCTGTTTAAAATCAAAAAGTTCCTGCAAAATAGCATGTATAGCACTAGGAGGAAAATATTTCTGCAGGAAAGTACTAATCAAACACTCAGGGCTATTAATAGATCCAAGAGGTAAATTACTAAACCAAGTTTTAGCTTCTCCTTTCAGTGAAAAGGGAAAAATCTTAGCAACAAAGTAAGTAGGCATCTTAATATCATCAGAAAACAAGCCACTCATGGTAGAAAGTTTATTCATATGTGCTACCGCACTTTCATTCTTAGTCCCACAAAAAGGTTCTTTCTCGACAATATCTATGTAAGATAGATCGAGAGAGAAATCATAATCCTCATCTATAATGTTTATGGGAGAAGCAACAAACTTAGCATCAGGAGACAATTTGGGTCTAATAGTACGCCTCTCAAGGAGACTCTTAGTAGCGCTCCTATCATGGGTGTTCTTACATTCTTTAATAAACTCATCGGTCATCTCAACATAACCATCTTCAATATCATAACTCTCACTAGACTCAGGTGAGCTAACAGGTGTGGTAGTGTCTTCATTAGGAGTTTCGGTATTTCCAGCTATAGTTCTAGCAATCGTAGCATCTAGGAAAGGACCTAATGAACCACTCTTATCAAGCACAGTAGAAGCAGCATCATAAGCATCAGAAGTTTCAGATTCAGCAGTAGTAGCAGTGTGTGTAGCATGTGTATGTGGTGGTGTAAGGAACTTACTCATAATAGACGATGAATCAAGAGTAGCAGAGGTGTTCAGAACTGTACCTCTTCTTGTAGTGGATGGTAAAATGGGAACCTTGCCATCACGAGACTTACCCATGATGGATGGATAGCAACGAACAATAGAGAATCCAAGTGAACTTAATAAATAAAGCTATGCTCCCCGGCAACGGCGCTAGAAAATAGTCTTGATGACCCACAAGTATAGGGGGTGTATCGCAGTGTTTTCGAGGGAAGTGAAACCCAATTTATTGATTCGACACAAGGGGAGCCAAAGAATATTTATAAGCCTTAACAACTGAGTTGTCAATTCAGCTACACCTAGAAACAATCTTTCTCACAGCGGTTTATCAGTAGCAACAGTTTTGTAGTAGGAATAGTAAAGTAATAGTAGTAGTAAAGCAAAGACAGTAGTGACAATAGTAGTAAACAGTGGGATTCGAGTGCGGTAGGCATAGGGATGGATGGACGTGCGTTGCATGGACAAGATAATTCACATAGGAATCAGCACATAGAGCAATTTTAGATAAATAAGATAAAGCATCCAAGTACTAGACAATCCTAGGCATGTGCTCCATATATAGTCATACGTGCTCGCAATGAGAACTTGCACGACATCTTTTGTCCTGCCAGCCCGTTTGCAGCGGGGCCTCTAGGGAACTACTGGCAATTAAGGTGCTCCTTTTAATAGAGCACCGGAGCAAAGCATTAACACTCCGTGAACACATGTGATCCTCACATCAAAGCCTTTCCCTTCCGGTTATCCCGATTTCTGTCACTTCGGGGCCATTGGTTCCGGACAACAACGTGTGTATACAACTTGCAGATAAGACCAAAAACAATACTATCATAATGAATCAATAACATGTTCAGATCTGAAATCATGGCACTCGGGCCCTAGTGACAAGCATTAAGCACAACAAGTCACAACAAAGTCATAAAGCACTAATAAAAGATACTAGGCATCATGCCCTAACAATCTGATGCCATTACATGAAGGATCTCATCCAATCCCTACCATCCCCATAGCCTACAGCGGGGGATTACTCACTCATAGATGGGGGAAACATGGATTGTCGATGGATAAGCGATGGTGATGATGATGGCGATGATCTCCTCCAATTCCCCGTCCCGGTAGGGTGCCAGAACGGAGTTTCTGGTGCTGTTTCGTGGAATCTGGTGGTGGCGGCGGAGCGGAACTCCTTTTGGAAAAACGTCGAACCCCCGAAGTTTTTAGGTCAGAAGGCTCCTTATAGGCGAAGAGAGAAGCCGAGGGGGTGCCTAGGGGGCCCACACCACCCCCTGCGTGGCCTGGCCTGGCCTGCGCTAGCAGGTGGTGTGGCCACCCCATGGCTCTTCTCCGTCTCGTATTCTGGCTCCTGGAGTCTTCGGGTGAAATAGGATTTTTGGCATATTTTCCGGGATTTTTCTTGATAGTTGGTTTTCTGCACAAAAAGTAGACACCAAGGCAATTCTACTGAAAACAACGTCAGTCCGCATATTGCATTCAAATCACACAAGTTTAGAGGAGAAACAATAGCAAAAGTGTTCGAGAAAGTAGATACGTTTTGGATGTATCAGTGAATTGTTTGCCTTTGCATCTTAAGGTGAGGACTTGTGTGGCGTTGGGTGAGCATCAAGCCAACACACCTCAAGATAAGCCATTTGTGGCGTTCGGAGAACATTGCACCATCGCACCTCTCCAACGGAGACATAGTTTCTTTGGAAGTGAACTTCGGGATAACAAACCATCGTTTCCACGTTCATCGGTTATCTCTCAATCGAGCCTTTTACTTATGTAATTTACATTGTGATAGCCATCATGCTTGAAGTATTATATCTTGGTATCACCTTGTTGCTTGTCTTGCTTAGCATAGGTTGTTGGTGCACTTAGTAAACCTAGTTATTATAGGTTTTGGTTTGATAAATTAAATATGAGTTTTATTCTATATATATTAGAGCCTAAACCGTAACGTTTTTAAAACGTTTATTCACCCCCTCTAGGTGTCGTCCTTTTCCCTTTCACCTATGTGCCAAAAAGGACTTTTTGGTGATATATTGTTATCAATTATTTACATTGTCTAATCTTATGCTGCAAGCAAAACAATGGGTCCAACCTATTAGATAATGTCCTACAACATTAAGCTGTTTATTTGAGCCAGGTGCAAAACATTAAGCCACAAACCTTGCTAGCCGCAAAAGACCTTGTTTCTGTGTTTTGTGTAACAAATGTCACAAAGGCTGTTGTTAGCTACAATTCCAGCCATGTTCGTCCGTAGCCTCTCTATAAGTGACATAGGTATGATTACTCAGATGCTTATGATTTGTTACCCTATACTAGGTAAAAGGCTTCCGGCCCATGAAGATCTCAGATGATAGCCCAAGGAAGCAACTGACAAAGACTTTGATTGTATTAGGAATGAAACTATGAATCGACATTGTGTTGGTATTATAATTATGTGTATGTAAAACCTATCCGCATACAACTTTGAGACCTGGCCTATTATATATAGGACGGGAGAAGCCCAAGTGAGGGTACCGAAAAACTCCTAGGAAACTTGTAATAGTGCGATTTCCAAATATTCAGGCGACTTTGACTCCATTGTTTTCCTAACATCCGATAAAATCCCCAACGTTCTCTTTTCCGCGAAACCCTAAGTCCTTCTCCATGGACATTGCCGAGGTTACCCCTTGTCAATAAGACAACTAGTCCGTAAGTCTAGGATTATTGAATTCTTCATGGGTCAAGGTCCACCTGGACCAGCCTCTAAACTATGGCCATGCACTTTAGGACATATCCAAGGTTTGCACTCATATTCCTAGGTTTGCACTCGATTTTTTTTTCAAAATGGGGGTATCCCGGCCTCTGCATCCTCGGATGCACATAGCCTGATTTATTACTTATTACCAAGAGTACGAACGTTAAAATTCAAGGGTCAGAGAGGGTTGATACAAACACCAACCATCTGAATAAGATAAGTAAACTGACAGAGAATAGCCTACACAAGTTAAACATCTCTCAACCTACTAGAATGCTGCCACATAACCCATTAATAGATATCCTGAGCAGCCATCACCAGACGGTTGCATCCAGAAACCATCGGTGCTCATTGGTGCTCCGGTAGTAACAAAGCCCAGAGATGGATCCAATGAGACGCCATAGTAATAACCTGCAAGAAAGATTGAACTCGCACCTTGTTAAAAATAATAGTATTATGACACTTCCAAATGGACCAACATAAAGCCGATACCCCAATTTGTATTCTAGCTTTATCATCCCTATCCATTCCATTCAACCAATTCCCAAACATGTGGGTAATATTGGTAGGCAGAGGTAAATTGTAAGTGAAGAAAACAATGCGCCAAATAATCTTAGCAAAGGGACATGATAAGAACATGTGCTCAATAGTTTCGTCCCCATTACAAAAACAACACTTTTTACAGCCTTTCCAATTTCTTTTCAAATAATTATCTTTGGTTAACAAAACCATGTTATTTAAAAACCACATAAAGATTTTAATTTTTATTGGAATTTTAAGTTTCCAAAGATATTTAGTGGGTAGTCTCTAATGATCATTCGTAAGATCCTCATTGTTGATTTGAGAGGCGTTTGGTCTTTTTTTGCAAGTGGACAGAATGGCATTGGTATAGAATGCGGATATTTTTTTCGAAAGGCCCAACAATTGTTTGCTCTCATATATTAGCAGGTAGAATATTTACAGGATCGCACTAGGCAAAAGAATGAAACAAAGAGAAGTGAAAAAGGTGCGGTGACCCAGCATACCACTGCATGATGTGGTACATTATAGTCATTGACATAACATCAATAAATACTATTCCGCTAGTCTTACAACCCTCAGAGTGGTACAACAGAAACATCACGGATCCAAGACATGACTATAGATTACAACACCATTATTTACAAAAGATCCAGAGAACACTCTAGGTTATAGAGGAAGAAAACCTCTTCTTACAAAGAATAACCAGAAATAACAACTCCCAACTATCATACTACTAAGACTAGTATCTAAACTATTGGACTTGCAATTTCTGCTATAGCAATGCTCTACAGAAGTAGGTTTTATGGCTATAGATTATACTCCTATCTAATCAGGAACTTTGCATTCACTTCCATTGAGGTATATGTTGGCTCCATTGACTTTATTAAAAAACTTGAGCTTTCGGTGACGATTCCCTTAAGAATCAGTTTGTGTTGATGACGTCTTCACCGGCTTTATAATCTAGCAAGGGTTAAGAAGGTACGGTTGAGTACGAGCATACTCAGCAAGTTCACTAAAAATGAGTGTTTGATACACTATCTATAGTCACAGATCATAGGTCGTAAGCTATGCAGGTTTCCGTAAACATTTCTTAAAAGGTTGATTTTATTCTAAAAAGCTATGTCCGTCAGTCTTTACAGGTTTACTAGAACTTTGTGGAGTTCCTTTTCTGTCACGTTTGAAGCTCCTTCCCAAAACAGTGAGTAACATGTCACATTTTTATACACTCTACATAGGTGCGTTACTTTACCCATGAGAGATCCTTATACATATTGCACATCCGAGCGGCCAACATGTTCATACTTCCTTAGTATGAGGCCCAATATAAGGACCCAAGCCGATCATTGTCCTTCTCCGTGACCCCACATGTCAACACGACCCCCAAGCAGAACTACCTCTATTAACCCCCATATAGGTAGATATTGTTGGGTCCGCAGCATAGAAATATTTTTTTCCTACGATGAGAACTACACGCCAAGATCTATCTACTAGGTACCAAGCAATGGGTGGACATACATCCAATGAGAACTTACCCTCGAAGACAACGAGTTTATTTAACGAGTAGGAACTCGTGGTTGATGTAGTCGTACACTTGCCGATCTCAAGATCGAGTGGAAGTCCGAGCGCCGCAACTCAGCAGCGCATCCGTACTCTCACACACGTTCAAGCCATCGGACAACCTCCACCTCCTTGCTCCAGCGATCCAGCAGAAGCAGCAACTCCTTCCAGACGAAATGCCACCGGGAACATGTATCTCGCTAATCCGAGACCATGGGGGAATAATTCTAGAGGGGGAGAGAGATCCTTCACAAGGAGGTGTGAGGAAGAAGGAGGAAGAGGGTGGCCTTTTATAGGAGGAGGGTACCCCTCTCTCCATGGCGCATGGGGGTGACCCCTCACCTCCCCCATTCATGTGGTGGTAACCCCTCCACATTAAAATGCCTCTTCACATTCCCCTTTAAAGTCCCTACTTTAAATGCATTAAAATTCTCCAAGTTTAATGCTCTCTCATTTAATAAAACTCTTTTATTAAATTTATTCAGAATTTTGTTAATTACTTTAATTAACAAACATTCACATATAACCCCTTGCAATATTTCAATATCACATGCAGAACCACTTTCTGCAATTTCACCCGAAACAATTTTCGGTTTCTATCGAAACAATTCCCGCGCTTTGCAATTCTTTCGTCTGAAACATATGTAGATCCGTTGACTAAAGCTCTCCCTAGGGCAAAACATGATCAACACCAGAACTCCATGGGTGTTAGATTTATCACTATGTGAACTCCAGAAACACCTTTCGCGAGAAACTCCTTCTCAAGAAAGGATCCATTCTTGGCAACAAAAACCTTGCCCTCGGATCTGTGATAGAAGGTATACCCAATCGTTTCCTTAGGGTATCCTATGAAGACACATTTTTTTGCTTTGGGTTCGAGTTTATCCGGCTGAAGTTTCTTCACAAAAACATCGCATCCCCAAACTTTAAGAAATGACAACTTAGGTTTGTTTCGAAACCATAATTCATACGGTGTCGTTTCAACGGATTTAGATGGTGCCCGATTTAAAGTGAATGCAGCTGTTTCCAGTGCATAACCCCAAAATGACAGTGGCAAGTCAGTCAGAGACATCATAGATCGAACCATATCCAATAAGGTATGATTACGACGTTCCGATACACCATTACATTGTGGTATTCCGGCAGGCGTGAGTTGTGAAACTATTCCACACTCTTTCATGTGTGTGCTAAACTCATAACTTAGATACTCACCTCCACGGTCAGACCGTAGAAATTTGATCTTTCTATTACGATGATTTTCCACTTCATTCTGAAATTCCTTGAACTTTTCAAAAGTTTTAGACTTGTGTTTCATCAAATAGATATACCCGTATCTACTCAAATCATCCGTGAAAGTAACAAAATAACGATATCCACCTCGCGCCGACACACTCATTGGTCCACATACATCAGTATGTATGATTTCCAAAAAATCTGCCGCCCGTTCCATTGAACCAGAAAACGGCGTTCTAGTCATCTTGCCCATAAGGCATGGCTCACATGTATCAAATGATTCAAAATCAAGTGATTCCAAAAGTCCATCAGAATGGAGTTTTTTCATGCGTTTAACGCCAATATGACCTAGACGGCAGTGCCACATATATGCAGATATATCATCATCAAGTTTAATATTTTTAGAATTAACATTATGAATATGCGTAATATTACTATCGAGATCCAACAAAAATAAACCATTCAACATAGGTGCATGACCATAAAAGATATCATTCTTATAAATCGAACAACCATTGTTTTCAGATTTAAAGGAATAACCACTTTGCATCAAACACGATCCGGATACAATGTTCATGCTCAGTGCAGGCCAAATAACAATTATTTAGGTTTATAACTAATCCTGATGGCATATTGAGAGGCAGCGTTCCAACGGTGATCACATCAACTTTTGATCCATTGCCGACCCGCATCCTGACCTCATCCCTTGCTAGTTGTCGCTTGTTCCGTAGCGCCTGAACCGAGTTACATATATTAGCAACCGATCCCGTATCAAATACCCAGGTGCTACTGCGAGTACTAGTCAAGTACACATCAATAACATGTATATCACATATACCTTTGTTTGCCTTGCCGAACTTCTAGTCCGCCAAATACTTGGGGCAGTTGCGCTTTGCGCTTCCAATGGCCAGTCCCCTTGCAATAGTAACACTCGGTGTCAGACTTAGGGCCAGCTCGGGGTTTCTTTTCAGGCGTGGCAACAGATTTGCCACCCTTCTTTCCCTTGTGCTTGCCTTTCTTCTCCTTCTTGAAATCGGTGGTCCTATTGATCATCAACACTTGATGTTCTTTCCTAATCTCCACTTCTACAGTCTTAAGCATTGACAGAAGCTCGGGAAGAGACTTCTTCATGCCCTGCATATTATAGTTCATCACGAAGCTCTTGTAGCTAGGACGCAGAGATTGGAGAACACGATGTATGCCCAAGTCAATGGGAATCGTTATTCCCAAGGATACAAGCTTATCGGCGTACCTAGACATTTTGAGTACATGCTCACTAACGGAGCTGTTATCCTCCATCATGCAGCTAAAGAACTTTTCAGTAGCATTATAACTCTCTACGGCAGCATGGGTATCGAAAATCATTTTCAATTCTCCCATGGTATCAAAGGCATTGCCATTTTCGAAACGCTTTCGAAGTTCTGGCTCTAGCCCATACAGTATGCCGCAATGAAGTAAGTTGTGGTCCTCCTGACGAGTCACATAGACATTCTTTTCCTCGTCAGGGGCATCAGGAGCTGGTGGGGGGCCTAGCGGCGCATCTAGCACATATTGCTTTTGTGCAGCAGTGAGGAGAATCCTCAAATTCATAGCCCAGTTGGTGAAGTTGCTACCATTCGCAACAAGTTTCTCTTTCTCCATGAACACATTGAAATTAAAAGCAGGTGGTACCATCTACAACAGAATTTGTAAAGTTTATTTAGACTAAGTTTATGATAGAGTGAATTCAACTAATCCAAATTACTAATGAACTCCCACTCAAAAACGACATCCCTCGTGTCCTTTTGGTGATTACATGAACCAAATCCACTACACCAAGTCCGATCATCACGTGAGTTGATGTAGCTTCGAAGGAGAGCATCTATATGGGAATCATATCAACTATATGACTCATGCTTAACCTTTCGGTCCGTGTTCCGAGGCCATGTCTGTACATGCTAGGCTCGCCAAGTAAGAACCTTAGTATTCGCGTGTGTAAAACTGTCTTACACCCGTTCCTATGAAAGCGTAGATTCGAGTACACCCGATCATCACGTGATGTCTCGAAACACGATCCACAGAACGGTGCATACTTAAGGAAGAACACATTTTTATCTTGATATCTAAATGAGGGACCATCTTACAATGCTACAGAAAGCGCCAAACTAGCAGTATAAGACGCTAACATCTAATGTGTAAAGTGAGATGATATGGTCCATGCATTTGATCTCTATCACTTACATCGTGGTATGATCTTTATCATTCCTTTGTGTGTAAGGCCAAGGTCTATGGAACTTACACGTTGAGTGTGTTGTAAGAGTATCTATCATACATCTACTTACAACAATACCATATCAATACACTAGCCCATAAGCGATCAAAACTAGACGCCTCTAATTTATCAATTGTAAGTTTTATGTGGCTTAGGGCTTTCGGAGATAGAACCGTTCTCACCTATGAACATGAACCACAACGGGGATAACTAAGTTATTAGCAACTCATTGTAAATCAGATATTGACTATAGTAGGAGAGGCAGACACCCGCCAGCCACTTATGCAAAACAAGTTGCATGTCAGTCGTGGAACCGGTCTCATGTACGATGACATGTAAGGTTGTTCCGGGCCGCTTCATCCCACTATGCCACCAATATCCAAAATACATAGAAGATGCAATAACATGATCATCATCGCCCACATATAAACATATACAACCCGTGCAAAGCACCTACGCATAGATCAGGCTCTAATACCACTGTTGGGTCGGCATCATGGAAAACAAATTTTTTCCTACGATGAGAACTACCCGCCAAGATCTATCTACTAGGTACAAAGCAACGGGTGGACATACATCCAACGAGAACTTACCCTCGAAGACAACGAGTTTTGTTAACGAGTAGGAACTCGTGGTTGATGTAGTCGTACACTTGCCGATCTCAAGATCGAGTGGAAGTCCGAGCGCCGCAACTCAGCAGCGCATCCATACTCGCACACACGTTCAAGCCACCGGACAACCTCCACCTCCTCGCTCCAGCGATCCAGCGGAAGCAGCAACTCCTTCCAGACGAAATGCCACCGGGAACATGTATCTCGCTAATCCGAGACCATGGGGGAATAATTCTAGAGGGGGAGAGAGATCCTTCACAAGGAGGTGTGAGGAAGAAGGAGGAAGAGGGTGTCCTTATATAGGAGGAGGGGGTACCCCCTCTCTCCATGGCCGGCGCATGGGGGGGTGACCCCTCACCTCCCCCATTCATGTGGTGGTAACCCCTCCACATTAAAATGCCTCTTCACATTCCCCTTTAAAGTCCCTATTTTAAATGCATTAAAATTCTCCAAGTTTAATGCTCTCTCATTTAATAAAACTCTATTATTAAATTTATTAAGAATTTTGTTAATTACTTTAATTAACAAAAAATCACATATAGCCCCTTGCAATATTTCAATATCACATGCAGAACCACTTTCTGCAATTTCACCCGAAACAATTTCCGGTTTCTATCGAAACAATTCCTGCGCTTTGCAATTCTTTCGTCTGAAACATATGTGCTCCAAAATGGTGTCCGCTAACTCTTAAGTGTGTCACCCTACGGTTCACGAATAATGCAGACATGATTGAGACTCTTCTTAGATCAATAATCAGAAGCGGGACCTCGAGATCCATACTGACTCCTGCATATTCAACGATGACTTTTGTGATCGTGAGAACCTTTAACGCTTGTAACTAAATCCCTTTGTCTCGCGATATATTACATGTCCGAGATTCGATCATCGGTATCTCCATACCTAGTTTGATCTCGTTTCCGACATGCACTCTTTTCTTGTTCCCGTGATATAACATTCTAGCGATCACATCACTTGCTTGCAAGCTATCTCAATGTGATATCACCGAGAGGGCCCAGAGTATATCTATCCGTCATCGGAATTGACAAATTCCACTCTTGATCCATGAGCCTCAACATAACACCTTCATAGCACTGAACCCATCTTTATAGTCACCCTGTTACGGTGTGACGTTTGATGTTATCAATATACTCTTCAGGTGTTAGCAATTAACATGATCTCATGGTCTAAGGATAAAGATTACTTCGTATGATGTTATAGAAATATAAACATAATGACTTGATCGTAATGCTATACTTCGGATGAATGTTCATCACATCATTCCACCAATGGTGTGACCTTGTTATTAACAACATCCAATGTCCATGATCAGGAAACCTTGATCATCTTGTTAATCAACAAGCTAGTCTATAAGAGAGGCATAATTAGGAACCCTTTTTGTTTATTAAACACACATGTATTGATGTTTCCGATCAATACAATTCTAGCATGTAAAACAACATCTATCATATATAAGGAATACATAATAACAACTTTATTATTGCCTCTCAGGGCATATTTCCTTCAGATATAATTCTGGTTGACCCCTTGAGGACTCTAGTGAGCATATCATGTCCTTGGCAACCCCCACCGAAGTGGAAGAAATACCTCCGATAGCCTCTCACATATTATCTAGACACCAATATCATGGGGCACTAAGGGGTCCCACCCATGTGTTGGATCCTCGCAAGGAATATACAGTCTCACGATAAGGCCATCTATTGGCATACGAAAGAAAGAAGATCCAGCTGACTTCTCCATCCCATACCAGATCTTATGGATAATGCGTATTATACGGTGCAGGAATCACTAGCGAAATTGGTTGTAAATTTCTAGGTATTATGTTCATATACCACTAGAACTATCATAGTAGGTCATTATCTCTTGGTAAATAACCCATAACCATATCATTATGAAAATAGAGTTTTCTAACCTTTTCAAAATACATGTGATAAGAATAGTGGATTACAAATACTTGATAGAAATTAACCAAAGGACATGATCAAGTGTAAACTTGCCTTTTGTGCTTGCAAGATTATACACTCAAGGTCTTCGAGATAATAGAAGATCCAATATCTGAAAAAACCATCATTGGTCCGGTAAGGACTAATGTTTAAAGAAGCAAGATGCTATTATGCATAAGTAATGTAATGCAATTTTTGTAAACTCGAAATCCCCGAAATGAACATCGATGATTTAGGTTTTAGGAACTGGGAATGGTTTATTTAGAATGTGTTGTACTTTTAGATCATTTTCACACTTGTGATTCTTACTAGTCTTGTGAGAGTGTGTGAAATAACTTACAAGTGCGGTAAAATAAATATAGTAATAAAAGCACCCAAATGTGGAATGGTATCCAAAGACTTCATATATAAAGATTATTAATCAATTAGAGCTTTTATGGAGATGCTTTAAGACGTACTTGCTAATGCATCTTAAAAAATAACTTTTGAAGTAAAGTTTTCTTTACAAAGGAAAAACATTGAAACTTGTAGATGGTTACTATTAGGGTTTACTTTTAACTCTACTTATTATTAAAGAAAACAATTGCTACAATGGAGTTAACACATTACTGATATTTGGAACTTATATGTCATTTACATGAAATGATACTTAACTTTGTTCACTTCAATATACTTTATAAAGGTGAAATAAAAGTTGTTGTACCTTTATTTGAGTGTGGTTTTGTTATTTCTAACAATTGAATGAACTATTTTACCTAATTAGGAATTAGTGATTATATTTTATAAACATGGATATGATATCACTTTAATTATTAAAGATCTGTCTTTAGATTCTAAATAAAGTCATAAACTTGTACAAGAGTTGATAGGAGAACTATTTAATTAGTCCAAATATTGTTTTTATTGATTTTACAATTGATAAATCTTTTTAGAAAATAAGTTAGAATTGATTTTTAAGGATAGTTTTAGGGAATAAATTTTAGATGGTTTGATCCATTTTACTTAATACTAGCAACAATTAAGATTAATACCATTATTAGATCTTAAATGGATAATATTTAAAAATATTGACAATTCTAGATACGCTTTTTATGAATTAATAATAAAATAAATAGGTTTAAACTCAAGTTATTAGAGTATTAAATTTTTATTTACTTCAAAAATGGAATATTATATTTTTACATATAGTTCTTATTTTTGTGGTCATTTTGGTATATTATAAATATCTTTATGGTTCATAAATAATAGAATATGATTTTTCTAAGATTTATTACTTTATAAAATATTTATTAGAATACATATTTAGCTAAGTGATATAATATTATATGGTTGTAGTTTTAAATTATAGATCTTATTTTTCAAAGAATGTTGATATATTATTTGTATTTTTCTGATTTAAAATAAATAAAATATGTTTTTCCAAGATTTATGCTTAATTGAATATTTGCTAATTAATAAAATATTTTACTAAAGTTGTATAATAATAGATTTAAAAAATAGATCTTATTGTTCTAAAGATTTTTATATTTAAAGCATATTTTTATGAATTGTAAAACAAAAGATATTGATTTTATATGGTTTAATCATTTTCTGAAATTATTAAATACTTTTACTACGTCATGATGACATCAACATGACACAATACATTCAAACTAGGATTTTTTGTACCGAACCTATTTTAACCTAGAGTCACTGATAGGTGGGGTCAGGGCAATGTCAGATGCCACGTCGACATGGACTAGGTCAAACTTGCTGACTAGGCTAAGGATGACGTGAGCGTGATGTTACCATGATGTAAGCACGACTTCCACCACCGTATGGTTGTCTCCGACGGCGATCTTGAGCATGGTAGCAAGCGTGGTTGGTTGTGTTTGATAGAGGGTGCTATGGGAAGTTGAATAGTGGTCGTGCCGCTACCAAATGGTCATCAGAGGCATCAACTACGGCGTGCTACTACGACGACGCACTACAGCAAAGCGGACCAGGGCAAGATAGAGAGGATGGAGTGGTGCTTGAGCACCATTGGCTCACTAAGATGCCGATGGTGCGGTCGATGAGGCGAATCATGGCTGGAATCAATGGGGACGACGACGATCGGAATTAGGGAAGGAGACCTCAATTTGGTGAACTCCGTCTTTTCTAGCTTGGGCAGCTTGACAAGGATGACCAGGAAGACGAGGCGGAGACGTGAGCATGCTCGATGATGCTCGGGACGGTCTAGATCGGCGGTGACTCGTCGGTCTCTGTAGCTAGGATTTGGAATAGAGGAGGTCAGAGAGAGAGAAAGAGCATGCGAGGGAGGTAGAGGATGAGGCAGTGTGAGGCATCTTCGTGGCCTTCTTATCCCCTCCAGGCGATGGTGGTGAGCATCTTAGCATACAACAACGACTCTCGCGCGGCCATCGAGCTATTTTAGCCGCTGTGCGAGGTTGACAACGATGATTAGATGGACAAAACAGTAAGCTGGGTGGGGCCGTAGTTGGGTCGTGGCGAAGTGAGAGGGAAAGGTTTGGTTGCATCACTGAGCGGTAGATAGGGAGAGAGGGAAATGGGCATCGGGCTAGATCAGTCTGTTTTTCTTTTTGTTTTTTATTCCTTTTCTATTTTTTGTTACAAAACCACTGCAAAACTAATTGTTATTGGTTTTTAAAATACCAAATGATTATGTAAAATATTTAGAATATTTTAGGGATCCATTGTAACCAATTGTCTCTACATTTCATTTTTGTATTTCCAAAATTCATGATTATATGAAAGTTTCTTTTATTAAGTAGAGGAAATAAGGAATAGGGTTTTAGGATTTTGTTTATTACTTAAAAGGATCTTTGGAATTAAATTTTTATCTACTCATTAATAAGTGGAATTTTAATTATTTAAAGTGATTAATAAAATTCATAAGAGTTTCTGAGAATTATTAAATAATAGTTAATACCTATCTCATGATCCTTTAAACTTTATGGTTTAAGAATTGTGATCACATCTATTCCATACCCACTTAATTTTAATGTTTAGAATTATCATGGAAATATTCTTGTGGCCATTTTAAAATAGAAAATGGTCTTATTATCATAGATAATTTAGGTATGGGATGTGTTAAAGCTTTATATAAATATATTCTAGCTAAGTTATTAATAAGAATCTCACTTTAGATATTGGGTGAATAAAGGTTAGCTTTTAACATGATGAATCACCACAATTTTATGTGTGGTTAAACCCTTGTTATTAATTTAACATATAAGGATTTGTAACAAGCATTTCCTAAGTAATGAAAGTGACTTATATGTCATGCAATAATTGTTTAGGTTTTTATACTACAAGCATTAACTAAAATAATTCTATGCCATGGGTATAGCTGTGCATGGGGGTGGTAGCTGCGCATGGACCATGCACACGATACATGGCAAGCTAGAGCAGTCCGTGCAGCATCTCTAATCATGATTAACTGACATGCACCGTACCATGTCGTACGTTGTGCACCAGAATATTTGTCGTTTCTAAAACGAGCCCACCCAGCCCAGCTGTAGCCGAAATCTCTTAGAGGGCCGAATCTGCAACGGGCTTTGGACAAATGGGCAAACCTTGTACGCTATGCGTGGCTCCATAATAGACGAGTTGTTCATAAGTAGCTCTCATCCGGCTCGTCTCCTCTGCACTCATAGATCCAATGGAGCAATCGAGTAGCCATAGCTGCTCTAAGGAGAAGAGGTTGGCAAATGCCTCTTCACCTTCGTCCTCGGGCAGCCGCGAAGCCATTGTGAGCACCGTGCACCGCATCAACGTCGATCATCAAGGTCGTCCCGCCGTAGGCGAGGTTAATCCGGTGATGTTATGCGCCTGCCTCAGGCCGGACACCCATCGCGCGGACCACACGGGATTGAAAAGTAACACATAAAGTACAAAGCTTACCACAATTCACGGGGACAACTGACGCACATCAACAACTTTACAATATTCGAGTAGCGCGTCATCACGTCGTAACGCACATCAGCAAGAAGGAATCCCTTTTGCAAGATTCTGCATAGTGTTCGTCTGTCACACACGTCGGTTAGTGTTTTTTATATCCACAACTACTTTGCAGAGTCTTTTGTCCGACAGGCGACAACACACCACACTAGGCCACATAAATAGAGGGTGGGGGTTGCAGGGATCACCACCGCAGCGTCCACACAACCTCTCCTTACGCATACGAAAAAATAGACACAAAAATGGGAGTAGTGCTCAACATCGCTGTTGGCATCAACGACATAGATATGGCAACCAGAGCTCAAGTGTGCATGTGGAAAGCCTACCGTCAGGAAAGTGTGCAACATGGTGGGGCCCAACGAAGTAAGAGCTTTCTACAGATGCGCCATGGGCTACATGGAGAACAACACCACATCGTCTTCAAAGATCCCAGGTGGAAGGGAGTGAGTACCACTGAAAATAAAATTCTTAACCCTCGATGTACCTTTTGTGTTCTTTTGCTTTTCTGGCGCCACGTCGACCATGTTTTTTATGAACCATATCTATCTCACCCAGCACCTGGCTTGCGATGTATGGATATGGGCTGACGTCATCGAGCGCTCTGCCAAGGACGTGTTCGAGGAGAACCAACTATCAGATGCAGATCCGAGGGCAGCGTTGCTAGGGATTGACATTGTTAGGGTAATAGATCTTGTATTACCAGAGGGTCAAAGGCTAGAATATATAGTACATGTACAGGTGCAAATATACAGAAAGCCTCTTAACATATGGGGAAACTACAATATACAAATATACTCTAACACCCCCCTCAAACTCAAGGTGGATCCACAACACTGAGTTTGGAGAGTAAGAAATCATGCTGAGCGCGGGTTTGTGCCTTTAAAAAGAAATCTGCCAACTGCAAGTCTGAAGGCACATAATGGAGCGCAACAACCTGATCCTGCACCTGAGCACGTGTATAAAAAGCATCAACACCAATATGCTTGGTCAGCTCATGCTTGACCGGATCACGTGCAATACTGATAGCACCTGTACTGTCTGACAAAAGCGGAGTGGGTGTCGTAACAGAGACCCCAAAATCGGCAAGCAACCGCCATAACCAGGTCACCTCAGCAGTCACCGAAGCCATAGCCCGCAACTCAGCCTCAACACTCGAACGAGAAACCGCGACATGTTTCTTCGTCTTCCAAGCAACAAGCAAACCACCAAGAAACACACAGTAAGCAGAAAGTGAATGACGATCCGTAGGATCATTCGCCCACGTAGCATCCGAGTAGCACTGGAGCTGGAGAGAGCTAGAACGAGGGAAGAAAAGGCGACGAGTAATCGTGCCACGAAGATAACGAAGGACACGGAGGAGATGACCGTAGTGAACAGTGGTAGGAGCTGAGACAAACTTGCTCAGAATATGAACATGATAAGAGATATCAGGACGGGTGACAGCAAGATAAACAAGACTCCCAACAAGATGGCGATAACGAGTGGGATCAGGAAGAGGATCACCATCCGTAGGACGAAGCTTAACATGAAGCTCCATAGGAGTCTCAACGGTGCGCTCATCCGCAAGAGCAGCCCGAGCAAGAAGATCCTAAATATACTTTTCCTGAGAGATAGAAAACCCATCAGAAGTGGATGAAACCTCAATCCCAAGAAAATAGTGAAGAGGACCAAGATCAGTCATAAGAAACTGATCACGAAGACGAGCCTTGACAAAGGCAGTATACTCAGGATCATCACCAGTAATAATCATATCATCAACATAGAGAAGAAGAAGAGTGCGTCCACGAGGAGAAGTGTGAACAAAAAGCGCTGGATCATGAGAACTGGGGGAGAAACCAGCAGCAGTCACCACAGAGGCAAAGCGCTCAAACCAGGCACGAGGAGCCTGTTTCAGGCCATAAAGAAAACGTCGAAGACGACAAACCATCCCATCGAGAACAGAATACCCAGGAGGAGGCTGCATATAAACCTCCTCACTCAACTTGCCATTAAGAAAAGCATTCTGAACATCAAGCTGGGACACAGACCAGCGTTGGACAGAAGCAACAACAAGAAGAGTACGCACAATGGTCATATGTGCCACAGGAGCAAAGGTCTCATCATAGTCACGACCATGTTCCTGTTGAAAACCACGAGCCACAAGACGCGCTTTATAGCGCTCAAGAGATCCATCAGAGCGGGTCTTAATTTTATAGACCCACTTACACGTGATAGGACGAACACCAGAAGGGGGAGAGACAAGATCCCAGGTGCTTGTGCGCTCAAGCGCAGCAATCTCCTCAGCCATGGCAAGCTGCCATTCAGGATGACACGCAGCATCCCGATAAAAAGTCGGCTCGGAAACTACAGAGAGACCATACTGACTAGGGGAGTAATGGTTTGGAGCACGCCGCTGACGAACAGGTCGTGTGGAAGGAAGCTCATCTGCGGAACATGACTCATCAGAAGAGGAGGAAGAAGGAGGCGCGGAGGAAGGATCCGAAGCTAGAGACCGAGGAGAACTAGGGGAACTAGACGAAGGAGAGGATGGCGCCGAAGACAAAGGAGGCGCAGCAGAAGGAGGAGGTGGAGGAGAAGGAACAGTGGAAGGTGTATCAGGAAAAAGAAGAAAAGAGAGATCATCCGTTGGGTAAGTACCAGAGGTGGGGCGAGGATAGAAAGGACGCGTTTCATCGAACGTGACATCACGAGAGATGCGCATACGACGACCAACGGGGTCCCAACAGCGATAGCCCTTATGCTCATCACTGTAGCCAAGAAAAACACACTCAACAGACTGAGCGGTTAATTTGGTGCGTTCACGAGGAGGGAGAAGGACATAGCAAACGCAACCAAATAAACGAAGAGTCGAGTAGTCTGGACAGGAGCCAGAGAGACGCTCGAGAGGAATGCCACCCTGAAGAGCAGCTGAAGGCTGGATATTAATGAGGTAAATCGACGTAGTGACAGCCTCAGCCCAAAAATGCGGCGGAAGAGAGGAAGCAATCATCATAGCACGGGTAGTCTTAAGAATATGACGATGCTTACGCTCGGCGACACTATTTTGAGCATGGGCGCCGGGACACGAGAACTGAGCAAGGGTGACCTGCTCAACAAGGATGCCACGCAGGTGCTGGGAGATATACTCTCCTACAGAATCATCACGAAACACACGAATAAGCGTGGAATACTGAGTACGAACCATGGCCACAAAGCGCTGATAAATAGCAAGCACCTCGCTGCGAGAGCGCATAAAAAATAACCAGGTGTACCGTGAAAAATCATCAATAAACAAAATATAGTACCGGTGGCCCCCCTTTTGAAGCAAAGGGAGCTGGACCCCACACATCTGAATGAACTAAAGCAAAAGGTCGCTGAGATACAGACACACTAGTAGGATAGGGAAGATGAATCTGTTTACCTAACCTACAACCCTGGCACGAATGTAACGACGACACATCTCCTGAGACAAGCCCCAGAAGATCACGACGAACTAAGGATGATAAACGGGAGACACAAAGATGACCCAGCCGATGATGCCACTTCGAAGCGAGGCAAGGATGACGAAAGCGACAACGCAGGAGAAGTGGCGAGAAGAAGTGTCGTGGAAGGAACGAAGCCAGTCTAACTCCCATAGCCGGAGACTCAATGCTACGAGGGCCAGCTCCAACCGAGCACTGTCTGACGGGTCTGAACAGCACAAGAATCAGCATCAAGAATGACACGACAACCGAATCGATGGTGACTAGCGAGAAAAGGTTCATCTTAAGGGAACATGAGAAACATCGAGAAGAGAAGGAGGAAGTAGAGAGGGTGCCTCGACTGGAAACAGGAAGAGAGGTACCATCAGCCGTAATAACACGGACAGGAGAAATAAGAGAGCGAATAGCAGAAAGAATAGAAGACACAGAAGTCATATGAAAAGAAGCTCCAGAATCCAAATACCACGGGGATGACGTACCTGACTGTGTAGAAGATGATGGTCGTCCGGTGCCAGAAGAACTAGTCACAGAACCAGCGATGCCGACGAGGAGGAGCACAGCGGCGAAAGCGGACTACGAAGACCACGAATAATATCCTGACGACAGAGCACCGGGGTCCGAAGCACCGGCGAGAGGTCCGGAAGCAACAACAGAAGATCCTAAAGAACGGTGGCGGCGAGCAAGATATCGCCAGCGTAAGCGTGGATCCCTCGTCCAGCAACCAGAGATATCATGGCCAGGCTTGCCACAGTGAGCACAGGGAGGACGAGAACCACGGGGCTGCTGAGACTGACTCTGACCCTGGGCCGGTGGAGCAAAAAGTAGCGGCGGCGCGAGAGACCGCGATGAAGCCGGTGGCACGGGGGGACCACGAACCTCAAGAAGACCAGCACCACGAAGACGAGTCTCCTCAGCACGAAGCTCAGCCAGTACCTCAGAGAGCGGAACACGACCACGGGCAAGCAGCTGGGCACGACGCGGCTCAAACTCCTTGCGGAGCCGCGACAAGAATTCAAAGACGCGCTGAAACTCCAGATCCGCACGCACAATCGGGACAGGACGGGTGTTACACACGTTGTCTGAAGAGTCAAGTCGACGCCAAATAGCAGCACTCGAGTATAGAAATCATCAATAGTAGAATCACCGCTTAAGATCATGCTCCCGACAAACCACGACAGATAAAGCGCATCTCCAGACGGTGATAGCGGACGAAGAAAAGCCCGAGCAGCGAGAGTGGAAAGACCCATGAACTCAAGCACATCGAGGCGAGAACACTGGAAGTGAGAACAGCAGCAGCACGAGCATCCTCATCTATCCACTGAGTGTAGTCAGCCAGATCCAGCCGGTAGGTCGTAGTAGCAGTAGAATGCTCCTGAATCTGGCGCTCATAATCAGCCCGAGCAGAAGCATCAGCACTCTGGGCTGCATCCTTGACCGCCTGAGTAGCATCGGGGGCAAGGGCAACGGGCGTCGGGGCACAAGGCACTGGAGGCACAACGGTAGCGGTGAGCAGGAGACCTCACGGAAAGCACACCCAAAAGCGAAGACCGCGATATAAGCCGCGCGAAGGCGCGAAATCGGATAATTCGCGCATCAAAAATCACCGGGCAGCGAGGAATCGCAACATAGCCCGACGAGGAGACATTTTTTAAGCGAGCGAGGCGGATCTGGATCGAGGCGGCGGCCGAGGGTGGACGAAGCGGATCCAGGCGGCAATGAGACGGCGGCGGCGAGGGCGGCAATGATGGCGTGACAAAGTCGGAAGCGGCGGCGGCGGCCAGGCGGCGGCGGCCCGGCAGCAATGACGGCGACAGCGGCGAGAGAAGAGAAAAAGGCCTTACGGCTCTGATACCATGTTAGGGTAATAGATCTTGTATTACCAGAGGGCCAAAGGCCAGAATATATAGTACATGTACAGGTATAAATATACAGAAAGCCCCCTAACATATGGGAAAACTACAATATACAAATATACTCTAACAGACATCCGCGAAGCAAGGCAGAAGGTGAACCGGGGAGACGAAGCGGGAATCAGCGCACACGCGTAGAGAGCAATGTTTGTGTTCGGACAAACAAAAATCACCTAGTGCTTTTTGAGCAAACACCATGTACCCACTAGAACAAGTAAAATTACTATTTTGCACTACCATCTTGTTCTTCAGTACATTTTGGAGTCAAAACAAAGCACAGGTTGCAAGAGGATTTCTTTTTGGAAATGTTACATCATAATAGCGCCCCTCCTAAACATAAAGTAGGGCCTAAAGTCGCACAAATCAATTACACCACAGACGACAGGGACAGTCTATCGCCGAGCAGTCGTGTCACGCGCTCATCCTGGAACACGACGAACAAATGGCCACCCGCCCCGATTAAACACAACGAACAAATTGCCACCCTCCCCAATTCAAACATAGCTATTCACGATGGCCGAGTGCGGCCCAAGAAGCCCAACAAGCGTCGAATGTGGCCTCACCCGTCGGGAGCCGACAAAGCGCGCTGTATCAGTGTACAACTATGATGCTAAAGTGACCCCTACACGCAGCTCCTACGGCCATTGCTGCCAAAAGCGGGACAACGCAGAGAAACCGCCGCACACACCACAACCGTCTATGATGGACCATCGAACGACCAGGGAGGCATGCGCCTGTACCACCATGCATGGCAGCTGCAACCATGACTAGATATTTGCCTCTCCAAACATTAATTAGGTGCCCTAGAGGATTTACTATCTTTATGTTCATTTGTGAACATTGCTAAAGGTTAACGGTTAAAGACATTACGATTTACCTTTGTGATCATAGATGATACTTCAATCTAGTGTAAAATAATAAGATTACTTTTTGATGTGTCTTACAATACAATGTGATCTTATTGGTTACCTAATAGCTTGGACCTAGGGTTTAGAATAATGAAATAGACATAGATTTTGACAAGTCTTGATATGGTCTTGGTTAGAATATTATCAAGAACTCCTATCTCAAGTAGTTCATAAATCTTGGCTTCTAACTAAGGAATACCTTTCCTAGATATGCTATTTCTAAACTCTTAAACTTACCTTCAGGAAATACATTTTCCTGAATAAGCTAATCATCTGACTTCACTATATCCATCATCATACGATGACATGGTCATGTCCCTTCATCACTACTCATTTTACATTCTTTGTTTACTACAAAACTCCACTTCTTAGCTACCCTTGATGAATTCTTTCATGTATTTATTTCTAACTCCATTCATAAACTCCTTTACATTATTCTTTAATATACTTCCAAGGCTTGCAAGACTGCAATCCTCACTACACCACAAGTGACATCAACCCTCAAGAATAAGTATAGTAGTACTCCCCATAATAAACCGGTTTTTACACGGACCGACAGTGTGACGAGGTTCTCTAAGAAGTAATGGCGTAATTTGTGCGCCGTCATGAAGACTCCATACGCAAGTTTCTGGTAGTGTGGGTACCGCTGCTTGGATGGCGAGACCTCACTGAGGTAGTATACCGGTCTCTGGGCACCATGGGTGTTCCCTTCTTCAGGTCGATCGACGACGAAGACCGTGCTAACCACTTTGTTAGTGGCGGCGATGTAGAGCAGTAGTGGTTCCTTCTTGTTTGGCGACACGATGATAGGGGAGGTTAAAAGTGTTTTCTTGAGATCTTCAAAGCTCGCTCGGCTTGAATTCCTCAATAAATTCTTTCTGGCGTAGGCCATCATTGAAGGCGTCAATTGACCTTTCGTAGGAGATACTCTCAGCTGAGTTCTTGATGATGTTCCACCTCTGGATAATTGCTCGTATTAGCTCTCCAGGTTTCTGCTTGCACGCTCGTAGCTTACGCGGGTCGCTTGAACATGTATTTGAAGTTTCTGATGAACTTTCCTCCAGGTCTCTCCAGATGTTGATGGATTCGTCAGGTAGCTGTCTGAGCCATTACCGTGTGGCGCCGCCTAGGTGCAGTTGCAGGCTCTTTATAACGGTGGCCTTCGAACCACCTTGGAGTTTGACGGTTTGGAGGTAATCAACCAACCATGCTTCAGGCTCCTAGAGACCATCGTACTTTTGGCGATCGTGGGGGAGTTTGAAATCCTTGGGTACCGGAGTTTTGCGAACCCGATAGGTAAATCAACTAGACCCGCAAGGTTCACGCTCATCCTCACTTTTAGCACCTGAATATCTTCGACTGCTACGCTCCTCGCTTGATTTATCGACCCTGCGTTGTGTAATGTTGTTTCTGGCGTCTTGCTCATGCGAGGAGTGCGTGAAGCACACATGATGTGGAGAGTTGGACCTCTGAGCGTTTCCCACGTGCCAACCAACGCTTGTTGCTACGGCGTGGTGATTTGTTGGGTTGTTGGACAACTTCTTGTTCCCCTTGTGCGAGTGATGCTCCCACCATGCCGAGGCCCTTGAGAGCGGAGCGATGGATGACTGCCTGCGGATCATCGTCCGCCGGCTGATCGTGAGGAGGTAGGTTTCGGCGGCGACGAGGGTGGCTTGCGCTGTTTTCGCTTTGACATTCCCCACTGAATCCACCGACATGAATGATAGGTCCAGATCTCAGGCCAGCTCACGTCTTCCGTCTTCAGGTATGCGCTGCATCCGCGAGGTCCTCTTCCTTGGTTGCAGTCCTCCTGTGATGCTGCTAGAATCGCTAGTGGAACTTAGCTATGCTCGCCGAAGACTTGATTCATTGGCTAATCTCTTCCGATCATCGAGTTTCCTCTGCATCGTGCAGATCCCTTCTATTATGGTGGAGAAGATACTAGTAGGCCATCAATTTTTCACGCGTGGCATCTCTCGTCATTGGTATTGTACCCGAAACAACGTATATTGCATTTTGCCATATTGCTGGCGCCAGGCGAAGCTGGAGCCGCTCGCCATCACGTGCTCTTTCCCCTCCTTGCACGATACGATTTTTTGCGGGTGCTTCTTCCCTATTCTCACGGTGTCCTACATTGTCATCTGAAAGAATATTATTAGGATCGATGATTCGGTTACCGTTGGAATATTGTGGTGCTGATTGTCCTTTCCCAAGTATCACGCATACTTGATGACGCGCCATGTACGTGCTGCTACCGTCACTGTTGGAACCGTAGGAGACACTGTCTTAGAAACTAGTGAAATCCCACGGGTTCTGTTCTAGGTATGATTCAGCCTTCTTGATCCTCGAGTTGACGCTTTCTTCAGATTCGTCGAGGATGACGTTTGATGCTCCTGAGCCATGTGGTGGTGTTGACTAAGAATCTGACCCAAAGGAGGGACCATCGTATAGATCGATCAAATCCCCTAGATCCGCAGAGTTTTCGCGACTTTCTTCGATGTTCGTCGGCTGAGATGCGACTTTTCTAGTGGAGCCAATAAAATATGCAGTTGTCGTTGTGGGCGCTGTAGTTATGGCTGACGGACCCGAATTTATCGGGGCCGAAAGGCAGAGGTTTTCGGGTTCCCCGACGCGAAAGTGGAAGCACCCGATCATGAGATCCGTCTCCCGGTTGAAGTCGACAGAGGACGGGAGAGGGGTGTGCGGGCGTGGATCAAGATTGATGGGATCGCAGCAGATCTCACCAACCTTGATTGTCGGATTGTTATTTGGTGAAGAGGGAGCCGTCGAATCCATGGCTCCAAAGCTCAGATTTCCCACAGACGACGCCGATTGACGAGGGGTAACCTCGCCAATATCTATGGTTATGGACTTAGAGTTTCGTGGAAGTGAGCGTTGGTGTTTTCATTGGCTTATCAGACAAACAAGAGAGTCGATGCTGTCTGCTTATGGATATGAAGATGATTACAAGGTCGCCGATTCGCTAGTTACGATCTAGCTCATGGAGGATTGTGTATTGCTGGAAAGCTAAGGGTGCCCTCTCTGTCGGCTCCTCACAATCTTTATATAAGAGGCTCGGTCCCGGAGCCGTATACGGATAGATTACAAGTTAGAATTATAATACTAAAATTATGTCAGTTCGTATTTCTATCTTGATCGTCAAGCCAAGCTTATGTCCGTTAGATGCTTCCTGGATTCTTTACTCTTCATGGGCCTCATGGGCCATAACTCTTGTACTTCCAGGGGAACCAATTACGAGAACCCGATAAGTCATACCCATGTCAGACGACGTCATCGGGAGGGGAATAGAACCCTAGATGGGTTTCTTCTCAGCCGCCGCCACCTCCTCCTAGAGTTCGTACCGGTTCGGTTTCGGCCTACCAAGGGATTAAACATCTTTGAAGGACACCATCTAATGATTTTAACTTTCATTGATGAGGTGTGCTTCGGTGTTCCCCCTTAAATTTAAGTTTGCATGTGATATTTTTTCTTTTGACCCATCAAAGCCCATATTCAGGCTTTGTATATCTCCGTATAGGTGTACTCGGTTGACATAGGTATACTCCATGTTCGCATCGTCTGATCCCACCTCCCGTTATCGAGATCTACGTCTTTTCATGCCATGTTTTAAAATTTTCTTGCCGCTGCTATATAACTCCTAATTTCCGTCCCAGTAGGACGTGAGTATACGTCTAAACGGACCTACGAGTTTAGGTTGGTTCGTAGGATCTTCGAAACGAATCGATATCGAGTTTCTGTTTATCTAAGTTTGAAGAGGAGGGTGGATACCGAAGAAGAAGAAAAAGTGTTCATTTTTTATAGGTTTATTTTCCAACCACACTTGTTATTTACGACATGAAGTCCATGAAAGAATTACCGTCCTCGCGTAGATTTCACAGGATTCGTCCTACGGCTATGCGACCGGCGTGGAAGTTTCGAGGAAACGCGCGTGCATGCAGCTGACGGCAGTATCTACGGAGACGCGGTCCATCAGCAGCAGCAGCAGCAGCTTGATTGCAAGGTACTGTACTCCATTATCGATCTTGTCGGGACTGTCTAAAGACGCGTTGTTTGATTCCCCGCCCTGCAACCATGGTGATGGAGCCCAGCTACGCGTCTGAGCTGACAAGAAGAGATCACTTGCATTGCATGGTCATTGGTGAGGGCGAGAAGTCTCCTCGGTGGAGGACCCAAGACTTGACTAGTCGTGTGTGCGTTGACTTGACGGGGACGAGCGCTGCATGTGTGTCAGTTCCCTGTGTGGGTGGGCGGGCCGGCGTGCATAGCTAGGGAGGAAAATCACGCAGATGGCGGTGACCGATCCCCCCATTCCGGCGAGAAATTAGGCGTGTCCACTCGCTCTCACGCAGCCGGCCATTGTTGCCTAGCAGAGGCCGCCACACATGCAGAAGAAGCAGTCAGTCATCTCCTCTCCTCTCCTCGTGGCATGAATTATATAGCTTCAATCCAATGTGA
Organism: Avena insularis; assembly: GCA_023614405.1. NCBI lineage: Eukaryota > Viridiplantae > Streptophyta > Magnoliopsida > Poales > Poaceae > Avena > Avena insularis. Next base: position 87,633,397 of record CM042690.1, on the reverse strand, counting down.
ACTCGTCACACTGGTCATTTCATTTTCGGTCTTTAATTTGTTACACAAGTCGGTCAAGATCTTGACCAACAGGAAGCCACACAAACCTATCCTAGCCTAGCCAACTTCCAGCTATATATGACCTAGGCTCAGCTGAAATGGCCAAAATATCGAGCCATGGGAAAACCGCGGAAATGGCCAAAATATCGTTCATCATTCTTCTCGGTCTGAATTCAATACTACAAATAATGGACGCCTGATCAAACAGATAATCGCTACACTCTTAATCGCTACTACTAGTGTTTTTCTGTCAGCATAGAGTCAATATTCCGTTGATCCAACGACCTAGCTTATATCTGGTCCAATATTCCGTTGATGTCGACAAGTCGTACAATGTGGAACCGCCCAATTAAACCGTAATCACCGTAACTAAACACATATGATCAGTGCTACTACGTGACGGCTGTACTTTTTTTGCGCCAGGGCTGTACTTAAAAGTCTAAGAGCATCTCTAACCCATCTCCTATCCGTGGCCCGATTCCTATTTTTTCGTCGCTATCGGCCAAAAGCGGCTCTAACCGAAGCCGCAAATTCAATTAGAGGAGTGAATATAGGATTATGACTCCTAAATCCCCCCCTCCCAAATTTGCTCGGCCGCCAACCCGACTCCTAAAAATACCCCTCCAGCCTCGCCGCCGACTCATCTCCTGCCCAAAACAGCCGCCACTCGACGCCGGCGCCGGGATTCTCCTCTTCCCCGGGCGAAATGTCACTAGAGCTTGGTTCCGCAGTCCCGCCGGAGTTTCCCGCTGACGCGACGCCGCCTGAATCGACCCTACCGGCGCCAACGATGTCACGGAAGCATTTGGGCACCACCGGCGTGGCGCGGTCTACTGGAATGGCCGCCAAGACCACCAGAAATTCAGCGGGGAAGGTGGGCCAGCCGCCCCTTGCGCCGGTGGTGAGCGGGTCGCGGGTGAGGAAGCCGATAGAGGCCATGATCGCCCATTCGCAAGCGACAGAGGAGAAGAAAAATAGAAAGGCCGCTGCCACCTCCACACCCAACCGTCGACCACGACGACGAAGGGAAAGCCCAAGGGGACCTCCAATGCCACACCGTCCTCCACCTCAACAGCCACCGTGTCAGCTGAAGATGGCGCCCACGAGGTGGTCGACGAAATTCCAATGCCAACACCGAGTGCAACCGAGGCGACCGTCGCTGAGTTCATGTCCCAACTTATTCTTCTCACCACCAAGGCCTCGGTGACCTCAACTTCAACGGGGAAGAGGAGGTGGCCACCGAGGAGGCTGATGATGAATTCTTGGCCGGGGAAGAGGAAGAGGCCACCGAGGAGGCCGATGATGAATTCTTGGCCGGGGAAGAGGAAGAGGCCACCGAGGAGGCCGAAGAAGAGTTGACCGAGGTGGAGGCGCCGACCAAGGGCAAGAGCAAAGGCCAATGAAAGATCAAGGACAAGGCCCCGGGCAAGAGATCCGCATAGTATAGAGAGGAAGAAGATGTGGTGTTGTGCCATGCTTGGATGAATGTGTCACTTGATGCATCGGTTGGTGCCGATCAATCGAAGGAGGGGTTTTGGGGGAGAATTGAGGAATACTAGCACAAGTTGGTCACCGTTCGATCATACCGAACCTAAGGCTCACTTGGTCATCGTTGGGGCACAATACTTGAGTGTTGCGACCGATGGGTCGGGGCCATGGACTACGTGACCAATGCTCCACCGAGTGGGGTGCCAATCACTGAGTGGGGTCCTCTCCAACAAGATGTGTACAAGCACCACAACAAGAGAGGTGGCAACAAAGCCTTTGCTTTTAACCATTTCTACAAGGAGCTCTAAGCCAATGAGAAGTGGATTCAAAGAAATTATGAGACCACACCGAAGAGGGCTAGGCTAAGCCAAAAGGAGGAGGCCGATGATGAAGAGGAAGACCTCAACAAGAGGCCGAATGGTGTCAAGATAGCCAACAAGAAGAAGAGGGGAGGTGTCGGCGCCTACAAGGAAGATTTAAATGCCATATTGAGAAAAAGAAAGCTTTGGCGGCCGAACGGAAAGCAAACAAGGAGGCTAGGTGGAATGAGCTAAAAGTGTTGGAGGAGGAGAAGTGGCGGTCCAAGTTGGCGATGGAGGAGCGAAGGATTGCACTTGAAGAAGAGAGGGTGATGAAGGATAATATAGAAGAGGAGAGGCTAGAACTTGAGAGGGAGGATTTTGACCTCAACATCATGTTCATGAACCCAATCACATTGGATGAAAATACTAGGGCATACTGGGAGATTGCTCATGCGAGGATCTTGGCCCGAGAGAGTGGTGGTGGTGGTGGTGGTGGTGGTGATGGTGATGGTGGCCGAGGTGGTCTTTGAGGTGGCTGAGATGGTGGTCACCGAGCTTTTGGATCTAACTTGATCGATTTGATGTATTTTGGATAAAATTTATGCATGTTTGTATTATGCATATTTGGATTGTCGTGTGGAGATATGAAAAAATGTTAAATTTTTTTATTCAAGTTTTTGGGGATCGAATCCGGTGGTCGAAGTTTAGAGGAGAAAAAATATAGGAATCCAGTTTAGGAATCCTTTTTCTCCTCTAACTTATTAGGGATGGGTTAGTGATGATCTAATACTGTGCACCCCGTGAAATCAACCTATCTACTACTAGTATTATATTACCGCGACAAGGTTAAAGGTACCTTCCACCTCATCCACGCGAGGCTAGAAAATCCCATATTAGTCAGGATCGGGATTAGGAAATAGTGGGCTTACATTTTCTCTCTCGAAATGGGGGCATTACCCCAGCCTATGCATCAATCATTGCATGCAGCCTCTTATTTCATAATAGTGGGCTTACATTATTAACCATATTTACATTTCAATTATTTGAAAGAAGATGTGAGCCAGGAATTTTTCTTTTCGAAATGAGGTGATACCCGGGCTCTACATGAAATAATGCACACAACCTTCTTTATTTATTATTCAACATACTCTTACCATAGAAATATAGATCAACTCGAAGTCACCTCACTAACGACTACTTACGCAACACCTTCAACCTTGATGAAGGGTGTGTCCATCTCGAGACCATGAGCCATGACCTCACACATTTGCACAACATCACAAACTAACTGGTGGACCTGAGTTTCTCCTGCCACTTGTCTAAATCATGATTATGAAATGTCCTTGTCTTTTATCCATTTCTGACAATGCTATGGAAACCTTCTCTTTCTACCCAACAATTTCCATATCTAAATGAATTGCAATGTGGTGGAGGTGCACCATACATTAGTAGCAAAGGCACAAGGGCAAATATATCTCTACTTGGTCCTGTGAGTATTGCAAGAGGGAAATGATGTCTATGCACTTCTATTCTTGTAGACAGTTATTGGGCCTCCAAGTGCAGAGGTTTGTAGAACAACAGCAAGTTTTCCCTTAAGTGGATCACCCAAGGTTTATCGAACTCAGGGAGGAAGTGGTCAAAGGTATCCCCTCTCAAGCAACCCTGCAATCAAGATACAAGAAGTCTCTTGTGTCCCCAACACACCCAATACACTTGTCAGGTGTATAGGTGCACTAGTTAGGCGAAGAGATAGTGAAATACAAGTGGTATGGATATAAGATAACGGTGCTAGAAAATACATTGATGGCGTGGAAGAGACTAAAGTAAAACTGAAATAAAGATGGAAGCAAGCAAACATGTAACAAATCCAATAGCAAACGGTGTTTCAATGTTTAGAAACAAGGCCTAGGGATCATACTTTCGCTAGTGAACACTCTCATATAAATATCTTTTCTTTATGATACTACTCTGAACTACTCTCCGGTTGGACACTCTAATCGTTGGTAGGGCTATAACAGCACACCTCAAAGTTCATCTTTCCCATCTAGATAACCCCACACTATCACCTTGAGTACTAGATGGTTCAAACAAACACCACAATTTCATAAAGACATCCAACTCCAAATATAACTCATAACAAGTATTTGTAATCTCTAGCCTAAGTGCCACCATGGTGTGCACACTGTCCACTTCACACACATGGGGAGAGCAGAGATCTATTAAAGCACTTGAGTAGCAAGGTGGATCTATAGATTACAAGCTCATGATCTCAATAAGATCATGCATAGAGAGAGAGATGAACACATAGCTACCGGTAGAACCCTTAGCCTCGAGAGAGAACTACTCCCTCCTCATCATGGGAATCAGCAACGACGATGGAGATGGTGGTGGAGATCGATGGAGATGGCTTCGGGGGCACTTCCCCGTCCCGGCAGGGTGCCGGAACAGAGACTTTCTGTCCCCCGAATCTCCCCTTCGGTGGCGGCGGCGATGCGGAACTTTTCATAGATTTCTGATTGACCATCTAGGGTTTTTGCCTCAGGGGAGATATATAGGCGAAAGAGGCAAGGTCGGTGGCCAGCCAAGGGGCCCACAGCATGCCCTGGCGCGGCCAAGGGGGACCCGTGCCTAGGGGTGGTGTGGCCACCCTGTGGCCCCTCTCCGTCTCGTATTCTGGCTCCGTGAGTCTCCGGGAAAAATAGGCATATTGGCTTTTGTCTCGTCCAATTCCGAGAATATTCATTTTCTGACTTTCTGGAACCAAAAACAGAAAAAAAGCAATGGCACACTATGGCTCTTGTTAATAGATTAGTCCAAGAAATCATATGAAAAATACTCCCAAGTGTGGACAAAACATAATAAAGTAGATAAAACCAAGCATGGAACATCAAAAATTATAGATACATTTGCAATGTATCAACATCCCCAAGCTTAACTCCTGCTCGTTCTCGAGTAGGTAAGTGATAAAAAGAAAGAATAATTTTTGAGGTGACATGCACCATCATAAACTTGATCAAAGTATTTGTAAAACATTGATACCTGGGATCATAGTACTTCAACATAGCATGAAAGATAAAGTTCTAACAATAAGACAAAGCAACTATGTTGCAACATGAAAAGGCACAAACAAAATATTCATGAATAACAATGATTTGCAAGACATTTGTTTGTTTCACATAAAGAAAACATAGCATAGTGGCATTCAGCTTGTCCCTCATAGAGTGGCAAACATAAATGCATAGGACACCTTCAAAGTTTATAAGAGTGACTATATACAAATAGTTTAAAACAAACAATATCAAGGTATGCATCAATCAACAAGTCTTTGGACAATGCACATAGAACTAAGAATGGCCACTATGCTCTCAAAGTAGGTGCATAAAGATAGAAGGTGGAGACTCAATATATAAGTGGAAGAAAGGCCTTCATAGAAGGAAGTAGGGATTCAAGTCTCATAAAGAGCTTCCAAAAATTATGGTACTTAGTAGCTTTCAGCTCTCATTGCCCTATCATAAGCATCTTGAAGTGATTAAGGTTAAACTGAACAAACTATGGTGTATATGCTTGACGAAGTATAAGTTAGAAATCTCATGTCCCTTGAATACGACTGTCGCTCCTCATGCTACTCAAGTTTTGTCACCGGTAAGTTTTTGTCATTGTAAGTACATGTGTATCATAGAGAACCGCCAACGGGGTACCCCTTGCCCGATGATACTGAAGAATCCCCATATCAAAATGACAAGGCAAGCAGACAACGAGCATCTCAGCAATCTTCTTATTTACCATGGGAATATGGTGCTTTTTTCTCTCTTTCCTCTTTTCATAATCTCTTTTTTTCTTTTCTTTTTCTCTTTTTTCTCAATCTAGGACTCTCTTTTTTTAAAGAAGAATGCTTCATAGACAGCTCATTATGTTTACGCTGCAGGTTTCCATATGACAGCATGGATTAGACCAGTGGCCCAGGCCTTTCTCTAACACATGTACATAACTCCATGGACTTACAAGCTCCCCTTTCATTTCACACCGACGACATCCATATACAAAAGAGCATGATATCAACTAGGTACAAAGTACAAGTGCAATGTTGAAAGCATTCCCCATGACAACATGGTTCTGCTAATCCCCAACATATAAGTACAAGCATATACAACATAGACGACACAATGGTTCAAGTTTATTAAGGGCAAGAAAAGTAAAGTGCGCCATCAAGTTCGTGAGAGCTTTAATCACTAGTTTTCTCACAACAAGTTTAATTTGGAAGGTAAACAAAAACATGAATATACTTGGAATAGCATATGCTAATAGGTAGGTATGGTGGACTCTTTGGAATAACTTGGTTTAAGGAGTTGGATGCATGAGTGGAACTCATACTTGGTTGTGGAGGCTAGCAAAAGACTGGGAGCGACAAACTAAGAGAGCAATAATGGCCATAATCATACAGAGCGACAAAACATCATTGATCAAAGCGTAAAGTGATACTACAAGTTGAAAACTAAAGGATCATAAAGGCTATGGTGACTTGAGATAGTCATAACATGGTGTGAGCATGCGCCAAGTCAACCCAAATAAAGAATCAAAGGAGAATACCACTATACTATGCTTTAATATGCTAAAACAACGCATGATTCATCCAAGGCACATTAAGCAATCTCAATTGTTTATAACAAGCCATGCTACATCAAAGAATACTAAGAATAAAGACAAAACAATATCAAGCATGGCATGACAAAGTATAGGCCACAGTCAAAAACGAGCTCTTTTTACCACATAAGCATGAACTTTCCTACTCTTTTCCAGACCAAACCAAACTATTTGCAAACCAATGTATGAAAGAGAGGGTCCAACCAATTTATTCAGAAAACTAAGAAAACCAAAGCAAATGAAAAACCAAAATGAAAACAAAGAAAAAGACGCTCCAAGAACAACACAACTGTGCATGAAACAATAAAAATGAAGCGTTTAGAAGAAACCTGGAATTTTTATTGATGAAGAAGGGGATGCCTTGGGCATCCCCAAGCTTTGACGCTTGTACTTCTTGGATATTTTTTGGGGTGACACGGGGCGGAATCCCCAAGCTTGAGCTTTAGTCCATTCTTCATCTCATTACATCATTCTCTCCATACACCTGAAATTTTTCCTTCATACAAAACTTCACACAATCTTTATTAGCAACACTAGTGCACTCAAGATAATAAGTCTTTAGGTTCAGTTTCAACACCAATAAAACTTCCATTAAAAAAACAAGCTACTGAAGCACTTCCCTCAAAAATCTCAATTCCCCAAAGAGAACTCAAAAAGGAACCAACAAGAAGCAAATGCAAATAATGGCAGAAATCTGTCAAAACAGACCAGCAGGTAAAGACGAATTTTTTCGAAGAGCTTCTATTGCTCAAATCAAAAAGTGTTGAACTAACGAAAGTTAGATAACAACCTGGGGCAGAAGCACAAACATTCACACCTCAAAAGGACCTTCAGAGATTTTACAAGAATTTTTACGGTGAAGCACAGAAATCTGTTTCGGGACAGCAACTTTCCCAATCATTACTTCTCTCTCATTAGAGGTTACTCTTGGCACAAAAAGCAAATAAAAAGGATAAGGAGCGTTTATTACAGAGGTAATAACTTCAAGACTCATCTAAAACTTTTGGGTTATCTCCCAATAAGTACTTTTCTTTAATGCCTTTAAGTTAGGCATGATAGTTTGAGAAGATGCACACATAAGAAATATGAATTGAAGTAAAAGAGAGCATCAAGAAGCAAATTCAAAGCACATTTAAGTCTAAACCACTTCCTATGCATAGGAATCTTGTAAAGAAACAAGTCATGAAAGCACAAAGAAACAATCATAGGAAAGCAAAACAAGTGCAACTTTAAGACTTTCAACATAAAGAGGAGAAACTTAATAATGTTGAGATACATAAGACCATGTTTCCCTCTCTCATAATAACTTTCAGTAGCATCATGAATAAAATTAATAATATAACTATCACATAAAACATTCTTATCATGAGCCACATGCATATAATAAATATTACCCTCCACATAAGCATAGTCATTCTTATTAATTGTAGTGGGAGCAAATTCAACAAAATAGCTATCATTATTATTCTCATCACCATAATCATCAAATATAGGAGGCATATTGTAGTCATAAATAATTTCCTCCGCAATAGTAGGTGGACTGAAAATATCATACTCATCATATATTGGAGGTTTGGTATCATCATAAGCAATAGAATAGCTATCTTCCAAAGCTGGGGAACTAAAAAGATCATTTTCATAAAAGCTAGCTTCCCCAAGCTTATACTTTTCCATAGCATTAGCAATAATGGTGTCCAAAGAATTCATACTAACAACATTGCTATTAGCATGCAAATAAAGTTCCATAGGTTTTTTAATTCTCTCTTCAAACACTTCATGTCCTAACTCAAGATAAATACTATAAAGCTCTCTAATTTTATTGTTGTTTTCCATTAAGCCTAACTAGTGAAAACAAGAAACAAAAAGACAAAATTGCAGAATCTAAAGGAAATAACTTCGAGCACTCACACCGGAGGATGTGAGTACCTTTTACCTTACCTCCCCGGCAACAACGCTAGAAAATAGATTGATGTCTACGCACTTCTATTCTTGTAGACAGTTGTTGGGCCTCCAAGTGCAGAGGTTTGTAGAACAGCAGCAAGTTTTCCCTTAAGTGGATCACCCAAGGTTTATCGAACTCAGGGAGGAAGTGGTCAAAGGTATCCCCTCTCAAGCAACCCTGCAATCAAGATACAAGAAGTCTCTTGTGTCCCCAACACACCCAATACACTTGTCAGGTGTATAGGTGCACTAGTTCGGCGAAGAGATAGTGAAATACAAGTGGTATGGATATAAGATAATGGTGCTAGAAAATACTTTGATGGCGTGGAAGAGACTAAAGTAAAACTGAAATAAAGATGTAAGCAAGCAAACATGTAACAGATCTAATAGAAAACGGTGTTTCAATGTTTAGAAACAAGGCCTAGGGATCATACTTTCGCTAGTGAACACTCTCATATAAATATCTTTTCTTTATGATACTACTCTGAACTACTCTCCGGTTGGACACTCTAATCGTTGGTAGGGCTATAACAGCACACCTCAAAGTTCATCTTTCACATCTAGATAACCCCACACTATCACCTTGAGTACTAGATGATTCAAACAAACACCACAATTTCATAAAGACATCCAACTCCAAATATAACTCATAACAAGTATTTGTAATCTCTAGCCTAAGTGCCACCATGGTGTGCACACTGTCAACTTCACACACATGGGGAGAGCAGAGATCTATTAAAGCACTTGAGTAGCAAGGTGGATCTATAGATTACAAGCTCATGATCTCAATAAGGTCATGCATAGAGAGAGAGATGAACACATAGCTACCGGTAGAACCCTTAGCCTCGAGAGAGAACTACTCCCTCCTCATCATGGGAATTAGCAACGACGATGGAGATGGTGGTGGAGATCGATGGAGATGGCTCCGGGGGCACTTACCCGTCCCGGCAGGGTGCCAGAACAGAGACTTTCTGTCCCCTGAATTCCCCCTTCGGTGGCGGCGGCGATGTGGAACTTTTCGTGGATTTCTGATTGACCATCAAGGGTTTTTGCCTCGGGGGAGATATATAGGCGAAAGAGGCAAGGTCGGTGGCCGGCCAGGGGGCCCACACCATGCCCTGGCGCGGCCAAGGGGCACCCACGCCTAGGGGTCCACCCTGGCCCCTCTCCGTCTCGTATTCTGGCTCCGTGAGTCTCCGGGAAAAATAGGCATATTGGCTTTTGTCCCGTCCAATTCCGAGAATATTCATTTTCTGACTTTCTGGAACCAAAAACAGCAGAAAACAGGCAACTGGCACTGTGGCTCTTGTTAATAGGTTAGTCCAAGAAATCATATGAAAAGTACTCCAAAGTGTGGACAAAACATAAGAAAGTAGATAAAACCAAGCATGGAACATCAAAAATTATAGATACATTTGCAATGTATCAGGAAAGTAGAACAAACTGGATCTCTGTCTAGTTTTTCACATGTGGGATCTTCCAAATTGTTTGACTATGTATATTTTCTACCTTTGAGCTTAACTTATTATAATCCATTATGTTCAATAATGGGATTAATGATAATGGCTCCATTTAGGTAAGATGTAGGGTTACATTTTTTCGACAAACAAAATATATTAATACCACGAGAATACCAATTACACTCAGCATCTACACCAACATAACATCAAGAACTTGTCCAGACATTAAGAATGCACACAACCAAAAAGGAAAAAACAAACCAAGAAAAAACCCACCACAATGATGGACCACTCACAACAGCTGGACCCAAACCACCACCAAATACAACACCCTGAACATAAGAGGTTCTCCAATAGCAACGCCTCCAAAAAGAAAACAGTGCACCGGTGTTGTCGTCACCCATTCAAAGATTGTAGGTTTTCACCTTGGAGGAAATCTGAACTTTCCAACAATGCCTTCAACAAGGTCCATTGCTAGGTACAATTTTGATGAAAAAGAACTGTTTTTTGTCGCCATCGAATCGAATGAACCGGTGGTCCGACCAGCAAACCAGTGAACCAGTCGCCTCACTGGTTCACTGATCGGTCCAGTTTTTAAAACTATGGCTCCCTAAGCTTCACAGTCGGGTCAAGCTCTAGGTGAAAGCCTCACATTGACTTTGATCCATGCTTATGATGGTGGCGCCTTAGGCATCATTCTCCTTCTTGTTGGTGTCGTTATGGAGTTTCGATCCCGACCGACACAAGTGCTTCCAAATTCACTAGGTGAAAAACCAAGCTCCTTCGGAAAGGGCGATGGTTACAGGCTCATCACTTCCTGGTTGGAGGCGTCGCCTTGGAGATTTTTGGTCTCATGGTGCGAAGACTTCACGATGGTTGGGAGGGTTGGCTATGTCATCTAGGGAGGCGGGTCCCGGGGCTGCAGCCCTAGATGGTTGTTAGGTGTTGAGACGGCGGCCTCTAACCTCTATTCAGTGATGGTCCTATGGGTTTTGGTCGTGGACTTGCATGGAGCTTGTGTGGTGGCTTGGAGATCTGTGTGGGAACTGGGCAGCGAGTTCATCGACCCGAATGGTTCATCTTCAGGCAATGCAAAGGTCGATCTAGTTGCTATGTCGGGGCGGTGGCCCAGGGTTTGGTGTGATGTTTGAGGTGTGTAGGCGGTCTCTTGGGTACCGAGGGCTACGAGGCGACTGGGTCACGTGATGTTCTGGCTCGAGTGCAACTTTGGTGCCTAGTGGTGTAAGTCGGGGCACCGACCCCAAGCTGGTTGTGTGTGTTTGTTGCATTTGGCGGACTTGCGTCATGCGGATGATGGGTCTCCTTGCTTGTGCGGGTTTTGGCCTGGTTTTCCTTATAAACCGGTGATGTATAGTTTGTATGGTTTTTGGACATGGTTTTCCTTATAAACTAGGTCAATTCTATTCTATCTAGTCGAGCGGTAGATATTGACTGGCTTTAGCTCAAGGGGGGTGGCCATCTCAGGGCCATGTGCCCAGACCTCACACCTTCGCACATCATCACAAACTAACTGGTGGATCTGAGTTTTTGCTGCCACTTGTCTAAATCATGAGTATGAAATGTCCTCGTCTTTCAACTGTTTTTGACAATCTTATGGAAACCTTCTCTTTCCACCCAACAATTTCCATATCTAAATGAATTGCAATGTGGTGTATGTGCTCCATATTTTAGTAGCAAAGGCACAAGGGCAGATATGTCTCTACTTAGTCCTGTGAGTACTACAAGAGGGAAAGTAATGTCACATTCAGAACAAACTGGAACTCTCTCTAATTTTTCACATGTGGGATCTTCCAAAATTGTTTGACCAAGTATATGTCGCACTGACGAGGGGTAACCTAGGCAATGCCCATGGTTATGAACTTAGGGTTTCATGCAAAAGAGAGCGTTGGTGATTTTGTCGGCTTAACGGATAAACAAGGGAGGCAATTTACCCAGGTTCATGCTCTCATAGAGGAAACCCTACTTCCTGCTTGTCTGCTCGTATTATCAATGGAGAGTACAAACTCGTGGAGACGACTAGATGCGATTTTGTTGAGAGAGAGAGGTGTGCGTATTGTAAGATTGGATGCACTCTTTGTTGGCCCCTCCTAGCCTTTATATATGGGAAAGATAGGTCTCGGGTACCAATACAAGTAGGTTATAAGTTAGAGTTTGTATCTAGTCTAGTCTTTTACTTTCCTTGTATTGTTCTGCCAGGATTCTGTGTCCTTTTAGGATTCTTATCTGTTGAATTGTCATGGGCTTCATGGATCTTGGCATATCTTCGAGTGAGCCTTCCGTCGGGTCGTACCGTATATGCCAATAGTAGACACCCGAAGGGTTATGCCCATGTCACCTACCAATGAGCTTAACTTATTACAATCCATTATTTTCAATAATGGGATTACCGATATGGCTCCATTTAGGTAAGATGTAGGGTTTGTTTTTGCCATGGAACATTTTTTTCGACAAACGGAATATACTAATGTCATGAGGATACCAGTTATACTCAGCATCTACACCAACATAACATGAATAAATAGTCCATACATTAAGAATGCACACAACCAAAAATGAAAAACAAAGAAAGAAAAAAATAAAAAGACCGCGCCACAATGATTGACCACTCACAATAGCTAGACCAAAACCACCAAATACAACACCCTGAATACAGAAGAGGTTATTGATGTCTACGCACTTCTATTCTTGTAGACAGTTGTTGGGCCTCCAAGTGCAGAGGTTTGTAGAACAGCAACAAGTTTTCCCTTAAGTGGATCACCCAAGGTTTATCGAACTCAGGAAGGAAGTGGTCAAAGGTATCCCCTCTCAAGCAACCCTGCAATCAAGATACAAGAAGTCTCTTGTGTCCCCAACACACCCAATACACTTGTCAGGTGTATAGGTGCACTAGTTCGGCGAAGAGATAGTGAAATACAAGTGGTATGGATAACTATAAGTGGTAACGGTGATAGAGAATAGCTTGGTGGTGTGGAAAAGACTAAAGTAAAACTAAAATAAAGATGGAAGCAAGAAAACATGTAACATATCTAGTAGCAAACGAAGTTTCAGTGCTTAGAAACAAGGCCTAGGGATCATACTTTCACTAGTGAACACTCTCATATAGATATATTCTCTTTATGATACTACTCTTAACTACTCTCCAGTTGGACACTCTAATCAACGGTAGGGCTATAAAAGCACACTGTCACCTTGAGCACTAGATGGTTCCAACAAACACCACAATTTCATAAAGACATCCAACTCCAAATATAACTCATAACAAGTATTTGTAATATCTAGCCTAAGTGCCACCATGGTGTGCATGCTGTCACTTTCACACACATGGGGAGAGCAGAGATCTAATAAAGCACTTGAGTAGCAAGGTAGATCTATAGATTACAAGCTCATGATCTCAATAAGATCATGCATAGAGAGAGAGATGAACACATAGCTACCGGTAGAACCCTTAGCCTCGAGAGAGAACTACTCCCTCCTCATCATGGGAATCAGCAATGGTGATGGAGATGGTGGTGGAGATAGATGGAGATGGCTCCGGGGGCACTTCCCCGTCCCGGCAGGGTGCCAGAACAGAGACTTTCTGTCCCCCGAATCTCCCCTTCGGTGGTGGCAGCGCTGCGGAACTTTTCGTAGATTTTTGATTGACGATTTAGGGTTTTGGTATCAGGAGGCTCTTATAGGAGAAATAGGCAAGGTCGATGGCCGGCCAGGGGGCCCACACCATGCCCTGGTGCGGCCTAGGGTTGCCCGCGCCTAGGGGTGGTGTGGCCACCCTATGGCCCCTCTCCGACTCTCCTTCTGGCTCCGATAGTCTTCCGGGAAAATAGTAACTTTGGCTTTTGTACCGTCCAATTCCGAGAATATTCATTTTCTGACTTCCTGGAACCAAAAACAGCAGAAAACAGGCAACTGGCACTGTGGCTCTTGTTAATAGGTTAGTCCCAGAAAGTGTATAAAAAGTACTCCAAAGTTGGAACAAAACATAAGAAAGTAGATAAAACCAAGCATGGAACATCAAAAATTATAGATATATTTGCAATGTATCAACATCCCCAAGCTTAACTCCTGCTCGTCCTCGAGTAGGTAAGTGATAAAAAAGAAAGAATAATTTTTGAGGTGACATGCACCATCAAAGACTTGATCAAAGTATTTGTAAAACATTCAAAGCTGGGATCATAGTACTTCAATCATAACATGAAAGACAAAGTTCTAGCAATAAGACAAAGAAACTATGATGCAACATGAAAAGGCACAAACAAAAGATTCATGAATAGCAATGCTTTGCAAGACGTTTGTTTGTTTCACATAAAGAAAACATAGCATAGTAGTATTCAGCTTGTCCCTCAATAGAATTACAAATATAAATGCATAGGACACCTTCAAAGTTCATAAGAATGACTAGATACAAATAGTTTAAAACAAGCAATATCAAGATATGCATCAATCAACTAGTCTTGGGACAATGCACATAGAACTAAGAATGGCCACTATGCTCTCAAAGTAGGTGCATAAAGGTAGAAGGTGGAGACTCAATATAATGGTGGAAGAAAGGCCTTCATAGAAGGAAGTAGGGATTCAAGTCTCATAAAGAGCTTCCAAAAATTATGGTACTTATAGCTTTCAGCTCTCATTGCCCCTATCATATGCATCTTGAAGTGATTAAGGTTAAAGTGAACAAACTATGGTGTATATGCTTGACGAAGTATAAGTTAGAAATCTCATGTCCCTTGTATACGAGGGCCGCTCCTCATGCTACTCAAGTTTAGTCACTGGTAAGTTCTTGTCATCGTAAGTATATGTGTATCATTGAGAACCGCCAACGGGGTACCCCTTGCCCGATGATACGGAAGAATCCCCATATCAAAATGACAAGGCAAGCAGACAGCAAGCATCTCAGCATTCTTCTTATTTACCATGGGAATATGGTGCTTTTTTCTCTCTTTCCTCTTTTCATAGTATCTTGTTTTTTCTCTTTTTTTCTCAATATAGGACTCTTTTTTTATAAGAACAATGCTTCATAGACAGCTCATTATGGTTACGCTGCAGGTTTCCACCATGTCAGCATGGATTAGACCAGCGGCCCAGGCGTTTCTCTAACACATATACATAACTCCATGGACTTACAAGCTCCCCTTTCATTTCACAAGCGACATCCATATACAAAAGAGCATGATATCAACTAGGTACAAGTACCAAGTGCAATGTTGAAAGCGTTCCCCATGAAAGCATGGTTCTGCTAATTTCCAACAAATAAGTGCAAGCATATACAACATAGACGACACAATGGTTCAAGTTTATTAAGGGCAAGAAAAGTAAAGTGTGCCATCAAGTTCGTGAGAGCTTTAATCACTATTTTTCTCATAACAAGTTTAATTCAGAAGGTAAACAAAAGCATGAATATACTTGGAATAGCATAAGCTAGTAGGTAGGTATGGTAGACTCTTTGGAATAACTTGGTTTAGGGAGTTGGATGCATGAGTGGAACTCATACTTGGTTGTGGAGGCTAGCAAAAGACTGGGAGCGACAAACTAAGAGAGCAATAATGGCCATAATCATGCAGAGCGACAAAACATCATTGATCAAAGAATAAAGTGGTACTACAAGTTGAAAACTAAAGGATCATAAAGGCTATGGTGACTTGAGATAGTCATAACATGGTGTGAGCATGCGCCAAGTCAACCCAAATAAAGCATCAAAGGAGAATACCACTATACTATGCTTTAATATGCTAAAACAACGCATGATTCATCCAAGGCACATTAAGCAATATCAATTGTTTATAACAAGTCATGCTACAGCAAAGAATACTAAGCATAAATCCAAAACAATATCAAGCATGGCATGACAAAGCATAGGCCACAGTCAAAAACGAGCTCTTTTTACCACATAAGCATGAACTTTCCTACTCTTTTCCAAACCAAACCAAACTATTTGCAAACCAATGTATGAAAGAGGGGGTCCAACCAATTTATTCAGAAAACTAAGCAAACCAAGCAAACAAAAAACTAAAACAAAAACGAAAAGAAGACGCTCCAAGAAAAACACAATTGTGCATGAAACAATAAAAATGAAGCGTTTTGGAAGAAACCTGGGATTTTTATTGATGAAGAAAGGGATGCCTTGGGCATACCCAAGCTTTGATGCTTGTACTTCTTGGATATTTCTTGGGGTGACACGCGTGGCATCCCCAAGCTTGAGCTTTAGTCCATCCTTCATCTCATTACTCATTCCTTCCATACACCTGAAATTTTTCCTTCATTAAAACTTCACACAATCTTTATTAGCAACATTAGTGCACTCAAGATAAATAAGTCTTATGGTTCAGTTATAACACCAAATAAACTTCCATTAGAACACTAGCTACTGTAGTAATTCCCTCAAAAAGCTCAATTCCCTAAAAAAACTCAAAAAGGAACCAACAAGAAGCAAATGCAGAAAATGGCAGAAATCTGTCAAAACAGACCTGCAGGTAAAGACGAATTTTTTCGAAGACCTTATGTTGCTCAAATCAAAAAGTGTTGAGCTAACTAAAGTTATATAACAACCTGGGGCAGAAGCACAAAAATTCACGCCTCAAAAGGACGTTCAGATATTTTACACGAATTTTTATGGTGAAGCACAGAAATCTGTTTCGGGACAACAACTTTCCCAATCATTACTTCTCTCTTATTAGAGGTTACTCTTGGCACAAAAAGCAAATAAAAAGGATAAGGAGCGGTTATTACTAAGGTAATAAATTCCAAGACTCATTTAAAACTTTTGGGTTATCTCCCAATAAGTAATTTTGTTTAATGCCTTTAAGTTAGGCATGATAGTTTGAGAAGATGCTCACATGAGGAATATGAATTGAGGTAAAAGAGAGCATCAAGAAGCAAATTCAAAGCACATTTAAGTCTAACCTACTGACGAGGTTTAATCTCGTCAATGCCCATTGTTATGGACTTGGATTTTGGAGAAGATGGGGATGCTGGAGATCGTGGCACGGTTAACAGACAAGCAACCAGGGGACACAAGATTTACCTGTGTTCAGGCCCCCGGAGGGAAAACCCTACTCCTGCTTGTCTGCTCTTTGATTACGGCGGAACCGAAGGTTACAGGGTGCGCAGATTCGATCTGGCGTGGATGCGTGTGCGGAAGTATGAGTCGAGGTGAGTTGCGTTGCCCTAGGACGTGCCCTCCTGGCCTTTATATAGACTTAGGCAGGTCCCGGGCGTAGTCCTAGTCGGTTACAAGTTCTAGGGTTTTACCCCTTTGAATTTCCTATCTCCGCTAGTCTTGCTCTCCAAGGATCCGAAGGCGTCATGGCCTTGGCCACCCGAAAATCTTCATGGGCCAGCGTATATCTGCTGTGGGCCTTCCTTGGGCTGGACCAGGTATGCTGAAGTTACGTACCCGTAGGGTATAACCATGTCAGTAGCCCCCGAGTGATCAGTCGAATCGTAGATTCGGCTGAGGACTCTTCCATCCTTCGGGAGCAGCTATGTGTTAATAGTGTATGTGTGTAGGGATTGTTGATGCGTGTGTCTGACTCACCCGACGGATCAGTCGATTAAGCATCTTAGGACGAAACAACACGATCTTCTTGAGTTCGGTCCCTCAACTGGACCGGAACATATCTTTGGCGTAATTCGACTCGGCGGAGGACTTACATGAGTGGAATTCCAGTAATTTTAATTGGTGTACCCAACGCGTCCGTCGTGATTTTTCATCGTACCTGTGGTGGATTCATACTAGCAGAGGCTTGATCAGTGCGTTGCCGCCATCGATGATATCGTAGGTCTTATCCTTGCGTCAGACGCAGCATCGAATGTTTATCACCCGGAGGTGTTTCGGTGGCCAAGGAGGATGTTACTCACTTAGCATTAATTGGGGCAGAGTTGCGAAAAGTTTTGCGTGCTGATCCGAAGATCGCGGTTGAAGATTTCATAGGGTGCGCGACCAGCGCCTCCTATGGGAGTAGCCCCAAGTGTACATTGTCGTGAGACTCAAACGAGAACTTTAGTTCAAGCATTGTTTCAATCATTAAGTCCGTAGGACTCGAAAATTTTCGGATGCTGAAATCCATCCTCCCTATGGGAGTAGCCCCCGAGTCCGCAGTGGAGTCGTAGACTCGGCGTAGGACTCGAAGATCTTGTGTCTGCGCGACCAGCGCTCCAGTTTGGAGTAGACCCGAGTGTTCTGGAGTCGTGAGACTCAGCGAGACTCGAGTCTTGTATCGTGTAGTTGTAGTTGACAATCTTGCGGGCGACGCTGGTTCGGAAATACATCAGAATCTTGCGCGCACGCCTCCCGATAGCCCGATAGGAGTAGCCCCCAAGTATTTAGTCGAATCGTAGATTCGAGTGAATACTTTTAGCTGTGGAGCCGAAGTGGTGCTAGTATAGCTTTTGATGACGTTAGTGCTTACGATCGATGACCTCAAGCGCCTGCTACGCCAGAGATGACTTGACCGCACGAAGCGTGGGTCCCACTTGCTGACTTTGAATTGACCGGTCACGCGCGGTGTGGAGATGATTATGGCGTCTCCTCGATTTCCGCACGTAGTGGACGGCGTGGTAACGACGGTTCGTTTTGGTGCTGACACGTGTACGGCCAGATCTACCGTTGGCGTTAGGTCTTCTCGATGGACGGCCAGCGTGCGTCGTCTTCGCTGTTATAATCCTCGGTGAAATCGTGGTTTGTTTTTCACCACAGCAGTTCATCTATTCACTGCCCCTTTGTTCTTGAGCTATTCTTGCTGCGCGCTGAGAGTTTCCTCCACATTCCCTTTGTCTTTCTTTGTTGGCAACGCCACCACCGCCGTAGCGCCATGGGGAAACCAAAGAAGTCCTCATCTGCAGTTGGGACCAGCGCCGCCGGAGGCAAGAAGGGTACCGCCACTGCTCGCGTCACCGACGGTGGCTGGCGGCGATCAGAAGCGCGGGAGAGCGATCTCCGCAAGCTGCGCGAGCGGAGCCTGATCCCGCAAGACACGACGGCCGTGATACTCCCCGGCAATGAGGTAATCCCCCGTCCCCCATCTGGGTATCGGGTTATGTTTGTTGCCTTCGTGATTCGCGGGTTTTCTTTTCCGGTCCATGACTTCCTTCGTGGACTGCTCTTTTTCTATGGGGTTCAACTCCATCATCTGTCTCCCAACTCCCTTCTCCACATTGCGTGTTTTATCACGCTTTGCGAGTGTTGGCTTGGCATTGAGCCGCACTTTGGCCTCTTCTGGAAGCTTTATTCCGTGAAGAGGCAGTCTGGTTCGGATGGTGTATATTCCATTGGGGGTTTCATCATCTCCCTCAGTCCCAATGTGCAATTCTTTTCCTTTTCCATGTCCGAATCTGTCCAAGATCTTGCGGAGAAATGGTTTTACATCCGTGACTCCGTGCTGCCTGGGCAAGATTTTGGTCTCGTTCCTTTTGACCCCTCCCAGTTGATTGTGAAGAAAAGATCCTGGAAAAACCAAATCTTGGATGGTGAGGTGGCAGAGATAGAGGCCCTGTGCCGTCGGGTGGAGGATCTCCAATTGGTTCCTGAGAAGGAGGTGAACGGTGTCGACATCATCCGGACGTTTCTTGAGCGTCGGGTGCAACCTCTCCAAGCGAGGGCGCATCCGATGTTTCTTTACTCTGGGCGCCGTGATCCGACGAGGGTTTCGAGTGAGAAAATTTCTGAGGCGGAACTTGACAAGGATCTTCGCGCGCTGTTGAAGTTCAAGGTCGACGAAAAATCCGGAAGTCACGACTCCTCCCTTTTCCTCGGCGTTGGCGTCTGAAGGTGTAGATTTGCGCACGTAGTGCTTCCCTTTTTGTTGGGTGCTTATTTGTGTCCTTTGTTTGCTAACAAAGTTTCTTCTCATCTTGTAGAGCTTCAAAGTGTCGGGCATGGCACCACCATTGCCCGAAAGGTATCCGAATGCCCCGGATAATGAAGTGGTGGATTCCGTGTCCGAGCTACCATCAGCGATCCCGGCGGAGGATGCCGACGAATCAGTGAGGACCATTCGCGCAAGCGATCACGGAGCTCGAGCGAGTCTTCGGATGCCTCGACTCCTCCGACTCCCAGAAATCCTATGGGCCTTGAGCGTCATGATGATGTTCATGGGGGTTTCTTCCTCTCCCCTTCCTGCCATTCCTGTGCGGGCTATTGCTCCACCCCCGCCAGCAAAGCGGAAGAAGGAAGAGAAGAAGGAGGAGAAGAAGGAAGAAAAGAAGGAGGAGAAGAGGGCCCGAAGGGCTTCTCCTATCTTCGACCTGAGCGCGTTGGGCTCGTAAGTTTTCTTGTTGCGACTGTTGTCCATTGCTTTTATGATGTTTGCACCTGTGCTGATTGGCTTTGTATGCAGGCAATCCTCCGACGGCTCCAGTGATGGTGCGGGGGAGATGATGGGGGAGTCGAACATTGCGTCGTCTCCTCCTCAGATGGTGGCAACTTCGGGTGGCGCTGCGCCAGTTCCTCCTATGCAGGAGAGGCTGGTGGTTGCGCCTCAGAATTTCGCAGGCGGGCCTGCAGGTTCGGCTTCAGAGCACGTAAGTTTTCCTGCTTGATCTTACGGGGGGAGCCTCCGAGTGTCTTCGTATACTGATGTTGTTGATGCTTCTTTGTGTTGGGCGTAGCCCCCAAGTCCTGCTCTTACTACTATTGCCTGTTGCTGCAGCCTTTTGTCCAAGAGGCCAAGCGGCTGGTGGAGGAACGCCTGATTTGGAGGCGAGCTACGGCACTTCAAGGTATTCGTCGCCTTGTAGTACTTCGCTTGCTTATCCTGGTCCTGTTCTTTGACGCTTGCTTGTTGTAAATGCAGGAGCATAATGACTCTCCGTGAGGTCGATGCTCAAGAAGGGCCTTGGCCAACGAAGGCGAAGCGCTTGGGCGAAAGCGCCTTGAGCTGGAGCGACGAAGGCAGCCGAAGCGAAAGCGTCTGCAACAAGAGGCCGCAGATCGTGAGGAGCAGCTAGCCACCGTTCGGCTGCTCGTGAAAAGGATGGCGAGAAGCTCATGGCTGCCGCCAAGGCTATTTCGGTGAGTACTAGCTTTGTACTTGCTTCTTTTCTTGGATCTCCTTCTATGTTGCCTTTCTTCATGTTTTCTTCTTTTTTTGTCTCGGATGCCGCAGTATCGAGTTTGACCCAGTGCTCGAGCAGGGAGTGCTCTAGATGATGCCACTGTGGCGGTCGAAGACCGCAATGACCGTCGTCAACTCCTTGCCAAGGCGAAGAGGTCCTTGGTCGCTTCTATCAGGAGCTCTTCCCGAAGGGCGCATCCCTTGAAGACGTGGGTGCCCTGGCAGAGGCTCTGTCAGCCGAAGCTCCTGCAGCGTACAAGCATAAGCGAAGGCATCGGCCGCGTCATCGGTGGCGATAGCCATGGCGGTGTGGCGGAGCTGGACCTGCCCAGTTACTTCTCGGATGCCTACATTGCGGATGGATCCGGTAGCCTTCGCCGCCTACTCGCTCGTTGCTGCACGATATGGGCCCAAGCTCATTGACTTGCCATGCGAGTATGCATTGCGGCGAGAGGGAGGCCAAAGCTAGGCGATGCAGTTACGAGGCGACTCAGTGTCCTCCGTCCTAGGCATAGTAGACGTAGGGTAGCTTGTAGTCTATTTTGGTTGTAAATATCTTTTGTAGTACCATCCTTGTGCCACGTAGTGGTCTTATATACTTTAATGAATTTCTCCGAGTTGTGTTCTATCCTTGGCTGAATGTCTGTGTGCCTTCTTTTTTCTGCTATAGGTTCCTTGGTCTGACCCGATTGACACTTCCTCGAAAGGCCTTTGCGAGCATCATTGGATGATTCCTCAGCTCGCGTTTCTTGAGATCGCGTCGCATCTTGGAGAGATTTGCTTGGTTCTGCGGTCGCCGACGGCGTGGAAATCCAAAGCAGACCGTGGTGCAGCCAGAGAGGAGTATTTGATGGCGGAGCTGGGTCGGCTGTCCGAGCAGCTGCAGTGTAAGTTGATCCTTCTTTCGGGTTGTAGCTCAGTTCTTCGGTTGAGCCTGCTGGCCTTACTCTTGTTTTGTGCGGTTGTCGCAGGTGCTAATCTTGCTCCGAGGGAAGAAAAGGAGCGTATTGCTGTTCGAGTCAGTTGCTTGACTCAACAGGACATGGAGGCCGGCGGCTTCTTATGGATGGATCGTGATCGCGCCATAGTTCTGGCGACGGTGCAGGATCGTGTCTACCAGGTTTCGCGGGTGCTCCGCCAGGTGCAGACATCGCTTTCCTCGGTGCTGCACGTCATGTTTCCGTTGGATGCCGTGCCAACGACCCTTGCAGGTCTTCTGACGAAGTTTCGGAGTGCCAGCAATGTCAAGGAGCTGGTGCGGCAGCAGCTCGTCGCAGGGGTGAAGGCTGCCTTGTCTCTTGTGAGGGTGCACCGCCCAGACATAGATTTGGCTGTTGTGGCGACTGGGCCACCTCCTCGACCAGATGATGGCGAGTGGGATATGCGTCCTCATTACGCGGCTGTAAGGCAGTATGCCGAACAGATTGTAGATTTGTTCGAGCAGCGTGCTCAGGTTATTCTTCAGAATAGATAGGACCTGAAAAAAAAACAGATAGATGTAAAATTTGTATATTGCGGCTGGGCGTGTATGTGCCCTTTGTTGTAAAGGTTTGCTTGTTTGCGAGCACGTAGTGCTTTGATGTAGTACGTGTCCTTTTCGTTTGCCTGACGTGGTCAGCTATTCAGGTGTACACGTTTTGTCCTCAGTCGATGAAATCGTGAGGTGGGGGGAGCCCCCGAGTGCGTTTGTAGCATGTAATAAAGTTGCAGAGAAATAGTCAACCGAAGGTTGGGGGCGAGACACTTAGCTTTATTTGTATCGTAATGGAGGAGGTATATGGTTTGGCTGAGTAGCCTTGGCTGTAAGCCTTGTCGAAAGTAAAAGGGGGTACATTGCTATGGGTAGAATCGTCGCAGGTGCGAGATGTTCCATGGGTTGGAGTATGCGACTCCAGACTCCACGTGCTTGAGGCGATAGGCGCCACCTGGGATGACCTCGGTGATGTCATAGGGTCCCTCCTATGGTGACTCGAGTTTATTCGGTCGCTTTTGCTTGAGTCGCAAGACGAGGTCTCCTTCGACAAAGGACCTTGGGCGCAGCCGGCGGCTGTGGTAGTTGCGGAGACTTTGCTGGTGCACCGCTGATCTAGCTGCTGCTATATCCCGTGCTTCGTCGAGTGTGTCGACGGCATCTTCGAGTGCAGCCGTGGATTCGTCACCGCTATGGCGACTCGTGGAGCCTGGTGGCGTACTTCGGCTGGTAGCACGGCCTCAGCTCCGTGCACCATGAAGAACGGTGTGTAGCTGGTGGAGCTGTTTGGCGTAGTACGCAAGCTCCACAGGACAGACGGTAGCTCTTTCGTCCAGTTTCCAGCTTTGTGCTCGAGTGAGCTCATGAGGCGCTTCTTGATGCCAGCGCCGATTAGGCCGTTGGCCTTTTCCACTTGCCCGTTTGTTTGCGGGTGTGCCACTGAGGCATACGTGATGTTGATCCCGAGGCCTTCGCAGAAGTTCTGGAATTCTTCGGAGATGAAGTTCGATCCGACGTCGGTGATGATGCTGTGTGGTACGCCGAACCTGTAGACAATGGATTCGAAGAATTTGACGGCAGTTTTGCCCTTCTGGTTGGTGACTGGCATTGCCTCGATCTACTTGGTGAATTTGTCGACTGCGACCAGGAGGAAGACGTGTCCTCCCTTCGAGGATTTTGGCAGTTTGCCGATCATGTCGAGGCCCCATTGGGCGAAAGGCCAGGCTTTGGGTATGGGTCGAAGTTCGGACCCAGGTGCGTGCGGTTTGTCGGCGAACCGTTGGCACCCGTTGCATCTCCGGACGATGTCCTTTGCGTCGCTCATGGCCGTTGGCCAGTAGAATACTACTCGCGGAGCTTTGGCAACGAGGGAGCGACTGCCTGCATGGTGGCCGCAGATGCCCTCGTGGATATCTTGGAGTATGGCCTTGCCGTCATTGATGTTGACGCATCGTTGTAGTACGCCTGTAATGCTGCGTTTGTACAGCTCGCCGTTGATGATGGTGAAGGCTTTTGACCGACGAGATACGCGCCGGGCATCTGTCGGGCTGTCTGGCAATTCTCCGTTTATCAGGAACTGGAGGTATGGACGTGTCCAAGTTTCGTTGACTGCCATGACCTGCATCAGATTGACCATGGCAACTTCGGTATCCAACTTTTTGGGTCCTTCATGACCTTCGGGTAGCGTAGCCCCCGAGTGTTCTGCTTCTTCGGGTGATCCCTTGGGGAATTTCCGCTTGATGGATGGCACGCAGATCTGTTCGAGGAACACACCTGGTGGTACCTTTGCACAAGTGGAGCCGATGTTGGCGAGTCTATCGGCCTCCTCGTTGCTCTCTCTTCCAACGTGCCGAAGTTCGCAGCCGTCGAATTCTCCTTCGAGTGCGTTGTATAGCGCGCGGTACGCGATCATGTTTTCGGCGTGTGCGTCGCACTCATTCATCATTTGTTGTACGACAAGGTTGGAGTCACCGTAGATGACCAGGTGCGTTGCGCTGCATATTTTTGCCATCTTCATGCCATGGATGAGGGCTTCGTATTCGGCCTCGTTGTTGGAGGCTCTGAATTTCATCCGAAGGACGTATTTCATCTTGTCACCTTGCGGGGAGGTCAGTATGACTCCTGCCCCTGCTCCGGCTTCGCGCTTGGAGCCGTCAAAATGCATTGTCCAGGACTGCGACATGTCTGGGGTGTCTGGCAGCTGCAGCTCCATCCAGTGCACCAGGAAGTCCGGAAGGACTTGAGATTTGATTGCGTGTCGCTTCTCGTAGATGATGTCCAGGGGTGATAGTTTAATTCCCCACAGGGCCACGCGTCCTGTGGCCTCTGGGTTATTCAGGATGCTGTTTAGGGGTGCCTCGTTGACGACCATCACCTGATGCTCCTGGAAGTAGTGGCTCAGTCGTCGAGCCGTCATGAACACGCCGTGAGGGCCACAGTAGTCTGTACCGCTGTTTTGTTGGAGTGAGAACCTCGAGGTAGTAAATTGGGCGTTGTACCCGTGGGTCTTGCCTTCTTGGTCGTTCGACCACAGTCTTTATCTTGACCACGGTGTGTGGCTGCTATGTACAAGAGGGCTCGCGCTCTTTTGGCGTGACCAAAACTGGCGAGGTGGAGAGGAGCCGCTTGAGGCTTTCGAATCGTCGTTGGCTTCGGTGTCCACTGAACTTATGCGCCTTGCGCGCAATGGTAAAATGGTAGGGCCTTCGCCCATGCGGTGATGAACCTCGCTTCCGCTACTCGCCTGAGCCTGAACGCCTTTGAGGTTTTTCGGCTTCTCCATTGTCATGATAGCTTTGATTTTCTTGGTTCGCGATCCCTCGTTGAGAGATGAAGTACCGAGCAATGACCGAGGGGACGCCGAAGGCGCACTTTTCTGGATTGAGCTTGATCCTGTAGCGATCAAGGTTGTCGAACGTCTCGCGGAGATCGTCGATAAGTGTCCTTGCCTCCTTGGTTTTTATGACTATGTCGTCGACATAGACTTGGACGTTGCGACCGATCTGGTCCTTGAGGCAGGCCTGCATGCATCGCTGGTACGTGGCACCCGCGTTCTTTAGCCCGAAGGGCATTGTGTTGTAGTAGTATACTCCGAACGGTGTGATGAACGCCGTTTTCTCTTGATCTTCGACCTTCAGTCGAATCTGGTTGTAGCCTGAGTAGGCGTCGAGGAAGGAGAGTTTCTCACAACCTGTAGTCGAATCGATGATCTGGTCGATCCGAGGAAGAGGGAAATGGTCTTTAGGGCAGTGTTTATTTAGTGACGTGAAGTCCATGCACATCCGCAGGATGTCCGTGTCCTTCTTCAGGACCATCACCGTATTTGCCAACCACTCGCTTTCCTTGATTTCCCGAATGAAGTCTGCTGCGAGTAATCTGTTGATCTCCTTGCCGATAGCTTCGGCTCGTGGCTCCGACAGTCTTCGGATGGACTGCTTGACTGGTTTGGTGTCTGGGAAGACATTGAGTGCGTGCTCGGCGAATTCCCTGGGAACTCTTGGCATGTCCGCAGGACACCAGGCGAAGATTTCCCAGTGCTCACGGAGGAATTCGACGAGCGCGTCTTCCTATGTGGTGCTGAGGTCATTGGCGATCAGCGCCGTCTTGGAGGCATCCGTTGGGTGGACCTGCACTTTCTTGGTGTTGATGGTGGAGTCGAAAGACATGTCAGGTGCGTTCTGCTTTGCGACTGGGGGTAGCCCATTGTCCGTCACCTCGCGGAGCCTTACAAGCTCGTCTTGCATGCCGAAGAGGAGATTTTGTTGAAATCCTGTCGCATTGGTCCGATCGGGTGAAGCTCCGTGGTGTGATGACGCCCTTGGTCCCGGCATCTTGAGTAGTAGGTATGCGTAGTGTGGGACGGCCGGAACCTTGCGAATGCTACGTCCCGAGATTGCGTGGTATTGCGACGGCCAGTCCACCACTTCGAATTCTAGGCGTTCCTGCCGAAAGTTGTCCGGCTTCCCGAAGATGACGTCGAGCCCTAATTTGCCCAGGGGGGAGATTCCCTTTCCTGGGACAATGCCGTGGAACGTTGTGTCTGATTGTTCCAGGCTATATTGCGGGATCCGCATAGCTGCTAGAGTGCTTGCGAACATTAGGTTGATGCCGCTGCCGCCGTCCATGAAGACGCGACTCATCTCGAAGCCTCCGATCTGCGCCTCCAGCACCAGGCGGCATGACTGGGCGAGGATCTGGCAAGGGTGATCTGCGAGTGAATGTGATGCAAGACTCGATCCGCCGAGGTACTCGTGGATTGCAGCGGAGTTGCCACGGCCAAGTTGATTTGTCGGGTGATTTTCTTACGCACCTGTTGGTGGGCGTCCTTCGGATCATATTTAGCGCTCCCTTTGGTGGGGGTATGCGACTCGACGTTGTTTTGCGCTGGTGCGACTGGTTGATTTGGGCCTCCAATAGGCGGCGGTGGAGGAGCTCCGTGTGCTATTTCACCTGGCGCAGGTGCGTTTCCGAACACAGGAATTGGAGCTTGTTGCCTCATCTGCATCATGCCTTCGCTGAGTTTCTGGAACTCGCGGCAGTCCTTGAGCATGTGGCTAGATTTCTTTTTGCCATCTTGTTTGTCGATGTAGAAGTGGATGGTGCATGGACCCGAAAGTTTGTCGAATGCTGAGGATCCGTTGTCGCGGTCGCGGCGTTGCCACGACTGCGTTGGTCGTCCGTTGTCGCGGAAGTTTCCGCTGCGGTATCCTCCGTTGTTGCGGCTGTTGTCGTTACGGCGGTCGGCGTGCCGACCATGTCGGGTCGTCGCGGTCCTCGTGACGCGATCTCCTCTTGCTGCGGCGTTCACGTCTTTGGCCGTAGTCGTCCTCTTCATCTGATTGCGCCCGCTGGATGCAATCTTCGCCGTCTACCCAACTGTTGGCGATTTCCATGAGGTGGTCGCGTGTCTTGGGCTTTACACGCCCAAGTTCCTCCTTGAAGTCTGGTCGCTTGACGCCGTCCCTGAAGGCGTCGATGGCCCTTTCTTCGGAGATGTGTGCTGCGGAGTTCTTGGTTGTAGACCAGCGTAGTATGTACGAGCGAATAGATTCACCCGTTCTCTGAGTGCAGGCTCGCAATTCTTCGATTGAGGCGGGCCTCTTGCTGGTGCCTTTGAAATTTCGGATGAAGCTATAAGCGAGCTCCTCCCAGCTTCGGATGGATCTTGATGATAGGCTGCTAAGCGGACCAGCGGCGCTGTCATTGCGGTGAAGGCATTGCATGGCGGTTTCTTTGTTGCCTCCGTGAAGCTTGACGGATGACGGATGGTCACTAAGCCGGACTTTGGATCTTGCGTGCGTTGAACTTCGGAGTATCCGAAGGAAGCTTGAAGTTGCGTGGCATCCGTGTTCGCGGACGGATCTGCTGAAGCATCGAGCCCCGCAGAGTTCTCGCCGTCTTCATCCATCTCAGATTCAGACGAGCATGCGCGCGTTTGGCGTGCTTTGTCGATCTTGCGCTGTGTAAGCTTGTCTCTGGCGTCGTAGTCGCGTTTATGGCGGTCGAGCTCTTCTTCCTTGAGGTAGATCGTGTTCCTCTTCATCTTGGATGAAGGAGGGGGCTCGGCCGCGCTGGCCGGAGCTTTCTTCTTCGGCTCCGTAGGAGCGTCTTCGTGGAGCGCAGCTCCGATTAGTCCTAGTCCGGTGAGTGCGGACTTATGCATGGCTCTTTTTGGGTCCCCCTCCGGAGGTGGGTGAGCCGTGAGATCTGTGATGGCTGCCATGATCGCAGCTTGTGGCGTCTTGAGTGATGTTGCCGTCGGCGTCCATATCCATGAACGATATGTGGAGAGTTCGGGTCACGCCACGCCTCCTTTGGGTCCATGTTTTCCACCCGAGTGGTGCTTGTTTCCCTGGTTTCCGTTTGTGCTAGAGCCGGGTCTCATGGCGGAGAGCGCAGCTCGTCGCCGTGAGGCTGCTTTCTTGCGTTTGTCGGCGTCTCTGCATCTTGACTTGCTTCTTGTGCTCCTCGATGAGGAGGTAGTGGTATGCCATCAGAGGTCACGTGAGGAGTCGGAGGTAGGACTATTTCGCGCTGACGGTGCGGCGTGCTTGACCCATCCTTCTTTGCTAAGTTGGATGAGGTGGCCCTGTTGTCCCGTTTGCCTGTTTCCGCGTTTACATCTGCGGGTTGGGGTTGGCGGCGGGTTAGGCGTTCCTCGTCGGTTTGGATGACTGCGCGCGCAGATAGCGCCGCAGATTGGTTAGCGCTGCCGCAGCTTTCCGGATCGAACCGTGGTCCCTTCATCCGAAGGTGGATCGCCAGATCGGAGTTGCAGCTGCTGCTGTAGAACTCATCTATTGATGGTGACGTCATGACAGGTGTGGAGCCCGAAGCGGGCCTGATTGACGGCACGGGCACCCGCCGGAGGCGGAGGGTGCCGGTTGTCCCACAGAAGCGAAGCTCCCGAACAGAATTTTGAGTCCGTCGCCTACAGGCTCGAAATCCTTCATGGTGGCCGGCGAGTGGGCGGTGAAGTCGAAAGCACCGAAGAGGAGGTGATTCTCTGTTGTCGCGGAGTTGTAGATCGATCGGGTCGGAACCGTCACGACCGCACAATCAGCAGCCCCAATTCCCACAGACGGCGCCAATTGACGAGGTTTAATCTCGTCAATGCCCATTGTTATGGACTTGGGTTTTGGAGAAGATGGGGATGCTGGAGATCGTGGCACGGTTAACGGACAAACAACCGGGGACACAAGATTTACCTGGTTCAGGCCCCGAGGAAAACCCTACTCCGCTTATGCGCTCTTTGATTACGGCGGAACCGAAGGTTACAGGGTGCGCAGATTCGATCTGGCGTGGATGCGTGTGCGGAAGTATGAGTCGAGGTGAGTTGCGTTGCCCTAGGACGTGCCCTCCTGGCCTTTATATAGACTTAGGCAGGTCCCGGGCGTAGTCCTAGTCGGTTACAAGTTCTAGGGTTTTACCCCTTTGAATTTCCTATCTCCGCTAGTCTTGCTCTCCAAGGATCCGAAGGCGTCATGGGCCTTGGCCACCCGAAAACCTTCATGGGCCAGCGTATATCTGCTGTGGGCCTTCCTTGGGCTGGACCAGGTATGCTGAAGTTACGTACCCGTAGGGTATAACCATGTCACCTACTTCCTATGCATAGGAATCTTGTAAATAAACAAGTCATGAAAGCACAAAGGAACAAGCATAGGAAAGCAAAACAAGTGCAACTTCAAGACTTTCAACATAAAGAGGGGAGACTTAATATTGTTGAGATACATAAAACCATGTTTCCCTCTCTCATAATAACTTTCAGTAGCATCATGAATAAAATTAACAATATAACTATCACATAAAACATTCTTATCATGAGCCACATGCATAAAAGAATTAATACTCTCCACATAAACATAGTTATTCTTATTAATTATAGTGGGAGCAAATTCAACAAAATATCTATCATTATTATTCTCATCACCATAATCATCAAATATAGGAGGCATATTGTAATCATAATTAATTTTATCCTCAATAGTAGGGTGACTGAAAATATCATACTCATCATTATAATCATCATATATTGGAGACATAGTGTCGCCAAAGTAAATTTTCTCCTCCATGTTTGGGGGACTAAAAATATCATGCTCATCAAAACCAGCTTCCCCAAGCTTAGACTTTTCCATAGCATTAGCAATAATGGTGTTCAAAGAATTCATACTAATAACATTACTATTAACATGCAAATAAAGTTCCATAGGTTTTTTAATTTTCTCTTCAAACATTTCATGTCCTAACTCAAGATAAATACTATAAAGTGCCACCATGGTGTGCACGCTGTCACTTTCACACACATGGGGAGAGCAGAGATCTAATAAAGCACTTGAGTAGCAAGGTAGATCTATAGATTACAAGCTCATGATCTCAATAAGATCATGCATAGAGAGAGAGATGAACACATAGCTACCGGTAGAACCCTTAGCCTCGAGAGAGAACTACTCCCTCCTCATCATGGGAATCAGCAATGGTGATGGAGATGGTGGTGGAGATAGATGGAGATGGCTTCGGGGGCACTTCCCCGTCCCGGCAGGGTGCCGGAACAGAGACTTTCTGTCCCCCGAATCTCCCCTTCGGTGGTGGCGGCACTGTGGAACTTTTCGTGGATTTTTGATTGACGATTTAGGGTTTTGGTATCGAGAGGCTCTTATAGGCGAAAGAGGCAAGGCCGGTGGCCGGCCAGGGGGCCCACACCATGCCCTAGCGCGGCCTAGGGTTGCCCGCGCCTAGGGGTGGTGTGGCCACCCTATGGCCCCTCTCCGACTCTCCTTCTGGCTCCGTGAGTCTTCCGGGAAAATAGTAACTTTGGCTTTTGTACCGTCCAATTCCGAGAATATTCATTTTCTGACTTCCTGGAACCAAAAACAGCAGAAAACAGGCAACTGGCACTGTGGCATCTTGTTAATAGGTTAGTCCCAGGAAGTGTATAAAAAGTACTCCAAATTTGGAACAAAACGTAAGAAAGTAGATAAAACCAAGCATGGAACATCAAAAATTATAGATACATTTGCAATGTATCAGTTCTCCAATAGCGACGCTTCCAAAAAGGAAACAATGCACTAGTGTCATCGTCACCCAATCAAAAATTGTAGGTTTTCACCTTGGAGAAAATCTGAACTTTCCAAACAACGCCTTCAACAATGTCCATTTCTAGGTACAACCAATTAATGTCAGACCTTAGGTTTTCACCCTGAACATCGAGACTCGGTATTTGAAGAGGATGACCAAAAATGAAGTCACCAAGTGCTTCCCCTCCCACATAGCGAGGTCGGCGTTGCAAAGCATCAATCACTAGTCTCACATGAGCGTGTACGATCTGGATAGGAACAAGGTCCTGTAGCCGTGCCTGCACAATAGTATGTGAAGCAATGTCTTCATTGTCTCAATACTTTGCCTCAGCCAATACCTTCCAATCATAATCATCTTGATATTCCCTGCCTCTACTAACACCATGGAAATCGCAACAGACATGTCCAATGGCGTTATGGGCATGCCTAGCATGGTCCCAACCACCAGTGGTCTAGGAGAACCATAGCCAATCAGTGAAAACTGCCGGCCGAGTAATCCGGAGCTCGACGGCGGCCAGATCTTGGATGATAGACAACAAGCAGATCATGAGAATCAGTTGGATGAAGACAACTAGAATCACCACTAGCTCCTTTATTCGAGACACAAGAACACATGAGTTGTGCACAAAGCACATGGGTCCCTGCCACTCCTGCAGTTCACTAGCACTTGCCCAGTGCTGCCCACGGACCTACCACAACAGGCACCCCCACCAACGCCTAGGGCCATCACCCCGGCTCCCTAACTCTGTCGCCATCGCTTCTCCATCCGGGGTGACGCGCCACCGCAGCTAGAGGGTTCCCCCGATCTCCGCACAACAAGAAAACCCCTCCTCTAATGTCGACCAGGCGGCCTTTGTCCGCTTGCATCCTCCGACGGTAGCTAAGGAGAAGGTTATGGGGGTAGGGGAGAAAGTGGCTGGGGTTTCCACCTAGCCGCCCCCTGGAGAGCAATGCTGGGGTTGCCTTAACTATAGTTCTTAGCAGATTGGCCACAAACCTTCTCATTGAATATAAAAATCAATTCTAAGGTAAATGTGCAAAATTGCACTAGTCAGTAAGATCCAAGGAAACGGCTAGTTGCCTACAGGCTGCAGAAGTACTGCTCTTGCAATGTTGGTGAATCTATCCTACTATACCTCCAATGAAATTGTGTCATGGAACACTTAGGTGTTAGGGTATTCCAAAGAGTTAAATACACCAACAATCCCTCTACTTGTGTGTATGGCTCGATTTAGTCCTCGCACTCGCAATTTGTACAATTTTACCCATGAATTTGTAAACTTGATCCGATTTAGTCCTAAGTCATGTTTTTCGTCGAAATTGCACTGATGGGGACGACATGTCGACATGGGTCCTACTCGTAGGAGAGCAGTTGCCCTAGAATTTTGCGCTTAGCCCCTCCCTTGTGACTGCTACGGTCAGTTAATTCTCGTCGGGTTAAATATGTGAACCCCATTTGTTATTTATATATTCTCGGCTCTAAATCTCCACTTACTCTAATCCTTAATCCTAGTTAATCCATTTGTCTCCTGTTCTCCACCCCGATCTCCTCTTTAGCGAGAGGTTCCCGTGGTTGGAGCTCGAATATGGAGAGCGGTCCCGTGGTTCAATCTCAGGTACCAAGGAGTACGGTGTTCCCACAAGCAGCTCTCCATCATCACGTGCGATGGATGCAATCGGGAGGGTCTGATCTGCAAATTTCTAGGAGTGATAATGTCTGCAAGTGGGACCAACGTCCACATGTCGTCCACGTAAGCTCAATTTGACGACAAACCGAGAAATTAAGATAAATCGAGACAGATTGACAAGTACATGAGTAAAATTGTGCAATTTGCGAGTGCGGGAACTAAATCTAGCCACACACAAATAAAGGGACTCCGAGTGTTTTTAACTCTATTCCGAATTGGAGTGTAGCAGAAGATAAATATCCAATGACTCTAAATTCCTACATAAAGCAATAGAAAATATCATTTTGTCTAGATGACTAAAAGGAGTCAGCAATCTGTGTGACACCATTAGTCTATAAACATAAACTTTAAACTAAAATTAAGTCGCAAAAACAGTGATTAATTTAGTGCTAGTTAAAGCCGGCACAAATCCATCCGGCACAAAGCCGGCACTAGTCGTCGTCAGTTGTCCATCACCGGTGTCAAGAAATTGCGACCAACTTTCTACAAAAAACCGCGTAAGTTCGCATGAACCTCCTACCTCTATATATTACCCCGTGTCCCCGACCACCTCATCATCCAGATTCCGGCCAGTCGCAACAGCAAGACAAGCAGGGCAGAGATCGATCACTTGGTGTAGTAGAAGATCGAGCAACCAGAGCACCAGCTAGCAAGACAGGATCACTTGGTGTATTTGTAGATCGAGGAACCATGGAGGTCGAGCAGGATCTTCCCGGCTTCCGGTTCCACCCAACGGAGGAGGAGCTCCTGGGTTTCTACCTCTCCCGCGTCGCCCTCGGCAAAAAGCTCCACTTCGACATCATCGGCACCCTCAACATCTACCGCCACGACCCCTGGGACCTCCCGGCGATGGCCAAGATCGGCGAGAGGGAGTGGTACTTCTTCGTGCCGCGTGACCGGAAGGCCGGCAGCGGCGGGAGGCCGAACCGGACGACCGAGCGCGGATTCTGGAAGGCGACGGGGTCGGACAGGGCCATCCGGAGCACCGCCGACCCGAAGCCGATCATCGGCCTCAAGGAGACGCTCGTCTTCTACCAGGGCCGCGCGCCACGGGGCACGAAGACGGACTGGGTCATGAACGAGTACCGCCTCCCCGACCACGCCGCCGGAGCAGCGCCGCCTAGGGAGGACACGGTGTTGTGCAAGATATACCGGAAGGCCACGCCGCTCAAGGAGCTCGAGCAGAGAGCCTCCGCGATGGACGAGATGATGCAGAGGTCCGGCAGCGACAGAGTGTACGGCGGTGCGGCCAGAGCGTGCCAGGTCCCAGTCGCCTTCTCCACCGGCGACGGCTACGTCTCGTCGTCCAACGACGTCCAGGACAACTTCCTGTTCCACCCGTCCTCGTCCTCGTCAGCGGCGCTGTCTGGCAACGACGACGCACCCAGGGAAGCCAAGAAGGAAGGGGACATCGCCACGGTCACCTTGGCGTCGGCTCCATCTCTGCCGCAAGCCGCGAACGCGCCCACCAACTTCCAGCTCCCGGCCGTGAACCACGGAGTGTTCGACTGGCTGCAAGACCCGTTCCTGACGCAGCTGCGGAGCCCGTGGCAGGACCAGCATTGCCTGTCCCCTTATGCCCATCTGCTGCACTATTGAGGGAACTACCAGGTGATCCAAACCCTTGTGAACACACGGTCCATCTCCAGATGCAATCTCGGGGCAGAGAAGATTTAGCTGTGGATTCAGTTGTACATAGTAGTACTCCAACTACCTACCTTAGATGTTTGTCGTTTCTTTTGTGCATTTTAGGAAGGTGATGATGAACTGCTGATGCTTAACATGACAATGCAACTAAAGGTCGCATTGAATTAACATGGTAATGGTTAAAATTTATAAACTAAGCTGGTTCGCTTTATTTCTATTTGAGAAGCACTAGATCTCTAAAACTCAGCTTATGGGATGTAAGGACAAACTAATCACATTAAAGGGCTTATTGGGTTGATTTGTGCCGCCCAAAAATAGATGATATTTTACATATTAGTTTTGCTAATTTCTGCCCCCCTGATATTTTAGTATGGGTGTGACTATGGTTCAGAAAATAGACATTTCTTGGTCAATGGTGCTAGCCGTCCAATCAAGATATTCTCGTAAATTTGGGTTGGACATATCCAGATCGATTGGTTATGAGGTATGCGCGGGGTGGGTGGGTGGGGGAGGGGGGGTGCGGGACGTGTGGGAAGACTCCTAAGGCTCCGCCCTGGGCCTCGGCGGATAGTAGGGCCCACTCGGGTCCCCCATAAGGGGATCCTCTCCAATGATGTCATCTAATCAATATCCCCTTTCATATTCATTTGAAACATCAGGGGTTTCATGCAGGATGGTAGGGGTGAACAACTTAGAGACTATATGAGACAAGAGGATGTTGACATTGTCAGCATTCAGGAGACGATTAGGCAAAACTTTTCAATCCCTGAGTTGCATGGGTTAAGTCGTCACAAATTCGTCTAGCAGTGTGTTGCAACTAACGGCCACTCGGGGGTATCCTCCTAGGCGTCAAGGAGGATACATTAGAGGTAGAAGACACGGATCATGTGGAATTCTTCGGGAGCATGTCACTAAGGATTCAAATAGTGATGATGATGGACACTATCTTGGCTCAAATTTTCAGAGGCATGGCTTGTTATCTCCTTCTTTTAAGGCTAGAATTAATGCTTCCTCTAGTAAAGATAAGCAAGTAGCACCTGCTATTGATAACTATGATCAATATCTTGAATTCCTTCGGAGGCCTAGAATTCTTGCTGCTAGGATTGTTGAAAATCAAGATGAACCATTGCAAAATGGGTTGACTTATGAAGAATTTTTGAAACAATTACTGAAATCAAATAGTGATAAAAGATATGAATGGAGACTTCATTTGGAGAGGTTGCAAGGTGCTAACCTGGAGCCTTTGGTGGAATCTCCTCAGGATAACTCATTCACTCTAACAATGATTCTACATCTGATGAGGTTGCTCCCGATGAGTTATCACAGCCACATGTTGTACACTCCTCTATAGTGCATATTACTAAAATTCCCGTTGAACCTGATCAATTCCTTTTTATTGAATCTATAGTAAGGCCCACTGTGCCAACTATACCAACGACTAAACAACCTGTACCTATGAGGAGCAGTACTAGGATTCAAGGTGTCGTGGTGGCAAATCTACCTGTCCTAACAAGAGCCATGAACTATATTGCTGCCGGGGACGAAGGTAAATTTCTTATCCAATCTGCTAATACTTTCTCTGTTTTAAGTGATAATGAAATAAGGGATAGAGCATTAGAGATAGGTATTGATGTGTTTTCCCTTCCCATTGAAACTATTCATATACTGAAAGACTTGGAAAATTCTAGGAGTAATTTGTCCACTAAATATGTCCCTATGCCTATTAATAGGGATGTTTATCATAATACTAAATCTAGTGAAATGGCTAAGGTTGGTTATACTGAAAATGGTTCTATAGTCTCTAATGAAGAGGATGATGTTGATGTTCTTGATGTTAAGGATTTAGATGACTTTACTCCTGTCATTTCTAATAGAACTAGAAAGAACCTGAGCAAAAAATCTAGGGACAACAAAATATCTTTTAGGGTACCACTCACTGGAACAAAACCCCTTTGTAGGACAAGTAAGAATCACCCCGTGAGTGATATCTTACCTAGTTATATGTTGAGAAACAAAAGTAATAAATATAAATGTTAGGTCTTATCATGAATTGTAGAGGTGTTGGTAAGAAAGGCTTTTCTATCTGTTTGGATGATTTCATTTCCGATTTGGATTTGGATTTTATTGGCCTTCAGGAAACTATGAAGAGAAAGGTAAATGTTTGAGTTTTTAGGAATTTTGATCCAAGTAAAATTTATACTTGGATTTGGTCCCCCTCCGTTCAAGTTTATTAAGTGCAAGAAAGTAAAGTGTGCCATCAAGTTGGAGCTTTAATCACTAATTTTCACATAACAAGTTTAATTTGAAAGGTAGATAAAAACATGAATATACTTGGAATGGTGTAACACACCATGCATAGGAATTTATAGTGGACTCTTTGGAATAACTTGGTTTTCTTGGAGGTTGGATGCCTGAGTGGAACTCATACTTGGTATAGGTGGAGGCTAGCAAAAGACTGGGAGCGACCAACTAAGAGAGCAGTAATGGCCATAATCATGCAAAGCGACAAAACATTATTAATTAACGCATAAAGTGATATTACAAGTCAAAAACAAAATGATCATAGAGGCTAAGGTGACTGGTTCATAGTCTTAACATGGTGTAAGCATGTGCCAAGTCAACCCAAATAAAGCATCAAAGGAGAATACCACAATATTATGCTTTTGTATGCTAAAACAACACATGATTCTTTCAAGGCACATTAAGCAATCTCAATTGTTTGGAACAAGTCATGCTACAGCAATAATCACTAAGCATAAGGTCAAAGCAACATCAAACATGACATGATAAAGTCTAGACCACAGTCAAAACAAGCTCCTTTTGTACCACTTATAAGCATGAAGCTTCCTACTCTTTTCCAACACCAATCAACTTATTTGAAAGAACATATGAATGCGGGGGTCCAACCAATTTATTTAAGCAAACCAAACAAAAGAAAACTAAAAACAAAAATAAATACGCTCCAAGAACAACACAATTGTGCATGAAACAATAAAAATGAAGTGTTTTGGAAGAAAACCTGAGATTTTTATTGATGAAGAAGGGGATGCCTTGGGCATCCCCAATCTTCGACACTTGTACCTCTTGAATATTTCTTGGGGTGACACGGGTGGCATCCCCAAGCTTGAACTTTTGTCCATACTTCATCTCATCACATTATTCTTTCCTACACTTGAAAATTTCCTTCATACAAAACTTCACACGATCTTCATTAGCAACATTAGTGTATTCAAGATAATAAGTCTTTGGGTTTAGTCTCAACAAAATAAAAACTTCCATTAAAACACAAGCTACTGTAGCAATTCCTTCGAAAAGCTCAAGTGATCAAAGAGAACTCAAAGAGAAAGAGATTAAGAGGCAAATGCAAATAATGGCAGAAATCTGTCAAAACAGACCAGGAGGTAAAAACCGATTTTTTCGAAGACCTTCTGTTGCTCAAATCGAAAAGTGCTAAGATAACAAAAGGTAGATAATAACCTGGGGCATAAGCACAGAAAATTACAGCTCAATCCGATGTATAGGGAATTTTCACGATTTTTATAGTGAAGCATAAAAATCTGTTTTGGGACAGCAACTTTCCCAAGTCTTACTTCTCTCTCATTAGAGGTTATTCTTGGCACAAAAACAACACAAAAAGGATAAGGAGAGGTTATTACTGAGGCAATAACTTCCAAGACTCAACAAAAGAAAAACTTACTGAAAGTAAAAATAATTTGGGTTTTCTCCCA
Source organism: Avena insularis (assembly GCA_023614405.1). Classification (NCBI taxonomy): domain Eukaryota; kingdom Viridiplantae; phylum Streptophyta; class Magnoliopsida; order Poales; family Poaceae; genus Avena; species Avena insularis. The sequence continues at coordinate 87,595,350 of CM042690.1, read as the reverse complement.
ATAGTGCTTTTCTTTAACGCCTCAGCTAGGCATAGGAGCAAGATTCAAGTATTTTCCAATGAAGAAGCATTAAGATCAATACCAGAAATATCTTCAATGAGGCAAGGTATCTCATCCAAATAAGTTCTAGAGGATCCTCTCTCAATACTATTGGGTTCACTATTTTCATCAAACGGGTTTTGAGGAACAATCCAATCAAAATTCTTTTCTAATGCTTCATGCAGTCCTACAAGTTTAAAAGGTATTGATATTTTAATTTCCTCTCCATTGGGTTTGGTTTTGTCCAACTTTTCTAGTGTACCAATAACATCTACACATGATCCTAGCATATTAAAATGATCAAAGACCTTTCTAGCTTCCTTAGCAACATCATTGAATTCTTTAAGAAAGTTTCTAGAATAAAATCTCTCTTTTCAGTATCCTCAATATCTTTAAGTTTAAGAAACATTACTTGCATCATGGGGTTAAGGTTAACAAACCTAGCCTACAACATGTGAACTAGAGAAGCTGTAGCAATTTCATAATTTGGAGCAAGTTATGCTAATGATCTATCGTCAATATCCTCATGCTTGCTAACGTGATTAAAGAATTCTTCAATATTATCTTTCCCAATTATAGAGCCACTACCTATTGAAAGGTCTTTCAGGGTGAACTTAGGGATCAACATGGTGAGCTAAGAATGAGGTGACAACTACAGAAAGAACTATTTTTTTGTGTTTTTGATAAAAGAAGCAAACTAGTACAACTAATTTTTTGTGTGCTGTTGATAAAAAGAAACACGCAAACAAAGCAAACTAAACGAAGCAAAACAAAAACAAAGTAAAGAGATTGGTTGTGAGAGACTCCCCTTGCAAGAATCTTCTTTCTCCCTGAAAAGTGATTGACGAGGAGGAAGAGATTGAAGTTGTCCTTAACTCCTCGGCAACGGCGCCAGAAAAGTGCTTGATGGCTCAAGATTTGTAGAGCTCGTTGAGAACCTCAAGAGGAAGGTATGATGAGCACAACAGCAAGTTTCCCCCAGTTGTGAAACCAAGGTTATCGAACCAGTAGGAGTAAGGAAACAACTCCAAGATGTTGCTAGGAACTTGGAATCTTGCACAACACAACCACAGAACTTTGCCCCAACTTACAGTGAGGTTTTGCTGAAAACAAAGGATTAAAGGTATAGTGTGGAAGATAGTAATTGCTTGCAGAAAGTAAATAGTAAACGGTAAACAGTAGATGGTATATTAATGGTAAAGGAATGGACAGGGGTCCACAGTTCACTAGAGGTGTTTCTCCTTAAGATAAATAGCATGTTGGGTGAACAAATTATAGCAGGGCAATTGATAGATTGAGAAAGCATAACAATGCATATACTAGACATCTTGACTCTTATGAGATTTGATTGGGCATTACAACATAATACATAGACCGTAATCCAACTGCATCTATGACTAATAATCCACCTTCAGGTTATCATCCGAACTCCTTCCAGTATTAAGTTGCAAGCAACAGATAATTGCTTTAAGCAAAGTGTGTAAAGTAAACAATACAATTGCCCCATGGACAAAGGATTGTTGTTTTCTCCCTAGTAGCAACAACACATCTACAACCTTAGAGATTTCGGTCACTTCCCTAGATTACTAGAGGCATGAACCTACTATCGAGCATAAATACTCCCTCTTGGAGTTACAAGCATCTACTTGGCCAAGATAGCTACTAGCAACGGAGAGCATGCAAGATCACAAATAACATAGACATGATAGAATCAATAATCAATCTGACATAGTATCTCAATATCCATCGGATCCCCGCAAACACAACATATAGGATTACAAATAGATGATCTTGATCATGAATGGAGCTCACAAGATCTAAGCATGATAGCACAAAGTAGGAGAACCAACCATCTAGCTACTTTATGGACCCATAGTCCAAGGATGAACTACTCACGCATCACTCCGGAGGCTGGCATGGTGATGAAGAAGGCTGATGTCTATGCACTTCTATTCTTGTAGACAGTTGTTGGGCCTCCAAGTGCAAAGGTTTGTAGAACAGCAACAAGTTTCCCTTAAGTGGATCACCCAAGGTTTATCGAACTCAGGGAGGAAGTGGTCAAAGGTATCCCTCTCAAGCAACCCTGCAATCAAGATACAAGAAGTCTCTTGTGTCCCCAACACACCCAATACACTTGTCAGGTGTATAGGTGCACTAGTTCGGCGAATAGATAGTGAAATACAAGTGGTATGGATAATTATAAGTGGTAACAGTGCTAGAAAAGAGCTTTATGGGTAGGAAAAGACTAAAGGCAAAAAGATGGAAGCAAGCAAACATGTAACAGATCTAGTTGCAAACAGTGTTTCAATGTTTAGAAACAAGGCCTAGGGATCATACTTTCGCTAGTGAACACTCTCATATAAATATCTTTTCTTCATGATACTACTCTGAACTACTCTCCGGTTGGACACTCTAATCCATGATAGGGCTATAACAGCACTCCTCAAAGTCCGCTTTACCCATCTAGATAACCCCACACTGTCAGCTTGAGCGCTAGATGGTTCCAACAAACACCACAATTTCATAGAGACATCCAACTCCAAATATAACTCATAACAAGTATTTGTAATCTCTAGCCTAAGTGCAACCATGGTGTGCACGCTATCACTTTCACACACGTGGAGAGAGCCAGAGATCTATTAAAGCACTTGAGTAGCAAAGTAGATCTACTTGATTACAAAGCTCATGATCACAATATGATCATGCATAGAGAGAGAGATGAACACATAGCTACCGGTAGAACCCTTAGCCTCGAGGAAGAACTACTCCCTCATCATCATGGGAATCAACAACGGCGATGGAGATGGTGGTGGAGATCGATGGAGATGGCTCCGAGGGCAATTCCCCGTCCCGGTAGGGTGCCGGAATAGAGACTTTCTATCCCCCGAATCTCCCCTTCGGTGGCAGCGGCGCTATGGAGGTTTTCATGGCTTTCTCCCGGATTATTTAGGTTTTCTGCATCGGAGGCTTCATATAGGCGAAATGGCGATGTCAGAGGGTGGACCATGGTCCCACACCACCTGGTCGCGCGGCCAGGGGGGACCCATGCCACCACATGGTGTGGCCAGCCCCTGGCCCTCCTCCGTCTCTGCTTTGGGCTCCGTGAGTCTTCCGGGAAAATAGGAACTTTGGCTTTTGTCCCGTCCAATTTTGAGAATATTTCTTTTCTAGCTTTTCTAAAACCAAAAACAGCAGAAAACAGGCTACTGGCACTGTGACATCTTGTTAATAGGTTAGTTCCAGAAAATGTGTAAAAGTACTCCAAAGTGTGGACAAAACATAAGAAATTAGATATAAAACAAGCATGGAACATCAAAAATTATAGATACGTTTCCAACGTATCAAAGCCCTCCGGGATGATCTCTCCCCTCCGGCAGGGTGCCGGGAAGAGCTTCAGATCCCCTGATCTAGGGATGGAGATGGCGGTGTCTATAGACTCTCTCGTGGAATTTTGATCGGGTACTTAGGGTTTCTGTATCGGGGTAGTTTTATAGGCGAAGGGCCAAGGTCGGTGGCTGCCTGAGGGGCCCACACCAGTTCCTGGTGTGCCTAGGGGGCGCGCCACCCTATGGTGTGGCTACCTCGTGGCCCCACTTCGGCTGCCCTTCGGACTCCGTGTTCCTTCTAGTAAAATATTGACTTTGGGTTTTGTCCCGTCTAATTCTGATAATATTTCCTTACTATCTTTTATGAAACCAAAAACAATAGAAACATGCAATTGGCACTTCGGCATCTTGTTAATAGGTTAGTTCCAGAAAATGTATAAAAATATCTCAAAGTGTAAACAAAACATAAGAAAGTTGATATAAAACAAGCATGGAGCATAAAAAATTATAGATACGTTTACGACATATCAACCCCCATAGCCATTACTGTTACTTGAGAGACAGAGATCTTCACCTTGCAAGACTAGGGTTTGAGATTGTTTCTTCCTATATTGAATTGTGTTGGATTACTTTTCTATTCTTATTGTGGATCTGCACGGTAATATCGAGAATAACTCCCTTTATTTAATTATATCGATGATGGTTTCTTCTCTCATGTGTGAGTAAGTTCCTTGGGCGTGGGAGATGTAAGGTATTGGTGAGATGTGATGTGCCTCCATATATTTTCCACTAGTTTGTGATCGATTTTAATTACTATATTATGTGTGCTTGACTATCTGTGGGATGCCTAATGCTTGTTGTCCAATTAAGGGCCCAGACAACATGATGCTCTATTCTACATGGATAGGATCATGTTCGCTAGCGGACCGGCGATCCCCAGTGACACGGGGATATGAATGGGAAACTAGTAGACTCAAGGATAACGAGGAACCACTGTGCTTATTGCATTAGTCCGATCCAAGGACTTAATTGCTAAGCAACCTGAAGGATCTCAATCATCTAGTGTCTGACCATGGTTTTGGTAACAGAATAGTAGGATTATTGAAGTTGAGACAAAATCTACCAAGAGGAGTTCCGGCTAATTATGGGTTGCTCGCCTACACATATACTTATAAGATTACAATTGTTACACTTATCATTCGTTCACCTGGCATAGTCACTATCACCATGAACTGTATCTCCCGCGCCTCCTTTGTCATCTACGGAAAACAACAAACAACAAAGTCGTTCTTTACTTTTATGCTTTTTATATCTGAAGTTTACATTTTTAGTTTTATTTAAATACACCCAGTTTAATTCAAATTCCATTCTCATGTGAACACTTGTAGTCGATTCACTCGAAGATCTGTGACAACTTTGGGTGTGACAGAGAGTTCACTCATAAACACTTACCTTTGGGCTCCCTGTGGGATCGATATCTATACTTCGAAACTAGCTACAAACGATCAGTGCACTTGCAGACATCAAGCTATTTTCTGGCGCCATTGTCGGGGAGCTAAGCGCTAAGTCTTTGTCTCTTGACATTTCAGGTGTTACTACTACCAAATGTTCTCCCTAGGAGACAAAGGGTTTACACGCTCTGGTAGGACCTATTTACCAGATTATATTGAGCGCGTGCCTGCTCAAAGGCCCGAGGAAATTATTGAAAAACTTTTAAGATCAAATAAAGTTGAAGTTGAAAACCTGAGTTATATTATGGAAATCATGTCTATTTACATGACAACTCCCAAGAAACCTGAGAAAACTCTCAGAGAATATAGTGCTCCAAGTTTTGAATTTCTTAAACAAACAATAGAATTCCCTAATCCTGGAATTAGAGAATATCGATTTGATGGTGGAATTATTAAAATTTTGCAGGAAAAAGCTTTCAGTGGAAGGGAAGATGAAGACCCAGGAAGGCATATTAGAGAGTTTGATGATGTGATAACATCACTTGGACCAAAAGGTTTGCCAAGAAACTTCTCTCCTATAAAATTATTTCATTGGTCTTTTAAAGGTAAGGCTCTAGACTGGTTATATTCTCTCCCTCGCCATTAAATTAAATGTTGGGAAAACTGCATTGTTAAATTCATAAACAGGTTTAATCCTTTTAAAAAGGTAACTGAAATTATAAAGAATATAGGCAACTTTAGTCAGAATGTGGGGGAAAACTACCCAAAAGCCTGGGATAGATTCTTTGGAATGATCAATAGTATTCATAATCATGGCTATTCTGAATCAACTATTTGCCATTTATTTTACCACGGTCTTAATACTCAATGTAGAGAGTTGCTTGACTTCTCAGCAGGAGGCTCGATAAATACTTTAACTATTAAAGAATGTTTGGTGATGTCTACTAGGGCTAAGAATGATTTTTTATATAATCCTGATTTCGGCACTAAGCTGGAAAAAGAGATACTTTGGATAACTCCTGATCTTATGACTGAAGTACGCAAAACAATGAAAGAAAAAGGTATACCTTCTGAACTTGTTAAGGGAAACAAAGTAGACTTATTACAAGTTTTTACTAAAGAAGATGAAACTAGGAAAGTTTTTCAACAATTAAAACATCGACAAGCAAAATCTCATAATAACCATCATAAGCACTTTCAAAAACATAAAAAGATTTTGGCGGAACTCACGGAAAATTATGATGATATTGGCCAAGAAATAAAATTATTTCACAAGTATCTTAGTATGATTGACACCCCGTGTGAACAAATAGCATCTGGTTATTAGATTTTTCTTCGAGAAGATATAGATATTCCTGTTTCTACTAATGTTGTTACAAGAAGAGGTGCAGTTGTTACAGGACCATTAGGACCACCAGAATATGAAGCTGAAAAAGAGCGAAAGGAAAAATCCTTGCTCAAAGCAAGCCAAGAAGATGATACACTGGTGGATCCTCAAGATGAAACTGCTCAAGAAACACAAGATCAAACCAAGGAGGACCAAAATGATGCACAGGCTGATAGTTATGATTTTGATGCAGAGACGGTTGATCCAAGAGAAGAAAAAGAGACAAGCAATGAATATGAACTTGTTGTAGTAGAAAAGAAGAAAAGCGATAAGCACCAACAAAAGAAAGCAACAAAAGAGCCTGACCCTCCACAAAAGGTAAAAGATAAGAATAAGAAAGGTGAGCAAAAGATTCCTTATCTAGATCGAAAAAAGAAAGCACCGGATCAGGTAATCTGTGATTATTTCAGAAAGGCACTTGGTGATCTTCGCCTAGAAATTCCATTTGCGGATGCAATAAAAGTTCCCACCTATTCTAAATTCCTCCGTGATATTCTTAGTAGAAAGAAATAACTGAAACCGTTCCCATGGTGACTAGTTATCCTGCTAATGGGAAGCTATTGTCTAAATCGGGAGATCCCGGAATACCAACTATTTCATGCTCAATTGGCAAAACTGATATTCACAATGCCTTGTGTGATTTAGGTCCAAGAGTTAGTGTAATGCCATATTCCCTCTATAAAAGGTTAGGATTAGGGGAGTATTCCCCTACTACTATCACTTTACAGATGGCTGACAAGTCACTAAACAACCCGTTGGTATGATTGAGGATGTTCTACTTAGAATAGATGAGCATGTTATTCCCACTGATTTTATTATTCTTGAGATGCCATAGGATGAAAAATTATCCATAATACTTGAAAGACCTTTCCTTAGTACTGCAGGAGCATCGGTTGATTGCGCTGAGGGAAAAATAATCTTCAATGTCTATGATGCTGAAATCATCCGGTATTTTCTAAAGAAACTAGAAGCAGGAGAAATATATATTCCACCGGCAAAACGAGTTCATGTGGTAAGTGCCTTTGATAAGGGCAACCCAAGGTAAGAATTCGAGAACAGAGAAGGGGTTGAGTTATTCAACCATTCTTAATAAAATGCTTAATGGGAGTCAACCCATCATATCAATAAAATAAACTAAATAATAAAATGTTTATCATATTCCTACAACTTTTTCACATACATTCTTGCAGGAGCGCCCGTGAAGATGCAGCTGTCAAAAAGTAGTAGAAATATCGATTGAACAAGTATAGAATAAGTATAAAAATAAAAGTTTGAGTTTTATCAACAAGGACTAGCTCCATCATTTAGTTCAGATTAAAAAGTAAATCTCCAATTGAGGAAAATAAATTAGGTTGTACTAAAATTCTACTCTTTATATGCTAATGTTGGTCGACAGTTTCTACTATCATTTTTCTGTCAAAAATAAGGTATTTCGCTGAGTTTCAAGGTAAGAAGGTATTCTCGAAGAAATAGAAATTTTTTGATGACTACTGATGGTTTAACGACCAACTATACGGCGGGAATAAAAATTTTGGCCGTATAGTTTAGCCGTACAGATATCTTTGTCATCAACAAATTTTCTTTCGAAGGAACAGAGAATTTAACGAACAACTATACGGCGGGATTAAAAATTTCGGCCGTATAGCTATGGTCATATAGATATTGATGCCTTCGTACAAATTCTTCGAAAAGGTATCGACGGTTTAACGACCAACTATACGGCGGGAATAAAAATTCCGGCCGTATAGATATCGATGCCTGTTTTAGAAAATTTATCTCGAGGATACAGACGGTTTAACTACCAAATATACGGCGGGATCATTATGATCCGGCCGTATAGTTGCATCTGTATAGCTGTGTTCTGCATAAAGAAACCCTAGTTGGCGGCGCCGTCACAACTATATGGTGGGAACTACATATCCCATCCGTATAGTTCCGGCCGTATAGTTCGGCGCGACCTCATAATCGCGCTAGGGCGGCTAGGTTTCTTCTCCCTCCTCACTTTTTTCCTCATATTCTCTCTCCAAACCTCTCAAAACCCACCTAGAACTCTTAAATCTTCGCGGACTTCATTCGTTTGAGTAGGGGAATCAACAGATCGTGCATCAAGATGAACAAAATCGGTAATATTTTTTGCAAGAGCAAGCACCAACGTGGAGAGAGCTTGGGGAAGATGACCGAGCTCAACCCCAAGTTGGCCATAGTTTCATCGAGGAGGGTGTTGCCCACATGTTGGGCCGATCATAGTTTTCTCACAGCGGTAGGGTTGAGGGCGGGCTTCGACCTCATGTGTGATAAGGCAAGGCTAATACTACTCGGCTACGCAAGCCACAACACCAACACCGAGCTCACCTATGAGTTCCTTGCCTCCTTCTACGATGACCACAGGGAGAAAGGTAATGCGTGCACGGTAAGCTTCACCATGAACCAGTAGCACTATGAAATCACTTTTGAACAATTTTGTGATGCTTTTGGCTTCCCTCGCGTTGGGGAGTCAATTGATACTAACCTCTATAGCGTCACAAGTGGAGAACCTTGGGAGGTTATTTCTATTAATGGTGGCAGCGAATTCTACTAGAAGAAGATGTCCACCATTCAGAACCCAACAATTTTCTACTATGCTTTGTTTCTCGCCAACACATTGCTGGGAAGAGGAGATACTAGTTCCATGGCCAATGCGGACATGGCAATAATCACCAAGGCACTCTTCCCTAATGCACCACAAAGCCCCAATCCCGCAGCTCTACTCATCCAGCATTTTCGTCACCAGAGAAATAAGACGAGAGGTGACATTCGCATTGGTGGATTGATAACCCACCTTGCCCATGCATTAAATATTACATTACCTGTTATGCAACCTGTTGACGGCTCCAAACTTATGGACGTCAAATATTTAACTGCTTGTGGCTTCCTTGGTGTTTACCAAGCTAACAAGTGGCTCTGAGCATATCAGTTTGGTTATCTTGGTGATGCACAGAGTGAGCAGGTTCCGTTGTCCTATCCACAAGCCTTTTCAATTATGGAGAAGGACACTTGGATCCTCACCAAGGATCAAGTGATGAAGATCATGGCTGAACTCCAGCCTGATCAAGAGGAAGATGAAGAAGGGGAGCAGCAGGATGAGGATGAGCAGGAGCATGGGGATGAGCAGGAATATAACCCTGCTTGGGAAGGACAACAATAGCAGCAAGAGGGACCCATGGCCCAATCAGCCGCATCAGGGGTTCAACTACGTCCCCTATCAGGAATTTCAACAGCTCAACCAACGTGTTGGGGAGATTGACCACAGTCTACAAAGAGTGAATGAAGATGTGAGTGCCTTGACTCACACCTTCAGTCACTTCATGACCCACTTTCCCGATTACTACCAGCAATATCTGCGCCAGTCGCCGAACAACGACAACAACTGAGCCTGGCAACAACCTAAGCTTGGGGGAGGTTTGAAAACCTCCAAACCTTGCATTCATATTTTCATTTATTCTTTTGATTTATTTTTACTTTTTAAAAATTGCATGTTTACTTTCAGTTTGCATTCCTAAACCAAAAACACAAAAAAAATAGTTGTAACTTTTATTGCAAATTCGTTTCTTTGTTTCTCTCAAAGATTGCTCAATTTCAGGTGACTTGGTAATAGGGAAATATAGAGGGGATTTGACTCAAGTACGAGAACGAAGCAAGCAATAGGAGGTATCACATTCCTTTTATCACCTTTTCTGCAATTTTAAATTTATCCTACAATTATTTACTCGCTTGCACTGGAGTCACTCCCCACTTAGCTTGTTATCCTATAAATTCTATTCCTTTGCTAGTGTCTCCTTTTTAGCTTTGAAACAATGAGCAATAAACTTGGTTAAAAATATTTTCTACATTTTTACAACAAGAAAAAGCATCCAAAAGATGACTTGAGTCCATGTTTAGCCCAAAGAATTTAATTTTAGAACTACTTCATCCCATTTGAGCTTAATACAAATAGACTCAGTAATACCCTTGAATGAAATTGTTTGATAAAAATGGATGCTTCGAAGTAGTAGAGATTATACCACTAATTTTCTAATAATTACCGTAAGATATTTCTTTATGCGTGTCATTACAACACTGTCGTACTTCATGGGGAACTATTAACTCCGCTGGCCAACGAACGATCTAAATGTGGGAAACCACTTGATTTCGGCTATTGAGTTATGTAAACATCTGTAACAGCAATGCTATGACGGGTAAAATTTTAGTCTCCTCGTGGTTTCATGTTCCAAATGAAGTTTTAGTACTCCTATGATCCATTATTGCTCAACAATTATTTATTGGTCTGGTCACGAGTGCACAACACAGTACCAATTAACATGTTAAAAATAGTGGCATGATTTCTCTATGAAAGAGCTGAAGTTTTTGAAAGGCAAGGAAAAGAAAAAGGTGCTTTGAGAGTCTTGAATTTTTTTACATGGGAACATATGAGTTGTTCTTAAATTGAATGTTTTAGTGCCAACTTGAGTACACTTAATTGAGTAAAGAAATAAGAGCAAAACGTTTTCATCTCTCAACAAAGAGAGACACCAAAAGAATTTCTCTCATTTTCCTAGCTAAATTTTTGACACTTGCTCGGACATATGATTTATTTGCTAGCACGATATACGTAGTTAGGAAGTGGACTCGGTGAAATCTTGTGAATACTTGTATGATCATGTTTAAGATTGCAGGGATTATGAAGAAAAGAATTTTGACACCAGTTCAAGCTTGTAAGTTCTTTTATTTCAGTCTCGAATCTCCGCTATTCTTCCTTATTTCCTTGTCACTTGAGGGCGAGCAACATCTAAGCTTAGGGGAGTTGATAGCTATGAGATTCGACACATTTTTTATGGTTTTTATTGATGGTTTTCTTCCGGATTTGATCGTTTTCTAGCTTTACCTAACGCTAATACTTCGATAGCGAAGAAAACTTAGTTTTTAATGTGTGTTTCAAATTCTAAACGTCAACAGAAGGTTTTAACCAGAGAAACACAATATTCAGACGAAAACAATCAAGTCTCTCTTTGGAAGCAATCGACGGAGGCATACAGAGGCTTTAACGCGCAACTATATGACGGAAACATTTTTCCGGCCGTATAGTTCCAGCCGTATAGCTACCGCCGCCTCCGTCTTGTCAAACGGAACAACTTCCATGAAGAGGCCAGACACGAAATCATAACACATCAGCCACCATCCCATCTAGAAAGGAGAAAGAGGAGATCCGGAGAAGAAGGGGACGACGTTCTTCATCTAGCTCCACGATCTTCGACCTCCTAGCTAACACACCCCCATAGCCATTACTTGTACTTGAGAGAGAGAGATCTTTACCTTGCAAGACTAGGGTTTGAGATTGTTTCTTCCTATCTTGAATTATGTTGGATTACTTTTCTATTCTTATTGTGGATCTCTACGGTAATATCGAGAAGAACTCCCTTTATTTATATATATCGATGGTGCTTTTTTCTCTCATGTGTGAGTAAGTTCTTTGGGCGTGGGAGATGTAAGATATTGGTGAGATGTGATGTGCCTCCATATATTTTCCATTAGTTTGTGATCGATTGTAATTACTATATTATGTGTGCTTGACTATCTGTGGGATGCCTAATGCTTGTTGTCCAATTAAGGGCCCATATAACATGATGCTCTGTTCTACATGGATAGGATCATGTTCGCTAGCGGACCGGTGACCCCCAGTGACACGGGGATATCAATGGGAAACTAGTAGACTCGAGGATAACGAGGAACCACCGTGCTTATTGCATTAGTCTGATCCAAGGAGCTTAATTGCTAAGCAACCTGAAGGATCTTAATCATCTAGTGTTTGACCATGGTTTTGGTAACAGACTAGTAGAATTATTGAAGTTGGGATGAAATCTACCAAGAGGAGTTTCGGCTAATTATGAGTTGTTCGCCTACACATATACTTATAAGATTACAATTGTTACACTTATCATTCGTTCACCTGGCATAGTCACTATCACCATGAACTGTATCTCCCGCGCCTCCTTTGTCATCTGCGGAAAACAACAAACAATCAAATCGTTCTTTACTTTTATGCTTTTTATTTCCGAAGTTTATATTTTTAGTTTTATTTAAATACACCCAGTTTAATCCAAATTCCATTCTCATTTCAGCACTTGTAGTCGATTCACTCGAAGACCTGTGACAACTTTGGATGTGACCGAGACTTCACTCATAAACACTTACCTTTGGGCTCCCTGTGGGATCGATATCTATACTTTGAAATTTGCTACAAACGATCTGTGCACTTGCAGACATCAGCCCCCAGTTCGACCCATCCACGCACCAAATTTGCGTTGTTAATACTTTGTGCGCGGATGTTGGAGGTCTGAGGGTGTGTCCTTCCGCACGTGCCACCAGTGCACCCATCAGCGACTGGTCAGCGCGGCACCGATTCAGATGTGCAATGTCACCTATTTAGACGCGCAACGATATCGATTCAGAGGCGCGGGCGGTAGCTTGGCCGACGACAGCCTTCGTCATCAATAACGACGGGATGTCAGCCTGTGCACGAGACGCCTCCTGAGTTCCCGCACCGGCATTGATGGCGAAGGCGTGAGAACTTACGTGTGCTCGCACAGGGGCTACTTAACCGGTGCATGCGCCCATCGGTGCCGCACTCCCCACCTCTTGCCATTACCAGATACATCCCTCCCAGCGCCGTCGCAGCCAACCCCAACAATGAAGACGCCGGGATGGATGAAGAAGAAGGCCAAGAACAACCACGAGGCGGGCAGATACGGCTCGATCAGCCGGCGCAAGCAGGCAGGCCTGCGGGCCTTCTTTCGGGGTGTCGTGCCGCCGTTTCCACGGCCCTAGGACTTCGTCCACCACTCCGCCGTGTGCCAGGTGCAGGAGGAGCCGCGCCGCGACCGCCGCTACTTCCGCCTAGCGGAGTGCGAGCGGCGATAGAGGGAGGGAGCACGCATCGCCCATCACAATGTCTCCCTCCCCACAGGCTAGCACCTCAACCGTGAGCGGGTCCTGGTGCCGCCCGCGCCCAAAGAGGCAATGGGCTGGAGGAGGAGATCCGCCGCTGCATCCACAAGCTCCCACTGGTCGTCCGGTGGGATTGCGGCTACCAGAGCAAGGAATTTTGGAAAGAGTTCCTTGCTTGAGAACACAAGGCGCGGCGCACGAGCGCCTACCGCGGCAAGTTCCAATCGTGGGAGGTCCGCGACCTCCCAACGATGACGGCGCCGACAACCAGTCCAACGACCCCGACCAAAATCCTCCCGCGGTCCGATCGAAATGGACAGAAACGGACGTTTTCGTTTTTTTTTTTAGAAATGGAAACAGAGACCGGCCTCTGTATTAATTGATGCACACAGTCTGTTTTATTAATCAGTTCGCAAGTATTTCAAGTACACAGAAACGGACGTTTTAGTTGCCACTTTGTACCGGCCCCGGTGGAGATGTCCTAAGGCGCGTTTGAATCGGTCGCCCGCAGAAGAGAACAACGACAAGGAAAAGGGGCACTATTACTCTTGCTTCACATGACTGTCTATTTTTTCAACAGGAAAAGGAGAGTCCGTGTGGCGCCAAAGTAAGGACCCTAATTTCTTGGCTAACAGAGCTCGCCACACATGCAGAAGAAACAGTCAATCCTTTCTTCCCCTCTCCTCGTGGAATGAACGAATTCTCAGGAATTTTGACTAACTACACGTTGTTGTCGCAGTCGAAGCGGCAAGGTTAAACAAAAGCCGATGGATTTTCGGTAGTGTTCTTGCATGCACAAGAGATGAGTCGGAATAATCTGCAATATCCAGGCCCAGCGTTCACATTTGTTTTCACAGGGCAAGCTTCAGTCCAATGTGAATTCGCCACACTGGTCGTTTTCAGTCTTTGTTCCACAAGTCGGTCAAGATGAGTACCTGACCAAAAGGCAGCCACAGAAACCTATCCTAGCCTAGCTAACTTCCATACTTATGACCTAGGCTCAGCATAAGGTCTTACTGCTTTGGTAAGGGTTCGTACTGCTAAGCACACTACTCAAGTGCCATGGTAAATCGAGTGCACGATAATTCATCCCACTCTTTTCAGCGTGATCTTGCTTCGAGAGGTGAAGGTCGCCTTGTGTCCAGCCTTCCGTCCCGAGTAAATTTTTAGTAGGGACGTACGGTAGTTTTTATTTTGGAACGTTTACAGGAGAGTTGATAAATTCATTGAACAAATAGAAAACGGTCAGAGACCGGATGAAAACCAGTACAATGGCAAGCCACATCTAAACCACACAAGACATACAAGAAGTCGAACAAACTGAACACATGAAACACACATCCGGACACCCAAGCGTCGCTCGCTCCGAAGTGCACACCGAAAATCGTCGCATCAGGTTGGTATGTCATGACAATTTTCGCCAAACCTCGACGAGGCCAAGGAGGAACGGCCATGCCAAAATACAAGGACATGTGCCACTTTGAATCCACGAGAAAATACCAACAGACTTGTCCAACACACATCACATGTGGAGAGTCCTCCTGCAGTCCACCATTGCCACACAACCCCATGAACCTAAGGCCGGCCCCGGCCAAATCCATCTCCAAGAACAATGCCCTCAGGAGGGGGCACGATGCCATGAGCACCGCCATCATTCGATATGGAGACCAAATCTAGGGGTTTCCCCCGAAGCGTGTTGGGAAGGGAGGTGAGAGCTGCATAGCGACACCTAGCGACGCCCGTAGGCGTCGTCGTTGACAACTCTAGCCACAACCAGAGTGTGGCTTTCGCCGGCTACCTCACCCACCCCAACTCGTGATTCGGCCAGCAGCCCACATGCCACATCACCCCACCACAAAACCCGCCTCCACGACCGCTTTCACTTGACCCTGCCAGCGTTGCACAACAAGGCGCACTACCCCATTTCTGCAGGTACTTCCTCTTCTTCACGGTCGGCAGGAGGATGCAACACCCCACAATGGTGCCATTCATCTCCTGCTTCTACAGACCTGAGCAGGCGAAGCAAACAATTTTGGGCATGCCAATGCCCCTGGATAGCTCTTGAACGAGAGCGCACCACAGGACACCGCCCTAGATCGTCGTGCCTGCCATGAACCGCCCTTCCACACCAGATCACATGCCGAACCTACTTCCCCTCCTCCACAACTAGTCGAGCCAGCCACCTCCACCTCCTTTGCGATGGCCGCCACCACCGTTCAACATCCTGACATGTCACTAAGCAGAGACGTGAGTAAATATACCCGGCCCTCTGGGCCCGCACCACCACCACATGCCTAGATTAGACACCATGGCCTCACCCCCGGAGCACCATCCCATCTTCACCGCAACCCCCGCACCTCTACAGCCCAGTTCTGCCTCATTGTCTTCCCCTCCACGAGTCCTCTTCTTGCAGGTGCCCGACATCGTGCATCCTCGATCCGAGGCATAATAGCTGCGCGCCAACCTCTGCCCTCCGCCTTAGGTGGTATGGGCGCCACAGCCACTAGAGGCGTCAAGGGGGGAACGGGAAGGGGGTGGGTTTGTCTAGGGTTCCTGGTGCCTCCGGAGTCGCTCGAGCGGGATCAACCCGGGAGGTTGTGTTTGTGTGTTTTCTCACTTCATGTTGTATGCTAACTTTTTATCAGAAGAGGAAAATGCTAATATCATAGGATTTATGCATGCGATGATCATACCTTCTCATCTAAAGAGTAAAGGAGACCACAAGGATGCAATTACCCCCTGTCGCTCTTGCCCAGGGTAACTTGGGGGTGACCCAGCCCGAACCCTAGCTCCACCGCCAACCCCTCTCCTCCCCCACGCCACCACCAGAGGACGCCGTTGGGCGAAGCCTGTGCGGTCGATGGCAGTGGCGGGGCAGTTCCTCGGCAACATTCGGTGGTGTGGCAACGAGCGCGTGGGATGCCTCCGGCTAGGCGATGGGAGTGTGGGCGCGCGGAGGCGCGATCTGGGGAGTGGTGGTAGGGTGGAGGGATTCAGCGACCCTGAGCAGGAGGTGTGGGGTGCTCGCATCGAGGCTTTGGGGCGATGGCCGTGCCATATGATGGTGGTTCTTGACGCTTGGGTGGTGGGTTGCGGTGCCTTACTAGGCTGGCCTTCGGTGGTGAGGCCGCCGGGAGGTGGCCAATTTGGACGGCAACGACAACTAGATGCTGGCTGATGGGCCTAGATCTAGGCAGTTTGGTGGGCCCAACAGGGCTGTGTGATACTGTAGGATGACTTGTGGGCGGAGCTCCGTTTCCGCGTTGCTCGTTGCCCTCCATTGCTTTGTCCTACCCTCTGTCGCTTGCGTGTTGGCTAGATCTGGCCAGACGGGTCTTAATCTAGCACAATCAACATTGTCTGCTCTGTGTGGTTGTTGTCCTGCCGGTGCAAGACCATGGAAGACAGGGTGGCGGCCTCGGGAAGGCGGACTGAGTGGTTGGCTCTTGGTCCTCTGGTTGGCTACAGGGGCAGTGAGGGGAGCGAATTTGGGCGAGCCTGGTGCTCTCAAGGCGGTAGAGGTTCGGCTCAACCTGGGTGGTGGCGACACATTGGTGTTCTACAGATGGCGGCAATGGTTTAGCCTGTGTAGGGGAGAAACAGCGACAACGGTCGGCTTGCTTCCGCATGGCGGCAGGCTTTATAGGCCGGTTCCTGGCCTGACCGGACCCTCTTAGGACTGGTGTGCCTCCACGGGGGCTTTACGGGCCCGTTGGGCCTGGTCGGACCCAACTAGGGTTGGTGTGCCTTGCAGCCGCGTCCGGTCGACTACCGCCAAGGACGTGGAGGTAGTTCCCTCCTGCACGGCCGTAGTACTGCTTCCCCCGATTCAAGCTACCATTTGCCTCTGTCTTGTTGGCCTCGTGTCGGTGGCTTCAGTGAGGCGACGACGGCGGCTTCATGACCCTAGTGGCACATGTTGGTGGGCGGCGAGTTTGGTGGTGTCAAGGCATCGACCTCATGGGGATCCTATGCAACATATCGTCCTAGGGTTGTGGATAGGGTCTTCGGGAGAAATCCTTGTCGGCTTGCCCGGCACCGACGTGGTGCCACCTTCGGGTGGCACCATTCCTTCCTGCATGGCATCGTGGCTACGCAATGTCCACTTCCCCCGTGTGTCGAGGGAAACCCTAGGGCCAGTTGTCCCGGGCGGCAGCATTCACTGTTCTTCTTGAAGTTGTTGCTTCACACTTGACAACTCGATGCTAGGAATGTGGTGGAACTTTTCCGGAGGGCGCAACGGTTGCGGGTCATCTTCGCTTAGTCGATCCGCCTCTGCCTCCATGTTGTTTCTTCTTTTTTCTTTTGGGCATTGTCTGTTGTTGCCCTAGCTTTTTTTTCCTTGTTGAGACTATCGTTGGTTGTATCGGGTGGTTGCTATATTAATATAGCGGGGTTAAAGCCTGATTCGTGGAAAAGAGACCAAAAGTAAGTAAATTGATGCATATGCTGCTGGAAAACGGTCGACGAATCGGGCCATGCATGGGAAAACCACAGAAACGGCCAAAATATAGTTCATCATTCTTCTTGTTCTGAATTCAATACAAATAATGGGCGCCTGATCAAACAGATAAGCGCTACACGCATACTAGTGTTTTTCTTGACTGCATGTAGTCAATAGAATAGAAGGTTACTTCCGAAGTTAAACAACAAGCCGATATAGTGCACGTCTAACTCAAAATGGAGGAAAAAAAAGGCCAAAAAGCATGGACCGGTGACATCTTTTTAATTTGGAAATGGTCGCCCTCTCGGTCCAACGAGCTACTCCTAGATTATACCAGGCCAGGTCCAATATTCCGTTGATGTCGACGAGTGGTCGAGTCATGTGTTTCGAGATGCTGAACAATGTGGAACCGCTAATTAAATCATAATCAGCCTAGCTAAAAGGATATGCTCAGTGCTACTACATGGAGGTTGTACTTAAAAGTCTATTTTCTTAAATAAAAAAACACTTAAAAGTCTAATAGTGTGCACCTCATGAAATTAACCTATCTATTATATTACTGCGACAAGGTTAAAGGTAAGAAAAAGAAGAAGGCTTACAATATTATTAACCAGATTTACAGCATAATTGTTAGAAGGAAGCTCTGATGTGAGCCAAGAATTATGAAGCCATTATTCATAGTGGATCCTCGAATTTCTAAAAGTATTAATTTTAGCATCTGAAAGTTTCTCAAGAAATGTGCAAAAAATAATAAATGAAAGGAATGATTAGGAGTTTATAACATGCGCAAACTCATCAACAACTATATCTGACTATTTTTGTCACGTGCAAACAAATGTGAGGTATATGCATTCCTCTTGCAGCCATATACACAAGACACGCAAACCAACCTGTGGTTGGATGGTTAGGAGGGTGATTGTACCCCCAGCTCACCAGAGTTCAAACCCCCGGTTTGACATTGTGTGTTGCATAAAAATGCGGAATATTCTTTCAGTGGGAGGCGACGTTCACGTCGACAACGAGGCGCCTGTGGTGACTTCGTCAATCTCAAGACCCGATCCGACGGCTCGGTCTCTCGGAGGTGCTCATAGGGGTAGGGTGTGCGTTCATAGGGATGGGTGCATATACGTGTTGTGAGCGTCTACAATTATACTGTGTTTGTCCAAAAAAATATACACAAGACACGTTGTCATATTTTTTGTTGAATTTGTAGGTTCTTAATGCGTAGCATCCCTCTATTCTTGTTTTAATGAATTTTCGAATATATCCACTTGATAGAATGATGATAAGGTTTGAATATATCACGTTTTCTCTTATAAAAGTCTAGGAATAGAAATTTACTTTTATAAACTGGTATATGGTTTATTTTAAGAGGTTTGAGAAAGTGCATGGTCTAATACACGAAGTTCTATAGTTTGGGGGTTCAAGTTGGACATATTCCCGAAAAGCCTAAACAAAAAGGCAGGGAAGCCTGAAAAGAAAGGCAAAGAATCAAAGAAAAAGATTTTTTTTTTGCGGGAAAAGATCCGGATCTATTTCATGAATTCATAAGAAGTACAAAGTATCCTAAACATAATAAAAATTACATCGAGGTCTTTGGACCACCTAACGACCACTACTGTCGCCAGAGCGAGCCGCCGACACACCGCTGTCGCCGCTCCATTACCGGAGCCGGCATGCCGTTGTTGATGACAGTCGGGAAGTCTTCGTGCACGTGCCCCTAAGGACCAGCGCTCCAGAGATGAAGTTGTCGCCATTGAACCCTTGAATTGATCCGAAACGTGTAACACCAAACCTAAAACACACGTACACTGGACGAGATCCAGAACACACGTAGACTGGACGAGATCCACCACTCCATGGAAGGCGACCAGACGAATCCTCACCCTCCTCAACGCCAGCAGCAGGATCGTCGCCGACGAGGTGGAAGAGGAGGCGGGTATACCTTATTTTTGTCCCGCACAACGCCGCCATAGCCACCATAACGACGATGTCGGATGACCAAACTCTAACTTTAGGGACCTTCTACACCGCCGAGCGCAGGTCCGAGGTCCCCACCTCCTCCCGCCGCCGTAGCGGCAAGCGAAGGAGGCGGGGACCCGTCGATGCTCGATCGCAGACGGCAAGGACGAAGCAGATCGTGGCGGCTGCTAGGGTTTTCACCCTAGCCGCCGCCTCTTTTTTCTCACGAGACGTGGTGGTGTGGGGCGGTAGGAGGGGCGGTGGCCGGTGGTGCAGGGGGAGATGCATTCGGCAGCGCGAGCCAAGATCTGGGCCAGATTGGGCCCGATCTGGATCGATCTTTCTCTAGTCAAACCATGCGGGTGCTTGTTTGCACCAGTACCCTGAGCAATTCCTCTGGGGGTACCGGATCTGGCCATTTCCGGCGGCTGGCTAACAGAAAGCTGTTAGGTGGGACTTGCAGGCGACACGGAGGAGCCGTGTGCACCGTGCTTATTGAACCTCGGCCACCTGCGTGCTAATCTGATACCATGTAGTCCGTGCAGTCTGGTTTGTGGTGGTGCTCTTGCTATCTCCCAGGTGCGAGATGGCTTTTACTCAGAATGACGACGGTCTAGCAGGCCCAGGTGAGCATGGTGGCTACATAGGTGTTGTTTGGAGGCAGGGATCTACGGTGGCGGACCCCCTGGTGGACGGAGAAGTAGGAAGTAGAACGGGTTGGCGATGATAGAGGCACCCTTGCTGCAGTGCCACGACGGGGCTTCACAAGCCCATTCGGGCTCGGTCAGGCTAGTGAAGTCTTGGTCTGCACCTGTTGCTGCATCCGGTCGGCTACCGTCTTTCGGCGGTGGAGGCAATTCCCTCCCGCGTGATGATGTATTGTCGAGCCTTGCCGAAGTTTCTTCTTTTCGGTTTTACCGTCGTCACAATGTGGGTACGGTGAAATGATGGTGGTGATTGCATGACCGTGGTGGCATGTGTTGTTGGGTGGCGATCTTGGTGGAGCAATACGAAGCGTCCGGGAACGTGGTTTTTTGTTGGGTCGGGGGATATCCTTGTCGTCTAGACACCGACGCGGTGATGTCTGTGGGTGTCGCCGTCCTTCCTGAAGGGCATCGGTGTATCTTCTCCATCTCCTGTAGCGTATCGCAGGAAACCCTAAGACTAGTCGGGACAACAGCGCCGTCATCGTCGATTTTCTTTTGGAGGTGCTGCTTGATACGTGATGCTTTGAAACGCTAGGAGCATGATGATAATTCTTCGAAGGGCACAACAATTGTGAGTCATCTTCATTTGCGTCGAGCCACCATTGTCGTCTTTGTTTTCTCTTCTTTATTATTTTTTCTTTCTTGGTTTTTTTGGGTTTGATTTGTGTTATCTGTCCGAGCAGTGGTCTCATTCTTGTAGGTTGTTGCTATATTAATATAGTGGACGAAAGCCTGTTTAAAAGAGGATATTCCAAATTGGAGTGTAGCAGAAGATAAATATATGATGACTTGAAATTCCTACGGAATAACAGAAAAATATCGCCTTATCTAGATGACTAAAAGAAGTCAATCTGTGTGACACAAGTCCACAAACATAGCGTTAAATTAAAATTATGTCGAAAAAGACAGTGATTAATTTAGTGCTAGTTAAAGCCGGCACAAATTCATCCGTACTGAGCTGGTCCCCTAGTCGTTGTCAGTTGTCCATCGCCGGTGCCAAGAAATTGCGACCACCTTTCTTCAAGAAACCGCGTAAGTTCGCATGAACCTCCCACCTCTATATATAGGCTACCCTCGTCATCCAGCGCAACAGCGAAACAAGCAGAGCAGAGACCGGAGATCGATCACTTGGTGCAGTAGTAGATCAAGCTACGAGAGCAGTGGCTAGCAAGACATCGTCGACCATGGAGGTCGAGCAGGATCTTCCCGGCTTCCGGTTCCACCCCACGGAGGAGGAGCTCCTGGGCTTCTACCTCTCCCGCGTCGCGCTCGGCAAGAAGCTCCACTTCGACATCATCGGCACCCTCAACATCTACCGCCACGACCCCTGGGACCTCCCGGCGATGGCCAAGATCGGGGAGAGGGAGTGGTACTTCTTCGTGCCGAGGGATCGGAAGGCGGGGAGCGGCGGGCGGCCGAACCGTACGACGGAGCGCGGGTTCTGGAAGGCCACGGGCTCGGATAGGGCGATCCGGAGCACCGCCGACCCCAAGCGGGTCATCGGCCTCAAGAAGACGCTCGTCTTCTACCAGGGCCGCGCGCCAAGGGGCACCAAGACGGACTGGGTCATGAACGAGTACCGCCTCCCCGACCACGCCGCCGGCGCCGCGCCGTCCAGGGAGGACACGGTGCTGTGCAAGATATACCGGAAGGCCACGCCGCTCAGGGAGCTCGAGCAAAGGGCCTCCGCGACGGAGGAGATGATGATGCAGAGGCCCCTCTGTAACGGGGCCAGGGAGTCTCTGGTCCCGGCCACCGCCTTCTCCGCCAGCGACGACTACCTGTCGTCGTCGGACGACGTCCAGGACAACTTCCTGTTCGACTCCTCCACGTCCTCGTCCGCGGCGCCGTCTGGCAACAACGACTACGCGCTCATGGAAGCCAAGAAGGAGGCCGACGTTGCCTTCCAGCTCCCGGTGGCGAACCCGCCGCCCTGCACCTTCCAGCTACCGCCGTCGAACGCGCCCTGCAGCCTGCAGCTCCCGGCGGCGACCAATGGGGCGTTTGACCTGCCCAGCCTGCAGCTCCCCGCGGCGAGCCATGGAGTGTTCGACTGGCTGCAGGATCCGTTCCTGACGCAGCTGCGGAGCCCGTGGCAGGACCAGCATTGCCCGTCCCCTTACGCACATCTGCTCTACTACTGAGGGAACTAACGGTCCATCTCCAGTTGCAAGTTGTTCAAGCTCGGAGCAGAGTAGAGTAGGCTGTGAATTCAGTCGTAGTACATAGTAGTAGTACTCTTACCTACCTAGCTATGTTCAATATGTTCATCGTTTCTTTTGTGCATTTTAAGAAGGTGGTGATGAACTGATTATGCTTAACATGACGATGCAACTAAGCTCGCATTAAGTTAACATGGTATTGGTCAAACTTTATAAACTAGGATGGTTTTTTTCTATTTCTTTTTGAGAAGGACTAGATCTCTAAAACTCGCTTTATCAGATATAAGGACAAATTAGTATGACTCACATTAGGTTGTATTTCTTCCGCCAATAAATATACAATACTATTTATATTTTTTATATTAGTTTTGCTAGTTTCTGGCTCACTGATATTTTAGTATGGGGTGACTATGGCTCAAGAAGTAGTCATTCCTTCGTCAATGGTGCTAGCCTTCCAATCAAGATATTCTCATGAATTTGTCGCTTGGACATATCCAGATTAATTGATTGTTATTTGTGACTTATAAATACATATTGCTCAGTTGTCTGATATATTGGAAAACAAAACATTGTAAGTATCAATGACCTACAAATGCATATAACTTAGCACAAAAAATGATGTTTTTAACGAGTGTAGTTTTATCACAAATGAATTGTGATTTTTTGAATATACATTATGTATCAATCACCTACTCGAGTACGTAGTCGATCTCTTCCGATTGATTCCCCAGCGTGACATGTCATAAAACCACATATGGGCTGTCGAGCTACCGTGGGGGCTTAGAGCATCTCCACTCGAGTTCCAAGGACGCCGTTTCTATGGTCTTTTTTTTCCATCCGGACGGCGATTTTTCACTTAGTCGCGTTCTCATGACGCCGGTTTCGTCCGGATTTGGCCCAAAATAGGTCCGACGTTCCCAGGCCGATCCCGCGGCACTAGGAATGGCCTGAGAACGCCTGATGGAGCGAAAACGAGGGTGGACCAGCCCTGTCGGCGAGACATCTCATTTCCCACCACCAGTCGCCCCTCCCGCGGCGAAGGATTCCCCTCCCCCCAGCTGCCTTGTCGCCATGCTTGCGCCAGCGAAGCTCCACCGGTTCAAGCCGAAGTCGCGCCTGGCCCGCCGCCACCGCTGAACCTTCCCCCTGCAGCCTAGGCCACCTTTCGCCGCCCCTCCTTCGCCATAGCTCGGCCACGCTTCGAGCTCCCAACACCTCGCCCACCAAGTGTTCGACGTTTTTCCCATTCGGCCATGGACTCCGACGACGAGGAGCTGTTCGCCGTGTTGCTGGAGGAAGAGAATGCCGCAGCCGCCGATGATGTAGAGCACGTGCAAATCATCGCCTCTCTGGCACAACTGTACATGCAGACTGCAACGCCGAAGCGTGGAGGCTTGGCGAAGGGTCGCCGGAAGTGCAAAGCAAGGCAGAGGGCGGAGGGCTACTGCATGCTGTACGCCGACTACTTCGCTGACGAGCCGCTCCATGGAGAGGCTATGTTTCAGCACCGTTTTAGGATGAGACGAAAGCTCTTCCTCAAGATCGTGCATGCCGTCCGGGAGTTCGACCCCTATTTCGTGTGCAAGAAAGACTGCACCGACATGGTTAGGTTTTCCTTACTGCAGAAGTGCATAGTGGCGATGAGGTTACTTGCATATGGAGCGCCGGGTGATATTGTTGATAACTATCTCCGCATGGCCGAGTCTACCACAATCGATTGCTTATACAGGTTCTGCAGGGCAGTGATTGCAGTGTTTGGACACAGTACTTGAGAACACCCACTGTTGAAGACACTGCTCGGATCCTCGCAGTCAGTGAACGTAGAGGATTCCCTGGGATGCTTGGAAGCATAAACTGCATGCATTGGCACTGGAAGAATTGTCTATTTACATGGCAGGGGATGTACAAAGGTCACAAAGGAGGTTGCACGGTGATACTCGAGGCAGTTGCTACACATGATCTTTGGATCTAGCACAACTTCTTTGGCATGGCAGGACCAAATAACGATATCAACGATTCTCAACTCCTCAAATGTCTTTGCCAAGCTTGTTGAGGGTAATGCTCCCCCCGTGGACTTTGAGATCAATCGGCACCACTACAACAAGGGATACTATCTTATAGATGGCATATATCCAAGATGGCCAACATTTGTGAAGACTATCTCAAACCCGATACTCCCCAAGCATGCTAAGTATACCAAGGAACAGAAAGCTTGCAAGAAGGACGTGTAGTGGGCATTTGGTGTGCTCCAATAGAGGTTTGCAGTTGTCCGGTTCCCTACTATGACTTGGTCGAAAGATCAGATGTGGGAAGTGATGAATTGTTGTGTGACCTTGCACAACATGATCATTGAGGATGAGAGGAAGGACCTATTGAGTTTGGTGGAGAAGAAAGAGCCATACTACAGACATGGACCTCTTGCACAGCCTGATCACCAGGTGCCGCCAACCTGGGCTGCCTTCATCGCCATGCGTCAGGAGATCCGAGACCCGGTAGTGCATCAACAGCTACAAGATGATCTGGTTGAGCACATATGGATACGCATGGGCAACACATAGATGCCTAGCATGAACTGGCCGAAATATGTCGTATTTTTATTGTTCACTGAACTATATTTAATTTAATGCCGAACTATGATTAATTTCGTGTAGAACTATGCCGAATAGTACTCTATATTCATATTATGCCGAAATACGCCGAAAATTGGACAAATTTTAGCCAAATTTGGCTAAAAACACGCCGACCTGGGAACTCGGCCTGGGAACGCGGGTGGGAAACTGGGCGTTCCCAGGCCAAAAACTGGCTCCGTCCGGTGCTAATAAGCGCTGGATTTCGGCCTGGAAACGCCCAACGAGTGGAGATGCTCTTACTTAAGTATCCCTTTTTTTGCGAAATTACACCGTTATATTAATAATCATCATCAGCAGTACAAAGAGTCCCAAAATTAATAAAAATTGCAAGTATATCATTGGACCACCTAGCGACGACTACATACACTAGCATGAGCCGAAGGTGCGCCGCCATCCTCACCCCTCCATCGCCGAAGCCAGATAAAACTTGTCGTAGTTGAGCTTGTTGTAGTAGACAGACGGGAAATCGTCGTGCTAAGGCCCCAAAAAACCAGCGCACCAGGGCAACAACCGTCGCCGAAGATGACAAACGTAGATCAGAACAGACTGATCTCAAATCACACCAGCGAATAAAAAACGACAAGATCTCAAGAGATCCGCCAGACACGATTTCACGCGCCCTCCATCGATGCTAGATGCACCAACAGAGCGAGGATAAGACGAGGAGGACCTTATTCCGACTTCGAGACGTAGCCGCCGTCTCAACATTCTGAAGAAGACACTGAAAGTAGTCTAAACAAAACAGAAGACCTCCCGCCGACGAGGAGCTTACTTAAGTACTTAAGTACGATCTTTTCCGAATGATAGTTTTGGTCATGGAGAAAAAAATGGTAAACTATATCTTCGGGACAAATGAAACATACCAAAATACCCTATTTAACAAAACTACCATCGACATATATAATTTATTAAACATGCTGACAAGAAAGGCCTACCAGTCAGGCTAACAAGGCGTGCCACGTAGGCACATACTCATGGCATATGTTTCCAACTAGCAAAGGGTGCACTTTTTGTTCAACTTAGCCCGTGCCGCCGCTATTGGGATAGGCTTAGCGTGCATCCATAGTTAGTTGAGTTTAACCAACTAGATTGATTCACGTGTCTTGCCAACCTTTTCTCGACAAAAAAGAGTTTCTTATTAAACTCAAACATTCGCATCAAGGTGATAAAAGCAAAGACTTTTCATGTCCACACTTGGCGTCTTAATAGTTAGGAGACACACAGCCGATAAGGAAGTCTAGAATATAATAATTATAAATTACATAGCCATGCATACTTACGAAAATTCACAAGACGCCGAGGGCGGAGCTGGATGGAGCTCAAGCCTGGTGCTAAACAATCTTAATGATGCTAATTACCTACACTTTTCATAGTTTTAGCTCGAGGGTCGATCAAAGACTATGCCTCCAAGATATCCTTTTCCACACTACAAGCTCGCCACATTGTGGTAAATAGGACATGTTGTGCTCGTGTCTGCAGATAAACCACGACCGAAACGAGTGCACATACTCAGAAATAACCTGCAAAGGAGGCAAATGTTTAACATTAGAAAAATCATCATCTCTACATACGCATAGCGACCATAATGAGGCAAAACATATGCGGACTCTACCATTGTGATCAATGCCTCGCAACAGGTTGTCAAAAATATTTTTCAACAATCCAAGGTGGGTATAAATATAAATCAACCTAGATACTTCTTACATAGAATTCAAATTGAGATTCTAGTTTTCCATGGAGTACCATTTTTGTGTAGATTTAATGGGATTCGCGTCCCATGCATGCCTTAGGAAAATTGGATTTCGTGGCAGCCAGAAAGTTTCAAAGAATCGGACAAGAATCGGACATTGAAGTTCGTACGCACAGCATTTTCGGTCTAAATACGCGTTGTATGATTCCCTGTCCCTGCAAAACCGTACTACTAGAAGAAAAAAAACGAAAAATATGATGTATGTACGTACCTGCTAATCATGCATGGCGATGGAACCCCGGCTACGCGTCTGAAACTGATGTGAAACGATATCTACTTGACGAATGCCATAATGGAATCTATTGATTAAGAAATGCGTATGACAAGAAATGCCCATCATATTATCAAAGGTCCACGCGTAATGCCGTAATTAACGGAACGAACGATTAAGAACCTAGATAACTGCGGTGCACGCTGCGTGTTCCCCGCGTCGCTCGTGTCGACCGGGCGACCCAAACCCTAGCCTCTCCCCCCTTCCCAGCCACTCTCACTGGCATGCCCAACGGGCAAAGCCCACGTGGTGCCGGTGGTGGTGGGACTTTTTCTCCCTGCTCGTCAGGAGGCCTAGACGAGGCAGGTTCGAGATGGCGCTAGTGCATTCATGTCGGAGGTGGTCTCTACCGGCGGGGCTCCGACGGACCTGACGAGCGGCGGCATGGATGGTCGCAATGGCGGCGGTGCGTGGCTCCAGGGCGCGCCGGTGGTTGATACCAGAGAGGGCGATGACGACAGCAAGATCTAGGTCATGGGCCGTGATCTAGGCAGCGGCCAGAGCGCCCCATGCCCAGGGTTCACCTTGCTGCCCGCGGGATGGCTTGCAAACTACGTGGAGATGACGCATCCGTCTTACTCGCTACCTTCTGTTGCACTGCCCTCTCTGATGCTCGCCAGCGGGCCAGATCTAGGCCAAGCGGGACTGGATCTGGCGAGGTTATCTCTGTCGTTCTATGAGGTTTGTTGACGGTCCGGGTAGGCTCGGATGATCCTCAGACCGACGGCGTTCCATTGGGCCCGGGTGAGCATGGTGGTGATGTTGCTGCTACTTGGCGGCATGAATCAACGGTGGTTGAGAATGCGTGGGGCTGGCATGGAAGGTGGCACCCTTGTTGCAGTGCGACAGCGGGCTTCACAGGCCCATTTGGGCTTGGCCAGGCCAGAAGAGGTCTGGTTTGTCCCTGTTGCTGCATCTGGTCGGCTACCGTCTTCCGGTGGTGGAGGCAATACCCTCTCATGTGTTGCTGTACCGCCGATCCTCATCGAAGTTTCCTCTTTTCGGTCCTACCGGCCTCGCATTGTGGGTCACGGTGGGACAACGGTGGCGACTACAAGACCGTGGTGTCATGTGCTGGTGGGTGACGAGCTTGGTGGAGCAATATGTAGCATCCGGGAGTGTTATTTTTAGGGGTCAGGAGAAATCTTTGTCATGTAGACACACGACGCGGTGATGCCTATGGGTGTCTCCGTCCTTCCTGAAGGGCGTCAGATGTATCTCCCGTAGTATACTGGGGGAAACCTTAGGACCAGTCCAGGAAGCAGCGTCGTCATCATCGTCGTCATCATCGTTTCTCTTCTTTGAGATGTTGCTTGGTACGCGGCGCTTCGGACTTTGTTATATTTTTCTTTCTTCTTGTTTCTTTTGGGTTGGTTTTGTATTATTTGCCCCAACAATGATCGCAAAGTTATATTGGTGTGGTTGCTATATTAATATAGCGAGATGAAAGCGTGTTTTGAGAAAGAGGATAATGGTTGTGCACATAATTTAACCAGCTTTAGTTTTCTCGATGTTGCAGGTTAGACAGGTGGTCACTTGGTCAGGGAGTCCACTGAGAAGTCTCCACATTGGAGGACCCCAAGACTTGACGAGTCGTCTGTGCGTTGACGTACATATCCTATGTCCGCTGTCACTCCGATTCCCTGTTTGGGAGGGCGGGCCGGCATGCAGAGGAAAATCACACCCATTCCGGGAAGAAATGATGCGCTTCCACTAGCGCTCTCACGCGGCGTAGTCCACGGTCCACCCCAATCGAGGTCTCCTCTCTCACTGCCGGTGACCCCGTGATCGTGACATGTCTGCATCGCCCTCAAGTGTCTCTTTTTCAGTTGCAGTAGAATAGTACGTGGTGCGCGCTGCAGCTGAAGCCGATCTTTTTTCCGGGTAAGAGCATAGGGTCATCAAAGCCCCCAATGACCTATGAGAGTCGTCGGCGACAAAAAACGCGTCCAGCCGCGTTCCTTATTTTAGAATTTGCGCCAACGCGGTCTAATTATTTAGCCGGCGGCCCCAGGCGAAACCCAATGTACAGGAAGGCAAGCGGGGGCGCTGGCGCGTCGAGAAAACGTTGCGGACCAGCCTTGTCGGTGACAAACGGCCAGAAATCCTGTCCTATCCCACCCTTTCGACCCCCCGACCCCCTGGCAGCCTCCGCGACCACCCCTACCTCGCCGTCAGGAACCCGCCTCCGGTAGCACTCCTCACCGCTAAATAAACCCCTCCACAGCTCCAAACACCCACACCGCCTCTTCATCCGCCATCCTTACGTCCAACCGTCGGCCGGCGAACCTCTGCTCCCACCCGACTTCCTCCCAGCACACAAGGTGCTCGACCATTTGCCAAGGCGATGGACTCGGACGACAAGGAGGTCATGGTTGCTTTGATGGATGAGGAGGTCGATGCGATCAATGCAGCGGCGGCCAGGGACGACGAGCACCTGTCTATCCTCCTCGCCCTCATGTCCATGATCATCGAGGAGGACAAGCCGGTCTGCGGCGGCTCGGCGCCTGGACGCCGCAAGAGCAAGCCGAGGCAGAGGATGGAAGGGTACTGTATGTTGTATGGAGACTACTTCGCCGATGATCCAGTGCACGACGATGTCACATTCCTCTGCCATTTCAGGATGAGCAGGAAGCTCTTCCTCGAGATCGTGAAGAAGCTGAGGGAGTTCGATGACTACTTCAAGCTGAAGAGGGATGCCGTCGGTACGCTTGGCTTCTCCACTATCCAGAAATGCACAGTTGCCCTTCGGATGCTAGCATATGGAATGCCTAGAGACACAGTTGCACCGAAGCAGGACTCGGCATGCAGAGGAAAATCACACCCATTCCGGGAAGAAATGATGCGCTTCCACTAGCGTTCTCACGCGGCGTAGTCCACCCAATAGAGGTCTCCTCTCTCCGTCTCCGGTGACCGTGACATGACTGGATCGTCCTCAAGTGTTTCTTCTTCACTTGTCGTACTTCTGAGTAGAATATTCTAAGAGCATCTCTAGTAGATACCGAATATCGCGGTCCGTAAATTTTTGCGCCGATATGCGGTACCGAGACCCAAAAATGGTCTTTCCAGATACGTAAAAGGCCGAATACTGCATTTTTTTCTTTTGCCGCAAAAGGCCCAGCCGTTCCCGCATACATTCGGTGCAGGGGAGCTGGATGCGGTATCTCGCATCCATTTTCCCCTTCGTCCCCCGCCCGGAAACCCTCGCCGCCGACTGCCCGTGTCTCCGATTCCAGCCACATCCACCATCGAAAAGCAGATCACCACCGCCAACCTCCGCGTCCACCCAAGACCTTGCCATGGCCAGCCAATTGAGGCCTGATTGGGCGCATGCGGTCACGTCCCGGCGCTGCCATCCGAGCAGGAGGAAGGAGAGCGCCTCTCGGAGCAGGGACACGGCCACGACGCCCTTGGGTGCACCCGCGCGACTCCGCCGCTGCCTGCCGACCCTGTCCGGGACGATGCCGAGGAGGTCTTGATGGCCGAAATTTGCGCATTCCCGCAGGACATCCGCGAGGCAGCTCCCGACGACGAGCAGGAGGAGCTCTTGGTGAACGAGGCCAAGTTCAACTACCTCAGCACCGCGCTCATGGACATCGTGTAGTGACGGAAGCGCCGCCGCCTCGCGCGCAGGGTAGAGAAGCGCGATCTCCGTTGTGCCTGTCGCCTCTCCCTCCGCGAGCACCTGGCGCGGCTCGAGGCCCTCGAAGCCGACCTCCTCGACGAGTACTTCACCAACGACGACTATGATGACGGCGCCAACAACGCCGAGGAGTAAGCGCGAGGCCTCCACCGTAAATGATCCGATGAGTAGGTATCGCCGGTGGAGCTCCATAGATACTAGGTGAAGTCTGGATGCAGGTATCAGTTTTTGCTAAACTTATGTAGATCTCGATGATCAAAACCTCACCTACGTATGAATTTGACGCCAATGTATGATATTTTTTAAATATGCAGTTTCGATTAGTGTATCTGTCCTGCCTAGCGTTTTTAATACCGTAAACCAGATTTTCGGTCTATCATATCCGCGTTTTGCTGTACCGCGGGATGCAGTATCTGCTAGAGATGCTCTAACCATGGCGCGCCCTCCAGCCGAAGCCGAATTCTTCTCCCTTCCTTCCGATTCCACCTAGTAATTGAATCACATATGAGACCACGTTATTGAATGCGTCAATGCAATACTACTGTAGCCTAATATAGTACTCTACTAAGAATGGCTGAATCTCTAAGAACCTGACAATCCAGACTATTATGTGCGTTTGAATTGGTCAGCCGTCGCCCAAAGAACAACGAGAATGAAAAACAGCACTATTACTCTTGCTTCCCAGGACTGTCTCTGTCTCCACCACTATCGATCTCCGAAACTCTATTCAACAGGAAGAGGAGAGGCCGTGTGGCGCCAAAATTAGCGCCCTAATTTCGTCGCCAAACCGCAGAAAATGCACGACGGGCACCGCGGCTAATTTCCTGTCTTCTAAGGTGGCAGACAAGAACCACGCACGTAGATGGGTAGTACATTCTTCCAGTCCACGGTACACAACAAAATGTGCACCAGCCATTGTTGCCGACCAGAGGTCGACGCAACGCATGCACAAGAAACAGTCAATACTCTCCTCTCCAACTCATGGCATGGATTCTCGGTCATTTTGCCTAAATGAACGTTGCTGTCGCAGTCGCAGCGGCAAGGTTAAAGTTGACGGACTTTTGCTAGCTACTCCAGCTAGCAGTGATCTTTCATGCATAAGACGACAGCCAAGAATTCCGTTCTCCAGGCCTAGCGTTCACATTTCTTTCAGGGACCAAAGCTTCCATCCATTGTGGAGTCGTCACACTGGTCATTTTCAGTCTTTGTTCCACAAGTCGGTCAAGATCTTGACAAAGAGACGATCGAGAGGCAGCCACAGAAACCTATCCTCATATCCTAGCCTAGCTATAACTTGCAGTTATGATCTGATTTCAAAAAAAAGAATGCAGTTATGACCTAGGCTTTTCTGGCAAGCCAGCGCAATGTCTCACTGCTCTCAGGTTTGTACACCGACTGACGTGCCATGGTTAATTTGCTCAATACACTGACGTGCAATTACTCGTACGTTCCAGCTGCACTTCATGGCATGCTCGTCAATTCTCCTCTGATTTGCCTCGAGGTGAAGGTCGCCATTTGCTCTGACTTCGGTTCGAAACAAGAACAACGGAAAAAATCAGCTAGAAAAAGAATCGAGGAAAAATAAGGAGGCAACCAGATTTTTTCTTGTAGGAACAAGAAAATTTCCAGTATGGTGTACTATGACTTACATGGAAAGTAAAATGCTAATATCATAGGAATTCGAGTACATGCCATATTCCTCAAAACATGATTTTGCCTAGCTTTATAAATAAAGTCACAACGATAGAACCAGTACATGCTGCTGGGAACCCCTTTACAAAGCAGATCAAGAAAAAATAAGAAAAACATGAACGACCAAAACCTGCCACCGGGGACATCGGACCGCCGAGAACACAGGCTCCACGACGACACCCTAAAGAGGGTAACGACGCTATGCGTCACAGTTGTTGAGACCGATGGTCAAGGTTTGCACTCGGAGTCTTAGTGCGTATAAGGTAACCACAACAGCGCCCCAAGAGGGTAACGACACCTCCATGCATCACCGTTGTTGGCACCGAAGTACTTAGCTTTTGCCCGGAAAAATCTTCACCACCCTCTAGTCTCAGGCCGCCCGATGTCCTCGAGTTAGGCCTCCGTCTTACAATATAAGAGCTGTCAAAACCGAAGTGCTTCCAACACCAAGGTTCCCCACCGTTCGCTCCTCTCCATCCACATGACTGAAGAGAGAGACCACCACCACTGCGATGATGCTCATCATAGAGTCGCCTGCGTAGTCCACCTTCTGGGCCACCACCTCCGAATCCATGAGCTCGAGCCAATGCCTCGGCCAACGTCACACAACCGAGCCGACTGGTAGTTGTTGGGTCCGCAGCATAGAAAACAAAAAATTTCCTACGATGAGAACTACACGCCAAGATCTATCTACTAGGTACAGAGCAACGAGTGGACATACATCCATCGAGAACTTACCCTCGAAGACAACGAGTTTTGTTAACGGGTAGGAACTCATGGTTGATATAGTCGTACACTTGCCGATCTCAAGATCGTGTGGAAGTCCGAGCGCCGCAACTTGATGACCCACAAGTATAGGGGGTGTATCGCAGTATTTTCGAGGGAAGTGAAACCCAATTTATTGATTCGACACAAGGGGAGCCAAAGAATACTTATCAGTCTTAACAACTGAGTTGTCAATTCAGCTGCACCTGAAAACAATCTTGCTCACAACAGTTTATCAGTAGCAACAGTTTCGTAGTAGGAATAGTAAAGCAGCAATAGTAGTAAAGCAAAGACAATAGTAAAAAAAGCGAACAAAGGATTCGACGGTAGTAGGCATAGGGATGGATGGACGGGCGTTGCATGGACAAGACAATTCACATAGCATTCAGAACATAGGGAAATTGCAGATAAATAAGATAAAGCATCCAAGTACTAGACAATCCTAGGCATGTGTTCTATACATAGTCATACGTGCTCGCAATGAGAACTTGCACAACATCTTTTGTCCTGCCAGCCCGTTTGCAACGGGGCCTCTAGGGAACTACTAGCAATTAAGGTGCTCCTTTTAATAAAGCACCGGAGCAAAGCATTAACACTCCGTGAACACACGTGATCCTCACATCAAAGCCTTTCCCTTCCGGCTATCCCGATTTCTGTCACTTCGGGACCATAGGTTCCGGACAACGACGTGTGTAAACAACTTGTAGATAAGACCCAAAACAATACTATCATAATGAATCAATAATAAGTTCAGATCTGAAATCATGGCACTCGGGCCCTAGTGACAAGCATTAAGCATAACAAGGTTGCAACAAAGTCATAAAGCACTAATAGAGATACTAGACACTATGCCCTAACAATCTGATGCCATTACATGAACGATCTCATCCAATCCCTACCATCCCCATAGCCTACAACGGGGGATTACTCACTCATAGATGGAAGAAACATGGATGGTCGATGAAGATGATGGTGTAGATCGATGGAGATGGCTCCGGGGGCACTTCCCCGTCCCGACAGGGTGCCGAAACAGAGACTTTCTGTCCCCCGAATCTCCCCTTCGGTGGCGGCGGCGCAGCGGAACTTTTCGTGGAAAAACGTCGAACCCCCTGAAGTTTTTAGGTCAGAAGGCTTCTTATAGGCGAAGAGGGAGACCGAGGGGGTGCCTGGGGCAACCACACCAGGCCCTGGCGCGACCAGGCCTAGACCGCGCCTGGGGGGGTGTGGCCAGCCCCTGGCCCTCCTCCGTCTCGTGATTCGCCGTGAGTCTTGAAAAATAGGCACTTTGGCTTTTTTCCGTCCAATTCGAGAATATTCATTTTCGACTTTCCTGGAACCAAAAACAGCAGAAAACAGGCAGGCATCGTGGCTCTTGTTAATAGGTTAGTCCAAGAAATCATATGAAAAGTACTCCAAAGTTGGAACAAAACACAAGAAAGTGGATAAAACCAAGCATGGAACATCAAAAATTATAGATACATTTGCAATGTATCAACATCCCCAAGCTTAACTCGTGCTCGTCCTCGAGTAGGTAAGTGATAAAAAGAAATAATTTTTGAGGTGACATGCACCATCAAAGACTTGATCAAAGTATTTGCAAAACATCAAAGCTGGGATCAAAGTACTTCAATCATAACATGAAAGACAAAGTTCTAGCAATAAGCAAAGAAACTATGATACAACATGAAAAGGCACAAACAAAAGATTTATGAATAACAATGCTTTGCAAGACGTTTGTTTGTTTCAAATAAATAAAACATAGCATAAAAGTATTCAGCTTGTCCCTCAATAGAGTAGCAAATATAAATGCATAAGACACCTTCAAAGTTCATAAGAGCGACTAGATACAATAGTTTAAAACAAGCAATAACAAGATATGCATCAATCAACTAGTCTTGGGACAATGCACATAGAACTAAGAATCGCCACTATGCTCTCAAAGTAAGTGCATAAAGATAGAAGGTGGAGACTCAATATAATGGTGGAAGAATGGCCTTTGTATAAAAGGAAGTAGGGATTCAAGTCTCATAAAGAGCTTCCAAGAATTATGGTACTTATAGCTTTCAGCTCTCATTGCCCCTATCATAAGCATCTTGAAGGTGATTATGGTTAAAGTGACACAACTAAGAGGATATGCTTGACAAGTTATAAACCGAAATCTCATGCCCCTTACTTACGAAGACCGATCCTCATGCTACTCAACTTCAGTCACGAGTAAGCTCTTATCGTTGTAAGTATATGTGTATCATTAAGAACCGCCAACGGGGTACCCCTTGCACATGATACGGGAGCTTTCTCATAATCAAAATGACAAGGCAAGCAGACAATGAGCATCTCAGTGATCTTTTTTATTTTCTATTTGCATAGGTTTTTATTGAGGATGCTTCATAGAGTGCTCACTATGGTGATGCTGCAAGTTTCCACCATGATTAGGCATGACTTAGGCTAGCTACCAGTGCTTCTCTAACACATATACAAACTCCATGATCTTACAAGTTCCACTTTTATTTCACACCGCCGGGATCCGTAAGCAAAAGAACATAATATCAACGGGGTACAAAGTACAAGTGCAATGTTGAAAGCATTCCCCATGGTACATGGTTCTGCTAATTTCAACTTATAAAGCGCAAGCATATACGCAACAAAAGAAGGACCCAATGGTTCAAGTTTATTAGAGGCAAAAAGTAAAGTGTGCCATCAAGTTCGTGAGAGCTTTAATCACTAGTTTTCTCATAACAAGTGGAAGGTAAACAAAAGCATGAATATACTTGGAATAGCATAAGCTAGTAGGTAGGTATGGTGGACGCTTTGGAAAAACTTGGTTTAGGGAGTTGGATGCATGATTGGAACTCATACTTTGTTGTGGAGGCTAGCAAAAGACTGGGAGCAACAAACTAAGAGAGCAATAATGGCCATAATCATGCAGAGCGACAAAACATCATTGATCAAAGCATAAAGTGATACTATAAGTTGAAAACTAAAGGATCATAAAGGCTTATGGTGACTTGGAATAGTCATAACATGGTATGAGCATGTGCCAAGTCAACCCAAATAAAGCATCAAAGGAGAACACCACTATACTATGCTTTAATATGCTAAAACAACGCATGATTCATCTAAGGCACATTAAGCAATGTCAATTGTTTATAACAAGTCATGCTACAACAAAGAATACTAAGCATAAAGCCAAAACAATATCAAGCATGGCATGCCAAAGCATAGGCCACAGTCAAAAACAAGCTCTTTTTACCACATAAGTATGAACTTTCCTACTCTTTTCCAAACCAAACCAAACCATTTGCAAACCAATGTATGAAAGAGGGGGGTCCAACCAATTTATTCAGCAAACTAAGAAAACCAAAGCAAATGAAAACCAAAATGAAAAATAAAAAGAAGACGCTCCAAGAAAAACACAACTGTGCATGAAACAATAAAAATGAAGCGTTTGAAAGAAACCTGGAATTTTTATTGATGAAGAAGGGGAATGCCTTGGGCATCCCCAAGCTTTGACGCTTGTACTTCTTGGATATTTCTTGGAGTGACACGTGTGGCATCCCCAAGCTTGAGCTTTAGTCCATCCTTCATCTCATTACTCATTCCTTCCATACACCTGAAATTTTTTCTTCATACAAAACTTCACACAATCTCATTAGCAACATTAGTGCACTTAGGATAAATAAGTCTCAAGGTTCAGTTCTAACACCAAATAAACTTCCATTAGAACACTAGATACTGTAGCACTTCCCTCAAAAAGCTCAATTCCCCAAAAGAACTCAAGAAGGAACTAACAAGAAGCAAATGCAGAAAATGGCAGAAATCTGTCAAAACAGACCAGCAGGTAAAGACGAATTTTTTCGAAGACCTTATGTTGCTCAAATCAAAAAGTGTTGAACTAACTAAAGTTATATAACAACCTGGGGCAGAAGCACAAACAATTACAGCTCAATCCGACATACAGAGCTCTCCCACGAATGTTTACGGTGAAGCACAAAAATCTGTTTCGCGACAGCAACTTTCCCAATCATTACTTCTCTCTCATTAGAGGTTACTCTTGGCACAAAAAGCAAATAAAAAGGATAAGGAGCGGTTATTACAGAGGTAATAACTTCCAAGACTCATCTAAAACTTTTGGGTTATCTCCCAATAAGTACTTTTCTTTAATGCCTTTAAGTTAGGCATCAGCAAAAACTGAAAATGGATAAAACAGAAGTAAGCGGAGATAATCATGGTGAAAACATTGTTTTGTTCAATGAAATCCTTTGGTTAACAAGCTTGATCAGGTCTTGCTACCAAAACAATTTCATATGAAACAAAACTTTGTATCCCACTAATGATTATGTTACCTCAACCTTGATAGCAATGGTCCCAATCATAATAGTTTCAAATTTTTCTCTTCGTATGGGACAATATAATTCTCCAACTTGAATGCCCTCAACATGTTCAATTGAATTCAAAACCATAAGTCTATCAATCTTCTTGGGGAAATAGATAGTATGTTCCTTGTCATTGACATTGAAGGTCACCTTCCCTTGATTACAATTAATAACAGCTCCTGCAGTATTTAAGAAAAGGTCTCCCAAGAATAGTAGACATATTATCATCTTCAGGCATAAAAGTTTGAGAGGATGCTCTCATAAGAAATATGAGTTGAAGTAAAAGAGAGCATCAAGAAGAAAATCCAAAACACATTTAAGTCTAACCCACTTCCTATGCATAGGAATCGTGTAAGCAAATAACAAAGTGACAGGCATAGGAAGATAAAACAAGAGTAACTTCAAAACTTTCAGCACATAGAGAGGTGTTTCAATTCCATGAAAACTTCTACAACCATATTTTCCTCTCTCATAATAATTTTCAGTAGCCTCATGAATAAACTCAACAATATAACTATCACCTAAAGCATGCTCTTCATGATCTACAAGCACTAGAGCTTTATCATAAACATCTTCAAAATAAACCTTGGGAACATAACATTCATCCTCCTTTAGTAGGCATGGAGGACAATCAAATAATGTAAGGGATAAAGAGTTACTCTCATTAGAAGGTAGGCATGGGTAGCTAATCCATTTCCTCCTTTTGTTCATCACTCTCCTCCTCTTTTTCATCTAATGAGATTTCAGGTTCATCAATTTATTCTTCCATAGGATCCTGCAAGGCATTAGTCTCTTCCATTTGTGGAAAGCATCTATTAAAATATTCAAGGATATGGTTATTTTCATCCTTATAATTATCAAAGCAAAATTTAAGTATACCATAAACCTCATACTTATAAGGTGAATCATCAATATTTTCAAGCAAACTAGCAAGTTTAAAAGCACCCTTCCAAGCAATAAATTCTTCAATTTGTTCCGCATCATAAAAGTCATAAATTCCTTTAGCATAGGAAGATATGGTATCATTATCACTATACTTACATTGAAAAGGGAGGTGTTTATACCTCTTTCTGCAACAAGACTCATCACAGCAATAAGTAACATTATAAGTAGAGGACACGTTTCTAGCAATGGTATACAGTCTATTAATTTGTTCCTATAAGTGTTTCCCTTTTTGTGACAAGCGGAGTTCCTTATAATAATATTTTTGATCTTCCGTGAACCCACCTTGCCAATAAGCTTCAGTTTCAAAGAAACCAACCATTGCCAACAAGCATGATAAAGCAAGACAATAACAGACCAATGAAAACAACAACTAGAGTAGGAACTATTTTTTTGTATTTTTAATAAAGAAACAAGCAGACAAGGATAAAGATAAACTTAGCTTGAACAACAGTGAATCCAAGTGAACTTGATAAATAAAGCTATGCTCCCCGGCAACGGCGCCAGAAAATAGTCTTGATGACCCACAAGTATAGGGGGTGTATCGCAGTATTTTCGAGGGAAGTGAAACCCAATTTATTGATTCGACACAAGGGGAGCCAAAGAATACTTATCAGTCTTAACAACTGAGTTGTCAATTCAGCTGCACCTGGAAATAATCTTGCTCACAGCAGTTTATCAGTAGCAACAGTTTCGTAGTAGGAATAGTAAAGTAGCAATAGTAGTAAAGCAAAGACAATAGTAAAAAAAGCAGTAAACAGTGGGATTCGAGTGCGGTAGGCATAGGGATGGATGGACGGGCGTTGCATGGACAAGACAATTCACATAGCAATCAGAACATAGGGCAATTGCAGATAAATAAGATAAAGCATCCAAGTACTAGACAATCCTAGGCATGTGTTCTATATATAGTCATACGTGCTCGCAATAAGAACTTGCACAATATCTTTTGTCCTGGCAGCCCGTTTGCAGCGGGGCCTCTAGGGAACTACTGGCAATTAAGGTGCTCCTTTTAATAAAGCACCGGAGCAAAGCATTAACACTCTGTGAACACACGTGATCCTCATATCAAAGTCTTTCCCTTCCGGCTATCCCGATTTCTGTCACTTCGGGACCATAGGTTCCGGACAACGACGTGTGTAAACAACTTGTAGATAAGACCCAAAACAATACTATCATAATGAATCAATAATAAGTTCAGATCTAAAATCATGGCACTCGGGCCCTAGTGACAAGCATTAAGCACAACAAGGTTGCAACAAAGTCATAAAGCACTAATAGAGATACTAGGCACTATGCCCTAACAATCTGATGCCATTACATGAACGATCTCATTCAATCCCTAATAGATGGAAGAAACATGGATGGAAGAAATATGGATGGTCGATGAAGATGATGGTGGGGATCGATGGAGATGGCTCCGGGGGCACTTCTCCGTCCCGGCAGGGTGCCGGAACAGAGACTTTCTGTCCCCCGAATCTCCCCTTCGGTGGCGGCACAATGAACTTTCGTGGAAAAACGTCGAACCCCCTGAAGTTTTTAGGTCAGAAGGCTTCTTATAGGCGAAGAGGGAGACCGAGAGGGTGCCTGGGGCCACCACACCAGGCCCTGGCGCGACCAGGCCTAGACCGCGCCTGGGGGGTGTGGCCAGCCCCTGGCCCTCCTCCGTCTCGTATTCTGGCTCCGTGAATCTTCTGGAAAAATAGGCACTTTGGCTTTTTGCCCGTCCAATTCCGAGAATATTCATTTTCTGACTTTCCTGGAACCATAAACAGCAGAAAACAGGCAGCTGGCACTGTGGCTCTTGTTAATAGGTTAGTCCAAGAATTCATATGAAAAGTAATCCAAAGTTGGAACAAAACACAAGAAAGTGGATAAAACCAAGCATGGAACATCAAAAATTATAGATACATTTGCAATGTATCACAACTCAGTAGCGCATCCGTACTCGCACACACGTTCAAGCCACCGGACAACCTCCACCTCCTCGCTCCAGTGATCCAGCGGAAGCAGCAACTCCTTCCAGATGAAATGCCACCGGGAACATGTATCTCGCTAATCCGAGACCATGAGGGAATAATTCTAGAGGGGGAGAGAGATCCTTCACGAGGAGGTGTGTGGAAGAAGGAGGAAGAGGGGGGGCCTTTTATAGGAGGAGGGGGGTACCCCCTCCCCATGTCCGGTGCATGGGGGGATGACCCCTCACCTCCCCCATTCATGTGGTGGTAACCCCTCCACATTAAAATGCCTCTTCACATTCCCTTTTAAAGTCCCCACTTTAAATGCATTAAAATTCTCTAAGTTTAATGCTCTCTCATTTAATAAAACTCTTTTATTAAATTTATTCAGAATTTTGTTAATTACTTTAATTAACAAACATTCACATACAACCCCTTGCAATATTTCAATATCACATGCAGAACCACTTTCTGCAATTTCACCCGAAACAATTTCCGGTTTCTATCGAAACAATTCCTGCGCTTTGCAATTCTTTCGTTTGAAACATATGTGCTCCAAAATGGTGTCCGGTAACTCTTAAGTGTGTCACCCTATGGTTCGCGAATAATGCAGACATGATTGAGACTCCTCTCAAATCAATAATCTGAAGTAGGACCTGGAGATCCATACCGACTCCTGCATATTCAACGATGACTTCTGTGATCGTGAGAACCTTTAACGCTTGTAATTTAATCCCTTTGTCTCATGATATAATACATGTACGAGATTCGATCATCGGTATCCAAATACCTAGTTTGATCTCGTTACCGACATGCGCTCTTTTCTCGTTCCCGTGATATAACATTCTAGTGATCACATCACTTGCTTGCAAGCTACCTTAATGTGATATCACCGAGAGGGCCCAAAGTATATCTATCCATCATCGGGATTGACAAATTCTACTCTTGATCCATGAGCCTCAACATAACACCTTCAGTAATCGAACCCATCTTTATAGTCACCCTGTTACGGTGTGACGTTTGATGTTATCAAGATACTCTTCCGGTGTTAGCAATTAACATGATCTCATGGTCTAAGGATAAAGATTACTTCGTATGATGTTATAGCAATGTAAACATAATGACTTGATCGTAATTCTATACTCCGGATGAATGTTCATCACATCATTTCACAAATGATGTGACCTTGTTATTAACAACATCCAATGTCCATGATCAGGAAACCTTGATCATCTTGTTAATCAACAAGCTAGTCTATAAGAGAGGCATAACTAGGAACCCTTTTTGTTTATTAAACACACATGCATTGACGTTTCCGATCAATACAATTATAGCATGCAAAATAAACATCTATCATATATAAGGAATACATAATAACAACTTTATTATTGCCTCTCAGGGCATATTTCCTTCAGTCTCCCACTTGCACTAGAGACAATAATCTAGTTCACATAGTGATAAATCTAACATCCATGGAGTTCTGGTGTTGATCATGTTTTGCCCTAGGGAGAGCTTAGTCAACGGATCTGCTACATTTAGGCCCGTGTGTACTTTACAAATCTTTATGTCTCCATCCTTGACATGTTCGCGGATGGAGTGAAACCGGCGTTTAATATGCTTGGAATTCTTGTGAGATCTCGGTTCCTTGGCGTTGGCTATGGCTCCATTGTTGTCACAATAGATCACCATCGGGTCGAATGCACTAGGAACCACACCTAGTTCCATAATGAAATCTTTCATCCAAACCGCTTCCTACGCCGCTTCTGAAGCAGCAACATATTCCGCCTCCGTCGTTGATCCAGCCACCACAGGTTGTTTGGAACTCCTCCAACTAACTGCTGCTCCGTTCAAGAGAAATACGTATCCGGATTGAGACTTAGAGTCATCCGGATCGGTGTGAAAGCTAGCATCGACATAACACTTAGCGACTAGCTCTTCTTCACCTCCGTATGTAAGAAACATATCCCTAGTTCTTCTCAAGTACTTGAGGATGTTCTTGACCACTATCCAGTGTTCCGAACCTGGATCAGATTGGTACCTACTAGTCAAACTAATAGCATGTGCCACATCCGGTCTTGAACATATCATGGCATACATTATAAATCCTATGGCCGAGGCATAGGGGATCTTATCCATTATCTCTCTTTCTTTTGCTATAGCCGGACTTTGAGTCTTACTCAATATCTTGGCTTGCAACATAGGTAAGAACCCCTTCTTACTTCCGTCCATATTAAACTTCTTTAATATCTTATCAAGGTATGTACTCTGCGATAGCCCAATTAGGCGCCTTGATCTATCTCTATAGATTTTAATGCCTAATATATATGACGCTTCACCAAGGTCTTTCATCGAAAATTTGCTGTTTAGATAACTTTTAACACTGTTTAAAAGATCTATATCATTTCCAATCA
Source organism: Avena insularis (assembly GCA_023614405.1). Classification (NCBI taxonomy): domain Eukaryota; kingdom Viridiplantae; phylum Streptophyta; class Magnoliopsida; order Poales; family Poaceae; genus Avena; species Avena insularis. Next base: position 87,552,477 of record CM042690.1, on the reverse strand, counting down.
ATAATATGTCATCCACATATAATATCAGAAATGCCACATTGCTCCCACTCACTTTCTTGTAAATACAAGCCTCTCCATAAGTTTGGACAAATCCAAACTCTTTGATCACCTCATCAAAGCGGAGATTCCAACTCCGGGATGCTTGCTTCAGTCCATAGATGGATCGCTGAAGTTTGCATACCTTATTAGCATCCTTAGGATCGATAAAACCCTTAGGTTGTATCATATACAACTCTTCTTCAATATTACCATTGAGGAACGCAGTTTTGACATCCATCTGCCATATTTCATAATTGAAATATGCAGCAATTGCTAACATAATCCTAACCGACTTAAGCATCTCTACGGGAGAGAATGTCTCATCGTAGTCAACTCCTTGAATTTGTCGAAAACCCTTTGCGACAAGTCGAGCCTTATAGATGGTCACATTACCATCAGCATCAGTTTTTCTTTTGAAAATCCATTTATTCTCAACGGCCTTTCGATCGTGAGGTAAGTCCACCAAGGTCCAAACCTGGTTCTCGTACATGGATTCCATCTCGGATTTCATGGCTTCTAGCCATTTGTTGGAATCCAGGCTCATCGTCGCTTCTTCATACGTCGCAGGGTCATCCATTTCATCAACCATGAAATTCACAACAGGATTGTCGTACAGTTCAGGAGCTGCATGTGTCCTGCGAGGTTCGGTAGTGTCCTCTTTCGGAGTTTCATGATCAATATCATTAGCTCTCTCTTCATTAGGTGAAGTCAACACTGAAATAATTTTTGGTGCTACGCTATTCGCCATTTCATGAAGAGAAGGTTCAGTAACCTCTTCGAGTTCTACCTTCCGACTACTCACACCTTTCGCGAGAAACTCCTTCTCAAGAAAGGATCCATTCTTGGCAACAAAAACCTTGCCCTCGGATCTGTGATAGAAGATATACCCAATCGTTTCCTTAGGGTATCCTATGAAGACGCATTTTTCCGCTTTGGGTTCGAGTTTATCCAGTTGAAGTTTCTTCACATAAACATCGCATCCCCAAACTTTAAGAAATGACAACTTAGGTTTGTTTCCAAACCATAATTCATATGGTGTCGTTTCAACAGATTTAGATGGTGCCTGATTTAAAGTGAATGCAGCTGTTTCCAGTGCATAACCCCAAAATGATAGTGGCAAGTCACGTCAGAGACATCATAGATCGAACCATATCCAATAAAGTACGATTACGACGTCCCGACACACCATTATGTTGTGGTGTTCCGGTAGGCGTGAGTTGTGAAACTATTCCACATTCTTTCATGTGTGTGCTAAACTCGTAACTTAGATACTCACCTCCACGGTCAGACCGAAGAAATTTGATCTTTCTCTTATGATAATTTTCCACTTCATTCTGAAATTCCTTGAACTTTTCAAAAGTTTCAGACTTGTGTTTCATCAAATAGATATACCCGTATCTACTTAAATAATCCGTGAAAGTAACAAAATAATGATATCCACCTCGCGCCGACACACTCATTGGTCCACATACATCAGTATGTATGATTTCCAATAAGTCTGTCGCCCGTTCCATTGAACCGGAAAACGGCGTTCTAGTCATCTTGCCCATAAGGCATGGCTCACATGTATCAAATGATTCAAAATCAAGTGATTCCAAAAGTCCATCAGAATGGAGTTTCTTCATGCGTTTAACGCCAATATAACCTAGACGACAGTGCCACATATACGCAGATATATCATTATCAAGTTTAATCATTTTAGCATCAACATTATGAATATGCGTAATACTACTATCGAGATCCAATAGAAATAAACCATTCAACACAGGTGCATGACCATAAAAGATATCATTCTTATAAATCGAACAACCATTGTTTTCAGATTTAAAGGAATAACCACTTTGCATCAAACACGATCCGGATACAATGTTCATGCTTACATAAAAGATATCATTCTTATAAATCGAACAACCATTGTTTTCAGATTTAAAGGAATAACCACTTTGCATCAAACACGATCCGGATACAATGTTCATGCTTAGTGCAGGCACCAAATAACAATTATTTAGGTTTATAACTAATCCTGATGGCATATGGAGAGGTAGCGTCCCGACGGCGATCACATCAACTCTTGATCCATTGCCGACCCGCATCCTGACCTCATCCCTTGCTAGTTGTCACTTGTTCCGCAACCCCTAAACCGAGTTACATATATTAGCAACTGATCCCGTATCAAATACCCAGGTGCTACTGCGAGTACTAGTCAAGTACACATCAATAACATGTATATCACATATACCTTTGTTTGCCTTGCCGGACTTCTTGTCCGCCAAATACTTGGGGCAATTGCGCTTCCAATGGCCAGTCCCCTTGCAATAGTAACACTCGGTGTCAGACTTAGGGCCAGCTCGGGGTTTCTTTTCAGGTGTGGCAACAGATTGGCCACCCTTCTTTCCCTTGTGCTTGCCTTTCTTGTCCTTCTTGAAACCGGTGGTCTTATTGATCATCAACACTTGATGTTCTTTCCTAATCTCTACTTCTGCAGTCTTAAGCATTGACAGAAGCTCGGGAAGGGACTTCTTCATGCCCTGCATATTATAGTTCATCACGAATCTCTTGTAGCTAGGTGACAGAGATTGGAGAACACGATGTATGCCTAAGTCAATGGGAATCGTTATTCCCAAGGACACAAGCTTATCGGCGTACCCATACATTTTGAGTACGTGCTCACTAACGGAGCTGTTCTCCTCCATCATGCAGCTAAAGAACTTTTCGGAAGCATTATAACTCTCTACGGCAGCATGGGTATCGAAAATCATTTTCAATTCTCCCATGGTATCAAAGGCATTGCTATTTTCGAAACGCTTTCGAAGTTCTGGCTCTAGCCCATACAATATGCCGCAATGAACTAAGTTGTGGTCCTCCTGACAAGTCATATAGACATTCTTTTCCTCGTCAGGGGCATCAGGAGCTGGTGGGGGGCCTAGCGGCGCATCTAGCACATATTGCTTTTGTGCAGCAGTGAGGAGAATCCTCAAATTCATAGCCCAGTTGGTGAAGTTGCTACCATTCGCAGCAAGTTTCTCTTTCTCCATGAACACATTGAAATTAAAAGCAGGCGGTGCCATCTACAACAGAATTTGTAAAGTTTATTTAGACTAAGTTTATGATAGAGTGAGTTCAACTAATCCAAATTACTAATAAACTCCCACTCAAAAACTACATCCCTCGTGTCCTTTTGGTGATTACATGAACCAAATCCACTACACCAAGTCCGATCATCACGTGAGTTGATGTAGCTTCAAAGGCGGCATCTATATGGGCATCATATCAACTATATGACTCATGCTTAACCTTTCGGTCCGTGTTCCGAGGCCATGTCTGTACATGCTAGGCTCGCCAAGTAAGAACCTTAGTATTCATGTGTGTAAAATTGTCTTACACCCGTTCCTATGAAAGCGTAGATTCAAGTACACCCGATCATCACGTGATGTCTCGAAACACGATCCACAGAACGGTGCATACTTAAGGAAGAACACATTTTTATCTTGATATCTAAATGAGGGATCATCTTACAATGCTACAGAAAGCGCCAAACTAGCAGTATAAGATGCTAACATCTAATGTGTAAAGTGAGATGATATGGTCCATGCATTTGATCTATCATTTGCATCGTGGTATGATCTCTATCATTAATTTGTGTGTAAGGCCAAGGTCTATGGAACTTACACGTTGAATGTGTTGTAAGAGTATCTATCATACATCTATTTACAACAATACCATATCAATACACTAGCCTAGCAACGATCTAAACTAGACGCCTCTAATTTATCAATTGCAAGTTTTACGTGGCTTAGGGCTTTCGGAGATAGAACCGTTCTTACCTACGAACATGAACCACAACAAGGATAACTAAGTTATTAGTAACTCGTTGTAAATCAGATATTGACTATAGTAGGAGAGACAGACACCCGCCAACCACTTATGCAAAACTAGTTGCATGTCAGTCGTGGAACCGGTCTCATGCACGATGACATGTATGGTTGGTCCGGGCCGCTTCATCCCACTATGCCACCAATATCCAAAATACATAGAAGATGCAATAACATGATCATCATCGCCCATATATAAACATATGTGTACTACCCGTGCAAAGCACCTACGCATAGATCAGGCTCTGATACCACTGTTGGGTCCGCAGCATAGAAAACAAAAAAATTCCTACGATGAGAACTACACGCCAAGATCTATCTACTAGGTACAGAGCAGCGGGTGGACATACATCCATCAAGAACTTACCCTCGAAGACAACGAGTTTTGTTAACGAGTAGGAACTCGTGGTTGATGTAGTCGTACACTTGCCGATCTCAAGATCATGTGGAAGTCCGAGCACCGCAACTCAGCAGCGCATCCGTACTCGCACACACGTTCAAGCCACCAGACAACCTCCACCTCCTCGCTCTAGCGATCCAGCGGAAGCAGCAACTCCTTTCAGACAAAGTGCCACCGGGAACATGTATCTCGCTAATCCGAGACCATGGGGGAATAATTCTAGAGGGGGAGAGAGATCCTTCATGAGGAGGTGTGTGGAAGAAGTAGGAAGAGGGGGCCTTTTATAGGAGGAGGGGGGTACCCCCTCCCCATGGCGGCGCATGGGGGAGGGTGAACCCTCACCTCCCCCATTGATGTGGTGGTAACCCCCCACATTAAAATGCCTCTTCACATTCCCTTTTAAAGTCCCCACTTTAAATGCATTAAAATTCTCTAAGTTTAATGCTCTCTCATTTAATAAAACTCTTTTATTAAATTTATTAAGAATTTTGTTAATTACTTTAATTAACAAACATTCACATATAACCCCTTGCAATATTTCAATATCACATGCAGAACCACTTTCTGCAATTTCACCCGAAAAAATTTCCTGTTTCTATCGAAACAATTCCTGTGCTTTGCAATTCTTTCGTCTGAAACATATGTGCTCTAAAATAGTGTCCGGTAACTCTTAAGTGTGTCACCATACGGTTCGCGAATAATGCAGACATGATTGAGACTCCTCTCAGATCAATAATCAGAAGTGGGACCTAGAGATCCATACTGACTCCTGCATATCCTACAATGACTTCTGTGATCATGAGAACGTTTAACGCTTGTAATTTAATCCCTTTGTCTCATGATATAATACATGTCCGAGATTCGATCATCGGTATGCAAATACCTAGTTTGATCTTGTTACCGACATAAACTCTTTTCTCGTTCCCGTGATATAACATTCTAGTGATTACATCACTTGCTTGCAAGCTACCTTAATATGATATCACCGAGAGGGCCCAGAGTATATCTATCCGTCATCGGGATTGACAAATTCCACTCTTGATCCATGAGCCTCAACATAACACCTTCGTAGCACTGAACCCATCTTTATAGTCACCCTGTTACGGTGTGACGTTTGATGTTATCAAGATCTTCTTCCAGTGTTAGCAATTAACATGATCTCATGGTCTAAGGATAAAGATTACTTTGTATGATGTTATAGCAATGTAAACATAATGACTTGATCGTAATGCTATACTTCGGATGAATGTTCATCACATCATTTCACAAATGCTGTGACCTTGTTATTAACGACATCCAATGTCCATGATCAGGAAACCTTGATCATCTTGTTAATCAACAAGCTAGTCTATAAGAGAGGCATAACTAGGAACCCTTTTTGTTTATTAAACACACATGTATTGACGTTTCCGATCAATACAATTATAGCATGCAAAATAAACATCTATCATATATAAGGAATACATAATAACAACTTTATTATTGTCTCTCAGGGCATATTTCCTTCAGTAGCTACACCAAAGCTTACAGGCATCAGACCACAACAACGTTGGGGAGGGGAACTGCTCTCCATCAACCGAGATGATTATGGACACATCAACAATGTCGATTATGCCCAGATCAGGCCTAGACCAGGCCCGAACGGTCCTAGATCAGGCCCTATCAGCTCTGTCGTCGCGTTGCTATGGCTATGTTGCCATTGTCGTCCATCTGCAACTCATTGTCGCCATGCACCCATCACTACCATGCCAACCTTGCCGCTCTGTCCTGTCGCTGGAGTCCATCTGCATTGATGCCACGGGCAGGAACGACCGTTCCATATTCGGCCTCGCCTGTTCAGATCCATTCCATTTGTGACCGAAGAGGAACGACAGCGGCGAAGAAGGTGGGCACTTCGTGGCGCACCCATGCCACCCCACAGGCCTGCAGAGCCCGCGGTTGGCCAGACCTAGGCCCAAAGGCCTAGATTTGGTCGCCGGCATCTTCCCATGACCTCTGTTCCTACCGGATTTGTCGACCATAGCAAACCGTCGCCACCGAGCTACCATCCCCGCAGCCCGCCTCGAGCTCCATCTACTCTGAGCACCGCCGCCTGAAGGAGCCGTCCCGCGATGACCTGCACGTGCCGGGTAGAGGTCGGCCCGCTTCCGCCAGCACCACACGCGGGCTTTGCCCCGACAACTCCCTCTGACGGCAGCAGAGAAAGGAGAGGAGGAGGAGGAGGAGGAGGGAGAGGGGTTGTCCGAGGTGGGATGCATGCGTCTTAGTTGCCCGCAGGGGCGACACGAGACGTGAGTATTTTTTGGGTGTATCAGTATCTGATGATTTTAATTTTGCCAATGATCACGCAAGTAATGAACCTTAGAGTACATGCCATGTGGAAAAACCATCGACGAGTCGCCTCATGAGAAAATCTCAGAAATGGCCGAAATATTGTTCATCACTCTTCTTGGTCTGAAATTCAATGCAAATAATGGATGCCCTTGTCCATGAATAATCGCAACACTCATGGTCTTTTTTCTTGACTGCATGTGGTCAAGAAAACATAAGGTTACCTCAAAAGTTAAATAACTAGAACTATACTGCACGTCTAACTCGAAAGAGAGAAAAGAGGGACAAGAAGCATGGACCTCACGCTGGCAACTTTAAAACCATATAATGATCGTAACAAAAGGAAATATGATCGTTGTTACATGACGGCTGCCCATATAAAGTCCAATAATATTGTGAACGTCATGAAATCAACCTATCAATTATATTGTTCGGACCAGGTTAAGAGCACCTCTTGCAGACCCCTTAAAAGAGGACTGCTCTTATTTTTTCAGCGGGTCTGAAGGTTGGGCCGTGTGTTTTTTGGCCCGAAGAGACGCGGTAAAACACATTCGTCCCTTAAAGCTTCTACAGTGCGCGGAAAATACACCCCCCACCCCCACCCCCACCACTATTTCTTATGTTTCGCGGGGTGGATAGAGGTCGCGAGCTGTCTCACTTTACCCCTCTCCTCCGCGTCTCTGCCGCACACCACCGCCAAAATCGGCTGCCGGTGACCAGAAATTAGCCACCCCGCGCTGCAGATCTAGCACCGCACCGCTGCGATGTGGCCTCGTGGGAGCTCGATGGGAGTGGGGGCGGCCAGGTTGGTCGTTGCACGTGGCTCGAGCAGATGACCGCCATCATCCTAGAGCGCAGCGTAGCCGAGGAGGAGGAGGACCGCAAGCGTGTGCGGCAGGACGAGGAGCTCGATGAGCTCTTCCTCGAGCAAGCGCACAACGGCGAACACGAGCTGCAGGAGAAGCATGACAAATGGCGCCCCAAGGCCGAGCTTCAGGCGGAGAAGTCCGTCGACCTCGTCTCAGATGACGAGTGAAGCCCTCTACCGGCCGCCTCGCTGCCGTACCCTGAGGCTTCGGTGAGCCAAATTTTGGTATTTTAGGGTTAGCGTTAGGGCGCCGATGCGTGTAGATCTTCCGCACAGCTTTCTTTTGCATTATGTAGCTATGATCATTGCAGGAAGAATGCCATATATGTATGAATCTCGCGCGCGAATGTTTAAATTTCGTATTTTAAGGTTTGATTTTGCTGTTTCTATGGTGCATGATGAAAACTCAGCCCGCAAACGATCAAAGACGTGGCCCTTATCACATTTTAAAGGGTCGCGGGATACAGAGTCTGCTAGAGATACTCTACCTTTTGTACGTTATTGTTTATCTTTGATCTGCTCTATTAGAGAGTTTTCTCATTACCTTCTTGTATCGATTCAGCCACGTGTGACTTTATTTATAAAGCAGGGTGAGACCCCTGTATGGAAGATAGTATTTTTGCATGTGGAAATTTCTCAAATTTAGGGTATTCCAAATAAAAGTGTGCTAGGTATTCCAAATTGGAGGGTGGGAGAAGATAAATATCAAATGACAGTATGACACTAAATGTCTGCACACGGCTTTATGTAGATGAATGACTGAAAGGAGCCAATCTGTGTGACACCACAAGTCTGCAAACATACATTTATCCAGATTAAAATTAAGCCGCCAAAACAGTAATTGATTCAGTGCTAGTTAAAGCGGGCACAAATCCATCCGTACTGAGCCGGAGCACTAGGTGCTGTCAGTTGTCCATCGGCGGTACCAAGAAATTGCGACCATCTTTCTGCAGGAAACCGCGTAAAAGTTCGCGTCAACCTCGCACCTCTATACATATACTAGGCTGCCACAGTCCACAACCACGACCGCCTCATCCAGCCAGTGCAACAGCAAGACAAAGCAGAGCAGCGATTGATCGAGCAGAGCAGCAGTAGTCTAGCAACGGCAGCAGCATCGTCGACCATGGTGGTCGAGCAGGAGCAGGATCTTCCCGGCTTCCGGTTCCACCCCACGGAGGAGGAGCTCATCGGCTTCTACCTCTCCCACGTCGCGCTCGGCAAGAAGCTCCCCTTCGACATCATCGGCACCCTCAACATCTACCGCCACGAGCCCTGGGACCTCCCAGGGATGGCCAAGATCGGCGAGAGGGAGTGGTACTTCTTCGTGCCGCGGGACCGGAAGGCCGGCAGCGGCGGGCGGCCGAACCGCACGACGGAGCGCGGATTCTGGAAGGCGACGGGCTCGGACAGGGCCATAAGGAGCACCGCCGACCCCAAGCGGGTCATCGGGCTCAAGAAGACGCTCGTCTTCTACCAGGGCCGCGCGCCAAGGGGCATCAAGACGGACTGGGTCATGAACGAGTACCGCCTCCCCGACGTCGTCGGCACCGCCGCGGCGGGGCCGCCCAAGGAGGACATGGTGCTGTGCAAGATATACAGGAAGGCCACGCCGCTCAAGGAGCTCGAGCAGAGGGCCTCCTTGATGGAGGAGATGATGATGCAGAGGCCCAGGGGCAACGGGGCCAGGCCATCTCTGGTCCCCGCCACCGCTGGCTCGGCCGGCGACGATTACCTGTCGTCGTCCGACGACGTCCAGGACAACTTCCTGCTCTATTCCTCCTCGTCTTCCTCGGTAGCGTTTTCTGGCAACAGCAAGAACGACGATGAACCCATGGAAGCCAAGAAGGAGGCGGACGTTGCCACGGTCACCGTGGCGTCGACGTCGACGTCGTCTGTGCCGCAAGCTTTGAACCCGACCTACAACTTCCAGCTCCCGGCGGCGAACCCGCCCTGCACGTTTCAGATCCCGGCGGCGAACGCACCCTGCAGCCTCCAGCTACCGGCGGTAAGCAATGGCGTATTTGACCTGCCGAGCCTGCAGCTTCCAGCGGCGAGCCACGGAGTGTTCGACTGGCTGCAGGAGCCGTTCCTGACGCAGCTGTGGAGCCCGTGGCAGGACCAGCATTGCGTGTCCCCTTATGCCCATCTGCTGCACTATTGAGGGCTGGCATTCTGGCAATCCACGGAACCCGTGAAGAACACACGATCCATCTCCAGATGCAAGTTCGGGGCAGACTAGATTTAGCTGTGAATTCAGTCGTAGTACAAAGTAGTACTCCTACTACCTACGCAGATGTCCATCGTTTCTTTTATGCATTTTAGGAAGGCTATGATGAACGGATTATGCTTAACATGACAATGCAACTAAGCTTGCATTGAATTAACATAGGCTATTGTTTTTTAGGTTATATATGGTAATGGTCAAACTTTATGCACTAGACCTCCAAAACTTGCTCTATGTCGGATATAAGGACAAATCACAAACATAAATGATTTTTAGGGTTTTATTTCATTCGCTAATAAATAGACGATATTTAGTTTTGCTAATTTCTGGTTTCGTGATAGTTTCGAATGAGGTGACTATTCTTGGTCAATGGTGCTAGCCGTCCAATCAATATATTCTCTTACCTCAAAAAAAATATCAACTTATTCTCATGAAATTGCGCTTGGACATATCCTAATATGTAGACCGATTGGTTGTTTATCAGTGACTTATAAAAAACTTATTGCTCAGTTGTTGATAAATGAGAAATTTACTTTCCTAACTACAAATCCACGCTATTTTTTAAAAATAATACACTTTTTTATTCAATTTCAAAAATAATAAGCAAAAATAGGCATTTTCAGAAGTAGCACGTCTTCGGTACAGCGTCGGCTAACAAGCTGACCGCACGAGGCCCGGTGCATCGACCAACAAGGCCCTATCTGTCCATCCTGGATGACCTGTCGGCCCACGCGGAGCAGACAAGTCCCTGTCAGCCCACGCTGCACCCAAACCCTGCTATTTCTGAAAATGCCAATTTTTGCGTATTATTTTTGAATTTGAATAAAAAATATATTATTTAAAGAAAATCTACAAACACATATAACTTGGCACAAAATTTGAAAGTATAAAAAATGGCTAGTTTTAGCACCACTGAATTTACAATATTGATTATGTCTGAAGCAATACATAACAGTAATAAACATGTTAATTGAAACCATTCTTGTGTAATTCAATAATTTCTGCCTGGCCAACCCCGAGGACACCTACATAACAGTTGTTTGGATTTACAAAAATATTGTTTGAATTTGTGAAAAGTCTGGTTGGATTTACCGAAAAATTGCCTATTAGAAGTTTGCTTGGCCTATATTTTCTGTATTTGTACATTCTTTGTTTTTATTATTTTCTCATTTCGGATTCTTTATAACTTTACAAATTCATTTTTTCCATGAAATTAAATTCTAGTTTTTAATATTTTCTGCGCTTTTGTTTTCATAGTTTTTTATTTGTTTATTTTTCTTGACAAGGTATTCATAGTTTTTATTTAGTAAATATATTTTGTTTAATATTTGCATGTTCTGATCGACTTAAATGCATATTTAGAGAAGTAGGTTCATTTTTTGTGTGAATGTTCTTAAAACTTGCGCGCACAGGCGACTATAATTTGTGGTCCGGTAAACAACAAAGGGCAAGGGAGAGGATCAAAATAACAAAAGTAGTAAGAGAACATGAACCGGCGATTTATCAAGCTATTGAAAGATGACAATGGTGGGATTACACTGCTTCAGATCCACTACGTGGAAAAGATATTGAGTTGCTTTGGGTATAGCAACTGCAAGTCTTCTCCAACGCCTTATGATCCGAGTGTGCTACTTCGAAAGAATCGAAGGAATGCTAAAGATCAATTGAGATATTCTCAAATCATTGGCTCGCTCATGTATTTGGCCAGCGCTACGAGGCCTGACATCTCCTTTACTGTAAGCAACACTACTAGAGAAAGGCTTATGGATATATTTATTATCAGTGGAGCATTTTTTTGAATATGCTCCACTAATAGTTATCAGTGGCGCATTTAAAAATATGCTCCACTGATATTTTGTCTAACCAATGGCGCACATCGCAAATAATGCGCCACTGATAATGTGGGCCCGGCACCCTGGAGGGTTGTGGACCAAATATCAATGGCACATATGGACATATGCGCCATTGATATGTTCTTATCAATGGCGCATATGCAATATGCGCCATTGATATTCTTGTCACCAATGACGCATTTTGTCCTACATGCGCCATTGATAATTATGTGGGCCCCACCTAGACCCCACCACTCGGAAAGGTGACAGGATTATCAATGACGCATTTCGAAGATGCGCCACTAGTATTGTTTTTCCAATAGCGCATGTTATAAAAAATGCGGCACTTATAAATCTATACTAGTGAGAATTATCAACATGTTGATTTTATTGGTTTTATTTGCGATTGCTAGATGGTTTTATTTGCGATTGCTAGATGGTTTTATTTGCGATTGCTAGATGATTGGTCCAGGACTTTACCCACCACGACCAGGTCCAAATCCCCAATCAAAACCTCTCCTCTCAATTTCTCCCTCTCTCTCCCCGAGCCAGACCACCCACGCCGCCGGCATCCCTTGCCCCCGCACCTCACCTCGCCGGCCAACCAAGCCCCTCCCCCGCCACTTGCCGGAGATGCACGGCCGCCACCTACCCGACTGTTCCCCCTACCCAACGCCTCTCTCACCAGGAGACCCACCTCCTGCTGCTACCCATCGCCTCTGACGGCGGACCGGGAGGAGACGGTGGACGCGGAGGAGCAGGGTTCCGGCAAGTCTGGTGCCGCCTCCCGGAACTTCATCGAGGAGAAGCGGCACCGTCGTGGCCTGTCAAAGGCTGCGGCTAGATCCGCCCCATCATCGGCCGCTTCCATGCTGACCGCCTCCTCGTCGTCCTCCACCTCCGCCGCTCCGTTCGCCCACCCGCCGCCGTCCTCTGTCCTGGACGCGACCAAGCCGCCGCCAGCAGCTGAACCGCCTCTGTAGCCCTAGCCGGCACCAGTCCCCGCCACCGCAGTGTCCGCCACCGAGGCCGTGAAGCTGCCTGAAGACCTAGAGTTCTACCAGGACCTCCCTCGCAGCCATCTTCCATCTAAGGTTCGTGCGGGGACTGGTGCGGGCCCAAGACAGACTAGTAGATCCATCTAATCCCGATGGGTTCTCTTCTCCCCTGTCTTCCCATCTCGATTCCCCTCCTCCCGAGCGAGCTCAGCTCAGCCCCTCTCCCTATGTCACGCCGTCGGCCAACCCAACCCAACCCAACCCAACCCCTCAGCACGCCGGCCTCCTAGCCCCGCCGCTCGCTGGTGTATCTCTGGCTTCCTCTCCCACACCGCCATCCCGTGCCTCCAAACGCGCCGCCCCGCACGAACCCTAGCTGCTCCCCTGCCATCCAGCGTCGCCGCAGACGCATCCCAGGCACGCGCCCCCATCTCCTGGTGCACCGCCTCCCCCACCGTCTAGCCACACGGTGCTGCCCCAATCCGGTTTCTCCCGGCCGTCGGTAGAAGGACGCCGACCTCTTCCTCTAGGCGCGCCGCCGCCATCGTGACGAGAGGGAGGCCGACCTGCTGCTTCTGCTGTTGCTCTCCTCCGACACAACGACGATGATGTCGAAGACGACAGGCTTTCACCAAACTGCTGGTCGACCCCGGCTCCACAGCACGACGGTGAGCACTGCGGTGGCGCAACCTCCCTTCACCTCAGTCCATTTCGCTCTAGCTGATGGAACACTGTTTTTTATTGTGTGCAAGTGTGGCGAGAAGCCTAGCTAGCTTCGGATGGCGGTAGAGCCCAAGGCGACAGTGATGGCGAGGATGGCCGATGGGGATTCAAGAACCGCGACTTGGTCCACATGGAAGGACGCTGTTGGGGGTATACCCCTGGGTAGGGTCACGCCGGGGTATAAAGGCCGAGTTAGCCGAGGTACGGCAAGGTCAAAGCAAATGCTGGCCGAGTCACCTCAAGGCAGGCCGAATCTCGAGGTAACCCGGACCAGGGGATGTCCACCTAATTGGGTCTCAACCGACTTAAACCGTAAGTCGGATAGATGAACCTAACTTGTATGCAGGAACAGGTGTGGCCGGATCAACTATGATCCGGGTCATATCAAGCTTCTAGGAGAAGGAAGGTATCTCGCTGGTCAAAGGTAACTTGATGCGCATGAGCATGGCGAGAAGGCAGACCACCGAGGCGTGGCCGACAAAGGTGACGACGCCAATGTCGGCTGACGCAGGCGCCGCAGAGGCTCTCGTAGGCTCTGCATGGATGACGCGAGGGAAAAGCGACCTGGTCGGCTTACTATTTTGGGAGGAGGCATATTCCCTGGAATATGCCTCCACGTATGCCCTAATTGGAGACCTAGCCACCCCTATATAAGGGGGGCTAGGGCCTCCGTAGAAAGGGTTAATCTCTGTTGCCCAGATTTTACTTGGTTCCTGAGGGCTAGTTAGCGGTAAGAGTAAGAGAGTTCCTTCTTCCTCCTCTCTCCAATACAGCTCAAGGAGCACTTGTAAACCTTGGAAGTGAATTGAATACAAAGCTACTGTGTGTGGAATCACCACACTATCCCTCCCTGGATTCCCCTAGTGCATTTAGTCCCCACCTTTAGCCTATCCATCGCATCTGCCGTGACACCACCACGATAGTTGGCGCCCACCGTGGGGCTAGCGGGCGCCAGCAGGTCAAGATCCGGACGGAAACCTCATCGGCACCGCAAACGCGCCTCCGGGCTCGTTCAGGCGCTTTGGGCGCTGGACTTTGTCGGCGATAACGCCAAGCTGCTTCGCACGCGTGCCCTCTTCGTCAAGCCTCTTCGGCGCACACAAGGTGTCGTTCTTTGTCGATGTGTCGTGCGTTCGTCGCTGACGCGTCATTGAGGCAGAGCCACCCTTAGTGTGGTTCACGGGCGCGATCACTCGCTCCCGGACCGTCTTGAGGTGATGATGATCGCGCTGGTGCACAAGCAAGGATCCGGCACTAGATCCGGAGGTAACGCCTAAGGCGCCGAAGAAAGGTAGAGGTCCTCCACTAGAGAGGCCTGAGAATGTGCTACGGGAAGCGATGGATAGCTTGGCAAACCCGGTAGCAGCAATGGTAGATCCGTCTCAGGCACAGGCCGAGCTAGAGGAAACTAGGCAAAAAATTCTAGAGGGAGCAAAAAAGATAGCCGCGGCTCAACAGTCGTTGAACATGACGCTGCGCGAGTACGCAAAGGCAAATAAAGTAGATGCTGTAAAAGTGAAGGGGATAAATCTCATGAGTGAAATGAACAAAGAGGGTGATACTAGGATTGAGGAGTCAGAGAACTGCTTATCCGTGGGGCTGCCGAAGTATAGTACCCCGGCAAAAAACCTCAAAGCAGCGGATGCAGCTGCGTCCGAGTTAGAGGGTCTAATGGGTGAAGCCCGTCAGAGACAACAAGATAGGGTCAATGAGTTGGTTCGGATTGCGAATAGGCAAAATGAGGAATTGCTCAGGGCTAACCCGGAGAGGGCTGGTGCCTCCAAGATCGTTCATTCGGTGATGGGTAACCCGGAGAAATCCGCTGGAGGTGCATCATCTCCTCATGGTGGTCCTAGGAGAGAAGAGGTAGTAACCTCAGCCAGGAGAAACAAACAGATCGTCCCGTATGACCCGACAAGGGCAGGAAAAGCAAAATAAGTACAGCGAAATGATGATCGACAAAGTGTGAGCGGAGGTGAATCTGGCCAAGGTAACCGCGACCAAGGCAATGCCGGTCAAGGAAACGCTGTAAATGGCAATGCCGGACAACACAAATCGGCAGGACAACCGCAATAGCGGAATATACCAAGGCAAGAGAAAAGTGTCGGCCGAGGTATGCAACAGAGAGGTGCTCCGCGAGAGCAAGACCGGTATAACGATGGAGATTCGGAAATGGTGAACGCAGGATACCCAAGGCCGGACTATCATGTGATAGGGTCAAGATTGGGAAGCAGGGATTTGATGCCTGATGATGCCAGGTTAAAACTGGATCGGCTGTATAGGTCGGAGCAGATTGAATGTCAAGGTCCCCTGGGTCCTGCGTGTTTTGGACCCCGGATCATGAAAGAGCCTCCGGTACCCAACTTCCAGTTACCTAGAGGCACAAAGACGTATGACGGCAGTACTAAGCCGGAAGATTGGTTGATAAACTATGCTACAGCTGTGAAAATTGCTACAGGCAACTTGAGATGGGCTGTGAGATACGTACCCCAGATGTTGGAGGGGCCAGCAAGGGTATGGCTGAACAATTTGCCATCTGGAAGTATTAACTGCTGGATCGATTTTGAGGAAATGTTTATCAGCAATTTCTCAAGTACGTATCAGAGGCCGAATAGGCCACAGACCCTAGCTATGTGTAGCGAGACGAGCAGAGACGGACCGAGAGTTTTTAACTCGGTGGTGTACCGTGAGAAACTCGTGTGAGGGTGTGATAGAGTCACATGCCATAGCATGGTTTGCGCAAGGATGTAGATATGCGAGCATGTTGTGGCAAAGATTGCAAAGGGATATGTCAACTACATTGGCAGAGACGATCCGGATTGCAGACTCGTATGCTTTGGGTGATCTGACTCAACCTAGACTCGTGTCAAACGAGTCAAATGAGGAGTGTTACCTGAGAGATGGAGCCGGGTCATCCCGGAGGAAAGATTACCAGGGTAAAAGAAGAGATGACAGACCGGATTACCGGTATAATTCGCAACAAGTTGCTGTTGTGAATCAAGATCAGCCCGGAGCAGGGGGAAATCAACGTCAGAAAACTGGAGGGCAACAGTGGACACTGAGAAATGATGGCAAGAAAACTTGGACGCCAGAGCAAAAGAAACAGTGGTAGGAAAAGAAGGACCGTCTGAGGTATACTTATGAGTCAATGTTGGATCAACCGTGTAAATTTCACACGCCAAATCCGAGTAACCCAGCGGGTCATACAACGAGGCAATGTGAGTGGATGCGTAAGATAGAACAAGGTGGTTCGGGGAATGCTCAGGCACCTCGGAATGATCAACCTCGGCAGGAGTTACCCCGGCAGCAACTGCTCTCCGGAGCAAACACGCAACAGCTAATATTGCCTCCCCCTCCGCCGAGGTATGACAACCATGAAAGAAGGGATGCAGTGCATCAAGTGGAAGACCAGCATCAGCCAGATCAGAGGTACCCCAGAAATGAGGGGAGGAATGAGTACAGGGAGCATCATTAGAGTTACTGTGTGTTTACCACTGAGGAAACAGATAGAAAGAGCATGCAGCGCCGACATATGGAGGTCAATGCGGTAATGCCAGCAGTGACGAGGTATATGCCTTGGTCGGACTAGGAGATTACCTGGAGCATCAAAGACCATCCCAAGTTTATGCCAAGTCCTGGTTCATATGCACTAGTGTTGGATCCGACATTCATTAGGCCTAACATCAATGTGAGGTTCTCAAAGGTACTGATTGACAATGGCAGTAGCATTAACATCATGTATGCGGATACAATGTGCAAGTTGGGTATCTCGGAGAACATTCTCCAAGCTACGAGGACAACTTTGCATGGCATTGTGCCAGGTATTTCTTGTGAGCCAATAGGCAAAGTCCGGGTTGACGTATTGTTCGGTACGAGAGATAATTGCCGAACTGAGAATTTGGAGTTTGAAGTGGTGAACTTGGAAAGTGCGTATCACGTGTTACTCGGAAGACCAGCACAACAAGTTCATGGCAAGCTGCCACATCAGTTATCTGAAGATGAAGTTGCCCGGGCCAAATGGAGTGATTACCATTGCTGGAGATTTCTGACATTCCATTGAGTGTGCGTCAGCCGGGTCTAACCTAGCCGAGTCACTCGTGATTGCGCGAGAGAAAAGAAAAATCCAAGAGGTGGCGGCATTGGCTCAGTTCGCGCAACAATATATGCTGGCGTTGAGTAATCCACATGGTAGCGTTTCGTTCCAAGCCACAAAGGATACCAAGAAAGTGCCTATTGATGATATGTTCCCAGAGCGCACCGTAACAATTGGTGTCGGGCTAAATGATAAATAGGAAAGCGAGCTCGTCAACTTCCTCCGTGAGAATCAGGATATATTTGCTTGGTCCACACAGGACTTGCAAGGTGTTCCGAGGGAGTTGGCCGAGCACTCTTTGAACGTGAGACCCGGAGCAAGGCCGGTGAAGCAACCTCTCCGCCGCTTTGCCGAGGATAGGATAAAATTCATTGGAGATGAGATAGCTCGGTTACTAGCAGCAGGATTTATCATGGAAGTGCTTTACCCGGATTGGCTATCTAATCCGGTGCTGGTGGAGAAGAAGAAGGATGATCCGAATGTGGTAGTGGTTTGGCGTATGTGTATTGATTACACGAACCTGAATAAGGCGTGTCCAAAAGATCCATTTCCACTATCAAGGATAGATCAGGTCATAGACTCAACTGCTGGATGTGAACTGTTGTCATTCATTGATGCATATTCTGGTTTCCACCAGATACCTCTGAATCCGGATGATCAAATAAAGACTGCATTTATCACCCCATATGGGGCTTATTGCCATCGCACCATGCCGTTTGGTTTACGTAACGCAGGGGCAACGTACCAAAGATGTATGCAGAAATGTTTGCACGACCAAATTGGTCAAAATGTACAAGTGTATGTGGATGATGTGGTTATCAAGACCAAGGAAAGCAAAATGCTCCTTGACGATATCAGGCAGACGTTCGCGAACCTAAGAAGGTTCCGGATGAAGCTTAACCCGGAAAAATGTACCTTCGGTGTCCCGGCTGGAAAATTACTCGGATTTCTTGTCACCAGCCGAGGTATCGAAGTTAATCCAACTAGAATCCGGGCCATTGAACGAATGGAACTGCCAAAGTGTCTTAACGATGTCTAGAAGTTCACTGGTTACCTGGCATCGTTAAGTCGGTTTGTATGTCGGTTGGGAGAAAAGGCACTACCTCTCTATCAACTCATGAAAAAGTCGGACAAGTTCATTTGGACGCCGCAGGTCAATGAAGCCTTTATACAATTAAAGAAAATGTTAGCCACTGCACCAGTGTTAGCCTCTCCACTATCAAAGGAGCCAATGTTGCTCTATATAGCCGCAACCAACCGAGTTGTAAGTGCAGTAATTGTGGTAGAGCGCGACGAAGAGGGTAAGTCAGTGCAAAGGCCAGTATATTATCTGAGCGAGGTATTGTCAGCATCAAAGCAAAATTATACGCACTATCAGAAAGTGGTGTATGGTGTGTACATGTCGGCAAAGAAGCTAAAACATTATTTTGAGGAGCACCCTATCAAAGTAATATGTGAAGCTCCCATATCCGAGATAATGAGTAACAAGGATGCAAGTGGCAGGATTGCAAAATGGGCAATTGAACTGGCTCCCTATGCGCCACAATATGACAGAAGAGAAGCAATCAAGTCTCGGTTGTGGCCGACTTTTTTTGTGGATCGGGCAGGTACAATATGAACCACACTACCAGATCCGAACTCATGGAGAATGCACTTTGACGGGTAAAAAAAAACCGGGTTAGGCGCCGGAGTTGTGCTTACCTCGCCAAAGAATGACCAGTTGAAGTATGTGCTACAGATCCATTTCGCAGCGTCGAACAATGTCGCTGAATATGAAGCACTTGTGCATGGGCTCAAAGTGGCAAAAGAAATTGGGATACGTCGAATCCAATGCTTTGGCGACTCGGATTTGGTAGTTCAGCAAGTGTCGGGGTTGTGGGACGCTCTTGATCCAAACATGGCATTATACAGATTCCATGTGCAGAAAATATCTGGTTACTTTGAGGGATGCGAATTTCGCCATGTACCCTGGGTGGAAAACGAGGCTGCCGATGTATTGTCGAAGCTCGGATCAACCCGACAAGCAATTCCACCGGGTGTAGCATTAGAGCACCTCAGAAAACCATCTATCAGACAGTCCCCAGAAACCGACTCAATCTACGTCCCGAAGGATCCAGAGTCCAGAGCTGTGCCCATGGACATTGACATGGGAGGTGGTGCGCGAGACCCGGGGACTGCTTCAGCAAACCCGGGGACTGCCTCAGTGAACCCGGGGACTGCCTCGCAGGACCCGAGGACTGCTCAGCGTGATCCGATTGAAGTTATGTCGGTGGATCAGATGGAAATTGATGAGGATGTGTTCCCTGTGCTAGCAATACCAGCTTGGGCACTACCCATATTTCAATTCCTGAAAGATGGAACTTTACCCACTGAGGAGGTGCTATCCAGGCAAACTTAGAGGAGAGCAAAGGCATACACAATCATCAATTCTGAGCTATACAAAAGGAGTGTGACCAATGTCCTCCAGCGATACATTGACCCGGAAGAAGGGCTTGACATCCTCCGAGATATACATCAAGGGGAGTGCGGGCATCATGCCTCGTCCTGCGCCTTGGTGGCAAAAGCTTTCCGGTATGGATTCTACTGGCCAAGTGCCTTAGAACAAGCAGAAGATCTGGTGAGAAAATGCAATGGTTGTAAGAGGTATTCTACCAAGACACATATGCCTATGTCGGAGCTCAAGACCATACCAATCACCTGGCCATTTGCCGTGTGGTGTTTAGACATGGCTGGCCCGTTTAAACCAGCAAGGGGAAATTTGACTCACATTTTGGTCATGGTGGATAAGTTTACAAAATGGATTGAAGTAAAGCCAATAAGAAAATGTGATGGAGCTATGGCCGTGACATTTCTCAAAGACATCATCTTGAGATATGGTTATCCTCACAGTATCATAACTGATAATGGCACAAATTTTGCGGAAGGAGCATTTGCGGGTTTCTGCCGAGATAAGAAGATCCGGCTGGACGTTGCCTTGATAGCCCACCCCGCATCAAACAGACAAGTGGAAAGATCCAACGGATTAGTATTATCCGGGATAAAACCCTAGCTCATTGAGCCGCTGCAAAGATCAGCGGGGTGCTGGATAGAAGAACTACCAGCGGTACTGTGGAGTTTAAGAACAACTCCGAATCGATCAACAGGCTATACGCCATTCTTTCTGGTATATGGGGCAGAAGCTGTATTACCAGCCGACATAGAGCATGACTCGCCTAGGGTCACCCAATACACAGAAGCCGAAGTGCAAGAAGCCCGGCAAAATGATGTTGATCTGCTGGAAGAAGCGAGAGAATTGGCATTGTCCAGATCCGCCATATATCAGCAAAATCTCCGACGCTATCATAGCCGGAAAGTAAGCCCCCGAGTTTTCTAGGAAGGCGATCTGGTACTCCGGTTGGTACAACGTACTGCTGGCATGCACAAGTTATCCCCCCATGGGAAGGGCCATTCATTGTGAGCAAAGCATTGCACAATGATTCTTATTATCTTATCGATGCAAAGCCACATGAAAATAACAAGGCGGACAGGTCCGGCGAGGAATCTAAGCGTCCATGGAATGTAGCTCTACTTCGTCCTTTCTACACTTAGCAAAGAAGTGTATGTATCCGAGTCTTCTCATATGTCGGTATATATGCCGGCAATGAGCTTATCAATGAAATGTTGGCACCTCGAGTAGTAACTCGGGACTGCCTTAATAATATTTGCTGTCTTCTATTATTTATACGTCAGCTGGAGTAAGTTGTTCTACCTAACTCGGATTAGTAGTGTGTGAGCAGCAAAAACCCAACTCTTCGACTTGCTGCTGTCCAACAAGAATTGGCTTCATGGCAAGCAAGAGAACAAGTTTGGAATTGCCTAGCACATGAAAAACGACTAAGGAAAAGAACTTAATCGAGCCGACGTTTGTTTTTCGGACTAACCTTGCGTTTACTTTTAAATTTATTATGCTGAATTATTTTGAGCTAATCCTAAAGTTTCTAAGTATTATTAAGATAATTTTTGAAACTCGGACTCGTAAGTCATAAAACTGAACCAAGGTAGACACGAGCCAAGCCAAAAGATTGGAGGAACGAGAAAACGAAACTCGGAGACTACGCCCAAGTCAATCCAGCATAGAAACTTAGTAGCAAAATATCACTTGTGCACTCGATACAACTGCACCCGGCATACCGGGGATCTGATGAAATTTAAAAGTTTTTTCGATCAAGGGGCAGTAGGAGGAAGTTCGGCGTCATCTTCGCCCTCCTCAACGTCCGAAGCCTCGTCATCTTCGTCTTCATCTAAGCCATCTTTAACGTTCTCAGCGTTTTCATCACCGGCGGCTTCCAGGAAGCTCGGTCCCTCATTCCATTCATGAATGGGAGCATATTCGATAAGGCTATGAGCGCAAGCCTTGCGCCGAGCTACCCACTCCGGGTCACTGGTCCATTTGGATCCGGTGCGCATGCACGCTAGGAGGTTGAGGTCGATCTTCTCGTACCACGTAAGTACGTAGTGGAGAACGGTCTCAGCTCCGGTGCGTCCAGCGGATTCCCTCCAAAGGTCGAGCTTGGTCTCGCATTCCATCAACTTTTCAACAAGAACTGCGGTTCCCTCCGGAGTGTCTTCTGCAGGCCAAAACGTGTTGAAGATTCGGATTGCAACATCAAGGATATCCTTGCCATAGTTCTTGATGATTTCCAAGCGAGATGACAGGATGACCAACATGTCCTCCATGTCATAGGGAATTTCTTCAGCGTCAGGAGAAACGGGAGTACCCCTCTCTCGGCGGAAATTAGCAACAGCAAGGCCGCAATGGCGGTGCCCTGAAAATTTCGAAAACGAGACAAGAGAAGCAGGTAAAGAAAATACATGTGAAGTAACCTGGAGAAATATGCCGGATAAGGGAAAGGAACTTACGTGAAATATGGCTGTGGATCCGGGTCAACTCCCTGGTATAGTCATCACGTCTTTTGCGAAGCTGCACAAGTTTAGTATTCGCCGACTCAATTTTGACGTCGGCCTCCTGGAGAAGATCTCGGTCCTTGGCAATTTGGAGATTTAGGCGCTCGTGCTCTTCAGTATAGTCCTGGCCAGCCTTTTCAAGTTCGGTTTGATGCTGTGCTTTCAGCTTCTTCATATCTGCCTTGAGCTTGGCAATTTCATCATCTTTGGCTCAGAGGAGGGCAAGCTCATCGTCTTTCTTTTTGAGCTCGGCTTGATGCTGCCCTGCTTGTTCGAGAAAATGCAGCATCATATCAGGCACGGGCACACTATCTTCCAGCGATAATGAAATAGTTTGTTAACCCAGCAAAGCCGAGGTATGAATGTTAGCCGAGCCAAGGAGAAAAGGAGATAGAAAGCAGAGCAAGGTCGCACAAAAGTAAGTTACCCTTGATCTGGTTAAGCTTCTTGCTCATTATGGTATTCTCAGCTTCCAACCCAGCTGCGAAAACCGAATGATGGGTTAATTCGGCAGAAAAAGATGAAAGAAAACAGACAAATGTCAAGAAGAGAACTTACCCCTTTTCTCGTGTTCAGCGAGAAGTGCATTATGCTTTGCACGCAGCATCTTATGAGTGTCCAGGAGACGCTGAAACTCAGCGCTCCGGCGGTTGGTGGTCACCTGAAAAGAGTACACAAATATAGCTTAAGCCTTGTGCATATTCGAAGTGTACAAGATCCGGGCCAAGTGGAACTTAACCCGGCTCTAGGTGTGTGCATATTCGAAGTGTACAAGATCCGGGCCAAGTGGAACTTAACCTGGCTCTAGGTGTGTGCATATTCGAAGTGTACAAAATCCGGGCCAAGTGGAACTTAACCCGGCTCTAGGTGTGTGCATATTCAAAGTGTACAAGATCCGGGCCAAGTGGAACTTAACCCGGCTCTAGGTGTGTGCATATTCGAAGTGTACAAAATCCGGGCCAAGTGGAACTTAACCCGGCTCTAGGTGTGTGTGCATATTCGAAGAGTACAAGATCCAGGCCAACTGGAACTTAACCCAGCTCTAGGTGTGTGCATATTCGAAGTGTACAAAATACGGGCCAAGTGGAACTTAACCCGGCTCTAGGTGTGTGCATATTCGAAGTGTACAAAATCCGGGCCAAGTGGAACTTAACCCGGCTCTAGGTGTGTGCATATTCGAAGTGTACAAGATCCAGGCCAAGTGGAACTTAACCCGACTCTAGGTGTGTGCATATTCGAAGTGTACAAGATCCTGGCCAAGTGGAACTTAACCCGACTCTAGGTGTGTGCATATTCGAAGTGTACAAGATCCGGGCCAAGTGGAACTTAACCCGGCTCTAGGTGTGTGTATATTCAAAGTGTACAAAATCCGGGCCATGTGGAACTTAACTCGGTTCTAGGTGTGTGCATATTCGAAGTGTACAAGATCCGGCCCAAGTGGAACTTAACCCGGCTCTAGGTGTGTGCATATTCGAAGTGTACAAGATCCAGGCCAAGTGGAACTTAACCCGGCTCTAGGTGTGTGCATATTCGAAGTGTACAAGATCCGGGCCAAGTGGAACTTAACCCGGCTCTAGGTGTGTGCATGTTCGAAGTGTACAAAATCCGGGCCAAGTGGAACTTAACCCGGCTCTAGGTGTGTGCATATTTGAAGTTATCAAGGAGCTACGTTAGTTTTCTAAGGAGCATCCGGCCGAGTAACAAGTTACTCCCCCGGAGGCTCGAGGACTAATGGTTATATCGCTAATATCTACAACATGCTAAGGGAAAGGTGAGGTAACGTACCTCCATCATCCGACCGACGAGGTTAATTGACTTAGCGGTTGTGTTCATTTGAGCGGAAAATTTAGCGGGACCGAACTTCTCCAGGAGATCGTCGTTGTGGACGAACTCCGCCTTGTTCCAATTATTGACAAATTCAATCAGGGTCGGAGGGTATCGCTCGCCGCTGAGCATATGGGGTGTGCCTTCCTCCTCTCAACCAGGGCAAGGGCCGGACTGGTGTGCAAAACAAGTTGCTGCGCATTAGCTGGCTCGACAGGGGCGTCCTTCGGTGCTGGAGGCTTCCTGGAAAGCATGGACGCAAGAGTGCGCTGTGCAGCCTCGACGGATGCTGCCCGGGTGGCGTCAGGGGCCTTTTTGCCCTTGGGCTGCTGAGAGGAGGAAGTGGTTGCAGCAGATTTACCCTTGGGAGTTGCATGGGTACTTTCTCGCCGAGACTGAGAAGTCTCGGTCGAGGCGGAGGGGCTTGGTGCTGCTGTTGTTGCTTTGGCTGCTGGTGCTTTAGTTGGTGCTGGTGCTGGTGCTGGTTTCTTCTTCGGTGGGGGTGCTGAGGTAACCTCGGTGGTAGCTGGTTGCGGCGAAGCCGAAGTAGTGGTGGCCACTCGCCGAAGAGCCAGCCTCCCCTCCAAGGTTGCCCTCTCCTCTTGATGAGGCGGTTGGAACCTCAAGCAGAATCCGAATCTGGAATGGGGCTCAGTGGGCGTGAATCATCACCAAGAGGGGGAGAAGGGCTGTGTCAGAGCGGGGAGGCAATGCTGGACCCACTCTATGGGACCTCCACCACTGCCCTGCCGAATCAAACATTGTCGGATGAGAAACTATAACAATAAGAGAACAAGTAAATGGCAAAGGGAAAAGAGGCTTACTCATCCGAGGTCAGGGGCTCCTTGGGCTTCTGAGCTCTTCGTACTGGGGCCTTGGTTGCGGGCTTGGAGGCAGTTTTGTCCCCGGACTTCTTTTGCCTTTTGGTTGGCTGAGAAGGTCCGGAGGAAGAAGTTGATGCGACTCCCCTTTTCTTCTTCGGCGCAACCGGAACAGGATCACCCACGGCAAGGGGAGGGTCCTTATGGATCTTCCCACCGGGGTTAGCTGATGCCGGAAAAGCATAAGAAAGGGGGACTGCGTCAAATGCTTCCATCACCTCAACATCCGAGTCATCTTCATCGTCGGGCCAATCTCTAATGGAAGAGAGTTTACCGGCGGGTCGCTTGGTTGCGTCCATCATCGGAAGGAACATCTCCTGATCCGGTTCTTCCTTGTCCGAGGTCTCCCGGTCAGGCGCACATTTGAGGGTGGGATCGGTGCCATCCTCGATAGTTTGCTGAAGGAATTGCTAAGGGAGAGAAAAGACGACAGAGTTAAAAATACAACAGCGACCGACATAAGATTTAATTCGGAGAAAGTTTGCGGCACGAAGCTTACCACGGGAGGAAGCCTATCTCGGCAATAGTGCTCAATTCCCCACGTCCACTCAGAGGAGAAGTCCTTGTGGGTGGTGAACAGGGCCTTGACCCGGCGATAGATCTCTGTGTTGCTCAACTCGAAAGACGAGGTCCGGTTGGGGTCATGGCCCTAGCTCATATGGCACACTTTATGAGTGCGTTTCTGGAGAGGGGAGATCTGGTTGTGGACGAATGTGATCATGGTGTCCTCGTTGCGCAACCCGAGCTCCTTCAGCTCCGCGAACCTTTTGTTGACCTGGTTGGCCAAGACTGTGGGCTTCTTGGGGATAACGTCCCACAACTCCGGGTTAGGAGGACCCGGAGTATAGGTGCGAAGCCGGATCAGGTCTTCGGTGCCGTTGTTCCGAACATAAAAGAAAGTCCGGGCCCATCCCTTGCAGGAGTCCAGCCCGGTAACCCGGGGAAAGACGGAGAACCTCCGGGGAGAAATGGACGCAGCGCCGAACTGCGTAAGTTGTTTGTTCTCTGGCTCTAGATCAACATTCGGAATTACGTTCCGACGAAGGCCAAAGAATCGGATCCATAGCTCCTTTGTGGGCCATAATCTGGCATAGCCTTCGATCGTGGAGGCGAAAGCAGAGAGAGATGTGATGGCATTGGCAGGAAGGTGGTGCGGCTGGAGTTCGTAGGTGTTCAACCAGTCATGGAAAAAATTGCTAACTAGTAAACCGAATCCCCGCTGGAAATGTGATAGTAACACCACATACTCACCCGGGTTGGGTGAGGGGGCAAGTCCGGCGGAGGCGAGGCGTGCGGTGACGCCTGCGGGGATGCGCCTGGTGCGGTAGAGCCAATCCAGGTCATCCTGGCAGACCCAGGATCCAGCCCACGCACCGCGGTCCGTCGTCGTAGCGTCTTCTTCCATCTCCTGCTCGGCGACAATGAGCTCTTCTTCTATCATCTCGAGGTCGCTGCCCTCACTGGCGCTAGCGGCGGAGGGTGGCAGCGGCCTGGACAGACGAGGACCCGTGGCGGAGGATGTGCGTAGCGGCGGCGGCGACGCAGATGCGTGTGGAAGCAATGGGGCGGCGGCGCTGCTACTCAAACGCGATGGCGCTGTCGCGGGAGAAGACGAGGAAGAAGAAAGGGCAGAGGGGTGCAAAAATGGGGAAAGGACCCAAGGGGCGCACCCTCCCCTATTTAACCGCTCCCTCAGCGAGGTAGTGGGATCGCGTTTGCGGGCGGGCCACATCGTGTGGCCGTGTACAAACTAGATTGACCAATCAGCATCGAGCCACACGGAAGGCCACATGGCGCAGCGGATCCCATGACGTGACGTTATGATGCAGTTAACGAGGAGGCAGGCACGATGTGACGTGCGCTACAGTGATAACTGACAATTACTGCGGCGGTTACTGTGGCTGGCCCTTAAAATGAGGCAACCTAATGATTAGCCTCCACGTGGGGAGGCGTACGAGAGAAGGAAGAATGACCCGGATGAGATTGTGGGAACCCGGCCAACAAGTGAAAACTTGGAATGTGCCAAGGGAAAGTAAACCCATGAGATCCGAGATAAGAAGTAACTCGGAGAAGGAACACAAAGCTCGGTGAAATTGAACCTGCTGTGGCCTTAGCGGCTAAGGCAACTAAGACCGGACCAGCTTCGGGGACTAATGTTGGGGGGATACCCCCGGGTAGGGTCACGCCGGGGTATAAAGGACGAGTTAGCCGAGGTACGGAAAGGTCAAAGCGAATGCTGGCCGAGTCACCTCAAGGCAGGCCAAATCTCGGGGTAACCCGGACCAGGGGATGTCCACCTAACTGGGTCTCAACCGACTTAAACCGTAAGTCGGATAGATGAACCTAACTTGTATGCAGGAACAGGTGTGGCCGGATCAACTACGATCCGGGTCATATCAAGCTTCCAGGAGAAGGAAGGTATCTCGCTGGTCAAAGGTAACCCCGGTACGCATAGCATGAGCGAAGCGAACAGGGGCAGGACCACCGAGGCGTGGCTGACAAAGGTGACGATGCCAATGTCGGTGGTGGCCTTGAGAGGCTCACGTAGCCTCTGCATGGATGACGCGGGGGAAAAGCAACCCGGTCGGCTTACTATTTTGGGAGGAGGCATATTCCCTAGAATATGCCTCCACGTATGCCCTAATTGGAGACCTAGCCACCCCTATATAAGGGGGGCTAGGGCCTCTGTAGAAAGGGTTGATCTCTATTGCCCAGATTTTACTTGGTTCCTGAGGGCTAGTTAGCGGTAAGAGTAAGAGAGTTTCTTCTTCCTCCTCTCTCCAATACAGCTCGAGGAGCACTTGTAAACCTTGGAAGTGAATTGAATACAAAGCTACTGTGTGTGGAATCACCACACTATCCCTCCCTGGATTCCCCTAGTGCATTTAGTCCCCACCTTTAGCCTATCCATGGCATCTGCCGTGACACCACCACGAAGGACGCCGGTTACTAGAACGACTATGGTGACTACTGGGGTGTTGCCTTCACTAGTAAATATGTGCTGTTTTGGATGCCCGTGAATCACAATAGTTGTTGTAGCAAAGGTTGCTGCTAGTTTGGGCCTAAGCATTGCAAATTCAGCATTCTGTCTAGCTTGTGTTGAGCTAGGTAGGAGCTGGCGAGTGTTCGTTTTCAATATCCTAAACTTTGACCTTTTATTCATCTCATTTGTTAAAATGGAGTTTTCCTTAGCTCTATGCTAAATTAAGTATGATTTAGTATGACATAAATCCAGGCATGTAGGAGTTTCTGAATCTTAGTAATTCAGGTGTACTAGAGTTCTAGATAATCTTATTCCTCAATTTATGGCTAGATTTATGTACTCATGTATTAACACTCATGAATAAATCTGGAGTACATGTTTGCTGATTACATGTCTATATAGACAAGCAATTCTGTACCTTTCATGCATATGTAAATTTACAGCTACAAAGCATACCAATACAAGGCAGTAGCACTAGCACTACTTGAGAATTTATTCAACGACATTCCATGTCACTTGCCACTGAGATGTTAATGTTGAATAAATAAATAGATTCCGTAAGATGTTATTGTTAAATTCTCAACTTGATTTGTTTGTGTTAAACGCCATTGTTTTTTATTATCAGGTTCATGCTTCATATCTTATTTATCTTTATATGTAGCAGCACATTTTGTTATGCCATGTTCAGAGCCTTGAGCAGGACAACTAGAAACTAGCAAAACTGAATCCCAATGTATCCCAATATTACATGCCTCAACAGGTCATGATTTTGTCTTTTGTCATTGTTTGTTGGCTTCTCCAATTCTTTTCCTAGCCAATAAGTATTCAACCGGTGTTAAAAAAAGTGGATATTTTGAGGCATGCGTGGGGAACCTTCTCGCCCTGTTGATGTCAATCTAGCTGCTTGTCGACTCCTTGAAATGATGCATACTGCCGAGTTGATGGAATCATACACTAGGGATGTAAAAGATATTACCAGTCAGTACCAAACTAGCTCTCTTTGAAGTTATAGAAACTATGGTATCAGTCTATTGCCCTACTTTGTACTACCTCTGTTCCATAATGTAAGCCTTTTTAGCAAGCTGTTCTAGCTTTCTAAAAAGGCATATTGTGGAACAGAGGGAGTACTAGTGTAACTTATGGTGGATCTACATGTGGAAAAGATTATGATACAGTGTGTTGATGTTTCTCATTGCAATTCTCTTTGTGCTGATCTGGTTTAGTCTTGTTAGCCATATAATTCTCCTAAGATAGTTAAGGAGATATTTTTGTAGCACCATACTACAGGTGTACATGTAGTCAAGGTGGATTGTTCCTTGCATCTTGATATGTGTTGCTGATATTTTGCTTAAAGAAATCCCCACAGTTTTGCTGAAAGCTTTTAGATATGCTGCAGGCAATACGTCACTATATTTAGGATTTTGTATGAGAAACTAAAATCCGTTATTCCATGTCACTATTGGTAATAAGCAATCTGATAGCTTTTAAGTCAAAATAGAGGACCAGCTAGCTGGTTATATTCCATGTTACTGTTTTTTCCATGACAATAGAGTATTTATTATGAGGTTCTGAACTTTTTTTCTGTTTGCTTTAGATTCGGGGAATTGTTGAAAGACTTTATCAAAGATGAGGTGCTTCAGAATGGTAATAACAATATTTTCTTAGTAGAGGAGCATGTAAACAATGATGTATTTTCTTATTTTAGTTGACATGTCAATTTTCTATGAGCTTAGAAGAGTTCTAGACATTGCTCAGCTTCCAAAAAACAATATTCTTATATTTACCTGATTGATTTATTTTTCTTGTTTCAGTTAGAATACAGAATGTAATTTCTCTACTCTGATGGTCTTGTTGTGAACTCATGCTTTAGTTTGGCCCCAAGGTTTTTCATTCCTTGCTCTTGACTTTATAAGTTAGCTTATTCTAGTTGCAAACGAATTGGGTTTGTTTCTGATCCTTTGATATACTGTATTGCATTAGTGTATTTGAATAGTTAAGTAAAACCTGAAATTAGGAATGTGTTTATTTGCTGGCTGACTAGACCATTGACAGCTACAATGTACCTACACTCATTCTATCCTGTAAGTTGGTGTAGCCCTTGAAATTAGTGATGTTTCTGTAGCTTTGCTTGTTTTTTTTTGGAAAGAACATTGGAATCTTGTACTGCTGGCCGTATCATATCCTCCTTTGCCTCCGTACTATGACAATTACTGTTTTTGTTTTCTGGTCTGCTATTACAAGTTGGAGCTAAACAAAGGAAGTAACCTATGTACACTTCCTGTGTACCTTGTGTAACCACCTCCTAGGTGAAGAGAGGAAGAAGATGAAGACCTTGATCGCGCCCTCGGTCTTGCTCACCGTCATTGCGGTTGCAC
The DNA here is from genome assembly GCA_023614405.1 of Avena insularis. Classification (NCBI taxonomy): domain Eukaryota; kingdom Viridiplantae; phylum Streptophyta; class Magnoliopsida; order Poales; family Poaceae; genus Avena; species Avena insularis. The sequence continues at coordinate 87,522,090 of CM042690.1, read as the reverse complement.
TCTACTTGATCATATAGTTTAGGGCTGGTGACCACTTTGTTAGTGTAATGTGAGATGATATCAACTTGTATCCTCCAACACTTGTGTAAATAATTCAGCCACGTGTCACTATATCGGGTTCTAATTGATTTGATGACTACAATTGTGTTTGTAATATCCCTGTTTCAATAAACTATGTAGAATGCATCATTTGTACTACTTTCTACATCTATTTTTGTATAATACCCTGTATAATACACTGTATACCTATATAATATACAGTATAATACCAGTAACAATACCAGGGAAGAGCTGTATTGAGTTATCTTATTGTAAATATCAGTGGCGCATCTGCTAAGTTACTAGTGGCGCATATGTTATCAGTGGCGCATTATGTAGAAATGCTCCACTAGTAAAATATTAATGGCGCATATTGAAGATGCGCCACTGATTGTCTCATTATCAATGGAGCATATTTGATATGCGCCATTGATAGTTAATTATCAGTGGCGCAACAGTAGTGGCGCATTCCATATGCGCCACTGATAGCAAAAAATATGCTCCACTGATAAGCAATTCTCCACTAGTGACAACTGAGTCGATTTGTGTCAAATCCTGGAGATGATCATTGGCATGCTCTTGAGAGAGTCTTGCGCTATTTGAAAGGCACTGCGAGTTATGGTATTCACTATACTAGGTATCCTCGAGTACTTGAGGGTTATAGTGATTCAAACTGGATATATAATGCTGATGAGATTAAGGCCACAAGTGGTTATTTCTTTACACTTCATGGTGGCACTGTTTCCTGGAAGTCTTGTAAGCACACCATCTTAACGAGGTCAACTATGGAAGTAAAACTCACAGCATTAGACACAACCACTGTTGAAGCAGAGTGGCTTCGTGAGCTTTTGATGGAATTACCTGTGGTTGAAAAACATGTACCCGCCATCCCGATGAACTGTGATAATCAAACTGTGATCATCAAGATAAACAGTTCTAAGGATAATATGAAGTCATCAAGGCATGTGAAGAGGAGATTGAAATCTGTCAGGAAACTAAGAAACTCCGGAGTTATTGTGTTGGATTATATCCAAACATCTAAGACCTTGGCAGATCCCTTCACA